>JASDDO010000006.1:48571437-50971437 GCA_030015575.1 Agapanthus africanus | reverse complement strand
ATGATGGTCAAACATTCAACCATGGTCAACAAGTCAACCATGATCAACAAGTCAACACAAATCAACCATGACACAATTTCATTTAATTACTATTATTAATTGATATTTCATAAATCCATTAGGGTTTGGAAAAAGACGACTGTCAACTGTGCATACGCACCCGTTCCGAAACCCTAATGAAAGACCTCTTCCTCCGCCTCAAACAACTGTGCATACACACTTGCATTCTCGTTCCGAGGAACAAGAATACTGAGAGATAAAAGCAACCCCAAAACATATACCAGTATCTGGCTCAAACCAGAGCCTGCTAGTATAATCCGTCCGGACTCCAAAACGTGCACAAGTGCGCGGATGAGAACGAATCCTGTCGCAAAACCATGCGACCTCTACTCTGTTTTGCCCAGAGGCAAATACCCTCTGTGTGGGACTCTAAAGACTCGACACTACGCTGGCAGTGGGTTTAACCACAGACCGCAAGCGGTACTAGCCGTGCGCAACGGTCCCCAGGTAGATGCCGACAAGAAGGCTGACGAGGTGAACCCCATCTGAACTCCTACTGAGTCTGAATGTGACAGTCTCCGTACAGTCCGGTCTGTTCGTCTAATACATCGCATGTCGGGCCTAGGGGGCGGTAAAACGTCAGTCCCCTAATAGCGGTACAAGTCGTGTCGGAGTGAAGCCCAAAACATCCTGAGATAACACTGGAAGCCTACCAGTATATCTCGCTTGCCCTGGCCAGGGACTACTCGTGTAATGGCTCTCCTAGACACAGCGCGATGTCAACCCCCAATACCGGGAGAGACGAATCCTGTCTAACCGTCACTGCCTCCAAGTGCTTCGGGACTGTACCCAACTACTACCCGTTTGCACGACTCCTTTGAGCCGTGGTAGGGTAGTAATCAAAGCACAGTGGGAACACACTCGAGGCGAAGTGCCAGTGTCAAGTCAGCGGACTAAGCTGTGCTCATGTCACCTGGGAACTGATAACTGACGATAGGTATAATACCAACCTGTCAGTTCCCGACGAGTCCTGTCCAGTGTACTCGTAACCCAACGAGCACCCGTATACTATCTCCAGTACGACGTACTGATGGCTGTGGGACAGACCATCTCCCACACTGGGATGAGAAGCGCATACGCTAGTCTACTCCGGAGTATCGATGCCCTGTCTCGATAGTCCTGCGACTAGGGACCTATATAAGGATGTGCTTATAGATTACCCAGCCCCCACTAGTGTGACTGCCATCACAACGCTGGTAATCAAGCAAAGATCCTAAGGGCTCCACTAATGCGTATAAGTGATATACTGAAATAAACACACGTACACATTGAAGTAGAAACAAACCAAGTAGCATACTACTATATTGAGCAAGATTGTTTATACAAGGTGAATATCCCAAGCTTCCATCAAGTAATATACAAACTAGTATGATACAGTAATGGCCTCTAGGGCATATACACTAACAATCTCCCACTTGCACTAAGGCCATGTACTGGCGTATCGAAGACCTATCATCTCGATCAGCCGCTCGAACTGAGTCTGGGGTAGGGCCTTGGTGAATGGATCTGCAGTGTTCTCTTCTGAAGCAACCCTCCGAACCTCGATCTCCTTGCGATCCACGATCTCCCTGATCAGGTGATACCGCCTCAAGATGTGCCTGGATCTCTGATGGGACCTGGGTTCCTTCGCTAAAGCTATAGCCCCGTTGTTGTCGCAATACAGAGGTATTGGGTCAACAATGGACGGAACCACCTGAAGTTCTTTTAAGAACTTCCTCATCCAGACAGCTTCTTTTGCGGCATCAGATGCAGCGATGTATTCCGCTTCCATAGTCGAGTGTGCAACGGTTTCCTGTTTGGAACTCTTCCAACACACCGCCCCTCCATTGAGGGTAAAGACAAAACCCGACATGGACTTGGAATCATCCTTGTCACTCTGGAAGCTGGAGTCAGCAAAGGCCTCGATCTGGAGGTCTTTTCCGCCATACACCAAGAACATCTCCTTAGTCCTTCTCAGGTACTTGATAATGTTCTTTACCGCTATCCAGTGTTTCTCCCCAGGGTTTGACTGATACCGTCTTACCACACTCAGTGCATAAGCTACATCCGGTCTGGTACACAATATCGCATACATTATAGAGCCTACCGCAGAAGCGTAGGGTATAATAGACATGCGATCCCTCTCCAAATCAGTCTTGGGGGACATCTCTTTATAGAGGGCGATCCCGTGACAAGCCGGTAGGTTACCGCGCTTGGAATCTTCTATACTGAACCTTTTCAGTATGGTGTCGATGTACCTGGACTGAGAAAGTCCTAATATCCTCTTGGATCTATCACGATGGATCCGGATCCCCAGGATGTATGAGGCATCACCCAGGTCTTTCATGGAGAACCTGTGCGACAAGAACCCCTTGACAGATTGTAGCATAGGAATGTCATTTCCTATTAAGAGAATGTCATACACGTATAAAACGAGGAATACTGCAGTTCTCGCTACAAATCTACTATAGATGCATGGTTCATCTGGATTTTTGATAAAGCCAAATTCCTTGACCGTCTCATCAAAACAGATGTTCCAACTCCGCGATGCCTGCTTTAGTCCATAGATGGACTTAAGCAACTTGCACACCTTTCCGCTGCTCCCACTCTGAATGAAACCCTCTGGCTGATCCATATAGACACACTCCTCTAAATTTCCATTTAGAAAAGCGGTCTTTACTTCCATCTGCCAAATCTCATAATCGTGGAAGGCAGCAATGGCAAGAAGGATCCGAATGGATTTCAGCATAGCCACTGGAGAAAAGGTTTCTTCATAGTCCAAGCCAGGTCTTTGACGGAAACCCTTTGCTACAAGTCTAGCTTTATAGGTCTCAACCTGTCCATCTACACCAATCTTCCTTTTGAAGATCCACTTGCATCCTACGGGTTTTACCCCATCTGGAGCAATGTCCAACGTCCATACTTTGTTGGTGTACATGGACTCCATTTCGGTCCGCATTGCATCCAGCCATTTTACCGAGTCAACGCTCTGAACGGCCTGCTGGAAGCTAGTAGGCTCATCATAATCTATGATGCAATCCTCTCTATCCCCGTCTATAAGAAAACCGTAGTATCTCTCGGGCGGATGAGACTGCCTACTACTCCTGCGGAGCGGCGTAGGAATGTCCTGTTCTTTCGAACCCTCTGGTCCCTCTAAGCTTTCAGTAATGGTTTGTGGTTCTGGAATTTCTTCCAGTTCTACTGTGCTCCCACTTATCTGGGTTTCCAAAAACTCAGTTTCCAAGAAGTAGGCATGACGAGAAACAAGAACTTTTTGTTCCTCTTCGCAGTAGAAGAAATATCCCTTGGAGTTCTTTGGATATCCCACGAACTTGCACTGTACTGAGCGTGCCTCGAGCTTGTCCGCATGCTGCTTTTTAACAAAAGCTGGACATCCCCATGTCTTAATGTGCTTAAGATAGGGTCTCTTCCCACTCCACATCTCATATGGTGTAGTAGGCACAGTTTTAGTAGGAAGTCGGTTCAAAAGGTACGCAGCTGATTCTAGCGCATACCCCCAGAATGATCGCGGTAACTCAGCGTTTCTCATCATGGACCGTACCATATCCAATAGGGTTCGGTTCCGTCTCTCCGATACACCGTTGTGTTGCGGAGTGTATGGAGGAGTAAGCTGAGAGAGAATTCCGTTCTCTTTTAAATAATTCAGGAACTCGGCACTTAAGTATTCTCCACCTCGATCCGATCTTAGAATCTTGATACTTTTGCCGGTCTGTTTCTCTACTTCATTCTTATATTCCTGGAACTTTTCAAAGGCTTCGGACTTATGTTTCATTAAGAAGACATAACCGTACCTTGAAAAATCATCCGTAAAAGTAATGAAGTAAGAGTAACCGCTTCGCGCATGTGTAGACATTGGACCGCACACGTCGCTGTGTACGAGTCCCAAGAGCTCGCTCGCTCTTTCTCCGTGTCCAGTGAATGGAGTCTTTGTCATCTTTCCCATGAGACAAGATTCACAAGTGGCATAAGATTGATACTCGAACGGATCCAAGTATCCTTCTTTATGCAACTTAGTCAACCGTGTCTCATTGATGTGACCCAGTCTACAATGCCATAAGAAAGCCTGATTAATATCTGGAGACTTTCTTTTGTGTGTATTCTGGACATTGAAAATCTGTGGTTGGTTTAACACGTATATACCATTGCTCAGTGTACCTGACCCAATCAGAACTTGATTAAGGTGAATGTTTACAACATTACTTACAAACACAAATTCATAACCTTCTTTAGAAACCAAAGATACAGAAATGATATTACAAGTTGCGTTGGGTACAAAAAAGCAATTACGCAAAACCAAAACATGCCCATCTGTCATTCCCAGGTGATAGTCCCCCACGGCTTTAGCATCCATGCTAGCTCCGTTCGCAACTCTGAGGGTCATGTCACCTGCCTTCAAAAACCTACGGTTTCTCAACGCCTGCAAAGAATTACAGATATGAGATCCTGATCCGGTATCCAATACCCAGGAAGTAGAGTTTATAGAAAGACAGTTTTCAATAACATACACACCTGAAGCTGAAGCCGCAACCTGCTTCAGTTCCTGTGTCCTGGCCTTCCAAGCCCTGCAATCTTTCTTCTAGTGTCCACTCTTATGACAATAGAAGCATTCCTCCTTTCCCACAAGCTTCCCCGCAATCTTTGTTGCCTTTTCCTTTCCCTTCGTACCCACTTTACTAACACCGCCTCTTGGTTTGGCGGGGGCTTTCTTCCTCTTTCCCTTGGCTTTCGCCTTGGACCTAGAGGAAGAAGATCCTCCTACAAACAAAGTGGGTGTTTCCCTACCTTTCTGTAGGGTGCCCTCTGCGCTCCTCAGCATGTTAAGGAGTTCTGAAAGTTCAACTTCCTTTTCTTGTAAGTTGAAGTTCAGTATAAACTGGGCGTAAGTGGATGGAAGGGACTGGAGAATTAAATCCGTATAGAGTTCACTTTCCAACGTGGTACCAAGTTCCGCGAGCTCCTCAATGTAGCCAATCATCTTAAGCACGTGGTCCGCCACCGATGATCCGACGGCCAACTTTGCCGAAAACAACTTCTTCGACACTTCGTATCTTGCGATACGAGACTGCTCTCCATACAGCTCTTTTGTATGAAGAAATATGGATTCCAAATCCATATTCTCGTGCCTCCTCTGATGTTCATTGTCCATAGAGGCAAGCACGAGGCACCTGGCCTTCGCGCAATCAATCTCCCAAGTCTTACGGATTTCATTAACCGCGACGCTGGAGGTGGGACCTGGGATGAGGGGAGCTTTGGTGGTAAGAAGATACCCCAGCTTGTCGTAAGTGATTGCCATTTTGACATTCCTGAGCCAATCTTTGTAGTTTGGCCCTGTCAGTATGTTTTTATCTAGAAGTAACTTAAGTCCAGTCATGTCGAATGGTCGCTGCAATTAGGAGAGAGAGAAGAAACACTTTAGCACGATGCTCTTGCAAGTTTAGAATGGTTTTTAGTTTTTCTAAACACGATGGCTCCCACTGTCTCTCGAATCCCTCCTCAAACCATAAAGGAAGAACTAGTCGGGATCAATCCCACCGCACAATACTTGCTTAACCGTTCAGCCAGGCCAGTGTCGGTACTTCGAGGGAGGTTTTCCAACGCTTTCGCGAAGTTCCTTAATTAAATAACCTCTTTTCCCTGGGGGCGTAGCCCCGCTAACACCTTTCTAGGCACCTACTAGGTTTATAGCATTGATCGTTTAGTGAGAAATTTCCCGAGGAGTAGCATATACTCACAGTAGGATCGGGATCCAAATATCATCGCGTGACGAAACTGAAGGAATCCTACCAGAATCATCACACTCCAAATGGTATGCAAATCTAGCAAGTTTCAGTACTTATGAAACTCCCGATGTGGATTTTTGCCCCATGCTCTTATGACCTTGACTTTGGCCAACAAATCATAAGTCACATGTCAAGTTCTACCCGTCGTTCTCCAGGTTAATTTGAATCCACCCGTACCTACCCTTGACTTTGGCCAACAAGGCAGTACGACTATTCCAAACCAACGCATCTATCTATGCTGCACATGAATACCCAATAGCTACCAATCACTATGCCTTGACTTTGGCCAACAAACACAGCTTGAATACTATTGACTATTCATGTGAAACGACGGAGGGCTACGAATGGTTTTGGCAAAACCGTGAACGTAGTGAACTTGATATAATCGATGAAACAAGATAGCTTTTAGAAGGAGTGGCTCAAGCTCCGCATTTAAAAGTTAGTTTTGAAAAGAACCGAGTGGTTTTTCGAAAGTGTTCCAACGATTTTAACTTGGTTTATTATCTTGCATTAGTTCTTTTAATGCGTGATATTCTTGCATTAGTTCTTTTAATGCGTCCCATCATTTAAATCGTACCATTGCAGAAAACAACCAAAATATGACGTACGCTTATGCCATTCGCATTCGCCACGGGGCCCCGTCATCACCCGTTAGGTTACTTAACAAACGACAGAGCGGGGGCTGGGCTTGCGCGGCTGTAAAACATAAGCAACGCCTAAATAGTTATAAATATAGCAATGATAGACATTACAGATCACAGATGAATACATTGGATATACTAGGAATCCGCAATCCGTTCGAGCCTGCAACGAAAAGCGGATTACACGGTCGCGGTGAATAGCCAATACCCCATCCAAGACCCCTACGGATGCGGCAAACTACCCGCCAAGTACCCAGTAGTTTGTGCCCCCTTCCATGGGTCTATCCTAGGAGCAAAAACAGTAAAAAGAATTATACAATGACGGCTACAACCCCGACCCGGTTGTGCGGCCATACAAATAATATTATTACATCAATTTACATATTACAAATGAATGAAAGAAAAACAAAAGCTCATCTCACATCCACCCCGGCTATTCACCCGCGACAGTCCAACACATTCATATACACATTCCAATATCAAACACAGATCACATAGATGTATAACCCCGACTAATCGACATATAGCGATTAGCCGACGTTCAATACATTCAAACATCACAGATATAACTAATATAGCCAAAGTGTACCGAAGTTCGAAAAAAATACGGATTTATAGGACCCCAAAAGTAAATTTCTTTTCTGGAAAATCTGGGCACATATAACATATTTGAAAAATCCCAAAACCCTACTAGAAGAATACTGCACAAAACACGATCACATGAAGAGCCCAAACGGCGGCGGATCCGCGGCAACAAGAATAGCTATGGCCGCTGATCCGCGGCGGTTTGAAGGATTCATGGGATCGTTTTTGGTGGGTGTTCTCACAAAACCCTGAGCCGATTTTAGGAGTAAAAAGTTTTACATTTAGAGCATAAAAAAATTCAACAGAAACTTAGGGTTTTTGATTTTCCGGTTTTGCGATTTTTTCGTTTCGAACTTCCATACACTTCGCTACCAAGCTAGTTTAAGTTTAGTTAGGCTCTGATACCACTGCAAGTCCACGTTGCGACCCCCGGTTCTTACGGGGAGGCGGAAACGGTATAAAAATCAAATTTTTAGCGCATGGGGCAACATGGACTAACATAAGTCGGGATCTTTTCTAAACTAAACTAGCAAACATGCAAAGGAGAGTTAACTACTCGGCAAAGTGGTTATACCTAACTTGAACTCCTTCTTCTTGAAACCTAGTAGAGGTTGATGGTTCTCTCCTCGTCGCCTTCTTCCGTCGAAGATGGATCCACTTGAGGGTTCAACCTTCGGGCTCTTCCTCGAACTTGGAGTGAACTAGGATCTCCGGCTTTCTAAACATTGAACCCTAGAGAGAGTAGAGTGTATCTATGGGGTGTTTTCTTTTCAAGGAGAGGGATTCTCAACACATGAGAAGGATTCTCCTTGAGCTTGAGGAAGAAGAAGATGAAATGAGGAGAGAGAGTCAATATGATAGAATGAGCTCTTTTTCTTCTTGCAATCATAACAAAAAGAAAAAGATATATCTAATTAATAATAATAATTCAAAATGAAATAGTTGATGGTTGTATTTGGAATGACCACTACCATCACTACATTAAATGAATGTAAGCTAGAATCAAGGAGTATCCTTGCAAAGCAATGATGATGGTCAAACATTCAACCATGGTCAACAAGTCAACCATGGTCAACAAGTCAACACAAATCAACCATGACACAATTTCATTTAATTACTATTATTAATTGATATTTCATAAATCCATTAGGGTTTGGAAAAAGACGACTGTCAACTGTGCATACGCACCCGTTCCGAAACCCTAATGAAAGACCTCTTCCTCCGCCTCAAACAACTGTGCATACACACCTGCATTCTCGTTCCGAGGAACAAGAATACTGAGAGATAAAAGCAACCCCAAAACATATACCAGTATCTGGCTCAAACCAGAGCCTGCTAGTATAATCCGTCCGGACTCCAAAACGTGCACAAGTGCGCGGATGAGAACGAACCCTGTCGCAAAACCATGCGACCTCTACTCTGTTTTGCCCAGAGGCGAATACCCTCTGTGTGGGACTCTAAAGACTCGACACTACGCTGGCAGTGGGTTTAACCACAGACCGCAAGCGGCACTAGCTGTGCGTAACGGTCCCCAGGTAGATGCCGACAAGAAGGCTGACGAGGTGAACCCCATCTGAACTCCTACTGAGTCTGAATGTGACAGTCTCCGTACAGTCCGGTCTGTTCGTCTAATACATCGCATGTCGGGCCTAGGGGGTGGTAAAATGTCAGTCCCCTAATAGCGGTACAAGTCGTGTCGGAGTGAAGCCCAAAACACCCTGAGATAACACTGGAAGCCTACCAGTATATCTCGCTTGCCCTGGCCAGCGACTACTCGTGTAATGGCTCTCCTAGACACAGCGCGATGTCAACCCCCAATACCGGGAGAGACGAATCCTGTCTAACCGTCACTGCCTCCAAGTGCTTCGGGACTGTACCCAACTACTACCCATTTGCACGACTCCTTTGAGCCGTGGTAGGGTTGTAATCAAAGCACAGTGGGAACACACTCGAGGCGAAGTGCCAGTGTCAAGTCAGCGGGCTAAGCTGTACTCATGTCACCTAGGAACTGATAACTGATGATAGGTATAATACCAACCTGTCAGTTCCCGACGAGTCCTGTCCAGTGTACTCGTAACCCAACTAGCACCCGTATACTATCTCCAGTACGACGTACTGATGGCTGTGGGACAGACCATCTCCCACACTGGGATGAGAAGCACATATGCTAGTCTACTCCGGAGTATCGATACCCTGTCTCGATAGTCCTGCGACTAGGGACCTGTATAAGGATGTGCTTATAGATTACCCAGCCCCCACTAGTGTGACTGCCATCACAACGCTGGTAATCAAGCAAAGATCCAAAGGGCTCCACTAATGCGTATAAGTGATATACTGAAATAAACACAAGTACACATTGAAGTAGAAACAAACCAAGTAGCATACTACTATATTGAGCAAGATTGTTTATACAAGGTGAATATCCCAAGCTTCCATCAAGTAATATACAAACTAGTATGATACAGTAATGGCCTCTAGGGCATATACACTAACAATCTCCCACTTGCACTAAGGCCATGTACTGGCGTATCGAAGACCTATCATCTCGATCAGCCGCTCGAACTGAGTCTGGGGTAGGGCCTTGGTGAATGGATCTGCAGTGTTCTCTTCTGAAGCAACCCTCCGAACCTCGATCTCCTTACGATCCACGATGTCCCTGATCAGGTGATACCGCCTCAAGATGTGCCTGGATCTCTGATGGGACCTGGGTTCCTTCGCTAAAGCTATAGCCCCGTTGTTGTCGCAATACAGAGGTATTGGGTCAACAATGGATGGAACCACCTGAAGTTCTTTTAAGAACTTCCTCATCCAGACAGCTTCTTTTGCGGCATCAGATGCAGCGATGTATTCCGCTTCCATAGTCGAGTCTGCAACGGTTTCCTGTTTGGAACTCTTCCAACACACCGCCCCTCCATTGAGGGTAAAGACAGAACCCGACATGGACTTGGAATCATCCTTGTCACTCTGGAAGCTGGAGTCAGCAAAGGCCTCGATCTGGAGGTCTTTTCCGCCATACACCAAGAACATCTCCTTAGTCCTTCTCAGGTACTTGATAATGTTCTTTACCGCTATCCAGTGTTTCTCCCCAGGGTTTGATTGATACCGGCTTACCACACCCAGTGCATAAGCTACATCCGGTCTGGTACACAACATCGCATACATTATAGAGCCTACCGCAGAAGCGTAGGGTATAATAGACATGCGATCCCTCTCCAAATCAGTCTTGGGGGACATCTCTTTAGAGAGGGCGATCCCGTGACAAGCCGGTAGGTTACCGCGCTTGGAATCTTCCATACTAAACCTTTTCAGTATGGTGTCGATGTACCTGGACTGAGAAAGTCCAAATATCCTCTTGGATCTATCATGATGGATCCGGATCCCCAGGATGTATGAGGCATCACCCAGGTCTTTCATGGAGAACCTGTGCGACAAGAACCCCTTGACAGATTGTAGCATAGGAATGTCATTTCCTATTAAGAGAATGTCATCCACGTATAAAACGAGGAATACTGCAGTTCTCGCTACAAATCTACTATAGATGCATGGTTCATCTGGATTTTTGATAAAGCCAAATTCCTTGACCGTCTCATCAAAACAGATGTTCCAACTCCGTGATGCCTGCTTTAGTCCATAGATGGACTTAAGCAACTTGCACACCTTTCCGCTGCTCCCACTCTGAATGAAACCCTCTGGCTGATCCATATAGACACACTCCTCTAAATTTCCATTTAGAAAAGCGGTCTTTACGTCCATCTGCCAAATCTCATAATCGTGGAAGGCAGCAATGGCAAGAAGGATCCGAATGGATTTCAGCATAGACAATGGAGAAAAGGTTTCGTCATAGTCCAAGCCAGGTCTTTGACGGAAACCCTTTGCTACAAGTCTAGCTTTATAGGTCTCAACCTGTCCATCTACACCAATTTTCCTTTTGAAGATCCACTTGCATCCTACGGGTTTTACCCCATCTGGAGCAATGTCCAACGTCCATACTTTGTTGGTGTACATGGACTCCATTTCGGTCCGCATTGCATCCAGCCATTTTACCGAGTCAACGCTCTGAACGGCCTGTTGGAAGCTAGTAGGCTCATCATAATCTATGATGCAATCCTCTCTATCCCCGTCTATAAGAAAACCGTAGTATCTCTCGGGCGGATGAGACTGCCTACTACTTCTGCGGAGCGGCGTAGGAATGTCCTGTTCTTTCGAACCCTCTGGTCCCTCTAAGCTTTCAGTAATGGTTTGTGGTTCTGGAATTTCTTCCAGTTCTACTGTGCTCCCACTTATCTGGGTTTCCAAAAACTCAGTTTCCAAGAAGTAGGCATGACGAGAAACAAGAACTTTTTGTTCCTCTTCGCAGTAGAAGAAATATCCCTTGGAGTTCTTTGGATATCCCACGAACTTGCACTGTACTGAGCGTGCCTCGAGCTTGTCAGCATGCTGCTTTTTAACAAAAGCTGGACATCCCCATGTCTTAATGTGCTTATGTTTTGCACCCGCGTTAGCCCAGCCCCCGCTCTGTCGTTAATTAAGTAACCTAACGGGTGAATGACGGGGCCCAGTGGCGAATGCGGATGCATATGAGGACGTTGTATTTTCGTTGTTTTCTGCAATAATAGGTTAATTGATGGGACATATTATATTAATGAAAAGAAAATAAACCAAAGTTGAATCGTTGGAACAGTTTAAAAGAAACCACTCGGTTATTTTAAAACAGAAGATATTTTTTAAATTGCGGAGCTTTAACCACTCCTTTTAAAAAGCTATCAGGTTCCTTCGGTCATATCATGTTCACTACATTCACTATTTCGCTAAAACCATTCATAGCCCTCCGTCATTTCATTTAGGTTTTCAGTAGTATTCAAGCTATGTATTTTGACCAACGACAAGGCATAGTGTTTAGTAGCTGCTGAATATTCATTTGTTGCATAGATAGATGAGTTGGTTTAGGACAGTCGTATTACCATTTGGCCAACGTCAGGGGTATGTACGGATGGGTTCAAATTAACAAGATAATGATGGGTAGAACTTGACATGTGACTTATGACATTTTGACCAACGCCAAGGTCATAAGAGCATGGGGAAGAAATCCATATTGGGAATTTCTAAAGAAACTGAAATTTGCAAAGAGTTTCATACCATTTGGAGTGTGATAATTTTAGTAGGATTCCTTCAGCTTTATCACACGATGATATTTGGATCCCGATCCTACTGTGAATATTCGCTACTCATCAAGAGATTCGTCACTTAACGATGCTATAAACCAAGTAGGTGTCGAGAAAGGTGTCAGCGGGGCTACGCCCCCAGAGAAAAGAGGTTATTTAATTAAGGAACTTCGAGAAAGCGTCGTAAAACCTCCCTCGAAGTACCGACACCGGCTTGGCTGAACGGTTAAGCAAGTATTGTACGGTGAGAATAGTCCTGACTAGTTCTTCCTTTTTGATTTGAGGAAGGATTCGAGAAACAGTGGGAGCCATCCAGTTTAGATAAACTAAAAACCACTCTAAACTTGCAAGAGCATCATGCTAAAGTGTTCCCTCTCTCTCCTAATTGCAGCGACCCAGAACATGACAGGCCTTAAGTTACTGTTAGATAAAAATATTTTGACAGGACCAAACTATAAAGACTCGTTCCGGAATGTCAAGATGGCTTTGACTTATGAAAAATTGGGGTATGTCCTTACTGCTAAGGCACCTGCTGTCCCTGGTCCAGAATCCAGTATTGCGGATAAGGAAATCCACAAGACCTGGGAATTAGACTGCGCGAAGGCCAAATGCATCGTGCTTGCCTCTATGAATAATGAACATCAGAGGAGGCACGAGAATATGGATCATGAGTCCATATTTCTCCACACCAAGGAACTGTATGGAGAGCAATCTCGTATAGCTAGATACGAGACCTCAAAGAACTTGTTTCAGTCGAGGCTGGCCGTCGGATCATCTGTAGGAGAACATGTCCTAAAGATGATTGGATATATTGAAGAGCTTGCGGACCTCGAGACGACTTTAGAGAACGAGCTATATACAGACTTGGTTCTTCAGTCCTTTCCTTCCACTTACGCCTTGTTTATTCTGAATTTCAACATTCAAGGAAAAGAAGTTGAACTTCCAGAACTTCTTAACATGTTGAGGAGTGTAGAGGGCACCTTGCAGAAAGCAAGGGAAACACCCACTATGTTTGTTCGCGGTGCTTCCTCTTCCGGGTCCAAGGCTAGGGCCAAAGGAAGGAAGAAGAAGGCCGCTACCAAACCAAGAGGTGGTGTTGGTAAGGTGGGAGTTAAGGGAAAAGCAAAGGTTGCGGTGCCAGTAGTGGCAAAGGATGAGTGCTTCCACTGTCGTAGAAAATGCCACTGGAAGAAAGATTGCAAATCTTGGATTGCCAAGAACCAGGAACCAAAGCAAGTTGTGGCTTCGAATTCAGGTGTGTATGTAATTGAAAATTGTCTGCCAATCAACTCTACTTCCTGGGTATTGGATACCGGATCAGGATCTCATATATGCAATTCATTGCAGGCACTGAGAAACCGTAGAGTGCTGAAGGTTGGTGATATGACCCTCCAGGTTGCTAACGGAGCTAGCATGGGTGCTGTGTCCGTAGGGGATTATCACCTTGGATTGACGAGTGGACATTTTTTGTTTTGCATAACTGTTTTTGTGTATCCAGTTTAACGTGTAATATCATATCAGTATCGTTGTTATCAAAAGAAGTTTATGATTTCACATTTGTACGCGATATTGTTAACATCCACCTTAATCATGGTTTGATTGGGTCCGGTACACTAGATAATGGTATATATGTGTTAAACCAATTACAAATTTTCAATGTCCAGAACACACTAAAAAGAAAGTCTCCTGATATAAATCAGGCTTTCTTATGGCATTGTAGACTAGGTCACATCAATGAGACAAGGTTAACTAAGTTACATAGAGAAGGATATTTGGATCCGTTCGAATATCGATCTTATGCCACTTGTCAATCATGTCTCAAAGGAAAGATGATAAAGACTCCATTCACTGGACATGGAGTAAGAGCGAGCGAGCTCTTAGGACTCATACACAACGATGTATGTAGTCCAATGTCTGCACATGCAAGAGGTGGTTTTTCATATTTCATTACTTTTACGGATGATTACTCTAGGTACGGATTCATTTTCTTGATGAAACATAAATCCGAAGCCTTTGAGAAATTCTAAGAATATAAGAATGAAGTAGAAAACCAAACTGGAAAAAGTATCAAGACACTGAGATCTGATCGAGGTGGTGAATACTTAAGTGCCGAGTTCCTAGGTTACCTAAAAGAGAAAGGAATTCTCTCTAAGCTTACTCCTCCATACACTCCACAGCATAACGGTGTATCGGAAAGACGGAACCGAACCCTATTGGATATGGTACGTTCCATGATGAGTAATGCTGAGTTACCGCGATCTTTCTGGGGTTATGCGCTAGAATCAGCTGCATATCTTTTGAACAGAGTTCCTACCAAGACTGTGCCTACCACCCCATATTAGATGTGGTGTGGGAAGAAACCCTATCCTCAGTATCTGAAGATATGGGGATGTCCAGCTTTTGTTAAAATGCAGCATGCGGACAAACTCGAGGCACGATCAGTGCAGTATCAGTTTATGGGATATCCAAAGAACTCCAAGGGGTATTTCTTCTATTACGCAGAGGAACAAAAAGTTTTTGTTTCTCCTAATGCCCATTTTCAAGAATAGCAGGTTTTAGAAAAGGAAACAAGTGGGAGCGCAATATAACTGGAAGAAATTCCACAACTACAAACTACTACTGAAAGTTTGGTAGAACCAGAAGTTCAAGAAGAACAGGACATTCCCGCACCCCTCCGCAGGAGTAGTAGGCCGTTTCATCTGCCTGAGAGATACTACGGTTTTCTCATAGACGGGGATAGAGAAGATTGCATCATTGATAATGATGAACCTACTAGCTTCCAGCAGGCCATCCAGAACGGCGACTCGGTAAGATGGCTGGATGCAATGCGGACCGAGATGGAGTCCATGTACACCAACAAAGTATGGACTTTGGACTTTGCACCAGATGGGGTAAAACCCATAGGATGCAAGTGGATCTTCAAGAAAAAGATTGGTGTAGATGGACAGGTGGAAACCTATAAGGCTAGACTTGTTGCAAAGGGTTTTCGTCAAAGACCTGGTTTGGACTATGACAAAACTTTTTCTCCAGTGGCTATGCTCAAATCCATTCGTATCCTTCTTGCCATTGCCGCCTTCCATGATTATGAGATCTGGCAGATGGACGTAAATACGACTTTTCTAAATGGTAATTTAGAAGAGTGCGTCTATATGGATCAGCCTGAAGGTTTCAATCAGAGTAGGAACATCGGGAAAGTGTGCAAGTTGCTTAAGTCCATTTAAGGACTAAAGCAGGCATCACGGAGTTGGAACATCTGTTTTAATGAAACGGTCAAAAAATATGACTTTATCAAAAATCCAGATGAACCATGTATATATAGTAAAATTATAGCACGAACTGTTGTATTTCTCGTCTTGTACGTGGATGACATTCTCTTGATAGGAAATGATATTCCTATGCTACAATCTGTCATAGGATTCTTGTCACACAGTTTCTCCATGAAAGACCTGGGTGATTCCTCTTACTTTAAGTCCACGTTACCCATCCCGGTTCTTTCGGGGATGCGGAAATGGTGAAAAACGATTTTTTCGGTGAAGGTAACATGGACTAGAAACCGGATCTTTGCTAAACAAACTATCTAACAACCTAACTAAGAGATTAGCTACTGTGTTAGGGGTTATACCTAATCTTGAACTCCTTCTCTTCGACTCCTTGTAGTGGTCGGATCGGTCTCACCTCGTCATCTCCTTGTGCCGAAGATGGATCCACCCGAAAGCTTCTACCTTTGGCTCCAACCTCAATCAAGAGGAAACTAAAATACTTGGCTTGCTAGACCTTGTACTCTAGGATGAGTAGAGAAGTGTTTTAGGGTTTTATCTCAATGGTTCTTGTTTCTCAACTCATGAGACAAGAGAACCATGAGCAAGAGGAACAGGGAGAGCTTAGATGAGAGAGAGTGAGAATGATAGAATGAGAAAGACTTTTTACAACCATGCACTCAAAAACAAAAATAATCATGATAATAATAATAATTAAGTATTTGTGATGGTTCATGTCAATGGCATTATCATTTTATGCATTTAATGCATTTTGTAAACAAACAAGCAAGCAAATGTCATTGCCATGAAATGAAAGCCATTGAAATGATGATGGTCAACAAGTCCAAACTAGTCAACCGGTCAACAAAGTCAACAAGTCAACAAAGTCAAACTTTCAACCCAACCATGGTACAATAATACTTAATTATTATTATTATTAATCATATTTCTTATTCTCATTAGGGTTTAGAAAAAGTCAACAGTCAACAACCCTAATAAGAATCCTCTGCCTCTGTCTCGGTCAACCGTGCATACACACCCGCATCCGCGTTCCGAGGAACACGAATACAAACGAGATAAAACCAATCCCAAAACGCAAACTAGGATCTGGCTTAAACCAAAGCCGCTATTAATAACTGCCCGGACACCAAAACGTGCACAAGTGCGCGGATGTGAACGAACCCTGTCGCAAAACCATGCGACCTCTGTTGGAGATAGTGCCCTCAGAGTCAATTATTGGATCATAGGCACGTGATTGCAATGATTGAGGGAGGACCTGTCCCAGTAGGACAGTCTTACTCGAGATGATAGTATGCTATCTAGTTTATCTTTATCATCGTGTACTGCTTTAGGTGACCTGACAGGTCACTATTGCACGTTGATAGAGCCCCTAGGATTCTTGCTTGACCACCAGCAGTATGAGGGCGATGATATACGTAGGAGCTGGTAGTCTATAAGCACATCCTTAAAAAGTCCCTAGTCGTGGGAGTTTCGAGATAGGGCATCGATACTCCAGAGTAGACTAGTGTATACAGTCGAGACCCCGACGAGGGGTGGTGGCCGGTCTCACAAGCCACTGGTGTCAGTTGGTTCACCTAAGATGTATACAGGTGCTCATTGGGTTATGAGTACACTGGACAGGACTCGCCGGGAACATGCTAGTTGGTCTTATACCTGACGTCAGATAGCAGTTCTATGGTGACATGTGTACAGGTTAGTTCATCGACCTGGGGATCGTCATTTGTCTCGTGTGAGTTCCCACTGTACTTTGATTACTACCCTACCACGCTCAAAGGAGACGTGCAAACAGGTTTTAGTTGGGTACAGTCCCGAGCCACATGGAGGCAGTGAGCGGATCTTCAGGGGTTCGTCTCTCCCGGTATTGGGGGTGAGGTCGCGCTGTGTCTCGGAGAGCCATTACACGAAGCCCTCGGCCGAGCCAGGAGATTTACTGGTAGGTATTCCAGTAGTATCTCAGGGTGTTCTGGGCTACACTCCGACACGACTTGTACCGCTTTTGGGGGTCTGACTTTTACCAACCCCCTAGGCCCGCCATGCGATGCTCATAGACGAACGGACCGGACTGTACGAATATTGTCACTGACAGGCTCAGTAGGGTGTCGGGATGAGTTCGCTCATCGACGTCCCTTTTGGTCAATACCTGGTAGCCCATTACGTATTGGCTTATACCTCTGACGTGCTAGTGGTTAAATCCACAACCAAGGTGTTGACGAGTCTTTAGAGTCCCCCACATTCAGTTACTCAAGCTTTCGGGCGAAAAGCTGTAGAGGCCGTATGGAGATATGGCAGGGTTCGATCAGATACGTGAGGTATTGTACGGATCAGGATCAGACGGTTTGTACTAGAGGTCGTATGGATATATGGCAGAGTTCGATTGGATACGTGCGGTATTGCACGGATCAGGATCGAACGGATATTACTAGACGGCTTTGGTTTAAGCCGGATCCTAGTATAGTACAGTGTAGATTTTGTCTTATTGCATTTGTATTCGGTCGGAATACAGATGCGGGTGTGTATACACAGTATCGGGGTTTTCTTGTAATTTATTACGGGACCAGTTTTCTGGAGTTGCCAGTTTGCTTTCCGTTTCGGCCAATTTCCTTTGTATCGTTCATTGGCCGAAGATTGGTGGAGGAAGGCTTATTTGCATTTGTGCAAATAAGTATTTGTGGAGGGTGTTCTTTACATTTTATTGCTTCATGATGAGTACCCTTCATTTGACTTCATAACCTCATCATGGCTTGACTTTTTTCTTCATGATAGTTTTCATGATGGCTTGACCTTTGTTGGGTGATGATTGTAGTTTGAGTGTTGGAGTTTCTTTGAGATCATTACTTATTATGATGGCCTTTTCTCTCTCTCCCTTGAATGATTATTGGTCTCCCTCATTTTTGTTACCCCACTCTCTCAATCCCAAAATACTTGGCCGGCCATGCATAATATGGGGGCTGTCCCAATTTGGTGTGGGGAGAAATACTCTCATTTGGCTTGCAAAAATAACATGGTTCATCTCCAAAAGCTCATATCCTTTTCACCTCCACCATATGGCAATTCCACAAACCCCAAAATGAGACACAAGTTCTACACACCATTCTACATCAAATCTTGGGCACGTCGGCTCGCCAACTTCGTGCCCGAGTTGCTTCGGTATAGAGGTAGGAGCCCGTAAAAGAAGCAGGCGACGTGGTGCCTTTCCGGCGAGGAGGTGGAGACCGGACATTCCACGGGAGATCGGGACGACGACGAGAAGACCGGAGGACACGGATCACTCGGTATATCTCTCTTCCCATCTTGTAGTTAGCTAGGACTAGTTAATGGCCCGATCCGGGTTCTAGTGCGCGGTGGTGCCGGTTCAAGAAAATTTAAAGTTAGCCATCGCTTCCGTATTTGGCCTCGGGATGGAGGCCGGGGCGCCGCCGTGCACTTACAGTGGTATCAGTGCCTCGCCATTAACATAGTCTAGCTTTGTCTAATGTGTTTTACACTTCCGATCGAACAAATGTTCCGAAAACCCAATAACACTTGCATCAGTTTTCTGTCAATTTTTTTCTGGCTCGAAAATTTTTTCAGGTTGTAGAAAACTGATGTACTGGAAGTCCTAAGAATTCTGGAGAAATTCGAGACATTGATCTTTCAAGGAGAGCGCGGAACCGCGGCCAAACCCCACTTGGCGCCGCGGTTCCGCCGCAGTATGGGGGGATCAATGCGTCAAATTTTTCCAGTGGGCTTCTGGGGTGAAAATAGGGTTTTTGGAATATTAATTTTG
Organism: Agapanthus africanus; assembly: GCA_030015575.1. Taxonomy (NCBI): domain Eukaryota; kingdom Viridiplantae; phylum Streptophyta; class Magnoliopsida; order Asparagales; family Amaryllidaceae; genus Agapanthus; species Agapanthus africanus. The sequence goes on along the minus strand of JASDDO010000006.1, from coordinate 50,952,165 downwards.
GGCCCAGAATTTCTTGATGTGCTACAGTAGTACATGGAGGCCCACTTGTTAAAATTTGATCGATCGGATATTTTAAACACATTAGTTCACAGTATTTACATTATATCTGCGACCGTGAATGTCACTTGATCGGTAAATCCTGTCTAACTGCTATAGCCCGGTTAGACGGATTTACGAACGTGACTTTCACGTTGATGTTCTGTGTTATGCTGTGATGTTGCGGATTGGTCGTGGGGGATAGCCTGGATGCAATGCTAGTACAGTTGTGGTTGTATTATGTACATTTGATATTGCGGGGCGAGCGTCTGACATGTGGACTGCCGTCACTGCCTGTTTGTATTATTATTTTTGGGCACGACCAGGTTGCGGTCGATGTACCCGTTGTATGTATATTTTACTTTCTGTACTAGGATTACCCCAAGGTGGGGTGCACGGATAGCCGGGTTCTAGAGGGCAACGAGCCCGCATCTCATGGCATTGAGACGGAGGGGGCTTCACTCTGGAATTGGCGGGCTATTCGCCGCACTCGTAGGGGGTATAGGTTGACCCTGGAGGGGTGCCCAAGTTGCCGGATTCCGTGAAGTGCTGGGTGGTCCATTCACGGTGCTGAAGGGGGCTGCCTCGCTTCAGGTTTTGGCGGGTAACTTGCCGCGCCCGTAGGGGTCTAGGATTTCATTGCACAGGCTATCCACACGACCAGGGGAACGTCGGGTTTCAGTAGTGGCTCTGTGAAACCCGGGTATCCCAGATATCTGTATTGTTCTGTGATGCTGTACATTTCTGTGATGTTGCATTTTATCACGCCTTGAGCGAATATAATATATTGGTATATATAGTAGTGGATGTTGTATATGTTTTACATCCGCGCTAGTCCAGTCCCCGCTTTGTCGTTAGTTAGCTAACCTAACGGGTAATGACGGGACCCAGTGGCGAATGCGGATGGCATATACGTACATCAGTATATTTTCGTTCTTTGTGGTGTGATCAATTGATGGGACTGCGTTGATTCGGATCAATGCAAGTTAAAAACAAACCTTATCTGATGTTGTTGGAACAACTTTTCAAAAAGCCGTTATTGCAAGGACGTTCTCTTTTGTTTTGCACCGTAGTATTCGGTTGGAATATCCTGCTCCTTAGTCGACGAGGCAAGGGCCGAGATCCCTTCACCGGGAGTGACCCCTTGGACAAAAAGTTTGCGTCAGGGCAATGACTTCACTATAGCCGATTATCTTTGCTTTGAACCGTGGTATTCAGTTGGAATATCCTGCACCTCATTCTACGGGGAAAGAGCCGAGATCCCTTCACCTGGAGTGACCTCTTTAGCAAAGGTTTTCGTCACTATATTTTTATAAAGCTATCCGTTCCTTCAGCGATATCAAGTTCATTACATTAAAGGTTTTCCCCAGAAACCATTCGTAGCCCTTCATCATTTCAGTTAAATATTCGGTAGTATTCAAGCTATGTATTTTGACCTCACGCCAAGGCATAGTGATTGGTAGCTGCCGGGTATTTATCTGTTGTATAGATAGATGCGTTGGTTTGGGACAGTCGTACTACTATTTTGGCCTACGTCAAGGGTATGTACGGGTGGGTTCAAATCAACCTGGATAATGATGGGTAGAACTTGACATGTGACTTATGATATTTTGACCTCACGCCAAGGTCATAAGAGCATGGGGCAGAAATCACATCGGGAGTTTCTAAAGAAACTGAAACTTGCCAGATATGCGCATACCTTCTGGAGTGTGACACCGTGAGCGGATTCCGTCACGTTATCATGCGATGATAGTTGGATCCCGATTCCCACTGATGAGTTAGTTTACTCCTCGGGTGACCCCGACTAATTCTTCTTTCAGGTTTGGAGGAGAATTTGAGGTACAGTGGGAGGTTTCCAGATTAGATAAATTCGTAACCATTCTGATCTAGGTTAGATTGCACGCTGAGTGTTTCTTTTCTCTCTCTCTTCGGCAGCGACCATTGACCCGACCCTAAGACTATGACTCAGTGACCAAGTTGACCGAACCTTCTTAACACTGGCTTTTGGATTGTCAGAGTTGCAAGCCTCATTGCCACTCCTACTTTTACCCTTTTCTCCAGGACACCCCATATTACTACGAACGTCCACTTCCATTGGACAAAACTATCGTATGGTTATATACGAACTCGAAGGAATTTATTCGAGGATGGTTTCAGGTTCTGGAGAAAACGGATAGGACTATTCAGTTGTCTGTTCCTTTTACCTTCTCTCAGGTTGAGAGTACTCCTTGGTTTAGGAGTAGTACACCTATTACGCAAATTGGATAGTCTTCTTCCAAACCTTAGGCTGGTGCCGAACGGTGGGGAATGAAGAAAACCAATTAGCATAAAGATGGTGTGCAGAAGGTATTAAGTAAAGACATAACAAGGGATTAGTATGAGGGCAAAGTAAATTGCGACTGCTATTCACGACCAAACCAAGTATTTATTTGTCAATTCTAAATCACCTTTGTATTTCTCCAGAACACTCCGTATCACTACGAAGATCCACAGTTTATTGGATACTCCATCGTATGGTTATATACGAACTCGAAAGGAACTTGTTCCAGTTCGGGGGTGGATTCTGGTTCAGGAGAAATATGAATAAAGTTTATTCGGTTGTCTTTTATCTTCACCTTCTCTCGCATTGCGAGTGCTCCTAGGATTAGGACAGTACACCCATTATACTTATTGGATAGTCTTCTTCCAAACCATAGGCTGGTGCCGAACGGTAGGGAAGGAAGAAAACCATTTGGCCTAAGGGGTGTGCAGAAGGTAATGACTAAAGACATATAAAGGGATTTAGGGAGGTGGCAAAGAATTATACGGTTACAGTCGTGAATCTGGAAGAGGCATTACTAGGAATACCGGGATACCCCATCGAAACATTTCAATGTTTCAGTTTCACTGTGTACTGTTAAAGGAAGACCGATTTCCCGATTAGATACTTAATCCAGGGTATGTATTTACCAGGTATGATTCTCACATCTGTATGGTTTTACAGATGATGAGTGGGAGTAAGTTATTGGAAATTGGGTGATCATCCTTATTATATCGGGATTCGTTGTAATCGGTGATATTTGAGGAAATCACCTGGGCTGTTTGCCGGTCGACAAATATTTGGTTTTAAATATCCGCTGTTATGCACCAATTTCAAATTGATATATCTATATGTCTATTTTCATAGAGTGAGATATACCTTTTTGAAATTATGTCTATGACATTTACCTATATCAGTGGATGGTTAGGTAAGGAGCATTAAACATCGGTGTAATTCTTCATAACCAAAGGTACAGTTTTCAACCTACGACACACAGTGAATGAGTTATCAGACTCAAGGGACTTATACAGAGTATTGTATGTTGTCCAGGGTTCATCAGGACAGAGGGGTTGGTCCTCGTACTATATTCGGTTTACTTATGACTTCTCTAGTTTTTAGACAAGTGTTTCGTGAAAACACAGGGTCCGAATTTTAAGAAGTTATAGGTATTTGAATAAAGTAGAGAACCAGATATTGCAAGTATCAGGATTCTTCAAAGTGATTGGTATTCAGTTGATAGTAGTGATTAAGAGATCTTGCTTCTCTTTCTGGTTATTCATAATTGGAAGCATTCCTAAGTTGAGTAACGCTGATCGCCCTCTTTCCATTTAGTTGACATGCACTGGAGACAGCTGCATGATTTGAATCTGGTTCAATTAAATCAGTGCCTCTGGTTCTATATTGGATATAGAACAGTTCATGTCTTAACGATGTTAAGGCACGGGGAGTTGTCCGGCTTATGATTAAAACCAGACACTGGACAACTCAAGGCACGTTTCTGTAATGGCTGTTTGTGGGTTGACCCAGGCTATGACGAGGGTTGACTTTCTACCATCTGGGAGATCAATAGTAATATTGTTCTAGACTCGTCACAGTTTTATTAAAAATGGATTTTTCAGAAAAACATTAGTGGGAGTATGGTAGAACTGGAAGTGATTCCAGAACCACAAACGATTACTGAAGATTTCATAGAAACCTAAAGATTCAATCTGGATTGACATTCCATTGGCCACTCCGCAGATTTGGTGGGTAACTTCAGGCACCCGAGAGGTACTCCGGTAGCCTCAAGGACGGTGACAAGGAAGTTCTTGTTTACCCACACTTGCCATTACTGTTGTTCCAGGCTGCGAGACCCGGCAGGAGGATGAGTATAGCGTCGTTCTAAACTAGTTTTAGAAGTGTACGTATATATGACTCTGGCAGAGGGTTGTCGTAGTCAGTGGGAGCAGCGAAAGCATTGGTGGACAGGTAGCTTATGTCTATTTATAGACTAAAGCAGATATAGCGGAGATAGATCATCCATTTCTGATGTGACAGTCATAGGTTTGACTACATCAGAATAAAGGGATGGATCTGTTGAGAAGGTAGTAGGGTGTGATGTCCTGGTATTTGGATGACATACACAGAGTAGGAAGTGATATTCCTACACTACAATCGGTTATACTTTGGTCGTCACACAGTGGTTTCTCCACATAGGACTTGGACATTATATAAGACATACTGGTTACTAGATCTATGGTTTTAGATCTAGATTTAGGTAGTATCCCAATTAAGGGTACTTAGACAGCATTCTAAGAGTATTTAGAATGGACGACTCCTGGCACGGTAGTGTACCTGCAGGTAATGGAGTCACCCTCTCTAAAGGTGTCTTACAGACTAAAGAGGAGAGGGATGTGCATGATTGGCAGATCACTTGCTCAGGCAATTGAGTCAATCATGTGATGTCAAGTACCACACCAGATGTTGTTCTTGCACTAGATGCAATAAGTTGACATTGATCCAATCCTGGAGAAACAGTCGGAAGCAGTTTTAGAACATAAGTGGATGTTCTAGGGATATGATAACGACAGCCTCATTCGGGAGATAGTTATCATTCCAGGCTTCCAAGGTGACCTGGACAACAAGGAGGTTGTCAGAGTTATAGTTTTTCCTTCTGACGAGGGGCAGTATTTTGGACAGGTGGTCCAAGGCAATACTGAGGGAGGCATGGCGCATGACACTGATTAAGTTCAGTTGACGATACAGTCTAAGAAGTTTGGATTTGGAGTTCATTTATGAGCTAGGTCCCATCAGACATCCAGACACATTCTAAGACAGGTATTGCTCATTTCGGGAGATGGGTTTCTCCGCGAACTTGAGATATAGAGAGACATAGAAAGAGACATCAAGGCGGATCCACTCACTAAGGCTATTCCTCGAACGCAATATTTTCGCAAGCGAGCTTTGTGAGACTGACTAGTAGAGGAGTTGGGTGTTCGGTATCACACGGGCTGTGAGTATGCGACATCGTAATAATTAGCCTTGAGTGCAAGTGGGAGATTGTTGGAGATAGTGCCCTCAGAGTCAATTATTGGATCACAGGCACGTGATTGCAAAGATTGAGAGAGGACCTGTCCCAGTAATACAGTCTTACTCGAGATGATAGTATGCTATCTGGTTTATCTTTATCATCGTGTACTGCTTTAGGTGACCTGACAGGTCACTATTGCACGTTGATAGAGGCCCTAGGATTCTTGCTTGACCACCAGCAGTATGAGGGCGATCATATATGTGGGAGCTGGTAGTCTATAAGCACGTCCTTAAAAGGTCCCTAGTCGTGGGAGTTTCGAGATAGGGCATCGATACTCCAGAGTAGACTAGCGTATACAGTCGAGACCCCGACGAGGGGCGGTGGCCGGTCTCACAAGCCACTGGTCTCAGTTGGTTCACCTAAGATGTATACAGGTGCTCATTGGGTTATGAGTACACCGGACAGGACTCGCCGGGAACATGCTAGTTGGTCTTATACCTGACGTCAGATAGCAGTTCCATTGTGACATGTGTACAGGTTAATTCATCGACCTGGGGATCGTCATTTGTCTCGTGTGAGTTCCTACTGTACTTTGATTACTACCCTACCACGCTCAAAGGAGACGTGCAAACAGGTTTTAGTTGGGTACAGTCCCGAGCCACATGGAGGCAGTAAGCGGATCTTCAGGGGTTCGTCTCTCCCGGTATTGGGGGTGAGGTCGCGCTGTGTCTAGGAGAGCCATTACACGAAGCTCTCGGCCGAGGCAGGAGATTTACTGGTAGGTATTCCAATAGTATCTCAGGGTGTTCTGGGCTACACTCCGACACGACTTGTACCGCTTTTGGGGGTCTGACTTTTACCAACCCCCTAGGCCCACCATGCGATGCTCATAGACGAACGGACCGGACTGTACGGATTTTGTCACTGACAGGCTCAGTAGGGTGTCAGGATGAGTTCGCTCATCGACGTCCCTTTTGGTCAATACCTGGTAGCCCGTTATGTATTGGCTTATACCTCTGACGTGCTAGTGGTTAAATCCACAACCAAGGTGTTGACGAGTCTTTAGAGTCCCCCACATTCAGTTACTCAAGCTTTCGGGCGAAAAGCTGTAGAGGCCGTATGGAGATATGGCAGGGTTCGATCAGATACGTGCTGTATTGCACGGATCAGGATCGGACGGTTTGTACTAGAGGCCATATGGATATATGGCAGAGTTCGATCGGATATGTGCGGTATTGCACGGATCAGGATCGAACGGATATTACTAGCCGGCTTTGGTTTAAGCCGGATCCTAATATAGTACAGTGTAGATTTTGTCTCATTGCATTTGTATTCGGTCGGAATACAGATGCGGGTGTTTATACACAGTATCGGGGTTTTCCTATAATTTATTACGGGACCAGTTTTCTGGAGTTGCCAGTTTGCTTTCCGTTTCGGCCAATTTCCTTTGTATCGTTCATTGGCCGAAGATTGGTGGAGGAGGGTTTATTTGCCTTTGTGCAAATAAGTATTTGTGGAGGGTGTTCTTTACATTTTGTTGCTTCCTGATGAGTACCCTTCATTTGACTTCATAACCTCATCATGGCTTGACTTTTCTCTTCATGATAGTTTTCATGATGGCTTGACCTTTGTTGGGTGATGATGGTAGTTTGAGTGTTGGAGTTTCTTTGAGATCATTACTTATTATGATGGCCTTTTCTCTCTCTCCCTTGAATGATTATTGGTCTCCCTCATTTTTGTTACCCCACTCTCTCATTCCCAAAATACTTGGCCGGCCATGCATGATATGGGGGCTGTCCCAATTTGGTGTGGGGAGAAATACTCTCATTTGGCTTGCAAAAATGACATGGTTCATCTCCAAAAGCTCATATCCTTTTCACCTCCACCATATGGCAATTCCACAAACCCCAAAATGAGACACAAGTTCTACACACCATTCTACAGCAAATCTTGGGCACGTCGGCTCGCCAACTTCATGCCCGAGTTGCCTCGGTATAGAGGTGGGAGCCCGTAAAAGAAGCAGGCGACGTGGTGCCTTTCCGGCGAGGAGGTGGAGACCGGACATTCCGCGGGAGATCGGGACAACGACGAGAAGACCGGAGGACACGGATCACTCGGTATATCTCTCTTCCCATCTTGTAGTTAGCTAGGACTAGTTAATGGCCCGATCCGGGTTCTAGTGCGCGGTGGTGCCGGTTCAAGAAAATTTAAAGTTAGCTATCGCTTCCGCATTTGGCCTCGGGATGGAGACCGGGGCGCCGCCGTGCACTTACAACCTCTACTCTGTTTTTCCCAAAGGCAAATAGCTCTCTGTGTGGGACTCTAAAGACTCGACACTATGCTGGCAGTGGGTTTAATCACAGGCCGCAAGCGGTACTAGCTGTACGTAACGGTCCCCAGGTAGACGCCGATAAGAAGACTGATGAGGTGAACCCATCCGAACTCCTACTGAGCCTGAATGTGACAATCTCCGTACAGTCCAGTCTGTTCGTCTGAGAATATCGCATGGCGGGCCTACGGGGTGGTAAACGTCAGCCCCTTAATAGCGGTACAAGTCGTGTCGGAGTGTAGCCCAGAACACCCTGAGACAACCTGGATAACCTATCAGTATATCTCGCTTGCCCTGGCCAGGGACTTTATGTAATGGCTCTCTTAGACACAGCGCGATATCAACCCCCAATACCGGGAGAGACGGATCCTGTCTAACCGTCACTACCTCCAAGTGCTTCGGGACTGCACCCAACTGCTACCTGTTCGCACGACTCATTTGAACCGTGGTAGGGTAGCAATCTAAGAACAGTGGGAACACACTCGAGGCGAAGTGACAGTGTCAAGTAAGCGGACTAAGCTGTACTCATGTCACCTGGGAACTGATAACTGACGATAGGTATAGTACCAACCAACAGTTCCCGACGAGTCCTGTCCAGTGTACTCGTAAACTAAAAAGCACCCGCATACTATCTCAAGTACGACATACTGACGGCTGTGGGACAGACCGTCTCCCCTGCTGGGATGAGAAGCGCATACGCTAGTCTACTCCGGAGTATCGATGCCCTGTCTCGATAATCCTAGGACTAGGGACCTGTATAAGAATGTGCTTGTAGATTACCCTGCCCCCACTAGTGTGACTGTCATCACAACGCTGGTAATCAAGCAAAGATCCTAAGGGCTCCTCTAATGCGTATAAGTGATATACTGAAATAAACACAAGTACACATTAAAGTAGAAACAAACCAAGTAGCATACTACCATTTCGAGCAAGATTGTTTGTACAACTGTGAATATCCCAAGCTTCCATCAAGTAATATACAAACTAGTATGATACAGTAATGGCCTCTAGGGCATATACACTAACAATCTCCCACTTGCACTAAGGCCATGTACTGGCGTATCGAAGACCTATCATCTCGATCAGCTGCTTGAACTGAGTCTGGGGTAAGGCCTTCGTGAATGGATCTGCAGTGTTTTCTTCTGTAGCAATCCTCCGAACCTCGATCTCCCGGCGATCCACGATCTCCCTGATTAGGTGATAACGCCTCAAGATGTGTCTGGACTTCTGATAGGACCTGGGTTCCTTCGCTAAAGCTATAGCTCCGTTGTTGTCACAATACAGAGGTATTGGATCAACAATGGACGGAACCACCTGAAGTTCAGTCAAGAACTTCCTCATCCAGATGGCTTCTTTTGCGGCATCAGATGCAGCGATATACTCTGCTTCCATCGTCGAGTCAGCAACAGTTTCCTGTTTGGAACTCTTCCAACACACCGCCCCTCCATTGAGGGTGAAGACATAACCCGACATGGACTTAGAGTCATCCTTGTCACTCTGGAAGCTGGAGTCAGCAAAGGCCTCCATCTGGAGGTCTTTTCCGCCGTAAACCAAAAACATGTCCTTAGTCCTTCTTAGGTACTTCAGAATGTTCTTTACCGCTATCCAGTGCTTCTCCCCAGGATTTGACTGATACCGGCTTACCACACTCAGTGCATAAGCTACATCTGGTCTGGTACACAACATCGCATACATTATAGAGCCTACCGCAGAAGGGTAGGGTATAATTGACATGCGATCCCTTTCCAAATCAGTCTTGGGAGACATCTCTTTGGAGAGAGTGATCCCGTGACAAGCCGATAGATTACCGCGCTTGGAATCTTCCATACTGAATCTTTTCAGTATGGTGTCGATGTACCTGGACTGTGAAAGTCCTAATATCCTCTTGGATCTATCACGATGGATCCGGATCCCCAGAATGTAAGAGGCATCACCCAGGTCTTTCATGGAGAACCTGTGTGACAAGAACCCTTTGACAAATTGTAGCATAGGAATGCCATTTCCTATCAAGAGAATGTCGTCCACGTATAAAACGAGGAATACGACAGTTCGTGCTACAATTTTACTATAGATGCATGGTTCATCTTGATTTTTGATAAAGCCAAAATCTTTAACCGTCTCATTAAAACAGATGTTCCAACTCCGCGATGCCTGCTTTAGTCCATAAATGGACTGAAGCAACTTGCACACTTTTCCGCTGCTCCCACTCTGAATGAAACCCTCTGGCTGGTCCATATAGACACACTCCTCTAAATTTCCATTTAGAAAAGCGGTCTTTACGTCCATCTGCCAAATCTCATAATCGTGGAAGGCAGTAATGGCAAGAAGGATCCGAATGGATTTGAGCATAGCCACTGGAGAAAGGTTTCGTCATAGTCCAAACCAGGCCTTTGACGAAAACCCTTTGCAACAAGTCTAGCCTTATAGGTCTCAACCTGTCCATCTATACCAATCTTCCTCTTGAAGATCCATTTGCATCCTATGGGTTTTACCCCTTCTGGAGCAACGTCCAAAGTCCATACTTTGTTGGTGTACATGGACTCCATTTCGGTCCGCATTGCATCCAGCCATTTTACCGAGTCAACGCTCTGAATGGCCTGCTGGAAGCTAGTCGGCTCATCATTATCAATGATGCAATCCTCTCTTTCCCCATCTATAAGAAAACCGTAGTATCTCTCGGGCGGATGAGACTGCCTACTACTTCTGCGGAGCGGCACAGGAATGTCATGTTCTTTCGAACCCTCTGGTTCTACTAAGCTTTTAGTAATAGCTCGTGGTTCTGGAATTTCTTCTAGTTCTATTGCGCTCCTACTTATCTGATTTTCCAAAAATTCAGTTTCCAAGAAGCAGGCTTGACGAGAAACAAAAACCTTTTGTTCCTCTTCGCAATAGAAGAAATATCCCTTGGAGTTCTTTGGATATCCCACAAACTTGCACTGTACTGAGCGTGCCTCGAGTTTGTCCGCATGCTGCTTTTTGACAAAAGCTGGACATCCCCATGTATTAATGTGCTTAAGATAGGGTTTCTTCCCACTCCACATCTGATATGGTGTGGTAGGCACTGTCTTAGTTTGAACTCGGTTCAAAAGGTATGCAGCTGATTCTAGTGCATATCCCCAGAATGATCACGGCAACTCAGCGTTACTCATCATGGAACATACCATATCCAGTAGGGTTCGGTTCCGTCTCTCCGATACACCGTTATGTTGTGGAGTGTATGGAGGAGTAAGCTGAGAGAGAATTCCATTCTATTTTAGGTAATCCAGGAACTCGACACTCAAGTATTCACCACCTCGATCAGATCTCAGTGTCTTGATACTTTTGCCTGTTTGTTTTTCTACTTCATTCTTGTATTCCTGGAATTTTCCAAAGGCTTCAGATTTATGTTTCATCAAGAAGACATATCCGTACCTTGAAAAATCATCCTTAAAAGCAATGAAGTAAGAATAACCGCTTCGTGCATGTGTAGACATTGGACCGCACACATCGCTGTGTACGAGACCCAAGAGCTCGCTCGCTCTTACTCCGTGTCCAGTGAATGGAGTCTTTGCCATCTTTCCTTTGAGACAGGATTGACAAGTTGCATATGATTGATATTCGAACGGATCCAAATATCCTTCTGTATGTAACTTTGTCAACCTTCTCTCATTGATGTGACCCAGTCTACAATGCCATAAGAAAGCCTGATTTATTTCTGGAGACATTCTTTTGTGTGTATTCTGGACATTGAAAATCTTTGGTTGGTTTAATACGTATATACCATTGCTTAATGTACCCGACCCAATCAGAACTTGATTAAGGTGAATGTTTACAACAGTGCTTACAAATGCAAATTCATAACCTTCTTTAGACATTAAAGATACAGATATGATATTACAAGTTGTATTAGGTACAAAATAACAATCCCGTAAAACCAAAACATGTCCATCTGACATTCCCAAGTGATAGTCCCCCACGGACTCAGCATCCATGCCAGCTCCGTTTGCAACTCTGAGGGTCATATCAGCTTCCTTCAAAACTCTACACTTTCTCCATGCCTGTAAAGAATTACAGATATGAGAACCAGATCCGGTATCCAACACCCAGGAAGTAGAGTTTGTTGATAGACAATTTTCAATAACATACACACCTGAAGCCGAAGCCACAACTTGCTTCGGGTCCTGGTTTCTGGCCTTCCAAGCCCTGCAATCTTTCTTCCAGTATCCATTCTTGTGACAGTAAAAGCACTCTTCCTTTCCCACAAGCTTGTTAGTGTATATGCCCTAGAGGCCATTACTGTATCATACTGGATTGTATATTACATGATGAAAGCTTGGGATATTCACCTTGTATTGACATTCTTGCTCAAAATGGTAGTATGCTACTTGGTTTGTTTCTGCTTTAATGTGTGTAAGTGTTTCTTTTAGCATATCGCCTTTACACATTAGTGGAGCCCTTAGGATCTTTGCTTGATTACCAGCGTTGTGATGGCAGTCACACTCGTGGGGGCTGGGTAATCTATAAGCACATCCTTATGCAGGTCCCTAGCCGCAGGACTATCGAGACAGGGCATCGATACTCCGGAGTAGACTAGCGTATGCGCTTCTTATCCCAGCTTGGGAGACGGTCTGTCCCACAGCCGTCAGTACGTCGTACTTGAGATAGTATGCAGGTGCTCGTTAGGTTACGAGTACACTGGACAGGACTCGTCGGGAACTGTTGGTTGGTATTATACCTATCGTCAGTTATCATTTCCCAGGTGACATGAGTACAGCTTAGTCCGTTGACTTGATACTGTCACTTCGCCTCGAGTGTGTTCCCACTGTACTTTGATTGCTACCCTACCACGGCTCAAAGGAGTCATGCAAACAGGTAGTTTTTGGGTGCAGTCCCGAAGCACTTGGAGGCAGTGACGGTTAGACAGGATTCGTCTCTTCCGGTATTTAGGGTTGATATCGCGCTGTGTCTAGGAGAGCCATTACACAAAGTCCCTGGCCAGGGCAAGCGAGATAGACTAGTAGGTTCCCAGTGTTATCTCAGGTGTTCTGGGCTACACTCCGGCACGACTTGTACCGCTAGTAGGGGACTGACGTTTACCGCCCCCCTAGGCCCACCATGCGATGTTCTTAGACGAACAGACCGGACTGTACGGAGACTGTCACATTCAGGCTCAGTAGGAGTTCAGATGGGGTTTACCTCGTCAGTCTTCTTATCGGCATCTACCTGGGGACCGTTACGTACAGCTAGTGCCGCTTGCAGTCTGTGGTTAAACCCACTGCCAGCGTAGTGTTGAGTCTTTAGAGTCCCACACAGAGGGTTATTCGCCTTTAGGCAAAATGAGTAGAGGTCGCATGGTATTGCGACAGGGTTCGTTCACATCCGCGCACTTGTGCACTTTTGGTGTCCGGATAGCATATACTAGCGGGCTTTGGTTTAAGCCGAATCCTAGTATATGATTTGGGATTGGTTTTATCTCATTGTATTCGTGTTCCTCAGTACACGGATACGGGTGTGTATGTACAGTTGACTGAGACAGAGGCAGAGGACTTTGATTAGGGTTGATGACTATTGTCATTTTCTTAAGCCAAATGTTTTGTGTGAATTATGATTTATTAATAATTAGTTACTTATAATTGTGCATGGTTAGGGTTGTTGACCATTTGACTATACTTGACTTGTTGACCTAGGTTGACAAGTTGACCATCATCATTCCATATGAAAGATGCTCTTTGATCCTTGCAAAAGCATTTAAAGTGAAATGATAATGGTCATTTCTTGATTAACCATGACAATTATCTTGACTAATTATCTATTATTCATAAATCACATATATGTGAGAAGGTTGAGATTATGCTTCTCACTTTTTCATTTCCATTCTCTCTCCTCCTCTTCCTCTCTCTCTAGCTCTCCCCTCTCATGTGTTGAGAACCATTTGAGCTTGAGATAATCCCTCCAAAAACACTCTCTACTCTTTCTAACGTCTTAGGTCTAGCACACCAAGCACCTTTGTTACTTCTAGTTTGAGGTTGGAGCCAAAGGTTGAGGCCCTCGGGTGGATCTTTCTTCGGCAAGAGAAGCGACAAGGAGAACCCTTTCTTTCACTCCAAGGAGAAAGGAGAGAAGGACTTGAAGCCCTAGGTATAACCCACTTTTCTAGTAGCTAAACTCTTTAGCTTTGTTAGTTAGTTTTGTTTAGCAAAGATCCCTCCTTTACATAGTCTATGTTGCCTAGAGTTGTAAAAATCGAATTTTTCATAACGTTTCCGGCTCCCCGCAAGCACCGGGATGGGCAACGTGGACTTACAGTGGTATCAGAGCCTAGCTAAACACAAACTAACTAGTTAGCAAAGTATATAGAACTTCGATCGGAAAAAATCGCAAAACTATTTTTCAAAACCCTAAGTTTCTGTCGATTTTTATTTCTTTTTTAAAAATAATAAATCATACTTCAAAAATCGGCTCAGGGTTTTATTAAGAAACACACCAAAAACGGTCCACTGAACCGGTCAAAGCGCCGCGGTTCCGCGGCCGAGTTGACTCGGCCGTGGACCGAGTTGACTCGGCCGTGGTCCGAGTTTGGTGCAGTGTTCTTCTGTTGAGGTTTTGGGATTTTTGAGATAGTTTGTTTCCACCCAGATTTTCCAGAGAACAAGATGGTTTTTGGGGTGGTCACAAATCCGTATTTTTTGATCGAACTTCTTTACACTTTGGCTAATAGGTTATATCTGTAATGTGTTATATGTATTGAACGTCCGCTAATCGCTATACGTCGATTAGTGGAGGTTATACATATCTGTGATCTGTAATGGTGTTGGTATGTGTATATGAATTCATTGGATTGTCGCGGATGAATAGCCGGGGGTTGTGAGATGAGAGTTTTCTTATTCTTTCAATTCTTGTAATATGTAAATTGATGTAATATTATTTGTATGGCCGCACAACCGGGTCGGGGTTGTAGCCGTCATTGTATAATTTCTTTTTACTATTTTTGCTCCTAGGATAGACCCAAGACGGGGTGCATAAACTACCGGGTATCTCGAAGTGCCGAGTGGCCTACTCATGGTGTTGAGGGAGGTTGCTTCGCTTCGGGTACTTGGCGGGTAGTTTGCCGCACCCGTAGGGGTCTAGGGTGGGGTTTGGCTATTCATCACGACCGTGTAATCCGTTCTTCGTTACAGGCTCATACGAATTGCGGATTCCTAGTATATCCAATGTATTCATCTGTGATCTGGAATGGCTATCATTACATGTGACGAATGTTTATATATATCTATATGATATCTATTTAGGCGTTGCTTATGTTTTGCATCCGCGCTAGTCCAGCCCCCGCTCTGTCGTTAGTTATGTAACCTAACGGGTGATGACGGGACCCCATGGCGAATGCGGATGGCATAAGCATACGTCATATTTTCGTTGTTTTCTGCAATGATAGGATTAAATGATGGGATGCATTGGAATTAATGCAAGATAAAATAAACCAAGTAAAAGTCGTTGGAACACTTTGAAAACCACTCGGTTCTTTTCAAAACCAAACTTTTAAATGCGGAGCTTGAACCACTCCTTTTGAAAGCTATCTCGTTCCTTCGATTATATCAAGTTCACTACGTTCACGGTTTCGCCAAAACCATTCGTAGCCCTCTGTCGTTTCACATGAATGGTCAATAAGTATTCAAGCTATGTATGTTGGCCAAAGTCAAGGCATCGTGATTGGTAGCTATTGGGTGTTCATGTGCAGCATAGATAGATGTGTTGGTTTGGGGCAGTCGTTCTACCATTTTGGCCAAAGTCAAGGGTATGTGCGGGTGGGCTCAAATTAACCTGGAGAATGACGGGTAGAACTTGACATGTGACTTATGATATTTTGGCCAAAGTCAACGTCATAAGAGCATGGGGCAAAAATCCACATCGGGAGTTTCAAAAGAACTGAAACTTGCTAGTGTTGCATACCATTTGGAGTGTGATGATTCTGGTAGGATTCCTTCAGTTTTGTCACGCAATGATATTTGGATCCCGATCCTACTGTGAGTATATGCTACTCCTCCGGAACTTTCTCACTTAACGATCAATGCTATAAACCAAGTAGGTGTCTAGAAAGGTGTTAGCGGGGCTACGCCCACAGGGAAAAGAGGTTACTTAATTAAGGAACTTCGCGAAAGCGTTGAAAAACCTCCCTCGATGTACCGACACTGGCCTGGCTGAACGGTTAAGCAAGTATTGTACGGTGAGATTGATCCCGACTAATTCTTCCTTTATGGTTTGAGGAGGGATTCGAGAGACAGTGGGAGCCATCCTGTTTTGACAAATTAAAAACCACTCTAAACTTGCAAGAGCATCATGCTAAAGTGTTTCTTCTCTCTCTCCTAATTGCAGCGACCATTTATCATGACCGGACTTATGTTACTTCTAGATAAAAACATACTGACAGGGACAAACTACAAAGATTGGCTCAGGAATGTCAAAATGGCAATCACTTATGACAAGTTGGGGTATCTTCTTACCACCAAAGCTCCCCCTGTCCCACGTCCCACCTCCAGCGTCACGGATAAGGAAATCCGTAAGACTTGGAAGATCGACTGCGCGAAGGCCAAGTGCCTCATGCTTGCCTCTATGGACAACGAACATCAGAGGAGGCACGAAAATATGGACCTCGAATCCATATTTCTCCATACAAAAGAACTGTATGGAGAGCAATATCGTATCGCAAGATACGAAGTGTCGAAGAAGTTATTTTCGGCAAGATTGGCCGTCGGATCATCGGTAGCGGAACACGTGCTTAAGATGATTGGCTAAATAGAGGAGCTCACGGACCTTGGGACCACGTTGGAGAATGAGCTCTATACGGACTTGATTCTTCAGTCCCTTCCTTCCACTTATGCCCAGTTCATCCTGAATTTCAACTTGCAAGATAAAGAAGTTGAACTTTCAGAGCTCCTCAACTTGCTGAGGAGTGCAGAGGGCACCCTACAGAAAGGTAGGGAAACATCCACTTTGTTTGTAGGAGGATCTTCCTCTTCTAGGTCCAGGGCGAAAGCCAAGGGAAAGAAGAAGAAAACCCCCGCCAGACCAAGGGGCGGTGTTAGTAAGGTGGATACGAAGGGAAAGGCAAAAGCAACAAAGGTAGCGGGGAAGCTTGTGGATAAGGAAGAATGCTTTTACTGTCACAAGAGTGGACACTGGAAGAAAGATTGCAGGACTTGGAAAGCCAGAACACAGGATCTGAAGCAGGTTGCTGCTTCAGCTTCAGGTGTGTATGTTATTGAAAACTGTCTATCAATAAAATCTACGTCCTGGGTATTGGATACCGGATCAGGATCTCATATCTGTAATTCTTTGCGGGCGTTGAAAAAGCGTAGGTTTTTGAAAGCAGGTGACATGACCCTCAAAGTTGCAAACGGAGCTAGCATGGATGCTGAGGCCGTGGGGGACTATCACCTGGGAATGTCAGATGGACATGTTTTGGTTCTACGTAATTGCTTTTTTATACCCAACGCAACTTGTAACATCATTTCTGTATCTTTGATTTCTAAAGAAGGTTATGAATTTGCGTTTGTAAGTAATGTTGTAAACATTCACCTTAATCAAGTTCTGATTGGGTCAGGTACATTAAGCAATGGTATATACGTATTAAACCAACCACAGATTTTCAATGTCTAGAATACACACAAAAGAAAGTCTCCGGAAACAAATCAGACTTTCTTACGGCATTGTAAACTGGGTCACATCAATGGGAGAAGGTTGACGAAGTTACATACAGAAGGATATTTGGATCCGTTCGAATATCAATCATATGCAACTTGTCAATCCTGTCTAAAAGGAAAGATGACAAAGACTCCGTTCACAGGACACGGAGTGAGAGCGAGCGAGCTCTTGGGACTCGTACACAGCGACGTGCGCGGTCCAATGTCTACAAATGCACGAAGCGGTTATTTTTACTTCATTACTTTTACGGATGACTTTTCAAGGTACGGTTATGTCTTCTTAATGAAACATAAATCCGAAGCCTTTGGAAAATTCCAGGAATATAAGAATGAAGTAGAAAAACAAACAGGCAAAAGTATCAAGACACTGAGATCTGATCGAGGTGGTGAATACTTGAGTGCCGAGTTCCTGGATTACTTAAAAGAGAATGGAATTCTCCCTCAGCTTACTCCTCCATACACTCCGCAACATAACGGTGTATCGGAGAGACGGAACCGAACCCTATTGGATATGGTACGGTCCATGATGAGTAACGCTGAGTTACCGCGATCATTCTGGGGATATGCGCTAGAATCAGCTGCATACCTTTTGAACCGAGTTCCAACTAAGACTGTGCCTACTATACCATATCAGATGTGATGTGGGAAGAGACCCTATCTTAATCACATTAAGACATGGGGATGTCCAGCTTTTGTCAAAAAGCAGCATGCGGACAAGCTCGAGGCACGCTCAGTATAGTGCAAGTTCGTGGGATATCCAAAGAACTCCAACGGATATTTCTTCTATTGCGAAGAGGAACAAAATGTATTTGTTTCTCGTCATGCCCACTTCTTGGAAACTCAATTTTTGGAAAAACAGATAAGTGGGAGCGCAATAGAACTGGAAGAAATTCCAGAACCACGAGCTATTACTGAAAGCTTAGTAGAACCAGAGGGTTCGAAAGATCAGGACATTCCTACGCCGCTCCGCAGAAGTAGTAGGCAGTCTCATCCGCCCGATAGATACTATGGTTTTCTCATAGACGAGGATAGAGAGGATTGCATCATTGATAGTGATGAGCCTACTAGCTTCCAGCAGGCCATTCAGAGCGCTGACTCGGTAAAATGGCTGGATGCAATGCAGACCGAAATGGAGTCCATGTACACCAACAAAGTATGGACGTTGGACATTGCTCCAGATGGGGTAAAACCCGTAGGATCCAAGTGGATCTTCAAAAGGAAGATTGGTGTCGATGGACAGGTTGAGACCTATAAAGCTAGACCTGTTGAAAAGGGTTTCCGTCAAAGACCTGGCTTGGACTATGACGAAACCTTTTCTCCGGTGGCTATGCTGAAATCCATTCGGATCCTTCTTGCCATTGCTGCCTTCCACGATTATGAGATCTGGCAGATGGACGTAAAGTCCGCTTTTCTAAATAGAAATTTAGAGGAGTGTGTCTATATGGACCAGCCAAAGGGATTCATTCAGAGTGGGAGCAGCGGAAAGGTGTGCAAGTTGCTTAAGTCCATCTATGGACTAAAGCAGGCATCGTGGAGTTGGAACATCTGTTTTGATGAGACGGTCAAGGAATTTGGCTTTATCAAAAATCTAGATGAACCATGCATCTATAGTAGATTTCTAGTGAGAACTGTAGTATTCCTCGTTTTATACGTAGATGACATTCTCTTAATAGGAAATGACATTCCTATGTTACAATCTAACAAAGGGTTCTTGTCACACAGGTTCTCCATGAAAGACCTGGGTGATGCCTCATACATTCTGGGGATCCGGATCTACCGTGACAGATCCAAGATGATATTAGGACTCTCACAGTCCAGGTACATCGACACCATACTGAAAAGGTTCGGTATGGAAGATTCCAAGCGCGGTAATCTACCGGCTTGTCACGGGATCACCCTCTCCAAAGAGATGTCTCCCAAGACTGATTTGGAAAGGGATCGCATGTCTATTATACCCTACGCTTCTGCGGTAGGCTCTATAATGTATGCGATGTTGTGTACCAGACCAGATGTAGCTTATGCACTGAGTGTGGTAAGCCGGTATCAGTCAAACCTTGGGGAGAAACACTGGATAGCGGTAAAGAACATTCTCAAGTACCTGAGAAGGACTAAGGAGATGTTCTTGGTGTATGGCGGAAAAGACCTCCAGATCGAGGCCTTTGCTGACTCTAAGCTTCCAGAGTGACAAGGATGATTCCAAGTCCATGTCGGGTTATGTCTTTACCCTCTATGGAGGGGCGGTGTGTTGGAAGAGTTCCAAACAGGAAACCGTTGCTGACACGACGATGGAAGCGGAATATATCGCTGCTGCAGATACCGCAAAGGAAGCTGTCTGGATAAAGAAGTTCCTCACGGAGCTTCAGGTGGTTCCTACCATTGTTGATCCAATACCGCTGTATTGCGACAACAACGGAGCTATAGCTTTAGCGAAGGAACCCAGGTCCCATCAGAAGCCAGGCACATCTTGAGGCGGTATCACCTGATCAGGGAGATCGTGGGTCACCAGGAGATCGAGGTTCGGAGAGTTGCTACGGAAGATAACACTGCTGATCCATTCACGAAAGCCTTACCCCAGACTCAGTTCGTGCGGCTGATCGAGATGATAGGTATTTGATACGCCAGTACATGGCCTTAGTGCAAGTGGGAGATTGTTAGTGTATATGCCCTAGAGGCCATTACTGTATCATACTGGATTGTATATTACTTGATGGAAGCTTGGGATATTCACCTTGTATTGACATTCTTGCTCAAAATGGTAGTATGCTACTTGGTTTGTTTCTGCTGTAATGTGTGCATGTGTTTCTTTTAGCATATCGCCTTTACACATTAGTGGAGCCCTTAGGATCTTTGCTTAATTACCAGCGTTGTGATGGCAGTCATACTCGTGGGGGCTGGGTAATCTATAAGCACATCCTTATGCAGGTCCCTAGTCGCAGGACTATCGAGACAGGGCATCGATACTCCGGAGTAGACTAGCGTATGCGCTTCTTATCCTAGCTTGGGAGACGGTCTGTCCCACAGTCGTCAGTACATCGTACTTGAGATAGTATGCGGGTGCTCGTTAGGTTACGAGTACACTGGACAGGACTCGTCGGGAACTGTTGGTTGGTATTATACCTATCGTCAGTTATCAGTTCCAAGGTGACATGAGTACATCTTAGTCCGTTGACTTGATACTGTCACTTCGCCTCGAGTGTGTTCCCACTGTACTTTGATTGCTACCCTACCACGGCTCAAAGGAGTCGTGCAAACAGGTAGTTTTTGGGTGCAGTCCCGAAGCACTTGGAGGCAGTGACGGTTAGACAGGATTCGTCTCTCCCGGTATTGGGGGTTGATATCGCGCTGTGTCTAGGAGAGCCATTACACAAAGTCCCTGGCTAGGGCAAGCGAGATAGACTGGTAGGTTCCTAGTGTTATCTCAGGTGTTCTGGGCTACACTCCGGCACGACTTGTACCGCTAGTAGGGGACTGACGTTTACCGCCCCCTAGGCCCGCCATGCGATGTTCTTAGACGAACAGACCGGACTGTACGGAGACTGTCACATTCAGGCTCAGTAGGAGTTCAGATGGGGTTTACCTCGTCAGTCTTCTTATCGACATCTACCTGGGGACCGTTACGTACAGCTAGTGCTGCTTGCGGTCTGTGGTTAAACCCACTGCTAGCGTAGTGTCGAGTCTTTAGAGTCCCACACAGAGGGTTATTCGCCTTTAGGCAAAATGAGTGGAGGTCGCATGGTATTGCGACAGGGTTCGTTCACATACGCGCACTTGTGCACTTTTGGTGTCCGGACAGCTTATACTAGCGGGATTTGGTTTAAGCCGAATCCTAGTATATGATTTGGGATTGGTTTTATCTCATTGTATTCGTGTTCCTCGGTACACGAATACGGGTGTGTATGCACAGTTGACTGAGACAGAGACAGAGGACTTTGATTAGGGTTGATGACTATTGTTATTTTCTTAACCCAAATGTTTTGTGTGAATAATGATTTATTAATAATTAGTTAATTATAAATGTGCATGGTTAGGGTTGTTTAACATTTGTCTATACTTGACTTGTTGACCTAGGTAGACAAGTTGACTATCATCATTCCATATGAAAGATGCTCTTTGATCCTTGCAAAAGCATTTAATGTGAAATGATAATGGTCATTCCTTGATTAACCATGACAATTATCTTGACTAATTATCTATTATTCATAAATCACATATATGTGAGAAGGTTGAGATTATGCTTCTCACTTTTTCATTTCCATTCTCTCTCCTCCTCTTCCTCTCTCTCTAGCTCTCCCCTCTCATGTGTTGAGAACCATTTGAGCTTGAGATAATCCCTCCAAAAACACTCTCTACTCTTTCTAAGGTCCTAGGTCTAGCACACTAAGCACCTTAGTTACTTCTAGTTTGAGGTTGGAGCCAAAGGTTGAGGCCCTCGGGTGGATCTTTCTTCGGCAAGAGAAGCGATAAGGAGAACCCTTTCTTTCACTCCAAGGAGCAAGGAGAGAAGGACTTGAAGCCCTAGGTATAACCCACTTTCCGAGTAGCTAAACTCTTTAGCTTTGTTAGTTAGTTTTGTTTAGCAAAGATCCCTCCTTTACATAGTCCATGTTGCCTAGAGTTGTAAAAATCGAATTTTTCATAACGTTTCCGTCTTCCCGCAAGCACCGGGGTGGGCAACGTGGACTTACAAAGCTTTCCCGCTACCTTTGTTGCCTTTGCCTTTCCCTTCGCTTCCACTTTACTAACACCGCCCCTTGGTTTGGTGGGGACTTTCTTCTTCTTTCCCTTGGCTTTTGCCTTTGACCTAGAAGAGGAAGATCCTCCAACAAACAAAATGAATGTTTTCCTTACTTTCTGTAAGGTGCCCTCTGCACTCTTCAACATGTTGAGGAGTTTCGAAAGTTCAACTTCCTTTTCTTGCAAGTTGAAGTTCAGGATAAACTGGGCGTAAGTGGAAGGGAGGGACTGGAGAATCAAGTCAGTGTAGAGCTCGTTCTCTAACGTGGTCCCAAGGTCCGCGAGCTCTTCAATAAAGCCAATCATCTTAGGCACGTGTTCCGCTACTGATGATCCGACAGCCAATGTCGCCGAAAAAAACTATTTCGAGACTCCGTATCTGGCGATACAGGATTGCTCTCCATATAGTTCCTTAGTATGGAGAAATATGGATTCTAGGTCCATATTCTCGTGCCTCCTCTGATGTTCATTGTCCATAGAGGCAAGCACGAGGCACTTGGCCTTCGCGCAGTCGATCTCCCAGGTCTTACGGATTTCCTTATCCGCGACGCTGGTTTTGGGACCTGGGACAGGGGGAGCTTTGGTGGTAAGGAAATACCCCAACTTGTCATAAGTGATTTCCATTTTGTCATTCCTGAGCCAATCTTTGTAGTTTGGCCCTGTCAGTATGTTTTTATCTAGTAGTAACTTAAGTCCGGTCATGATGTTTGGTCGCTGCAATTAGGAGAGAGAGAAGAAACACTTTATCATGATGATCTTGCAAGTTTAGAGTGGTTTTTAGTTTGTCTAAACAGGATGGCTCCGACTGTTTTTCGAATTCCTCCTCAAACCAAAAAGGAAGAATTAGTCGGGATCAATCTCACCGTACAATACTTGCTTAACCGTTCAGCCAGGCCAGTGTTGGTACTTCGAGGGAGGTTTTCCAACGCTTTCGCGAAGTTCCTTAATTAAATAACCTCTTTTCCGTGTGGGCATAGCCCCGCTAACACCTTTCTAGACACCTACTTGGTTTATAGCATTGATCGTTAAGTTAGAAATTTCCTGTAACGCTTTGAAAATCGTTTCGGTGAAATTTCGAAAAATCGGTAAAATAAGGGGGTTTTCTGTAAAAAATCAAAATGCAAATATCTTATTATAAAAATTAAATATACATATTCTAGCTATGTAATTGCTATTATTTGGTGTTTATTAAGCCGCTGGTGAAATTTCAAATTTTCTGAAAAAAATATTATTTTATTATTATTTAAGCCGTCACTAATACATTAAATTAGGGAAAATTACAAATTGGAATGAGTTGAAACAAATTTTGTGCATCATAAAACATTAAATAAAATTTTATCATGTGGTTTTTGGAACGAAATCATTTGCCAAAACGGTTTAGAAATTATTGAAGAAAAAAGGCTTTTTTTTTAGCGTAAATGGATGTTTGGGGTATTGTATTTATCATTTTTCATCACCCCACACCCGTACCCACACCCACACACCCCCATTCACTTATCCCCTTGAAGAATTCAGCAGCCCCCTCTTTTGTCCCCACTTGGATTTCAAGGAAAAGAAATGAAAGAAAAGAAAAGAAAATGGATAAATGAGTTGGACTTTTGACTTTGTGTTGACTTGGACTTCCTTACTTGTTATTTTCTCCACCTCACTCTCTCTCCTCCCTCACCCAACCCCCCACAACCTGGCCGAAACCAGCAACCCTCCCAACAGCCCCATTTTCCTCTTCTCCTCTCTTTGTTCCATCAAAGAAAATCCAAAGAAAAATCCACAAAAAATCAAGCAAAAATCCAAATCAAAATCCGACTCCTACCCATTTTAGCATACCCCGTATAGCATGGATTTTGGTGACAAGGGAGCATTTTGGAGGGCTATGTGTGCTTGTGGAATCTTCAATTTGTTTGGGTAAATTCTAACCTTTTTGCTTAAATTGTTGTTAATTGCTTGTAGTTAGCTTAATTAAGTGTTAATTTTGGTTTTATGTGGGTTCAATTGTATGATTAAGGAATTCAAGTTAGGGTTTTGTTTTGAAATTGGGTTGTGATCACTTGTGCATGGTTTGTGATGTGAGCTAACATCTTGAAAAATTGTTAAAATTTATCTAGTTGCATATTACAAGTTGTTACTTGAAAAATGTCCAAATTAAGCTTTTGTGCAAACTAGGGTTTTATGAAATGCATTTATATGTGAGATTAAAAATATGGTTAGGGTTTTTATCATATTATTAACTCTATTAAGTGTAATTTAACACTTTAGTTCATGGAAATCCAACCTAAATTATAGTTTGCGCATTTTTTTGCTATGAAATTGTTAAAAAAAGGGTATTTTGTAAACTAGAATATTAGGGTTTTTGGAATTTAATGAGATTAAATTCCGGAAATTGTTTCTATGAATTATTTAAGATATTTAATAAATATATTGGTCGCTACATTTATTTAAACATCCTGTTTTGTACAAAAACGGCGAATTGTGCTTGCTAGATTTTCGGAAAAGTGACTTTTTAAGTAAAGTTGGGGTTTTTGTGAGTTTTAACCTAGTTTATATTAAAATTAGTGTTCGTGAATGTGCAAATGAGTGTGATAGGATTTTTCTCGATGGTTTGACGTTTGTACATCGACATCGAGGGTTGGTTTGACTATTCTTGCATGCGTAGGCGATAGGTTTGGACCTATGCGTGATACGCGTGCCGATTTGATTTTCGTATGCCGTTTCGATTTCGAATTTAGTTTTAATGCGATACGGTGCGTTATGATATGTAGGTACCCCATGCGGACTTCGAGACGACAAGCAAGCGTGTGGCGACGTCGGCACCGGCGAGCGAGGACCAGGTGAGTAGATTTATATCTACGGGGAGAAGTCGGGTGCATGGCGTATAGCACCCCCGCAGTCCGTGGTGGTGTATACGGATGCGTATACACACCAACATTTATTATATGTTATTTGGGATTAATAACGTTGCTTAGGATGGATATTGGTGTGTTGGATTACCTTAGTGTTGCGAACCCTAGGGTAGTGTTGCACTACACATACACACATACATACTTGCATACATTCCTATTGATATGTGCTCATGAGATTCTTTATAGTTATGGGTTCACATGGGTATGGGACTATGTGTTCACATACGGATTTGAGGATGATACTTAGGATTGAGCTGAGTCGATGAGATTTGATTTGAGGCCGTGAGATCGGCGATATAGCAGGGTTCGTATTTGAGATACGACATGACGTTGTAGCGGGTCCTTGACGTAGTGTTTCACACACGTCTATGCATACGTATGCGGTATCGGTATGGTACTAGACGTAGATCAGTACCCCGATCATGATATTTGATAAAGAGGATACCCGGTGAATAGTATGATGAATGTGATATTGACCCGTACCGAGATTGGGATGCCGTACGACGGATTTACGTACGAGCTATATTGATGATTGATCCACACTCTTGACTTGGGATGCCTGATTATAGATAGGGTATCGGATATGATATTATTGAGGCGGGATCACCGACTATACATATATACAGGTATGTATATGTATCGACTCAGATGATAGGCGGTTCCCTTACCTGTAGTTCAGCTTGTTAGTTCAGCCGTATAGTTTAGTGTAGTTGTTAGATTAGATTAGACTTCGTACCTATTTCAAAAACCAACGAATCGTAGGCATTCTTAAAGACAGCCCAAGGGATCCTACGGATATTTCAAAAGACGTATCTTTTCATAAAAACACCATAGCCCCTATTTTCAAAACCCATGATTCGTGTTATTTCAAAAGGCACCATTTGTAGGACTTATATTAGATTAATGCAGATTGTTATAGTTGCGTCTAGTTTTCAGCTCCCGCTCATTTTTGTGGTCCGCTTCGCATCGCATGCTTATTTTATGTTTCATACTACATTAGTGATATCATGCTGTTAGGACACCAGCACCATTACCGATGATGCGTAGGTACCACGTACACTTAATTGCCGGCTCACACACATCTTCATCGGTAATTGCCATGTCACGTACACCTTAGAAAACATTATTGCTTAACTTAGCTAGATAGCTAGTAGTTTGACATAATATTAGTGTACTTACCTTATATGCCAGCTTAGATATTGTAGTTATTACTTGTCACTTCATGCATACTGTTATTCATCGTTATGCCGCAATCATGGATTCTCATGCATATATTCACTATTTTACGTGTTATTGAGGTTTTGGATTCGGATTTCCATGAGATTTTCTGGATTTGGAGGAAAACCGCAAAAACACAAATAAACCTTTTCACTCTTTTAAAATAAAAAGTGCGGTTTTCCTATGATGTATGAGTCGTCCACCATGAGTTTGCTGATGGATTTCGAGACCCGATTAGAGGAGTGGAAGAACCGTTTCGGGTACATGGTGGGCCCGGTATGGTACCCCGGGGCAAGAGGAATGTGGTGTTGACGTTGAGCCTGGCTGGGGAGCACTACCTACCGGTGATATTACCCGACACGTAGGATATCCGGAGGATACCGTCGTGATCTTGAGATGGATGGTAGGGGCCGGTCTGGACTGACGGCGCCCTAGATATTGAGATTGAGACATTGATATTTCGAGACAGTGAGATTTATGTTTTGTGTCGATGCTAGACACTGTTGATACTGATTTCATTTATGATACCTCAGTTTAAAAATACGAAGGAAATCTCACTAAATTATGAAAACAGTTTCTTCATTTACATGTATTCTGTTTCATGCATGCATACCTCATTCATATGATATATTGCTACCTGAGGCACAGACACGGCCACATTAGATTACACTCGGGTTAGATATTTACCCTAGCCTTGTTATAGGCTGCAAGTTATATACATTTTTTAGGATGTATATTGATCATTGACCTAGGATTGCGTTATTTATGCGATTTCTGTGCGTAGATGTATTTCTATTCACGAGTTGGCAACTCACCCCCGTTGTGCCCCAGTTTCTTGCAGGTTTGCCGTATAGGTTTCATTACGGCTTTGCGGGCTCAGTTTCATTCGGGTGACTTGCTAGTAGGTGGGTTTTTCTTGTATCGTACCCATCATATTACCTTGTATAATATTATTCCGTTGTATCTAGTAAATTCCATCAACCAAACATGTATTTATTGAGATAGAGACCAGTGTTGTTTATTCTTTCGACCTTAGAGTCGCTCGTTATATTTCTGGTGGTTTTGAGTTTCCTTTTGAGTTTTGATCCTCGCCGTTGGCGTTGTATATTATATTGCTTGTGTGGTTGTGACCGTCGATTGACGAAGAGCTAGCTCCCGCTTGGGGATGCCTTTTTATTGATTTCGTATACTATTCATGTTGTATCCCGTTTGCGAGCCAGTATTTACAAAGGAGACTCTGCCGAAATTTTCAGTAAATTTTGATGTTCTTAAAAACCGCATAATTCGGCTTATGCTATTAAAACTACTTGTTTTAAATTGGTTTTCCTCCACTCTACTTCTTTTCTTGGTTTGGATTTCTGGGTTTTCGGTTTACTTAGATTACGTACGCCTCGAGACGTTTCGTAGTTTAAGTGCCGGCCATGTTTCGTACTTTCTGGACGTGACAAAGTTGGTATCAAAGCGTTAGGTTTTAACCTTCGGAGCGTAGGATGACCCTTGGTTGATGGAATAGGTGACTAAAGTAGAGTGACGTACCGTTGATATGTTCCGCGGCATATTTACGACACGCCACTCCACTTATGAAGCCTTAGGATGTACATTTCCTTGTTCAGTATTATATTCCTTCCTGATCTAGACTCATCGGTACCAGTTTGGTTTTGCTGCTACGGTTACGGGCAGGGAAAGCTACGGCTAGAGTTGCGGTCAGCACAAGCTCGTCACGAACGAGGACTGACCAGGGCGAAATTCCGGCGACACACAATTGCAGAGATGTGTCTTTTTACTGTGTTTCCGCGCCACGAGCGTTTGGCGGATCGCCTTTATGAGGTTACTCGGAGGTGCTGATCGACACTAGAGAATTGTGCCAATGATGGAGGCCAGCCAGATTTTGATGACCGTTGGTGTGTTGCTTACTCCTGATGATTGAGGCACGGTTCAGCATGCAGACGAGTAAGCCAGTTATTGCTGCGAAGGACGAGATATCGCCCCAGATGTTGGAGCTATTGCAGTATAAGTTGTACTAAGAGATGATAGGAGGTCGCTAGTCATCTAGGATGAATGATTAGGACATGTGGATCGTTCGCTTACCCCGATGCGAGGTCATCAGATAGATTGATTCCAGCTAGAGACGACTTCACGCAGAGACGTGAGGGTCGACAGAGACGATCGAATGTCGGAAACCTATTTTTCCAAGTTTAAAGTAGTCGGAAAGACATGCAGGCAATTCTATGGTCCCTCTAGAAGAATGAAACCCTAACTCGACTTAATGACCGTGTGAAAGCCTTTGAACCTTCGGGTTTGCGGCAGTTCTACGGCGCCATTAGTGAGGCTTGGGTTTGCCCTTCTACGGCTGGACCACCGATGCTGTGGTATGTACTCGATACTATTAAACTGTACCCAAGATGTTGAGCCCTTAGGGGATTATGAGGTTTTGACAATCGATTGGATGGTTCGACTTAATTCGGATGCTAGGTGGTGAGATGCATTTCTCAGGAGACTCCAGATTCGAGGATAGTCGTTGGAGCTCAGTCCATGCAGCCACGACGAGACGAGTCCAAAGCAGACGACATTAGAAAAAAGTGGAGTAAGAGGTTCGCACTAGATCTAGATGAGATGATGTTCCACTCCGCTGACATCAGAGAGGCGATGCGCATGCCGAGGCATGGTACTTGGACTTACCTTCCAGAAAGAGTCGCGATGAGTATGCAGTCTTTCCAGAGCAAGATGCAGATATAGGAAAGGACAATGACTTCCGGACAGTTGGCAGAGACGAGACATGGAAGAGACCGTGAGCAGGATTCCTTCCAGGACACTGCTGCAATGATACTTGCACTCAGGATCAGATGTGTCACGTACATTCAGAGAGCCAGAGGCCGACGCCAGTGATATGCTGTCTTACAAGTGGTCGCGATGATTGAGCAAGAGATGACCAGAGAAGTGCCAGAACGGAATCGTCCCCGTTAGCACACCTGACAGGGCCGATGAGCCGATGGACCGAAAGATTGGTAATTCATAGTGAAGACCTTGACCCAGGAGTGGTCATGGTTACGCACACCAGCAGGCCAGAGTTCATGATCATCGACGAGACGTCCCATTAGTGACCGCGACAGCTGGCCCGAGATTCTTAGAGGATGCACTTGAGCGATACTATTCCGCCATTATTGATTTCGATGTTTTGGGTGATTTATTCGCATGATTTGATTTTGATGATTGAGGATTTACGATCTTTGCACAGTGTTGCACTTGATATCGTTTCGTGCTTGGGTTTCACATGTTTGTGATTTTACGGTTTTAGACATTTGAGTTGATTTTGTGCGTATGCACGCACACGAATTGGTTCCTGCACTCTGTATAGTTATTATATGCTTGCAGTGTGCACTGGACTTCGATTTCGATTGTGAAACTCAATATTTGTTTTGTGCACCTTGTGCACCTGATTGATTTTGCGCACGTTCGGCGCTTGATATTGGATTTCATGATATCGTGCACGATGGATGCACCTGATTTGGATTTTCGCGCATGTTGAGCGCATGTTTTGAGATGCGATTTTGGTGCACACCAGATGCACTAAATCGAGATTTTTCGTGCATGTCAGATGCACCTGATTTTGCTGTCAGGCACACATGTTGCCTACGACAGATGTTTCGTGCACACCCGATGCACTTAGATGTTGTTTCTGTGCGCATATATGGCACATTCATGGATTTTGATTTCCGTGCGCACTAGACGCACGTAGCATTCATGTGCATATTTTGGGGATTGATTTCTTATAGAGCAGTACGTTTTTATGATATTGCTATGTGTTTTCGTACTGAGCAGGACTAGTCAGAGGACAGCACCTGAATATATTTTGCATGCATTGATAGTTATTGAAGGGATTTCCAAAAAGCGAGCTATAGCCTCAGTATTTACCTACGTGTCTGATATGACACGAAATGTTTAAAACAAGGAGACCCTTCTAAATTGTTTCCAAAACGGCGGAACGTACATTTCAAACAAAGGTATATATGTATATAGTTATTTTCTTATGATAGACGTCCGCCACTGTGCAGTGTTATACGCGTTGCACAGCGACTTAAAGAGATTTGGCATGCATTTCCTTCAGATACTTACAGATATAGATCCGATATTTACATGTATAGTTTCGAGTTATGTCATATTGGTTTTGATTTGGATTTCGCATTGATGTCTTCTCCATGACTCCGATGATTGCGGGATGCTTGACGGAGTTTTGATTTGAGTTATATGCTCATTTTTCAAGCGCATGCGCTGCGCTACGATTTGTTTTATGTATTTACAATTTCGGAGCCCCGACTTGATGGGTTTTCTTAGATGTTTTAGTATTTGGGGGAGTTTGAATTTAAATTCGGGGACCGAATTTCTTTAAGGGGGGAAGACTGTAACGCTTTGAAAATCGTTTCGGTGAAATTTCGAAAAATCGGTAAAATAAGGGGGTTTTCTGTAAAAAGTCAAAATGCAAATATCTTATTATAAAAATTAAATATACATATTCTAGCTATGTAATTGCTATTATTTGGTGTTTATTGAGCCGCTGGTGAAATTTCAAATTTTCTGAAAAAAATATTATTTTATTATTATTTAAGCCGTCACTAATACATTTAATTAGGGAAAATTACAAATTGGAATGAGTTGAAACAAATTTTGTGCATCATAAAACATTAAATAAAATTTTATCATGTGGTTTTTTGAACGAAATCATTTGCCAAAACGATTTAGAAATTATTGAAGAAAAAAGGCTTTTTTTTAGCGTAAATGGATGTTTGGGGTATTGTATTTATCATTTTTCATCACCCCACACCCGTACCCACACCCACACACCCCCATTCACTTATCCCCTTGAAGAATTCAGCAGCCCCCTCTTTTGTCCCCACTTGGATTTCAAGGAAAAGAAAAGAAAATGGATAAATGAGTTGGACTTTTGACTTTGTGTTGACTTGGACTTCCTTACTTGTTATTTTCTCCACCTCACTCTCTCTCCTCCCTCACCCAACCCCCCCACAACCTGGCCGAAACCAGCAACCCCCCCCAACAGCCCCATTTTCCTCTTCTCCTCTCTTTGTTCCATCAAAGAAAATCCAAAGAAAAATCCACAAAAAATCAAGCAAAAATCCAAATCAAAATCCAACTCCTACCCATTTTAGCTTAGCCCGTATAGCATGGATTTTGGTGACAAGGTAGCATTTTGGAGGGCTATGTGTGCTTGTGGAATCTTCAATTTGTTTGGGTAAATTCTAACCCTTTTGCTTAAATTGTTGTTAATTGCTTGTAGTTAGCTTACTTAAGTGTTAATTTTGGTTTTATGTGGGTTCAGTTGTATGATTAAGGAATTCTAGTTAGGGTTTTGTTTTGAAATTGGGTTGTGATCACTTGTGCATGGTTTTTGATGTGAGCTAACATCTTGAAAAATTGTTAAAATTTATCTAGTTGCATATTACAAGTTGTTACTTGAAAAATGTCCAAATTAAGCTTTTGTGCAAACTAGGGTTTTATGAAATGCATTTATATGTGAGATTAAAAATATGGTTAGGGTTTTTATCATATTATTAACTCTATTAAGTGTAGTTTAACACTTTAGTTCATGGAAATCCAACCTAAATTATAGTTTGCGCATTTTTTTGCTATGAAATTGTTAAAAAAAGGGTATTTTGTAAACTAGAATATTAGGGTTTTTGGAATTTAATGAGATTAAATTCCGGAAATTGTTTCTATGACTTATTTAAGATATTTAATAAATATATTGGCCGCTACATTCATTTAAACATCCTGTTTTGTACAAAAACGGCAAATTGTGCTTGCTAGATTTTCGGAAAAGTGACTTTTTAAGTAAAGTTGGGGTTTTGTGAGTTTTAACCTAGTTTATATTAAAATTAGTGTTCGTGAATGTGCAAATGAGTGTGATTGGATTTTTCTCGATGGTTTGACGTTTGTACATTGACATCGAGGGTCGGTTTGACTATTCTTGCATGCGTAGGCGATAGGTTTGGACCTATGCGTGATATGCGTGCCGATTTGATTTTCGTATGCCGTTTCGATTTTGAATTTAGTTTTAATGCGATACGGTGCGTTATGATATGTAGGTACCCCATGCGGACTTCGAGACGACAAGCAAGCGCGTGGCGACGTCGGCACCGGCGAGCGAGGACCAGGTGAGTAGATTTATATCTACGGGGAGAAGTCGGGTGGATGGCGTATAGCACCCCCGCAGTCCGTGGTGGTGTATACGGATGCGTATACACACCAAAATTTATTATATGTTATTTGGGATTAATAACGTTGCTTAGGATGGATATTGGTGTGTTGGATTACCTTAGTGTTGCGAACCCTAGGGTAGTGTTGCACTACACATACACACATACATACTTGCATACATTCCTATTGATATGTGCTCATGAGATTCTTTATAGTTATGGGTTCACATGGGTGTGGGACTATGTGTTCACATACGGATTTGAGGATGATACTTGGGATTGAGCTGAGTCGATGAGATTTGATTTGAGGCCGTGAGATCGGCGATATAGCAGGGTTCGTATTTGAGATACGACATGACGTTGTAGCG
This sequence comes from Agapanthus africanus, assembly GCA_030015575.1. Lineage (NCBI taxonomy): Eukaryota > Viridiplantae > Streptophyta > Magnoliopsida > Asparagales > Amaryllidaceae > Agapanthus > Agapanthus africanus. Next base: position 50,919,388 of record JASDDO010000006.1, on the reverse strand, counting down.
GGTCCTTGACGTAGTGTTTCACACACGTCCATGCATACGTAGGCGGTATCAGTATGGTACTAGACGTTGATCAGTACCCCGATCATGATATTTGATAAAAAGGATACCCGGTGAATAGTATGATGAATGTGATATTGACCCGTACCCAGATTGGGATGCCCTACGACGGATTTACGTACGAGCTATATTGATGATTGATCCGCACTCTTGACTTGGGATGCCTGATTATTGATAGGGTATCGGATATGATATTATTGAGGCGGGATCACCGACTATACATATACAGGTATGTATATGTATCGACTCAGATGATAGGCGGTTCCCTTACCTGTAGTTCAGCTTGTTAGTTCAGCCGTATAGTTTAGTGTAGTTGTTAGATTAGATTAGACTTCGTACCTATTTCAAAAACCAACGAATCGTGGGCATTCTTAAAGACAGCCCAAGGGATCTTACGGATATTTCAAAAGACGTATCTTTTCATAAAAACACCGTAGCCCCTATTTTCAAAACCCATGATTCGTGTTATTTCAAAAGGCACCATTTGTAGGACTTATATTAGATTAATGCAGATTGTTATAGTTGCGTCTAGTTTTCAGCTCCCGCTCATTTTTGTGGTCCGCTTCGCATCGCATGCTTATTTTATGTTTCATACTCCATTAGTGATATCATGCTGTTAGGACACCAGCACCATTACCGATGATGCGTAGGTACCAAGTACACTTAATTGCCGGCTCACACACATCTTCATCGGTAATTGCCATGTCACGTACACCTTAGAAAACATTATTGCTTAACTTAGCTAGATAGCTAGTAGTTTGACATAATATTAGTGTACTTACCTTATATGCCAGCTTAAATCTTGTAGTTATTACTTGTCACTTCATGCATACTGTTATTCATCGTTATGCCGCATTCATGGATTCTCATGCATATATTCACTATTTTACGTGTTATTGAGATTTTGGATTAGGATTTCCATGAGATTTTCTGGATTTGGAGGAAAACCGCAAAAACATAAATAAACCTTTTCTCTCTTTTAAAATAAAAAGTGCGGTTTTCCTATGATGTATGAGTCGTCCACCATGAGTTTGCTGATGGATTTCGAGACCCGATTCGAGGAGTGGAGGAACAGTTTCGGGTACATGGTGGGCCCGGTATGGTACCCCGGGGCAAGAGGAATGTGGTGTTGGCGTTGAGCCTGGCTGGGGAGTACTACCTACCGGTGATATTACCCGACACGTCGGATATCCGGAGGATACCGTCGTGGTCTTGAGATGGATGGTAGGGCCGGTCTGGACTGACGGCGCCCTAGATATTGAGATTGAGACATTGATATTTCGAGACAGTGAGATTTATGTTTTGTGTCGATGCTAGACACTGTTGATACTGATTTCATTTATGATACCTCGGTTTAAAAATACGAAGGAAATCTCACTAAATTATGAAAACAGTTTCTTCATTTACATGTATTCTGTTTCATGCATGCATACCTCATTCATATGATATATTGCTACCTGAGGCACAGACACGGCCACATGAGATTACACTCGGGTTAGATATTTACCCTAGCCTTGTTATAGGCTGCAAGTTATATACATTTTTGAGGATGTATACTGATCATTGACCTAGGATTGCGTTATTTATGCGATTTCTGTGCGTAGATGTTTTTCTATTCACGAGTTGGCAACTCACCCCCGTTGTGCCCCAGTTTCTTGCAGGTTTGCCGTACAGGTTTCATTACGGCTTTGCGGGCTCAGTTTCATTCGGGTGACTTGCTAGTAGGTGGGTTTTTCTTGTATCGTACCCATCATATTACCTTGTATTATATTATTCCGTTGTATCTAGTAAATTCCATCAACCAAACATGTATTTATTGAGATAGAGACCAGTGTTGTTTATTCTTTCGACCTTAGAGTCGCTCGTTATATTTCTGGTGGTTTTGAGTTTCCTTTTGAGTTTTGATCCTCGCCGTTGGCGTTGTATATTATATTGCTTGTGTGGTTGTGACCGTCGATTGAAGAAGAGCTAGCTCCCGCTTGGGGATGCCTTTTTATTGATTTCGTATACTATTCATGTTGTATCCCGTTTGGGAGCCAGTATTTACAAAGGAGACTCTGCCGAAATTTTCAGTAAATTTTGATGTTCTTAAAAACCGCATAATTCGGCTTATGCTATTAAAACTACTTGTTTTAAATTGGTTTTCCTCCACTCTACTTCTTTTCTTGGTTTGGATTTCTGAGTTTTCGGTTTACTTAGATTACGTACGCCTCGAGACGTTTCGTAGTTTAAGTGCCGGTCATGTTTCGTACATTCGGGACGTGACAAAGTTGGTATCAAAGCGTTAGGTTTTAACCTTCGGAGCGTAGGATGACCCTTGGTTGATGGAATAGGTGACTAAAGTAGAGTGACGTACCGTTGATATGTTCCGCGACATATTTACGACACGCCACTCCACTTATGAAGCCTTAGGATGTACATTTCCTTGTTCAGTATTATATTCCTTCCTGATCTAGCCTCATCGGTACCAGTTTGGTTTTGCTGCTACGGTTACGGGCAGGGAGAGCTACGACTAGAGTTGCGGTCAGCACAAGCTCGTCACGAACGAGGACTGACCAGGGCGAAATTCCGGCGACACACAATTGCAGAGATGTGTCTTTTTACTGTGTTTCCGCGCCACGAGCGTTTGGCGGATCGTCTTTATGAGGTTACTCGGAGGTGCTGATCGACACTAGAGAATTGAGCCAATGATGGAGGCCAGCCAGATTTTGATGACCGTTGGTGTGTTTCTTACTCCTGATGATTGAGGCACGGTTCAGCATGCAGACGAGTAAGCCAGTTATTGCTGCGAACGACGAGATATCGCCCCAGATGTTGGAGCTATTGCAGTATAAGTTGTACTAAGAGATGATAGGAGATCGCTAGTCATCTAGGATGAATGACTAGGACATGTGGATCGTTCTCTTACCCCGATGCGAGGTCATCAGATAGATTGATTCCAGCTAGAGACGACTTCACGCAGAGACGTGAGGGTCGAAAGAGACAATCGAATGTCGGAAACATATTATTCCAAGTTTAAAGTAGTTGGAAAGACCTGCAGGCAATTCTATGGTCCCTCTAGAAGAATGAAACCCTAACTCGACTTAATGACCGTGTGAAAGCCTTTGAACCTTCGGGTTTGCGGCAGTTCTACGGCGCCATTAGTGAGGCTTGGGTTTGCCCTTCTACGGCTGGACCACCGATGCGGTGGTATGTACTCGATACTATTAAACTGTACCCAAGATGTTGAGCCCTTGGGGGATTATGAGGTTTTGACAATCGATTGGATGGTTCGACTTAATTCGGATGCTAGGTGGTGAGATGCATTTCTCAGGAGACTCCAGATTCGAGGATAGTCGTTGGAGCTCAGTCCATGCAGCCACGACGAGACGAGTCCAAAGCAGACGACATTAGAAAAAAGTGGAGTAAGAGGTTCGCACCAGATCTAGATGAGATGATGTTCCACTCCGCCGACATCAGAGAGGCGATGCGCATGCCGAGGCATGGTACTTGGACTTACCTTCCAGAAGGAGTCGCGATGAGTATGCAGTCGTTCCAGAGCAAGATGCAGATATAGGAAAGGACAATGACTTCCGGACAGTTGGCAGAGACGAGACATGGAAGAGACCGTGAGCAGGATTCCTTCCAGGACACTGCTGCAATGATACTTGCACTCAGGATCAGATGTGTCACGTACATTCAGAGAGCCAGAGGCCGACGCCAGTGATATGCTTTCTTACAAGTGGTCGCGATGATTGAGCAAGAGATGACCAGAGAAGTGCCAGAACGGAATCGTCCCCGTTAGCACACCTGACAGGGCCGATGAGCCGATGGACCGAAATATTGGTAATTCATAGTGAAGACCTTGACCCAGGAGTGGTCATGGTTACGCACACCAGCAGGCCAGAGTTCATGATCATCGACGAGACGTCCCATTAGTGACCGCGACAGCTGGCCCGAGATTCTTAGAGGATGCACTTGAGCGATACTATTCCGCCATTATTGATTTCGATGTTTTGGGTGATTTATTCGCATGATTTGATTTTGATGATTGAGGATTTACGATCTTTGCACAGTGTTGCACTTGATATAGTTTTCGTGCTTGGGTTTCACATGTTTGTGATTTTACGGTTTTAGACATTTGAGTTGATTTTGTGCGTATGCACGCACACGAATTGGTTCCTGCACTCTGTATAGTTATTATATGCTTGCAGTGTGCACTGGACTTCGATTTCGATTGTGAAACTCAATATTTGTTTTGTGCACCTTGTGCACCTGATTGATTTTGCGCACGTTCGGCGCTTGATATTGGATTTCATGATTTCGTGCACGATGGATGCACCTGATTTGGATTTTCGCGCATGTTGAGCGCATGTTTTGAGATGCGATTTTGGTGCACACCAGATGCACTAAATCGAGATTTTTCGTGCATGTCAGATGCACCTGATTTTGCTGTCAGGCACACATGTTGCCTACGACAGATGTTTCGTGCACACCCGATGCACTTAGATGTTGTTTCTGTGCGCATGTATGGCACATTCATGGATTTTGATTTCCGTGCGCACCAGACGCACGTAGCATTCATGTGCATATTTTGGGGATTGATTTCTTATAGAGCAGTACGTTTTTATGATATTGCTATGTGTTTTCGTACTGGGCAGGACTAGTCAGAGGACAGCACCTGAATATATTTTGCATGCATTGATAGTTATTGAAGGGATTTCCAAAAAGCGAGCTATAGCCTCAGTATTTACCTACGTGTCTGATATGACACGAAATGTTTAAAACAAGGAGACCCTTCTAAATTGTTTCCAAAACGGCGGAACGTACATTTCAAACAAAGGTATATATGTATATAGTTATTTTCTCATGATAGACGTCCGCCACTGTGCAGTGTTATACGCGTTGCACAGCGACTTAAAGAGATTTGGCATGCATTTCCTTCAGATACTTACAGATATAGATTCGATATTTACATGTATAGTTTCGAGTTATGTCATATTGGTTTTGATTTGGATTTCGCATTGATGTCTTCTCCATGACTCCGATGATTGCGGGATGCTTGACGGAGTTTTGATTTGAGTTATATGCTCATTTTTCAAGCGCATGCGCTGCGCTACGATTTGTTTTATGTATTTACAATTTCGGAGCCCCGACTTGATGGGTTTTCTTAGATGTTTTAGTATTTGGGGGAGTTTGAATTTAAATTCGGGGACCGAATTTCTTTAAGGGGGGAAGACTGTAACGCTTTGAAAATCGTTTCGGTGAAATTTCGAAAAATCGGTAAAATAAGGGTGTTTTCTGTAAAAAGTCAAAATGCAAATATCTTATTATAAAAATTAAATATACATATTCTAGCTATGTAATTGCTATTATTTGGTGTTTATTGAGCCGCTGGTGAAATTTCAAATTTTCTGAAAAAAATATTATTTTATTATTATTTAAGCCGTCACTAATACATTTAATTAGGGAAAATTACAAATTGGAATGAGTTGAAACAAATTTTGTGCATCATAAAACATTAAATAAAATTTTATCATGTGGTTTTTTGAACGAAATCATTTGCCAAAACGGTTTAGAAATTATTGAAGAAAAAAGGCTTTTTTTAGCGTAAATGGATGTTTGGGGTATTGTATTTATCATTTTTCATCACCCCACACCCGTACCCACACCCACACACCCCCATTCACTTATCCCCTTGAAGAATTCAGCAGCCCCCTCTTTTGTCCCCACTTGGATTTCAAGGAAAAGAAAAGAAAATGGATAAATGAGTTGGACTTTTGACTTTGTGTTGACTTGGACTTCCTTACTTGTTATTTTCTCCACCTCACTCTCTCTCCTCCCTCACCCAACCCCCCCACAACCTGGCCGAAACCAGCAACCCCCCCAACAGCCCCATTTTCCTCTTCTCCTCTCTTTGTTCCATCAAAGAAAATCCAAAGAAAAATCCACAAAAAATCAAGCAAAAATCCAAATCAAAATCCGACTCCTACCCATTTTAGCTTAGCCCGTATAGCATGGATTTTGGTGACAAGGGAGCATTTTGGAGGGCTATGTGTGCTTGTGGAATCTTCAATTTGTTTGGGTAAATTCTAACCCTTTTGCTTAAATTGTTGTTAATTGCTTGTAGTTAGCTTAATTAAGTGTTAATTTTGGTTTTATGTGGGTTCAGTTGTATGATTAAGGAATTCTAGTTAGGGTTTTGTTTTGAAATTGGGTTGTGATCACTTGTGCATGGTTTGTGATGTGAGCTAACATCTTGAAAAATTGTTAAAATTTATCTAGTTGCATATTACAAGTTGTTACTTGAAAAATGTCCAAATTAAGCTTTTGTGCAAACTAGGGTTTTATGAAATGCATTTATATGTGAGATTAAAAATATGGTTAGGGTTTTTATCATATTATTAACTCTATTAAGTGTAGTTTAACACTTTAGTTCATGGAAATCCAACCTAAATTATAGTTTGCGCATTTTTTGCTATGAAATTGTTAAAGGGGTATTTTGTAAACTAGAATATTAGGGTTTTTGGAATTTAATGAGATTAAATTCCGGAAATTGTTTCTATGACTTATTTAAGATATTTAATAAATATATTGGCCGCTACATTCATTTAAACATCCTGTTTTGTACAAAAACGGCAAATTGTGCTTGCTAGATTTTCGGAAAAGTGACTTTTTAAGTAAAGTTGGGGTTTTTGTGAGTTTTAACCTAGTTTATATTAAAATTAGTGTTCGTGAATGTGCAAATGAGTGTGATTGGATTTTTCTCGATGGTTTGACGTTTGTACATTGACATCGAGGGTTGGTTTGACAATTCTTGCATGCGTAGGCAATAGGTTTGGACCTATGCGTGATACGCGTGCCGATTTGATTTTCGTATGCTGTTTCGATTTCGAATTTAGTTTTAATGCGATACGGTGCGTTATGATATGTAGGTACCCCATGCGGACTTCGAGATGACAAGCAAGCGCGTGGCGACGTCGGCACCGGCGAGCGAGGACCAGGTGAGTAGATTTATATCTACGGGGAGAAGTCGGGTGGATGGCGTATAGCACCCCCGCAGTCCGTGGTGGTTTATACGGATGCGTATACACACCAACATTTATTATACGTTATTTGGGATTAATAACGTTGCTTAGGATGGATATTGGTGTGTTGGATTACCTTAGTGTTGCGAACCCTAGGGTAGTGTTGCACTACACATACACACATACATACTTGCATACATTCCTATTGATATGTGCTCATGGGATTCTTTATAGTTATGGGTTCACATGGGTGTGGGACTATGTGTTCACATACGGATTTGAGGATGATACTTGGGATTGAGCTGAGTCGATGAGATTTGATTTGAGGCCGTGAGATCGGCGATATAGCATGGTTCGTATTTGAGATACGACATGACGTTGTAGCGGGTCCTTGACGTAGTGTTTCACACACGTCCATGCATACGTAGGCGGTATCAGTATGGTACTAGACATAGATCAGTACCCCGATCATGATATTTGATAAAGAGGATACCGGTGAATAGTATGATGAATGTGATATTGACCCGTACCCAGATTGGGATGCCCTACGACGGATTTACGTACGAGCTATATTGATGATTGATCCGCACTCTTGACTTGGGATGCCTGATTATAGATAGGGTATCGGATATGATATTATTGAGGCGGGATCACCGACTATACATATACAGGTATGTATATGTATCGACTCAGATGATAGGCGGTTCCCTTACCTGTAGTTCAGCTTGTTAGTTCAGCCGTATAGTTTAGTGTAGTTGTTAGATTAGATTAGACTTCGTACCTATTTCAAAAACCAACGAATCGTGGGCATTCTTAAAGACAGCCCAAGGGATCCTACGGATATTTCAAAAGACGTATCTTTTCATAAAAACACCGTAGCACCTATTTTCAAAACCCATGATTCGTGTTATTTCAAAAGGCACCATTTGTAGGACTTATATTAGATTAATGCAGATTGTTATAGTTGCGTCTAGTTTTCAGCTCCCGCTCATTTTTGTGGTCCGCTTCGCATCGCATGCTTATTTTATGTTTCATACTCCATTAGTGATATCATGCTGTTAGGACACCAGCACCATTACCGATAATGCGTAGGTACCACGTACACTTAATTGCCGGCTCACACACATCTTCATCGGTAATTGCCATGTCACGTACACCTTAGAAAACATTATTGCTTAACTTAGCTAGATAGCTAGTAGTTTGACATAATATTAGTGTACTTACCTTATATGCCAGCTTAAATCTTGTAGTTATTACTTGTCACTTCATGCATACTGTTATTCATCGTTATGCCGCATTCATGGATTCTCATGCATATATTCACTATTTTACGTGTTATTGAGGTTTTGGATTAGGATTTCCATGAGATTTTCTGGATTTGGAGGAAAACCGCAAAAACATAAATAAACCTTTTCTCTCTTTTAAAATAAAAAGTGCGGTTTTCCTATGATGTATGAGTCGTCCACCATGAGTTTGCTGATGGATTTCGAGACCCGATTCGAGGAGTGGAGGAACAGTTTCGGGTACATGGTGGGCCCGGTATGGTACCCCGGGGCAAGAGGAATGTGGTGTTGGCGTTGAGCCTGGCTGGGGAGTAGTACCTACCGGTGATATTACCCGACACGTCGGATATCCGGAGGATACCGTCGTGGTCTTGAGATGGATGGTAGGGGCCGGTCTGGACTGACGGCGCCCTAGATATTGAGATTGAGACATTGATATTTCGAGACAGTGAGATTTATGTTTTGTGTCGATGCTAGACACTGTTGATACTGATTTCATTTATGATACCTCGGTTTAAAAATACGAAGGAAATCTCACTAAATTATGAAAACAGTTTCTTCATTTACATGTATTCTGTTTCATGCATGCATACCTCATTCATATGATATATTGCTACCTGAGGCACAGACACGGCCACATGAGATTACACTCAGGTTAGATATTTACCCTAGCCTTGTTATAGGCTGCAAGTTATATACATTTTTGAGGATGTATATTGATCATTGACCTAGGATTGCGTTATTTATGCGATTTCTGTGCGTAGATGTTTTTCTATTCACGAGTTGGCAACTCACCCCCGTTGTGCCCCAGTTTCTTGCAGGTTTGCCGTACAGGTTTCATTACGGCTTTGCGGGCTCAGTTTCATTCGGGTGAGTTGCTAGTAGGTGGGTTATTCTTGTATCGTACCCATCATATTACCTTGTATAATATTATTCCGTTGTATCTAGTAAATTCCATCAACCAAACATGTATTTATTGAGATAGAGACCAGTGTTGTTTATTCTTTCGACCTTAGAGTCGCTCGTTATATTTCTGGTGGTTTTGAGTTTCCTTTCGAGTTTTGATCCTCGCCGTTGGCGTTGTGTATTATATTGCTTGTGTGGTTGTGACCGTCAATTGACGAAGAGCTAGCTCCCGCTTGGGGATGCCTTTTTATTGATTTCGTATACTATTCATGTTGTATCCCGTTTGGGAGCCAGTATTTACAAAGGAGACTCTGCCGAAATTTTCAGTAAATTTTGATGTTCTTAAAAACCGCATAATTCGGCTTATGCTATTAAAACTACTTGTTTTAAATTGGTTTTCCTCCAATCTACTTCTTTTCTTGGTTTGGATTTCTGGGTTTTCGGTTTACTTAGATTACGTACGCCTCGAGACGTTTCGTAGTTTAAGTGCCGGTCATGTTCCGTACTTTCGGGACGTGACATTTCCCGAGGAGTAGCATATACTCACAGTAGGATCGGGATCCAAATATCATCGAGTGACAAAGCCGAAGGAATCCTACCAGAATCATCACACTCCAAATGGTATGCAGCGCTAGCAAGTTTCAGTTTCTTTAGAAACTCCCGATGTGGATTTTTGCCCCATGCTCTTATGACCTTGACTTTGGCCAACAAATCATAAGTCACATGTCAAGTTCTACCCGTCATTCTCCAGGTTAATTTGAACCCACCTGTACCTACCCTTGACTTTGGCCAATAAGGCAGTACGACTGTCCCAAACCAACGCATCTATCTATGCTACATATGAATATCCAATAGCTACCAAACACTGTGCCTTGACTTTGACCAACAAACACAGCTTGAATACTATTGACTATCCATATGAAATGACGGAGGGCTACGAATGGTTTTGGCAAAACCGTGAATGTAGTGAACTTGATATAATCGATGGAACGTAATAGCTTTTAAAATGAGTGGCTTAAGCTCCGCGTTTAAAATTTGTTTTTGATAAGAAACCGAGTGGTTTTGAAATTGTTCCAACGACTGTAACATTGTTTTATTTTCTTGCAATAATTTAATGCGTCCCATCATTAAATCCTACCATTGCAGAAAACAACGAAAATATGACTTACGCTTATGCCATCCGCATTCGCCACGGGGCCCCGTCATTACCCGTTAGGTTACTTAACTAACGACAGAGCGGGGGCTGGACTAGCGCGGATGTAAAACATAAGCAGCGCCTAAATAGATATCATATATAGATATTTACATTCGTCAGATGCAATGATAGCCATTCCAGATCACAGATGAACACATTGGATATACTAGGAATCCGCGTTTCGTTCGAGCCTGCAACGAAAAGCGGATTACATGGTCGCGATGAATAGCCAAGACCCCACCCTAGACGCCTACGAGTGCGGCAAACTACCCGTCAAATACCCGAAGTGAAGCAACCTCCCTCAACAACGTGAGTAGGCCACTCGGCACTTCGAGGTACCCGGTAGTTTGTGCACCCCACCTTGGGTCTATCCTAGGAACAAAAACAGTAAAAGAAATAATATACAATGGCGGCTACAACCTCATCCCGGATGTGCGGCCATAAAAAAAATATTACATCAATTACATATTACATCAAATGAAAAGAAAAGAAAACTCTCATCTCACAACCCCCCGGCTATTCATCCAACGAATTCATATACACATACCAGCAACATTACATATCACAGATATGTATAAACCTCACTAATCGACGTATAGCGATTAGCAGACGTTTAATACATATATCACATCACAGATATAACCCATTACGCAAAGTCTGTAGAAGTTCGATCAAAATACGGATTTGTAACCACCCCAAAACACAAATTTGCTTTCTGGAAAATCTGAGCAGAAAAAACATATTGTAAAAATCCCAAAATACCCCTATAAGAACACTGCAGGAAAATTGACCCACAGCCGAGTCAACTCGGCCGCGGATCCGCGGCAGGAGCAAGCTCTTGCCGCGGTTCCGCGGCGCTTTGACCGAGTTAGTGGACCAATTTTCTCCTGCGTTCTTTAAAAACCCTGAGCCGATTTTTAGTGTAAGATTAATTATTTTTTGAACAAAAATAAAAATCGGCAGAAAGTTAACATTTCGGTCATGTTTTGTGATTTTTTCTCCGATCGAACTTCTAGTTACTTTGCTAACATGTTAGATAGTTTTAGCTAGGCTCTGATACCACTGTAAGTCCACGTTACCTGTCCCGGTTCTTTCGGGGATGCGGAAATGGTGAAAAACGATTTTTTCGGTGAAGGTAACATGGACTAGAAACCGGATTTTTGCTAAACAAACAATCTAACAACCTAACTAAGAGATTAGCTACTATGTTAGGGGTTATAACTAATCTTGAACTCCTTCTCTTCGACTCCTTGTAGTGGTCGGATCGGCCTCACCTCGTCGTCTCCTTGTGCCGAAGATGGATCCACCCGAAAGCTTCTACCTTTGGCTCCAACCTCAATCAAGAGGAAACTAAAATACTTGGCTTGCTAGACCTTGTACTCTAGGATGAGTAGAGAAGTGTTTTAGGGTTTTATCTAAATGGTTCTCGTTTCTCAACTCATGAGACAAGAGAACCAGGAGCAAGAGGAAGATCAAGAGGAAGAGGGAGAGCTTGGATGAGAGAGAGTGAGAATGATAGAATGAGAAAGACTTTTTACAACCATGCTCTCAAAAACAAAAATAATCATGTTAATAATAATAATTAAGTATTTGTGATGGTTCATGTCAATGGCATTATCATTTCATGCATTTAATGCATTTTGTAAACAAACAAGCAAGCAAAAGTCATTGCCATGAAATGATAGCCATTGAAATGATAATGGTCAACAAGTCCAAACTAGTCAACCGGTCAACAAAATCAACAAGTCAACAAAGTCAAACTTTCAACCCAAGCATGGTACAATAATACATAATTAATATTATTATTAATCATATTTTATATTCTCATTAGGGTTTAGAAAAAGTCAACAGTCAACAACCCTAATGAGAATCTTCTGCCACTGTCTCGGTCAACCGTGCATACACACCCGCATCCGCGTTCCGAGGAACACGAATACAAACGAGATAAAACTAATCCCAAAATGCATACTAGGATCTGGCTTAAACCAAAGCCCGCTAGTAATAACTGCCCGGACACCAAAATGTGCACAAGTGCGCGGATGTGAACGAACCCTGTCGCAAAACCATGTGACCTCTACTCTGTTTTGCCCAAAGGCGAATAGCTCTCTGTGTGGGACTCTAAAGACTCGACACTACGCTGGAAGTGGGTTTAACCACATGCCGCAAGCAGTACTAGCTGTACGTAATGGTCCCTAGGTAGATGCCGATAAGAAGACTGATGAGGTGAACCCATCCAAACTCCTACTGAGCCTGAATGTGACAGTCTTCGTACTGTCCGGTCTGTTCGTCTGAGAATATCGCATGGCGGGCTTAGGGGGCGGTAAACGTCAGTCCCCTAATAGCGGTACAAGTCGTGTCAGAGTGTAGCCCAGAACACCCTGAGACAACACTGGATAACCTACCAGTATATCTCGCTTGCCCTGGCCAGAGATTTTGTGTAATGGCTCTCCAAGACACAGCGCGATATCAATCCCCAATACTGGGAGAGACGGATCCTGTCTAACCGTCACTGCCTCCAAGTGCTTCGGGACTGCACCCAACTGCTACCTGTTTGCACGACTCATTCGAGCCGTGGTAGGGTAGCAATCTAAGAACAGTGGGAACACACTCGAGGCGAAGTGACAGTGTCAAGTCAGCGGACTAAGCTGTACTCATGTCACCTGGGAACTGATAACTGACGATAGGTATAGTACCAACCAACAGTTCCCGATGAGTCCTGTCCAGTGTACTCGTAACCTAACGAGCACCCGCATACTATCTCAAGTACGACGTACTGACGGCTGTGGGACAGACCGTCTCCCCTGCTGGGATGAGAAGCGCATATGCTAGTCTACTCCGGAGTATCGATGCCCTGTCTCGATAATCCTAGGACTAGGGACATGTATAAGGATGTGCTTGTAGATTACCCAGTCCCCACTAGTGTGACTGCCATCACAACGCTGGTAATCAAGCAAAGATCCTAAGGGCTCCACTAATGTGTATAGGCGATATGCTAAAAGAAACACATGCACACATTAAAGTAGAAACAAACCAAGTAGCATACTACCATTTCGAGCAAGATTGTCTATACAACTGTAAATATCCCAAGCTTCCATCAAGTAATATACAAACTAGTTTGATACAGTAAAGGCCTCTAGGGCATATACACTAACACTTACATTCTTGGGATCCGGATCTGTCGTGATAGATCCAAGAGGATGTTGGGACTTTCGCAGTCCAGGTATATCAACACTATACTGAAAAGATTCAGTATAAAAGATTCTAAGCGCGGTAGTTTACCGACTTGTCACCGAATCACCCTCTCCAAAGAGATGTCTCCCAAGACTGATTTGGAAAGGGATCGCATGTCTATTATACCCTACGCTTCTGCGGTAGGCTCTATAATGTATGCGATGTTGTGCACCAGACCAGATGTAGCTTACTCACTAAGCGTGGTAAGCCGGTATTAGTCAGACCCAGGGGAGAAGCAATGGATAGGAGTAAAGAACATTCTAAAGTACCTGAGAAGGACTAAAGATATGTTTTTGGTTTACGGTGGAAAAGACCTCAAGATCGAGGCTTTTACCGACTCCAGCTTCCAGAGTGACAAGGATGACTCCAATCCATGTCAGGTTATGTCTTTACCCTTAATGGAGGGGCGGTGTGCTGGAAGAGTTCCAAGCATGACACCATTGCTGACTCGACGATGGAAGCAGAGTATTTCGCTGCTTGCGATGCCGCGAAAGGATCGGTCTGGATGAAGAAGTTCCTCACAGAACTTCAGGTGGTTCCATCCATTGTTGATCCAATACCTCTGTATTGTGACAACAACGGGGCTATATCTTTAGCAAAGGAACTCAGGTCCCATCAGAAGTCTAGACACATCTTAAGGCGGTATCACCTGATCAGGAAGATCATAAATCACCGGGAGATCGAGGTCCGGAGAGTTGCTACAGAGGAGAACACTGCAGATCCATTTATAAAGGACTTACCTCAGACGCAGTTCGAGAGACTATCATAGATGATAGGTCTTCGATACGCCAGTACATGGCCCTAGTGCAAGTGGGAGATTGTTAGTGTATATGCCCTAGAGGCCATTATTGTATCATACTAGCTTGTATATTACTTAATGGAAGATTAGGATATTCACTGTTATATTAACAGTCTTGCTAAACATGGTAGTATGCTACTTGGTTTATATCTATCTTAATATGTGTATATGTTAGCATATCGGGAATATATATTGATAGAGCCCTTAGGATCTTGCTTGACTACCAGCGTTGTGATGGCAGTCACACTAGTGGGGGCTGGGTAGTCTACAAGCACATCTTTTTTCAGGTCCCTAGTCGTAGGATTATCGAGACAGGGCATCGATACGCCGGAGTAGACTATTGTGTACGCTTCTCATCCCAGTTGGGGAGATGGTCTATCCCACAGCCATTAGTACGTTGTACTGGAGATAGTATACAGGTGCTTGTTGGGTTACGGGTACACCGGACAGGCCTCGTAGGGAACTGTTGGTTGGTATTATACCCGTCGTCATTTAACAGTTCCCAGGTGACATGTGTACAGCATAGTCCACAGACTTGACACTGCTGCTTCGTTTTGAGTGTGTTCCTACTGTTCTTAGATTGCTACCCTACCACGGCTCAAAGGAGTCGTGCAAACAGGTAGCAGTTGGGTGCAGTCCCGAAGCACTTGGAGGCAGTGGCGGTTAGATAGGATTCGTCTCTCCCGGTATTGGGAGATGATATCGCGCTCTGTCTGGAAAGCCATTACACAAAGTCCCTGGCCAGGGCAAACGAGATTTATTGGTAGGATTTCCAGTAGCTTCTCAAGGTGTAATGGGCTTCGTTCCGACACGACTTATACTTCTTATAGGGGACTGCCACTTGCCGCCCCCTAGGCCCGATATGCGATAGTCCTAAACGAACAGACCGGACTGTATGGAGATTGTTACATCAGGCTTAGTAGGAGTTTGGATGGGTTTCCTCATCGGCCTTCTTATCGACATCTACTGGGGATCGTTACGTACAGCTAGTACCGCTTGCGGCCTGTGGTTAAACCCACTGCCAGCGTAAGTGTCGAGTCTTTAGAGTCCCACACAGAGAGTTTCCCTGCTTCAAGAGAAACGATATAGAGGTCGTATGGTTTTACGACAGGGTTCGGACACATACGTTTTTTTACGCACGTACGATGTTCGGACAATTTATACTAGCAGGCTTTGGTTTAAGCCAGATTCTAGTATTGGATTATTGGATTTATACAGTCTCAGTATTTCCGTGCTTTCACGGATGGGAGGGGCATTCTCGTAATTAGTCGAGAAGCTTCTAGAAGATTGATGAGTTGGAGCCTTAGGTGGAAATTGCATTAAATGGATTAATGACTCATGGTGTGATTCATCTAAATGAGTTAATGAAGCATTTATTGCTTAATGACTCATGAGATGAATCACACAAGGTGAGTTAATGAAGCATGATGATATTATTATTTTTTATTCATTTAATAATGATTATTCTTCATATATTCACAAATGAGATTATTATTCATATCAATCCTCACTCTCACCTTCTCTCTCCTCAAGCTCTCTCTCTTCAAGAACTAACCCTAATCCTCTCATGTGTTGAGATCCTAGGGTTAGAAAGACTAATAGATTCCTAATCCTCTTCTATATCCTCTAGGTTGCTTTGATTAGCACTCATAGCAACCTAGTTACCTCAAGTGAGAGGTTAAAGGTTGGAGAAGTAGCTCTTGGGTGGATCTTCTATCACATCGAGGAGGCCGACGAGGAGGTGATCAACGATGACAAGAAGGACTTGATTCATTAGGTATAATCATCTATCATTGTAGCTAATCCCTTCTATGTTGTTGTTAGTTAGGGTTTAGCAAAGATCCGTAAAGTTAGTCGGTGTTAGTTTAAACAAAATGATTGTTTTACCTATTCCGCCTCCCCGCATTATGTGTGGTGTCTAACGTCGACTTACAAAGGTATTGGATGCTCAATGGATGGAACCATACCAAGTTCAGTTATGAACTTCTTCATCCAGACAGCCTCTTTGGCAGCATTGTTGGCAGCGATGTATTCAGCTTCCATCGTCGAGTATGCAACGGTTTCCTGCTTAGAACTCTTCCAGCAATCCGCCCCTCCATTGAGGGTAAAGACAAAATCCTGAGTGCGACTTAGAGTCGTCCTTATCACTCTGGAAGCTCGAATCGGTAAAGGACTCTACTTGGAGTTCTCCGTTACCATATACCAAGAGCATCTCTTTAGTCCTTCTCAAGTACTTGAGAATGCTCTTCACAGCTGTCCTGTGACTCTCTCCAGGATCTTCTTGATACCTACTCACTACACTTAGTGAGTATGCTACATCGGGTCTGGTATATAGCATCGCGTACATGATAAAGCCTACTGCCGAAGTATAGGGTATCCCTTGCAAGCGAGCTCTCTCCAAATCAGTCTTGGGAGACATCTTTTTGGAGAGAGTGAGTCCTGAGATCGTGGGTAAAAACCCACGCTTGGATTCTTCCATACTAAATCTCTTTACTACGGTGTCAATGTACCTGGACTAAAACAATCCCAATATCCGTTTAGATCTATCTCTATAGATCTTAATCCCCAAGATGTAGGAGGCATCCCCTAGATTTTTCATTGAGAGTCTTTGTGATAAGAAGAGCTTGACCGATTGCAGTATAGGAACATCATTTCCTATCTAGAATATGTCATCCACGTACAATACGAGGAAGACAACCTATTCTCTGCCACCTTCTTGTATATACAAGGTTGATCTACGTTTTTGACGAAATCAAACTCTTTGATTATGACATCAAAACAGATGTTCCAACTCCGTGACGCTTGTTTTAACCCGTAGATGGATTTAAGCAGCTTGCACACTTTTCCGCTGCTACCACTGTCTACGAAGCCCTCTGGCTGAGTCATGTACATGCACTCTTCCAAATCACCATTCAGAAAGGGTCTTAACATCCATTTGCCAGATTTCATAGTCATGATATGCAGCAATCGCAAGCATGATCCGGATGGATTTAAGCATAGCCATTGGAGAAAAGGTTTTGTCATAATCCACACCTGGTCGTTGACGAAAACCCTTTGCAACAAGTCTAGCTTTGAAAGTCTCCACTTTCCCATCTACACCAAGTTTTTTCTTAAAGATCCACTTGCTCCCAATGGGTTTTACCCCTTCAGGAGCATCTTCAAAAGTCCATACTTTGTTGGTGTACATGGATTCCATCTCGGATTGCATTGCATCCAGCCACTTCATAGAGTCCCCACTCGTGATGGCCTGCTCGAAGCTAGTTGGGTCATCATCCTCCATGATGCAATCCTCGCTTCCACCATCAATGAGAAAATCGTAGTATCTCTCAGGTGGATGAGAAACCCTACTAGATCGACGGAGATGCTGAGGCTCGTTGGGAACCAACGAATCCTCTGATTCCACAAAATCCTCTGTCGTGGTTTGTATAACTGGAACCTCTTCCAGTTCTACCTCCTTGCCACTAATTTCCTTTGCAAGAAATTCCTTTTCTAAAAAGGTGGCATGTCGAGAAACAAACACCTTTTGTTCCTCAGGGTGGTAGAAGATATACCCTCTCGAATGTTTGGGATATCCAACAAACTTACACAGAAAAGACCTTGCCCCGAGCTTGTCCGGATTTTGTGTTTTCACATATGCCGGACAACTCCATATCTTAATATAATTAAGATATGGTCTCTTTCCTTTCCATATCTCATATGGACTGGTTAGCACAGATTTAGTGGGAACCATATTCAATAGGTCTGTAGCTGTCTCCAGTGCATATCCCCAAAAGGAAATAGGTAACTCAGCAGTGCTCATCATAGAGCGCACCATATCTAATAGGGTGCGATTCCTCCACTCCGATTCACCGTTGTGTTGTAGTGTATACGGAGGAGTAAGCTAAGAGATAATCCCATTCTCTTTTAGATAGTCTAGGAACTCCGTGCTCAAGTATTCACCTCCTCGATCAGATCGTAGGATTTTAATACTTTTACCCGTTTGGTTCTCGACTTCATACTTATATTCTTTGAATTTCTCAAAAGCTTTAGACTTGTGTTTCATCAGGAACACATGTCCGAATCTTGAGAGATCATCAGTGAATGTAATGAAGTACGAGGAACCATTCCTGGCATGTGTAGACATAGGACCACATACATCACTATGTATCAGTCCCAAGAGTTCCGTAACTCTTTCTCCGTGTCCTGTAAATGGAGTTTTGGTCATCTTTCCTTTGAGACATGACTGGCAAGTGTCATAATATGAAAATTCGAACGTATTCAAATATCCATCCTTATGCAACTTAGCTAGCCGTGTCGCATTGATATGACCTAGTCTACAATGCCATAAGAAGGATTCGTTCACTTCTGAACTCATCCTCTTGTGTGTGTTTTGTATGTTAAGAACTGTAGTTTGATCTAGAACGTATGTGCCATTATTTAACGAGCCTGATCCAATCAACTTTTGATTCGGGAAGATGTTCATAACATTATCCTGTACTACAAAATTATATCCCTCTTTACTTAATAAAGAAACTGATATGAGATTGCATGTCAGGATCGGAATGTAATAGCATTCGTTTAGAATCAATGTGATGCCACTTGGTAACACAAGGTGATATTCGCCAACTGCTTTGGCTGCAACATTTTCCCTATTTCCTACTCTTACGGAATGATCACCTACTCCCAGTTCTCTATCTTTCATTAGCCCATGTAACATATTACATATGTGGGATCCTGACCCGGTATCTAATACCCAGGACGTAGAGTGGACTGAGAAACAGTTCTAAATAACTAACACACCCGAAGAAGATGCATCATCATGCTTATTCTTCGTTTGGGTAGCATGGGAATCCAGATATGTCCCTATTCCCTGTTTAGTCTTATAACAATTATAAGAAAGAACGGAACCAACGTTCCCGGCACAGTATAACATGCGGGTTCGGTCAATGCATCCATATTATTATCTTGATTAAGACGTGACATGGTCGCTACCTGGAGAGAGAGAGAAGAAAACACTTTAGCGTATGCTCTTGCAAGATAAGATTGGTTATTATTTTATTTAATCTGGATGACTCCCACTTTTTTTTATCAAATCTTCCTTCAAACCCTAAAAGGAATGACTAGTCGGGATTAATTACACCCTACAATTTCTCCAATCTTTCAGCCATGCCAGTGCCGGTACTTTGAGGGAGGTTCCCCGTGCTTTCGCACGGACCTAATTAAAATAAACCTCGTTTTCCCAGAGGCTTAACCCCATCGACACCTTTCTAGACACCTACTTGATCAGCTAATTGTCCTGTGTAAAACTCTCCCAGGAGTAACCCTTACTCGCAGTGGGTATCGGGATCCAACTATCACATAGAAGGTATGCAATCTCATTGCAAATTTTAACACTTGAAATTCCCGATAATATTTTGCCCCTAGCGTCGTATGACCTTGACGCATGCCAACAAACCATAGTCCGCTAGTCAAGTTCAACCCGTCATTTTTTTGATTGAATTAAACCCACCCGCACGACCCTTGACGCAGGCCAACAAAGCCGTACGACTACCCTAATCCAATCTCATCTTATGCTGCAGATAAGCATTAGTTAGCTACCGCACACTACGCCTTGATGCAAGCCAACAAACGTAGCACGAATACTAAGTAGGACTTATCTGAAATGACGGAGGGCTACGACAGGTTTTTCAGAAAACCTTCTGTGTAATGAACTTGATATCGTTGTAGAATCGAGTGATTCTGAAAAGGAGTATTTTTGAGGCTTTTACTAGTTTTGCTAATGAGGTCACTCCCGGTGAAGGGATCTCGGCTCTTTCCTAATCAAATAAGGTGCTGGATATATCATATATATCACTATGCAAAGTAAATACTCTAAAAGAAATCAAAAGACAAACCGTGTGTTGTAGCATCTGCCAGTTATTGCTAAAGAGGTCACTCCCGGTGAAGGGATCTCGGCTCTTTCCTTATCGAATAAGGTGCGGGATATGTTACATATATCACTATGCAAAGCAATAACTGTAGCTACCCTTTTTGAAATTTTGATTCTACAACATCTTTTAGGTTTCTTTTCTTTCATTAATCATATTAATGAAGTCCCATCATTTAAGCTTCCTAAGCATCACAGAAGAAACGAAAATACAACGTACGCTTATGCCATCCGCATTCGCCACAGTGTCTCGTTATGCACCGTTAGGTTACTTAACTAACGGCATACCGGGAAGGGACTAGAGCGGGTGCAAAACATAAGCAACGTCTACTATATATCTCATATATAATGTATATCCATTCGTCTCAGAATCTATAGTGATCACATCACAGAGCAGCAGAAAAAATATATGAAATATTGGATATACTGGGAGGTCCTTGTTTTATTTTGAGCCTGTATAAAACACGGATTCCACGGTCGCGATGAATAGCCAAACCCACATCCCTAGACCCCTACGAAAGCGACAAGCAACCCTACCAATTCTAGAGTTAGGAGACCCGGACTCGACTCCTCGAGTTGGTCTCTTAGTGGACTCTAGAACCCGGTTACTTGTGCTCCCCTCCTTGGGTCTATCCTAATGCGGAAAAGTAAATAATATACAACAATGGTGACATCATCCTCAACCCGGAAGTGCCCCAATAAAAGAATATTACATACATTGAATTTTACATGAATGAAAATAAAAACTCTCATCTCATATAAAACCCCCGGCTATTCAAAACACGACGATCCAATATAACATATACAACAACACATAACATCACATGTCATTAACGTAAGTAAATATGCGTATCCCAATTGTCGTTGACATATAGCAACGAAACCGACGATATACCACATATTACACTTACAGTCGCAGAAAAACTAGACGATGTTAAACAATCCGATCGAATCAACAAACACCCACAATTATCCAAAATGCTCAACACTTGAGCGTAGTTTAAAATTATTCAGCACATGCCACAGTACCAATGAACCAGCCGTAGAAAGGTCAACCAAGGCCTCACATGTGGCACCGCTGAACTACCACAAACCCAAGGGTGTATTGGCGGTTCTGACGGTCACATAATCGAGTTAAGGTTTTGTTCATCTAGAGGGCCCATCACATAACTTGCATGATTTTTGAATGCTTTTTAACTACGGAAAAAATCCAACACTTGGAAAATTTTCCGGCAAGGGTTAAAGCGGGTATTTGATATCCGATCGAACTTTTTAATACCGTCTAAAGTAACCCGAAAACAGTTAGAATTACGACTACGAAACACTCCGAGTTGCTATTTCAGTAAGTTAATCATCACATGAAAAATTAGCAAAAACAAACAACACTTGAAACACCAAAACCCAGAGCACAGAACATGAAAAAAAATTGGGACCAGAATACCCCACTGGGGCCGGCCTGCTTGGAAATTCCCCCCACTTGCTCGACCAAACTCCGAGCACTGAGTACCAATTTTCTTCCATGCTCCTATATTCACTCAAATATGATTCTGCACTTGTTTGAAAAATTTTTAGAGCTCATTTAAAAATCGACAGAATGCATGCTTTAATGTTTAAAGTTTCGGAGTTCATTTCGGTTTCGTAATCTAACACAATCCGTCTAATTCTGTATCTAGGCTCTGATACCACTGTAGGGTTCCTATGAACGACAGCAAGGTTTCGGGAGGCATCGTCCATGCCATTTTCAAAATTTTGCCTTTTTAAAGAACCCTAAACTAGAATCGATAACTAGAGAATCATACGAAAACCAAAGTAAACTACTTTACTTCTAAGTGAACTAGAAATACAACCTTTGTAGATCGGTCCTTCACTTCATAAGCTCCTTGTAGTAGTCCCTTCGCTGCGTTGATGGAACTCCCGGACTCTTGCATGGCTTCTCAAGGCGAAAGGAACGTTCTTTCTTGAAGTCTTCGAGGCCGAAGATGATCTACGTCGAGGGGATACTAACACAAGCTACTACTTCACTAATGAGAGATTAGTGAAACAACCACCCTATACTAAAGTTCTAATCTAGTAGAGGATGATGAAGTAGGAACTGGGCTCACTTTATTTTTATTTTTCTCACAATATTTTCTCTCTTTTAGAAAAGGTAGCCAGCTTTTCTCAAGTGGGAAGAAGAAGAGCTCAAGAGATGAGAATGAACTAATGAGGTGAGAGAAATAACCATGGGTGAGTTTGTATCATATACTAACTCATGTAGAGACATAACCATGGCTTAATTAAAATGGTTAGGTTAATAAATATCTTAAGTAAAACAAAACCAGTGGACTTAGTCAAAGCCACAAGCTTCTCAAAGCTTCATGCATGTGGCTAATTATCCACTAATTTGGAATTACTTTAAATATTAAAACCTTACATTATAATTAGTATGGTGTAAGTCTCATACACCCATGTAGTGTGTATTAATAACCATGATACAAAATAAAACACAATTAATATATATCACATATATATTAAGTGTGCACATGTGAGAATAATAAATGCTTAAGTAAGCTAATATTAGTTAATGTAAATTAGTATATCTAATATACAATTATACACTAAATTATTAAATCAACACTTGATTTAATAATCCGGCTATATCACATATAACCGACTAATATTAAATGTACCAATTTATCGAATCAACACATGATTCGATAACCCAGCTATATCACATATAACCTTCCGATACAAATATCGCGAGAATAGAATACGGTATCACATAATCGCATTATTCTCGGTCCTGCACATATCACATATGTGCTCCTACTTCGTTTTACCTGAGCCAGTAAAACCTCTATATAGGACTCTAAAGACTCGTCAATACGCCGGCAGTAGGTGATGATCACATCAAGCACCCACAAACAGTCAGCGGTACTAGCTGGACGTAACGGCTACCCGGGTATTGAGCGATCAGAAGATCAACAAGCAAGCCCGCTCTAGCTCCTGTAAATCCTGTCAGTAACACTACCGTACAGTCCGGTCTCCTTTTCTGATATGTCGCATATCCAGTCTAGGGGTGGTAAACGTCAGACCACAATAACCGATAAGTCATGCTGATATGAGGCTCATAATGGGTCGAGAAACTACTGATAACACTTACTAGTAAATCTCTAAATCATCTTTAGCCAGGGACTTCCCTGTTATGGCCAATCGAGTACAGCACAATATCAACCCCTAATACCGGGAGAGACAAAACCCCTCCTATCGCTCATTGCCTCCATGTCACTCGGGACTGTACCCAAAAACCACCGTTTTGCACGTCCTGTTGAACGTGGTAAGGTGGAAATCAAAGCACAGTGGGAATCACACAAGACTCTATGACGATCTCGGGTCTACAGACTAACCTGTACCAGGGTCACCTGAGAACTGCTATCGGACGTGAGGTATAATACCATCTAGGAGTTCTCGGCGAGTCCGTCCAGTGTACCCAGTCTCCACTGAGCACCTGTATACCATCTCTGATGTCAAACACCAATGGATATGGGATCATCTATCACCCATCACATGGGCCGAGAAGCGTATACGCTAGTCTACACTAGTGTATCGATGCCCTATCTCGATACACCCACGACTAGGAACATTAAAGGATGAACTTATAGACTACCATGGACCCACTAGTATGATCTGCATCATAATCTTGGCAGTCAAGCACACATCCTAAGGGCTTTACCAACATGTAACCATAAGACAGTATCAAGAGATGAGTATACATGTTAAGATAAAGAGCAACCAGATAGAATACTATCATGTCGAGCAAAAAAGTCCTCTCTATATATGTCCAAGCATCCAATATAATATACATCATATGTACAATAATGGCCTCTAGGGCATACATACAACTAACATATTATTCTTTCGACCTTAGAGCCTGTAACGCTTTGAAAATCGTTTCGGTGAAATTTCGAAAAATCGGTAAGATAAGGGGGTTTTCTGTAAAAAAGTCAAAATGCAAATATCTTATTATAAAAATTAAATATACATATTCTAGCTATGTAATTGCTATTATTTAGTGTTTATTGAGCCGCTGGTGAAATTTCAAATTTTCTGAAAAAATATTATTTTATTATTATTTTAAGCCGTCACTAATACATTTAATTAGGCAAAATTACAAATTGGAATGAGTTGAAACAAATTTTGTGCATCATAAAACATTAAATAAAAATTTATCATGTGGTTTTTGGAACAAAATCATTTGCCAAAATGGTTTAGAAATTATTGAAGAAAAAAGGCTTTTTTTTAGCGTAAATGGATGTTTGGGGTATTGTATTTATCATTTTTCATCACCCCACACCCGTGCCCACACCAACACACCCCGACTTACTCCTCCCCATGGCTGAATTCAGCACCCACCATATTTTTTCCCCACTTGATTTTCAAGGAAAAAGAAATGAAAGAAAAGAAAAGAAAATGAGTGAAGTAGTTAGACTTTTGACTTTGTTTGACCTTGACCTTGTCCCCCCCCCCATTTTCCTCACCTCCCTCTCTCTCCCCCACCCACTTTTCTGGCTGAAAATTCCTTCTCTCCACAGCAACCCCCCCTCCATTTTCCCCTCTCTTTTCCCTTCAAAACTTCATGAAAAATTGCATCAAAAATCCACCAAAAATCCCACAAAATCAAAATCAAAGTCCTACCCAGTTTAGCTTAGCCCGTATAGCATGGATTTTGGTGGCAAGGGAGCATTTTGGAGGTCTATGTGTGCTTGTGGATCTTCATATGTTTTGGGTATAATTCTAAACATTTTTGTTGCTTAATTTGTTACTAATTTCTTAAGCTAATTTAATTAAGTGTTAATTTGGATATGTGAGTTTAATTGCAAGTTTTGGAATTCAAGTTATGAATTTGAATGCAAGTTAGGGTTTTGTAGAATTGGTGTATGGTTGTGTGTTATATTTAGGCTTTTTGTCATGTTAATACAATATTAGTAGCTAGTGCTAATGGTTAGTTTAAAAAAATTGTGTTAATGTGCTAATTTGCCTACTAGATTTTTGAGTTTGGTTAAATACTTGGGATTAAAAATGTGTTTAGGTTTTTCATGACTTCATTAACTTTATTAAGTGTGGTTTAATGCTTTAGATCATGCAAATCTAAGCTAGATTGTAGTTTGTGCATTTTTGCTTTGAAATTGTTAAAAAGGGTATTTTTGTAAACTAGAATATTAGGGTTTTTGGAATTTAATGAGATTAAATTCCGGAAATTGTTTCTATGACTTATTTAAGATATTTAATAAGTATATTGGCCGCTACATTCATTTAAACATCATGTTTTGTACAAAAACGGCGAATTGTGCTTGCTAGATTTTCGGAAAAATGACTTTTTAAGTGCAATTGGGGTTTTTGTGAGTTTTAACCTAGTTTATATTAAAATTAGTGTTCGTGAATGTGAAAATGAGTGTGATTGGATTTTTCTCGATGGTTTGACGTTTGTACATCGACATCGAGGGTTGGTTTGACTATTCCTGCATGCGTGGGCGATAGGTTTGGACCTATGCGTGATACGCGTGCCGATTTGATTTTCGTATGCCGTTTCGATTTCGAATTTAGTTTTAATGCGATATGGTACGTTATGATATGTAGGTACCCCCATGTGGACTTCGAGACGACAAGCAAGCGTGTGTGGCGACGTCGGCACCGGCTAGCGAGGACCAGGTGAGTAGATTTATATCTACGGGGAGAAGTCGGGTGGATGGCGTATAGCACCCCCGCAGTCCGTGGTGGTGTATACGAATGCGTATACACACCAACAATTATTATATGTTATTTGGGATTAATAACGATGCTTAGGATGGATATTGGTGTGTTGGATTACTTTAGTGTTGCGAACCCTAGGGTAGTGTTGCACTACACATACACACATACATACTTGCATACATTCCTATTGATATGTGCTCATGGGATTTCTTATAGTTATGTGTTCACATGGGTATGGGACTATGTGTTCACATACGGACTGAGGATGATACTTGGGATTGAGCTGAGTCGATGAGATTTGATTTGAGGCCGTGAGATCGGTGATATAGCAGGGTTCGTATCTTAGATACGACATGACGTTGTAGCGGGTCCTTGACGTAGTGTTTCACACACGTCCATTCATACGTAGGCGGTATCAGTATGGTACTAGACGTAGATCAGTACCCCGATCATGATATTTGATAAAGAGGATACCAGGTGAATAGTATGATGAATGTGATATTGACCCGTACCCAGATTGGGATGCCGTACGACGGATTTTCGTACGAGCTATATTGATGATTGATCCGCACTCTTGACTTGGGATGCCTGATTATAGATATGGTATCGGATATGATATTATTGAGGCGGGATCTCCGACTATACATATACAGGTATGTATATGTATCGACTCAGATGATAGGCGGTTTCCTTACCTGTAGTTCAGCTTGTTAGTTCAGCCGTATAGTTTAGTGTAGTTGTTAGATTAGATTAGACTTCTTACCTATTTCAAAAACTAACGAATCGTGGGCATTTTTAAAGACAGCTCAAGGGAATCTACGGATATTTCAAAAACGACGTATCTTTTCATAAAAACACCGTAGCCCCTATTTTCAAAACCCCATGATTCGTGTTATTTCAAAAGGCACCATTCGTAGGACTTATATTAGATTATTGCAGATTAGTTATCATTGTGTCTAGTATTCAGCTCCCGCACATTATTGCTGTTCGCTCTGCCTCGCATATTTATTTTGCTGCATATTCCATTATTGATATCATGCTGTTAGGACACCAGCACCATTACCGATGATGCATATGTACCACGTACACCTACTTGCCGGCTCACACACGTCTTCATCGGTAATTGCCATGTCACGTACATTTTAGAGAATATAATTGCTTGACTTAGATTGTTAGCTGGTAGTTTTGACATGATATTAGTGTAATTCCCTTATATGCAATATTAGACATTGTAGTTATTACCTACCACTTCATGCATACTGTTATTCAGTTGTTCATGCCTAGTTCATTATCATTGACATATGCACTTGTGATGATTTCTTGAGATTTATGATATTTCTGGATTTCGGGGAAAGCCGCAAAATTTACAACTTATGATCTTTTAAAATATAAAATGTTGCGGTTTTCTAGTGATGTAAAGTGTCGTCCACCATGAGTTTGCTATGGTTTTGGAGATCCGTGTCGAGGAGTGGAGGAACCGTCACGGGTACATGGTGGGCCCGGTATGGCATCCCGGGGCAAGAGGAATGTGGTGTTGACGTTGAGCCTGGCTGGGGAGCACTACCTACCGGTGATATTACCCGACGCGTCGAATATCCGGAGGATACCGTCGTGGTCTTGAGATGGATGGTAGGGGCTGGTCTGGACTGACGACGCCCTAGATATTGAGATTGAGACATTGATATTTCGAGACAGTGAGATTTATGTTTTGTGTCGATGCTAGACACTGTTGATACTGATTTCATTTATGATACCTCAGTTTAAAAATACGAAGGAAATCTCACTAAATTATGAAAACAGTTTCTTCATTTACATGTATTCTGTTTCATGCATGCATACCCCATTCATATGATATATTGCTACCTGAAGCACAGACACGGCCACATGAGATTACACTCGGGTTAGATATTTACCCTAGCCTTGTTATAGGCTGCATGTTATATACATTTTTGAGGATATATTATGATCATTGATCTAGGTTGCGTTATTTATGCGATTTCTGTGCGTAGATGTTTTTCTATTCACGAGTTGGCAACTCACCCCCGTTGTGCCCCAGTTTCTTGCAGGTTTTGCCGTACAGGTTTAATTACGGCTTTGCGGGCTCAGTTTCATTCGGGTGACTTGCTAGTATGTGGGTTTTTCTTGTATCGTACCCATCATATTACCTTGTATGATATTATTCCGTTGTATCTAGTAAATTCCATCAACCAAACATGTATTTATTTTGAGATAGAGACCAGTGCTGTTTATTCTTTCGACCTTAGAGTCGCTCGTTATATTTCTGGTGGTTTTGAGTTCCTTTTGAGTTTTGATCCTCGCCGTTGGTGTTGTATATTATATTGCTTGTGTGGTTGAGACCGTCGATTGACGAAGAGCTAGCTCCCGCTTGGGGATGCCTTTTTATTGATTTCGTATACTATTCATGTTGTATCCCGTTTGGGAGCCAGTTTTTACAAAGGAGACTCTGCCGAAATTTTCAGTAAATTTTGATGTTCTTAAAAACCGCATAATTCGGCTTATGCTATTAAGACTACTTGTTTTAAATTGGTTTTCCTGCACTCTACTACTTTTCTTGGTTTGGATTTCTGGGTTTTCGGTTTACTTAGATTACTTACGCCTCGAGACGTTCGTAGTTTAAGTGCCGGTCATGTTCCGTACTTTCGGGTCGTGACAGAGCCGCGCTTGTATTATTATGGTTTTCTTGATGATTTTGAGTTTTCTTTTGAGTTTTGATCCTCGCCCTTCTGTTAGTTATATGTATGCCCTAGAGGCCATTACTGTACATGAGATGTATATTGTAGTGGATGCTTGGATATATATAGGGAGGACTTTCTTGCTTGACATGATAGTATGCTATCTGGTTACTCTTTATCTTAACATGTACACTGATTGTCTCTCTGTTACATGTTGGTAAAGCCCTTAGGATGTGTACTTGACTACCTGGATTATGATGCGGATCATACTAGTGGGACAATGGTAGTCTGTGGGTACATCCTTTAATGTCCCTAGTCATAGGTGTATCGAGACGGGGCATCGATATACCAGAGTAGACTAGCGTATAGCTTCTCGACCCATGTAGATGGGTGATGGATGATCCCATATCCATTGGTGTTTGACATCAGAGTTGATATACGGGTGCTCAGTGGAGACTGGGTACACTGGACGGACTCGCCGAGAACTCCCAGATGGTATTATACCTCACGTCAGATGGCAGTTCTCTGGTGACACTGGTACAGATTAGACTGTCGACCCGAGATCGTCATAGAGTCTTGTGTGATTTCTACTGTGCTTTGATTTCCACCTTACCAAGTTCAAGAGAACGTGCAAAACGGTGGTTTTTGGGTATAGTCCCGAGTCACATAGAGGCAATGAGCGTGATTCGTCTCTCCCGGTATTGGGAGTTGATGTTGCGCTGTGCTCGATTGGCTATAACATGAAGTCCCTGACCAGGACTGATTCTGAGATTTACCGGTAAGTGTTATCAGTAGTTTCTCGAACTGTTATGAGCCTCACGTCGGCACGACTTATTGAGTTACTGGGGTCTGACGTTTACCATCCCTAGACGAGATATGTGACATATCAGACGAAGAGACCGGACTGTACGGTAAGTGTTACTGATTAGATTCGTAGGAGTATGAGCAGGCTTGCTTTTTTATCTTCTGATCGCTCAATACCCGGGTGGCCGTTACGTTTAGCACACCTCTTGCAGCTTGTGGGTGTTTGATATGATCATCACCTACTGCTGGCGTATTGACGAGTTTTTAGAGTCCTACACAGAGGTTTCCTGGCTTAGGCGAAACGGAGTAGGAGCATATATGAGATTTGTGTGGAACCGAGATTAATACATGTATGAGATACCGTATTCTATTCTCGCAATTTATTCGTATCGATCGGTTATATGTGATATGGCCGGGTTATCGAATCAAGTGTTTATTCGATAAATTGATACACATGATATTAGTCGGTTATATGTGATATAGCCGGATTATTAAATCAAGTATTGATTTTATAATCTAATGTATAATTATATATTTGATATATTAATTTACATTAACTAGTATTAGCTCACTTAAGATTTCTTTTCTCACTTGTTTTGTGCATTAAGTGTATATGTGATATATACATATGTACATAGTTTGTATCATGCTTGATGATATATGCAAGCATGGGTGGGTGTGTGACTTACACCATGATAATTAAAATGCGAAGGTTTTTATTTATCTTAATAATTCAAAATTAGTGAGTATTTTGTCATGCTTGGAAGCTTGGAGAAACTTGAAGCATCTTTGACAAAGTTCACTTGTTTTGTCTCACTTAAGATACTTATTAACCTAACCATTTCAATTAGCCATGGTTTAGTCTCTACAATGGTTAGTATATGACAATAACTCACCCATGGTTGCTATTCTCACCTCATTAGTTTTCATTCTTCATTTTTCATGGTTGCTTTTTTTCATCTCCTTCCTTCTTCAAGCTTACTAGCTCCATGAAACATGAAGAAATATTGTGAGAAAATAAAATCTAAAATGAGCTCACTTCCTACTTCATCATCCTATACACTTGCTTGGGTAGTAAAGGGTGTTCTCTTCACAAAGTTGTTGATCTAGTGAAGAGGTAGCTTGGGTTTGTGTCTCCTCGACGTAGATCATCTTCGGCTTTGAAAACTTCCGGCAAGCTTGTTCATTTCTCCATAGGAACCCATACTAGAGTTCGGGAGATCTTCGATCACAGTGAAAGGACTACTACACGGAGCTTTAGAAGTGAAGGATCGGTCTACAAAGGTTGTATTTCTCATTCACTTAGTGTAATGGTTGATTACATGTTATATTGTCTAGTTACTCTAGCTTGATCATAGCTTAGGATTGATTAACACCTTAGAATTTTTAAATTTGGCATGGTAGTTGCTGTGAAAACCCAGTAGGGTTCTAAGGAATCCCAACAGTGGTATCAGAGTCGGGCTAGAGTATTAGACGGTGTTTGTTAGATTACAAAACCGAAATACTCCGAAACTTGAAAATCCAAAACTGAAGATTCTGTCGATTTTTAAAGTTGTCAATTTTTTTTCCAAATAAGTAAAGTGTGTTGTATGGGATGCAACATGAACACATTGCAAAAATCAGGGGGTGAGCTCGGTTTTTAGCCGAGATCATGTGTATGATGGCCGGCCATTTTTTTTTTGTTTTGCTTGAAATTTGCAGGGTGTTCATGTGACTTGGTTTTGATCTTTCAGGTGTTGTTTGTTTTTTCTAATTTTGCATGAGGTGTAATCTTACACTATAAACATTTCAGAGTGTTTCATATTCGTAGTTTAACAATGTATTTGGCTTTTCACATATTGTCTAGGCGAAGTTAAAAAGTTCGACCGAATGTCAAAAACCCATTTTTCCAAGTTTAACGTATTCGGAAAAACATGCAAGTAATTCTGTGGACCCTTTAGAAGAATGAGACCCTAACTCTAGTTTTTGGATCGCGGAACCACGGTCATATCCTAGGGTTTGCCGCAGTTCCGTGGCAACATGAGTGAGGCTTGGGTTTGCCCTTCTACGTGTAAGTCCATGCTACCGCTCCCGGTACTTACGGGCTTGCGGAAATGACAAAAAACGATTTTTCTAGAGGAGGTAACATGGACTCAAAACGGATCTTTGTTAAACTATCTACCTAACAACCTAACTAGGAGTTGTTAACTACTCGGTCAGGGGGTTATACCTTTCTTTCTTGAACTCCTTCGCCTTCAACTCTCGATGGCGTACGGATCGGCTTCACCCCGTCGTCTCCTTGCGCCGAAGATCGATCCACCCGAAGGCTTCTACTTTTGGCTTCTTCTTCGAACTTTGAAGAAACTAGTTCACTCGGTTTGCTAAACCTTGTGAACTAGAGTGAGTAGAGGAGAGTGTGTTGGGATTTTTCTCTATGGTTCTTGCTTCTCAACACATGAGACAAGTGAACCATAGACTAGAGAGAGGGAGAGCAAGAGGAAGAGGGTGAGAGCTCAAACAAGAGAAAGAAAGGAAAAGGGAGAATGAGTAAGACTTTTCTCTCTTGGCTCTCATAATCCAAAGCCATCATAACAAATAATAGCAATCAAGTATTATATGATGGTTTAAGTCAAAATAGCCATATAATTTCATGCACTCATTTTGCAAAAGAGAAACAAGCAAGCAAAAATCTTTGCCATGAAATGATAGCTATTGTCATGATGATGGTCAACTAGTCCAACTTAGTCAACCGGTCAACAAAGTCAACAAGTCAACAAAGTCAACCCCTCAACAACCATGTCACTATAATACTTAATTAATATTAATGTTAAACATATATCATATTCTCATTAGGGTTGAGCAAAAAGTCAAAAGTCAACAGTAAACAACCTTAATGAGAATCCTCTGCCTCTGTCTCTCCATCAACTATGCATACACACCCACATCCGCGTTCCGAGGAACACGAATACATACGAGATAAAACCAATCCCAAAACGTACACTAGGATCAGGCTTAAACCAAAGCCCGCTAGTGTTAACTGTCCGGACACTAAACGTGCGCAAGTGCACGGATGTGACCGAACACTGTCGCAAAACCATGCGACCTCTACTCTTTTGCCTAAAGGCGAATAGCTCTCTGTGTGGGACTCTAAAGACTCGATACTACGTTGGCAATGGGTTTAACCACAGACCGCAAGCGGCACTAGCTGTGCGTAACGGTCCCCATGTAGATGTCGACAAGAAGACTGACGAGGTGAAACCCATCTGAACTCCTACTGAGTCTGACTGTGACAATCTCCATACAGTCCGGTCTGTTCGTCTGATACATCGCATGGCGGGCCTAGGGGCAGTAAACGTCAGTCCCCTAATAGCGGTACAAGTCATGTCGGAGTGAAGCCCAGAACACCCTGAGATAACACTGGAAACCTACCAGTATATCTCGCTTTCCCTGGCCAGGGACTACTCGTGTAATGGCTCTCCTAGACCCAACTACAACCTGTTTGCACGACTCCTTTGAGCCGTGGTAGGGTAGTAATCTAAGTGCAGTGGGAACACACTCGAGGCGAAGTGACAGTGTCAAGTCAGCGGACTAAGCTGTACTCATGTCACCTGGGAACTGATAACTGACGATAGGTATAGTACCAACCAACAGTTCCCGACGAGTCCTGTCCAGTGTACTCGTAACCCAACGAGCACCCACATACTATCTCCAGTACGACGTACTGATGGCTGTGGGACAGACCATCTCCCACACTGGGATGAGAAGCGCATACGCTAGCCTACTCCGGAGTATCGATGCCCTGTCTCGATAGTCCTGCGACTAGGGACCTGCATAAGGATGTGCTTATAGATTACCCAGGCCCCACCAGTGTGACTGCCATCACAACACTGGTACAAGCAAAGATCCTAAGGGCTCCACTAATGTGTATAGGTGAAATACTAAAATAAACACATGTACACATTGAAGTAGAAACAAACCAAGTAGCATACTACTATATTGAGCAAGATTGTTTATACAAGGTGAATATCCCAACCTTCCATTAAGTAATATACAAACTAGTATGATACAGTAATGGCCTCTAGGTCATATACACTAACAATCTCCCACTTGCACTAAGGCCATGTACTGGCGTATCGAAGACCTATCATCTCGATCAGCCGCTCGAACTGAGTCTGGGGTAAGGCCTTTGTGAGTGGATCGGCAGTGTTATCTTCCGTAGGAACTCTCCGAACCTCGATCTCCTGGTGACCCACGATTTTCCCTGATCAGGTGATACTGCCTCAAGATGTGTCTGGACTTCTGATGGGACCTTGGTTCCTTCGCTAAAGCTATAGCCCCGTTGTTGTCGCAATACAGAGGTATTGGATCAACAATGGACGGAACCACCTGAAGTTCAGTTAAGAACTTCCTTACTCAGACAGCTTCTTTTGCGGCATCTGTAGCAGCGATATATTCCGCTTCCATCGTCGAGTCAGCAACGGTTTCCTGTTTGGAACTCTTCCAACACACCGCCCCTCCATTGAGGGTAAAGACATAACCCGACATGGACTTGGAATCATCCTTGTCACTTTGGAAGCTGGAGTCAGCAAAGGCCTCGATCTGGAGGTCTTTTCCTCCATAGACCAAGAACATCTCCTTAGTCCTTCTCAGGTACTTAAGAATGTTCTTTACTGCTTTCTAGTGTTTCTCCCCAGGGTTTGACTGATACCGGCTTACCACACTCAGTGCATAAGCTACATCTGGTCTGGTACACAACATCGCATACATTATAGAGCCTACCGCAGAAGCGTAGGGTATAATAGACATGCGATCCCTTTCCAAATCAGTCTTGGGAGACATCTCTTTGGAGAGGGTGATTTCGTGACAAGCCGGTAGATTACCGCGCTTGGAATCTTCCATACTGAATCTTTTCAGTATGGTGTCGATGTACCTGGACTGTGAGAGTCCCAGTATCCTCTTGGATCTGTCACGATAGATCCGGATCCCCAGAATGTATGAGGCATCACCCAGGTCTTTCATAGAGAACCTGTGTGACAAGAACCCCTTGACAGATTGTAGCATAGGAATGTCATTTCCTATTAAGAGAATGTCCTACACGTATAAAACGAGGAATACAACAGTTTTCGCTACAAATCTACTATAGATGCATGGTTCATCTGGATTTTTGATAAAGCCAAATTCCTTGACCGTCTCATCAAAACAGATGTTCCAACTCCGCGATGCCTGCTTTAGTCCATAGATGGACTTAAGCAACTTGCACACCTTTCCGCAGCTCCCACTCTGAATGAAACCTTCTGGCTGGTCCATATAAACACACTCCTCTAAATTTCCATTTAGAAAAGCGGTCTTTACGTCCATCTGCCAAATCTCATAATCATGGAAGGCAGCAATGGCAAGAAGGATCCGAATGGATTTCAGCATAGCTACTGGAGAAAAGGTCTCATCATAGTCCAAACCAGGTCTTTGACGAAAACCCTTTGCAACCAGTCTAGCTTTATAGGTCTCAACCTATCCATCTACACCAATCTTCCTTTTGAAGATCCACTTGCATCCTACGGGTTTTACCTCATCTGGTGCAACGTCCAACGTCCATACTTTGTTGGTGTACATGGACTCCATTTCGGTCCGCATTGCATCCAGCCATTTTACCGAGTCAACGCTCTGAATGGCCTGCTGGAAGCTAGTCGGTTCATCATAATCTATGATGCAATCCTCTCTATCCCCGTCTATGAGAAAACCGTAGTATCTCTCGTGCGGATGAGACTGCCTACTAATTCTGCGGAGCGGCGTAGGAATGTCATGATCTTTCGAACCCTCTGGTTCTACTAAGCTTTTAGTAATAGCTCATGGCTTTCGAATTTCTTTCAGTTCTATTGCGCTCCCACTTTTTTGATTCTCTAAAAACTGAGTTTCTAAGAAGTGGGCATGCGGAGAAACAAAAACCTTTTGTTCCTCTTTGCAATAGAAGAAATATCCCTTGGAGTTCTTTGGATATCCTACAAACTTGCACTGTACTGAGCGGGCCTCGAGCTTGTCCGCATGCTGGTTTTTGACAAAAGCTGGACTTCCCCATGTCTTAATGTGATTAAGATAGGGTCTCTTCCCACACCACATCTCATATGGTGTAGTAGGCACAGTATTAGTTGGAACCTGGTTCAAAAGGTATGCAGCTGATTCTAGTGCATATCCCCAGAATGATCGTGGTAACTCAGCGTTACTCATCATGGACCGTACCATATCCAATAGGGTTCGGTTCCGTCTCTCCGATACACCGTTATGTTGCGGAGTGTATGGAGGAGTAAGCTGAGAGAGAATTCCGTTCTCTTTTAAATAGTCCAGGAACTCGACACTCAAGTATTCACCACCTCGATCCGATCTTAGAATCTTGATACTTTTGCCGGTTTGTTTTTCTACTTCATTCTTATATTCCTGGAATTTTCCAAAGGCTTCGGACTTATGTTTCATTAAGAAGACATAACCGTACCTTGAAAAGTCATCCGTAAAAGTAATGAAGTAAGAATAACCGCTTCGCGCATGTGTAGACATTGGACCGCACATGTCGCTGTGTACGAGTCCCAAGAGCTCGCTCGCCCTTACTCCGTGTCCAATGAACGGAGTCTTTGTCATCTTTCCTTTGAGACAGGATTGACAAGTGGCATACGATTGATATTCGAACGGGTTCAAATATCCTTCTGTATGTAACTTCGTCAACCTTCTCTCATTGATGTGACCCAGTCTACAATGCCATAAGAAAGTCTGATTTATTTCCGGAGACTTTCTTTTGTGTGTATTCTGGACATTGAAAATCTGTGGTTGGTTTAATACGTATATACCATTGCTTAATGTACCTGACCCAATCAGAACTTGATTAAGGTGAATGTTTACAATATTACTTACAAACGCAAATTCATAACCTTCTTTAGAAATCAAAGATACAGAAATGATATTACAAGTTGCGTTGGGTACAAAAAAGCAATTACGTAAAACCAAAACATGTCCATCTGACATTCCCAGGTGATAGTCCCCCATGGCCTTAGCATCCATGCTAGCTCCGTTTGCAATTTTGAGGGTCATGTCACCTGCCTTCAAAACCCTACGGTTTCTCAACGCCTGCAAAGAATTACAGATATGAGATCCTGATCCTGTATCCAATACCCAGGAAGTAGAGTTTATTGATAGACAGTTTTCAATAACATACACACCTGAAGCTGAAGCCGCAACTTGCTTCAGTTCCTGTGTCCTGGCTTTCCAAGCCTTGCAATCTTTCTTCCAGTGACCACTCTTATGACAGAAAAAGCACTCTTCCTTATCCACAAGCCTTCCCGCTACCTTTGTTGCTTTTGCTTTTCCCTTCGTATCCACTTTACTAACACCACCCCTTGGTTTGGCGGAGGCTTTCTTCTTCTTTCCCTTGGCTTTCGCCTTGGACCTAGAAGATGAAGATCCTCCTAGAAACAAAGTGGATGTTTCCCTACCTTTCTATAGGGTGCCCTCTGCACTCCTCAGCATGTTGAGGAGCTCTGAAAGTTCAACTTCTTTTTCTTGTAAGTTGAAGTTCAGGATAAACTGGGCGTAAGTGGAAGGAAGGGACTGGAGAATCAAGTCCGTATAGAGCTCGTTCTCTAACGTGGTCCCAAGTTCCGCGAGCTCCTCAATGAAGCCAATCATCTTAAGCACGTGTTCCGCTACCGATGATCCGATGGCCAATCTTGCCGAAAATAACTTCTTCGACACTTCGTATCTTGCGATACGAGATTGCTCTCCATACAGTTCTTTTGTATGGAGAAATATGGATTCGAGGTCCATATTCTCGTGCCTCCTCTGATGTTCGTTGTCCATAGAGGCAAGCACGAGGCACCTGGCCTTCGCGCAATCGATCTCCCAAGTCTTACGGATTTCCTTATCCGCGATGCTGGAGGTGGGACCTGGGACAGAGGGAGCTTTGGTGGTAAGGAGATACCCCAACTTGTCATAAGTGATTGCCATTTTGACATTCCTGAGCCAATCTTTGTAATTTGGCCTTGTCAGTATGTTTTTATCTAGAAGTAACTTAAGTCAAGTCATGTCGATTGGTCGCTGCAATAGGAGAGAGAGAAGAAACACTCAGCATGATGCTCTTGCAAGTTTAGAGTGGTTTTTAATTTTTCTAAACAGGATGGCTCCCACTGTCTCTCGAATCCCTCCTCAAACCAAAAAGGAAGAATTAGTCAGGATCAATCTCACCGTACAATACTTGCTTAACCGTTCGGCCAGGATGGTGTCGGTACTTCGAGGGAGGTTTTCCAACGCTTTCGCGATGTTCCTTAATTAAATAACCTCTTTTCCCTGGGGGCGTAGCCCCGCTAACACCTTTCTAGACACCTATTTGGTTTATAGCATTGATCGTTAAGTGAGAAATTTCCCGAGGAGTAGCATATACTCACAGCAGGATCGGGATCCAAATATCATCGCGTGACGAAACTGAAGGAATCCTACCAGAATCATCACACTCCAAATGGTATGCATCACTAGCAAGTTTCAGTTCTTTTGAAACTCCCGATGTGGATTTTTGCCCCATGCTCTTATGACGTTGACTTTGGCCAAAATATCATAAGTCACATGTCAAGTTCTACCCGTCATTCTCCAGGTTAATTTGAGCCCATCCGCACATACCCTTGACTTTGGCCAAAATGGTAGTACGACTGCCCCAAACCAACACATATATCTATGCTGCACATGAATACCCAATAGCTACCAATCACTATGCCTTGACTTTGGCCAACATACAAAGCTTGAATACTACTGACCATCCATGTGAAACGACGGAGGGCTACGAATGGTTTTGGCGAAACCGTGAACGTAGTGAACTTGATATAATCGATGGAACGAGATAGCTTTTAAAAGGAGTGGCTTAAGCTCCGCGTTTAAAAGTTATTTTAAAAATAAACCGAGTGGTTTTTGAAAGTGTTCTAACGACTTTTACTTGGTTTATTTTTCTTTGCATCAGTTCTTTTAATGCGTATTTTTCTTGCATTAGTTCTTTTAATGCGTCCCATCATTTAATCCTACCATTGCAGAAAACAACCAAAATATGACGTACGCTTATGCCATTCGCATTCGCCACGGGGCCCCGTCATTAGCCGTTAGGTTACTTAACTAACGACAGAGCGGGGGCTGGGCTAGCGCGGCTGCAAAACATAAGCAACGCCTAAATAATATCATACTTAGATATATTGCAATGATAACCATTTCAGATCACAGATGAATACATTGGATATACTAGGAATCCGCAATTCGTACGAGCCTGTAACGAAAAGCGGATTACACGGTCGCGATGAATAGCCAAAACCCCACCCTAGACCCCTACGGGTGCGGCAAACTACCCGCCAAATATCCGAAGTGGAGTAACCTCCCTCAACGACGTGAGTAGGCCACTCGGCACTTCGAGATACCCGGTAGCTTATGCACCCCACCTTGGGTCTCTCCTAGGAGCAAAAACATTAAAAAGAAATTATACAATGACGGCTACAACCCCGACCCGATTGTGCGGCCAAAAATAATATTACATCAATTTACATATTACATGAATTGAAAGAAAAGAAAACTCTCATCTCACAACCCCCGGCTATTCATCCGCGACAATCCAAAGAATTCATATACACATACCATCAATCATTATAGATCACAGATTTGTATAACTCCCACTAATCGACATATAGCGATTAGCAGACGTTCAATACAAATATCACATCACAGAAATAAACCCGTCAGCTTAAGCCATTAGAAACTCGATCAAAATACGGTTTTTAAAGCCCCAAAAATAAATTTTTCTTTCTGGAAAATCCGGGCTGAAAAAACATATACCAAAAATCCCAAAATACCCCATAGAACAAACTGCAATGAAGATGATCCACAGAGGAGCTAAATCGGCCGCGGAACCGCGGCAATAGCAAGCTATTGCCGCGTTTCCACGGCGGTTTGATGGGTTCTCTGGACCGTTTTTCTACAGTAGACTATAAAACCCATGAGTCGATTTTTAAAGCATGATTTATTATTTTTACAGCACTTTAAAAATTGACAGCAAGTTTGATTTCGGGGTGTATTTCGCGACTTTTTCTCCGATCGAATTTCTAGTTACTATGCCAACATGTTAGGTAGTGTTTAACTAGGCTCTGATACCACTGTAAGTCCATGATACCGCTCCCGGTACTTACGGGCTTGCGGAAATAACGAAAAATGATTTTTCTAGAGGAGGTAACATGGACTCAAAACGGATCTATGTTAAACTATCTACCTAACCACCTAACTAGGAGTTGTTAACTACTCGGTTATGGGGTTATACCTTTCTTTCTTGAACTCCTTCGTCTTCAACTCTCGATGGTGTACGGATTGGCTTCACCCCGTTGTCTCCTTGCGCCGAAGATCGATCCACCCGAAAGCTTCTACCTTTGGCTTCTTCTTCGAACTTTGAAGAAACTAGTTCACTCGGTTTGCTAAACCTTGTGAACTAGAGTGAGTAGAGGAGAGTGTGTTGGGATTTTTCTCTATGGTTCTTGCTTCTCAACACATGAGACAAGTGAACCATAGACTAGAGAGAGGGAGAGCAAGAGGGAGAGGGTGAGAGCTCAAACAAGAGAGAGAAAGGAAATGAGAGAATGAGTAAGACTTTTCTCTCTTGGCTCTCATAATCCAAAGCCATCATAACAAATAATAGCAATCAAGTATTATGTGATGGTTTAAGTCAAAATAGCCATATCATTTCATGCACTCATTTTGCACAAGAGAAACAAGCAAGCAAAAGTCTTTGCCATGAAATGATAGCTATTGTCATGATGATGGTCAACTAGTCCAACCTAGTCAACCAGTCAACAAAGTGAACAAGTCAACAAAGTCAACCCCTCAACAACCATGTCACTATAATACTTAATTAATATTAATGTTAATCATATATCATATTCTCATTAGGGTTGAGCAAAAAGTCAACAGTCAACAGTCAACAACCCTAATGAGAATCCTCTGCCTCTGTCTCTCCGTCAACTGTGCATACACACCCACATCCGCGTTCCGAGGAACACGAATACATACGAGATAAAACCAATCCCAAAACGTACACTAGGATCAGGCTTAAACCAAAGCCCGTTAGTGTTAACTGTCCGGACACTAAATGTGCGCAAGTGCACGGATGTGACCGAACCCTGTCGCAAAACCATGCGACCTCTACTCTTTTGCCTAAAGGCGAATAGCTCTCTGTGTGGGACTCTAAAGACTCGACACTACGCTGGCAGTGGGTTTAACCACAGACCGCAAGCGGCACTAGCTGTGCGTAACGGTCCCCAGGTAGATGTCGACAAGAAGACTGACGAGGTGAAACCCATCTGAACTCCTACTGAGTCTGACTGTGACAATCTCCATACAGTCCGGTCTGTTCGTCTGATACATCGCATGGCGGGCCTAGGGGGAAGTAAACGTCAGTACCCTAATAGCGGTACAAGTCGTGTCGGAGTGAAG
This sequence comes from Agapanthus africanus, assembly GCA_030015575.1. NCBI lineage: Eukaryota > Viridiplantae > Streptophyta > Magnoliopsida > Asparagales > Amaryllidaceae > Agapanthus > Agapanthus africanus. The sequence goes on along the minus strand of JASDDO010000006.1, from coordinate 50,878,312 downwards.
CCCAGAACACCCTGAGATAACACTGGAAACCTACCAGTATATCTCGCTTGCCCTGGCCAGGGACTACTCGTGTAATGGCTCTCCTAGACACAGCGCGATGTCAACCCCCAATACCGGGAAAGACGAATCATGTCTAACCATCACTGCCTCCAAGTACTTCGGGACTGCACCCAACTACTACCTGTTTGCACGACTCCTTTGAGCCGTGGTAAGGTAGTAATCTAAGTGCAGTAGGAATACACTCGAGGCGAAGTGACAGTATCAAGTCAACGGACTAAGCTGTACTCATGTCACCTGGGAACTAATAACTGACGATAGGTATAGTACCAACCAACAGTTCCCGACGATTCCTGTCCAGTGTACTCGTAACCCAACGAGCACCCGCATACTATCTCCAGTACGACGTACTGATGGCTGTGGGACAGACCATCTTCCACACTGGGATGAGAAGCGCATACGCTAGTCTACTCCGGAGTATCGATGCCCTGTCTCGATAGTCCTGCGACTAGGGACCTGCATAAGGATGTGCTTATAGATTACCCAGCCTCCACTAGTGTGACTGCCATAACAACGCTGGTAATCAAGCAAAGATCCTGAAGGCTCCACTAATGTGTATATGTGATATACTAAAATAAACACATGTACACATTGAAGTAGAAACAAACCAAGTAGCATACTACTATATTGAGCAAGATTGTTTATACAAGGTGAATATCCCAAGCTTCCATTAAGTAATATACAAACCAGTATGATACAGTAATGGCCTCTGGGGCATATACACTAACACTACGGTTGGTCCATAGGTACTGTGGCATGTTTCGGGTATTATTAAAACCGCGCTCATGTGTTGAGCTGTCAGAAAATTGTAGAACTTTGATGAATCGATCGAAAAGTTTAACGTCGTCCGGGTATCATGTGATGGGATACAATAATTGTAATCTATCCAGTTGCATGCAAGTTTAACATTTCGGCCTTGGAAGGAATCGAGAATCTTATAGAATTACTCGACTTCCTTTGAAAAGTGTTTTCATGATTGAGACCTAAATGTAAAATTTACATTGTTAAGCATGAAATCCAGAATATGTGATATTCCGGATTTATGATGTCTAAGGGCAGTGTGGATTCCAATTGTTGTAGTTTTTCACTTTGTTTTCTGCGACCGTAAGTATAATATGTGGGGTATCGCCGGTTTCGTTGCTATATGTCAACGACAATTGGGATACACATTTTTACTTACGTTGATGGCATGTGATGTTATGTGTTGCTGGGATATGTTTTTTTGGATCGTCGTGTTTTGAATAGCCGGGTTTTTTTTATGTGAGATGAGAGTTTTTCATTTTCATTCATGTAAAATTCAATGTATATAATATTCTTTTATTTGGGCACTTCCGGTTTGAGGAAGATATCACTGTTGATATATATTATTTACTTTTCCGTATTAGGATAGACACAAGGAGGGGAGCACAAGTAACCGGGTTCTAAAGTCCAGTGGGAGACCATCTCAAGGCGTCGAGTCTGGGTCTCCTAACTCTAGAATTGGTAGGGTTGCTTGCCGCTCTCGTAGGGGTCTAGGGATGTGGGTTTGGCTATTCATCACGACCATGGAATCCGTGTTTTATACAGGCTTAATATAAAACCCGGAAATCCTAGTATATCCAATATTTCATATGTTGATTTCTGCTGCGATATTCTGTGATGTGATCACTTTATATGATGAGATAGATACTGTATATAGTATATGTGATATATTATATAGACGTTGCTTATGTTTTACACCCGCGCTAGCCCTGCCCCGCTCTGCCGTTAGTTACCTAACCTAACGGTGCATGACGGGACATCGAGACGAATGCGGATGGCATAAGCGTACGTTGTATTTATATGTGATGTTTAGGTAACTTAAAATGATGGGACTTCATTAATGAGATTAATGAAAGAAAATAAACCTAAAGATGTTGTGGAATCAAATTTTCAAAAACAGGTAGCTCTATTTGTTGCTTTGCATAGCGGTATTCGTTGTAGAATATCCAGCACCTTATTCGATAAGGAAAGAGCCGAGACCCTTTCACCGGGAGTGACCTCTTTAGCAATAACTGGCAGATGCTACAACCCTCGGTTTCATCTTTTGATTTCTTTTCTAGTTCTTGCTTTGCATAGTGGTATGGTGAATATCCTGCACCTCATTCGACGAGGAAAGAGCCGAGATCTCTTCACCGGGAGTGACCTCTTTAGCAAAACTAGTAAAGGCCTAAAAAACACTCCATTTTAAATCATTTAATTCTACAAATATATCAAGTTCATTACGCAAAGGGTTTTCATAAAAACCTGTCGTAGCCCTCCGTCATTTCAGATAAGTGTTATTTTGGTATTCGTGCTATGGTAGTTTGGCCTCCGTCAATGCGTAGTGTACGGTAGCTAAATTAGTGCTTATTTGCAGCATACGATGCGATTGGATTAGGGTATTCGTACGTCGTAGTTTGTCCTCCATCAAGGGTCGTACTGGTGGGTCTAATTCAATTAGGAAATGACGGGTTGAACTTGACTAGCGGACTATGGGTAGTTTGACCTCCGTCAAGATCATAGGATGCTAGGGGCAAAATATTATCGGGAATTTCAAGTGTTGAAATTTGCAATGAGATTGCATACCTTCTATGAGATAGTTGGATCCCGATACCTACTGCGAGTAAGAGTTACTCCTGGGAGAGTTTTACACATTACAATTAGCCGATCAAGTAGGTGTCTAGAAAGGTGTCAATGGGGTTACGCCCCTAGGAAAACGATGTTTATTTTAATTAGATCCGTGCGAAAGCACGGGAAACCTCCCTCAAAGTACCGGCACTGGCCTGGCTGAAAGATTGGCGAACTTGTAGGGTGTAATTAATCCCGGCTAGTCTTTCCTTTTAGGGTTTGAAGGAAGATTTGATAAAAAAAAGTGGGAGCCATCCTGATTAGATAAAATAATAATCAATCTAATCTTGAAAGTGCGTATGCAGAGTGTTTTCTTCTCTCTCTCTCCAGATAGCGACCATATCACGCCTTAATCAAGATAATACTATGGATGCATTGACCAAACCCGCTTGTTATACTGCACTGGGAACGTTGGTCCCGCTCCAACTTATAATTGTTATAAGACCGAGAAGGAAATAGAGGATTATCAGAATTCCCGTTCCGCCCAAACGAAAAAGTGTATAATGATGCATCTTCTTCGGGTATGTTCATTACCGAGAACTGTTTTTCAGTATCCTCTACGTCCTGGGTATGTGATACCGGATCAGGATCTCATATATGTTATCTCTTACATGGGCTATAGATAGGTAGAGAACTGAGAACGGGTGATAAAGTTTCAGGAATTGGAAACAGTTCAATTGTTGCAGCCAAGTTGTTCGCAGTTATCACCCTGTATTATCAAGTACATTGATTCTGAACGAATGTTATTAGATACCGAACCTGATATACAACATCATATCAGTCCTTTTTTTAATAAAGAAGGATATAATTTTGTATTGTTGGATAATATTTTGAACATTTCCTATATCAAGTGTTGATCGGTTCAGGAACATTATCTAAAAGCATATACGTTCTAAATCAAACTACAGTTCTCAACGTACAGAACACACATAAGAGGAAGAGTTCAGAAATGAACGAATCCATCTTGAGGCATTGTAGACTATGTCATATCAATGCGACACGACTAGCTAAGTTACATTAAGATGCATATTTAAATTAGTTTGAATTTACATCTTGTGAAACTTGCCAGTCATGTCACAAAGATAAAATGACCACAACTCTGTTTACTGGAAACAGAGAAAAAGTTAATAAACTCTTGGGAAGGATACATGATAATGTATGTAGGTCCCCTGTCTACACATGCCAGGACCGGTTCTTTATACTTCATTACATTCACTGATGATCTCTTAAGATTCGGACATATGTTTATGTTGAAACACAAGCCTGAAGCTTTTGAGAAATTCAAAGAATATAAGTTAGAAGTAGAGAACCAAAACGAGTATAAGTATTATGTCCTTTTATGTGATCAGGGAGGAGAATACTTGAGCACGGAATTCCTGGACTATTCTAAAGGAGAATGAGATTCTCTCTCAGCATTATTCCTCCGTATACACCACATCACGTCGGTGTATCGGGACGGAGCAATCGCACCGTATTAGATATGGTGTGCTCTATGATGAGTACTACGGAGTAGCCTATTTCCTTTTAGGGAGTTATATACTTGAGAAGTTGCATACCTATTGAATAGGGTTCCAGCCAAGTCAGGTGTCTACCACTCCATATGTGATATGGTAAGGGAAGAGCCCATCTCTTATGTAAGTTAAGATTTGGGGTTGTCCGGCCTATGTCTAAAAGCAAAATTCGGACAAGCTCGAGGCAAGGTCAGATCTGTGGAAGTTTGTTAGATATCCTAAGTATTCGCAAGGGAATATCTTCTACCACACCGAGGAACAAAAGGTGTTTTATTTCTCAGCATGCCGCCTTTTCAGAAAAGGAATTTCTTTTGAAGAAATTAGTGGTCATGAGGTGGAACTGGAATAAGTTCCAGCTATACAAACTGCAGCTGATAATTTGGTAGAACTGGAGGATTCAATATTTCCCGATGAGCCTCAGCCTCTCCGCCGATCTGGTAGGGTTCCTCATCCGCCTGAGAGATAATTCGGTTTTTTCTATGACGGTGGGAGTGAGGATTGCATCATGAGATGATGACCCAACTAGTTTCGAGCAGGCCATCAAGATTCGGGACTCTGTAAGAATGGCTGGATGCTATGCGATATAAGATGGAATCTATGTTCACCAACAAAGTATGGACTTTGGTTGCTTTATCTGAAGGGTTAAATGAAGGATTTTCTACAGCACCCCTACTAAGGTTTGGTAGCATCATACATGCCATATTAAAATTTTTAGGGTGCTAAAGAAATTATCCTAAGGATCACACTAGAAAAGCTAGGGTAACACTAAACATTATCACAAACACAACTAGTAAAAGGCTAGGGTTTGAGAGTACAACCTTTGTAGCTCCCTTCGCTAGACTCCTTAGCTACTTGAAAGTTGGAAGAAGCTCGCTTGAGATCCTCTAGGTCCACGACGATCCACCCGGAGTCCTCTTTGTCCAAGCTCAAGGCTCCACTTGATCAAGAAAAGAAGTAGAAGCCAACACTCTAAACTAATGGGCAAGAGTAGTGTAGAATAGTGATGTGGTTTGTTTTCTCACATCAAAACCCTAACTTGATCACTCTTTTGTTCACTATAAAAGGCTAGAGAGCAAGAGAGTGAGGAGGAAGAAGATGGCAAGATGAAGAGCTCAAGAGATAATGATAAACTTAGGATTTAAAATGAAAAAAAGAATATATATATATATATATATATATATATATATATATATATATATATATATATTCTCATTCTCATTCTTAACCCTAGTTATAAAATATCTAGATATTTATTTTGGATCCAAAATGGCCATAGAAAATAAATCTTGGTTAAAGAAAAGGGTTAGTGTATGAATAAAATATTAAACCATGATAGAATTTCCATTTCCATTTTCTTTTATCCAAAAATAAATATCAACATATTTATATAAAGTGTAAGTCTTATATTGCCACCATCTCATGTATCAACAACCATGATAGAATATTATAGCATGTATGTGTTCATACACATCCATATGTGCATCAAAAAGAATAAGTGCATTAATGCATGCATAAAACAAAAGACAAGAAAGGGATTAAAGTGAAAAGCTAATGGTCAATGATAAATCAACACTTGATTTAGCAAACCGGTCATATCACATACGACCCGACCAATAGCAAACCGCCCGATTATTATACGGTATCACATATGCGCATTTAATCGGGTCCCCGCGCATATCTCATATGCACACCACATCGTTTCTCCTTGACTAGATAACTCTATTGTGGGACTCTAAGACTCGTCAATACGTCGGCAGTGGGCGATGATCATATCAAGCATCCCCAAGCCGTAAGGGGTCAGCTAAACGTAACGGCCACCCGGGTATTGAACGATCAGAAGAAAACAAGTGAACTTTTCACAACTCCCGTCGAGCCAACCGGCAACACTACCATACAGTCCGGTCTTTTCGTCAGATATGCTGCATATTGAGTCTAGGGATGGTAACTTCGACCCCAATAACTCAATAAGTCTTGCCGATGAATGGTCTATAACAGATCGAGAAACTACTGATAACACTTATCAATAAATCTCAACAGCCCTGGCCAGGGACTTACTGATATAGCCAATCGAGCACAGCACAATATCTACTCCCAATACCGGGAGAGACGAAACCCCTCCTATCTCTCATCGTCTTCGTGTGTCTCGGGACTGTACCCAAAAGCCACCTGTTTGCATGACTCAGTAGAGCCGTGGTATGGTGGTAATCAAAGTACAGTGGGGAACATACAAGACTCTATGACGATATCGGGTCTACAGACTAACCTGTACCAGTGTCACCAGAGAACTGCTATCCGATGATAGATATAATACCATATAGGAGTTCTCGGCGAGTCCGTCCAGTGTACCCTGTCTCCACTGAGCACTCGTATACGATCTCGATGTCAAACATCAATGGATGTGGGAACCTCCATCGCCCATCTTATGGGTCAAGTATCATATACGCTAGTCTACTCTGGTATATCGATGCCCCATCTCGATATACCAGAAACTAGGGACATTTCAGGATATGCATATAAACTACAGATGTCCCACTAGTATGATCTCCATTATAATCACAGTAGTCAAGCAAATATCCTCAGGGCTTTATCAACATGTGTGAATTAATAAAAGCATGATCAAGTCAACATGTCAGATAAAAAAGAACCAGATAGCATACTACCATGTCGAGCAAGAATGTACACTGAATATATATATATATATATATATATATATATATATATATTTATATATACACACACACACATGTATAGATTCATCCACTATCACATAATAGCCTCTAGGGCATACATATATCCAACAATAACCCACTAGCACTAAAGCCAGTTATTGGCGTATCTCTCATACCCAACATCTCAAAAAGTCCCTCATGCTGCGGCTGAGGGTGGGCCTTGGTGAGTGGATCCCCGGTGTTATTCTTTGTTTCTACTCTCCTAATCTCGATCTCACGACGATCTACAATCACCCCGATCAAATGAAAATGCCTCAAGATGTGTCTGGACCGCTGATGGGACCTGGGCTCCTTGGCTAACGCCATAGCCCCATTATTATCACAATACAATGGTATTGTATCAATAATGGTTGGAACTACTCCTAGCTCCAAGAAGAAATTCCTCATCCAGACGGCTTCCTTGGCGGCATCATTCGCATCAATGTACTCAGCCTCCATCGTAGAGTTTGCAACGGTATCCTGTTTGGAACTCTTCCAACTCACCGCCCCTCCATTGAGGGTAAATACAAACCCAGAGATAGATTTGCTGTCGTCCTTATCACTCTGGAAGCTCGAATCGGTAAAGGCCTCCATTTGGAGATCTCCATTACCATACACCAATAACAATTCTTTAGTCCTTCGCAAGTACTTAAGAATGTTCTTCATAGCTATCCAGTGATTCTCCCCCGCGTTGGATTGATACTTGCTTACTACACTAAGTGCATAAGCTACATCTGGGCGTGTACATAACATTGCATACATTATAGATCCTACTGCCGAAGCATAGGGTATAATGCTTATGCGAGCTCTCTCTTCATCGGTCTTTGGACAAGAGTCCTTAGAGAGAGTGACCCCATGGCAAGCGGGTAAGGCACCCCGCTTGGAGTCATCCATACCAAAACTTTTTAGGATGGTGTTGATGTACCTGGTTTGGGACAATCTCAATAACCTCTTGGATCTATCCCTATAGATCCTAATGCCCAGAATGTATGTGGCATCACCCAGGTCCTTCATGGAGAACCTTAGTGATAAGAAAGATTTGACCGACTGTAGCATAGGAATATCATTTCCTATCAGAAGAATGTCATCCACGTACAATACGAGGAATGTGACAGCTCTCCCTACAGCCTTCTTATAAACACCAGGTTCATCTGGATTTTTGATGAAATCAAACTCTTTGATAACATCATCGAAACAGATGTTCCAACTCTATGATGCCTGCTTTAATCCTTAAATGGATTTAAGCAATCTACATGCTTTCCCGCTGCTCCCACTGTCAATGAAGCCCTCTGGCTAATCCATATAAACGTATTCTTGTAAATCTCCATTTAGAAATGCCGTTTTAACGTCCATCTGCCAGATTTCATAGTCGTAGTGAGCAGCAATAGCAAGTAGGATCCGAATGGATTTAAGCATGGCAACGGGAGAAAAAGTTTCGTCATAGTCCAAATCTGGTCTTTGACGAAAACTACCCTTCGCCACAAGTCTTGTCTTATAGGTCTCTACCTGCCCATCTACACCAATCTTTCTTTTAAAGATCCATTTGCACCCCACAGGTTTTACCCCAGGGGGTACAACGTCCAAAGTCCATACTTTGTTTGTGTACATAGACTTCATTTCGGATCTCATGGCATCCAGCCACGTCACAGAGTCTCCACTCATGATAGCTTGCTGAAAGCTGGTAGGATCATCATCCTCCATGATGCAGTCTTCTCTGTCACCATCAATGAGGAAACCGTAGTACCTCTCCGGTGGGAGAGAAGTCCTACCAGACCTACGGAGTGGCCGAGGTTCCTCAGTTTCTGTTGCAACAGCTGGTTCAACCAAGTCATCATTTGTAATTTGTGTTTCTAGAACTTCTTCTAGGTCTACCACACTGCCATCTGTATCATTTGGAAAAAATTCTTTTTCTAAAAATGTGGCATGCTGAGAAACAAACACCTTTTGTTCCTCCTTGTGGTAGAATAGATAACCATATGAATTCTTTGGATATCCCACAAAATTACACATGACTGACCGTGTCTCGAGTTTGTCTGGATTCTGCTTTTTAACATAGGCCGGACAACCCCAAATCTTAATTCTTTTAAGAGATGGTCTCTTCCCATGCCATATCTCATATGGTGTGGTAAACACGGTTTTAGTTGGGACCCTGTTTAGTAGAAACGCTGCAGTCTCCAATGCATGCCCAAATGAGACGGGTAACTCAGCATCACCCATCATGGAACGAACCATATCTAATAGGGTCCGATTGCGTCGTTCTGACACACCGTTGTGCTGTGGTGTGTAAGGAGGAGTGGGCTGAGAGAGAATCCCATTCTCTTTTAGGAAGTCTGCAAACTCTGTACTGAGATACTCTCCATCTCGATCTGATCGAAGCATTTTGATGCTTAAGCCGGTTCGTTTTTCTACTTCTCGTTTATATTCAGTGAACTTCTCAAAAGCTTCAAATTTGTGCTTTAATAAAAATACATGACCGAATATTGAGAAATCATCAGTGAAAGTAATGAAGTATGAAAAACCGCCTCTAGCCTGTGTAGATATTGGCCCGCATACATCACTATGTATGAGGCCTAAGAGCTCAGTAGCTCTTTCTCCGTGTCCTGTAAATGGAGTTTTGGTCATTTTACCCTTGATACAAGACTGGCAAGTCGCATAAGATTTATATTCAAAGGGTTTTAAATATCCATCTTTATGTCGCTTGTTCAGTCTTGTTTAGGTAATATGACCAAGTCTACAATGCTAAAGAAAAGCTTCATTTATTTCTGAAAGTTTTCTTTTATTAGAGTGTTGTATGCTGAAAACTGTGTGTTGATTTAGGACGTATATCCCGTTATTAAGTGTACCATACCCAACCAACATTTGATTCAGGTGAATGTTTATAACATTGTTCTGCAATAAAAAATTACATCCTTCATTGTCCAACAAAGAAACGGATATTATATTACAAAGCATACTAGGTACATAATAACATGGGTTCAAAACCAATATACACCCAGACGGCAACCCCAAGTGATACTCTCCCACTACAACTGTATGTACATTGGAACCATTTCTAACGTGGAGAGTATGGTCACCTATCTTCAAAACCTTGCTATTTCTCAGCCCCTGCATAGAATTGAAAATATGAGAACCTGAACCGATATCTAATACCCAGGAAGCAGAGTTTATTGAAAAACAGTTTTCTGTCACAAACACACCTGAAGCGGAAGCATCCCTATGCTTCTTCTTGAGATCCAAGTACTCTGTGCAGTTGCGCTTCCAGTGTCCTGTTTTGTGGCAGTGATAACATTCCCCTTTCCCTGATTCCCCAGCTTTGGACTTGTCTTTCCCCTTAAACTTTTTAACTCCATCCCTAGGTTTGGTGGGTTTCTTCTTTATCTTTCCCTTGGCCATAGCCTTCGGGCGAGAAGAGGAAGATTTCCTAACACTCAAAATGGGAGTTTTCACTGATTTCAGTGTGCTCTCTGCACTCCTTAACATATTAAGGAGTTCAGGTAGTTCATTCTCCATGTTGTGCATGCTGAAGTTAACTATAAATTGAGCAAAGGTGGAGGGGAGAGACTGCAGAATAATATCCGTATATTGTTTATTGTCCATTGTCCACCCAAGGTCCTCAAGCTCCTCTATGAGAGCTATCATCTCAGAACATGGTCTCCTACTGGTGTGCCAGGGGCCATTCGCATCTGAAACAGTTTCCTTGATGCTTCGTATCGTAATACGCAAGATTGCTTTTCATACAACTCCTTTGTATGGAGGAATATGGCGTGGACATCCATATTCTCATGCTGCTTTTGATGTGTGTTATCCATCAATGCAAGCGCGAGGCATTTGGCCGTGGCACAGTCAGCGTCCCAAGTCTTGCGGACTTCAATATCCGCAACTGAGTATTTAGGACCTGGGATGGGCGGGGCTAGAGCCGTGAGGACATATGATACCTTATCATAAGTCAAGGCAATGTTAAGGTTCCTCAGCCAGTCTTTATAATTGGTCCCATTCAGTTTATTTTTATCTAGTAGAAGCTTGAGTCCTGTCATTGGTATCTGCCATTAAGAGAGAGAAAAGAATACACTCAGCGAAAGCTCTTGCAAAGATCAGATTGGTTATTATCTTATCTAATCGATGTCTCCCACTGCTTTAATCAAGTTTTTATTTCAAACGTTAAAAAGAAAACTAGCCAGGATTAATTACAGTCTATAACCTCGCTAAACGTTCAGCCATGACAGTGTCGGTACTTGAGGGAGGTTCCCCGTGCTTTCGCACGGACCTAATTAATATAAACCTCGTCTTCCTATAGGCATAGCCCCGTTAACACCTTTCTAGAAACCTAATAGGTTAGCTAATTGCAAACTGCAAAACTCTCCTGGGAGCAACTATTGCCCACAGTGGGATCGGGATCCAACCTGTTGGATATATGTATGCCCTAGAGGCCATTATGTGATAGTGGATGTATTTATACATGTATACATATATTCAGTGTACAATCTTGCTCGACATGATAGTATTCTATCTGGTTCTTTTTTATCTGACATGTTGACTTGATCATGCTTTTATTCATTCACACATGTTGATAAAGCCCTGAGGATATTGGCTTGACTACTGTGATTATGGAGGAGATCATACTAGTGGGACATCTGTAGTTTATAAGCATATCCTGAAATGTCCCTAGTCGTAGGTATATCGAGTTGGGCATCGATATACCAGAGTAGACTAGCGTATATGATACTTGACCCATATGATGGGCGATGGATGTTCTCACATCCATTGATGTTTGACATCGAGATCGTATACGGGTGCTCAGTGGAGACTGGGTACACTGGACGGACTCGCCGAGAACTCCTATATGGTATTATATCTATCGTCGGATGGCAGTTCTCAGGTGACACTGGTACAGGTTAGTCTGTAGACCCGAGATCGCCATAGAGTCTTATGTGTTCTCTCACTGTACTTTGATTACCACCCTACCACAGCTCAACGGAGTCATGCAAACAGGTGGCTTTTGGGTACAGTCCCGAGACACACGAAGACGATGAGCGATTGGAGGGGTTTCATCTCTCCCGGTATTGGGAGTAGATGCCGTGCTGTGCTCGATTGGCTATATCAGTAAGTCCCTGGCCCGGGATGTTGAGATTTACTGATAAGTGTTATCAGTAGTTTCTCGATCTATTATAGACCATTCATCGGCACGACTTATTGAGTTATTGGAGTCTATGTTGCCATCCCTATACATGATATGCAGCATATCTGACGAAAAGACCGGACTGTACGGTAGTGTTGCCGGTTGGCTCGACGGGAGTTGTGACAAGTTCGCTTGTTTTCTTCTGATCGCTCAATACCCGGGTGGATGTTACGTTTAGCTGACCTCTTGCGGCTTGGGGTTTCATGATATGATCATCACCCACTGCCGGCGTATTGACGAGTCTTAGAGTCCCACAATGGAGTTATCTAGTCCAGGCGAAACGATGTGGTGTGCATATGAGATATGCGCGGGGACCCGATTAAATGTGCGTATGTGATACTGTATATTAATCGGTCAGATTGCTATTGGTCGGGTCGTATGTGATATGACCGGTTTGTTAAATCAAGTGTTGATTTATCATTGACCATTAGCTTTTCACTTTAAACCCTTTCTTGTCTTTTTTTGTATGCATGCATGTATGCACTTATTCTTTTTGATGCACATATGGATGTGTATGCACACATACATGCATACAATATTCTATCATGGTTGTTGATACATGAGATGGTGGCAATATAAGACTCACACTTTATATAAATATGTTGATATTTATTTTTGGATAAAGGAAAATGGAAACGGAAATTCTATCATAGTTTAATATTTTATTCATACACTAACCCATTGCTTTAACCATGATTTATTTTCTATGGCCATTTTGGATCCAAAATAGATATCTAGATATTTTATAACTAGGGTAAGAAAGAGAAGGAGAATATATATATATATATATATATATATATATATATATATATATATATATATATATATATTCTTTTTCTCATTTTAAATCCTTAGCTTATCATTATCTCTTGAGCTCTTCATCTTGCTATCTTCTTCCTCCTCACTCTCTTGCTCTCTAGCCTTTTATAGTGAACAAAAGAGTGATCAAGTTAGGGTACTGAAGTGAGAAAAAAAACCACATCACCATTCTACACTACTCTTGCCCATTAGTTTAGAGTGTTGGCTTCTACTTCTTTTCTAGATCAAGTGGAGCATTGAGCTTGGACAAAGAGGACTCCGGGTGGACCGTCGTAGACCTAGAGGATCTCAAGCAAGCTTTTTTCAACTCTCAAGTAGCCAAGGAGTCTAGCGAAGGGAGCTACAAAGGTTGTACTCTCAAACCCTAGCCTTTTACTACTTGTGTTTGTGATAATGTTTAGTGTTACCCTAGCTTTTCTAGTGTGATTCTTAGGATAGTTTCTTTAGCACCCTAAAAATTTTGATATGGCATGTGTGATGCTACCAAACCTAAGTAGTGGTGCTGTAGAAACTCTTTCATGGTTTTAGAGCCTAACTAGAAGCCTAGACGATGTTACGACAATACGAAAACGAAAACTTCCGCAAAATACGAAATTATAGACCCTTAAAAAATGCTCTCTGTAAATCTTTTTAAAAGTGACCTGAAAATTATTTAAACAACTGCAGAGAGACATTTAAGATGATATAAGAAAACTGGGGCAAAACGAGATGGAGGGACTCGGAAAAATCCGGCGACCATTGGGGATTTTCCGGCGACGCCGGCCGTTGGTGCTCCACTCTGGCTCGTTTTGCTCTAGTGTTCTATACATTATGTTTTAGGGTTTCTGGTTTTGTTTATGTATTCCAAAATTGCATATGATCTAAATTTGGTATTGGGCTCTTTGCGGAATAGTTCGTATTCGTATTTTTATAGCATTGTATTGGTAACTTTGGCGATGTTAATTAGGTCGAACGAATTATCAAACACTCGTGTTTTCTAGGTTGAACATACTCGATAACTAATGCAGGTATTCCTATGGACCCTCGAGAAGAAAGTAACCTTAATTCGAGATGTGACCACAAAACTACGACTGAACCTTAGGGTTTACCGTAGTTAGTCGCGCCACAAATGAGGCTTGAGTCTGCCCTTCTACGGTTGGTCCATTAAATACTGTGACATAGATTTTGGGTATTTTTTAGCGGCGCTCAAGTGTTGAGCTTGCTGGGGAATGCGGGTGTTCGTTGATTCGATCGAAGGGTTTAACATCGCCTATTAGTATGTGATTCTTGTTTCTGCGACCGTAAGCGTAGTATGCGTATCGCCGGTTTCGTTGCTATATGTCAACGGCAATTGGGGTATGCATACTTGCTTACGTTGATGACATGTAATGTTATGTGTTGCTGTGTTGTGATGTATTGGATTGTCGTATTCGAATAGCCGGGTTTTTTTTTTTATGTGAGATGAGAGTTTTACTTTTCATTTATGTAAAATTCATTTGTAATGTAATATTCTTTTATTTGGGGCACTTACGGGTTGAGGATGATGTCACCATTGATGCATATTATTTACTTTTCCGCATTAGAATAGACCTAAGGAGGAGAGCACAAGTGATCGGGTTCTAGAGTCTAGTGGGAGACCATCTCGAGGAGTCGAGACCGGGTCTCCTAACTCTAGAATTGGTAGGGTCGCTTGCCGCTTTCGTAGGGATCTAGGGTGTGGGATTGGCTATTCATCACGACTGTGGAATCCGTATTTTCTATTGTTTGCTAAATACTAAATACGGACATCCTAGCATATCCTATATCTTCATATATGTGCTTCTGCTGCCTATATTCTGTGATGTGATCGCTTAATATATAGGAGAAAAATGCTATATTATATATGAGATATATAATAGACGTTGCTTATGTTTTACACCCGCGCTAGTCCCGTCCCGGTATGCCGTTAGTTAAGTAACCTAACGGTGCATTACGGAACATTTCGGCGAATGCGGATGGCATAAGCGTACGTTGTATTTTCGTTTCTTTTCTGTGATTGGCTTAAGGACTTAAATGATGGGAATACATTAATGTGATTAATGTAAAGAAAATAAACCTAAAAAGATGTTGTAGAATCGAATTTGAAAACCACTCGGTTTTTTATGAAAAAGCTACATTTCAAACTTGCGGAGCTTAAGCCACTCCTTTTGAAAACCATTTGATTCTACGACGATATCATGTTCAAAGCGTTAAAAGATTTTCTTAAAAATCATCTGCAACCCTCCGTCATTTTACGAAGTAGAGTACTTAGTATTCGTGCTATGTTTGTTGACCTTAGCCAAGGCGTAGTGTACGGTAGCTAAGTGATGTCTTCCTATAATGCATATGATGCAGATTAATTGGCACGGGCATATGACTTTGTTGACCTTAGCCAAGGGTCATGTGAACAGGTCTAATTAATCAAGAAATGACGGGTTGAGCTTGAGTAGGCTTGCGATTTGTTGACCATAGCCAAGGTCATGAGTGCTAGGGGTAAAAACCACATCGAGAATTTCAAGAGTTGAAATTTACAATGAGATTGTTGGCTATAGTGCCCTCAAGGAAATTATCATAGTTGCGGACTTGTGATTATGATGATTGAGGCAGGACTTATACCGATGAAACAGTCTTACTCAAGATGATAGTATACTATCTGGTTTGTCTTTATCATCATATACTTGTTGATAGAGCCCATAGGATTCTTGCTTGACTGCCGGCATTATGATGGCGATCATATATGTGGGAGCTGGGGTCTATAAGCACATCCTTAAATGTCCCTAGTCGTAGGAGTATCGAGACCGGGCATCGATACTCCAGTGTAGACTAGTGTATACTGATCGAGACCCCGATGAGGGGCGGTGGCCAGGTCTCACAAGCCATTGGTGTTAGTTTGTTCACCTAAGATAGTATAGAGGTGCTCATTGGGTTATGAGTACACTGGACGGACTCGTCGGGAACCTGCTAGTTGGTATTTTACCTATTGTCAGATAGCAGTTCCCAGGTGACATGTGTACAGGTTAGTCTGTCGACCTGAGATCGTCATTTGTCTCGTGTGAGTTCCCACTGTGCTTTGATTACTACCTTACCACGGCTCAAAGGAGTCGTGCAAACAGGTTTTAGTTGGGTACACGTCCCGAGCTACATGGCGGCAGTGATCGGATCGTCGGGGATTCGTCTCTCCCGGTATTGGGGATTGATGTCGCGTTGTGTACGGATGGCCATCACCATAAATCCGTGGCCACGGTGGACGAATTATCGATCCAGGATCGATAGTTTCTCAGGTGGTGATGGGTTTCATACCGACACTAAATATCGTGTTGTTGGGGTCTGACTTTATCCACCCCCTAGACTCGATATGCGATACTCTTAGACGAACAGACCGGACTGTACGGATATTGTCACTGTCAGGCTCAGTAGGGGTTCAGGATGAGTTTGCTCGTCGGCCTCCCTTTCGCTCAATCCCTGGGTAGCCATTACGTACAGCTAGTGCCGCTAACGTGCTTGTGGTTAAACCCACTACCAGCGTATTGACGAGTCTTTAGAGTGCCACACAGAGGGTTTTACGGTTCAGGCGATATGGTGTACATGAGGTATGTTAATACATACAGATGTCCGATTAAATATGTGCACTTGCTGCGCAGACTTTAATTGGACGGTTGATAATACTAGCGGCTTAGGATTAAGCCAGTTTATTAAATCGGGTTTTGATTTAATAATTTATATATGTATTTGTATATACGTATTCTAGTATTATTGTTCACTATACGTTTTCTCTCTCGGCTATTCGTATTTTGGTACGAATACGCGTATATGTATTTCGATACATGTACCGGAAGTATTCCGTATTTTATACGGAATAGCTTCTAGAAGGTGCCACCTCATTAATGATTTTATTTATTGAAAATCATTTGGAAATGAGGTGGAAAGGAGGTATGATGGTGGCAATGAACATGGACAAGGTATGGGCTTGAAGTATTGTCTCATTTGTTTAATGAAATTGAAATGGAAAATGTTTTCTTTTGTGGGAATGAGAGAAGGGGGGGCATATTTGGGAGGGGATTGTTTTTCATTTGGTGACATTATGCTTGCTACTCCCTCACTCTCTCATACTTCACAAATACTTAGCCATTTTCTTAGTGGTTCATGCCAAAGCTTTCACCTCCTTCATCTTCTTCTTGAGTTTCACATTGAGCTCATATGTTGAGAGGAAAATTGTGGTGACTTTGGAGTGTCGGTTACCTCGTTCGTCGAGGTTGGAGCTTGTGCCGTTTCCCTCGGGTGGACTATCGGAGATGGAGGAAGACCGGCAACCAAACATCATCAAGGAGCCGCTAGGAGCTTGGAATGAAGACCGAAGGACTCGGATCAACTCGGTATAATAAATTTAACTCTTAGTTTAGTTTGCTATTTTAGGGTTTAAGGTCGATCCGGGATTCGGGTAGCGGTAGCGCCGGTTTAAGAAATTTTTGTTCCGCATTTTGGCCCCGTTTCGACGGCCGGGGCGCTGCCGGGACCCTTCATGGTATCAGAGCCACCCTTTAAACCCCTTACTAGCTTGTTTAGACGTGCTTAAAAGATCGATCGACGGATTTTACCGAAACCACGATTTCATTTTTCAAGTTGCTCTCGATTTTCAAAAGTGTTCTAAAAATTATTTGCTGCATCTTAAAAATCTGTGCAGGCAATTTCAACGGTACTAGAAAAATTTGGGCTCATGATTCCACAAAAGCGCCGCGGATCCGCCACACTTAGCCCCTTTTGGCGGCGGTGCCGCAGCGGTTTAGTGGCAACAGGCGACCAAATTTTTTCTGTAGCTCATGTACTTGGAATTGTGATTTTTGTGATATTCTGTTTTGGCCCAGGTTTCAGTGAAGTGTTGTTTTGCTATTGGGGCCAATTTGGAACTTAGTCGATCGATATTTTAAGTGGGCGTTTAACAGTACTTACATTTCTATCTGCGACCGTGAATGTCATTTGATCGGTAAACCCGTCTAACTGCTATATTTTCTTTTAGACGGGTTTGCGAACGTGACATTCACGTTGATGTTCTGTGTTTTGCTGTGATGTTTGTTGGATCGTCGTGGTGGATAGCAGTGGTGCAATGATAGTACAGTTTTATTTTATTTGTACATTTGATATTGCGGGACGAGCGTCCGACATGTTGACTTCCGTCACTGCCAGTTTGTATATTATTCTTTTGGGGCACGACCGGGCTGAGGTCGATGTCACCCTTGTATATTAATTTATTTTCTGTACTAGGATTACCCCGCGGTGGAGTGCACGAATAGCCGGGTTCTAGAGGGCAACTGGTCCGCATCTCATGGCGTTGGGACGGAGGGGACCTTACTCTAGAATTGGCGGGCTGTTCGCCGCACTCGTAGGGTGTATAGGTGACCCAGGAGGGGTGCTCAAGTTACCGGATTCCGTGAAGTGCTTAGTGGTCCATTCACGTTGCTGAAGAGGGCTTCCTCACTTCTGGTTTTGGCGGGTAACTTGCCGCACTCGTAGGGGTCTAGGTTTCATTGCACAGGCTATCCACACGACAGGGAACGTCGGGTCTCACTTGCGGCTCAAGTGAAACCCGGGGCTCCAGATTATCCACCATTCTGTGTTGCTTCTGTGATGTTTCAATGATGTTGCTTTATATCATGCCTGGGACGATTGTTATATATTTATATATATACTAGTAGATGTTGTATATGTTTTGCACCCGCGCTAGCCCAGTCCCCGCTCTGTCGTTAGTTAAGTAACCTAACGGGTGATGACGGGACCCAGTGACGAATGCGGATGGCATATACGTACATTTTATTTTCGTTCTTTTCTGGTGTGATTAATTGATAGGACTGCATTGATTCTTATCAATGCAAGGATAAAACAAACCTATTTATGATGTTGTTGGAACCAAGTTTTTAAAAAAAAACTGACATTACAGACGTTCTCTTTTGCTTTGCACCGTGGTATTCATTTTGGAATATCCTGCACCTCATTCGACGAGGCAAGGGCCGAGATCCCTTCATCGGGAGTGACCCCTTGAGTAAAAGTTTGCGTCAACGTAATAACTTTACTATAGTCGATTATTTTTGCTTTGCATCGTGGTATTCAGTTTTGGATATCCTGCACCCCATTCGACGGGGAAAGAGCTGAGATCCCTTCACCGGGAGTGACCTCTTTAGCAAAAGTTTTCGCTACTATATATTTATAAAACCACTTGGATTCCTTCAACGATATCAAGTTCATTACGTCAAAGGTTTTTCGCCAGAAACCAGCCGTAGCCCTCCGTCATTTCAGACGAGTATTGCTTAGTATTCGTGCTACGTATGTTGACATAGTCAAGGTGTAGTGTTCGGTAGCTCTGTAGTACTTTTCTGTTGCATGGATATACCATTAGTTAGGACAGTCGTACGGTCATGTTGACCTAGTCAAGGACTCGTACGGGTGGGTCTAACTAATCCAGGATAATGACGGGTTAAACTTGACTTGTGACTTATGATATGTTGACCTAGTCAAGGTCATAAGCCGCTTGGGGTGAAAATCATATCGGGAGTTTCAAACATGCAGGAAACTTGCCAGGCTTGCGCATACCTTCTGGAGTGTGGTAACTTCAGTGGCTTCCATCAAGTTATCATGCGATGATAGTTGGATCCCAATTCCCACTGATGAGTAGGATTACTTGATTGAATAATTTTCTCGTTGTGTAGTTGGAAAATTGTAAAGAAATCACAACCAAAAATATTTTGACCGTAATCAATAACGATATCGAATGCAGCGCGTTAGTAAGTGCGGATCGTCCACAGGGAAAGTGTAATCGTTCGTATTTTGATTTAGATGGGTTGAAACATTAAAGAAAAAGAAAAACAAACAACAATTCATGATTTATAAAATGAAGTTCAAGAATTGGAAAATTCTAGATCTAATAACAAGAAAACATTAAAATCAAGAATTGAGAATTTGTGATGATTTCCAAATCAAATATCAAGAATCAAAATGAGGCTCGTAGGAATAGATCGGATCTATAGATGTGATGAAATCTAGCGATTACATATTCTTATCCATCGATGAATTGATACTAGATCGATGATGATCAACGAGAATTAGGTATTTCTTGTGAAACTAGGGTTTCATCATCTATCCCTTGTTCCTTCGTCGATATCATTCACATTCTAGCCTCTAGTAAATTCAAGAATCGATCGTGGATCCCTAATTTCGAGCGATCACAATTAAGAAAGTATCGCACCGGAACTAGGTCATCGATTCTTCAATTTACAAGAGTTTACAAACTCGTAGGACTTAAGAATCGTTCTATGATTTGTTACATCATCATTCTATTGATCGTCTCGACTCCTTTATGAGCGGAGTTTTACTCAAACATCACAACAAGAACCACAATCAAAAATTGAGATCAAATCATGATGCAAGAATTTAAAGAAAGCAAGATTAAAGAATTTCACCTTTTATTTATCAACAATTCCGTTACAAATCTCTCAAGAACTACAAGAGAAAAATCTCGATCGTCGATTTGGCTTCGCTCGTCTCCTTGAGTCGCGGATCGGCTTGGATCATTTTCTCGATTGAAGATCGGCTCCGCTCCTAAAAGGTTGAAGGCTTCTCGCTTGAATGGTATTCGGGATCTTGAATTTGGCTTTGGATTTTGGATTTTTGAGGCACAAGTTTTGTCACTCAACTTGTGGGTGGAAGAGGAAGAGATGAGAGATTAATGAACTAATGAACTACCCAAAACCCTAGATCTAGGTTTCCTTTTATAAGCATCTCAAGCTTAGATCTAGAATTCAAATTTCAAATTTCCCTCCAAAATGAACAACTTTTCCCTCCAAAATGAACCACCTCATTTGAATTTTCCCTCCAAAATGAACTACATCATTTGAATTTTCCCTCCAAAATGAACTACCACATTTGAGTTTTCCCACCAAAATGAACTACCTCATTTGAATTTTCTCTCCAAAATGAGGTTGTTAGAAAGAATCTTCTAGAAGAAGTTTGTTGGAGGGAATATTCTAGAATGAGGTTGTTATAAGGACGCTTCTAGAATAAGGTTGTTATAAGGAGGCTTCTAGAAGAAGGTTGTTGGAGAGAGACTTCTAGAATAAGTTTGTTGGAGGGAATATTCTAGAATGAGCTTGTTAGGCTGAGCTTTCTGGATGAAGCCACATGGAATTCTGGAGTCTTCTGGATGCTATTGCCGTTACATAAGCCACGTGCAGGAATTCTGGAGTGATGATGTCATCTTTATGCCGCAGATCCACGGCGGGAAGCGCCTATTGGCCGCGGATCCGCGGCCCATTAGAAGCTTTAACGCATGGATATTTCTGAGTGTTTAGGTGCTGCAATTGTGGCCTCTGTAAAATGTGTGGAATCTCATTTTTCTTTCTTTATTTCTGCCACATCTCAAGTCTTGGACTTGGCCTATTTTTGTCAGCACTTTGACAATTTTGGCTCTGTTCCTGGAATTTCCTGCACAGACTCCGAAAAAAGTGTTGCGCAGTACAGGGATGATGCAATGTCATGATAAACAGTCAATTTCCCTAAAAGTGCCGGTTTTAAAGTATAACACATGCAATCTGTTATTTTACGACTGTTTTGCTAATATGTACAATATGAAAACCGAACACCTCTAGATGAATGCAAAAGATAGGGAAATTGACGTGTTAAAAATACATTATTTTCGACAGATCAAATTCCCCCAAACTTATTTTCGGTCGTCTCGAGCGAACTGTTTTATTAAAAAGAGAAGGAGAAAATAAAGAAAGAGCAAAACTAACTAGCACACTTTTGTAGGCAACACGATTGCACTGAGCACGTGCAACAAGCCTTTAAACCTCTAGGTGTCCCTAGTGGGAGGAGTGTTGTCTCCTGAGTGTTTTCAGCAGATTATACCCACAAAATCCAATAATAAAAGGAAGATCATGAATATTACATTTAAAGAAAAGAATTGTAAAAGAAAGGCCTTGAAAATTAGGGTTTCCAACTAAGCTAGCTTTTCGGTTGTCATGAGCCCTTTCTTAATAGTCATGAAAAGATGTTAGAAATCACGTCATCCGTTAATAAAACATCATCTTTATTCTTCATTCCTATCTTTCTTCCAAACATCGATCATATAACCCTACGTGTGTGTAATATACATCCCTACACCCGAAGAATTCAATTCAAGCTATCATACTCTTGTCCATCAGCCTCAGTGCTTTTTAATTAATGAATATTTAGCTGAATTTGCTCACACACTTTCATGCGACCGTTAATACTTCTTGAGGTACTAACCGACCGATTACTCATGTGCTTGCTTATTTGGTGTTTTTCCTCATCTTGCACCACCTGAGGCTTAGCAGTGACTCCCAGACCAGTTGGTCTTAGGGCACTAGGTGAAGAGGCACCCTCGCTATATTTTTTTATTGCTGCCTTGGCGATAACAAAACCAGTGTTCATTTTTCTCACTATTTTATATTTTATTCATTTTTTTTATTTCCTTCATACATCGGCTTTTAGACAAAAGCATTTCAAGGTATCCTCTACTATCCCGAGCTTCAAGACGTGTGTAAGTGCGAATAGCAGGATATCAACGTTCAAAATGTTTGGCTACAAGAATAGGAATTATTTTTCAGACTTATTTTTATCCTCAGATTAGTGACTTCTTTCATCTTACTAACCCTTGGGACAACGGCTCATAACTACTTATTACAAGTTCGTATAAGAAAACTTCTAATTTTCTTGGTTTTCTTAAATTTTTCTAATCTCATGGATGTAATTTTTCACTATCTAAACTTTTATTATCTTATTTATGTACAAAAAATATTTTTATTTTTGAATTTTTTTAAAATTTTTATAGTTTTTCAAAAAATTGTTTTGTGCTTAAGCAAAGTATGATGCAAATGATGCGAAAATAAGCACAAACCTCCCCCAAACTTGTTTTCAACAGTGTCCTCACTGTTGCCATCTGCTAAATCTCGAAAAACCTGTAAGCTTAGGAGGAATTTATTACTGGGGGCAAAATATTTAAGTGAAGATCCTCCCCCAAACTTATTTTTTTGGCTCCACATTTTGTGTAAAAATTTTGTTTTCAAGAGCCAGAATATACCCCCCCAAACTTGAGTTAAACAATGTTAATCTTTTGAAAATCATATGAGGGGGTCAAAAATCATTGGTCGATGCCAATCTTTGCAAAGACCGAACGTCAACACCAACCATTCGAAAATTTTATCAATACAGTGCTCTGGTTGGTGGAAGAAGAAGTGGGGAAAGGGTAAGTGGTGGAATAGAATGTGTGTGCGTCTCATTTTTGAGAGACGATGCAGTGTATGTGATGGATTACACGCATTCTTTTTACAAGTCAGAAGAAGGGGTGGAGGTTCAATTTCATTGATTGGGAGATGATTCATCTCAACGCCCGTGTCATTCAAAAATGCGAGTTCATCAGCGAAGATCTCCTCAAAAGTTCCATCAATACCTCGATGAATAGTGTCATCACAAAGTGCGGGGTGATCTTCAGACTCTAAAAGCAGTTCATAATCGGTGTTAGTTGTTGACTCGGACATCTCGGTGGAAGAGTCCGTATATGTATGATACATAGTTGGGTCAAACAATAACGTATGAAAAGAGTAAAGATCAGTATCAAGAGGATCATCAAATTCGCTGCTGTCGACATCCATTAAGTCGACAGAACAAACCTGAGTAGTAGGTTCGGAGGGTACTGTCACGACCCGAAAGAGCACGTGACTGGCCCTTGAAACATATGAAGCCTATAGGACTCCATCTGATCCAAGTAAGCCAAAAGCCCAGAAATCTAAAACCATTTTTAAGAATAAGTAAAGAAAACTGGTTTTAAAGAAGTGAAGAAATAAAGGTTTGAAATCAAGGTTTTTAAATAACTAAGCCGAATCTGGATTTAAAAACAGTACAGTCTTTTCTAAAAATTTCGGCAGAGTTTCCTTTGTAAAACTGGCCCCGAATGGGGTACAACAAGGACAACAATATATATATGCAATGATAAAGGCATCCCCAAGCGGGAGCTAGCTCTTCGTCAATCGACGGTCACAACCACACAAGATATAATATACAACGCCAAGTGACGAGGATCAAATCCAACGAAAAACTCAAAAGCAATAAGAAAACCGCAATACCACTAAGCGCAACTCTAAGGTCGAATAATACAACAAAGTCTGAAAGAATATACAAGTTTTGGTTGATGGAAATTCTAGATACAAAGAAATAAATAAGTACAATGGTGGTTCTTGATACGAAAGAATCCACCTACCAAAGCAAATCACCCGCAAGAAGGTAGTGTGCCAGAAATGCCGCAAAGAAACCTGTACGGCAGAACCTGCAAGAACTGTGGCACAACGGGGGTGAGTTGCCAACTCGTGAATAGAAACATCTACAAGCAGAAATCGAAAGCAAGACATAACCCTAGGTCCATACGATCAGAATATAAAATCCTCAATATAAAATATGCAGCCTATAGCAAGGCTAGGGTAAATATCTAACCCGAGTGCAATCTCATGTATCTGTGTCAGTGCCTCAGATAACAATATAGCATATGAATGAGATATGAATGCGTGAAAACAGAATACATTTACATGAAGCAACTGTTTTCATACTTTTGTGAGATTTCCCTTGTATTTAAAAAAAAAAGGTACCACAATGAAATCAGCATAAAACTGTGCCTAGCATCGGCACAAACGAAATCCCAATATCCTGATATCTCAAAGTCTCAACCACAATATCTAGGGCGCCGTCAGTCCAGACCGGCCCCTACCATCCATCTCAAGACCACGACGGTATCCTCCGGATATCCGACGCGTCGGGTAAAGTCACCGGTAGGTAGTGCTCCCCTGCCAGGCTCACATCGTCATCACCACGCGCTTCTTGCCCCGGGGTACCTTACCGGGTCCACCATGTACCCGAAACGGTTCATCCGTCTCCTCGAATCGGGTTTCCAAATCCATCAGCAAACTCATGGTGGACGACTCATACATCATGGGAAAACCGCACTTTTTATTTTAAAAGAGAGAATATGTTTATTTGTGTTTTTGCGGTTTTCCGCCAAATCCAGAAAATCTCATAGAAATCCAAATCCAAACCTCAATAGCATGCAAAATAGTGAATATATGCATGAGAATCCATGAATGCGGCATAACAATGAATAACAGTATGCATGAAATAGCAGGTAATAACTACAATGTCTAAACTATTAGCTAATAGGCTATGTCAAGCAATAATATATTTTCTAAGGTGTACGTGACATGGCAATTACCGATGAAGATGTGTGTGAGCCGGCAAGTAAGTGTACGTGGTACATACGCATCATCGGTAATGGTGCTGGTGTCCTATCAGCATGATATTAATACTGGAGTATGAAACATAGTATAAGAATGCGATGCAAAACGAACCACAAAAAGGGAGTGGGAGCTGAAACTAGACGTAACCCAAACTAATCTACAGTAATCTAACATAAGTCCTACAATTGGTGCCTTTTGAAATAACACGAATCATGGGGTTTTGAAAATAGGGGCTACGGTGTTTTTATGAAAAGATACGTCGTTTTTGAAATATCCGTAGATTCCCTTGAGCTGTCCTTAAAAATGCCCACGATTCGTTAGTTTTTGAAATAGGTAAGAAGTCTAATCTACTCTAACAACTACACTAAACTATATGGCTGAACTAACAAGCTGAACTACAGGTAAGGAAACCGCCTAACATCTGAGTCGATATATATATAGATATATAGTCGTTGATCTCGCCTCAATGTCATATCGTAAGATATCCTCGAGTTATGAGTGCGGATCTATCATCAATATCGGCTCGTACGGTAAATCATCGTACGGCATCCCCAATAGCTGGGTAGGGTTCAACATCTCACTGTCTCATCACATAATAGGTATCACCATCATCAGATCAAATAGTCTGGGGTACTACTCTATGTCTAGTACAATCGATACCATCTATGAAGGTTGCATGCGGGGGTAAACACATATCCCAAGCCCGCAAGAATCACAAGTCATATCCCACATATGAATCGTATCAAATCACCGATCTCACGGCACAAGCCCACAACATCGACTCATCTCCAAAGTCATCCCATATCAACAAGTACAGTGCAAGTACAAGAAACACACAAGTGTATAAGTGTGGGTGCAAATCTATCCTATGGTTCGCAACTAGGAGCTATGCTAGTTATTTCTACCCCTAACAAACCATAACACACTATAACTATCACACACATAAATATATTACATAGTACTAAATTACGGACTGCGGGGGTGCTATACGCCATCCACCCGACTTCCCCCTGTAGATATAATCTACTCACCTGAATCCTGCGTGTCGGTGTCGATGTCACTGTCATCCTTCGCCTCGTCTCGGATCGTCGCAGTGTACCTACACATAACACACGTATCGTATCGCATCAAAACCAAATCAACACTTGAAACGATACGCAACACACCAATACGATACGCTAAAACCGACACGATACGCAAAAAGGCTTATAGGTTAGAACCTACGGTTAGCCTTCGCAAAACAACTCGAATCACTCGACATAGACGTACAAACGTCACACGATCGAGATAACACACAAATACAAATATCTGGAATTCAAAATACACAAAACTAAATCAAATTTCAAAGCTGCAACTTGAGAAAATGCTCCCAGATTTCATCTCAGGCCAAACCAAGGCAAATAAACAACTCCAGGGTGCTATGCAGGGTGTATGGGAGGTACAGAAGCAAAATGGGGAGATTCCATCACAGAGGGCCCGGCCACATACACTGTTTGGCCGGCCTCGCCGGCCCTACTGAGGAATTGGGTGCTCGTATTCTTAGGGTGGTCTCCTGGGGTCTAATTTGGGTCCCTGGTATTGCTTATTTTTCCTGAAAAAGTCCTAGTGTGCTCCAGATTTTCCTGGAAGTTTCAGGTACTCAAAAACCGACATGAAGTCTCGAAATTCCGTATTTTGGGTTTCAGGTTGTTTTAGGCCAGGGGATTGGTCAAAATAGGGTCTAGGGTCACCATTAGAGTCCAATTGCAAAGCCAAAACTCAACTTAACCCTAATCCTCTCTAGTTTTGTCCAAATATCCACAATTCACCCGATATCGATATCAAACTTTAAAAGAGGCTAAATCACTTGAAATACTACAATATTTGTGAAAGAATTACCTCAATAGAGACTCAAGAATCTTCCCACAGTACCAAAACAGCAACTTTCTTAGTCCATTCTATAGCTTGCGAGCTTGTGTGCATGTTTTGTGAAATGAGGCAAGGGTTTTGAGATAGTTTTAGAGGTGTAATCTTGGCTTGAAGAGGGAGTAGGAGGTGAGGGAAGGAGGCAGCAGCAAGAGGAAGAAGAGGGAGGGAAAAATGAAAGGAAAACAAAGGGCTAAGGGTTTGTCAAAGGTGCCCATACCCTCTTCTCACCAACCCTCATTCTTTTCTCTTTTTCTTTTTCTTTTTCCCTTTTCTTTTCTCTCAAATACCTTCTCACAAGAATAGTGGTTCCAAATAAGAAATCATGGCAAGAAAAAGTGCACAAGTGTAGAAAAAGTGATATGTGCAAGTTTTGCACGAAATTGTCAAAAAACCCGATTAGCGATTTTAATCGCGATTAGCACTAAATTAGTGTCAAACTAATCACAAAAACTTAAAAATGTCAAAATTCACTAATTTATCCTATTTTGGAATTTTCCATAATTTTTCTCCATTTATGCATTTAATTATCAATTTAATATTAAAATAATCAATAAAATAATATTAAATTATAAAAATTCCCAAAATTAATATTTTATATTTTTGAAAATGTTACAATCTACCCCCCTTAAAGAAATTCGGTCCCCGAATTTAAATTTAAACCCCCACTACTAAAACAATTTCAGTAATAACCAAAGTCGTCGGGGCTCCGAAATCATCAACACATAGAACGTCACAGCGCATTGCATGCGCAAGGGTACTGAGCAGATAACTCAAAAACAAAACTCCGTCAAGCATCCCCCAATCATCAGAGTCAAAGTAAAAACACAATGTCAAATCCAATACAAAACCGATATGATATGGATCGGAACTACACAAGTAGACATCCAATCTATACATAACACAATCTTGTGCGTCTGGTGCGCACTGAAATCAAAAATCCATATATGTGCTAAACAGGTGCACAAAACAACATCTAAGTGCAACGGGTGTGCACGAAGTATCTGTCATGGGCAACGTATGTGCCTGACAGCCAAGGTCCGGTGCATCTAACATGCACGAAGAATTCTCGATTTAGTGCATCGGGTGCGCACCAAAATCGTATATAAAAACATGCGCCCAAAATGCGCGAAAATCCAAATCGGTGCATCCATCGTGCACGAATGAAAATCTAAACTCTGCGCACTCAACATGCACGGAATCACGAAATCCAATAGCAAACACCGAACAGGCGTAAAGCACATCACCAGCACGGAGTGCAAAAATCAACCATCAAAATCCGGGTCAAAATCAACGATATAATGCGGCTCAAACCAAAATCAGGTGTACCGCAAAGGAAAATCTCACAACCGTGTGCAACAGCGTGCACGAATCAAAGCATAACACTAAAATGCATGAAAACTCTGCTGGAAGCGTAAAGCAAATCACTGAATACAGTAGGCATGAAATCTCAATCAATATCTCAAATATAATAACTCAACGCAAAATATATAAATATCCAGTGGGTGCATGAAACCAATATCATGAAACTCAGTCATCAAAACTAAATCATGCAAACAGAACGCCCAAAATACCGAAATCCAAAATGACGGATACGTGATAATCGAATCACAAAATCACAAATCATAAATACCGTCTTCGGTAGTTCTTCCTTCAAGGTCAAGAAGGAGTCGGTACAATCCACTGCTAGCAGCGCAGGATATCCACGTGCTTCTTGCTCACGGTCTGGCGTCCTCTGACTCTCTGGGTCCTTATCTTCTCTGTGGGTTACCAATCTCACAGTCAATCGGCTCATCGGCCCTGTCAGGTGTGCTAACGGGGACGATTCCGTTCTGGCACTTCTCTGGTCACCTCTCGGTCAAACCTCACGACCGCTCGTAAGGCAGCAAATCACTGGCGTCGGCCTCTGGCTCTCTGAATGCACGTCACACATCTGATCCTGGGTGCAAACATCATTGCAGCAATGTCCTGGAAGGAATCCTGCTCAAGGTCTCTTCCAAACATGCCTACGCCGATCTGTACGAAGGCTGGTACTCTTGCATAATCTCTTTTCGCTCAATGGACATCTGTGTCCTCAGCACAACATTTTCTCGGAAATTGGTCGCATCCCAACGCCTCGGTAAGCATATCAGGTCTCTAGTCTCGACGGAAAGTAATGACAGCTCGTCAGTGTCTCGCACGAACCTCTTGTTCCACCAATCTCTATCGTCGTCCACTATGACGTCACGCCAAGCTACTACGCACTGCACTGTCCTCGGCCACGGTCAATCTGAAGTCTCTCGCACGGACTCGAAATCACATACTCTGTAGCTTCATCATTCTGTAGCAGATGTCAGGCCGAACTGGTTCTCGGGAACACGTCCCAACCATCGGAGGAATTCACAATACTCGTCCATTCTTGATCAATTCGCACTGCATCTGGGTAAGTTCCTTTATCCGATCCTGGTCAACTACCTCGTCGACGATGCCGAACTCTGGCCTGCTGGGTGTGCGCAAAATGACCACTCCTGGGTCTAGGTCTTCTCGTATCGTACTCCAGAAAGGTGCTGTCGAGGTTTCTTTCACAAATCTCAATCCTGCCGAAATGCCCGGAAGTCCTCATCCAATGCTGAAGCTAAAGCTGATTCCGGAACGGCTGCATACTTATCGCGCTTCTTTCTGGAAGATATATCCTTATACCACGCCTCGGGGTGCATAACACATCTCTGATGTCAGCGGAGTGGGACGTCATCTCGTCGAAATCTCGTACGAACTCTTTTCTTCACTCTGCTCAAATGTCGACTGATTCGGACTTATCTCATCGTGGCTACACGAACTGCGCTCCGACGGCTACGCTCGTATCTGGAGTCTCCCAAGCAGTGTCCCATCACGATATCCGAAAGATGTCGAACCATCCGATCGACTCGTCAGATCCTCATAATCCCCCAAGAGCTCACATCTCGGGTACAGTTTAATAGTATCGAGTACATGCCACAGCGTCGGTGGTCCAGCCGTAGAAGGGTAAACCCAAGCCTCACTAATGGCGCCACGGAACCGCCGTAAACCCTAAGGCTCAAAGGCTGTCACACGGTCATTAAGTCGAGTTAGGGTTTCATTCTTCTAGAGGGTCCATAGAATCACCTGCATGTCTTTCCGTATACTTTAAACTTGGAAAATAGGCTCCTGACATTCGATCGTCTCTATCGACTCTCAACGAATCTGCGTGAAGTCGTCTCTAGCTGGAATCAATCCACCTGATGATCTCGCATCGGGGTGAGCGAACTCACCACACTTCCTAGTCATTCATCCTCGGTGACTAGCAACTCGCTATCATCTCTCTAAGTACATGCTCATGCTGCAGTAGCTCCAATCATCTGGGCGATATCTCATCATTTGCAGCAGCAACTGGCTCATACGCCTGTACGCCGAACAGCGCCTCAATCCTCCAGGAAAGGCAATACGTAAGCGGTCATCTCTGAATCAGCCTGCTCTAGATCTGAGTAAGACTCTCCACACTGGAAATCTTCAACTCAACTGGGCCCGCTCTGGCGCAAAATCAGACGAATCACCTTCGTCTCTCAAATCGGGTAGACTAGCTATCATCTGTCGCATATCTGCCTGAAAGCTCCAGCAATCTCAGCTCGTAAGCTCCGAAAGCAACATCCTGTCAATCTCAGCAACAGCTGGTCCATCTGTCTGCACGGTAGGCGACATCACAATCTTTGAGGAATGCTGTACATCAACAGTCCTCTCTCAACTGGCAGCTCTAGCAATGGCCCGATCATCCGGTGCAAGACCAAGCACTCGCCTCCACTAGAGGTCACAATCACCAATACTAACTTGAGACGTTCCCATGTCACCAGAAAACACAATGGTCGGCCCTCTTACCAAACGAGCTCACACCGGCCGTAACCCTAGCAGCAGCCCAAACTGCGCTCAAACACGGTGACAGGAACCTCAATCGAGTATCAAAAGAGTACACCAGTGGCAAGAAGGGAAACAACAGATCCAAAGTGGATACATGATCATAGGAAGGAACAGCATCAATGAAGGTATGATCATGAAACTAATAGAATCGGGGATCTCAAATGGATGTATAATCCAGGATATGAAAAGAATCACTGATCTCGAAAAATATGCACATCCTAAGGTTCCTTAAGCGGAGTGGCGTGTCGTAAGTATGCCGCGGAACATACCAACGGTACGTCACTCTACTTTAGTCATCAATTCCATCAACCAAGGGTCATCCTACACGACGAAAGTTCGGGTCGAATACCCCCTCGACCAAGTCTAAGTTCCGTAAGGTCAAGCCTAAGTTCCGTATATAAACAACTCCCTAGGCTCCACATAGTCAAACTTAGACTCGAACCAAGGTCAACCTAGTGCTTTGATACCAACTTTGCCACGACCCGAAAGAGCACGTGACTGGCCGTTGAAACATATGAAGCCTATAGGACTCCATCTGATCCAAGTAAGCCAAAAGCCCAGAAATCTAAAACCATTTTTAAGAATAATTAAAGAAAACTGGTTTTAAAGAAGTGAAGAAATACAGGTTTGAAATCAAGGTTTTTAAATAACTAAGCCGAATCTGCATTTAAAAACAGTACAGTCTTTTCTAAAAATTTCGGTAGAGTTTCCTTTGTAAAACTGGCCCCGAATGGGGTACAACAAGGACAACAATATATATATGCAATGATAAAGGCATCCCCAAGCGGGAGCTAGCTCTTCGTCAATCGACGGTCACAACCAAACAAGATATAATATACAACGCCAAGTGGCGAGGATCAAATCCAACGAAAAACTCAAAAGCAATAAGAAAACCGCAATACCACTAAGCGCAACTCTAAGGTCGAATAATACAACAAAGTCTGAAAGAATATACAAGTTTTGGTTGATGGAAATTCTAGATACAAAGAAATAAATAAGTACAATGGTGGATTTTGATACGAAAGAATCCACCTACCAAAGCAAATCACCCGCAAGAAGGTAGTGTGCCAGAAATGCCGCAAAGAAACCTGTACGGCAGAACCTGCAAGAACTGTGGCACAACGGGGGTGAGTTGCCAACTCGTGAATAGAAACATCTACAAGCAGAAACCGAAAGCAAGACATAACCCTAGGTCCATACGATCAGAATATAAAATCCTCAATATAAAATATGCAGCCTATAGCAAGGCTAGGGTAAATATCTAACCCGAGTGCAATCTCATGTATCTGTGTCAGTGCCTCAGATAACAATATAGCATATGAATGAGATATGAATGCGTGAAAACAGAATACATTTACATGAAGCAACTGTTTTCATACTTTTGTGAGATTTCCCTTGTATTTAAAAAAAAAGGTACCACAATGAAATCAGCATAAAACTGTGCCTAGCATCGGCACAAACGAAATCCCAATATCCTGATATCTCAAAGTCTCAACCACAATATCTAGGGCGCCGTCAGTCCAGACCGGCCCCTACCATCCATCTCAAGACCACGACGGTATCCTCCAGATATCCGACGCGTCGGGTAAAGTCACCGGTAGGTAGTGCTCCCCTGCCAGGCTCACATCGTCATCACCACGCGCTTCTTGCCCCGGGGTACCTTACCGGGTCCACCATGTACCCGAAACGGTTCATCCGTCTCCTCGAATCGGGTTTCCAAATCCATCAGCAAACTCATGGTGGACGACTCATACATCATGGGAAAACCGCACTTTTTATTTTAAAAGAGAGAATATGTTTATTTGTGTTTTTGCGGTTTTCCTCCAAATCCAGAAAATCTCATAGAAATCCAAATCCAAACCTCAATAGCATGCAAAATAGTGAATATATGCATGAGAATCCATGAATGCGGCATAACAATGAATAACAGTATTCATGAAATAGCAGGTAATAACTACAATGTCTAAACTATTAGCTAATAGGCTATGTCAAGCAATAATATATTTTCTAAGGTGTACGTGACATGGCAATTACCGATGAAGATGTGTGTGAGCCGGCAAATAAGTGTACGTGGTACATACGCATCATCGGTAATGGTGCTGGTGTCCTATCAGCATGATATTAATACTGGAGTATGAAACATAGTATAAGAATGCGATGCAAAACAAACCATAAAAAGGGAGTGGGAGCTGAAACTAGACGTAACCCAAACTAATCTACAGTAATCTAACATAAGTCCTACAATTGGTGCCTTTTGAAATAACACGAATCATGGGGTTTTGAAAATAGGGGCTACGGTGTTTTTATGAAAAGATACGTCGTTTTTGAAATATCCGTAGATTCCCTTGAGCTGTCCTTAAAAATGCTCACGATTCGTTAGTTTTTGAAATAGGTAAGAAGTCTAATCTACTCTAACAACTACACTAAACTATACGGCTGAACTAACAAGCTGAACTACAGGTAAGGAAACCGCATAACATCTGAGTCGATATATATATAGATATATAGTCGGTGATCTCGCCTCAATGTCATATCGTAAGATATCCTCGAGTTATGAGTGCGGATCTATCATCAATATCGGCTCGTACGGTAAATCATCGTACGGCATCCCCAATAGCTGGGTAGGGTTCAACATCTCACTGTCTCATCACATAATAGGTATCACCATCATCAGATCAAATAGTCTGGGGTACTATTCTATGTCTAGTACAATCGATACCATCAACGAAGTATGCATGCGGGGGTAAACACATATCCCAAGCCCGCAAGAATCACAAGTCATATCCCACATATGAATCGTATCAAATCACCGATCTCACGGCACAAGCCCACAACATCGACTCATCTCCAAAGTCATCCCATATCAACAAGTACAGTGCAAGTACAAGAAACACACAAGTGTATACGTGTGGGTGCAAATCTATCCTATGGTTCGCAACTAGGAGCTATGCTAGTTATTTCTACCCCTAACTAACCATAACACACTATAACTATCACACACATAAATATATTACATAGTACTAAATTACGGACTGCGGGGGTGCTATACGCCATCCACCCGACTTCCCCCTGTAGATATAATCTACTCACCTGAATCCTGCGTGTCGGTGTCGATGTCACTGTCATCCTTCGCCTCGTCTCGGATCGTCGCGGTGTACCTATACATAACACACGTATCGCATCGCATCAAAACCAAATCAACACTTGAAACGATACGCAACACACCGAAACGATATGCTAAAACCGACACGATACGCAAAAAGGCTTATAGGTTAGAACCTACGGTTAGCCTTCGCAAAACAACTCGAATCACTCGACATAGACGTACAAACGTCACACGATCGAGATAACACACAAATACAAATATCTGGAATTCAAAATACACAAAACTAAATCAAATTTCAAAGCTGCAACTTGAGAAAATGCTCCCAGATTTCATCTCAGGCCAAACCAAGGCAAATAAACAACTCCAGGGTGCTATGCAGGGTGTATGGGAGGTACAGAAGCAAAATGGGGAGATTCCATCACAGAGGGGCCGGCCACATACACTGTTTGGCCGGCCTCGCCGGCCCTACTGAGGAATTGGGTGCTCGTATTCTTAGGGTGGTCTCCTGGGGTCTAATTTGGGTCCCTGGTATTGCTTATTTTTCCTGAAAAAGTCCTAGTGTGCTCCAGATTTTCCTGGAAGTTTCAGGTACTCAAAAACCGACATGAAGTCTCGAAATTCCGTATTTTGGGTTTCAGGTTGTTTTAGGCCAGGGGATTGGTCAAAATAGGGTCTAGGGTCACCATTAGAGTCCAATTGCAAAGCCAAAACTCAACTTAACCCTAATCCTCTCTAGTTTTGTCCAAATATCCACAATTCACCCGATATCGATATCAAACTTTAAAAGAGGCTAAATCACTTGAAATACTACAATATTTGTGAAAGAATTACCTCAATAGAGACTCAAGAATCTTCCCACAGTACCAAAACAGCAACTTTCTTAGTCCATTCTATAGCTTGCGAGCTTGTGTGCATGTTTTGTGAAATGAGGCAAGGGTTTTGAGATAGTTTTAGAGGTGTAATCTTGGCTTGAAGAGGGAGTAGGAGGTGAGGGAAGGAGGCAGCAGCAAGAGGAAGAAGAGGGAGGGAAAAATGAAAGGAAAACAAATGGCTAAGGGTTTGTCAAAGGTGCCCATACCCTCTTCTCACCAACCCTCATTCTTTTCTCTTTTTCTTTTTCTTTTTCCCTTTTCTTTTCTCTCAAATACCTTCTCACAAGAATAGTGGTTCCAAATAAGAAATCATGGCAAGAAAAAGTGCACAAGTGTAGAAAAAGTGATATGTGCAAGTTTTGCACGAAATTGTCAAAAAACCCGATTAGCGATTTTAATCGCGATTAGCACTAAATTAGTGTCAAACTAATCACAAAAACTTAAAAATGTCAAAATTCACTAATTTATCCTATTTTGGAATTTTCCATAATTTTTCTCCATTTATGCATTTAATTATCAATTTAATATTAAAATAATCAATAAAATAATATTAAATTATAAAAATTCCCAAAATTAATATTTTATATTTTTGAAAATGTTACAGGTACACTCCCCAACTTGTAAATGTTCAGTTCAATTGACCTATTCCCGAAGGATAGGGTCATAGAACCATTACGACAGTTGATGATAGCATTGGAAGTGGCCAAAAAGGGGCGACCTAAAATCACCGGAATTTGATTCCGTGGGTTCGCTACAGGCTGTGTATCAATTACAATAAAGTCCACAGGAAATACAAATTCCCCGATTTTTATTAACACATCCTCCAGTTCACCCCTAGGTTTGGTGCTAGATCGGTCAGCCATCTGGAGGGTTATGCTCGAGGGCTTTAACACTCCGATACCTAGTTGCTCATAAACCGAGTATGGAAGCAAGTTAACACTAGCGCCAAGGTCTAGTAGAGAACGGTTGATGTGTTTTTCTCCAATAGAAATAGAAATAGTAGGACAGCCAGGGTCCTTACGTTTCCGTGGTACTTGTTGGGGGAAGCCGTGTCTACAGTCTTTGCCATGAATATCTTCTTAGGCACTTGAGTCTTCCTCTTCCTAGTGCACAAGTTCTTAAGAGTTTTCGCATAGGACGGAACTTGTTGGATAGCATCTAGGAGAGGGATGTTGATGTTAACTTTCTTAAACATGTCCATAATCTTCTCCATATGTGGACTCGATGTGTTAGCCCTTAACCGATTAGGATAAGGTGCTTTAGCAATAAGCGCTGAGTCCATCATAGGAGAAGGAAGTGTGTGTGGACCCGATCCCAGAATAGAAGTGGGGATCGTCCGTGGAGAACTAGAAGAGATGGGCTGAGGTGGCGAGCCTTGTAGGAAACAAAGAATAGGCTCGCAAGAAGGTGGTGGGGTAGAAGAACTGGGGTCAGAATTAGAAGTAGAAGTGGAAGGAAAGGTCTCAGCCCGGGTATCATCGATAGATTTTTCAGTGTCATCAATCTCTTCCCCAAAGTGATTGTCAAGCACTCTGCTAGATCTCAACGTGATTGCATTCACATGATGTGAATAGCCAGGATTGGGTAGAGGTTGAGCTGGAAGTTTCCCTTTCTCTCTTACACTCATTTCGGCTTTTAATTGTGCAATTTCTGCTTCCATCGATTTAATACTCTCAGCTTGGGACACTGAGTTTTTCTTTATAACATCGACAGAAGTGTTTATTTCAGTCGATACTTGCATGAGATTTGTTAGAAGCAAGTTTATGAATGAAGAGGATTCATCGGTCCCGGTCAACTGTAAAGGACTAGAAGGTGCGGGTGTGTTGACCGGACTTTGAAAGTTTTGTGCTTGGAAGGGGTGCTGACTCAATTGAAGTGGTTGCTGTTGTGGTGGAGGGACCCTTTGGAAATTGTGTTGGTTTGGAACCGTATTTTGATTTTGT
The DNA here is from genome assembly GCA_030015575.1 of Agapanthus africanus. Lineage (NCBI taxonomy): Eukaryota > Viridiplantae > Streptophyta > Magnoliopsida > Asparagales > Amaryllidaceae > Agapanthus > Agapanthus africanus. Next base: position 50,841,397 of record JASDDO010000006.1, on the reverse strand, counting down.
TATTGGTTCCAAGCAAAATTTGGGTGATTCCTCCAACCCTGATTATATGTGGAAGAAAATGGATCGTTCCTAGGTCTTTGAAATGCGGCATTGGTATGCTCATGACCTTGAAACGGACATTCTTCGGTCAAGTGAGAAGGATCAGGACAGCATCCACATACAGTTTTGGAGAGTGACATTTGATTTAGGGCGGCGGCTAAAAATTTGTTTTCCATAGCGTCGAATTTCTTGTGTAAAGCTGAAATTTCAGCTCTAACTCCTATGGAAATATCATTGCCATCCCTAGACGATTGACTCACACCCTCCCACTGTAAAGATTTTTCAGCGAAATCTTCTAGGAATTTCCAGGCTTCCCCATCATCTTTGGTCATGAAGTTTCCTTGACACATGGATTCAAGGGTCTGTCTTGTGTTAGGATTAATGCCCTCATAAATGATTCTGCACAGTTCCCATCTAAGGATTCCGTGATGTGGACATTGGACTAACAGATCCTTGAGGCGTTCAGGACATTTTGAAAATGGTTTATTTGGAAGCTGGGTGAATTGATTTATTTCGCTACGGACTCGAGCTGTCTTATGATGTGGGTAGAATTTCTTAAGGAATGCTTTGACGAATTCTCCCCAGTTTGAGATGGAATGTGCGGTTGTGTTGTAAAGCCACTTCTCGGCTATATCGCACAAGGTGAATGGGAGAAGACGAAGACGCATAACATCCATAGAAAGCTGTGAAGTACCCATCATTGCGCATACATTTTCAAATTTTGTGATAAAGACATATGCGTCTTTAGACTCGAGACCGTGAAATTTTGGTAGAAGGTTGATGTATTGGGGTTTAATTTCAAAATTTTCTCCGTTGGCTGGTGGAATGGAAAGACAGGTGAAAAGGGGACCTCGTGTAGGATAGCACATCTCTTGGAGAGAGATGCGGGGTGGATTCTGCGCACCAACGGACGGCGACAGAGTAGTGGTAAAGAAGTTCGATGGAGACGGATCCATCGGTGTGGGTGTGGTGGTGGGTAAAGAAAAGGTAAATATAGAAATACTGACTTCGGAGTCGATCGGAGGAACGCGGACTAAACGGGCACTAGAATCCCGTGTCCAGCCTATCTTGCATTAAAAAGGGTTAGTACAAGTAGCAGCGTGACTTATAATTAGGGGAAAGAATGAATGTGATTGGTGTTTGTTTTGAAAAATATACGGATTTTTTAAAAAATGATGCGATCATAACAAATGCAACAAGCAACCCTAAAATCTATTGATCACCTAGGTCAAAGCTCTAGACCGCTCCTAACTGCCAAAAGACAAGTCGCATGATCAATTCTCCACTGCCTCTTTGTCTCTCCTGTGGCCAGGTAAGTGGGAAGTTCTCCACTACGTAAGTAGTGGGCCTAATTAAGTAACCACTAGCCTTCGACACACTTGCCTTAGACGCCACAAAAGAAACGCGGATAAGCAATGGATTACACACGACCTTCTCTTGTCCTAAGTGAGCGCGACGGTCCTTAGAGTCATCTCTAGATCTTTTTTAGTTAATGAGGGTAAATACGGATGCAAGTTTGTGATTTTTGAGGCTTAGGAAGGGTAATGAACTCCCCACCTAATCTAGATTTGGCCGTGCCCCTTAATGTCCGTATTAATATGCAAACAACCACAAAACCAAAAACTCGCACAATTTATTTTGCTTTTTGCGGCGCTGCGATTTTTGCAAAGAAGCCTGCAGCAAATTGTTAATTGGAGCAGACAGAGGAGGAGATAAGAAAGTAAGAAAGCACCTGAGTGAAAATTTTACCGAGAGGACTCCACAAAGCCGCGGAACCACCGCAATAGGGAGCTAATGCCGCGGAAACGCGGTGGTACAGTAGGATCCCTGCACGGAAATTTTTGGTACTGTTCCTGTTCAACTCCTGAGCTCTCTGGAATACTCCGAATATTTTTCCACTTGCACAGAAAGCTCCAGATTTCCTTGCAACAAACCATAACAAATCGTTTAGTGTTTTGCGCGAATTTTGATCTCAAAATTATGATGGAATAAATCTTTCAACTCAAATTTCAAATAAAGAATGAATTAGCGCACGATCCCCGGCAACGGCGCCATTTGATTGAATGAATTTCTCGTTGTGTAGTTGGAAAATTGTAAAGAAATCATAACCAAAAATATTTTGACTGCAATCAATAACGGTGTCGAATGTAGCGCATTAGTAAGTGTGGATCGTCCACAGGGAAAGTGTAATCGTTCGTGTTTTGATTTAGATGAGTTGAAACTTTAAAGAAAAGAAAAACAAACAACAATTCATGATTTATAAAATGAAGTTCAAGAATTAGAAAATTCTAGATCTAATAACAAGAAAACATTAAAATCAAGAATTGAGAATTTGTGATGATTTCCAAATCAAATATCAAGAATCGAAATGAGGCTCGTAGGAATAGATCGGATCTATAGATGTGATGAAATCTAGCGATTACATATTCTTATCCATCGATGAATTGATACTAGATCGATGATGATCAACGAGAATTAGGGATTTCTTATGAAACTAGGGTTTCATCATCTATCCCTTGTTCCTTCGTCGATATCATTCACATTCTAGCCTCTAGTAAATTCAAGAATCGATCGTGGATCCCTAATTTCGAGCGATCACATTCAAGAAAGTATCGCACCGAAACTAGGTCGTCGATTCTTCAATTTACAAGAGTTTACAAACTCGTAGGACTTAAGAGTCATTTTAAGATTTGTTACATCATCATTCTATTTATCTTCTCGACTCCTTTACGAGCGGAGTTTTACTCAAACATCACAACAAGAACCACAATCACAAATTGAGATCGAATCATGATGCAAGAATTTAAAGAAAGCAAGATTAAAGAATTTCACCTTTTATTTATCAACAATTCCGTTACAAATCGCTCAAGAACTACAAGAGGAAGAACTCGATCGTCGATTTGGCTTCGCTCATCTCCTTGAGTCACGGATCGGTTTGGATCACTTGCTCAATTGAAGATCGGCTCCGCTCCTAAAAGGTTGAAGGCTTCTCGCTTGAATGGTACTCGGGATCTTGAATTTGGCTTTGGATTTTGGGTTTTTGAGGCACAAGTTGTGTCACTCAACTTGTGGGTGGAAGAGGAAGAGATGAGAGATTAATGAACTAATGAACTACCCAAAACCCTAGATCTAGGTTTCCTTTTATAAGCATCTCAACCTAGGATCTAGAATTCAAATTTCACTTTTCCCTCCAAAATGAACCACTTTTCCCTCCAAAATGAACAACTTTTCCCTCCAAAATGAACTACATCATTTGAATTTTCCCTCCAAAATAAACTACCTCATTTGAATTTTCCCTCCAAAATGAGTTTGTTAGAAAGAATCTTCTAGAAGAAGTTTGTTGGAGGGAATATTCTAGAATGAGGTTGTTACAAGGAGGCTTCTAGAAGAAGGTTGTTATAAGGAGGCTTCTAGAAGAAGGTTGTTGGAGAGAGACTTCTAGAATAAGTTTGTTGGAGGGAATATTCTAGAATGATGTTGTTAGGCCGAGCCTTCTGGATGAAGCCACGTGGCATTCTGTAGTCTTCTGGAAGCTATTGGCGTTACATAAGCCACGTGCAGGAATTATGGAGTGATGATGTCATCTTTATGCCGTGGATCCGCGGCGGGAAGCGCCTATTGGCCGCGGATCCGCAGCCCATTAGAAGCTTTAACGCATGGATATTTCTGAGTGTTTTGGTGCTGCAGTTGTGGCCTCTGTAAAATGTGTGGAATCTCATTTTGCTTTCTTTATTTCTGCCAGATCTCAAGTCTTGGACTTGGCCTATTTTTGCCAGCACTTTGACAATTTTGGCTCTGTTCCTGGAATTTCCTGCACAGACTCTGAAACAAGTGTTAAGCAATACAGGGATGATGCAATGCCATGATAAACAGTTAATTTCGCTAAAAGTGCCGATTTTGAAGTATAACACATGCAATCTGTTATTTTACGACTGTTTTGCTAATATGTGCAATATGAAAACCGAACTCCTCTAGATGAATGCAAAAGATAGGGTAATTGACGTGTTAAAAATACATTATTTTCGACTGATCATTACTCCTCGGGTGATTCCGACTAATTCTCCTTTTGGGTTTGGAGGAGAATTCGAGGAAACTGTGGGAGCCATCCTGATTAGATAAAATGATTAACCATTTTGATTTAGGTTAGAGTGCATGCTGAGGGTTTCTTCTCTCTCTGTCTCTCTCTCTGACTACGATTATGACCCGACCTTTGACTAAAACTCATGAAACCAAGTTGACCGAACCTTCTTAAAACACTTTGACTTTTGGAATGTCACGGTGTCGCATACATCATTGCCACTTCTATATCACCTTTACATTTCTCCAAAACACCTCGTATCACTACGAACATCCACTTCCATTGGATAAATCCATTGTATAGTTACATACGAACTCGAAGGAACTTTTTCGAGAATGGATTCTGGTTCTGGAGAGATTGAATAAGATTATTCGGTTGTCTTTTCTCTTTACCTTCTCTCAGGTTGGCGAGGGCTCCTAGGATTAGGAGAGGGTACACCTATTGAGCTTATTGGATAGTCTTCCTCCAGACCATATGCAGGTGCCGAACGGTAGGGAAGGAAGAAAACCAACAAGCTTAGCTGTGGTGTACAGAAGATAATGAGTAAAGACATATAAAAGGATTAGAATAATGGTGAAGAAAGTTGCGATCACCATCATTCACGACAAAGATCATGTATACCCCTGCCACTCCTACATCCACTTTGCTTTTCTCAAGGACACTCCGTATCACTACGGATATCCACTTCCATTGGATAAATCCATCATATAGTTGCATACGAACTCGAAGGAACTTTTTCGAGGATGGATTTTGGTTCAAGAGAAAAAGAATAGGATTATTCAGATGTCTTTTCTCTTTACCTTCTCTCAGGTTGTGAGGGCTCCTAGGATTAGGAGAGTACACATATTACGCTTATTGGATAGTCTTCTTCCAAACCTTAGGCTGGTGCCGAAGGGTAGGAAATGAAGAAAACCAATTAGCGTAAAGGAGGTGTACAGAAGGTAATAAGTAAAGACATAATAAAGGGATTGCAAAGAGGGCAGGTAAGTATATGGTTACTGTCATGATTCAGGATAATGGAAGATGCGTTACTAGGTATACTAGTTAACCCTTTTGGAACATTTTCATGTTTCAGTTTTACTGTGCAATGTTAATTGATAATTGTTTTCCCAATTGGAATCTAACTCCAGGGTATGTATTTACCAGATCGGTTTCTCACATTTGTTTGTTATTACAGATGGTGAGCGGGAGTAAGGTATTGGAAATTGGGTGATTAGATTCTCATTGTATCGGAATTCATTTTAATTGGTGATATTTGAGGAAATCATCTGGATTTTTGCCGGATGGCAAATATATGGATTTGAATATCTGTTGTTATGCACCAATTTCAAACTGATATATCTGTACTTTTATTTTTATAAAGTGAGATATGTTTTTTTGATATTATGTCTATGAAATTTACCTATATCGGTTGGTGATTAGGTAAGGTGTATTCAACAGCGGTGTAATTCTTCTTAACCATACTACAGTTTTTTAACCTACGACGCACAGGATTTGAGTTGTTAAACTCAGGGGACTTATACAAAGTATGGTATATTTTCCAGTGTCCATTAGGACAAAGGGGTTGGTACTCGTACTATATTGTGTTTACTTATGACTTCTCTAGTTCTGGACATGTATTTCATTGAAATGCAAGGTCCAGATATTCAGAAGTTATTGGTATAAGAATAATGTAGAGAACCATTTGTTGTAAGTATCAGGATTCTTCGAGGAAGTCGAAGATGTAGATACTTGTGTTTGGTATTCAGTTAATAGTAATGGTTTTGAGAACTTGATTCTCTTTCGGGTTACTCATATATGGATGCACTCCTAGATGAGTAATGCTGATTGTCCTTTTTCCATTTGGTTGATATGCACTGGAGACAGATGCATGTTTTTGAATCTGGTTCAAATTAGATTAGTGCTTTTGTTTCTATATTAGATTAATATAGAATCAATTTATTTCTTAACGATGTTAAGATATATGGAGTTGTCCGGCTGATGCTTAAAACCAGAATCCGGATAAACTCAAGGCACGTTTCAGTAATGGCAGTTTGTGGGTTATCCCGGGCTTTGACGAGGGTTAACTTTCTACCATCAGGAAGATCAATATTTATATTGTTCTTGACTCGCCACAGCTTTAGTCAAATGGACTTTTTCAGAAAACACAAGTGGGAGTATGGTAGAACTGGAAGTTATTCCAGAACCACAAACGATTACCGAAGATTTAATAGAACCTGAGGATTCAAATAGTTTCGACATTCCATTAGCCACTCCACAGATTTGGTGGGTAACCTCAGGCACCCGAGAGGTACTTCGGTCTTCTCAGTAACGGTGATAGGGAGGTTCTTGTTTACCCAGACTTTCCATTGCTGTTGTTCTAGACTATAAGACCCTGCAGGAGGATGAGTATAGCGTCGTTCTAAACTAGCTTTAGAAGTGCACGTGTATATGACTTTGCCAGAGGGTTGTTGTAGTCAGTGGGAGCAGCGGAAGCATAGTGGGCAAGTAGCTTATGTCTATTTATAGACTAAAGTAGGTATAGCGGAAATAGATCATCTAATTTTTATGTGACAGTCATAGGCCTTGACTTCATCAGAATTGGAGATGGATCTGGTAAGAAGGTAGTAGAGAGTGATGTCCAGTTATTGGGATGACATGCACTTAATTGGAAGAGATATTCCTATACTACGATCGGTTATACTATGGTTTTCACAAAGTTGTTTCTCCACAAAGGATATAGATATAATATCAGATTTTCTGGTAACTAGATCTATGGTTTTAGATCTAGATTTGGGAAGTATCCCAATCTGGGTACTTTGACATTAAATGGATGACTCCTGGCATGGTGGTGTACATGCAGGTGATGGAGTCACCCTCTCTAAAGGTGTCTTACAGACTAAAGGGGAGAGGGATCTGCATGATTAGCATATCACTTGCTTAGGCAATTAAGTTAATCATGAAATGTCGAGTACCACACCAGATGTTGCTTTTGCACTAGATGCAATAAGCAGATATATTAATCCAATCCTGGAGGAACATTGGGAAGCAGTTATTGAACATAAGTGAATGTTCTTGGGAAATGATTACGGCAGCCTCCTTCTGGAGACGGTTATCATATCAAGTTTCCAAGGTGACCAAGATGACAGAGTGACTGTCAGAGTTATAGTTTTTCCCTCTTTTGAGAGACAGTATGTTGGACAGGTGGTCCAAGCGAATACTGAGGAAAGACATGGCGTAGGATACTGATTAAATTCAGTGGACGATACAGTCTAAGTAGTTTGCTGGATTTGGAGTTCATTTATGAACTGGGTCCCATCAGACATCCAAAAAAATTCTAAGACAAGTATTATTCATTTCGGAAGATAGTTTTCTCCGCGAAGTTGAGATATAGAGAGATAAAGAAAGAAACTTTGGAGCGGATCCACTCACTGAGGCTATTTCTCGAACGCAATCATTTTCGCAAACGGGCTTTGCGAAACTGATTAGTAGAGAAGTTGGGTGTTCGGTATCACACGGGATGTGAGTATGCGACATCGCAATAATTGGCCTTAACTGCAAGTGGGAGATTGTTGGCTATAGTGCCCTCAAGGCAATTATCATAGTCGCGGATTTGTGATTATGATGATTGAGGCAGGACCTATACCGATGAAACGGTCTTACTCAGGATGATAGTATGCTATCGGGTTTGTCTTTATCATCATATACTTATTGATAGAGCCCATAGGATTCTTGCTTGACTACCGGCATTATGATGGCGATCATATATATAGGAGCTGGGGTCTATAAGCACATCCTTAAATGTCCTTAGTCGTAGGAGTATCGAGACCGGGCATCGATACTCCAGTGTAGACTAGTGTATACTGATCGAGACCCCGACGAGGGGCGGTGGCCAGATCTCACAAGCCATTGGTGTTAGTTTGTTCACCTAAGATAGTATACAGGTGCTCATTGGGTTATGAGTACACTGGACGGACTCGCCGGGAACCTGCTAGTTGGTATTATACCTATTGTCAGATAGCAGTTCCTAGGTGACATGTGTACAGGTTAGTCTGTCGACCAGAGATCGTCATTTGTCTCGTCTAAGTTCCCACTGTGCTTTGATTACTACCCTACCATGGCTCAAAGGAGTCATGCAAACAGGTTTTAGTTAGGTACAGTCCCGAGCCACATGGAGGCAGTGATCGGATCGTCGGGGATTCGTCTCTTCTGGTATTGGGGGTTGATGTCGCGTTGTGTACGGATGGCCATCACCATAAATCCGTGGCCACGGTGGACGAGAATTATCTATTTAGGATTGATAGTTTCTCAGGTAGTGATGGGTTTCATACCAACACTAAATATCGTGATGTTGGGGGTCTGACTTTATCCACCCTCCTAGACTCGATATTCGATACTCTTAGACAAATAGACCAGACTGTACGGATATTGTCACTGTCAGGCTCAGTAGGGGTTCAGGATGAGTTTGCTCGCCGGCATCCCTTTCGCTCTATACCTGGATAGCCGTTACGTACAGCTAGTGCCGCTGACGTGCTTGTGGTTAAACCCACTGCCAGCGTATTGACGAGTCTTTAGAGTCCCACACAGAGGGTTTTCACGGTTCATGCGATATGGTGTACATGAGGTGTTAGTTATGTATATGCCCTAGAGGCCATTGTTGTACATATGATGTATATTATAATGGATGCTTGGATATTTATAGAGAGGACTTTCTTGCTCGTCATGATAGTATGCTATTTGGTTTTCATTTATCTTAACATGTTGACTTGTATTGGTTTACTGTCTTTCTCTCACATGTTGATAAAGCCCTTAGGATCTATACTCGACTACTGGGACTATGATGAGATCATATTAGTGGGGCCATGGTAGTCGATGAGTACATCCTATAACAGTTCCTAGTTGAGGGTATATCGAGACAGGGCATCGATACACCAGAGTAGACTAGCGTATACGCATCTTGACCCATATGATGGGCGATGGATGATCCTATATCCATCGGTGTTGGACATCAAGGATGGTATGCGGGTGCTCAGTGGAGACTGGGTACACTGGACGGACTCGCCGAGAACTCCCAGATGGTGATATACCACACGTCAGATGGCAGTTCTCCGGTGACACTGGTACAGGGTAGTCTGTAGACCCGAGATCGCCATAGAGTCTTGTGTGAATCCTACTGTGCTTTGATTTCCACCTTACCACATCCAAGAGGGCGTGCAAAATGGTGGCTTTTGGGTGCAGTCCCGAATCACATGGAGGCAATGAGCGATAGGACGGGATTCGTCTCTCCCGGTATAGGGAGTTGATGTTGTGCTTTGTTCGATTGGCTATAACTAGAAGTCCCTGGCCAGGGCTGATATAAAGATTTACTGGTAAGTGTTACTAGTAGTTTCTCGACCTGTTATGAGCCTCACATCGACACGACTTATCGGTTACTGGGGTCTGACGTATACCACCCCTAGACTTGATATGCGACATATCAGACGAACAGACCGGACTGTACGTGAGTGTTACTGATTGGATTCACAGGAGAACGTACAGGCTAGCTTGTTGATCTTCTGATCGCTTAATACCTGGGTGGCTGTTATGTTTAGCTGACCGCTTGCAGCTTGTGGGTGTTTGATATGATCATCACCTGTTACTGGCGTATTGACGATTCTTTAGAGTCCTACACAGAGGTTTCTTGGCTCAGGCAAAACGGAGTAGAGGCACATATGTGATATGTGCAGGACCGAGGATAATACAATATGAGATACCGTGTTGTATTCTCGCGATATTTAGATATTAACCGGGTCATCGGATCAAGTGTTGATTCGATGAATCGGTACATGATATATTAGTTGGTTATATTCGATATAGTCGGATCGTCGGATCAAGTGTTGATTCGATGATTTAATGTATAATAATATATATGATATATTGTATTACATTATCTAATATTGTCTCACTTTATTATTTCATTTTCTTACCGGATAATACATTGATCTATATGCGATATATGTTAATTGTATTATTTTCTTTTGTTGCAAATATATAATATATATGTGATATATATTATTGCAACATGATATGATTAATAATGGAATATGTTTAGTAGAGATTAAGCAAGGTTAGGGTTTGATTAGGGTCAGCTTCTTCTTGCACTATCTAGAAGCTTTCCTTTGGTCAAGTGTAAGATATTATCTTATGACTCATTCTTTTAACCTAACCAAACCCTAGCCCTAGTTTATTCACTACAAAGGTTAACCTTATCATCCTTGACCATGGTTCCATGATCAATCATATATTCTTATCTACTATTCATCACAAAAGGATTATCTCATGATTCTTCATCTTCTTCTCTCTTGAGTTTTGAAATAGCTCACTAGATTTTCCTTTGGTGATGATTTCTTGTGAGAAATTGATATAAAAAGATAGCATAAATACTACTCCATAATCCTCATCTAATCTAGCCCATTAGATTAGGGTGTTCACATCATTAGAGTGAGAGAGCTTGGGTTATAGCAACTTCGACGTAGATCATCGGAGAAGCGGAACACTACAAGCTAGCCTGGATCGTTCGAGTCGTGGAGCCTCTCTTGAGTCCGGGAGATCGTGGATCACGGCGAAGGGACTTATACTCAGAGCTTATGAAGCGAAGGAGTGGACTACAATGGTTGTAATCCCTCACACTTAGTGGTAAAGATGTTTACTTGCATGTTAAACCCTAATAATCTAGCAATGATCCCGGCTTTGGGTTGTTCGGCACGTCTAAAATTTTATTCGGGCATGTTTGATGCCTTATGAACCTTCACAATAGTGCCTAGGAACCCTACAGTAGTATCAGAGCTAAGCTAGAGCATTAGGTGAAGTCTGAGCGAAGTTTAAAGTCCGATCGAACACGGAAACCCCGATGTTTACCCCTCTCTGGACATTTTTCAAAAATGTGATTTTTTATAAATTAAAAATGCTCAGAAAAAAAAGCAGGAAAAACTAAGAATTACTGTGAAGTACGGTCCTCTAAGTCACTTATTTGACCGTGGAACCGCGGCCAAACCAATGGTTTGGCGGCGGTTCCGCGGCCAAAACAAGGGTTTGGCGGCGGTTCCGCGGCCAAAATTTGGACTGTCCCTCATATTTCATATATTTATTCTTAGGTCCTTTCTTGTCATTTTTTTCTGGGAATTTTTTCATTCCACTCAAGTGTTGAGTTTTCTAGGGTTGTATTGGGGACTCGTTGATTCGATCGGATAATTTATCTTCGTTTAAGTTATTTTCGGATAATTTTAGAAACTGTTAAAAAGTTCGAACGGATATCAATAACTCACTTTTTCCCCTGTCGGAAAATTTTCAAAAGTTGGATTTTTTCTCGAGTTTGAAACTTTCGTAAAGTCATGCAAGTAACGCGGTGGAACCTCTAGAAGACAACAAACCTTGACTCGATTATGTGACCGTCCTGAACTGCCTCTAAACCTTAGGGTTTGCGGCAGTACGGCGTGCCACATGTGAGGCGTTGGCTTGACCCTTCTACGGCTGGTCACCGGTACTGTGACATATTCTGGGATTATTTGAACTCCGCTCAAGTGTTGAGCAATTTAGGAAATTTTGGGTATTTGATTATCTTTTCGGGAAGTTTAATACTGTCTGTTTATCTGGAATGTGATACAATATGTGGAATTCATAGAGTTTGGCATGAAATGCGAAGTATGTGATATTTTGGATTTACGATATCTAAAGTGATTGTGGATTCCAAATATTTTAGTTTTACAATTTCTTTTCTATGACCGTAAGTGTAGTATGTAGTTGTATTGCCGGTCTTCGTTGCTATACATCTACGAGGATCGGTGTATGCATACTTACTTACGTTGATGATACGTGATATTATGTGTTGCTGTAATATATTATATTGGATCATCGTGTTCTGAATAGCCGGGGGTTTTATGTGAGATGAGGGTTTTTATTTTCATTCATGTAAAATTCATTTGTATGTAATATTTTTTTATTGGGGCACTTCCGGGATGAGGTTGATGTCACCAGTGTATATTATTTACTTTTCCGCATTAGATAGACCCAAGGAGGGGAGCACAAGTAACCGGGTTCTAGGGTCCAGTGGGAGGCCATCTCGAGGAGTCGAGACCGGGTCTCATAACCCCAGAATTGGCAGTGTTACTTGCCGCTCTCGTAGGGATGTTGGGATGTGGGTTTGGCTGTTCGTCGCGACCGTGGAATCCGTATTTTATACCGGCTCGTATTAAAAACACGGACATCCTAGTATATCCAATATTTCATATATGTTCTTCTGCTGCAATGTTATGTGATGAGATCATATTACTTCCTGAGACGAATGCTTATACTATATATATATGCTGATATATAAATATTACTGCTTTCGTTTCTTCTGTGATGCTTAGGAAGCATAAGCTGATGGGATTTTATTAATGAGATTAATAAAAATAAAAAGAAACCTAAAAGATGTTGGAGAATCAAAACTTTATAAAAAGGGTAGCTACAGTTTTTCTTTGCACAGCGGTATATATGATATACCCTGCACCTTATTCGATGAGGAAAGAGCCGAGATCCCTTCAACGGGAGTGACCTCTTTAGCGAAACTGGCAGATGTTACAAACTCGCGGTTTAGTTTTTGACAGCTTCTATAGTTTTTTGCTTTGCACAGCGGTATATATGATATATCTTGCACCTTATTCGATGGGGAAAGAGCCAAGATCCCTTCACCGGGAGTGACCTCTTTAGCAGAACCAGAAAAGCCTCAAAAACACTCCTTTTCAAAATTCACTTGATACTACGACGATATCAAGTTCATTACGCTCAAGGTTTTCTGAAAAACCTGCGTAGCCCTCCGTCATTTCAGATAGATATTATTTAGTATTCGTGCTATATTTGTTGACTTAGTCAAGGCGTAGTGTACGGTAGCTAAATAGTGTTTATCTGTTCAAACATGAGATGTGATTGGATTAGGGTATTCGCACGGCCTTGTTGACTCAATCAAGGGTCGTACGGGGGGTTTAATTCAATCGGGAAATGTACGGGTTGAACTTGACTTGCGATTTATGGTTTGTTGACTTAGTCAAGGCCATAGATCGCTAGGGGAAAAAGCATTATCGGGAATTTCAAGTGTTGAAATTTGCAATGAGATTGCATACCTCCTATGAGATAGTTGGATCCCGATACCCACTGCGAGTAAGAGTTACTCCTGGGAGAGTTTTACACAGGACAATTAGCCGATCAAGTAGGTGTCTAGAAAAGTATTAATGAGGTTACGCCTCTGGGAAAATGAGGTTTACTTTAATTAGGTCCATGCGAAAGCACGGGGAACCTCCCTCAAGTACCGACACTGATCTGGCTGAAAGATTGACGAAATTGTAGGGGGTAATTAATCCCGGCTAATCTTACCTTTTAGGGTTTGAAGGAAGATTTGATAAAAACAGTGGGAGACATCCTGATTAGATAAGATAATAACCAATCTAATCTTGCAAGAGCATACACTAAAGTGTTTTTTTCTCTCTCTCTCCAGGTAGCGACCATGTCAGGCCATAATCAAGATAATAATATGAATGTATTGACTGAACCCGCTTATTATACTGAGCAGGGGAACGTTGGACTCGTTCTTTCTTATAAGAGTTATAAGACTGAACAGGGAATAGGAGAATATCTGGATTCTCAAGCCGCCCAAAAGAACATGCATGTTGATGCATCTTCTTCAGGTGTGTTAGTTATTGAGAACTGTTTCTCAGTTCACCCTACGTCCTGGGTATTAGATACCGGATCAGGATCCTATATATGTAAATTGTTACATGGGCTACGAAAAGGTAGAGAACTGGGAAAAGGTGATCATTCCGTTCAAGTAGGGAATGGTGCAAGCATTGCAGCCAAGGCAGTTGGCGAATATCACTTAGTATTACCAAGTCGTAATACACTGATTCTGAATGAGTGCTATTATATACCGAACATGATGTGCAACATTATATCAGTTTCTTTATTACGTAAAGAAGGATATAATTTTGTAGTAAAGGATAATGTTATAAACATATTCCTAGATCAAAAGTTGATTGCATCAGGCTCGTTACATAATGGCATATTCATTCAAAATCAAAATACAGTCCTCAATATACAAAACACACACAAGAGGAAGAGTTCAGAAATGAACGAATCCTTCTTGTGGCATTGTAGACTTGGTCATATCAATGCGGCACGACTAGCTAAGTTACATAAGAATGGATATTTGAATACGTTCGAATTATCATCTTATGATACTTGCCATTCGTGTCTCAATGGAAAAATGGCCAAAGCTCCGTTTAGTGGATACGGAGAAAGAGTTACGGAACTCTTAGGACTGGTACATAATGATGTATGCGGTTCCATGTCTACGCATGCCTGGAATGGTTCTTCCTACTTCATTACATTCACTGACGATCTCTCTAGATACGGGCATGTGTTCCTGTTGAAACACATGTCTGAAACTTTTGAGAAATTCAGAGAATATAAGCACGAAGTAGAGAACCAAACGGGCAAAAGTATTAAGATTCTTCGATCTGATCGAGGAGGTGAATACTTAAGCAAAGAGTTCCTAGATTATCTAAAAGAGAATGGGATTCTCTCTCAGCTTACTCCTCCTTATACACCACAGCACAACGGTGTATCGGAGCGGAGGAATCGCACCCTATTAGATATGGTGCGCTCTATGTTGAGCGAAGCTGAGTTACCTGTTTCCTTCTGGGGGTATGCGCTTGAGACAGCCATATACATATTGAATCTAGTTCCGTCTAAATCTGTACCTACCACACCATATGAGATATGGAGTGGGAAGAGACCATATTTTAAACGAGTTAAGATACGGGGTTGTCTGGCTTATGTCAAAAGGCAAAATCTGGACAAACTCGAGGCACGATCAGTTCTTTGCAAATTTATGGGATATCCAAAGAATTCTCAAGGATATTTTTTCTACCACGCTGAGGAACAAAAAGTGTTTGTTGCTCAACATGCCACTGTTCATACGAGAATATTGCATTTTATACCGCCCATTCTTACGCTCGTTTGTTTATAGGCAAGTGCTTTTAATCAGTGTTTGCTACATATTTGCAGGATACTGGTTCTCGACTCTAAACAGTGAAATTCATGGAAAAGTACGACAAATTCCGGATTACTGCCAACCACAGATAAAACACGGGTCTCCGCTCTCTATCTGTATGTTGCCACACACCAGTTTAAGGATCAAAATGGCAAATCAATGTCATTTTCATACACAAAGCTCAATGTCAACACAAGATCCAACATATCTACGCGGATCTCGAGGAAATCATGGCAAAAGATCCACATCACATCACCTTTTGATCTACTGAAATTCTGGAAGAATTGTGAAGAGATTCTGAGAAAAGTACTATACCACACTGAATAGGACCACAAACCAGGGGATCCGACAAAAGATGAAGGCACAAGCCTTCTAAAAGGCCGTGGAACCACGGCATAAGCGCGCTTAGGCCGCGAAACCGCGGCCATGTGGACTCCGCTCTTGGTCAAATTTCAGGGGCAGTTTTGGAATTTCATATATTGACAGATTGTTGCCCTAGGTTCTCTGTTTCCTGCCTATAAATTGCCCAGAACTTGCCAAGCCAAAGGTGTTCTTTTTCATGCCCACTTTTTGTTAGTTTTTAGTTTACTTCTTCTTCTTCTTCATTCTTTCCTCCATGAAATTGTTGTGAGAGCTTTTGAGTGGATGTTAAATGAAGATGAGGGTTATTTTGTATCATTCTTTTTTGCTTAGCTTCCCCCTTGAGGTGTCTACCTTAACTTGATCTTGCAACCTCTTAAGTGAGCTTGCAAGTTTAAGCTTTGGTCATTGATCTCAAGGGGTTGTATCATTTTGTTCTCTCTTTTGTGCTTCATTCTCTATGAGTTCTTTGCCTTTTCTTGATCTTGCAACCTCTTAAGTGAGCTTGCAAGTTTAAGATTTGGTTATTGAACCAATGTCTTGTTTTGGGTTCTATGGTTCTTAGTTTCATTTCTTGCTTTACTTTCATGCACTTAAATTCCATGCACTGTTAATTACTTGCTTGTAATCTTTTCTTTTCTTTGTTTACCTTTTCTTTTGCTCTTTTTGGTTCGTTTTGTGAATGGTTGTAATTGTTGTTGTTAAGAATAAATACAATATTGTAAGTTAATGTTTCTTTGCTCATTTACTTTTCCCGTTATTTTCCTTTGAACTCCGCCCAAACGTTACGCAAGCGCTCCGTTAGGCACCCTACCCTACCAAGGTAACGGTGATTCCTAACCGCGACCGGTTGCGTTCGGTTTGGCCGGAGGCGAAAGCAAGAGACAAGAACGGACGGACAAGGGTTAATAAGTCGGATTCCACGAATACCGTGCTTAAGTACCCTAATCCACGTTGTTTCCGATTGCTCTAGCTTCAATTGGTCAAGACTCGGCTCAAAGGTTTTGAGTGCGGATTTCTTTAGCTTACACTTTCGTATCTTTTTATTAACAACTTTTATACTTGCATATAAAACACATAGGTTAGATTTGAACAAACATATACACATTCTTTATTAACTCGTCTAAAACTCGAACGGACATACAACCATCTCCCTGTGGATCGACCCGTGCTCAACCGGCTAGCTGCATAGCGACACCGTCCTGATCGCTGTTATAATTTTAGAACTTTGAACATCTGACACACTAAAAGCGTGCGATCAAATGGCGCCGTTGCCGGGGAGACGGTAGCGTATTTTCTTTTTTGTTATTCGGGTTAATATTCTTTTTGTATATATTTATAAATAAAAAAAATAAAATCTTTTTGTTATTTTTTGATAATTTTTGTGAGCAAGTGTGCAGGCTAATCTGGAGAAAGTACAGTAATCCAAAAAGAAAACAGAGGTTTTTATTTTGGAAAAGAGAAGAAGTGGAGTTCGTTAACCAAAGACAAATCTCCAAGTCAACATTTTGATCGCGGAACCGCGGTCAAAAGGTGTCTTGCGCGGCGGTTCCGCGGTCCCATTGAGGCCTCTGTGCCTAAATTTTCTCCACCCCTTTGTCTTTTCATTTATCTTCTCTGTGAATTCCACTATACTGTATTTTCTGCAGATTTTTGCGGATTTGTGAACTGCGATTGTGTGGAGCAAAGTGTACGTTCAAGGCTAAGGTGATTGCAAAGTACAGTGCCAAAGATCCGGGTAGTTTGACCCGCGCAAGCGAACTTTTCAAGCTTCCCGGATTTGATTCAACGGGGGGTTTTCCTAACCCAAAAACTTAACGGTACGTATTTCTTAAACACCTTCTTCTTAAACCCGACGCATCCAATATACTATTCTTTGCAGGATTCTTTGCAAGTTCGCTAGCAAACGCTAAAAATTGACTAACCCGTATTTGTTGCAGTGTCGTGCTTAAACTAAAAAAAAAGATTGTATGATTCTTTATAGAATTTTTATTGAATTGTGCATTGCATACATTAATACGGACTTAAGGGCAAGCGAACCCCACAACATACGGTAAAGGATTTCATCACCTTTTCCGTGGCCCACAAATCACGAACTTGAGCATAACGTTTACCCGCACAAACTTTAAAAGAAACTAGACCTTAAGCCTTAAGGACTTTACGCTCACTAGGAGAAGTTAACTGTGTTTAGAACCTCGCTTAACGGTATATTATTTGCGGGGTATCTAGGAAAGTGTTAACGGCGAAACCGCCAAAAGAGAAAGGGTTATTTAATTAAGGACCTTCGTGAAAGCGTCGGAAAACCTCCCCTTATCTCTGCACTTACCTGGCCTCGTGATCAGTGTATCTTAAGCCCGTTTCTCGACACAGTTTTACTTCGAAAATCAAGTTCTAGAGCAGGTCTAGTTGACCTAGGTGAACCCTAAAACGATTAGGTGTGTGGTATTTTTGTGTCGTGATTGTTTTTGTCCAGATTCTTTTTGTGTGTATATTTCATTCTTTTGTTAATAACTAAAAAAAAATCACATTCTTTTTCCCCTCCTTTTCTCCGCCTTTCTTTCTTTCTCTCTTCATATCATGGGTACCCCACCTCGCAAAACTCTTGCCGAACTTTGGTACCCACAACCAGACATTACTTCTTACGGTTCGTGCTTTGGCCGAACGTCGAACGATCCCTCCATGCCCAAAATCTCTTTGAAAGATCGGATAGACGCGTCTAGAACAAACACTTGCCCTCCGCAATCCACTTTGTATCAACCTTTTCAACCTCCCCCACCCTTTTATGTTGATACCCCTTTTGCAAGTCGTCCTTTGTCCGTCGCTGAACATATTGAACAATCCTGTAGCCGATCTTTCACTCCTTTCACCACTACAGATTCTTGGGATCAACAATTCCATTCGCCTTCTTATCCACATGTTGATCCTTCTCCTGTCCAGCCATTCAATTCCTACCAGTCCTACCCAACTTTTGCACCTTCCCTAGACATTGCTTCTGAACCGCCATTTGGGAGTTTTCAGTATCCAAACAACTTTGAATCTTTTACTGAAACCCCTTCACAGCCCATGTCTAGTCTGGAACAGTCTTTGGAAGACTTTACGGTAGCGTCGTACCAACAGATGATGGATTTGAATGCGTCCATGGCCGCCCTCATACAACATAGTGACCAGGTAGCTAGTTTTCAACTAGCTCCAAATTTTCCAATGTGTGAAGAGGCGGTAGGACAGGTTGAGAATTTGAGTGGAGAGAGTGAGATGTACCCCCTTCCGAATCAAGCCTACCCGTTTCAACTTGAATCCCACAACTCCGGTTTTGAATGTCTATCTAGTGTTCCAAACGATTCATTGATTAAAGATAGAACAGATAATGAGTTGTGTGACTTTGTAGTGTTTGATTTGCCCGATTGTGAAGGGTCCTTTTCGAATGAAACCACACCCAATCCTTTTGACCTCTACATCTCCACTCTAGAACCTGAATTGATTAATATCCATGCTTTTGTTGAGGTGTCTGAGAATATAGATTTTCACTTGATTGAGGATATTGACGCTGGGAATATTTTGGATGATGAAACCGCAGATTTGGCTGAGTTTTTCTCTCCAATTCATCATCCCGAGTCATTAAATGTTTTTCCCGAACCCCATATGCGTCTGGATTTTGAGGATAAATGCATGGATGTGCTGAATTTTGAGGATATTTTTGAGGATGAACCAGTTTTGCTTGATGAGTCGGATTTTCCAATTCATCCTGTCCCTGTCATTGACTGTGTACACCCTCCAGAACCCTTAACCGATACCTTTCCTCAATCACTTCCTCCCATCCTTTCCATCGTTCCGACATTGCAAGAAACCGTATCATTTTCACTTCCTATGTCTGGTTTACCAAGTTCGGAGTACCCATGATTTCTCACGAATCTTGAGGGATTTGACCCAATTTCTCGCCATATTGATAGATTAGTACAATCCATCTTTTCACATCGATCATTACAGATTGTACTAATTTATTCAATCCATTTCCACCCTCAAGTTCGTATTCCACTTCTTTCTCCCTTCCTCCATTCTTCTTCTTATATACCTAGACCGTATACCATTTCTATCTCCATACGGTCTCGCGTATTCTCCCTCTCTTTTCTCTACGCCTTCTTCCACCAACCTGTACATTATAGCGAAAAAATCTTTGAATGGTTGGTGCTCACTTTTGGCCTGTGTAAGGCCTTGTATTGCTTGATACTGTTCTCTTTCCCCCTATTCCTGAACTTCAACGCTTAACAGTGGAAACACTGTTTTACTTAAGTTTGGGAGGGAACCTTTTTGTGTATATGTTTTTGTCTTGTTTTTTATATATAAAAAAATAAAAAAAATTTAGGGAGCGCCGATAATTTTGACCCTCTTGGTGTAGCCTGACAGTGTGGGCACTGTCAAGTTTAAGTTTGAGGGTGTGCTCGGTAAGCTTTCTTCCTTCGCATTCATTTGTATATTCTGCATTTGCATACCTTATTAAAAACCCACAAAAATCGAAAATTTTCCAAAAATATAAAAACTTTGTCGTCAAGTTAGCTAATAGGGTAACTTAGATTTTTATTCTGAATGTTTAGTTGATATGTTAGAAATAACTAAATTCTAGGCTTACGAATTGAAAATCCTAAAAATAACCCTCATTCTGTCTAACTTTGGTAAGTATACGTCCTTACAGTTTTTTTTTGAGAAATAGTTAATCTTGAGTTCAGTTCTTAAGTTAAGTCAAGATGAAGGGAAAGTATTGAAGCTTTACTGAAAGATAAGTATGAAAATAGTTTCTTTTCTTGAGTTCAAATTTAGAATGTATATACCGTAAAAACTGCACTTACACGCACCTTGAAACTTGGGATAGTAGAGGATACCTAGAAATACTCTTTCCCGAAAACCTAGTATGAAAGAAAAAACGGTATTTAAAGCTAAACACCAAAAGAGCATATTGAAAAATATATCCGGTCTTGAAAAAGAAAAAAAAATAGAATAAAGTCAAGACCTGGAAACTGCTATTTACGCTTTAAAGTTCACACATTCAGTAATCGGCCGTTAGTGCCTCAAGAAGCATTAATAGTCGCATGAAAAGTGTGTGAGCAACACCGTCCATCATTAAATGAAAAGAAGTAGTATTAGGTATTAGGGCAAGGGTATTATAGCTTGAATTGAATTCTTGAGTATAGGGGTGCAAATATACACACACGTAGGGGTATACAATCGATGTTTGGATAAAAAATAGAAATAAAGAATAAGACTTGTGTTTTCTGTAATGTTGATAAAAATCCCTGATTTGAGGCCGCACTTTAGAAGGAAAACTCAGGAGAACCAACATCTTTCTAAAATTTTTTGGAACGTATAGGATCCAAGGTTAAATAGATAGGAGGTGTGAAAAATAAGGGTTGGATATTTCTAACTTAGGATGATAGAGTTTCTAA
This sequence comes from Agapanthus africanus, assembly GCA_030015575.1. Classification (NCBI taxonomy): domain Eukaryota; kingdom Viridiplantae; phylum Streptophyta; class Magnoliopsida; order Asparagales; family Amaryllidaceae; genus Agapanthus; species Agapanthus africanus. The sequence continues at coordinate 50,820,444 of JASDDO010000006.1, read as the reverse complement.
CGTAAATACTAAACTGTAGAAGTAGAATCGATGTTAACTTATGACACTAGCTTGACGGGATTTTGTGGGTGTAATCCGCTGAAAACCCTCATGAGACAACACTCCTCCTACTAGGGACACCTAGAGGTTTAACGGCTTGTTGCACGTGCTCAGTGCAATCGCGTTCCCTGTGAAAGTGCGGTTAGGACTTTTTTGTGAATAATTGGTTTTGTTCGGGACGAGCAAAAGTTAAGTTTAGGGGTATTTGTTCATACCAGAATATTGCATTTTATACCGCTCATTCTTACGCTCGTTTGTTTATAGGCAGGTGCTTTTAATCAGTGTTTGCTACATATTTGCAGGATACTGATTCTCAGCTCTAAACAGTGAAATTCATGGAAAAGTACGACAAATTCCGGATTACTGCCAACCACAGATAAAACAGGGGTCTCCGCTCTCTATCCGTATGTTGCCACACACCAGTTTAAGGGACAAAATGGCAAATCAATGTCATTTTCATGCACAAAGCTCAATGTCAACACAAGATCCAACATATCTACGCGGAGCTCGAGAAAATCATGGCAAAAGATCCACATCACATCACCTTTTGATCTACTGAAATTCTGGAAGAATTGTGAAGAGATTCTGAGAAAAGTACTATACCACACTGAATAGGACCACAAACCAGGGGATCCGACAAAAGATGAAGGCACAAGCCTTCTAAAAGGCCACGGAACTGCGGCATAAGCACGCTTAGGCCGCGGAACCGCGACCATGTGGACTCCGAACTTGGTCAAATTTCAGGGGCAGTTTTGGAATTTCATATATTGACAGATTGTTGCCCTAGGTTCTCTGTTTTTTGCCTATAAATTGCCCATAACTTGCCAAGCCAAAGGTGTTCTTTTTCATGCCCACTTTTTGTTAGTTTTTAGTTTACTTCTTCTTCTTCGTCATTCTTTCCTCCATGAAATTGTTGTGAGAGCTTTTGAGTGGATGTTAAATGAAGATGAGGTTATTTTGTATCATTCTTTTTTGCTTAGCTTCCCCCTTGAGCTACCTTAACTTGATCTTGCAACCTCTTAAGTGAGCTTGCAAGTTTAAGCTTTGGTCATTGATCTCAAGGGGTTGTATCATTTTGTTCTCTCTTTTGTGCTTCATTCTCCATGTGTTCTTTGCCTTTTCTTGATCTTGCAATCTCTTAAGTGAGCTTGCAAGTTTAAGATTTGGTTATTGAACCCATGTCTTGTTTTGGGTTCTATGGTTCCTAGTTTCATTTCGTGCTTTACTATCATGCACTTAAATTCCATGCACTTTTAATTACTTGCTTGTAATCTTTTCTTTTCTTTGTTTATCTTTTCTTTTACTCTTTTTGGTTCGTTTTGTGAATGGTTGTAATTGTTGTTGTTAAGAATAAATACAATATTGTAAGTAATTGTTTCTTTGCTCATTTCCTTTTCCCGTTATTTTCCTTTGAACTCCGCCTAAACGTTACGCAAGCGCTCCGTTAGGCACCCTACCCTACCAAGGTAATGGTGATTCCTAACCGCGACCGGTTGCGTTCGGTTTGGCCGGAGGCGAAAGCAAGAGACAAGAACGGACGGACAAGGGTTAATAAGCCAGATTCCACGAATACCGTGCTTAAGTACCCTAATCCACGTTGTTGCCGATTGCTCTAGCTTCAATTGGTCAAGACTCGGCTCAAAGGTTTTGAGTGCGGATTTCTTTAGCTTACACTTTCGTATCTTTTTATTAACAACTTTTTTACTTGCATATAAAAAACATAGGTTAGATTTGAACAAACATATACACATTCTTTATTAACTCGTCTAAAACTAGAACGGACATACAACCATCTCCCTGTGGATCGTGCTCAACCGGCTAGCTGCATAGCGACACCGTCCTGATCGCGGTTATAACTTTAGAACTTTGAACATCCGACACGCCAAAAGCATGCGATCAGCCACCTTTTTGGAAAAGGAATTTCTTGCAAAAGAAATTACTGGCAAAGAGGTAGAGCTGGAGGAGGTTCTAGCACCACAAACTACAACTGATGATTTGTTGGAACCAGAAGATTCAGTAGTACCCGACGAACCCCATCCTCTCCGCCAATCTAGTAGGGTTTCTCGTCCACCTGAGAGATACTACGGTTTTCTCATTGATGGTGGAAGCGAGGATTGCATCATGGAAGATGATGACCCAACTAGTTTCGAGCAGGCCATCACGAGTGGTGACTCTGTGAAATGGCTGGATGCAATGCGATCTGAGATGGAATCCCTGTACACCAACAAAGTATGGACTTTGGAAAATGCTCCTGAAGGGGTAAAACCCATTGGGAGCAAGTGGATCTTTAAAAAGAAATTTGGTGTAGATGGAAAAGTTGAGACTTTCAATGCTAGACTTGTAGCAAAGGGTTTTCGTCAACGACCAGGTGTGGATTATGACGAAACCTTTTCTCCAGTGGCTATGCTTAAGTCCATCCGGATCTTACTTTCCATTGCTGCATACCATGACTACGAAATCTGGCAAATGGATGTTAAGACCGCCTTTCTAAACGGTGATTTAGAAGAGTGCGTGTACATGACTCAGCCAGAGGGCTTCGTAGATAGTGGGAGCAGCGGAAAGGTGTGCAAGCTGCTTAAATCCATTTATTGGTTGAAGCAAGCATCGCGTAGTTGGAATATCTATTTTGATGTTGTAGTCAAAGAGTTTGACTTCATCAAAAATATAGATGAACCTTGTATCTATAAGAAGGTAGCAGAGAGTAGGGTTGTCTTCCTCGTATTGTAAGTGGACGACATACTCTTGATAGGAAATGATATTCCTATGCTGCAATCAGTCAAGCTCTTCTTATCACAAAGATTCTCAATGAAAGATCTAGGTGATGCGTCCTACATATTAGGAATCATGATCTATAGAGATAGATCTAAACGGATACTGGGATTGTCCTAATCCAGGTACATTGAAACCATACTAAAGAGGTTTAGTATGGAAGAATCCAAGCGTGGGAACCAACCCACGATCTCTGGACTCACTCTCTCCAAAGAGATGTCTCCCAAGACTGATTTAGAGAGAGCTCGCATGCAAGGGAAACCCTATGCTTTGGCAGTAGGCTCTATCATGTATGCGATGCTATGTACCAGACCCGATGTAGCATGCTCACTAAGTGTAGTGAGTCAGTATCAAGCAAATCCTGAAGAGAGTCACTAGACAGCTGTAAAGAACATTCTCAAGTACTTGCGAAAGACTAGAGACATGTTCTTGGTGTATGGTAATGGAGAGCTCCGGGTGGAGTCCTTTACCGATTCCAGCTTCCAAAGTGATAAAGACGACTCTATGTCGCACTCGGGATTTGTCTTTACCCTCAATGGAGGGGCGGTATGTTGGAAGAGTTCCAAACAAGATACCGTTGCAGACTCGACGATGGAGGCTGAATACATCACTGCCAACGATGCTGCCAAAGAGGCTGTCTGGATAAAGAAGTTCATTAGTGAACTTGGTGTGGTTCCATCCATTGAGCATCCAATACCTCTGTATTGCGATAACAATGGAGCTGTGGCTTTGGCCAAGGAACCAATGTCCCATCAGAAGTCCAGACATATTTTGAGACGGTATCACCTGATCAGGGAGATAGTTGATCGCCGGGAGATCGAGGTCGGGAGAGTAGATACGAAGGACAACACTGCGGATCCACTCACGAAGGCCATTCTCCAGATACAGTTTGAGAGATTATTCAGGATGCTAGGTATGAGATACTACTGCAGCTGGCCTTAGTGCAAGTGGGAGATTGTTAGTTATGTATATGCCCTAGAGGCCATTGTTATACATATGATGTATATTATAATGGATGCTTGGATATATATAGAGAGGACTTTCTTGCTCGTCATGATAGTATGCTATTTGGTTTTCCTTTATCTTAACATGTTGACTTGTATTGGTTTATTGTCTTTCTCTCACATGTTGATAAAGCCCTTAGGATCTGTACTCGACTACTGGGACTATGATGAGATCATACTAGTGGGGCCATGGTAGTCGATGAGTACATCTTATAACAGTTCCTAGTCGAGGGTATATCAAGACATGGCATCGATACACCAGAGTAGACTAGCGTATACGCATCTTGACCCATATGATGGGCGATGGATGATCCCATATCCATCGGTGTTGGACACCAAGGATGGTATGCTGGTGCTCAGTGGAGACTGGGTATACTGGACGGACTCGCCGAGAACTCCCAGATGGCGATATACCACACGTCAGATGGCAGTTCTCCGGTGACACTGGTACAGGGTAGTCTGTAGACCCGGGATCGTCATAGAGTCTTATGTGATTCCCACTGTGCTTTGATTTCCACCTTACCACATCCAAGAGGGCATGCAAAACGGTGTCTTTTGGGTGCAGTCCCGAATCACATGGAGGCAATGAGCGATAGGAGGGGATTCGTCTCTCCCGGTATAGGGAGTTGATGTTGTGCTGTGTTCGATTGGCTATAACTGGAAGTCCCTGGCCAGGGATGATATAGATATTTACTGGTAAGTGTTACAAGTAGTTTCTTGACCTGTTATGAGCCTCACATCGACACGACTTATTGGTTACTGGGGTCTGACGTATACCACCCCTAGACTTGATATGCGACATATCAGACGAACAGACCGGACTGTACGGGAGTGTTACTGATTGGATTCACAGGAGAACGTACAGGCTAGCTTGTTGATCTTCTGATCGCTCAATACCTGGATGGCTGTTACGCTTAGCTGACCGCTTGCAGCTAGTGGGTGTTTGATACGATCATCACCTGCTACTGGCGTATTGACGATTCTTTAGAGTCCTACACAGAGGTTTCTTGGCTCAGGAAAAATAGAGTAGGGGCACATATGTGATATGTGCAGGACCGAGGATAATACGATATGAGATACCGTGTTGTATTCTCACGATATTTAGATATGAACTGGGTCATCGGATCAAGTGTTGATTCGATGAATCGGTACATGATATATTAGTCGGTTATATTCGATATAGCCGGATCGTCGGATCAAGTGTTGATTCGATGATTTAATATATAATAATATATATGATATGTTGTATTACATTATCTAATATCGGCTCACTTTATTATTTCATTTTCTCACCGGATAAGACATTGATATATATGCGATATATGTTAATTGTATTATTTTCTTTTGTTGCAAATATATAATATATATGTGATATATATTATTGCAACATGATATGATTAATAATGGAACATGTTTAGTAGAGATTAAGCAAGGTTAGGGTTTGATTAGGGTTAGCTTCTTCTTGCACCATCTAGAAGCTTTCCTTTTGTCAAGTGTAAGATATTATCTTATGACTCATTCTTTTTAACCTAACCAAACCCTAGCCCTAGTTTATTCTCTACAAAGGTTAACCTTATCATCCTTGATCATGGTTCCATGATCAATCATATATTCTTAACTACTATTCATCACAAAACGATTATCTTATGATTCTTCATCTTCTTCTCTCTTGAGTTTTGAAATAGCTCACTAGATTTTCCTTTGGTGATGATTTCTTGTGAGAAATTGATATAAAAAGATAGCATAAATACTACTCCATCATCCTCATCTAATCTAGCCCATTAGATTAGGATGTTCACCTCATTAGAGTGAGAGAGCTTGGGTTATAGCAACTTCGACGTAGATCATCGGAGAAGCGGAACACTACAAGCTAGCATGGATCGTTCGAGTCGTGGAGCCTTTTTTAAGTCCGGGAGATCGTGGATCGCGGTGAAGGGACTTCTATTCAGAGCTTATGAAGCGAAGGAGCGGACTACAAAGGTTGTAATCCCTCACACTTAGTGGTAAAGATATTTACTTGCATGTTAAACCCTAATAATCTAGCAATGATCCCAGCTTTGGGTTGTTCGGCACGTCTAAAATTTTATTCGGGCATGTTTGATGCCTTATGAACCTTCACAAGAGTGCCTAGGAATCCTACATGAGGTATGTGGATACATACAGATGTCCGATTAAATATGTGCACTTGCTGTGCAGACTTTAATTGGACGGTTGATAATACTAGCGGCTTAGGATTAAGCTAGTTTATTAAATCTGGTTTTGATTTAATAATTTATATATGTTTTTGTATATACGTATTCTAGTATTATTGTTCACTATACGTTTTATCTCTCGGCTATTCGTATTTTGGTACGAATACACGTATATGTATTTCGGTACATGTACCAGAAGTATTCCGTATTTTATACTGAATAGCTTGTAGAAGGTGCCACCTCATTAATGATTTTATTTATTGAAAATCATTTGGAAATGAGGTGGAAAGGAGGTATGAGGTGGCATGAACATGGACAAGGTATGGGCTTGAAGTATGGTCTCATTTGTTTAATGAAATTGAAATGGAAAATGTTTTCTTTTTGTGGGAATGAGAGAAGAGGGGGGGCCGACCATATTTGGGAGGGGATTGTTTTTCATTTGGTGACATTATTCTTGCTACTCCCTCACTCTCTCATACTTCACAAATACTTAGCCATTTTCTTAGTGGTTCATGCCAAAGCTTTCACCTCCTTCATCTTCTTCTTGAGTTTCACATTGAGCTCATATGTTGAGAGAAAATTGTGGTGGCACTTTCATACACCTCGACTCTCCATAGCTAGCGACTTTCGAGTGTCGGTTACCTCGTTCGTCGAGGTTGGAGCTTGCGCCGTTTCTCTCGGGTGGATCATCGGAGATGGAGGAAGATCGGCAACCAAACATCATCATGGAGCCGCTAGGAGCTTGGAATGAAGACCGAAGGACTCGGATCTACTCGGTATAACAATTCTAACTCTAAGTTTAGTTTGCTAGTTTAGGGTTTAAGGTCGATCCGGGATTCAGGTAGCGGTAGCGCCGGTTTAAGAAATTTTTATTCCACATTTTGGCCTCGTTTCGACGGCTGGGGCGCTGCCGGGACCCTTTAGAGATTGCATACCTTCCATATGATGGTTGGATCCCGATCCCACTGTGGGCAATAGTTGCTCCCAGGAGAGTTTTGCAGTTTGCAATTAGCGAACTTATTAGGTGTCTAGAAAGGTGTTAACGGGGCTACGCCTCTGGGAAGACGAGGTTTATATTAATTAGGTCCATGCGAAAGCATGGGGAACCTCCCTCAAGTACCGACACTGGCCTGGCTGAATGGTTAGCAAAGTTATAGACTGTAATTAATCCTGGCTAGTTTTCTTTTTAAGGTTTGAAAGAAAAACTTGATTAAAGCAGAGGGAGACATCGATTAGATAAGATAATAACCAATCTGATCTTTGCAAGAGCTTTCGCTGAGTGTATTCTTTTCTCTCTCTTAATGGTAGATACCAATGACAGGACTCAAGCTTCTACTAGATAAAAATAAACTGAATGGGACCAATTATAAAGACTGGCTGAGGAACCTTAACATTGCCTTGACTTATGATATGGTATCATATGTCCTCACGGCTCCAGCCCCGCCCGTCCCAGGTCCTAAATCCTTAGTTGCGGATATTGAAGACCGCAAGACATGGGACGCTGACTGTGCCACAGCCAAATGCCTCGCGCTTGCATCGATGGATAACACACATCAATAGCAGCACGCGAATATGGATGTCCACGCCATATTCTTCCATACAAAGGAGTTGTATGGAGAGCAATCTCGTGTATTACGATACGAAGTATCAAGGAAACTGTTTCAGATGCGAATGGCCCCTGGCACACCAGTAAGAGACCATATTCTGAAGATGATAGCTCTCATAGAGGAGCTTGAGGACCTTGGGTTGACAATGGACACTGAACAATATACGAATATTATTCTGCAGTCTCTCCCCTCCACCTTTGCTCAATTTATAGTTAACTTCAACATGCACAACATAGAGAAGGAACTACCTGAACTCCTTAATATGTTAAGGAGTGCAGAGAGCATAATAAAATCAGTGAAAACTCCTGTTTTGAGTGTTGGGCAATCTTCCTCTTCTTGCCCGAAGGCTAAGGCCAAGGGAAAGATAAAGAAGAAACCCACCAAACCTAGGGGTGGAGTTAGAAAGGTTAAGGGGAAAGACAAGTCCAAAGCTGGGGAATCAGGGAAAGGGGAATGTTATCACTGCCACAAAACAGGACATTGGAAGCGCAACTGCACAGAGTACTTGGATCTCAAGAAGAAGCATGGGGATGCTTCCGCTTCAGGTGTGTTTGTGACAGGAAACAGTTTTTCAATAAACTCTGCTTCCTGGGTATTAGATACTGGTTCAGGTTCTCATATTTGCAATTCTATACAGGGGTTGAGAAATAGCAAGGTTTTGAAGACAGGTGACCATACTCTCCGCGTTGGAAATGGTTCCAATGTACATACAGTTGCAGTGGGAGAGTATCACTTGGGGTTGCCGTCTGGGTGTATATTGGTTTTGAACCCATGTTATTATGTACCTAGTATGCTTTGTAATATAATATCCGTTTCTTTGTTGGACAATGAAGGATATAATTTTTTATTGTAGAACAATGTTAAGAACATTCACCTGAATCAAATGTTGGTTGGATATGGTACACTTAATAACGGGATATACGTCCTAAATTAACACATAGTTTTCATCATACAACGCTCTAATAAAAAAAAACTTTCAGAAATAAATGAAGCTTTAGTTTGGCATTGTAGACTTGGTCATATTAACGAAACAAGACTAAACAAGCTACATAAAGATGGATATTTAAAACCCTTTGAATATAAATCTTATGCGACTTGCCAGTCTTATATCGAGGGTAAGATGACCAAAACTCCATTTACAGGATACGGAGAAAGAGCTACTGAGCTATTAGGCCTCATACATAGTGATGTATGCTGGCCAATGTCTACATAGGCTAGAGGCGGTTTTTCATACTTCATTACTTTCACTGATGATTTCTCAAGATTCGGTCATGTATTTTTATTAAAGCACAAATCCGAAGCTTTTGAGAAGTTCACTGAATATAAACGAGAAGTAGAAAAACGAACTGGCTTGTGCATCAAAATGCTTTGATCAGATCGATGTGGAGAGTATCTCAGTACAGAGTTTGCAGACTTCCTAAAAGAGAATGGGATTCTCTCTCAGCTCACTCCTCCTTACATACCACAGCAAAATGGTGTGTCAGAACGATGGAATCGGACCCTATTAGATATGGTCCGTTCCATGATTTGTGATGCTAAGTTACCCGTCACATTTTGGGGGCATGCATTGGAGACTGCAGCGTTTCTACTAAAAAGGGTCCCATCCAAAACCGTGTCTACCACACCATATAAGATATGGCATGGGAAGAGATCATCTCTTAAAAGAATTAAGATTTGGGGTTGTCCGGCCTATGTTAAAAAGCAGAATCCAGACAAACTCGAGACACGGTCAGTCATGTGTAATTTTGTGGGATATCCAAAGAATTCATATGGTTATCTATTCTACCACAAGGAGGAACAAAAGGTTATTGTTTCTCAGCATGCCACATTTTTATAAAAAGAATTTTTTACAAATGATACAGATGGCAGTGTGGTAGACCTAGAAGAAGTTCTAGAAACACAAATTACAAATGATGACTTGGTTGAACCGGCTGTTGCAACAGAAACTGAGGAACCTCGGCCACTCCGTAGGTCTGGTAGGACTTCTCGCCCACCGGAGAGGTACTACAGTTTTCTCATTGATGGTGACAGAGAAGACTGCATCATGGAGGATGATGATCCTACCAGCTTTCAGCAAGCTATCACGTGTGGAGATGTCACGACCCGAAAGAGCACATGACTGGCCCTTGGACCATATGAAGTCTATAGGACCCCATCTGATCCAAGTAAGCCAAAAGCCCAGCAATCTAAAACCATTTAAAGAGTAAATAAGGAAAACTGTTTTTGAAAAGTAAGGAAATCATGTTTGGAAATCAAAGTTTTTAAATAACTAAGCCGAATATGCATTTTTTTAAAATGTGTAACCTTTCCTGAAAATTTCGGCAAAGTTTCCTTTGTAAAAACTGGCCCCGAACGGGGTACAACAAGAATAATATATATGAAATGATAAAAGGCATCCCCAAGCGGGAGCTAGCTCTTCATCCATCGACGGTCACAACCACGCAAGCAATAATAATATACAACGCCAAAGGGCGAGGATCAAAACCCAAAAAAAAGAAACTCAAAACAGCCAGAAAACCGTAATACTACTAGCGCGACTCTAAGGTCGAAATAAAACAACACTGTTTTCTAAGTCTGAAACAAAAAACAAGTTTTTGGTTGATGGACAATTCTAGATACAATGAATAATACCAATACAATAGCGGTTCTGATACAAAAGAACCCACCTAACCAAGCAAGTCACCCGATGGAAGCAGTGTGCCCGAAATGCCGCTAAGGAATCTGTACGGCAAAAACCTGCAAGAACTGGGGCACAACGGGGGTGAGTTGCCAACTCGTGAATAGAGATATATCTACAAGCAGAGATCGAATGCATGACCCATCCTAGGTCAATACGATCAGATATAAATAAACCTCAATATGAATAAAGCTGAAACATGCTAAACTGGCAATGTAATCTCTATACATGAGTGTAATGCCAAGAGCTCGTGCTAGTGCCTCAGGTAATAGCATGTCAAGAATATAAGGTATGATCAATGTAATCAAATCTGCACACACGTGGATCCCGTCCACTCGTCACCCACTGACAATAACCATCATGCAAGTAAATATCATAACCTGTGCATGGAAATATGACGATATAATCCACCCGTGTCCCTCGCGACACATCAAAATCATGGAACCAGGGTGCCCAGCATCGACACCCGAAAACATCATGAAAACCGTGCCCAGCATCGGCACGTAAATCCTCATATATCGGGCTCCGTCAGTCCGGATCGGCCCGCGGGCTCTGTCCGCGGTATCGGCCCTCGGCCCCGGCAGTATGCCCAAACATCTATCGACTCTGGTCGGTATCCTCCGGATAACCGCCAGGTCCAACCAATCACCGGTAGGTGCTCGCCCACCTCCAGGCTCAATCGGCAAAGCTCATCGATCATCTTGCCGAGGGGAACCATACCGGGTCCACCATGTACCCGCAATCGACTCATCCACTCCTCGATTCGGGTTACACATGTCGCTCTCAGCACCGAGAAAACACATGGTGGACGCACTGAAATATCATATCAAGGGTAACCGGGTTTTTAAAGTAATGATATATTCTCTTTTTAAAACACCCTCGGTTCCCAAATCCAGAAATATCATAGAAACAACATATCTCAATGCGTAAAATCAAGCATGAAGCATGCTACATGTGAAGGAATGTATGTACATCATCATGTCATGCAAGGATCATATACTGAATGCAATAGTACTACAGTGTAGTGACATGGCAATTATCGATGATAAGTGTGTGAGCCGGCAACAAGTGTACGTGGAGCATATGCATCATCGATAATGGTGCTGGTGTCCTAGCAGCATGACTGAATATCACAACAATACAAGCGATGCAATGCATATAGCAGGAATAATGCGGAAACGAATAATCAACGCAAAACACAGAACCTGCCTCACAAGATATGTCATGTAACCTTGCCTTTTGAAATAAGACGAATCAGGGCTTTTGGTAAAGTAAGGGCTACGGTGTTTTAAGAAAAGATGCATCATTTGAAAATATCCGTATAACCCTTCTGCTTATCTTTAACATAATCCCGATTCGTTACTTTTGAAATAGGTATGACTCGGTCTAGTCCAATGCCCACTAAGAAATCTGGACCGGAGGGGTATGAAACCACCTAATCTGAGTCAATATATAAGTATAGATATGATAGTCGGTGATCTCGCCTCAATAACATATCGTAAGATATCCTCGAATCATGAGGGCGGATCTATCATCAATATCGGCTCGTACGGTAAATCGTCGTATGGCATCCCAATAGCTGGGTAGGGGTCAATGTCACACTATCTCATCACATATCAGGTATCACCATCATCAGATCACACATCTGGGGTACTACTGTAAGTCTAGTACAAATCGATACCATCTATAAAAATATGAATGCGGGTAAAGCACATGTCCAAAGGCCCGCTAAACTATCATATCGCACCTCAAAAGGCGACTGTGTCACACCGCCGATCTCACGGCCTCACATCAAGTAACACTTCAAACCCACGTATCATCACCAAACCCGTATATGAACACATAGTCCCATACCCATGTGTAGATATACGCACCAACATATGAGAGAATGAATGCAAGAATGTGTGTAAATATAAGGGTAAGTATAGGTATGAGTGCAATCGCTACCCTAGGGTTCGCACTATACTACACCCAAAGATCTCAGCATCAAGAATACCATTATTACTATCAATGATCCTAACCACACATAATAATATACGTGTGTATACGTATTCGTATACAACACCACGGACTGCGGGGGTGCTATACGCCATCCACCCGACTTCTCCCCGTAGATATAAATCTACTCACCTTGCTTCTCATGTGTCGGTGCCGATGTCGCCATCTTCATCTTCTTTGCCTCAACATCTCGTAGGGTACCTACAAGTATATCACAACGCTAAAGCACATGAAAATCACATCGGAAACCAAAATAGCACACGCTACCCGCATAGGTAAAAACCTATCGACTCGCATGTAAACACAATCAATATCCACTTGTCGTTGACGTCCAAACGCCATCCGACTGGAATGAATCACCAGATACCAAAATCCATGCTAAATCAAGTCGTAAAACATACACCAACATAGGAAAATCAACCCAGATTTCACCCTAGATGGAATCAGTCAAAACTAGAAGTACCCAGGGTCAATACTAGAGGAAATGGGGGCATGCACAGAAAACGAGGCAATTCCTTAAAATACCTTATTTTAGAATTTTCCATAATTTTCCCCCATTTATCTGTATTTAATTATACCAGAATATTAAAATATTCATTAAAATAATATTAAATTATAAAATTTCCCAAAAATCATATTTTATTATTTTGAAGACGTTACAATCTACCCCCTTTAAAGAAATTCGGTCCCCGAATTTAAATTTAAACCCCCAAATACTAAAATATTTCAATACAAATTCTAAGTCATCGGGGCTCCGAAATCATCTATACATAAAACATCATAGCGCAATGCATGCGCATGAGTACTGAGCAGATAACTCAAAAGCAACACTCCATCAAGCATCCGCAATCATCGGAGTCATGGTAACGACACAATGTCAAATCCAATACAAAATCAATATGATATGGACCAAGACTATACATGTAGACACCCAATCTATACATGTAATTAGCTGATGCAACTGTATGCCAAATCTTTTTAAGTCGCTGTGCGATGCGCGTAACACTGCACAGTGGCGGACGTTTCTCATAAGAAAATAACTATATATGTGTATATATATCCTTTGTTTAATAAGCACGTTCCACCATTTTGAAAATAATCAGAAGGGTTTCCTTGTTTTTAAAACGTTTTGTGTCATATCGGACACGTAGGTATATACTGAGACTATAGCTCGCTTTTCGGAAATCCCTTCGATAACTATCGATGCATGCAAAATATATCCAGGCACTGTCCACTGACTAGTCCTGCTTAGTATGAAAGCAAATATCCCACATCATAAAAATGTACTGCTCCAAAAGGAATAAATTCCAAAAATGCACATAACACCACCCTGTGCGTCTGACGCGCACGGAAATCAAAATCCATATATGCGCTAAACATGTGCACAAAACAACATCTAGGTGCAACGGGTGTGCACGAAGCATCTGTCATAGGCAACATGTGTGCCTGACAGCCAAAACTGGTGCATCTGACATGCACGAAGAATCTCGATTTAGTGCATCTGGTGTGCCCCAAAATCGTATCTCAAAACATGCGCCCAACATGCGCGAAAATCCAAATCGGTGCATCCATCATGCACGAATGAAAATCTAGACCCTGCGCACTCAATATGCACGGAATCACAAAATCCAATAGCAACGTCGAATATGCGTAAGTCCAGTCAAAAGCACGGAATGCAAGAATCCACATCAATATCACAATTAAAATCGACATACCGGAAGGCATCAAATCGAAGTCGGGTGCAATCGTAATGCACAAAATATAAATCCGGTGCACCAAAGGCACGAAATATAAATCTGATGCGATAAACGCAAGAAACATAAAACTGGTGCGACAAATGCACGAAGTATAGAACCGGTGCATCCCATGCACAAATACCAAGCAATAACTCAAATACATAAGCAGCAACACCAAGTGTATCCAGATATGAAGAAAATCATAAACGTGTGCAGCTGCGGGCACAAAACACATATCGATGCACTACAAGCACATATAAGCTATACCGAGTGCAAAATCAAAACACTAAAATTACATGAAACTCTGCTGGAAGCGTAAATCAAATCACCAGCATAAAATAGGCATGAAATCGCAATCAACAGCTCAAGAGTAATAACTATGTACAAGGTATAAATACCCAGTAGGTGCAACCATGGTGCACAAAATCAAATACCATGAAACTCAGTCATCAAGACTAAATCATGCGAATAGATCGCCCAAAATACCGAAATCCAAAGCAACGGATATGTGATAATCAAATCACAAATCATAATTACCGTCGTCGGTATACCCTCCTTCAGGGTCGAGAAGGTACCGGTACATCCGATGCTAGCGGCGCAAGATATCTACTTGCCTCTTGCTCGCGGCTGGCGTCCTCTGCCTCTGGTTCCTGATCCTTCCTGTAGATTACCAACTCGAAATCCATCGACTCATCGGCCCGGTCAGGTGTGCTGACAGGAACGATTCCGTTCTTGCACTTCCCTGGTCATCTCTCGGTCAATCCTCACGACCGCTCGTAAAGAAGCACATCTCTGGCGCCGACCTCGGGTCCTCTGAATGCATATCACACATCCGATCCTGGGTGCAACTCTTATTGCAGCAGTGTACTGGAAGGAATCCTACTCAAGGTCTCTTCTGATCTTGCCTAAGCCAAACTGTAAGGAGGCTGGTACTCTGGCGTAATCTTTTCTCGCTCTCTGGACCTCTGCGTCCTTAGTACAACATCCCCTCAGAAGCTGGTCGCATCTCTGCGCCTCTGTATGCATGTCCGGCCTTTAATCTTAACGGGGTGTAGTAACAGCTCGTCTGCCTATCGCACGAACTTCTTGTCCCGCTTGTCTGTATCATCGACCATTCGACGTCGCGTCTTTATCTGCACACTGCAATGTCATCGGCTACGGTCCATCCGAAGTCTCTAACACGGACTCGAAATCACGAACTCGGTATCTTCATCACTCCGTAGAAGATATCTAGCCGAACACGTCCTCAACATGCATGTCACATCTCTAATGTCAGCGGAGTGGAACGTCATCTCATCGAAATCTCGTGCGAACTCTTTACTCCACCTTGCTCAAATATCGACTGATTCGGACTCATCTCATCGTGGCTACACGAACTGCGCTCCGACGGCTATGCTCACATCTGGAGTCTCCCAAGCAGTGTCCCATCACAATATCCGAAAGATGTCGAACTATCCGATCGACTCGTCAGAACCTCATGATCCCCCAAGAGCTCACATCTCGGGTACAGTTTAGTAGTATCGAGTACATGCCACAGCGTCGGTAGTCCAGCCGTAGAAGGGCAAACCCAAGCCTCACTAATGGCGCCGAGGAACTGTCGCAAACCCTAAGGTTCAAAGGCTTTCACACGGTCATTAAGTCAAGTTAGGGTTTCATTCTTCTAGAGGGTCCATAGAATCACCTGCATGTCTTTCCGTATACTTTAAACTTGGAAAATTGGTTCCTGACATTCGATCGTCTCAATCAACTCTCAACGAATCTGCATGAAGTCGCCTCTAGCTGGAATCAATCCACCTGATGACCTCGCATCGGGGTAAGCGAACTCACCACACGTCCTAGTCATTCATCCTCGGTGACTAGCGACTCACCATCATATCTCAAGAATATGCTCATGCTGCAGTAGCTCCAATCATCTGGGCGATATCTCATCATTTGCAGCAACAACTGGCTCATACGCCTGTACGCCGAACAACGCCTCAATCCCCCAGAAAAGGCGATACATAAGCGGTCATCTCAGAATCGGTCTGCTCTAGATCTTAGCAAGACTCTCTACACTGGAGATCTTCAACACAACTGGGCCCGCTCCGGCGCAAAAATCGGACGAATCACCTTCGTCTCTCAAATCGGGTAGACTAGCTATCATCTGTCGCATATCTACCTGAAAGCTCCGGCAATCTCAGCTCGTAAGCTCCGAAAGCAACATCCTGTCAATCTCAGCAACAGCTGGTCCATCTGTCTGCACGGTAGGCGACATCACAATCTCTGAGGTATGCTATACATCAACAGTCCTCTCTCAACTGGCAGCTCTAACAATGACCCGATCATCCGGTGCAAGACCAAGCACTTGCCTCCACTAGAGGTTACAATCCACAATACCAACTCGAGACGTTCTCATGTCACCAGAAAACACAATGGTCGGCCCTCGTACCAAACGAGCTCACACCGGCCGTAACCCTAGCAGCAGCCCAAACTGCGCTCAAACATGGTGACAGGAACCTCAATCGAGTATCAAGAGAGCACACCAGTGGCAAGAAGGGAAACAACAGATCCAGAGTGGATACATGATCATAGGAAGGAACAACATCAATGAAGGTATGATCATGAAACTAAAAGAATCGGGGATCTCAAATGGATGTATAATCCTGGATATGAAGAGAATCACTGATCTCGAAAGTATGTACATCCTAAGGTTCCTTAAGCGGAGTGTCGTGTCGTAAGTATGCCGCGGAACATACCAACGGTATGTCACTCTACTTTAGTCACCTATTCCATCAACCAAGGGTCATCCTACACGACGAAAGTTCGGGTTTACACCCCCTCGACCAAGTCTATGTTCCGTAAGGTCAAGCCTAAGTTCCGCATATAAATAACGCCCTAGGCTCCACATAGTCAAACTTAGACTCGAACCAAGGTCAACCTAGCGCTCTGATACCAACTTTGTCACGACCCGAAAGAGCACGTGACTGGCCCATGGACCATATGAAGTCTATAGGACCCCATCTGATCCAAGTAAGCCAAAAGCCCAGCAATCTAAAACCATTTAAAGAGTAAATAAGGAAAACTGTTTTTGAAAAGTAAGGAAATCATGTTTGGAAATCAAAGTTTTTAAATAACTAAGCCGAATATGCATTTTTTAAAATGTGTAACCTTTCCTGAAAATTTCGGCAAAGTTTCCTTTGTAAAAACTGGCCCCGAACGGGGTACAACAAGAATAATATATATGAAATGATAAAAGGCATCCCCAAGCGGGAGCTAGCTCTTCGTCCATCGACGGTCACAACCACGCAAGCAATAATAATATACAACGCCAAAGGGCGAGGATCAAAACCCAAAAAAAAGAAACTCAAAACAGCCAGAAAACCGTAATACTACTAGCGCGACTCTAAGGTCGAAATAAAACAACACTGTTTTCTAAGTCTGAAACAAAAAACAAGTTTTTGGTTGATGGACAATTATAGATACAATGAATAATACCAATACAATAGCGGTTCTGATATAAAAGAACCCACCTAACCAAGAAAGTCACCCGATGGAAGCAGTGTGCCCGAAATGCCGCTAAGGAATCTGTACGGCAAAAACCTGCAAGAACTGGGGCACAACGGGGGTGAGTTGCCAACTCGTGAATAGAGATATATCTACAAGCAGAGATCGAATGCATGATCCATCCTAGGTCAATACGATCAGATATAAATAAACCTCAATATGAATAAAGCTGAAACATGCTAAACTGGCAATGTAATCTCTATACATGAGTGTAATGCCAAGAGCTCGTGCTAGTGCCTCAGGTAATAGCATGTCAAGAATATGAGGTATGATCAATGTAATCAAATCTGCACACACGTGGATCCCGTCCACTCGTCACTCACTGACAATAACCATCATGCAAGTAAATATCATAACCTGTGCATGGAAATATGAGGATATAATCCACCCGTGTCCCTCGCGACACATCAAAATCATGGAACCAGGGTGCCCAGCATCGACACCCGAAAACATCATGAAAATCGTGCCCAGCATCGGCACGTAAATCCTCATATATCGGGCTCCGTCAGTCCGGATCGGCCCGCGGGCTCTGTCCGCGGTATCGGCCCTCGGCCCCGGCAGTATGCCCAAACATCTATCGACTCTGGTCGGTATCCTCCGGATAACCGCCAGGTCCAACCAATCACCGGTAGGTGCTCGCCCGCCTCCAGGCTCAATCGGCAAAGCTCATCGATCATCTTGCCGAGGGGAACCATACCGGGTCCACCATGTACCCGCAATCGGCTCATCCACTCCTCGATTCGGGTTACACATGTCGCTCTCAGCATCGAGAAAACACATGGTGGACGCACTGAAATATCATATCAAGGGTAACCAGGTTTTTAAAGTAATGATATATTCTCTTTTTAAAACACCCTCGGTTCCCAAATCCAGAAATATCATAGAAACAACATATCTCAATGCGTAAAATCAAGCATGAAGCATGCTACATGTGAAGGAATGTATGTACATCATCATGTCATGCAAAGATCATATACTGAATGCAATAGTACTAAAGTGTAGTGACATGGCAATTATCGATGATAAGTGTGTGAGCCGGCAACAATTGTACGTGGAGCATATGCATCATCGATAATGGTGCTGGTGTCCTAGCAGCATGACTAAATATCACAACAATACAAGCGATGCAATGCAGATAGCAGGAATAATGCGGAAACGAATAATCAACGCAAAACACAGAACCTGCCTCACAAGATATGTCATGTAACCTTGCCTTTTGAAATAAGATGAATCAGGGCTTTTGGTAAAGTAAGGGCTACGGTGTTTTAAGAAAAGATGCATCATTTGAAAATATCCGTATAACCCTTCTGCTTATCTTTAAAATATCCCCGATTCGTTACTTTTGAAATAGGTATGACTCGGTCTAGTCCAATGCCCACTAAGAAATCTGGACCGGAGGGGTATGAAACCACCTAATCTGAGTCAATATATAAGTATAGATATGATAGTCGGTGATCTCGCCTCAATAACATATCGTAAGATATCCTCGAATCATGAGGGCGGATCTATCATCAATATCGGCTCGTACGGTAAATCGTCGTATGGCATCCCAATAGCTGGGTAGGGGTCAATGTCACACTATCTCATCACATATCAGGTATCACCATCATCAGATCACACATCTGGGGTACTACTGTAAGTCTAGTACAAATCGATACCATCTATAAAAATATGAATGCGGGTAAAGCACATGTCCAAAGGCCTGCTAAACTATCATATCGCACCTCAAAAGGCGACTGTGTCACACCGCCGATCTCACGGCCTCACATCAAGTAACACCTCAAACCCACGTATCATCACCAAACCCGTATATGAACACATAGTCCCATACCCATGTGTAGATATACGCACCAACATATGAGAGAATGAATGCAAGAATGTGTGTAAATATAAGGGTAAGTATAGGTATGAGTGCAATCGCTACCCTAGGGTTCGCACTATACTACACCCAAAGATCTCAGCATCAAGAATAACATTATTACTATCAATGATCCTAACCACACATAATAATATACGTGTGTATACGTATTCGTATACAACACCACGGACTGCGGGGGTGCTATACGCCATCCACCCGACTTCTCCCCGTAGATATAAATCTACTCACCTTGCTTCTCATGTGTCGGTGCCGATGTCGCCATCTTCATCTTCTTTGCCTCAACATCTCGTAGGGTACCTACAAGTATATCACAACGCTAAAGCACATGAAAATCACATCGGAAACCAAAATAGCACACGCTACCCGCATAGGTAAAAACCTATCGACTCGCATGTAAACACAATCAATATCCACTTGTCGTTGACGTCCAAACGCCATCCGACAGGAATGAATCACCAGATACCAAAATCCATGCTAAATCAAGTCGTAAAACATACACCAACATAGGAAAATCAACCCAGATTTCACCCTAGATGGAATCAGTCAAAACTAGAAGTACCCAGGGTCAAATACTAGAGGAAATGGGGGCATGCACAGAAAACGAGGCAATTCCTTAAAATACCTTATTTTAGAATTTTCTATAATTTTCCCCCATTTATCTGTATTTAATTATACCAGAATATTAAAATATTCATTAAAATAATATTAAATTATAAAATTTCCCAAAAATCATATTTTATTATTTTGAAGACATTACAGGAGACTCTGTGAAGTGGCTGGATGCCATGAGATCCGAAATGGAGTCTATGTACACCAACAAAGTATGGACTTTGGACGTTGTACCCCCTGGGGTAAAACCTGTGGGGTGCAAATGGATCTTTAAAAGAAGGATTGGTGTAGATGGGCAGGTAGAGACCTATAAGGCAAGACTTGTGGCGAAGGGTTTTCGTCAAAGACCATATTTGGACTATGACGAAACTTTTTCTCCCGTAGCCATGCTTAAATCCATTCGGATCCTACTTGCTATTGCTGCTCACTACGACTGTGAAATCTGGCAGATGGACGTTAAAACAGCATTTCTAAATGGAGATTTAGAAGAATGCGTTTATATGGATCACCCAGAGGGCTTCATTGACAGTGGGAGCAGCGTGAAATAATGTAGATTGCTTAAATCCATTTATGGATTAAAACAGGCATCACGGAGTTGGAACATCTGTTTCGATGATGTTATCAAAGAGTTTGATTTCATCAAAAATCCAGATGAACCTTGTGTTTATAAGAAGGCTGTAGGGAGAGCTGTCACATTCCTCGTATTGTACATGGATGACATTCTTCTGATAGGAAATGATATTCCTATGCTACAGTCGGTCAAATCTTTCTTATCACTAAGGTTCTCCATGAAGGACCTGGGTGATGCCACATACATTCTGGGCATTAGGATCTATAGCGATAGATCCAAGAGGTTATTGGGATTGTCCCAAACCAGGTACATCAACACCATCCTAAAAAGTTTTGGTATGGATGACTCCAAGCGGGGTGCCTTACCCGCTTGCCATGGGGTCACTCTCTCTAAGGACTCTTGCCCAAAGACCGATGAAAAGAGGCTCGCATGAGCATTATACCCTACGCTTCGGCAGCAGGATCTATAATGTATGTGATGTTATATACACGCCCAGATGTATCTTATGCACTTAGTGTAGTAAGCAGGTATCAATCCAACGCAGGGGAGAATCACTGGATAGCTGTGAAGAACATTCTTAAGTACTTGCGAAAGACTACAGAATTGTTCTTGGTGTATGGTAATGGAGATCTCCAAATGTAGGCCTTTACCGATTCGAGCTTCCAGAGTGAAAAGGAAGAAAGCGAATCTATCTCTAGGTTTGTATTTACCCTCAATGGAGGAGCAGTGAGTTGGAAGAGTTCCAAACAGGATACCGTTGCAGACTCTACGATGGAGGCTGAGTACATTGCTACGAATGATGCTGCCAAAGAAGCCGTCTGGATGAGGAAGTTCATCTCGGAGCTTGGAGTAGTTCCAACCATTATTGATCCAATACCATTGTATTGTGATAATAATGGGGCTATGGCATTAGCTAAGGAGCCCAGGTCCAATCAGCGGTCCAGACACATCCTGAGGCGTTTTCATTTGATCCGGGAGATTGTAGATCGCCGCGAGATCGATTTTAGGAGAGTAGACACAAAGAATAACACCGCGGATCCACCCACCAAGGCCCTCCCTCAGCCGCAACATGAGCGACTTTTTGAGATATTGGGTATGAGATACGCCAATAACTGGCCTTAGTGCAAGTGGGAGATTGTTGGATATATGTATGCCCTAGAGGCCATTATGTGATAGTGGATGTATTTATACATGTATATATATATTCAGTGTACATTCTTGCTCAACATGATAGTATGCTATCTGGTTCTTCTTTATCTGACATGTTGACTTGATTATGTTTTTATTCATTCACACATGTTGATAAAGCCCTGAGGATATTGGCTTAACTACTGTGATTATGATGGAGATCATACTAGTGGGACATCTGTAGTTTATAAGCATATCCTGAGATGTCCCTAGTCGTAGGTATATCGAGATGGGACATCGATATACCAGAGTAGACTAGCGTATAAGATACTTGACCCATATGATGGGCGATGGATGTTCCCACATCCATTGATGTTTGAAATCGAGATCGTATATGGGAGCCCAGTGGAGACTGGGTACACTGGACGAACTCGCCAAGAACTCCTATATGGTATTATATCTATCGTCGGATAGCAGTTCTCAGGTGACACTGGTACAGGTTAGTCTGTAGACCCGAGATCGTCATAGAGTCTTGTGTGTTCTCCCACTGTACTTTGATTACCACCCTACCACGGCTCTACTGAGTCGTGTAAATAGGTGGCTTTTGGGTACAGTCCTGAGACACATGAAGATGATGAGCGATAGGAGGGGTTTCGTCTCTCCCGGTATTGGGAGTAGATGCTGTGCTGTTCTCGATAGGCTATATCAGTAAGTCCCTGGCCAGGGCTATTGAGATTTACTGATAAGTGTTATCAGTAGTTTCTCGATCTGTTATAGACCATTCATCGGCATGACTTATTGAGTTATTAGGGTCAACGTTACCATCCCTAGACTTAATATGCGGCATATCTGACGAAGAGACTGGACTGTACGGTATTGTTGCCGGTTGGCTCGACGGGAGCTGTGACAAGTTCGCTTGTTTTCTTCTGATCGCTCAATACCCGGATGGCTGTTACGTTTAGCAGACCTCTTGTGGCTTGGGGGTGCTTGATATGATCATCGCCCACTGCCGGCGTATTGACGAGTCTTAGAGTCCCACAATGGAGTTATCTAATCCAGGCGAAATGATGTGATGTGCATATGAGATATGCGTGGGGACCCGATTAAATGCGCGTATGTGATACCGTATATTAATCAGGCGGTTTGCTATTGGTCGGGTCGTATGTGATATGACCAGATTGTTAAATCAAGTGCTGATTTATTATTGACCATTAGCTTTTCACTTTAAATCCTTTCTTGTCTTTTGTTGTATGCATGCATGTATGCACTTATTATTTTTGATGCACATATGGATATGAATGCACACATACATGCATACAATATTCTATCATGGTTGTTGATACATGAGATGGTGGCAATATAAGACTCACACTTTATATAAATATGTTGATATTTATTTTTGGATAAAGGAAAATGGAAATGGAAATTCTATCATGGTTTAATATTTTATTCATACACTAACCCTTTGCTTTAACTATGATTTATTTTCTATGGCCATTTTGGATCCAAAATAAATATTTAGATATTTTAAAACTAGGGTTAAGAATGAGAAGGAGAATATATATATATTCTTTTTCTCATTTTAAATCCTAAGCTTATCATTATCTCTTGAGCTCTTCATCTTGCCATCTTCCTCCTCCTCACTCTCTTGCTCTCTAGCCTTTTATAGTGAACAAAAGAGTAATCAAGTTAGGGTTTTGAAGTGAGAAAACAAACCACATCACCATTCTACACTACTTTTTCCCATTAGTTTAGAGTGTTTGCTTCTACTTCTTTTCTTGAACAAGTGGAGCCTTGAGCTTGGACAAAGAGGACTCCGGGTGGATCGTCGTGGACCTAGAGGATCTCAAACGAGCTTCTTCCAACTCTCAAGTAGCCAAGGAGTCTAGCGAAGGGAGCTACAAAGGATGCACTCTCAAACCCTAGCCTTTGACTACTTATGTTTGTGATAATGTTTAGTGTTACCCTAGCTTTTCTAGTGTGATCCTTAGTATAGTTTCTATAGCACCCTAAAAATTTTAATATGGCATGTGTGATGCTACCAAACCTTAGTAGTGGTGCTGTAGAAACTCCTTCACAACCATTATATGGAAGATATGCAATCTCATTGCAAATTTCAACTCTTAAAATTCCCGATGTGGTTTTTACCCCTAGCACTCATGACCTTAGCTATGTTCAACAAATCACAAGCACTAGTCAAGCTCAACACGTCATTTCTTGATTAATTAGACCCGTTCACATGACCCTTGGCTAAGGTCAACAAAGTCACATGCCCGTCCCAATTAAGCTGCATCATATGCATTGTAGGAAGACATCACTTAGCTACCGTACACTACGGTTTGGCTAAGGTCAACAAACGTAGCACGAATACTATGTACTCTACTTCCTAAAACGACGGAGGGTTGCGGATGATTTTTAAGAAAATCTTTAACTCTTTGAACTTGATATCGTTGTAGAATCAAATGGTTTTCAAAAGGAGTGGCTTAAGCTCCGCAAGTTTGAAATGTAGCTTTTTCATAAAAAGCCGAGTGGTTTTCAAATTCGATTCTACAACATCTTTGTAGGTTTATTTTCTTTACATTAATAATATTAATGTAGTCCCATCATTTAAGTCCTTAAGCCAATCACAGAAAAGAAACGAAAATACAACGTATGCTTATGCCATCCGCATTCGCCATAATGTTCCGTTATGCACCGTTAGGTTACTTAACTAACGGTATACCGGGACGGGACTAGCGCGGGTGTAAAACATAAGCAACGTCTATTATATATCTCATATATAATATAGCATTCGTATCAGATATATTAAGCGATTACATCACAGAATATAGGCAGCAGAAACATAGATATAATGATATAGGATATGCTAGGACGTCCGTATTTAGTATTTAGCCAACAATAGAAAATACGGATTCCACAGTCGTGATGAATAGCCAATCCCACACCCTAGACCCCTACGAAAGCGGCAAGTGACCCTACCAATTCTAGAGTTAGGAGACCCGGTCTCGACTCCTCGCGATGGTTTCCCACTGGACTCTAGAACCCGATCACTTGTGCTCTCCTCCTTGGGTCTATCCTAATGCGGTAAAGTAAATAATATATATCAATGGTAACATCATCCTCAACCCGGAAGTGCCCCAAATAAAAGAATATTACATTACAAATTAATTTTACATGAATGAAAAGTAAAATTCTCATCTCACTTAAAAAACCCCGGCTATTCGATCACGACAATCCAATACATCACAACACAGCAGCACATAACATCACATGTCATCAACGTAAGCAAGTATGCGTACCCCAATTGCCGTTGACATATAGCAACGAAACCGGCGATACGCATACTACACTTACGGTCGCAGAAACAAGTACCACATACTACAAGGCGGTGTTAAACACTTCAATTGAATCAACGAACACCCGCATTCCCCAGCAAGCTCAACACTTGAGCGTCGCTAAACAATACCTAAAATCTATGCCACAGTATTTAATGGACCAACCGTAGAAGAGCAGACCCAAGCCTCATTTGTGGCGCCACTAACTACGGTAAACCCTAAGGTTCAGTCGTAGTTTGGTGGTCACATCTCGAGTTAGGGTTACTTTCTGCATTAGTTATCGAGTATGTTCAACCTAGAAAACACGAGTGTTTGATAATTCGTTCGACCTGTTTAACGTAGCCAAAGTTACCAATACAATGCTATAAAAATACGAATACGAACTATTCCGCAAAGAGCCCAATACCAAACTTACATCACATGCAATTTTGGACTACATAAACAAAACCAGAAACCCCAGAACATAATGTACAGAACACTGGAGCAAAACGAGCCAGAGTAGAGCACCAACGGCCGGCGTCGCCGGAAAATCCCTAAGGGTCGCCGGATTTTTCCGAGCCCCTCCATCTCGTTTTGCCCCAATTTTCTTATATCATCTTAAATGTCTCTCTGCAGTTGTTTAAATAATTTTCAGGTCACTTTTAAAAAAATTTACAGAGAGCATTTTTCAAGGGTCTATAATTTCGTATTTTGCGGAAGTTTTCGTTTTCGTATTGTTGTAACATCGTCTAGGTTTCTAGTTAGGCTCTGATACCATGAAGGATTTTCTACAGCACCACTACTAAGGTTTGGTAGCATCACACATGCCATATTAAAAATTTTAGGGTGCTAAAGAAACTATCCTAAGGATCACACTAGAAAAGCTAGGGTAACACTAAACATTATCATAAACATAAGTAGTAAAAGGCTAGGGTTTGAGAGTACAACCTTTGTAGATCCCTTTTCTAGACTCCTTGGCTACTTAAAAGTTAGAAGAAGCTCGCTTGAGATCCTCTAGGTCCACGACGATCCACCCGGAGTCCTCTTTGTCCAAGCTCAAGGCTCCACTTGATCAAGAAAAGAAGTAGAAGCAAACACTCTAAACTAATGGGCATGAGTAGTGTAGAATGGTGATGTGGTTTGTTTTCTCACTTCAAAACCTTAACTTGATCACTCTTTTGTTCACTATAAAAGGCTAGAGAGCAAAAGAGAGTGAGGAGGAAGAAGATGGCAAGATGAAGAGCTCAAGAGATAACGATAAGCTTAGGATTTAAAATGAGAAAAAGAATATATATATATTTTCTTCTTCTCATTCTTAACCCTAGTTATAAAATATCTAGATATTTATTTTGGATCCAAAATGGCCATAGAAAATAAATCATGGTTAAATCAAAGGGTTAGTGTATGAATAAAATATTAAACCATGATAGAATTTCCATTTCCATTTTCTTTTATCCAAAAATAAATATCAACATATTTATATAAAGTGTAAGTCTTATATTGTCACCATCTCATGTATCAACAACCTTGATAGAATTTTCTATGCATGTATGTGTGCATACGCATCCATATGTGCATCGAAAAGAATAAGTGCATACATGCATGCATACAACAAAAGACAAGAAAGGGTTTAAAGTGAAAAGCTAATGGTCAATGATAAATCAACACTTGATTTAGCAAACCGGTCATATCACATACGACCCGACCAATAGCAAACCGTCCGATTAATATACGGTATCGCATACGCGGATTTAATCAGGTCCCCGCGCATATCTCATATGCATACCACATCGTTTCGCCTGGACTAGATAACTCCATTGTGGGACTCTAAGACTCGTCATTACGCCGGCAGGGGCGATGATCATATTAAGCACCCCAAGCCGCAAGAGTTCAGCTAAACGTAACGACCATCCGGGTATTGAGCGATCAGAAGAAAACAAGCGAACTTGTCATAACTCCTGTCGAGCCAACCAGCAACACTACCGTACAGTCCGGTCTCTTCGTCAGATATGCTGCATATCGAATCTAGGGATGGTAACGTCGACCCCAATAATTCAATAAGTCGTGCCGATGAATGGTCTATAACAGATCGAGAAACTACTGATAACACTTATCAGTAAATCTCAACAGCCCTGGCCAGGGACTTACTGATATAGCCAATCGAGCACATCACAGCATCTACTCCCAATACCGGGAGAAACGAAACCACTCCTATCGCTCATCGTCTTCGTGTGTCTCGAGACTGTACCTAAAAGCCACCTGTTTGTACGACTCAGTAGAGCCGTGGTAGGGTTGTAATCAAAGTATAGTGGGAGAACAGAAAAGACTCTATGACAATCTCGGGTTTACAGACTAACATGTACCAGTGTCACCTGAGAACTGCTATCCGATGATAGATATAATACCATATAGGAGTTCTCGGCGAGTCTTTCCAGTGTACCCAGTCTCCACTGAGCATCCGTATACAATCTCGATGTCAAACATCAATGGATGTGGGAACCTCCATAGCCCATCATATGGGTCAAGTATCATATACGCTAGTCCACTCTGGTATATCGATGCCCTATCTCGATATACCTGCGAATAGGGACATTTCAGGATATGCTTATAAACTACAGATGTCCCACTAGTATGATCTACATCATAATCATAGTAGTCAAGCCAATATTCTCAGAGCTTTATCAACATGTGTGAATGAATAAAAGCATGATCAAGTCAACATGTCAGATAAAGAAGAACCAGATAGCATACTATCATGTCGAGCAAGAATGTATACTGATTATGTATATACATGTGTAAATACATCCATTATCACATAATGGCCTCTAGGGCATACATATATCCAACATTAAATTCCCGTCAGGAGAAAGTATATCTTGAGAAGATTACTTGGTGTAGATGGAAAAGTTGAGACTTTCAAAACTAGACTAGTTGTAAAAGGTTTTCGTTATTGACCAGGTGTGGATTATGATAAAACCTTTTCTCCTGAAGCTATGCTTAAGTCCATCCGGATCCTACCTGCCAATGCTACATACCATAACTACGATATCTGGTGGTTGGGTGTCATGACTGCTTTTCTAAATATTGATTTAGAAGAGAGCGTTTATAAGTACACAGCCAAAAGGCTTCGTAGATAGTGGGAGCAGCGGAAACGTGTGGAAGTTGCTTTACAGGTTAAAGCATACATCGCAGGGTTGGAACATCTGTTTTGATGTGGTAGTCAAAGCGTTTGACTTCATCAAAATAGTAGATGAACCATGTATATACAAAAAGGTAGTAGAGAGTATTTTGGTTTTCCTCGTATTTTACGTGGATGCCATACTCTTGATAGGAAAGGAGTTTCTTATGCTACGCTTGGTCAATCTCCTCTTATCATTAGGATTCTCCATATAAGATCAAGGTGATACCTCCTAAATCCTAGGTTTTGGATCTATGAGATAGATCTAAGTGGATGTTAGGATTCTCACTAGGTGTAGTGAGATGGTATCAATCGATCCTGGGGAGAATCACTAGATAGCTTCCAGGGTGGTAAGGTCGACTGAATGTCAGTCACAGGCATTGTCTTTACCCTCAGTGGAAGGACGGTATGTTGGAAGAGTTCCAAGCTAGATACCGTGGTAAACTAGACGATAAAGGCTGGATACATCGCTACCTAAGATGCTACCAAAGAGGAAGTCTAAGTGTATATTAGTTCATAAGATGAACTTCGTTCCTACCATTGTGTGACAATGGAGTTGTGGCTTATGCCTATGAACCCCCGTCCCATCAATGATCCAGACATATTCTAAGGCAGTATCACCTGATCATGGAGATGGTTGATCTCCAGGGGATCGAGGTCAGGAGAGCAGAATCAGAGGACAACACGGCGGATCCACTCACAAAGGCCTTTTCCTAGAGAGAGACTTTTATGGGATGGTTGATTATGAGATACTACAACCACTGCTATATGATGGCCCTAGTGCAAGTTGGAGATTGTTAGTTATATGTATGCTATAGAGACCATTACTGTACATGAGATGTATATTGTAGTGGATGCTTGGACATATATAGGGAGGACTTTCTTGCTCGACATAATAGTATGCTATCTGGTTACTCTTTATCTTAACATGTATACTGATTGTCTCTCTTTTATATGTTGGTAAAGCCCTTAGGATGTGTACTTGACTACCTGGATTATGATGCGGATCATACTAGTGGGACAATGGTAGTCTGTGAGTACATCCTTTAATGTCCCTAGTCGTGGGTGTATCGAGATGAGGCATCGATATACCAGAGTAGATTAGCGTATAGCTTCATGACCCATGTAGATGAGTGATGGATGATCCCATATCCATTGGTGTTTGAAATCAGAGATGATATACGAGTGCTCAGTGGAGACTGGGTACACTGGATGGACTCGCCGAGAACTCCAAGATGGTATTATACCTCACGTCAGATGGCAGTTCTCTGGTGACACCGGTACAGGTTAGTCTGTCGACCCGAGATCATCATAGAGTCTTGTGTGATTCCCACTGTGCTTTGATTTCCACCTTACCACGTTCAAGAGAACGTGCAAACGGTGGTTTTTGGGTACAGTCCCGAGTCACATGGAGGCAATGAGCGATAGGAGGGGATTCATCTCTCCCGGTATTGGGAGTTGATGTTGCGCTGTGCTCGATTGGCTATAACATGAAGTCCCTGGCCAGGGCTGATTCTAAGATTTACTGGTAAGTGTTATCAGTAGTTTCTCGAACTGTTATGAACCTCACATCGGCACGACTTATCAAGTTACTTGGGTATGACGTTTACCACCCCTAGACGAGATATGCGACATATCAGACGAAGAGACCGGATTGTACGGTAAGTGTTACTGATTGGATTCGCAGGAGTATGAGCAGGCTTTCTTATTGATCTTCTGATCGCTCAATACCCGGGTGGCCGTTACGTCTAGCACGCTTTTTGCGGCTTGTGGGTGTTTGATATGATCATCACCTACTGCCGGTGTATTGACGAGTCTTTAGAATCCTACACAGAGGTTTCCTGGCTCAGGAGAAACGGAGTAGGAGCAGATATGAGATATGTGCGGGACCGAGATTAATACGTGTATGAGATACCATATTCTATTCTCGCGATTTATTTGTATCGATCAGTTATATGTGATATGGCCGGGTTATCGAATCAAGTGTTGATTCGATAAATTGATACACATGATATTAGTCGGTTATATGTGATATAGTCGGATTATAAAATCAATTGTTCATTTGATAATCTAATGTATAATTATATATTTGATATATTAATTTACATTAACTAGTATTAGCTCACTTAAGATTTCTTTTCTCACTTGTTTTGTGCATTAAGTGTATATATAATATATACTTATGTACATAGTTTGTATCATGCTTGATGATACATGCAAGCATGGGTGGGTGTGTGACTTACACCATGATAATTAAAATGTGAAGGTTTTTATTTATCTTAATAATTCAAAATTAGTGAGTATTTTGTCATGCTTGGAAGCTTGGAGAAACTAAAAGCATCTTTAACAAAGTCCACTTGTTTTGTCTCACTTAAGATATTTATTAACCTAACTATTTCAATTAGCCATGGTTTAGTCTCTACAATGGTTAGTATATGACACTAACTCACCCATGGTTTCTATTCTCACCTCATTAGTTTTCATTCTTTATTTTTCATCATTGCTTTTTTTTCATCTCCTTCCTTCTTCAAGCTTACTAGCTCCATTAAACATGAAGAAATATTATGAGAAAGTAAACTATAAAGTGAGCCCACTTCCTACTTCATCATCTTATACACTTGCTTGGGTAGTAAAGGGTGTTCTTTTCACAAAGTTCTTGACCTAGTGAAGAGGTAGCTTGGGTTTGTGTCTACTCGACGTAGGTCATCTTCGGCCTCGAAAACTTCCGGCAAGCATGTTCATTTCTACAAGGGAACCCATACTAGAGTTCAGGAGATCTTCGATCGCAGTGAAGGGACTAATACACGGAGCTTTAGAAGTGAAGGACCGGTCTACAAAGGTTGTATTCCTCATTCACTTAGTGTAATGGTTGATTACATGTTATATTGTCTAGTTACTCTATCTTGATCCTAGCTTAAGATTGATTAGCACCTTAGAATTTTTAAATTTGGCATGGTTGTTGCTGTGAAAACCCAATAGGGTGCTAAGGAATCCAAACACCTTCGGCGTTGTATATTATATTGCTTGCGTGGTTGTGACCGCCTTTTGGCGAAGAGTTAGCTCCCACTTGGGGATGCCTTTATTCATATTATGCATGTTGTACCCTTTTTGGGGTCAGTATTTACAAAGGAAACTCTACCGAAATTTTCAGAAAAAACTTGACATTTTAAAAATGCATAATTCGGCTTATGTTATTAAAACCACTTGCTTTAAAATAAGTTTTCTTCACATCTTCCTTAAAATGGTTTAGATTTCTGGGATTTTTGGCTTACTTGAATTACATGGGGTCCTATAGACTTCATATGATTCAAGTGCCAGTCATGTGCTATTTCGGATGGTGACACCTTTATTCTTCACTTTCCCTAGAAATTACTCTTAGGTTGTTATGTCATAACAATTAATCTTAATTTATCAGCAAAGTTTTTATCAAAGGTAGATCTCATCTATCTAAATCTATCACTAAGCACAAGAAAACATACAACTTTAAGTTCAACTCATAATCAATTCTCGGATCATCAACCCTAGGTATTACAAAGTTAGCCACTCATAAATTAAAAGCAAAAAAAGAACGAATAAAAAGAAACCATGAATAAAACTAAAGTGCATAAATTATTCCTGTAGGGTTCCTAGGCACCCTAATGAGGTCTCACAAGGCATTGACCATGCCAATTTCAAAAAATCTAGGTGCCGAGAAACCCGACTACGGATCGTTGGCTAGAAATCTAGGCGAAAAAGAACTAGTTAACACTTAACTACAAGAATACAGAAATACAACCTTTGTAGATCCGGTGCTCCACCTCCACGGCTCCGCAATGAAGTCCTCTCCGCTGTCCAAATCTAACCATGACTCTCACGGTGGTTTCATCGGAGAAAAGACCGGGCTAGGTCGTCGACAACGTGCCAAAGATGATCTACGTCGAGGCATCACTAGATCAAGCTCCACCTTCACCAAGCCTTGAAAACTTGTGACGGAAACACACTCTACTACTTGGCAAGAGGTAGAGGATGAAGAAATAGAAAGTGGGTAGACTTTAGAATTGGATTTCTCACTTGTTTTCATCAATCACCATTGATGAAGAATGGTTTTCTTCTTTGAAGAAAATGAAGAAGAAGAAGCTAATGAATATGATAAGTTATTCTAAAAATGAAAAGAATAATGAATTCTTATCATAATAGAACCATGGTTAGGTGTAGAGAATTAATTAGGGTTAAGTGGAATGGTTAGGGTTAAGGATGAGACAAAGTGGTCACAAAGTCAAAGTATTCATGAAGCTTCATGAAAGAACAAAGAATGCCACCATTTTATCATTTCCTTTTCTTTTTCCAAAAGAATAAATAAATGAATAAAATGAATAAGCAAATAATAAACCCTAACCATTTCATTAACCAAGGTTTAATTCTTTATACTTAACCAATTTTACATGCACCATCAAACATGATACAAGCATGTGCACAAAATCATATCACATATATAAAGCGCACATCCGAGCGAGAAAATCCATTTAAAGTGAACCGATACTAGTTAATGCAAAGTAATATATCAAATATATAATTATGCATTAAATCATTAAATCAACACTTGATTCAATGATCCGGTCATGTCGCACACAACCGACTAGTATACAATGTATCGGCTTATCGAATCAACGCTTGAATCGATAACTAGGTTATATCGCATACAACCATTCGACACATTGATCGCGAGAATGAAATACGGTATCACATACACGCATTATTCTCGGTCCCGCACATATCTCATATGCGCTCCTATTTCGTTTCGCTTGAGCCAGGAAACCTCTGTGTAGGACTCTAAAGACTCGTCAATACGCCAGCAGCAGATGATGATCATATCAAACACCCACAAGCCGCAAGCGGTCTGCTAAACGTAACGGCCACCCGGGTATTGAGCGATCTGAAGATCGACGAGCAAGCCTGCTCACACTCCAATGAATCCAACCAGTAACACTACCGTACAGTTCGGTCTGATCGTCTGATATGTCACATATCTCGCCTAGGGGTGGTAAACGTCAGACCCCAATAGCTCGATAAGTCGTGTCGATATGAGGTCTATAACAATTCGAGAAACTACTGGTAACACTTACCAGTAAATCTCATCAACCCTGGCCAGGGATTTCCTATTATAGCCAATCGAACACAGCGCAACATCAACTCCCTATACCGGGAGAGACGAATCCCCTCCTATCGCTCATTGCCTCCATGTGACTCGGGACTGTACCCAAAAACCACCGTTTTGCACGCCCTCTTCGACGTTGTAAGATGGAAATCAAAGCACAGTGGGAACCACACAAGACTCTATGACGATCTCGGGTCAACAGACTACTCTGTACCATTGTCACCAGAGAACTGCCATCTGACGTGAGGTATAATACCATCTGGGAGTTCTAGGCGAGTCCGTCCAGTTTACCCAGTCTTACTGAGCACCCGTATATCATCTCTGATGTCAAACACCGATGGATATGGGATCATCTATCGCCCATCTGTATGGGTCGAGAAGGTACACGCTAGTCTACTCTGGTATATCGATGCCCCGTCTCGATATACCCACGACTAGGGACTTTGAAGGATGCACTTATGGACTACGCTGTCCCCACTAGTATGATCCGCATCATAGTCCAGGTAGTCAAGTACACATCCTAAGGGCTTTACCAACATATAATAGAGAGACAATCTGAGTACACGTTAAGGTAAAGAGTAACCAGATAGCATACTATCATGTCGAGCAAGAAAGTCCTCCCTATATATGTCCCAGCATCCACTACAATATACATCCCATGTACAGTAATGGCCTCTAGGGCATACATAAAACTAACAATTCCAAACAAAAAATAATGATCTCCTTCGTTTTATTTTTCTTGCCGGAGAGTTTTTTAGTAAATAAGCCTAATCTATATATAGATCAATTATGAAGTGTCACATGATCCTTCCACTTCTAGTTATAACTAGCGGTAACCCATGTGCGATGCGGTGGGTTTTGGAATAATCTGTGAAAATGACATTTATCCGAAAGGCGGTGGAAGTCCATAGTATTTATATGTGAAAAACAAAATCCATGGTATCTATTAGGAAAACGTTGCAATTTATTTAACAACATTAAAATTTAATGTTATTTATTTATAACGGACAAGACCATGGTATTTATCTAAGAAACATTGAAATTTATTGATATTTTTTATAACAGACAAAGTCCATGGTATTTACCTGGAAGAAAATTGAAAATTTATAGTATTTTTTTGTAACGGACAAAGTTCTTGGTATTTATTGGGAAAAGGGAAAGTTCATCGTATTTTAATAAATACCTAATTCTATTTAACTTAAAACAAATTGAAAGTTTATGTCACATATGTGTAAACAAAGCAAGTTGAAAATAGTCCTAGAGAGAGGTGAATAAGACTATGCAACTAATATGCCCGAATTAAAAATTATACTACACTTGCTAAACAAAATATCACAATTGCAAAGCTCAGACAATTGATAGAACAAAATGATATGTTACTAAGCAAAACTTCAAATATGAAATCATAAATATCAAGAAAGCATAATAATCATAAGCATGAGTATATAGAGCAAGAGATATCTAGCATGCAATTTCAAAGTAAATAAACAAGAAGGGATACGAGAAATTGCAAACTCAAACACAAGAGAATTTTATAGTGACTCGGGAGATCCTCTAGTCCACTTTTTTTGAGCGATCGAGTTTGTTCCACTAATCATATTTTTTCAGAGAGACACACGTTACCTGCAAGCAACACACAAACCCACTTCCAGTGGAGGCCAAACCTTACAACATGTCTCCTTAAAGACCACACGTTGCTCGACACACGAGAAACACTTTTCTCTACAAGCTCTTCTCACGTCTCTCTCAATATAAGCTCTTCTCTCATACAAAGACACCCTTGCACTCAAAAGTCCTAACATAAAGAAAGAAGAATATTTATAGCAGAATACTCTCAAAGGAATTTCTCTCAAAGCTCTCTAATACTCAATAAGTATGGATATACAAATAGAAACACTTTTCTTTTTATGTGTGAGGGTGAATTGGATAATCAAATGAAACATAATTTAACTCTCACAAGAGAAGATATTTTTTGCTCAAGATCACTTTTGAAAATAGCAATATGAAATACTCAAGTGATTGGGGCTGAAAAATGCAAAGCAAAACATATATATAGCACCCAAAGAAAACTAGTCATTATTGGTAGGGTCAGCAGTTTAAAACAGAGACGGACATCTGAAGCACAAAGTGGAAGACGTCTGAAGTTCAACCATAAAAATGCCAACGGCTATATTTTTGAAAATCTTTCAACTACAGACGTCTAGACCCAAGCCATTAGACATCTGACACAAATTTTGAAGATATGCAAGTAAAAGTCCAGAGAGTCGGCAAACGTCTGATGAGTAATGCTCAAACGTCTGAAGAATAAAAAATCTTTTTCCAAATGCATCACCAAACATATGTCCATTGCCCATCAAACGTCTTGATCTTATCTGTTAGAAATGCCAATAAGGAACAGAGAGAAGGCAAAGGTCTGATGTTACAGTGAAAACGTCTGAAGAACAAAAATCTGACATGCATAAAAATTGATATTTCTGACATTTAGGTTTTCTATTAAAACACAGAAAGTGTCCACACGTCTTAAGCACATGGTTCAGACGTCTGAAGTATAAAAACTCGGAACATGTGTTTTAAAATAAAATAGAAAACTTTGAAATCGAAAACCCAATATTTATGCAATGTAAAACATTTATGCATGCATGTGTGAGTGTTCAAGAGCTCTAATTGATATTACCGATAATCTAAGAGTCTTAGAAAGGTTCCTATGTCGATATCATAATTCTTCAATTCTTTAATCTTTGACTCTTAGATCTTGAGCTCTCGATCTTCGATTTTTGACACAATCCACTCTCAAGCGTCTTGAAGTCGATCTTTGATATTCAAATTGTACTTTGACTTCTACACTTGACGCTTCAAACTTGGACATGCTTCTTAGCTATCCTTATAGCTTGAATATGCAGTTTAAGAAGCTCTCGTCCGAATCCTCCAACCTCCTATTAAATTTTCCATTTAACCTCGATTTCCTCCATCCTCCATTATAGAGCTTCTGTTGGATACAGGTGCTCTCAAGGCATGTATCGTAATTATAGGAATGCAACACTGAATTCAGGAGGACCTATACAGATAATAGTCTTACTCGAGATGATAGTATGCTATCTTGTTTGTATTTATCATTCATGAGCATACATTTTACTCGTTATAACGTATCACTAAAACATGATGATAAAGCCCATAGGATCGTTCCTTGACTACTAGGATTATGATAGGGATCATACTAGTGGGGCCTAGGTAGTCTATAAGCATATCCTTAAAAGTCCCTAGTCATAGGAATATCGAGACTGGGAATCAGTACTCCAGTTTAGACTAGTATATACGTTTTATGACCCTGTACGGGGCGATGGCTGATCCCATAGCTATTGGTGTTTAACATCGATGATTGTATATAGGTAATCATTGGATGAGTTACACTGGACGAACTCGTCGAGAACTCCTAGATAGTTTTATACCAATCGTCAGATAGCAGTTCTCTGGTGACATGAGTACAAGGTAGTCCCCTGACCTGAGATCGCCATAATATCTTGTATGTGTTCCCATTGTACTTAGATTACTGCCATACCATGACTTTAAAGAGCCGTGCAAACAGGTTTTAGTTGGGTACAGTCCCGAAGCACATGGAGGCGGTGAGCGGTCGAAGGAATTCGTCTCTCCCGGTATTGGGAGTTGATGTCGCACTGTGCACATCGGGCTATGACCATAAGTTCTTGGCTAAGGCAGACGAGAATTGTTGATAAGTGTTATCAGTAGTTTCTCTGGTGGTCATGAGTTTGACGTCAGCATGACTTATCGAGTTATTTGGAGTCTGACGGTTTCCACCTCCCAGACCCAGTATGCGACGGTCTTGGACGAAGAGATCAAACTGTACGGTAAATGTCACTGATAAGCTCTAGCAGGGTACGGACGAGCTTTCTTGTCGACCAGATTTTCGTTCAATACCTGGGTAGCCGTTACACGCAGCTAGTGCCGCTGACGTTCTTGTAGGTTAACCCAGTGGGGATTGATCTGAAAGTGTTTCAGATCAATCAGATATGATCCTGACCTACTGCTAGCGTATTGTGGAGTCTTTACTGTGCACACAGAGGGTTTTCCTGTTCTAGAAAAATGGTGTAGTGCATGTACGGTGATGTGTACAGGAACCAATTAAACATGTGTATGTGATACTACATGTATTAATCGGATGGATGATACTAGCCAATTTATAATTGAACCGGGTCATTGAATCAAGTGTTGATTTAATGATATTTCATATACATAATGATGCATGTATATATACTAGTATTATATTATTTACTCTCACATTCTCTCCTTTACTACATGTTATGTTATGGAACATATCATGTACATGATACATGAGATGGTCATGAGTTATTATATATATAATATTTTGTTTTCTTTTTAATTTCTCTTTTCACATGGCAAAGGTGAGGTTTATGCTATGTGGCATACACTCTCATCCTTTGTGCCATGTGTAAGGAGGGGAGAAAAGATGGTGGTTTTATGGCTAAGTGTATTCTTGACTCTAACCATAAAATTCTAGGTTTTCTCTCTCATTCCAAAATTGAGAAATGAATGAGAAGAACTGGAAAAATGAAGAGAGCTTGAGAGTTCATAAAATTTACTGCATCTCTTTCATTTTGATGTTTAGCACATACAAAATGAGAGCTACTTCAATTTGATTGAAGTTGATGCTAGAACCGGTGGCCTTCGCGTAGATCGTCTTCGACGAGCCGATCGAAGATCAAGAGCGATCCGGAGCGGCTCAGGGCTTAGCCGGAGTCCGGGATTCAACCTTTGGAGCAAATGAAGATTTTTCAAAGGTTGTACATTCTTAACTCTAGCTTCTTTTTGTTTGCAAGCCAGTAGAGTCTATGGTTGATTTTAGGGTTAGGATGCTTGTGCTCACTAGGATTTTTCGTTTTTCTCTTCCGCAAAGTTTTTGAAACACGTCCAGCGAGCACGAGTAGCCTTACAATAGTATCAGAGCCGCCAAAGACCCTAGCTTGCATCGGTATAAAGTTTCAATGTCGGATCACAAATCTTCCCGATTCCCATTTCCAAAATTCAAGCCTCTGTTGAATTTTAAAAACTTCACTCAATTTTTTTAAAGTATTGCAAAGTGATGATTTCTTCAAGAAAATGATGTGTTCCAAATCTGGGCCCACAACTCACTGTTTTAGCCACTGGTAGCGGTCAATTAGCGGCCAAATTGATGAATTTGGGGTCAAGATTTGGACATTGGCTTGATATCTTAGAAATTGGATTTTTAGTATTTTTTGTTTTTCCCCAGATTTGAGATTTGGTCTCGTTTGGTATTTGGGATGATCGGGAAGTTTTGTGATCAAAGTTGTAGCGTCGTTTTTCCGCATTCAGTTACCTGTGATGTTGTATATATTCTATATATCAATTATACAACGTTCCATAGTAGTTATCTACGATGATTATGTTGTTATTGTGCTTGGATCGGTTCGGATTGTCGCAAAATATATAGCCTCGTGCTGAATTGTGATGATTTATTTCATTTTATTCATGTTGTAAATAAATGTATATTCTTTTATTCGGTACGAGCGATCGACATGCGGCCATCATTTCTGCTTTTTGTATTATTATTTGTCGGGATTCGATCAGGTTACGATCGATGTTAACGTTGTATTAATACAGGTTTTAGGATTGCCCCACGGAGAAGCGCACTGGCAGCCGGATTCTAGATTGCAGTGGATGGCTATCTCAAGGAGTTGAGACCGGGTCACTCGATTCTAGGATCGGCAGGCTGCCGGCCACACTTGTATGGGGTTAGGATAAACCCGCGGAAGAGTGTTCAAGTCATCGGATTTGAGAAACTGCTGGGTAGCCCCCTCATGGTGATGATGTCGGGTCACCTCTTTTCTCGGATTGGTAGATGACTTGCCACACTTGTAGAGGTCTTCTTTTGGCTACGCACGGTTTATTCACGTGATCGAGGAATGTCGCACTTCATTTGTGGCTCGAACGAAACAAGGGATTCCTAGGTGATTCGACCATTCCAACTCTGTGATATTGTTTTCCCGCATGTTGTAATGCGATTTTTTGCATGTGATGATATATTTATATATGTGATATATAGTATATATAAATAAATGGTATATATGTTTTTCATCCACGGTAGCCCTACCCCCGCCCTGCCGTAAGTTAAGTAACTTTACGGTAATGACCGGGGCCCGTGGCGAATGTGGATGGCGTATATGTGCATTCTATTTTCTTTTCATATTTTTCTGTAATGATTGTGTGAGGAGAAAATTGCTGGACAATGTGATTATCTAAATGATGAGATTGTATTAATTGGATTAATACAAAGTAAAATAAACCTATACATGAGACACGCGTGAGCGCATATAAATGAAATCTCAGCACCTCACGTGATACATGCGTGCGTTCCCAAAAGATTCCTTCAAGTGAGTGCCTCACGTGACACTCATGTGAGCGTGCAGAAAGCCCATGAAGACGCAGCGCCTCACGTGACTCACACATGAGCGCCCATAAATGAAAGCTCGACGCCTCACATACCTCACACATGAGCACCCATAAACAAAGATCTGGCGCCTCAAATGCTCCACACGTGAGCGCTGCATAAAAGTACTTAGCACTATATAGTCAAACTGACTAAGTTCTTAGCACTAATAGGGCAATGCCCAAGTCTGAGCACCTCACATGATACACACTTGAGCGCCAGAACAGTAATTGGATATCATATCCATAGTCAAAAGACTAAGTACTTAGCATTATTGAATGATGGAAAAAGCCCAAGACTGAGCCCAAAATTGGCTAAGTCTCTGAAATTTCCTTGAACCCATATTATTCCTTGCAACTGGACCCATATGCTCTGTTGGTGGATCTTAACAAAATTTAATGATCTTTAAACATATTTCTAAGTTGATCTTAATCTCATATAAGACTAATGTATCCTTAGTTA
The DNA here is from genome assembly GCA_030015575.1 of Agapanthus africanus. NCBI lineage: Eukaryota > Viridiplantae > Streptophyta > Magnoliopsida > Asparagales > Amaryllidaceae > Agapanthus > Agapanthus africanus. Next base: position 50,780,123 of record JASDDO010000006.1, on the reverse strand, counting down.
ACATAAATTGAGCTCATATGCTCACATATATTTAAGTCGATCTTAATCTAAAACCAGATTAACGGTCTTTAAATAAAATAAAATAAAATCCCTTGAACTGATGGAACATAAAACCTAGGTTCAAACCCAAATTTAATTTACGAATTTGGACTAATCCCCACCCTATAGGTTGTTGGATGTAGTGCCCTCAAAGTCAATTATTGGATCGCAGGCACATGATTGCAATGATTGAGGAGGACCTATACCGGTAGGACAGTCTTACTCAAGATGATAGTATGCTATCTGGTTTGACTTTATCATCGTGTACAACTTTAGGTGACATGATCACTATTACACGTTGATAGAGCCCTTAGGATTCTTGTTTGATTACCAGCAGTATGATGGCGATCATATACGTGAGAGTTGGGTAGTCCATAAGCACATCCTTAAAATTGGTCCCTAGTCGTAGGAGTTTCGAGACAGGGCATCGATACTCCGGAGTAGACTAGTGTATACAGTCGAGACCCCGACTAGGGGCGGTGGCCGGTCTCACAAGCCATTGGTGTCGGTTGGTTCACCTAAGAAGTATACAGGTGCTCATTGGGTTATGAATGCACCGGACAGGACTCGCCGGGAACCTGCTAGTTGGAATTATACCTATCGTCAGATAGCAGTTCCTTGGTGACATGTATACAGTTTAGTTCATTGACCTGAGGTCGTCATTTGTCTCGTATGAGTTCCCACTGTGCTTAGATTACTACCCTACCACGGCTCAAAGGAGTCATGCAAACAGGTTTTAGTTGGGTACAGTCCCAAGCCACATAGAGACAGTGAGCGGATCGGCAGGGGATTCGTCTCTCCCGGTATTGGGGTGAAATCGCGCTGTGTCTAGGAGAGCCATTACACCAAGTCCTTGGCCAAGGCAGGTAAGAATTACTAGTTGGTATTCCAGTAGTTTCTCAGGGTGTTCAGGGCTGCCCTCCGACACGACTTATACCACTATTGGGGGTCTGACGTTACCTGCCCCTAGGCCCGATATGCGATGCTCATAGACGAACGGACCGGACTGTACGGATATTGTCACTGATAGGCTCAGTAGGGTTCCAGGATGAGTTCACTCATCGGCTTCCCTTTCGGTCAATACATGGGCAGCCGTTACGTACAGCTAGTACCATTGACATGCTTGTGGTTAAACCCATTGCCAGAGTATTGACGAGTCTTTAGAGTCCCCACAGATAGTGTCCCAAGTTCGGGCGAAACGTTGTAGAGTCCGTATGATTTTATGGCAGGGTTCGAACATGCACGTGCACTTATGCACGTGTCACGGTTCAGACAGATAATACTCGTGCACTTTGGTTTAAGTCGGATCCTAGTATTATATTGTGTAGGGATAATTCTGTCTCATTACATTTGTATTCGGTTGGAATACAAATGAGGGTATGTATATACAGTTAACGGGTAATCCTGTAATTCATTTCAGGATCACATTTGAAGTTGCCAATTTCCTTTCACCCGCCCTAAACATCTGGTTTAATATTTATGCTGCGGAATCCTCCTTAATCCATGGCTGAATTCACGGTGGGCCTGGGCTTCTTATTTGAGTTTCTAGCTTGGGGTGGTTTTTGCAAATGTGGGATTTTATTGGAAAGGGTCTTTTTTGTGGTGCAGGTGCTCCAGCAGCATCCACAATGTTCTAGTCCTGATGAGTCATTTTGTGAGTCACAAGTACAATTTAAAGCTTTTGTTTTTGAGCTTGGATACTTGGTGTTGATCTTTGGTGATATGTATTAGATATGGTCACCATCTTTTGTGATGTGCTAACCCCCTCCACCTCATCGCCGAAAGCAATCATGGCAACCCCAGAATTTGGCCGAGCCCATTTTAGAGGAGAAAAAATTGATTCCTTGCAAATTTCATAGCTCACTTCATCACCTCAAAAGGCAACTTCATTTACCTGCACCCGATTCGTTGGGTGCCTTGAGATAAAGTATTTTACACTCTCTCTACTTCAATCTTGGACATGTCGGTTAGCAAACTTCATGTCCGAGTTGCTTCAATTTGAAACAGGAGCCCGTATAAAGATTCGTTGACGTGGTACCACTCCGATGAGGAGACCGGAGATCGAGCGAGATCGGAGATGCCGCGAGGAGCGTGGGATGATGGCTAAAAACCGAAGGACACGGATCGATCGGTATAGCCATTTTATCATTTTACAGTTAGCTAGTTTAGTGTTAATGGCACGATCCGAGTTAAATTCTATGCTAGCGCCAGTTGTAAAAGTTTTTGTTCCGCGTTTGGCCTCGAATTGGAGGCCGGGACGCTACCGTAGACTTACATGGTATCAGAGCCACGCCATTAACCTTTACTAGCTTATTCTAACATGATTAAAATATCGATCGAATGAAATTTCCAAAACTGCAATTCCAAATTTAAAGTTTCTGTCGAAATTTTTTTGCCGTCTAAATATTATTTTGAGTATGTCAGAAAATCGAGCAGGTTTTTCTAAGACTGCAGAAGAAATTTGGTAGACTGATCCTACAAAAGCGCCGCGGAACCGTCGTAGAACACATGGGTTTGCCGTGGTTTCGCCGTCGTTTTGGAGCAACAATATACCATTTTTCTTCTGGGTGTCTTTCATGTGGAATTGTGGTTTCTGGAATATTTTTTTTGGGCCCAGATTTTTTTGAGTACTGGATTTGTACTTGGGGCCCACTTCAGGAAGTTTTATCTATCGGAATTTTAAATGTGTTAGTTTACAGTACTTACATTATATCTGCGACCGTGAATATCACTAGAGTGGTAAATCTTGTCTAATTGCTATAGTCCTTTTACACGGGTTTGCGAACGTGACCTTCACGTTTATGTTCTGTGTTGTGCTGTGATGTTGCGGATTTGTCGTAGTAGATAGCTTGCGTGCAATGTTTGTGCAGTTTGGATTTATTTGTACATTTGATATCGCGAGGCGAGCATCTGACATGTGGACTGCCGTCACTGCCTGTTTATATATTATTCATTTCTGTACTAGGTTTACCCCGCATCTCATGGCTTCGAGAGGGAGGGGACCTTACTCTAGAATTGACAGGATATTCGCTGCACTCGTAGGGGTACAGGTTGACCCAAGGTGGGGTGCTCAAGTTACCGGATTCCGTGAAGTGCCGAGTGGTTCATTCACTTTGTTGAAGGGGGCTGCCTGGCTTCAGGTTTTGGCGGGTAACTTACCGCACCCGTAGGGGTCTAGGTTTTCATTGCACAGGCTATCCACACGACCAGGGGAAAGTCGGGTTTCAGTAGCGGCTCTGTGAAACCCGAGGATCCAAGATTATCTGTATTGTTCTGTGATGCTTATTACTTTTCTGTAATGTTGCATTTATCACGCCTGGAGTGATTATTGTATATTGGTATATATACTAATAGATGTTGTATATGTTTTGCACCCGTGCTAGTCCATTCCCTGCTTTGTCGTTAGTTAATTAACCTAACGGGTGATGACGGGACCCAGTGACGAATGCGGATGACATATACATACATTTTATTTTCGTTCTTTTCTGGTGTGATTAATTGATGGGACTGCGTTGATTCTGATCAATGCAAAGGAAAACAAACCAGTTGGACGTTGTTGGAACAGTTTTCAAAAAGTGTTATTATAAGGACATTTTCTTTTGTTTTGCCCTATGGTATTCAGTTGGAATATACTGCACCTCATTCGATGAGGCAAGGGCCGAGATCCCTTCACCGGGAGTGACCCCTTGGGCAGAAGTTTGCGTCAGGGTAATAACTTCACTATAGTCGATTACTTGTTACTTTGCATCGCGGTATTCAGTTGGAATATCCTGCACCTCATTCCACGAGGAAAGAGCCGAGATCCCTTCACCGGGAGTGACCACTTTAGCGATGGTTTTCACCACTATATTTTTGTAAAAAGTTATCAGGTTCCTTCAACGAGATCAAGTTCATTACGTTAAAGGTTTTTTGCCAAAAACTAGCTGTAGCCCTCCGTCGTTTCAGACGGGTAGCACTTACTATTCATGCTATGTTTTTTGGCCTTCGTCAAGGCATAGTGTATGGTAGCTGCTTGTTACCTTTCTGTTGCATAGATAGATGCATTGGTTTTGGACAGTCGTATTACCTTGTTGGCATTCGTCAAGGTTATGTACGGGTGGGTTCAAATTAACCTGGACAATGACGGGTAGAACTTGACATGTGACTTATGATTTGTTGGTCTTCGTCAAGGTCAAAAGAGCATGGGGCAAAAATCCTTATCGAGAGTTTCAAACATACAGGAAACTTGCCAGGCATGCGTATACCTTCTAGAGTGTGATAACGTGAGTGGATTCCTTCACGTTATCATGCGATAAGAGTTGGATCCCGATGCCCACTGGTGAGTTGGTTTACTCTTCGCGGGTGATCCCGACTAATTCTTCTTTCAGGTTTAGAGGAGAATTTGAGGTTACAGTGGGAGGTTTCCTTATTAGATAAAGTGATAACCATTCTAATCTAGGTTAGAATGCACGCAGAGTGTTTCTTTTCTCTCTCTCTCTTTGGCAGCGACCATGGCCCGACCCTATACTATGACTCAGTGACCAAGTTGACCGAACCTTCTTAAAAGCATACTGGCTTTTGGATTGTCTGAATGGCATACATCATTGCCGCTTCTTCTTTTACCCTTTGCATTTCTCCAGAACACCTCGTATCACTACGAACATCCATATCCATTGGATAAATCCATCGTATGGTTATATACGAACTCGAAGGGACTTCTTCGAGGATGGATTCAGGTTCAGGAGAAATTGAATTGGTTTATTCAGTTGTCTTTTATCATCACCTTCTCTCAGGTAGAGAGTACTCCTTGGTTTAGGAGACGGTACAGCTATTACGCTTATTGGATAGTCTTCTTCCAAGCCATAGGCAGTTACCGAAAGGTAGGGAATGAAGAAAACCAATTAGCCTAAGTAGGGTGTACAGAAGGTAATAAGTAAAGACAAAATAAAGGGATTAGAAAGAGGGCAAAGTAAATTGCGACTGCTATCATTCACGACCAAACCGCCTAGTTCATCGCCACTCCTACTTCACCTTTTCTTTTTGTCCAGTTCAGGATAAATAGAATAAGTTTTTATTCAGTTGTCTTTTATCATCACCTTCTCTCAGGTTGTGAGTACTCCTAGGATTAGGAGCATACACCTATTATTCTTATTGGATAGTCTTCTTCCAAACCATAGGCTAGTGCCGAATGGTAGGGAAGGAAGAAAACCATTTAGCCTAACGATGGTGTACAGAAGGTAACGACTAAAGACAAACAAAAGGATTTGCAGAGATGGCAAAGAAATATACGGTTACAGTCAAGAATTGGATTATGGAAGAGGCATTACTAGGAATATTCAGATAGCCCTTCGAAACATTTTATGTTTCAGTTTCTCTGTGCATTGTTAAAGGAAAACTTATTTCCCAATTAGACACTTGCTCTAAGGTATGTATATACCAGGTATGATTCTCACATCTGTATGGTTTTACAGATGATGAGTGGGAGTAACTTATTGGGAATTAGGTGATCATCCTCATTATATCGGAATTCGTTGTAATTGGTGATATTTGAGGAAATCGCAGTAAGTCGACGTTAGATACCCCACATGATGCGGGCAGGCGGAATAGACAAAACAATCATTTTGTTTAAATTAGCATTGACTAACTTTACGGATCTTTTATAAACCCTAACTAACAACTATATAGAAGTGATTAGCTACTATGATAGATTATTATACCTAATGATTCAAGTCCTTCTTGTTCTTGTAGTTCAACTCCTCGTCGGCCTCCTCGATGTGATAGAAGATCCACCCGAGAGCTCCTTCTCCAAGCTTTAACCTCTCACTTGAGGTAACTAGGTGGTTATGAATGCTAATCAAAGTAACCTAGAGGATATAGAAGATGATTAGGGATCTATTAGTCTTGCTAACCCTTGGATCTCAACATATGAGAGGATCTTTGAAGAAAGAGAGCTTGAGGAGAGAGAATGTGAAAGTGTGAATGATAATGAATTCTAACTCATTTGTGAATATATGAAGCATGATAACTATCTAAATGAATAATATATGATAATATCAACCATGCTTCATTAACTCACTTTGGGTGAATCATCTCATGAGTCATTAAGCAATAAATGCTTCATTAACTCATTTGGATGAATCACTCTATGAGTCACTAATCCATTTAATGAAAATTCCACCTAAGCTCTCCACCTCATCTATCTTCTAGAAGCTTCTCGACTAATTACGAGAATGCCCCTCCCATCCGTGAAAACACGGAAATACTGAGACTGTATAAATCCAATAATCCAATACTAGAATCCGTCTTAAACTAAAGCCTGCTAGTAAAAACTGTCCGAACATCGTACGTGCATAAATACACGTATGTGTCCGAACCCTGTCGTAAAACCATACGACCTCTATATAGTTTCTCCTGAAGCAGGGAAACTCTCTGTGTGGGACTCTAAAGACTCGCCACTACGCTGGAAATGGGTTTAACCACAGGCCGCAAGCGGTACTAGCTGTACGTAACGGTCCGCAGGTAGATGTCGATAAGAAGGCCGATGAGGAAACCCATCCGAAAGCCTGATGTGACAATCTTCATACAGTCCGGTCTGTTCGTCCAGGACTATCTCATATCGGGCCTAGGGGGGCGGCAAGCCTCAGTCCCCTGAAAGCGGTATATGTCATGTCGGAGTGAAGCCCATTACACCTTGAGAAGCTACTGGAAATCCTACCAGTAAATCTCGTTTGCCCTGGCCAGGGACTTTCCGTAATGGCTCTCCAAACACAACGCGATATCAACTCCCAATACCGGGAGAGACAAATCCTATCTAACCGCCACTGCCTCCAAGTGCTTCGGGACTGCACCCAACTGCTAACTGTTTGCACGACTCCTATGAGCCGTGGTAGGGTAGCAATCTAAGAACAGTGGGAACACACTTGAGACGAAGCAGCAGTTTCAAGTCTGCGGACTATGCTGTACTGATGTCACCTGGGAACTGTTAACTGACAACGGGTATAATAACAACCAACAGTTCCCTGCGAGTCCTGTCCGGTGTACCCGTAACCTAACGAGCACCTGTATACTATCTCCAGTACAACATACTGATGGCTGTGGGACAGACCATCTCCCCAACTGAGATGAGAAGCGTACATACTAGTCTACTCCAGAGTATCGATGCCCTGTCTCAATAATCCTAGGACTAGGGACCTGAAAAAGGATTTGCTTGTAGACTACCCAGCCCTCACTAGTGTGACTGCCATCACAACGCTGGTAGTCAAGCAAGATCCTAAGTGCTCTATCAATATGTATTCGCGATATGCTAACATATACACATATTAAGATAGACATAAACCAAGTAGCATACTATTATGTTGAGCGAGACTGTTAATGTAACTGTGAATATCCCAAGCTTCCATTAAGTAATATACAAACTAGTATGATACAATAATGGCCAATAGGGCATATACACTAACAATCTCCCACTTGCACTAGAGCCATGTACTGGCATATCGAAGACCTATCATCTCGAGTAGCCTCTCGAACTGAATCTGAGGTAAGGCCTTTGTGAATGGATCTGCAGTGTTCTCCTCTGTAGCAAATCTATGGACCTCGATCTCCTGGCGATCTATGATCTCCTTGATCAGGTGATACCGCCTTAAGATGTGTCTGGACTTCTGATGGGACCCGGGTTCCTTTGCTAAAGCTATAACCCCGTTGTTGTCACAATATAGAGGTATTGGATCAACAATGGATGGAACCACCTGAAGTTTTGTGAGGAACTTCTTCATCCAGACTGCTTGTTTTGCGGCATCGCAAGCAGCTATATACTCCGCTTCCATCGTCGAGTCAGCAACAGTGTACTTCTTGGAACTCTTCCAGCACACCGCCCCTCCATTGAGGGTAAAGACATAACCTGACATGGACTTGGAGTCATCCTTGTCACCCTGGAAGCTGGAGTCAGCAAAAGCCTCAATCTTGAGGTCTTTTCCGCCGTAAACCAAGAACATCTCCTTAGTCTTTCTCAGGTACTTGAGAATCTTCTTTACTGCTATCCAGTGCTTCTCCCATCGGTCTGACTGATACCGGCTTACCACGCTCAGTGCATAAGTTACATCTAGTCTGGTGCACAACATCGCATACATTATAGAGCCTACCACAGAAGCGTAGGGTATAACTGACATGCGATCCCTTTCCAAATCAGTCTTGGGAGGCATCTCTTTGGATAGGGTGATTCCGTGACAAGCCGGTAAACTACCGCGTATAGAATCTTCCATACTGAATCTTTTCAGTATAGTGTTGATATACCTGGACTGCGAAAGTCCCAACATCCTCTTAGATCTATCATGATAGATCTGGATCCCCAGTATGTAAGAGGCATCACCCAGGTCTTTCATAGTGAACCTTTGTGACAAGAATCCTTTGACAGATTGTAGCATAGCAATGTCATTTCCTATCAAGAGAATGTCATCCACGTGCAAGACGAGGAATACGACAGTTCGTGCTACAATTTTACTATATATACACGCTTCATCTGGATTTTTGATAAAGTCATATTCTTTGACCGTTTCATCAAAACAGATGTTCCAACTCCGCGATGCCTTCTTTAGTCCATAAATGGACTTAAGTAACTTGCACACTTTCCCGCTGCTCCCACTCTGATTGAAACCTTCTGGCTAATCTATATAGACGCACTCTTCTAAATTACCATTTAGAAAAACCGTCTTTACGTCCATCTGCCAGATCTCATAATCATGGAAGGCAGCAAATGGCAAGAAGGATCCGAATGGATTTGAGCATAGCCACTGGAAAAAAAGTTTCGTTATAGTTCAGACCAGGTTTTTGACGAAAACCCTTTGCAACAAGTCTATCCTTATAGGTTTCCACATGTCCATCTACACCAATATTTTTCTTGAAGATCCACTTGCATCCTGTGGGTTTTACCCCATCTGGAGCAAAATCCAAAGTCCATACTTTGTTGGTGTACATGGACTCCATCTCGGTCCGCATTGCATCCAACCATCTCACTGAGTCGCCGCTTTGGATGGCCTGCTGGAAGCTAGTAGGCTCATCATTATCAATGATGCAATCCTCTATATCCCCGTCTATGAGAAAACCGTAGTATCTCTCAGGTGGATGAGACGGCCTACTACTCCTGCGGAGGGGTGCGGGAATGTCCTGTTCTTTTTAAACTTCTGGTTCTACCAAACTTTCAGTAGTAGTTTGTGGTTCTGGAATTTCTTCCAGTTCTATTGCGCTCCCACTTGTTTCCTTTTCTAAAATCTTCTGTTCTAGAAAATGGGTATTACGAGAAACAAAAAACTTTTGTTCCTCTGCGTAATAGAAAAAATACCCTCTGGAGTTCTTTGGATATCCCACAAACTAACACTGCATTGATCGTGCCTCGAGTTTGTCCGCATGCTGCTTTTTAACAAAAACTGGACATCCCCATATCTTCAGATACTGAAGATAGGGTTTCTTCCCACTCCACATCTGATATGGTATGGTAGGCACAGTCTTGGTAGGAACCCTGTTTAAAAGATATGCAGCTGATTCTAGCGCATAACCCTAGAAAGATCGCGGTAACTCAGCATTACTCATCATTGAATGTACCATATCCAATTGGATTCGGTTCCTTCTTTCCGATACACCGTTATGCTGTGGAGTGTATGGAGGAGTAAGCTGAGAGAGAATTCCTTTCTCTTTTAGGTAACCCAGGAACTTGGCACTTAAGTATTCACCACCTCGATCAGATCTCATTGTCTTGATACTTTTGCCTGTTTGGTTTTCTACTTAATTCTTATATTCTTGGAATTTCTCAAAGGCCTCGGATTTATGTTTCATTAAGAAAATGAATCCATACCAAGAGTAATCATCCGTAAAAGTAATGAAATATGAAAAACCTCCTCTTGCATGTGTAGACATTGGAACACATACATCGCTGTGTACGAGTCCTAAGAGCTCGCTCGCTCTTACTCCATATCCAGAGAATAGAGTCTTTGTCATCTTTCCGTTGAGACAATATTGACAAGTGGCATAAGATTGATATTCGAACGGATCCAAATATCCTTCTCTATGTAACTTAGTTAACCTTGTCTCATTGATGTGACCTAGTCTACAATAACATAAGAAAGCCTGATTTATATCTGGAGACTTTCTTTTTAGTGTGTTCTGGACATTGAAAATCTGCAATTGGTTTAACACGTATATACCGTTATCTAGTGTACCGGACCCAATCAAACCATGATTAAGGTGGATGTTAACAACATCGCTTACAAACGTGAAATCATACCTTTCTTTTGATAACAACGAAACTGATATGATATTACACGTTAAACTGGGTACACAAAAACAGTTGCGCAAAACCAAAATATGTCCACTCGTCAATCTAAGGTGATAATCCCCTATGGACACAGCACCCATGCTAGCTCCGTTAGCAACCTGGAGGGTCATATCACCAACCTTCAGCACTCTACGGTTTCTCAGTGCCTGCAATGAATTGCATATATGAGATCCTGATCCGGTATCCAATACCCAGGAAGTAGAGTTGATTGACAGACAATTTTCAATTATAAACACACCTGAAGTCGAAGCCACAGCTTGCTTCGGGTCCTGGTTCTTGGCAATCCAAGCTTTGCAATCTTTCTTCCAATGGCATTTCCTACGACAGTGGAAGCACTCGTCCTTTGCCACTACTGGCACCGCAACCTTTTCCTTTCCCTTTCCCTTAACTCCCACCTTACCAACACCGCCTCTTGGTTTGGTAGCGGCCTTCTTATTCCTTCCTATGGCCCTTGCCTTGGACCTGGAAGAGGAAGCACCGCGAACAAACATAGTGGGTGTTTCCCTTGCTTTCTGCAAGGTGCCCTCTGCACTCCTCAACATGTTAAGGAGTTCTGGAAGTTCAACTTATTTCCTTTGAATGTTGAAATTCAGAATAAACTGGACGTAGGTGGAAAGAAGGGACTGAAGAACCAAGTCTGTATATAGCTCTTTCTCTAATGTCGTCCCGAGGTCAGTGAGTTCTTCTATATATCCAATCATCTTAAGGACATGTTCTCCTACAGATGATCCGACGGCCATCCTCGACTGAAACAAGTTCTTCGAGGTCTCGTATCTAGCTATACGAGATTGCTCTCTATACAGTTCCTTGGTGTGGAGAAATATGGATTCAATATCCATATTCTCGTGCCTCCTCTGATGTTCATTATTCATAGAGGCAAGTACGATGCATTTGGCCTTCGCGCAGTCAATCTCCCAGGTCTTGCGGAATTCCTTATCCGCGACACTGGATTCTGGACCAGGGACATCAGGTGCCTTAGTAGTAAGGACATACCCCAATTTGTCATAAGTAATTGCCATATTGACATTCCGGAACCAGTCTTTATAGTTTGGCCCTGTCAAAATATTTTTATTTAATAATAACTTAAGGCCTGTCATGTTCTGGGTCACTGCAATTAGGAGAGAGAGAGGAAACACTTTAGCATGATACTCTTGCAAGTTTAGAGTGGTTTTTAGTTTATCTAAACAGGATGGCTCCCACTGTTTCTCGAATCCCTCCTCAAACCAAAAAGGAAGAACTAGTCAGGACTATTCTCATCGTACAATACTTGCTTAACCGTTCAGCCAGGCCGGTGTCGGTACTTCGAGGGAGTTTTATGACGCTTTCGCCAAGTTCCTTAATTAAAAAACCTCTTTTCTCTGGGGGAGTAGCCCCGCTGACACCTTTCTCGACACCTACTTGGTTTATACCATTGATCGTTAAGCGACGAATCACCTGATGAGTAGCGGATACTCACAGTAGGATCGGGATCCAAATATCATCGTGTGATAAAGCTGAAGGAATCCTACCAAAATTATCACACTCCAAATGGTATGCAACTCTTAGCAAATTTCAGTTTCTTTAGAAATTCCCGATATAAATTTCTACCCCATGCTCTTATGACCTTGGCGTTGGTCAAAATGTCATAAATCACATGTCAAGTTCTACCCATCATTATCTTGTTAATTTGAACCCATCCATATATACCCCTGACGTTGGACAAATGATAGTACGACTGTCCTAAACCAACTCATCTATCTATGCAACAAATGAATACCCAGCAGCTACCAAACACTATGTCTTGGCGTTGGTCAAAATACATAGCTTGAATACTACTGAATACCCAAATGAAATGACGGAGGGCTACGAATGGTTTTGGTGAAACCGTGAACGTAGTGAACTTGATATGATCGAAGGAACCTGATAACTTTTAAAAGGAGTGGTTAAGCTCCACAATTAAAAATATCTTCTGTTTTAAAAATAACCGAGTGGTTTCTTTTAAACTGTTCCAACGATTCAACTTTGGTTTACTTTCTTTGCAATAATATAATGCGTCCTATCATTGCAGAAAACAACGAAAATACAACATCCTCTTATGCCATCCGCATTCGCCACTGGGCCCCGTCATTCACCCGTTAGGTTACTTAACTAACGACAGAGCGGGGGCTGGGCTAGCGCAGGTGTAAAACATAAGTAACGCCTAATAGATATCATATATAGATATTGTACATTCGTCAGACGCAATAATAGGCATTCCAGATCACAGATGAACATATTGGATTTTCTACGAATCCACATTCCTTTTGAGCCTGCAAAGAAAGATGGATTACACAGTCGCGATGAATTGCCAAAATCCCACCCTAGACCCCTACGGGTACGGCAAACTACCCGCCAAGTACCCGAAGTGAAGCGGTCTCCCTCAACGACGCCAGTAGGCCACTAAACACTTCAAAGTACCCGGTAGTTTATGCACCCCACCTTGGGTCTATCCTAGGAGCAGAAAACAGTAAATGAAATAATACAACGGTGGCTACAACCTCAACCCGGATGCCCGCAAAAGAATATTACAACAAATTACAAATTACATTTGAATGAAAGAAACACTCGTCTCACATCCCCGGCTATCCATTCACGACAATCCAACAAGTCCACAATCGCAAACCAGTAAAAACCATTACAGAAATGTGCAACCCCCTGCTAACCGACATACTAGCAGTTAGAGGAGGTTTATGAACACATTAAACACAACATAGATATAATCAAGTTAGCCAAATATCTTATAATTTTGATCAAGCAACATTAATGAATCTACTCCAAACAATTCTCTGTGCACATAAAACCTGAGCAGAAAAAAATCAACCCAGAAAACACAACATCAACACAGAAGATTAACTGAGCAAATTTGGGTTGACTCGGAGTCAACTCGGCCGCGGACCCACGGCGGATCGCTTGGATCGGCGGCGGTTCCGTGGCGGTATAGCCGATTCACAGTCCCAAATTTCTTCACAATTCTTAAAATTCCCCGCTTGTATTTTTAAGGGTCCCTGAAAATGTTTTAGACCCCGTTTTAAAATCGGCAGAAACATGGTGAAAATGATGTTTTTTCGGGTTCGTTTTGCGATCGAATTTCTAACGACTTTGCTAACATGTTAGTTATGGTTTTGCTAGGCTCTGATACCACTGTAAGTCGACGTTAGACACCCCGCATGATGCGGGGAGGCGGAATAGGTAAAACAATCATTTTGTTTAAATTAATATCGACTAACATTACGGATCTTTGCTAAACCCTAACTAATATAGAAGTGATTAGCTACTATGATAGATGATTATACCTAATGATTCAAGTCCTTCTTGTTCTTGTAGTTCAACTCCTCGTCGGCCTCCTCGATGTGATAGAAGATCCACCCGAGAGCTCCTTCTCCAAGCTTTAACCTCTCACTTGAGGTAACTAGGTGGCTATGAGTTCTAATCAAAGTAACCTAGAGGATATAGAAGATGATTAGGGATCTATTAGTCTTGCTAACCCTTGGATCTCAACACATGAGAGGATTAGGGTTAGTTCTTTGAAGAGAGAGAGAGAGCTTGAGGAGAGAGAATGCGAAAGTGAGAATGATAATGAATTCTAACACATTTGTGAATATATGAAGAATGATAACTATCTAAATGAATAATATATGATAATATCAACCATGCTTCATTAACTCACTTTGGGTGAATCATCTCATGAGTCATTAAGCAATAAATGCTTCATTAACTCATTTGGATGAATCACTCCATGAGTCAGTAATACATTTAATGCAAATTCCACCTAAGCTCTCCACCCGATCTATCTTCTAGAAGCTTCTCGACTAATTACGAGAATGCCCCTCCCCTCCGTGAAAACATGGAAATACTGAGACTGTATAAATCCAATAACCCAATACTAGAATCTGGCGTAAACTAAAGCCCGCTAGTAAAAACTGCCCGAATATCGTACGTGCATAAATACACGTATGTGTCTGAACCCTGTCGTAAAACCATACGACCTCTATATCTTTTCGCCTGAAGCAGGGAAACTCTCTGTGTGGGACTCTAAAGACTTGACACTATGCTGGCAGTGGGTTTAACCACAGAACGCAAGCGGTACTAGCTGTACATAACGGTCCCCATGTAGATGTCGATAAGAAGGCCGATGAGGAAACCCATCCGAACTCCTACTGAGCCTGATGTGACAATCTTCATAAAGTTCGATATGCTCGTCTAGGACTATCGTATATCGGGCCTAGGGGCGGCAAGCGTCAGTCCCCTAAAAGCGGTATAAGTCGTGTCAGAGTGAAGCCCATTACACCTTGAGAAGCTACTGGAAATCCTACCAGTAAATCTCGTTTGCCCTGGCCATGGACTTTGCGTAATGGCTCTCCAAACACCGCGCGATATCAACTCCCAATACCGGGAGAGACAAATCCTATCTAACCGCCACTGCCTCCAATTGCTTCGGGACTGCACCTAACTGCTACCTGTTTGCACGACTCCTTTGAGCCATGGTAGGGTATCAATCTAAGAACAGTGGGAACACACTCGAGACGAAGCAGCAGTGTCAAGTCTGCGGACTATGCTGTACTCATGTCACCTTGGAACTGTTAACTGACGACAGGTATAATACCAACCAACAGTTCCCTGTGAGTCATGTCCGGTGTACCCGTAACCCAACGAGCACTTGTATACTATCTCCAGTACAATGTACTGATGGCTGTAGGACAGACCATCTCCCCAACTGGGATGAGAAGCGTACACACTAGTCTACTCCGGAGTATCGATGCCCGTCTCGATAATCCTACGAATAGGGACCTAAGAAAGGATGTGCTTATAAACTACCCAGCCCCCACTAGTGTGACTGCCATCACAACGCTGGTAGTCAAGCAAGATTCTAAGGGCTCTATCAATATGTATTCGCGATATGCTAACATATACACATATTAAGATAGACATAAACCAAGTAGCATACTACTATGTTGAGCGAGACTGTTAATATAACTGTGAATAACCCAAGCTTCTATTAAGTAATATACAAACTAGTATGATACAATAATGGCCCCTAGGGCATATACATTAACAATCGCCTGGGTTCTTGCCTGACGACAAGTATTTGGTTTTGAATATCCGTTGTTATGCACCAATTTCAAATTGATATATCCGTACGTTTATTTTCATAAAGTGAGATATAACTTTTGAAATTATGTCTATGAAATTTAACTATATCAGTTGACAATTGGGTAAGGAGCATTGAACAACGGAGTAGTTCTTAACCATTAGTACAGTTTTCAACCTACGATGCACAAGTTTTAAGTTATTCAACTCAGCGGACTTATACAGAGTATTGTATATTGTCTAGTGTCCATTAGAACAAAGGGGTTGATCCTCGTACTATGTTCTGTTTACTTGTGACTTCGCTAGTTTTTAGACTAGTGTTTCGTAGAAATACAAGGCCTAAGTTTTGAGAAGTTGTAGGTACGGGAATAAAGTAGAGAGCCAGGTGTTGCAAGTATCGGGATTCTTCAAGGTGATCGAAGATGTAGATACTTGTTTATGGTATTCAGTTGATAGTAATGGTTTTGAGAAACTTGTTTCTCTTTCGGGTTACTCATAATTGGATGCATTCCTAAGTTGAGTAATGTTGATCAGCCTCTCTCCATTTAGTTGACATGCGCTAGAGACAGCTGCATGATTTGAATCTGGTTCCAATTAAATCTGTGCCTCAGATTCTATATTGGATATAGAATGGCTCATATCTTAACGATGTTAAGGTACGGGGATTTGTACGGCTTATGCTTAAAACCAGACACTGGATAACTCAAGGCACATTTCTGTAATGGCAGTTTGTGGGTTGACCCGGGTTATGACGAGGGTTGATTTTCTACCATTTGGAAGATCAATAGTGATATTGTTCTTGACTCGCCACAGTTTTAGTAAAATGGATTTTTTCAGAAAATAGTAGTGGGAGTATGGTAGAACTGGAAGTGATTCCAGAACCACAAACGATTAACGAAAATTTAATTGGACCTAAAGATTCAATCAGGTTTGACATTCCATTTGCCACTCCGCAGATATGGCAGATATGGTGGGTAACCTCAGGCACCCGAGAGGTACTCCGGTAGCCTCAAGGACGGCGACAGGGAGGTTTTTGTTTACCCAGACTTTCCATTACTGTTGTTCCAGACTATGAGACCCGGCAGGAGGATGAGTATAGTGTCGTTCTAAACTAGTTTTAGAAGTGCACGTGTATATGACCTTGCCAGAGGGTTGTTGTTGTCGGTGGGAGCAGCGGAAGCATAGTAGACAAGTAGCTTATGTCTATTTATAGACTAAAGCAGATATAGGGGAGATAGATCATCTATTTTTGATGTGGCAGTCATGGGTTTGACTTCATCAGAATAGGGGATGGATCTGTTAAGAAGGTAGTAGGGTGTGATGTCCTGGTATTTGGATGACATACAATGAGTAGGAAGTAAAATTCCTATACTACGATCGGTTATACTGTGGTTGTCGCACAGTTGTTTCTCCACAAAGGATATGATATAATATCTGGCATTCTGGTTACTAGATCTATGGTTTTAGATCTAGATTTGGGTAGTTTCCCAATCTGGGTACTTAGACAGTATTCTAAAGGTGTTTTAGAATGGACGACTCCTGACATGGTGGTGTACCTGCAAGTGATGGAGTCTCCCTCTCTAAAGGTGTCTTAAAGACTATAAGGGAGAGGGATGTGCATGATTGGCATATCACTTGGTTAGGCAATTGAGTCAATCATGTGATGTCAAGTACCACACCAGATATTGTTTTTGCACTAGATGCAATAAGTTTATATTAATCCAATCCTAGAGAAACATACGGAAGCAGTTTTAGAACATAAGTGGATGTTCTAGGGATTTGATAACGGCAGCCTCCTTTAGGAGACAGTTATCATTCCAGGCTTCCAAGGTGACATGGATGACAGAGTGACTGTCGGAGTTATAGTTTTCCCTTTGACGAAGGGGATAGTATTATGGACAGGTGGTCCAACAGGATATTGTGGGAGGCATAGTGCCGGATACTGATTACGTTCAGTTGAAGATACAGTCTAAGAAGTTTGGATTTGGAGTTCATTTATGAACTAGGTCCCATCAGATATCCAGACATATTCTATGACATGTATTACTCAATTCGGGAGATGGCATTCTCCGCGAACTTGAGATTAAAAGAGACATAGAAAGAAACATCAGGACTGATCCACTCATTAAGGCTATTTCTCGAACACAATAGTTTTACAAACGGGCTTTTTGAAACTGATTTGTAGATGAGTTGGATGTTCGGTATCACATGGGCTGTGAGTATGCGACATCGCAATAACTAGCCTTAAGTGCATGTGGGAGATTGTTGGATGTAGTGCTCTCAAAGTCAATTATTGGATCGTAGGCACATGATTGCAATGATTGAGGAGGACCTATACCGGTAGGACAGTCTTACTCAAGATGATAGTATGCTATTTGGTTTGACTTTATTATCGTGTACAGCTTTAGGTAACATGATCACTATTACACGTCGATAGAGCCCTTAGGATTATTGCTTGACTACCAGCAATATGATGGCGATCATATACGTAAGAGTTGGGTAGTCCATAAGCACATCCTTAAAAGTGGTCCCTAGTCGTGGGAGTTTCGAGACAGGGCATCGATACTCCGGAATAGACTAGTGTATACAGTCGAGACCCCAACGAGGGGCTGTGGCCGGTCACATAAGCCATTGGTGTCAGTTGGTTCACCTAAGATGAATACAGGTGCTCATTGGGTTATGAGTGCACCGGACAGGACTCGCCGGGAACCTGCTAGTTGGTATTATACCTAGCGTTAGATAGCAGTTCCCTGGTGACATGCGTACAGGTTAGTTCATCGACCTGAGGTCATCATTTATCTCGTGTGAGTTCTCACTGTTCTTAGATTACTACTCTACCACGGATCAAAGGAGTCGTGCAAACAGGATTTAGTTGGGTACAGTCCCGAGCCACATAGAGGCAGTGAGCGGATCGGCAGGGGATTCGTCTCTCCCGGTATTGGGGGTAAGATCGCGCTGTGTCTAAGAAAGCCATTACACCAAGTCCTTGGCCAAGGCAGGTGAGAGTTACTGGTAGGTATTCCAGTAGTTTCTCAGGGTGTTTAGGGATACCCTCCGACACGAATTATACCACTATTGGGGGCCTGACGTTACTAGCCCCTAGGCCCGATATTCGATGCTCATAGACCAACGGACCGGACTGTACAGATATTGTCACTGATAGGCTCAGTAGGGTTCCAGGATGAGTTCTCTCATCGGCTTCCATTTCGGTCAATACATGGGCAGCCGTTACGTACAGCTAGTACCACTGACGTGCTTGTGGTTAAACCCATTGCCTGAGTATTGACGAGTCTTTAGATTCCCCCACAGATAGTTTCCCAAGTTCGGGCGAAACGTTGTAGAGGTCGTATGGTTTTATGGCAGGGTTCGAACAACCATGTGTACTTGTGCACGTGTCACGGTTCGGACAAATAATACTGGTGGGCTTTTGTTTAAGCCGGACCCTAGTATTATATTGTGTAGGGATATTTTTGTCTCATTGTATTTGTATTCGGTCGGAATACAAATGCGGGTATATATATACATTTAAGGGGTAATCCTGTAATTCATTACCGGATCACTTTTGAAGTTGCCAATTTTCTTTCACCCGACCTAAACATCTGGTTTAATATTTATGCTGCGGGGCTGAATTCACGGTGGGCCTGGGCTTCTTATTAGAGTTTCTAGCTTAGGGTGGTATTTAAAAATGTGGGATTTTATTGGAGAAAGGCTTTTTCATAGTGCTGGGGCCCCAGCAGCATCCACAATGTTCTAGTCTTGATGAGTCATTTTGTGAGTCACAAGTTCAATTAAAAGCTTTTGTTTTTGAGCTTGGATACTTGGTGTTGATCTTTGGAGATATGTATTGGATATGGTCACCATCTTTTGTGATGTGCTCACCCCCTCCACCTTATGGCCGAGAGCAATCATGGAGGCCCCAGAATTTGGCCGAGCCCATTTTAGGGGAGAAAAATTTGATTCATTGCAAATTTCATAGCTCACTTCATCACCTCAAAAGGCAACTTCATTTACCTGCACCCGATTCGTTGGGTGCCTTGAGATAAAGTATTCTATACTCTCTCTACATCAATCTTGCACATGTCGGTTAGCAAACTTCATGGCCGAGTTGCTTTAGTTTGAAGCGGGAGCCCGTATAAAAATTCGTTGACGTTGTGCCGCTCTGATGAGGAGACCGGAGATCGAGCGAGATCGGAGATACCGCGAGGAGCGTGGGATGATGGCTAAAGACCGAAGGACACGAATCAATCGGTATAGCCATTCAATCATTTTATAGTTAGCTTGTTTACTGTTAATGGCACGATCCGGGTTAAAGTCTATGCTAGCGCCAGTTGTAAAAGTTTTTGTTCCAGGTTTGGCCTCGGATTGGAGGCCGGGGTGCTACCGTAGACTTACACAGGTGACGACATAAACTAGTCTCCGTATACAATCCATGGGCAACCAAAATAAATAAAACATAACACGACACGAAGTGATCTAACGGAGCAGGAGAAAGTTGTTATCGCAACGTGATAACGTAATTAATTGCAGGGGCTTGCGCCTATAGTGAAGAGCATCGCCACAATAAAAAAAACCTCAAATAAAGGGGAATCTGTTATAGTCAGGCTACAACGGTCGCATCTGTCTAAACCTCCGATATACGGTGCCATAATAAACTTGGCATATTCGAAGAGGTCGATGGATATTTCCAAATAGCATCTACCTCCAAATTCAGGCAAGACGATCAATCACAGTCCGTCTCTATTTTTGGCGGTAAACAATGATGATAAAACCCATAGAATCTTTGCTTGACTATGAGGATTACAATAGGGATCATACTAGTGGGGCTTGGGTAGTCTTTAAGCACATTCTTAAAAGTCCCTAATTGTAGGAGTATCGAGACTAGGCATCAGTACTCTAGTTTAGAATAGTCTATATGTTTCATAACCCCGTATGAGACGATGCTAATCCCATAACCATTAGTTTTTGACACTGATGATTATATACAGGTGCTCATTGGATGAGTTACACTGGACAAACTCGCTGAGAACTCCTAGGTGGTTTTATACCAATCGCCAAATAGCAGTTCTTTGGTGACATGAGTATAGGGTAGTCTCTAGAACCAAGATCGACATAGTGTCTTGTGTATGTTCCCACTGTACTTAGATTACTACCGTAAAATGGTTTTAAAGAGCCGTACAAACTGGTTTTAGATGGGTACAGTCCCGAAACACATGGAGGCAGTGAGCAGTCAAGGGTATTCGTCTCTCCCGGTATTGGGAGTTGATGTCGCACTATGCATAGCGAGCTATGACCATAAGTTCTTGGCCAAGCCAGAAGAGAATCACTGATAAGTGTTATTAGTGGTTTTTCTGGTGGTCATGAGCTTGACGTCAACATAACTTATCAAGTTATTAGAAGTCTGACGGTTTCCACCTCTCAGACCTGGTATACGACAGTCTTAGACGATGAGACCGGACTATATGGTGAATGTCACTGATAGGCTCTAGAAGGGTACAGATGAGCTTGCTTGTCGGCCGTCTTTTCGTTCAATACCTGGGTAGCCGTTACGCACAGCTAGTGCCGCTGACGTGCTTGTAGGTTAACCTAGTGGGGATTGATCTGAAAGTGTTTTGGATCAATCGAATATGATCCTGACTTACTGCCAGTGTATTGTCAAGTTTTTAGAGTCCAACACAAAGGGTTTTCCCGCTCTAGAAAATGGTGTAGTATACGTACGACGATGCGTGCGAGGTCCAATTATACATGTTTTAATCGGACGGATGATACTATCCGGTTTATGATTGAACCGGGTCATTGAATCAAGTGTTGATTTAATGATATTTCTTATACATGATGATGCATGTATATATACTAGTATTATATTATTTACTCTCTCATTCTCTCTTCTTTACTACATGTTATGTTATGGAACATATCATGTACATGATACATGAGATGGTCATGAGTTATTATATATATAGTGCTTTTATATATATAATATTTCATTTTCATTTTCATTTCTCTTTTCACATGGAAAAGGGTGAGGTGTATGCTATGTGGCATACACTCTCATCCTTTGTGCCATGTGTAAGGAGGGGAGAAAAGATGGTGGTGTTATGGCTAAGTGTATCCTTGACTCTAACCATAACATTCTAGGTTTTCTTTCTCATCCCAAAATTGAGAAATGAATTAGAAGAAGCGGAAAAAGGAAGAGAGCTTGAGAGTTCACAAAATTTACATCTCTTTTATTTTGATATTTAGCACACACAAAATGAAAGTTACTTCAATTTGATTAAAGTTGATGCTAGAACACGTAACCTTCGCGTGGATTATTTTCGACGGAGCCGATAGGAGATTAAGAACGATCTGGAGCACCTTGGAGCTTAGCCAGAGTCCGGGATTCAACCTTTGGAGCAAATGAAGATGTTTCAAAGGTTGTACATTCTTAACTCTATCTCCATTTTGTTTTCAAGCTAGTAGAGTCTATGGTTGATTTTAGGGTTAGGGTGCTTATGCTCACTATGATGTTTTTTTTTTCGCCTCCACAAAGTTTTTGAAACCTGTCCGGCGAACATGAATAGCCTTACAGCTTCATCCCGAGATATTCTGAAATACAATCTCATAAACCAAGTGTAGGACTACGGCAGCGCCCCGGCCGTCTATTCGAGGCCAAAATGCGGAAACGAAATTTTTTTTTGACTTTAAACTGGCACTACCGCATCCTAAAAACCCGGATCGTAACCATTAACCTATACCTCGCTATCTAGAGAAGGGATAGAATGCTATACCGAGCGATCCGTCCTTCGGTCCTTGGCCACCATCCCGATCTCCCTTCGGCATCTCCGATCTTCATCTCCTCGTCGGAAAGGGCACCACTTCGAGATGTCTTTTTACGGGCTCCCGCTTCATCCGAAGCAACTCAGGCACAAAGTGTGCTAGCCGACATGCCCAAGGTGAAGTAGAGAATGTTGTGATCACTTTGTCTCTTGCATCCATGTCTTTGGATGGAGGCTAAAGTGTTGCCATTGATTGAAACAATGAGCTAGAGGAAGAAGAAGAAGAACAAGAGCTTTTCTTTTTCTTTTCTTTTCTTTTCTTTTCTTTTGTTGGAATGAGAGTGAGAGAGTGAGATCAAAAAAATACAAAACCAATAAAAACAACCATGGCAGCCCCTCTCTCTCCATCTCATTTCAACACATAAAACAATTCATTAATGTGACACATTTGCTAAAAAAGAGACCATGAGTCATCTAAATGTCCATGTCATATTTAATGCAATGCATGATGAATTTCTAGCTCATTATTTCCATTAACAAACATTAATCCAAATGTTTGCCACAACAAAAAGATCCGGCAACATCTAAAGTAAACTCGTGACGAATAACAAGGATACCCCTCACCTGTATATACATACCTGCACCCGCATTCCGACTGAATGCGAATGCGATGAGACTAAAGTAATCCAACAAATCTAATACTAGGATCTGGCATAAACCAAAGTCCACTAGTATGATCCGTCCGATCATTATCCGTGCAATACCGTACATATATGATCGAACCCTGCCATATATCATACGGCCTCTACAACGTTTCGCCCGAAACTTGAGAAACTGTGACTGTGGGGGACTCTAAAGACTCGTCAATACTATGGCTGTGGATTTAACTACTAGCACGTCAGAGGTATTAGCCGTACGTAATGGGTTACCAAGTATTAACCAAAAGGGAGGTCGATGAGCGAACTCATCCTGACACCCTACTGAGCCTGTCAGTGACAATATCCGTACAGTCCGGTCCGTTCTTCTATGAGCATCGCATGGCGGGCCTAGGGGGTTGGTAAAAGTCAAACCCCCAAAAGCGGTACAAGTCGTGTCTAAGTGTTCCCAGAACACCCTGAGATACTACTGGAATACCTACCAGTAAATCTCCTGCCTCGGCCGAGAGCTTTGTGTAATGGCTCTCCTAGACACAGCGCGACCTCACCCCCAATACCGGGAGAGACGAACCCCTGCCGATCCGCTCACAGCCTCCATGTGGCTCGGGACTGTACCCAACTAAAACCTGTTTGCACGACTCCTTTGAGCCGTGGTAGGGTAGTAATCAAAGCACAATGGGAACTCACACGAGAAAAATTACGATCTCAGGTCGATGAACTAACCTGTACATATGTCACCAGGGAACTGCTATCTGACGTCAGGTATAATACCAACTAGCATGTGTTGGAGATAGTGCCCTCAGAGTCAATTATTGGATCACAGGCACGTGATTGCAATGATTGAGGGAGGACCTATCCCGGTAGGACAGTCTTACTCGAGATGATAGTATGCTATCTGGTTTATCTTTATCATCGTGTACTGCTTTAGGTGACCTGGCATGTCGCTATTACACGTTGATAGAGCCCCTAGGATTCTTGCTTGACTGCCGGCAGTATGATGGCGATCATATACGTGGGAGCTGGTAGTCTATAAGCACATCCTTAAAAGGTCCCTAGTCGTAGGAGTTTCGAGACAGGGCATCGATACTCCATTAGTAGACTAGTGTATACAGTTGAGACCCCGACGAGGGGCGGTGGCCGGTCTCACAAGCCACTGGTGTCAGTTGGTTCACCTAAGATGTATACAGGTGCTCATTGGGTTATGAGTACACCGGACAGGACTCGCCGGGAACCTGCTAGTTGGGATTATACCAGACGTCAGATAGCAGTTCCCTGGTGACATGTGTACAGGTTAGTTCATTGACCTGGGGATCGTCATTTGTCTCGTGTGACTTCCCACTGTACTTTGATTACTACCCTACCACGGCTAAAAGGAGTCGTGCAAACAGGTTTTAGTTGGGTACAGTCCCGAGCCACATGGAGGCAGTGAGCGGATCTTCAGGGGTTCGTCTCTCCCGGTATTGGGGGTAAGGTCGTGCTGTGTCTAGGAGAGCCATTACGCAAAGCCCTCGGCCGAGGCAGGAGATTTACTGGTAGGTATTCCAGTAGTATCTCAGGGCGTTCTGGGCTTCACTCCGACACGACTTGTACCGCTTTTGGGGGTCTGACTTTTACCAACCCCCTAGGCCCGACATGCGATGCTCATAGACGAACGGACCGGACTGTACGGATATTGTCACTGACAGGCTCAGTAGGGTGTCAGGATGAGTTCGCTCATCGACGTCCCTTTTGGTCAATAGCTGGTAGCCCGTCACGTATTGGCTAATACCTCTGACGTGCTAGTGGTTAAATCCACAGCCATAGTATTGACGAGTCTTTAGAGTCCACCACACTTACAGTTACTCAAGCTTTCGGGCGAAACGCTGTAGAGGCCGTATGGAGATATGACAGGGTCCGATCAGATACGTGCGGTATTGCATGGATCAGGATCGGACAGTTTTGTACTAGTGGCCGTATAGTTATATGGCAGGGTTCGATCAGATATGTGCGGTATTGCACGGATCAGGATCGGACGGATATTACTAGCCGGCTTTGGCTTAAGCCGGTCCTAGTTTAGTACAGTGTAGATTTTGTCTCATTTGCAATTGTATCCGGTCGGATACAGATGCGGGTGTGTATGCACAGTGTTGGGGTTTTCCTGTAATTTATTACGGGACTGGTTTTCTGGAGTTGCCAGTTTGCATTCCGTTCCGGCCGGTTTTCCTTTGTTCTTTCCCGGCCGGACTTTTCCGATGGAGGGGGTAATTTGCAGTTTTGCAAATTACTTTTTGTGGAGGGTTTATTTGTAAGATGAGGGCATCTTTTTATTCCATTCTTTTCCTTAATCATTTCTTGCATAAAGGTGATTAAGATTGATTTGAAATGAGATGAGTGTTGATGTAAGTTTGTTATGATAATGTTTTGTTTATGGTCACCATTTCTATCTCCTACCATCACCTCCCTCTTGTGATATATGTTTCATTCTCTCCACCATTTTTGTTTAAGTGAGAAAGAGAGGAAAAAGAAAGAGAGAAGAAGAAGAAGAGAGCTTCATTCTTGAGAGTTTCTTTCTTTCATGCTAGAAAAATGCAAGCACCATTTTTCTAATCCTTGTTTTCCTCCATCATCCTCAATGGCAACAACATAACCCCAAGGAGACAAACATCTTCTATACTACATTCTACAGCATATCTTTAGCATGTCGAGTTGCCGGCTTCATGCCCGAGTTGCCTCGGTATTGAGGCGGGAGCCTGTAAAAGACGCCGGCGATGTGGTGCCCTTTCCGGCGAGGAGGCGACGATATGGAGACAAGACTTTCCGTGGGAGATCGGGACGATGAAGAGAAGACCGGAGGACTCGGATCACTCGGTATACTTCTTTTCCCATCTCTTGATTGCTAGCATTAGGTTAATGGTAAACGATCCGGGTTTTCATTGTCCGCGGTAGCGCCGGTTTCCGAGTAAGGAAAATTTTTGATTCCGCATTTTGGCCTCGAGTACGAGGCCGGGGCGCTGCCGTGGCTCAACATGGTATCAGAGCCACGCCATTAACCTTACCTAACTTGTTCTAATGAGTTTTGCTTATCCGATCGACCGAAATTCCAAAAAACCTCATTTTGTACACATTAGTTTTATGTTGGAAATTTTTGGTCTCAAAAAATTTTTCAGGTTGTAAAAAACGCATGTACTAAACATTCTAAGACTTCTGTAAAATTTCGACTCAGTCAGTCGTTGACCTAAGCGCGGAACCGCGGCCAAACCGCCCCTTGGTCCGCGGTTCCGCCGCATGTTGGTATCTTCGCTGTGTTAAAATTCTACAGTGGGCTTATGGGCTGTTTTTGGGGCTTTTGGAATATTAAATTTGGGCCCAGGTTTTCTGTGACTGCTACAGTATTGGTTGGGGGACCACTTGTTAATTGTTTGATTGATCGGATATTTTTAAACACATTATTTCACAGTATTTACATTATATCTGCGACCGTGAATGTCACTTGATCGGTAAATCTGGTCTAACTGCTATAGCCCGGTTAGACGGATTTGCGAACGTGACTTTCACGTTGATGTTCTATGTTTATGCTGTGTTGTTGCGGATCGGTCGTGGGGGATAGCCTGGATGCAATGCTAGTACAGTTTTGTTGTATTATGTACATTTGATACTGCGGGGCGAGCGTCCGACATGTGGACTGCCGTCACTGCCTGTTTGTATTATTCTTTTGGGGCACGACCTGGTTGCAGTCGATGTACCCGGTGTATGTATATTTTACTTTCTGTACTAGGATTACCCCGCGGAGGGGTGCACGGATAGCCGGGTTCTAGAGGGCAACGGGCCCGCATCTCATGGCATTGAGACGGAGGGGGCTTCGCTCTAGGATTGGCGGGCTATTCGCCGCACTCGTAGGGGGTACAGGTTGACCCAGAAGCAGTGCCCAAGTTACCGGATTCCATGAAGTGCTGGGTGGTCCATTCACGGTGCTGGAGGGGGCTGCCTCGCTTCAGGTTTTGGCGGGTGACTTGCCGCGCCCGTAGGGGTCTAGGATTTCATTGCACAGGCTATCCACACGACCAGGGGAACGTCGGGTTTCAGCAGCGGCTCTGTGAAACCCGGGGCTTCCAGATATCTGTATTGTTCTGTGATGCTGTACATTTCTGTGATGTTGCATTTTATCACGCCTTGAGCGAAATATAATATATTGGTATATATATTAGTAGATGTTGTATATGTTTTACATCCGCGCTAGTCCAGTCCCCGCTCTGCCGTTAGTTAGCTAACCTAACGGGTGATGACGGGACCCAGTGGCGAATGCGGATGGCATATACGTACGTCAGTATATTTTCGTTCTTTGTGGTGTGATTAATTGATGGGACTGCGTTGATTCGGATCAATGCAAGATAAACAAACCTATTCTGATGTTGTTGGAACATTTTTTCAAAAGCTGTTATTGCAAGGACGTTCTCTTTTGTTTTGCATCGTGGTATTCATTTGGAATATCCTGCTCCTCAGTCGACGAGGCAAGGGCCGAGATCCCTTCACCGGGAGTGACCCCTTGGACAAAAAGTTTGCGTCAGGGCATTAACTTCACTATAGCTGATTACTTTTGCTTTGCATCGTGGTATTCATTTGGAATATCCTGCACCTCATTCAACGGGGAAAGAGCCGAGATCCCTTCACCGGGAGTGACCTCTTTAGTAAAGGTTTTCGTCACTATATTTTATAAAAAGTTGTGCAGTTCCTTCAACGATATCAAGTTCATTACGTTAAAGGTTTTCGCCAAAAACCAGTCGTAGCCCTCCGTCATTTCAGATTAGTATTACTTAGTATTCGTGCTGCGTATGTCGTGCTTAGCCGAGGCGTAGTGTTCGGTAGCTATGTAGTGCTTTTCTTTTGCATGGATATGTGATTGGTTAGGACAGTCGTACGGTCATTTTGGCTCAGTCAAGGTCTCGTGCGGGTGGGTCTAATGCAATCAAGATAATGACGGGTTGAACTTGACTAGGATCCTTTGATATGTTGGCTCAGTCAAGGTCACTTGGGTCCTAGGGGTAAAAACACACATCGGAAGTTTCAAAAGAACTGAAACTTGCCAGGCATGCGCATACCTTCTGGAGTGTGGTGACTTGAGTGGATTCCGTCAAGTTATCATGCGATGATAGTTGGATCCCGATTCCCACTGATGAGTTGGTTTACTCCTCGGGTGATCCCGACTAATTCTTCTTTCAGGTTTGGAGGAGAATTTGAGGTACAGTGGGAGGTTTCCAGATTAGAAAAAGTGATAACCATTCTGATCTAGGATAGAGTGCACGCTGAGTGTTTCTTTTCTCTCTCTCTTTGGCAGCGACCATTGACCCGACCCTGGACTATGACTCAGTGACCAAGTTGACCGAATCTTCTTAACACAGGCTTTTGGATTGTCTGAGTTGCAGACCTCATTGCCACTCCTACTTTTACCCTTTTCTCCAGGATACCCCGTATTACTACGAACGTCCACTTCCATTGGACAAAACCATCGTATGGTTATATACGAACTCGAAGGACTTCGAGGATGGTTTCTGGTTCTGGAGAAAACGGATAGGACTATTCAGTTGTCTTTTCCTTTTTACCTTCTCTCAGGTTGCGAGTACTCCTTGGTTTAGGAGATAGTACACCTATTACGCAAATTGGACAGTCTTCTTCCAAACCTTAGGCTGGTGCCGACCGGTAGGGAATGAAGAAAACCAATTAGCATAACGATGGTGTGCAGAAGGTATTAAGTTAAGACAAAGCAAGGGATTAGTAGGAGGGCAAAGTAAATTGCGACTGATATTCACGACCAAACCAAGTATTTCTTCGCCAATCCTAAAATCACCTTTGTATTTCTCCAGGACACCCCGTGTCACTACGAAGATCCACAGTTTATTGGATACTCCATCGTATGGTTATATACGAACTCGAAAGGAACTTGTTCCAGTTCGGGGATGGATTCTGGTTCAGGAGAAATAGGAATAAAGTACATTCGGGTGTCTTTTATCTTCATCTTCTCTCGCGTTGCGAGTGCTCCTAGGATTAGGACAGTACACCCTTTATGCCTTTTGGATAGTCTTCTTCCAAACCATAGGCTGGTGCCGAACGGTAGGGAAGGAAGAAAACCATTTGGCCTAAAGGGGTGTACAGAAGGTAATGACTAAACACATAGAAAGGGATTTGGAGAGGTGGCAAAGAATTATACGGTTACAGTTGTGAATCTAGACAATGGAAGAGGCATTACTAGGAATACCAGGATACCCCGACGAAACATTTCAATGTTTCAGTTTCACCGTGTACTGTTAATGGAAAACTGATTTCCCAGTTAGACACTTGCTCCAGGGTATGTATTTACCAGGTATGATTCTCACATCTATATGGTTTTACAGATGCTGAGTGGGAGTAAGTTATTGGGAATAGGGTGATCATCCTCATTATATCGGGATTCGTTGTAATCGGTGATATTTGAGGAGATCATCTGGGCTGTTTGCCGGTCGGCAAATATTTGGTTTTGAATATCCGCTGTTGTGCACCAATTTCAAATTGATATATCTGTACGTCTATTTTCATAGAGTGAGATATACCTTTTGATATTATGTCGATGACATTTACCTATATCAGTGGATGGTTAGGTAAGGAGCATTGAACAGCGGTGTAATTCTTCTTAACCATAAGTACAGTTTTCAACCTACGACACACAGTGAAAGAGTTGTTAGACTCAGCGGACTTATACAGAGTATTGTATATTGTCCAGTGTCCATTAGGACAGAGGGGTTGGTCCTCATACTATATTCTGTTTACTTTTAACTTCTCTAGTTCTTAGACATGTGTTTCGTGGAAACACATGGTCTAAGTTTTGAGGAGTTATAGGTACTTGAATAGAGTGAACCAGGTATAGCAAGTATCGGGATTCTTCAAAGTGATCGAAAATGTAGATACTTGTGTATGGTATTCAGTTGATAGTAATGATAAAGAGAACTAGCTTCTCTTTCAGGTTACTCATAACTGGAAGCATTCCTAAGTTGAGTAACGCTGATCGGCCTCCTTCCATTTAGTTGACATGCACTGGTGACAGCTGCATGATTTGAATCTGGTTCAATTAAATCAGTGCCTCTGGTTCTATATTGGATATAGAACAGTTCATATCTTAACGTTGTTAAGGTACGGGGAGTTGTCCGGCTTATGATTAAAACCAGACACTGGACAACTCAAGGCACGTTTCTGTAATGGCTGTTTGTGGGTTGACCCAGGCTATGACGAGGGTTGACTTTCTACCATCTGGCAGATCAATAGAAATATTGTTCTAGACTCGCCACAGTTTTATTAAAAAAAATGGATTTTTTCAAAAACAGAAGTGGGAGTATGGTAGAACTGGAAGTGATTCCAGAACCGCAAACGATTACTGAAGATTTGATAAGGAACCTAAAGATTCAATCTGATTTGACATTCCATTGGCCACTCCGCAGATAAGGTGGGTAACTTCAGGCACCCGAGAGGTACTCCGGTAGCCTCAAGGACTGTGACAGGGAAGTTCTTGTTTACCCACACTTGCCATTGTTGTTGTTCCTGGCTGCGAGACCCGGCAGGAGGATGAGTATAGCGTCGTTCTAAACTAGCTTTAGAAGTGCACGTTTATATGACTCTTCCAGAGGGTTGTCGTAGTCAGTGGGAGCAGCGGAAGCATTGGTGGACATCAGGCTTATGTCTATTTATAGACTAAAGTAGATGTAGCGGAGATAGATCATCTATTTCTGACCTGACAGTCATAGGTTTGACTTCATCAGAATAGGGGATGGATCTGTTGAGAAAGTAGTAGGAAGTGATACTCCTATACTACGATCGGTTATACTTTGGTTGTCACACAGTGGTTTCTCTACACAGGACTTGGATATTATATCAGACATACTGGTTACTAGATCTATGGTTTTAGATCTAGATTTGGGTGGTTTCCCAATCTGGGTACCTTGACAGCATTCTATGAGTATTTAGAATGGACGACTCCTGGCACGGTAGTTTGCCTGCAGTTGATGGAGTCACCCTCTCTAAAGGTGTCTTATAGACTAAAAAGGAGAGGGATACTCATGATTGGCAGATCACTTTCTTAGGCAATTGAGTCAATCATGAGATGTCAAGTACCACACCAGATGTTGTTCTTGCAGTAGATGCAATAAGTTGATATTGATCCAATCCTGGAGAAACAGTCGGAAGCAGTTTTAGAACATAAGTTGATGTTCTAGGGATATGATAGCAGCAGCCTCCTTTAGGAGACAGTTATCATTCCAGGCTTCCAAGGTGACATGGATGACAAGGAGGTTGTCAGAGTTATAGTTTTCCTTCTGACGAGGGGCAGTATTTTGGACGGGTGGTCCAAGGCAATACTGAGGGTGGCATGGCGCAGGATACTGATTAAGTTCAGTTGACGATACAGTCTAAGAAGTTTGGATTTGGAGTTCATTTATGAGCTAGGTCCCATCAGACATCCAGACATTCTAAGACAGGTATTGCTCATTTCGGGAGATGGCTTTCTCCGCGAACTTGA
The DNA here is from genome assembly GCA_030015575.1 of Agapanthus africanus. Taxonomy (NCBI): domain Eukaryota; kingdom Viridiplantae; phylum Streptophyta; class Magnoliopsida; order Asparagales; family Amaryllidaceae; genus Agapanthus; species Agapanthus africanus. The sequence continues at coordinate 50,748,749 of JASDDO010000006.1, read as the reverse complement.
GATATAGAGAGACATAAAAAGAAACATCACAGCGGATCCACTCACTGAGGCTATTCCTCGAACGCAATAGTTTCGCAAACGAGCTTTGTGAGACTGACTAGTAGAGGAGTTGGGTGTTCGATATCACACGGGCTGTGAGTATGCGGCATCGCAATAATTAGCCTTGAGTGCAAGTGGGAGATTGTTGGAGATAGTGCCCTCAGAGTCAATTATTGGATCACAGGCACGTGATTGCAATGATTGAGGGAGGACCTATCCCGGTAGGACAGTCTTACTCGAGATGATAGTATGCTATCTGGTTTATCTTTATCATCGTGTACTGCTTTAGGTGACCTGGCATGTCGCTATTACACGTTGATAGAGCCCCTAGGATTCTTGCTTGACTGCCGGCAGTATGATGGCGATCATATACGTGGGAGCTGGTAGTCTATAAATACATCCTTAAAAGGTCCCTAGTCGTAGGAGTTTCGAGACAGGGAATCGATACTCCATTAGTAGACTAGTGTATACAGTCGAGACCCGGACGAGGGGCGGTGGCCGGTCTCACAAGCCACTGGTGTCAGTTGGTTCACCTAAGATGTATACAGGTGCTCATTGGGTTATGAGTACACCGGACAGGACTCGCCGGGAACCTGCTAGTTGGGATTATACCAGACGTCAGATAGCAGTTCCCTGGTGACATGTGTACAGGTTAGTTCATTGACCTGGGGATCGTCATTTGTCTCGTGTGAGTTCCCACTGTACTTTGATTACTACCCTACCACGGCTAAGAGGAGTCGTGCAAACAGGTTTTAGTTGGGTACAGTACCGAGCCACATGGAGGCAGTGAGCGGATCTTCAGGGGTTCGTCTCTCCCGGTATTGGGGGTGAGGTCGCACTGTGTCTAGGAGAGCCATTACGCAAAGCCCTCGGCCGAGGCAGGAGATTTACTGGTAGGTATTCCAGTAGTATCTCAGGGCGTTCTGGGCTTCACTCCGACACGACTTGTACCGCTTTTGGGGGTCTGACTTTTACCAACCCCCTAGGCCCGACATGCGATGCTCATAGACGAACAGACCGGACTGTACGGATATTGTCACTGACAGGCTCAGTAGGGTGGCCCGTCACGTATTGGCTAATACCTCTGATGTGCTAGTGGTTAAATCCACAGCCATAGTATTGACGAGTCTTTAGAGTCCACCACACTTACAGTTACTCAAGCTTTCGGGCGAAACGCTGTAGAGGCCGTATGGAGATATGGCAGGGACCGATCAGATACGTGCGGTATTGCACGGATCAGGATCGGACAGTTTTGTACTAGTGGCCGTATAGTTATATGGCAGGGTTCGATCAGATACGTGCGGTATTGCACGGATCAGGATCGGACGGATATTACTAGCCGTCTTTGGCTTAAGCCGGTCCTAGTTTAGTACAGTGTAGATTTTGTCTCATTTGCATTTGTATCCGGTCGGATACAGATGCGGGTGTGTATGCACAGTGTTGGGGTTTTTCTGTAATTTATTACGGGACCGGTTTTCTGGAGTTGCCAGTTTGCATTCCGTTCCGGCCGGTTTTCCTTTGTTCTTTCCCGGCCGGACTTTTCCGATGGAGGGGGTAATTTGCTGTTTTGCAAATTACTTTTTGTGGAGGGTTTATTTGTAAGATGAGGGCATCTTTTTATTCCATTCTTTTCCTTAATCATTTCTTGCATAAAGGTGATTAAGATTGATTTGAAATTAGATGAGTGTTGATGTAAGTTTGTTATGATAATGTTTTGTTTATGGTCACCATTTCTATCTCCTACCATCACCTCCCTCTTGTGATATATGTTTCATTCTCTCCACCATTTTTGTTTAAGTGAGAAAGAGAGGAAAAAGAAAGAGAGATGAAGAAGAAGAGAGCTTCATTCTTGAGAGTTTCTTTCTTTCATGCTAGAAAAATGCAAGCACCATTTTTCTAATCCTTGTTTTCCTCCATCATCCTCAATGGCAACAACATAACCCCAAGGAGACAAACATCTTCTACACTACATTCTACAGCATATCTTGAGCATGTCGAGTTGCCGGCTTCATGCCCGAGTTGCCTCGGTATTGAGGCGGGAGCCCGTAAAAGACGCAGGCGATGTGGTGCCCTTTCCGGCGAGGAGGCGACGATATGGAGACAAGACTTTCCGCGGGAGATCGGGACGATGAAGAGAAGACCGGAGGACTCGGATCACTCGGTATACTTCTTTTCCCATCTCTTGATTGCTAGCATTAGGTTAATGGTAAACGATCCGGGTTTTCATTGTCCGCGGTAGCGCCGGTTTCCGAGTAAGGAAAATTTTTGATTCCGCATTTTGGCCTCGAGTACGAGGTCGGGGCGCTGCCGTGGCGCAACAGCATGTTCCCGACGAGTCCTGTCCGGTGTACTCATAACCCAATGAGCACCTGTATACATCTTAGGTGAACCAACTGACACCAATAGCTTGTGAGACCGGCCACCGCCCCTCGTCGGGGTCTCGACTGTATACACTAGTCTACTAATGGAGTATCGATGCCCAGTCTCGAAACTCCCACGACTAGGGACCTTTTAAGGATGTGCTTATAGACCCCAGCTCCCACGTATATGATTGCTATCATACTGCTGGTAGTCAAGCAAGAATCCTAAGGGCTCTATCAATGTGTAATAGCGACCTATAAGGTCACCTAAAGCAGTAAACGATGATAAAGATAAACCAGGTAGCATACTATCACCTTGAGTAAGACTGTCCTACCGGTATAGGTCCTCCCTCTATCTTTGCAATCACATGCCTGTGATCCAATAATTGACTCTGAGGGCACTATATCCAACAATCTCCCACTTGCACTCAAGGCTAATTATTGCGATGTCGCATACTCACAGCCCTTGTGATACCGAAAACCCAACTCCTATACTAATCAGTCTCACAAAACCTGTTTGCGGAACTATTGCGTTCGAGGAATAGTCTCAGTGAGTGGATCTGCCATGATGTTTCTTTCTATGTCTCTCTTAATCTCAAGTTCGCGGAGAAAGCCATCTCCCGAAATGAGCAATACCTATCTTAATATATGTCTGGATATCTGATGGGACCTAGCTCATAAATGAACTCCAAATCCAGACTTCTTAGACTGTATCGTAAACTGAAATTAATCAGTATCCTGCCCCATACCTCCCTCAGTATCCGCTTGTACCACCTGTGCAAAATATTGCCCCTCGTCAGAGGGAAAACTATAACTTTGACAGCCACTCTGTCATTCAGGTCACCTTGGAAGCCTGGAATGATAACTGTCTCCTACAAGAGGCTGTTGTTATCGCATCCCTAGAACATCCACTTATGTTCTAAAAGTGCTTCCGAATGTTTCTCCAGGATTGGATTAGTATCAACTTATTGCATCTAGTGCAAGAACAACATCTGGTGTGGTACTTGACATCTCATGATCAACTCAATTGCCTAAGCAAGTGATCTGCCAATCATGCACATCTCTCTCCCCTTTAGTCTGTAAGACATCTTTAGAGAGGGTGACTCCATCACCTGCAGGTACACTACCATGCCTGGAGTCGTCCATTCTAAATACCTTTATAATGCTTTCTAAGTAGCCTGATTGGGAAACTACCCAAATCTAGATCTAAAACCATAGATCTAGTAACCAGAATGCCTGATATAATAACCATATCCTATATTGAGAATGTAGGGTTACTAGGCACACTAAAGAGGTTCCACAAGGAATCAACCATGCCAAATTCAAAAATTTAGGTGCCGAGAAACCCTAATATATATTGTTAACTAGAGGATAGGCAAAACTACAAGCAAGCAAACAACTTTGCTAATAAGTGAAAGAGATTATAACCTTTGTAGATCCGGTCCACCACTTCTTTAGCTCCGAGATGACGTCCCTCCGCTGCGATCATCGGGATCCCGGACTCTAGCATCGGTTTCATCGGAGAAATGAGCGGGCTAGGTCGTTGACTTCGGTGCCGAAGATGATCTACGTCGAGGCGACTCAAACTCAAGCTCCATCTTCACTTGGTCATGAACCTTGTGAAGAAAACACCCTATACAACATAGCAAGTGGTAGAGGATCAAGAAATAGGAAGTGGGTTCACTTTGGATTTGGATTTCTCACTTGATTTCATCACATAGAATTTTCTAACAAGCTCTTCTTTTCTTCATGAAGAAGAATAAGAAGAAAGAAAAAGAATTCTCACAAAAAGAAAATTCAAGTGATATCTATCATCTTGCAACCATGGGTGAGATAAACTCATGTAGAGAATAAACTAGGGTTTAGGTAAATGGTTAGGTTAAGGATAAAACAAAATGGTAGACTTTTTCAAAGATACATGAAGCATCATGAAGTTTCTTGCATAAAACCAAGAAAGCCACTACCATTTTATTTTTGCCAAAAATGAATAAAGAAAATAAATAAAACAAATAAAACCTAACCATTAACCTAAACATGGTTTAAAACATACACACACCCAAGTTTGCATGTATCATCAAACATGATACAAACCAGTGCACAAACATATATCATATATACAATGTGCACAATCAAGTGAGATAATCAATCTTAAGTGAACAATACTAGTCAATGTAAAGTAATATATCTAATATATAATTATACATTAAATCATTAAATCAATCACTTGATTTAATGATCCGGTCATATCGCATATAACCGACTAATATCAAGTGTATCAATGTATCGAATCAACACTTGATTCGGTAACCCGGCTATATCTCATATAACCGTCCAATGATACAAATCGTGAGAATAGAATACAGTATCAGATACTCGTATTATTCTTGGTCCCGCACATATCTCATATGCGCTCCTATCTCGTTTCGCTTGAGCCAGGAAACCTCTGTGTAGGACTCTAAAGACTCGTCAATACGCCGGCAGTAGGTGATGATCATATCAAACACACACAAGCCGCAAGCGGTCTGCCAAACGTAACGGCCACCCAGGTATTGAGCGATCAGAAGATCAACGAGCAAGCCCGCTCACACTCCTGTGAATCCAACTAGTAACACTTACTGTACAGTCCGGTCTTGTCGTCTGATATGTCGCATATCTCGCCTAGGGGTGGTAAACGTCAGACCCAATAAGCTCGATAAGTCGTGTCGATATGAGGTCTATAACAGTTCGAGAAACTACTGGTAACACTTACAAGTAAATCTCAGCAACCCTAGCCAGGTATTTTCGGTTATAGCCAATCGAACACAGCACAACATCAACTCCCTATACCGGGAGAGACGAATCCCCTCCTATCGCTCATTGCCTCCATGTGATTCGGGACTGTACCCAAAAACCACCGTTTTGCACGCCCTCTTGGACATGGTAAGGTGGAAATCAAAGCACAGTGGGAATCACATAAGACTCTATGACGATCTCGGGTCTACAGACTAACCTGTACCAGTGTCACCAGAGAACTGCCATCTGACGTAAGGTATAATACCATCAGGGAGTTCTCGGCGAGTCCGTCCAGTGTACCCAGTCTCCACTGAGCACCCGTACACCATGCTTGATGTCAAACACCGATGGATATGGGATCATCCATCGCCCATCATATGGGTCAAGATGCGTATACGCTAGTATACTCTGGTGTATCGATGCCCTGTCTCGATACTCCCTCAACTAGGAACAGTTATAGGAAGTACTCGTCGACTACCGTGGCCCCACTAGTATGATCTCATCATAGTCCCAGTAGTCGAGTACATATCCTAAGGGCTTTACCAACATGTAACAGAGAGACAATCAGTGTACACGTTAAGTTAAAGAGTAACCAAATAGCATACTATCATGTCGAGCAAGAAAGTCCTCCCTATATATGTCCAAGCATCCACTACAATATACATCTCATGTATAGTAATGGCCTCTAGGGCATACATATAACTGTTGCGCCACGGCAGCGCCCCGGCCGTCTATCCGAGGCCAAAATGCGGAATCAAAATTTTTTCCTTACTTGGAAACCGGCGCTACCGCGGACAATGAAAACCCGGATCGTTAACCATTAACCTATACTAGCTAACAAGAGATGGGAAGAGAAGTATACCGAGTGATCCGAGTCCTCCGGTCTTCTAGTCATCGTCCCGATCTCCCGCGGAAAGTCTTGCCTCCACATCGTCGCCTCCTCGCCGGAAGGGCACCACATCGCCTGCGTCTTTTACGGGCTCCCGCCTCAATACCGAGGCAACTCGGGCATGAAGCTGGCAACTCGACATGCTCAAGATATGCTGTAAAATGTGTAGTAGATCATGATAGTCTCATTTGGGGTATGTGAAGTTGCCTTGATGGAGGAATCAACAAGATATGAACTTGGGGATTTTTGTGGTAATGGAAAAATGATATGAATGAATGATTTTTCCCACACCCTCACCAAAAATGAAATGAACCATCATCCTCCCCTCATCAAAGTGGCCGGCCATATATGGTGGAAAAATAGGGAGAGCAAAACAAATACAAGAGGGAGGTAAGTGTAGGAAAAGAAAAAGGTGACCACATCCAAACATAATCATTACAAACTTACATCAACCATTCTTATCAATTCTAATCAACATAAATGAAAAAGGTTGATGCAAAAGGAATCTCATCATGATGCCACACAATTACAAAGGACCCCCTCCACAAATGTTATTTGCAAACTTGCAAATAACCCCCTCCATCGGAAAAGTCCGGCCGGGAAAGAACAAAGGAAAACCGGCCGGAACGGAATGCAAACTGGCAACTCCAGAAAACTGGTCCCGTAATAAATTACAGGAAAACCCCGATACTGTGCATACACACCCGCATCTGTATTCCGTCCAGATACAAATGCAATGAGACAAAATCTACACTGTACTAAACTAGGACCGGCTTAAGCCAAAGCCGGCTAGTAAAAACCGCTCGATCCTGATCCGTGCAATACCGCACGTATCTGATCGAACCCTGCCATATAACTATACGGCTACTAGTACAAAACTGTCCGATCCTGATCCGTGCAATACCGCACGTATCTGATCGGACCCTGCCATATCTCCATACGGCCTCTACAGCGTTTCGCCCGAAAGCTTGAGTAACTGAAAGTGTGGTGGACTCTAAAGACTCGTCAATACTATGGCTGTGGATTTAACCACTAGCACGTCAGAGGTATAAGCCAATATGTGACGGGCTACCAGCTATTGACCAAAAGGGACGTCGATGAGCGAACTCATCCTGACACCCTACTGAGCCTGTCAGTGACAATATCCGTACAGTCCGGTCCATTCGTCTATGAGCATCGCATGGCGGGCCTAGGGTGTTGGTAAAAGTCAGACCCCCAAAGCGGTACAAGTCGTGTCGGAGTGTAGCCCAGAATGCCCTGAGATACAACTGGAATACCTACCAGTAAATCTCCTGCCTCGGCCGAGGGCTTTGCGTAATGGCTCTCCTAGACACAGCGCGACCTCACCCCCAATACCGGGAGAGATGAACCCCTGCAGATCCGCTCACTGCCTCCATGTGGCTCGGGACTGTACCCAACTAAAACCTGTTTGCACGACTCCTTTGAGCCGTGGTAGGGTAGTAATCAAAGCACAGTGGGAACTCACACGAGACAAATGACGATCTCAGGTCGATGAACTAACCTGTACACATGTCACCAGGGAACTGCTATCTGACGTCTGGTATAATCCCAACTGGCAGGTTCCCGGCGAGTCCTGTCCGGTGTACTCATAACCCAATGAGCACCTGTATACATCTTAGGTGAACCAACTGACACCAGTGGCTTGTGAGACCGGCCACCGCCTCTCGTCGGGGTCTCGACTGTATACACTAGTCTACTAATGGAGTATCGATGCCCTGTCTCGAAACTCCTACGACTAGGGACCTTTTAAGGATGTGCTTATAGACCACCAGCTCCCACGTATATGATCGCCATCATACTGCCGGCAGTCAAGCAAGAATCCTAGGGGCTCTATCAACGTGTAATAGCGACATGCCAGGTCACCTAAAGCAGTACACGATGATAAAGATAATCCAGATAGCATACTATCATTGTAAGTGCACGGCGGCGCCCCGGCCGTCAATCCGACGGCCAAACGCGGAAACGGTGAAAAACTTTAATTTTGCGGACTTAGCAAACCGGCACCACCGCGCACTAAACCCCGGATCGTGCCATTAAACTAGTCTAAGCTAACAAGAGGATGGGTTAGAGATATACCGACTGATCCGAGTCCTCCGGTCTTCATCTCCACTCCGATCTCCTCGCGGGAACTCCGGTCGTCGCCTCCTCGCCGGAAGGGCACCACATCGCCTGTAGCTTTTACGGGCTCCCACCTCAATACCGAGGCAACTCGGGCGCGAAGTAGGCTACCCGACGCGCCCAAGATATGCTGTAGGAATGTAGTGTAGAGTGCATGTCTCACTTTGGGGTTATGTTGCCATTGATGGAGGAATCAAGAAGAACTTTGGAGAGGTGAGAAGGTTTTTGTGTAGAAGGAAAAATGAGATGATAAAAATTGCAACACCAAAAACAACCTCTCTCTCCCTCCATCTAATAAGTGGCCGGCCATGTCAAAAGAATGGTGGAGGAATCCGAAATGCAAAACTATGAAGGGAGGTAAGTGTAGGATAAAGCAAGTGGTGACCTTATCCAAACATAATTATCACAAAACTCAAATTCAAATCAAATCCAATCAAATCTCATTAATACATGAAAAGCAAAGATGCTTAACATATCAAACCTTATGCAATAAAACCCTCCACAATGTGTTATTTGCAAACTTGCAAATAACACCCTCCATCGGAAAAGTCCGGCCGGGAAAGAACAAAGGAAAACCGGCCGGAACGGAATGCAAACTGGCAACTCCAGAAAACTGGTCCCGTAATAAATTACAGGAAAACCCCGATACTGTGCATACACACCCGCATCTGTATTCCATCCGGATACAAATGCAATGAGACAAAATCTACACTGTACTATACTAGGATCCGGCTTAAACTAAAGTCGGCTAGTAATATCCGTCCGATCCTGATCCGTGCAATACCGCACGTATCTGATCGAACGCTGCCATATAACTATACGGCCACTAGTACAAACCGTCCGATCCTGATCCGTGCAATACCGCACGTATCTGATCGGACCCTGCCATATCTCCATACGGCCTCTACAGCGTTTCGCCCGAAAGCTTGAGTAACTGAAAGTGTGGTGGACTCTAAAGACTCGTCAATACTATGGCTGTGGATTTAACCACTAGCACGTCAGAGGTATAATCCAATACGTGACGGGCCACCAGATATTGACTAAAAGGGATGTCGATGAGCGAACTCATCCTGACACCCTACTGAGCCTGTCAGTGACAATATCCGTACAGTCCGGTCCGTTCGTCTATGAGCATCGCATGTCGGGCCTAGGGGGTTGGTAAAAGTCAGACCCCCAAAAGCGGTACAAGTCGTGTCGGAGTGCAGCCCAGAACACCCTGAGATACTACTGGAATACCTACCAGCAAATATCCTGCCTTGGCCAAGGTCTTTTCATGTTCTGGCTCTCCTGGACACAGCGCGACCTCACCCCCAATACCGGGAGAGACGAACCCCTGAAGATCCGCTCACTGCCTCCATGTGGCTCGGGACTGTACCCAACTAAAACCTGTTTGCACGACTCCTTTGAGCCATGGTAGGGTAGTAATCAAAGCACAGTGGGAACTCACACGAGACAAATGACGATCCCCAGGTCGATAAACTAACCTGTACACATGTCACCTTGGGAACTGCTATCTGACGTCAGGTATAAGACCAACTAGCATGTTCCCGGCGAGTCCTGTCCGGTGTACTCATAACCCAATGAGCACCTGTATACATCTTAGGTGAACCAACTGACACCAATGGCTTGTGAGACCGGCCACCGCCCCTCGTCGGGGTCTCGACTGTATACACTAGTCTACTCTGGAGTATCGATGCCCTGTCTCGAAACTCCCACGACTAGGGACCTTTTAAGGATATGCTTATAGACTACCAGCTCCCACGTATATGATCGCCCTCATACTGCCGGAAGTCAAGCAAGAATCCTAGAGGCTCTATCAACGTGCAATAGCGACATGTCAGGTCACTTAAAGCAGTGCACGATGATAAAGGTAAACCAGATAGCATACTATCATCTCGAGTAAGACTGTCCTACCGGGATAGGTCCTCCCTCAATCATTGCAATCACGTGCCTGTGATCCAATAATTGACTCTGAGGGCACCATCTCCAACAATCTCCCACTTGCACTCAAGGCTAATTATTGCGATGTCGCATACTCACAGCCCGTGTGATACCGAACACCCAACTCCTCTACTTGTCAGTCTCACAAAGCTCGTTTGCGAAACTATTGCGTTCGAGGAATAGCCTCAGTGAGTGGATCCGCCTGTGGTGTTTCTTTCTATGTCTCTCTATATCTCATGTTCGCGGAGAAAACTATCTCCCGAAATGAGCAATACCTGTCTTAGAGTGTCTGGATGTCTGATGGGACCTAGCTCATAAATGAACTCCAAATCCAAACTTCTTAGACTGTATCGTCAACTGAACTTAATCAGTATCCTGCGCCATGCCACCCTCAGTATCACCTTGGACCATCTGTCCAAAATACTGCCCCTCATCAGAGGGATAACTATAACTCTGACAACCTCCTTGTCGTCCATGTCACCTTGGAAGCCTGGAATGATAACTGTCTCCCGAATGAGGCTGTCGTTATCATATCCCTAGAACATCCACTTATGTTCTAAAACTGCTTCCGACTGTTTCTCCAGGATTGGATCAATATCAACTTATTGCATCTAGTGCAAGAACAATATTTGGTGTGGTACTTGATATCTCATGATTGACTCAATTGCCTAAGCAAGTGATCTTCCAATCATGCACATCCCTCTCTACTTTAGTCTATAAGACACCTTTAGAGAGGGTGACTCCATCACCTGCAGGTACACTACCGTGCCAGGAGTCGTCCATTCTAAATACTCTTAGAATGCTGTCTAAGTACCCTGATTGGGAAACCATCCAAATCTAGATCTAAAACCATAGATCTAGTAACCAGTATGTCTGATATAATGTCCAAGTCCTTTGTAGAGAAACCACTGTGTGACGACCAAAGTATAACCGAACGTAGTAAAGGAATATCACTTCCTACTACCTTCTCAACAGATCCATCCCCTATTCTGATGACGTCAAACCTGTGACTGTCACATCAGAAATAGATGATCTATCTCCTCTACATCTGCTTTAGTCTATAAATAGACATAAGCCTGATGTCCACCAATGCTTCCGCTGCTCCCACTGACTACGACAACCCTCTGGCAGAGTCATACAGACGTGCACTTCTAAAGCAAGTTTAGAACGACGCTATACTCATCCTCCTGCCGGGTCTCGCAGCCTGGAACAACAACAATGGCAAGTGTGGGTATACAAGAACTTCCCTGTCACCGTCCTTGAGGCTACCGAAGTACCTCTCGGGTGCCTGAAGTTACCCACCTTATCTGCGGAGTGGACAATGGAATGTCAGACCAGATAGAATCTTTAGGTTCCTTATCAAATCTTCAGTAATCGTTTGCGGTTCTGGAATCACTTCCAGTTCTACCATACTCCCAGTACTGTTTTCTGAAAAAAATCCATTTCTTTTAAAATTGTGGCGAGTGAAGAACAATATCACTATTGATCTTCCAGATGGTAGAAAGTCAACCCTCGTCATAGCCTGAGTCAACCCACAAACAGCCATTACAGAAACGTGCCTATGAGTTATCCAGAGTCTGGTTTTAATCATAAGCCGGACAACTCCCCGTACCTTAACAATGTTAAGATATGAACTGTACTATATCCAATATAGAACCAGAGGCACTGATTTAATTGAACCAGATTCAAATCATGCAGCTATCTCCAGTGCATGTCAACTAAATGGAGAGAGGCCGATCAATGTTACTCAACTTAGGAATACTTCCAATTATGAGTAACCCGAAAGAGAAGCAAGTTCTCTTAACCATTACTATCAACTAAATACCATGTACAAGTATCTACATCTTCGATCACTTTGAAGAATCCCGATACTTGCAACACCTGGTTCTCTACTTTATTCTTATACCTATAACTTCTCAAAACTTCGACCCTGTATTTCTACGAAACACCTGTCTAAGAACTAGAGAAGTCATAAGTAAACAGAATACAGTACGAGGACCAACCCCTCTGTCCTGATGGACCCTGGACAACATACAATACTCTGTATAAGTCCCTTGAGTCCAGTGACTCATTCACTGTATGTCGTAGGTTGAAAACTGTACTTTTGGTTAAGAAGAATTACACCGCTGTTCAATGCTCCTTACCTAACCATCCACTGATATAGGTAAATGTCATCGACATAATATCAAAAGGTATATCTCACTCTATGAAAATAGACGTACAGATATATCAATTTGAAATTGGTGCACAACAGCGGATATTCAAAACCAAATATTTGCCGACCGGCAAACAGCCTAGATGATCTCCTCAAATATCACCGATTACAACGAATCCCGATATAATGAGGATGATTACCCTATTCCCAATAACTTACTCCCACTCACCATCTGTAAAACCATACAGATGTGAGAATCCAACCTGGTGAATACATACCCTGGAGCAAGTGTCTAATCGGGAAATCAGTTTTCTTTTAACAGTACACAGTGAACCTGAAACATTGAAATGTTTCGATGGGTTATCCTGGTATTCCTAGTAATGCCTCTTCCATTATCCAGATTCACAACTATAACCGTATAATTCTTTGCCACCTCTCCAAATCCCTTTATATGTCTTTAGTCATTACCTTCTGTACACCCCTTTAAGCCAAATGGTTTTCTTCCATCCCTACCGTTCGGCACCAGCCTATGGTTTGGAAGAAGACTATCCAAAAAGCATAAAGGGTGTACTGTCCTAATCCTAGGAGCACTCGCAATGCGAGAGAAGGTGAAAATAAAAGACACCTGAATGTACTTTATTCCTATTTCTCCTGAACCAGGATCCATCCCCGAACTGGAACAAGTTCCTTTCGAGTTCGTATATAACCATACGATGGATTATCCAATAAAATGGGATCTTCGTAGTGATACGGAGTGTCCTGGAGAAATACAAAGGTGATTTAGGATTGGCGAAGAAATACTTGGTTTGGTCGTGAATAGCAGTCGCAATTTACTTTGCCCTCTTACTAATCCCTTGCTTTGTCTGAACTTAATACCTTCTGTACACCGTTTAGGCTAACTGGTTTTCTTCATTCCCTACCGGTCGGCACCATCCTATGGTTTGGAAGAAGACTATCCAATTTGCGTAATAGGTGTACTACTCCTAAACCAAGGAGTAATCACAGCCTGAGAGAAGGTGAAAAGAAAAGACAACTGAATAGTCCTATCCGTTTTCTCCAGAACCGGAAACCATCCTCGAATAAATTCCTTCGAGTTCGTATATAACCATACGATGGTTTTGTCCAATGGAAGTGGACGTTCGTAGTAATACGGGGTGTCCTGGAGAAAAGGGTAAAAGTAGGAGTGGCAATGGGGTCTGCAACTCTGACAATCCAAAAGCCATTGTTAAGTAGCTTCGGTCAACTTGGTCACTGAGTCATAGTCTAGGGTCGGGTCAATGGTCGCTGCCAGAGAGAGAGAGAAAAGAAACACTCAGCGTGCACTCTAACCTAGATCAGAATGGTTATCACTTTTTCTAATCAGGAAACCTCCCACTGTACCTCAAATTCTCCTCCAAACCTGAAAGAAGAATTAGTCGGGGTCACCCGAGGAGTAAACCAACTCATCAGTGGGAATCGGGATCCAACTCTCATCGCATGATAACGTGACGGAATCCGCTCACGGTATCACACTCCAGAAGGTATGCGCATATCTGGCAAGTTTCAGTTCTTTTGAAACTCCCGATGTGATTTTTACCCTATGCTCTTATGACCTTGACTTTGGCCAACATATCATAAGTCACATGTCAAGTTCTACCCGTCATTCTCCAGGTTAATTTGAACCCACCCGTACATACCCTTGACTTTGGCCAAAATGGCAGTACGACTGTCCCAAACCAACGCATCTATCTATGCTGCATATGAATACCCCAATAGCTACCAAACACTGTGCCTTGACTTTGGCCAACATACACAGCTTGAATACTATTGACCATTCATATGAAATGACGGAGGGCTACGAATGGTTTCTGGTGAAAACCTTTAACGTAATGAACTTGATATCGTTGAAGGAACGGATAGCTTTTTAGAAAATATAGTGACGAAAACCTTTACTAAAGAGGTCACTCCCGGTGAAAGGATCTCGGCTCTTTCCCCGTAGAATGAGGTGCAGGATATTCCAAATGAATACCACGATGCAAAGCAAAAGTAATCGGCAATAGTGAAGTTAATGCCCTGACGCAAACTTCTGTCCAAGGGGTCACTCCCGGTGAAGGGATCTCGGCCCTTGCCTCGTCGACTGAGGAGCAGGATATTCCAAATGAATACCACGATGCAAAACAAAAGTGAACGTCCTTGCAATAACAGCTTTTTGAAAAGTGTTCCAACAACATCAGAATAGGTTTGTTTATCTTGCATTGATCCGAATCAACGCAGTCCCATCAATTGATCACACCACAAAGAACGAAAATATACTGACGTATGTATATGCCATCCGCATTCGCCACTGGGTCCCGTCATCACCCGTTAGGTTAGCTAACTAACGGCAGAGCGGGGACTGGACTAGCGCGGATGAAAAGCATATACAACATCTACTAATATATATACCAATATATTATATTTCGCTCAAGGCGTGAAAAGAAATGCAACATCACAGAAATGTATAGCATCACAGAACAATACAGATATCTGGGATCCCCGGGTTTCACAGAGCCACTACTGAAACCCGACGTTCCCCTGGTCGTGTGGATAGCCTGTGCAATGAAATCCTAGACCCCTACGGGCGCGGCAAGTTACCCGCCAAAACCTGAAGCGAGGCAGCCCCCTTCAGCTCCGTGAATGGACCACCCAGCACTCCATGGAATCCGGCAACTTGGGCACCCCTCCTGGGTCAACCTGTACCCCCTACGAGTGCGGCGAATAGCCCGCCAATCCCAGAGTGAAGCCCCTTCCGTCTCAATGCCATGAGATGCGGGCTTGTTGCCCTCCAGAACCCGGCTATCCGTGCACCCCACCGCGGGGTAATCCTAGTACAGAATGTAAAATATACATGTTAGTGTATATGCCCTAGAGGCCATTACTGTATCATACTAGTTTGTATATTACTTAATGGATGCTTGGGATATTCACCTTGTATATACAATCTTGCTCAAAATAGTAGTATGCTACTTGGTTTGTCTCTACTTCAATGTGTACTTGTGTTTATTTTACTATATCACTTATACGCATTAGTGGAGCCCTTAGGATCTTTTGCTTGATTACCAGCGTTGTGATGGCAGTCACACTAGTGGGGGCTGGGTAATCTATAAGCACATCCTTATACGGTCCCTAGTCGCAGGACTATCGAGACAGGGCATCGATACTCCGGAGTAGACTAGCGTATGCGCTTCTCATCCCAGTGTGGGAGATGGTCTGTCCCACAGCCATCAGTACGTCGTACTGGAGATAGTATACGGGTGCTCGTTGGGTTACGAGTACACTGGACAGGACTCGTCGGGAACTGACAGGTTGGTATTATACCTATCATCAGTCATCAGTTCCCAGATGACATGAGTACAGCTTAGTCCGCTGACTTGACACTGCCACTTCGCCTCGAGTGTGTTCCCACTGCACTTTGATCACTACCCTACTACGGCTCAAAGGAGTCGTGCAAACAGGTGGTGGTTGGGTGCAGTCCCGAAGCACTTGGAGGCAGTGACGGTTAGACAGGATTCGTCTCTCCCGGTATTGGGGGTTGACATCGCGCTGTGTCTAGGAGAGCCATTACACGAGTAGTCCCTGGCCAGGGCAAACGAGATATACTGGTAGGTTTCCAGTGTTTTCTCAGGGTGTTTTGGGCTTCGCTCCGGCATGACTTGTACCGCTATTGGGGGACTGACGTTTACCGCCCCTAGGCCCGCCATGCGATGTATCAGACGAACAGACCGGACTGTACGGAGACTGTCACATTCAGACTCAGTAGGAGTACAGATGGGGTTTCACCTCGTCAGCCTTCTTGTCGACATCTACCTGGGGACCGTTACGCACAGCTAGTGCCGCTTGCGGTCTGTGGTTAAACCCACTGCCAGCGTAGTGTCGAGTCTTTAGAGTCCCACACAGAGGGTATTCGCCTATGGGCAAAACAGAGTAGAGGTCGCATGGTTTTGCGACAGGGTTCGTTCTCATCCGCGCACTTGTTCACGTTTGGAGTCCGGACGGATATTGCCAGCGGGCTCTGGTTTGAGCCGGATACTGGTATATGATTTGGGGTTGCTTTTATCTCTCAGTATTCATGTTCCTCGGAATAAGAATGCAGGTGTGTATGCACAGTTATTTGAGGAAGAGGAAGAGGACTTTCATTAGGGTTTCGGAACGGGTGCGTATGCACAGTTGACAGTCGTCTTTTTCCAAACCCTAATGGATTTGTATTATATCATTTAATAATATATAATAAAATGAAATTGTGTCATGGTTAGTTTTTGTTGACTTGTTGACCATGGTTGACTTGTTGACCATGGTTGAACTTTTGACCATTATCATTACAAAAAAAAGATGCTCTTGATTCTTGCATTTTCATTTAATGTTTGTAATGATATTGGTCATTCTAAAACTTTCCATCAACCTTTTCATTTTGATTATTATTATTGATAATTCTTTTTCTTTTGCATTATGGTTGCAAGAAAGAAAAAGTATAGCTCATTCTATCATATTCATTCTCTCTCTTCACTTCATCTTCTTCTTCCTCTAGCAAAGAGAAACCTTCTCATGTGTTGAGAATCCTTCTCTTTAAAAACAAAAGCAACCCTTAGACACTCTCTACTCACTCTAGGATCAAGGGTTTAGCAAGCCGGCGATTCTAGTTCACTCCAAGTTCGAGAAAGAGCCCAAAGGTCGAGCCTTCGAGGTGGATCCATCTTCGACGGAAGAAGGCGACAAAGGAGAACCATCAACCTCTACAACAAAGTTTGAAGAAGAAGGAGTTCAAGTTTAGGTATAACCATCTTTATCCGAGTAGCTAAATCTCTTTAGCAAGTTTGCTAGTTTTAGTTTAGGTAACGATCCCGACCTTGTTTAGTCCATGTTGCCTCTTGCGACAAAAATTTGTTTTTTTTATACCGTTTCCGCCTCCCCGTAAGAACCGGGGGTCGCAATATAGACTTACAGTGGTATCAGAGCCTAACTAAACTTAAACTAGCTTGGTAGTGAAGTGTAACGAAGTTCGGAACCGAAAAAACCCAAAAACCATACTTTTTCAAAATCTGAGTTTCTGTTGAAATTTTTTTGGCTCAAAATGAAAAACTTTATACTTGTAAATTCGGCTCAGGGTTTTGTGTGAATAACCATGAAAAACGATCCACTGGTTCATCTAAACCGCCGCGGTTCCGCGGCATGAGGTAGGCATTTGCCGCGGAACCGCCGCCGTTTGTTGTCCTCTCTGCATCGTTTTTCGTGCAGTGTGTTTGTGTGTTGGTTTTGGGATTTTTCAGATATATTATATGTGCCCAGATTTTCCAGAACTGAAATTCACTTTTGGGGTCCTATAATTCCGTATTTTTCCGAACTTCACTGCACTTTGACTATGATGGTTATATCTATGATGCTTGCATGTATTGAACGTCGGCTAATCGCTATAAGTCGATTAGTCGGGGTTATTCATGATCTGTGTTTGATATTGGAATGTGTATATGAATGTGTTGGACTGTCGCGGGTGAATAGCCGGGGTGGATGTGAGATGAGCTTTTGTTTTTCTTTCATTCATTGTAAATGTAAATTGATGTAATATTATTATTTGTTTGGCCGCACAACCGGGTCGGGGTTGTAGCCGTCATTGTATAATTCTTTTTACTGTTTTTGCTCCTAGGATAGACCCATGGAGGGGGTGCACAAACTACCGGGTATGCCAAAGTGTCGAGAGGCCTACTCATGGAGATGAGGGAGGTTGCTATGCTTCGGGTACTTGGCGGGTAGTTTGCCGCACCCGTAGGGGTCTTGGGTAGGGTATTTGGCTATTCACCGCGACCGTGTTATCCGCTTTTCGTTCCAGGCTCGAAAGGATTGCGGATTGCTAGTATATCCAATGTATTCATGTGTGATCTGTAATGTCTACTATTGCTATATCTATAACTATTTAGGCGTTGCTTATGTTTTACAGACACGCTAGCCCAGCCCCCGCTCTGTCGTTAGTTAAGTAACCTAACGGGTAATGACGGGGCCCAGTGGCGAATGCGAATGGCATAAGCGTACGTCATATTTTGGTTGTTTTCTGCAATGGTAGGATTAAATGATGGGACGCATTAAAAGAACTAATGCAAGAATATCACGCATTAAAAGAACTAATGCAAGATAATAAACCAAGTTAAAGTCGTTGGAACACTTTCGAAAAACCACTCGGTTCTTTTCAAAACCAACTTTTAAATGCGGAGTTTGAGCCACTCCTTTTAAAAGCTATCTCGTTCCATCGACCAAATCAAGTTCACTACGTTCACGGTTTTGCCAAAACCATTCGTAGCCCTCCGTCGTTTCGTATGAATATTCAATAGTATTCAAGCTGTGTTTGTTGACCTTCGTCAAGGCATAGTGATTGGTAGCTGTTGGGTATTCATATGTAGCATAGATAGATGCGTTGGTTTGGGACATTCGCATTACCTTGTTGACCTTCGTCAAGGGTATATGCGGGTGGATTCAAATTAACCTGGATAATGACGGGCAGAACTTGACATGTGACTTATGATTTGTTGACCTTCGTCAAGGTCATAAGAGCATGGGGCAAAAATACACATCGGGAGTTTCATAAGTACTGAAACTTGCTAGATTTGCATACCATTTGGAGTGTGATGATTCTGGTAGGATTCCTTCAGTTTCGTCACGCGATGATATTTGGATCCCGATCCTACTGTGAGTATATGCTACTCCTCGGGAAATTTCTCACTTAACGATCAATGCTATAAACCTAGTAGGTGCCTAGAAAGGTGTTAGCGGGGCTACGCCCCCAGGGAAAAGAGGTTTTATAATTAAGGAACTTCACGAAAGCGTTGGAAAACCTCCCTCGAAGTACCAACACCGGCCTGGCTGAACAGCTAAGCAAGTATTGTACGGTGGGATTGATCCTGACTAATTCTTCCTTTATGGTTTGAGGAGGGATTCGAGAAACAGTGGGGCCATCCTATTTAGACAAACTAAAAACCACTCTAAACTTGTAAGAGCATCATGCTGAGTGTTTCTTCTTCTCTCTCCTAATTGCAGCGACCAATCAACATGACTGGACTTAAGTTACTCCTAGATAAAAACAAACTGACAGGGCCAAACTACAAAGATTGGCTCAGGAATGTCAAGATTGCAATCACTTATGACAAGCTGGGGTATCTTCTTACCACAAAAGCTCCCCCTGTCCCTGGTCCAACTTCCAGTGTCGCGGATAAGGAAATCCGCAAGACTTGGGAGATTGATAGCGCAAAGGCCAAATGCCTCCTGCTTGCCTCGATGGACAACGAACATCAGAGGAGGCACGAGAATATGGACATGGAGTCCATATTGCTTCATACAAAAGAACTGTATGGAGAGCAATCACGTATCGCAAGATACGAAGCGTCGAAAAAGTTGTTTTCGACAAGAATGGTCGTCGGATCATCAGTAGCCGAGCACGTGCTAAAGATGATCGGCTACATTGAGGAGCTCGCTGACCTAGGGATCACATTGGAGAGTGAGCTATATACGGATATAGTTCTCCAGTCCCTTCCTTCCACTTACGCCCAGTTCATACTGAACTTCAACCTATAAGAAAAAGAGGTTGAACTTTCAGAACTCCTCAACATGCTGAGGAGCGCAGAGGGCACCCTACAGAAGAATAGGGAAACATCCACTTTGTTTGTAGGAGGATCATCTTCTTCTAGGTCCAAGGCGAAAGCCAAGGGAAAGAAGAAGAAGGCCCCCGCCAAACCAAGGGGCGGTGTTAGTAAAGTGGATACGAAGGGAAAAGGTAAAGCAACAAAGATAGCGGGGAAGCTTGTGGATAAGGAAGAATGCTTCTTTTGTCATAAGAAAGGACACTGGAAGAATGATTGCAGGGCCTGGAAGGCCAGAACACAGGAATTGAAGCAGGTTGCAGCTTCAGCTTCAGGTGTGTATGTTATTGAAAACTGTCTTTCTATAAACTCTACTTCCTGGGTATTGGATACCGGATCAGGATCTCATATCTGTAATTCTTTGCAGGCGTTGAGAAACCGTAGGGTTTTGAAGGCAGGTGACATGACCCTCAGAGTTGCGAACGGAGCTAGCATGGATGCTAAAGCCGTGGGGGACTATCACCTGGGAATGTCAGATGGACATGTTTTGGTTTTGCGTAATTGCTTTTTTGTACCCAACGCAACTTGTAATATCATTTCTGTATCTTTAGTTTCTAAAGAAGGTTATGAATTTGCGTTTGTAAGTAATGTTGTAAACATTCACCTTAATCATGTTCTGATTGGGTCAGGTACATTGAGTAATGGTATATATGTATTGAACCAACCACAGATTTTCAATGTCCAGAATACACACAAAAGAAAGTCTCCAGAAATAAACCAGACTTTCTTATGGCATTGTAGATTGGGTCACATCAATGAGAGAAGGTTGACGAAGTTACATAGAGAAGGGTATTTGAATGCGTTCGAATATCAGTCGTATGCCACTTGTCAATCCCGTCTCAAAGGAAAGATGACAAAGACTCCGTTTACTGGACATGGAGTAAGAGCGAGCGAGCTCTTGGGACTCGTACACAGTGACGTGTGCGGTCCAATGTCTACACATGCCCGAAGCGGACATTCTTACTTCATTACTTTTACGGATGACTTCCCAAGGTACGGTTATGTCTTCTTAATGAAACATAAGTCCGAGGCCTTTGGAAAATTCCAGGAGTATAAGAATGAAGTAGAGAAACAGACCGGCAAAAGTATTAAGATTCTAAGATCGGATCGAGGTGGAGAATACTTAAGTGCCGAATTCCTAAATTACTTAAAAGAGAATGGTATTCTCTCTCAGCTTACTCCTCCATACACTCCGCAACATAACGGTGTATCGGAGAGACGGAACCGAACCCTATTGGATATGGTTCGGTCCATGATGAGTAACGCTGAGTTACCGCGATCATTCTGGGGATATGCGCTAGAAGCAGCTGCGTATCTCTTGAACAAGGCTGCCACCAAGACTGTGCCTACCACCCCATATGAAATGTGGACTGGGAAGAAACCCTGTCTTAACTATCTTAAGGTATGGGGATGTCCAGCTTTTGTAAAAAAGCAGCATGCGGACAAGCTTGAGGCACGTTCAGTACAGTGTAAGTTTGTGGGATACCCAAGGAACTCCAGGGGGTATCTTTTCTATTCCGCTGAGGAACAAAAGGTTTTTGTTTCTCAGCATGCCCGCTTCTTGGAAACTGAGTTTTTGGAAACCCAGATAAGTGGGAGCACAATAGAACTGGAAGAAGTTCCAGAACCACAGACTGTTACTGAAAGCTTAGTGGAACCAGAGGGTTCAACAGAACAGGACATTCCTACGCCGCTCCGCAGAAGTAGTAGGCAGTCTCATCCGCCCGAGAGATACTACGGTTTTCTCATAGACGGGGATAGAGAGGATTGCATCATAGATTATGATGAGCCTACTAGCTTCCAGCAGGCCGTTCAAAGCGTTGACTCAGTGAAATGGCTGGATGCAATGCGGACCGAAATGGAGTTCATGTACACCAACAAGGTATGGACGTTGGACATTGCTCCAGACGGGGTAAAACCCGTAGGATGCAAGTGGATCTTCAAAAGGAAGATTGGTGTAGATGGACAGGTTGAGACCTATAAAGCTAGGCTGGTAGCAAAGGGTTTTCGTCAAAGACCTGGCTTGGACTATGACGAAACCTTCTCTCCAGTAGCCTTGCTGAAATCCATTCGGATCCTTCTTGCCATTGCTGCCTTCCACGATTATGAGATCTGGCAAATGGACGTAAAGACAGCTTTTCTAAATGGAAATTTAGAGGAGTGTGTCTATATGGACCAGCCAGAGGGCTTCATTCAGAGTGGGAGCAACGGAAAGGTGTGCAAGTTGCTTAAGTCCATCTATGGACTAAAGCAGGCATCGCGGAGTTGGAACATCTGCTTTGATGAGACGGTCAAAGAATTTGGCTTCATCAAAAATCCAGATGAACCATGCATCTATAGTAGATTTGTAGCGAGAACTGTAGTATTCCTCGTTTTATACGTGGATGACATTCTCTTAATAGGAAATGACATTCCTATGCTACAATCTGTCAAGGGGTTCTTGTCACACAGGTTCTCCATGAAAGACCTCGGTGATGCCTCATACATTCTGGGTATCCGGATCTACCGTGACAGATCCAAGAGGATATTAGGACTTTCTTAGTCCAGGTACATCGACACCATACTGAAAAGATTCAGTATGGAAGATTCCAAGCGCGGTAACCTACCGGCTTGTCACGGGATCACCCTCTCTAAAGAGATGTCTCCCAAGACTGATTTGGAGAGGGATCGCATGTCTATTATACCCCACGCTTCTGCGGTAGGCTCTATAATGTATGCTATGTTGTGTACCAGACCGGATGTAGCTTATGCACTGAGTGTGGTAAGCCGGTATCAGTCAAACCCTGGGGAGAAACACTGGATAGCGGTAAAGAACATTCTCAAGTACCTGAGAAGGACTAAGGAGATGTTCTTAGTGTATGGCGGAAAAGACCTCCAGATCGAGGCCTTTGCTGACTCCAGCTTCCAGAGTGACAAGGTTGATTCCAAGTCCATGTCGGGTTTTGTCTTCACCCTCAATGGAGGGGCGGTGTGTTGGAAGAGTTCCAAACAGGAAACCGTTGCAGACTCGACGATGGAAGCGGAATACATCGCTGCATCTGATGCCGCAAAAGAAGCTGTCTGGATGAGGAAGTTCTTGAAAGAACTTCAGGTGGTTCCGTCCATTGTTGATCCAATACCTCTGTATTGCGACAACAATGGGGCTATAGCTTTAGCGAAGGAACCCAGGTCCCATCAGAGATCCAGGCACATCTTGAGGCGGTATCACCTGATCAGGGAGATCGTGGATCGCAAGGAGATCGAGGTTCGGAGAGTTGCTTCAGAAGACAACACTGCAGATCCATTCACCAAGGCCCTGCCCCAGACTCAGTTCGAGCGGCTGATCGAGATGATAGGTCTTCAATACGCCAGTACATGGCCTTAGTGCAAGTGGGAGATTGTTAGTGTATATGCCCTAGAGGCCATTACTGTATCATACTAGTTTGTATATTACTTAATGGATGCTTGGGATATTCACCTTGTATATACAATCTTGCTCAAAATAGTAGTATGCTACTTGGTTTGTCTCTACTTCAATGTGTACTTGTGTTTATTTTACTATATCACTTATACGCATTAGTGGAGCCCTTAGGATCTTTTGCTTGATTACCAGCGTTGTGATGGCAGTCACACTAGTGGGGGCTGGGTAATCTATAAGCACATCCTTATACAGGTCCCTAGTCGCAGGACTATCGAGACAGGGCATCGATACTCCGGAGTAGACTAGCGTATGCGCTTCTCATCCCAGTGTGGGAGATGGTCTGTCCCACAGCCATCAGTACGTCGTACTGGAGATAGTATACGGGTGCTCGTTGGGTTACGAGTACACTGGACAGGACTCGTCGGGAACTGACAGGTTGGTATTATACCTATCGTCAGTCATCAGTTCCCAGGTGACATGAGTACAGCTTAGTCCGCTGACTTGACACTGCCACTTCGCCTCGAGTGTGTTCCCACTGCACTTTGATCACTACCCTACCACGGCTCAAAGGAGTCGTGCAAACAGGTGGTGGTTGGGTGCAGTCCCGAAGCACTTAGAGGCAGTGACGGTTAGACAGGATTCGTCTCTCCCGGTATTGGGGGTTGACATCGCGCTGTGTCTAGGAGAGCCATTACACGAGTAGTCCCTGGCCAGGGCAAACGAGATATACTGGTAGGTTTCCAGTGTTATCTCAGGGTGTTTTGGGCTTCGCTCCGGCACGACTTGTACCGCTATTGGGGGACTGACGTTTACCGTCCCATAGGCCCGCCATGCGATGTATCAGACGAACAGACCGGACTGTACGGAGACTGTCACATTCTGACTCAGTAGGAGTACAGATGGGGTTTCACCTCGTCAGCCTTCTTGTCGACATCTACCTGGGGACCGTTACGCACAGCTAGTGCCGTTTGCGGTCTGTGGTTAAACCCACTGCCAGCGTAGTGTCGAGTCTTTAGAGTCCCACACAGAGGGTATTCGCCTATGGGCAAAACAGAGTAGAGGTCGCATGGTTTTGCGACAGGGTTCGTTCTCATCCGCGCAGTTGTGCACGTTCGGAGTCCGGACGGATATTGCCAGCGGGCTCTGGTTTGAGCCGGATACTGGTATATGATTTGGGGTTGCTTTTATCTCTCAGTATTCATGTTCCTTGGAACAAGAATGCAGGTGTGTATGCACAGTTATTTGAGGAAGAGGAAGAGGACTTTCATTAGGGTTTCGGAACGGGTGCGTATGCACAGTTGACAGTCGTCTTTTTCCAAACCCTAATGGATTTGTATTATATCATTTAATAATATATAATAAAATGAAATTGTGTCATGGTTAGTTTTTGTTGACTTGTTGATCATGGTTGACTTGTTGACCATGGTTGAACTTTTGACCATTATCATTACAAAAGAAAGATGCTCTTGATTCTTGCATTTTCATTTAATGTTTGTAATGATATTGGTCATTCTAAAACTTTCCATCAACCTTTTCATTTTGATTATTATTATTGATAATTCTTTTTCTTTTGCATTATGGTTGCAAGAAAGAAAAAGTATAGCTCATTCTATCATATTCATTCTCTCTCTTCACTTCATCTTCTTCTTCCTCTAGCAAAGAGAAACCTTCTCATGTGTTGAGAATCCTTCTCTTTAAAAACAAAAGCAACCCTTAGACACTCTCTACTCACTCTAGGATCAAGGGTTTAGCAAGCCGGCGATTCTAGTTCACTCCAAGTTCGAGAAAGAGCCCAAAGGTCGAGCCTTCGAGGTGGATCCATCTTCGGCGGAGGAAGGCGACAAAGGAGAACCATCAACCTCTACAACAAAGTTTGAAGAAGAAGGAGTTCAAGTTTAGGTATAACCATCTTTATCCGAGTAGCTAAATCTCTTTACCAAGTTTGCTAGTTTTAGTTTAGGTAACGATCCCGACCTTGTTTAGTCCATGTTGCCTCTTGCGACAAAAATTTGTTTTTTTTATACCGTTTCCGCCTCCCCGTAAGAACCGGGGGTCGCAATATGGACTTACAATACATACACCGGGTACATCGACCGCAACCAGGTCGTGCCCTAAAAGAATAATACAAACAGGCAGTGACGGCAGTCCACATGTCGGACGCTCGCCCCGCAATATCAAATGTACATAATACAACAGCAACTGTACTAGCATTGCATCCAGGCTATCCCCACGACCGATCCGCAACATCACAGCATAAACATAGAACATCAACGTGAAAGTCACGTTCGCAAATCCGTCTAACCGGGCTATAGCAGTTAGACCGAATTTACCGATCGAGTGACATTCACGGTCGCAGATATAATGTAAATACTGTGAAAAATGTGTTTAAAATTTTCCGATTGACCAAAAATTAACAAGTGGGCCCCAAACCAATACTGTAGCACTCACAGAAATAATTGGCCCAATTTTAATATTCCAAAACCCCCAAAATAAGCCCAGAAGCCCACTGGAAAAATATGATACAGTGAACAGTCAAATGTGCGGCGGAACCGCGGCCCAAGGTGGGGTTTGGCCACGGTTCCGCGCTCAAGGTTAGGGTTTACTGTATCGAATTTTCCCAGTTTTCTTAGAATTTCCTGCACATCATTCTGAGACCACCTGAAAAATTTTTAGACACCAAAAAATCTTAACAGAAAACTGATGTGAGGTAAAATGTAGATTTTAGAATTTTGGTCGATCGGAAACGCAAAACTCATCGAACGAATCTAGACGAAGTTAATGGCGAGGCTCTGATACCACTGTAAGTGCACGGCGGCGCCCCGGCCGTCAATCCGACGGCCAAATGCGGAAACGGTGATAAACTTTAATTTTGCGGACTTAGCAAACTGGCACCACCGCGCACTAAACCCCGGATCGTGCCATTAAACTAGTCTAAGCTAACAAGAGGATGGGTTAGAGATATACCGACTGATCCGAGTCCTCCGGTCTTCATCTCCACTCCGATCTCCTCGCGGGAACTCCGGTCGTCGCCTCCTCGCCGGAAGGGCACCACATCGCCTGTAGCTTTTACGGGCTCCCACCTTAATACCGAGGCAACTCGGGCGTGAAGTAGGCTACCCGACGCGCCCAAGATATGCTGTATGAATGTAGTGTAGAGTGCATGTCTCACTTTGGGGTTATGTTGCCATTGATGGAGGAATCAAGAAGAACTTTGGAGAGGTGAGAAGGTTTTTGTGTAGAAGGAAAAATGAGATGATAAAAATTTCAACACCAAAAACAACCTCTCTCTCTCTCCATCTAATAAATGGCCGGCCATGTCAAAAGAATGGTGGAGGAATCCAAAATGCAAAACTATGAAGGGAGGTAAGTGTAGGATAAAGCAAGTGGTGACCTTATCCAAACATAATTATCAAAAAACTCAAATCCAAATCAAATCCAATCAAATCTCATTAATACATGAAAAGCAAAGATGCTTAACATATCAAACCTTATGCAATAAAACCCTCCACAATGTGTTATTTTCAAACTTGCAAATAACACCCTCCATCGGAAAAGTCCGGCCGGGAAAGAACAAAGGAAAACCGGCCAGAACGGAATGCAAACTGGCAACTCCAGAAAACTGGTCCCGTAATAAATTACAGGAAAACCCCGATACTGTTCATACACACCCGCATCTGTATTCCGTCCGGATACAAATGCAATGAGACAAAATCTACACTGTACTATACTAGGATCCGGCTTAAACTAAAGCCGGCTAGTAATATCCGTCCGATCCTGATCCGTGCAATACCGCACATATCTGATCGAACGCTGCCATATAACTATACGGCCACTAGTACAAACCGTCCGATCCTGATCCGTGCAATACCGCACGTATCTGATCGGACCCTGCCATATCTCCATACGGCCTCTACAGCGTTTCGCCCGAAAGCTTGAGTAACTGAAAGTGTGGTGGACTCTAAAGACTCGTCAATACTATGGCTGTGGATTTAACCACTAGCACGTCAGAGGTATAAGCCAATACGTGACGGGCCACCAGCTATTGACTAAAAGGGACGTCGATGAGCGAACTCATCCTGACACCCTACTGAGCCTGTCAGTGACAATATCCGTACAGTCCGGTCCGTTCGTCTTTGAGCATCGCATGTCGGGCCTAGGGGGTTGGTAAAAGTCAGACCCCCAAAAGCGGTACAAGTCGTGTCGGAATGCAGCCCAGAACACCCTGAGATACTACTGGAATACCTACCAGCAAATCTCCTGCCTTGGCCAAGGACTTTTCATGTTCTGGCTCTCCTGGACACAGCGCGACCTCACCCCCAATACCGGGAGAGACGAACCCCTGAAGATCCGCTCACTGCCTCCATATGGCTCGGGACTGTACCCAACTAAAACCTGTTTGCACGACTCCTTTTAGCCGTGGTAGGGTAGTAATCAAAGCACAGTGGGAACTCACACGAGACAAATGATGATCCCCAGGTCGATGAACTAACCTGTACACATGTCACCTGGGAACTGCTATCTGACGTCAAGTATAAGACCAACTAGCATGTTCCCGGCGAGTCCTGTCCGGTGTACCCATAACCCAATGAGCACCTGTATACATCTTAGGTGAACCAACTGACACCAATGGCTTGTGAGACCGGCCACCGCCCCTCGTCGGGGTCTCGACTGTATACACTAGTCTACTCTGGAGTATCGATGCCCTGTCTCGAAACTCCCACGACTAAGGACCTTTTAAGGATGTGCTTATAGACTACCAGCTCCCACGTATATGATCGCCCTCATACTGCCGGTAGTCAAGCAAGAATCCTAGGGGCTCTATCAACGTGCAATAGCGACATGTCAGGTCACTTAAAGCAGTGCACGATGATAAAGGTAAACCAGATAGCATACTATCATCTCGAGTAAGACTGTCCTACCGGGATAGGTCCTCCCTCAATCATTGCAATCACGTGCCTTTGATCCAATAATTGACTCTGAGGGCACCATCTCCAACAATCATCTCGAGTAAGACTGTCCTACCGGGATAGGTCCTCCCTCAATCATTGCAATCACGTGCCTGTGATCCAATAATTGACTCTGAGGGCACTATCTCCAACAATCTCCCACTTGCACTCAAGGCTAATTATTGCGATGCCGCATACTCACAGCCCGTATGATACCGAACACCCAACTCCTCTACTAGTCAGTCTCACAAAGCTCGTTTGCGAAACTATTGCGTTCGAGGAATAGCCTCAGTGAGTGGATCCGCTGTGATGTTTCTTTCTATGTCTCTCTATATCTCAAGTTCGCGGAGAAAGCCATCTCCCGAAATGAGCAATACCTGTCTTAGAATGTCTGGATGTCTGATGGGACCTAGCTCATAAATGAACTCCAAATCCAAACTTCTTTGACTGTATCGTCAACAGAACTTAATCAGTATCCTGCGCCATGCCTCCCTCAGTATTTCCTTGGATCACCTGTCCAAAATACTGCCCCTCGTCAGAGGGAAAACTATAACTCTGACAGCCACTCTGCCATCCAGGTCACCATGGAAGCCTGGAATGATAACCGTCTCCTAAAGGAGGCTGCCGTTATCATATTCCTAGAACATCAACTTATGTTCTAAAACTGCTTCCGACCATTTCTCCACGATTGGATCAATATCAACTTATTGCATCTACTGCAAGAACAACATCTGGTGTGGTACTTGACATCTCATGATTGACTCAATTGCCTAAGCAAGTGATCTGCCAATCATGAGTATCCCTCTCCTTTTTAGTCTAAAAGACACCTTTAGAGAGGGTGACTCCATCAACTGCAGGCACACTACCGTGCCAGGAGTCGTCCATTCTAAATACTCATAGAATGCTGTCAAGGTACCCAGATTGGGAAACCACCCAAATCTAGATCTAAAACCATAGATCTAGTAACCAGTATGTCTGATATAATATCCAAGTCCCATGTGGAGATACCACTGTGTGACGACCAAAGTATAACCGATCGTAGTATAGGAGTTTCCTTTCCTACTCTGTGTATGTCATCCAAAACCAGGACATCACACCCTACTACCTTCTTAACAGATCCATCCCCTATTCTGGTGAAGTCAAACGTATGACTGTTACATCAGAAATAGATGATCTATCTCCGCTGTTACTGTTTTAGTCTATAAATAGACATAAGCCTGATGACCACCAATGCTTCCGCTGCTCCCACTGACTACGACAACCCTCTGCCAGAGTCATATAGACGTGCACTTCTAAAGCTAGTTTAGAACGACGCTATACTCATCCTCCTGCCGGGTCTCATAGTCTGGAACAACAGCAATGGTAAGTCTGGGTAAACAAGAACCTCCCTGTCACTGTCCTTGAGCATACCGAAGTACCTCTCGAGTGCCTGAGGTTACCCACTTTATCTGCGGAGTGGCCAATGGAATGTTAAACCTGATGGAATCTTTAGGTTCCTTATCAAATCTTCGGTAATCGTTTGTGGTTCTGGAATTACTTCCAGTTCTACCATACTCCCACTACTGTTTTCTGAAAAAATCCATTTCTTTTAAAACTGTGGCGAGTCAAGAATAATATCACTATTGATCTTCCAGATGGTAGAAAGTCAACCCTCGTCATAGCCTTGGTCAACCCACAAACAGCCATTACAGGAACGTGCCTTGAGTTGTCCAGTGTCTGGTTTTAAGCATAAGCCGGACAACTCCCCGTACCTTAACAATGTCAAGATATGAACTGTTCTATATCCAATATAGAAACAGAGGTACTGATTTAATTGAACCAGATTCAAATCATGCAGCTGTCTCCAGTGCATGTCAACTAAATGGAAGGAGGCCGATCAGCGTTACTCAACTTAGGAATGCTTCCAATTATGAGTAACCTGAAAGAGAAGCTAGTTCTCTTTATCATTACTATCAACTGAATACCATACACAAGTATCTACATCTTCGATCACTTTGAAGAATCCCGATACTTGCTATGCCTGGTTCTCTACTCTATTCAAATACCTATAACTCCTCAAAACTTAGACCCTGTGTTTCCACGAAACACATGTCTAAGAACTAGAGAAGTTAAAAGTAAACAGAATATAGTATGAGGACCAACCCCTCTGTCCTAATGGACACTGGACAACATACAATACTCTGTATAAGTCCGCTGAGTCTAACAACTCTTTCACTGTGTGTCGTAGGTTGAAAACTGTACTTATGGTTAAGAAGAATTACACCGCTGTTTAATGCTCCTTACCTAACCATCCACCGATATAGGTAAATGTCATCGACATAATATCAAAAGGTATATCTCACTCTATGAAAATAAAAGTACAGATATATCAATTTGAAATTGGTGCACAACAGCGGATATTCAAAACCAAATATTTGCCGATCGGCAAACAGCCCAGATGATCTCCTAAAATATCACCGATTACAACGAATCCCGATATAATGAGGATGATCACCCTATTCCCAATAACTTACTCCCACTCATCATCTGTAAAACCATACAGATGTGAGAATCAAACCTGGTAAATACATACCCTGGAGCAAGTGTCTAATCAGGAAATCAGTTTTCTTTTAACAGTACACAGTGAAACTGAAACATTGAAATGTTTCGTCGAGGTATCCTGGTATTCCTAGTAATGCCTCTTCCATCGTCCAGATTCACAACTGTAACCTTGTAATTCTTTGCCATCTTTCTAAATCCCTTTCTATGTCTTTAGTCATTACCTTCTGTACACCCCCTTAGGCCAAATGGTTTTCTTCCTTCCCTACCGTTCGGCACCAGCCTATGGTTTGGAAGAAGACTATCCAAAAAGCATAAAGGGTGTACTGTCCTAATCTCAGGAACACTCGCAATGCGAGAGAAGGTGAAGATAAAAGACACCTGAATGTACTTTATTCCTATTTCTCCTGAACCAGAATCCATCCCCGAACTGGAACAAATTCCTTTCGAGTTCGTATATAACCATACGATGGAGTATCCAATAAACTGTGGATCTTCGTAGCGACACGGAGTGTCCTGGAGAAATACAAAGGTGATTTAGGATTGGTGAAGAAATACTTGGTTTGGTCGTGAATATCAGTCGCAATTTACTTTGCCCTCCTACTAATCCCTTGCTTTGTCTTAACTTAATACCTTCTGCACACCATCGTTATGCTAATTGGTTTTCTTCATTCCCTACCGGTCGGCACCAGCCTAAGGTTTGGAAGAAGACTATCTAATTCGCGTAATAGGTGTACTATCTCCTAAACCAAGGAGTACTCACAACTTGAGAGAAGGTAAAAGGGAAAAGACAACTGAATAATCCTATCCGTTTTCTCCAGAACCGGAAACCATCCTCGAATTCCTTCGAGTTCGTATCTAACCATACGATGGTTTTGTCCAATGGAAGTGGACGTTCGTAGTAATACGGGGTGTCCTGGAGAAAAGGGTAAAAGAAGGAGTGGCAATGAGGTCTTCAACTCTGACAATCCAAAAGCCAGTGTTAAGAAGGTTCGGTCAACTTGGTCACTGAGTCATAGTCCAGGGTCGGGTCAATGGTCGCTGCCAAAGAGAGAGAGAAAAGAAACACTCAGCGTGCACTCTAACCTAGATCATAATGGTTATCACTTTTTCTAATCAGGAAACCTCCCACTGTATCTCAAATTCTCCTCCAAACCTGAAAGAAGAATTAGTCGGGGTCACCCGAGGAGTAAACTAACTCATCAGTGGGAATCGGGATCCAACTATCATTGCATGATAACTTGACGGAATCCACTCAAGTCACCACACTCCAGAAGGTATGCGCATGCCTGGCAAGTTTCAGTTCTTTTGAAACTCCCGATGTGATTTTTACCCCAAGCGGTTTATGACCTTGACTAGGTCAACAAACCATAAACCGCCAGTCAAGTTCAACCCGTCATTATTCTGGATTGCATTAAACCCACCCGCACGTGCCCTTGACTAGGTCAACAAGGCCGCACGACTGTCTCAACCAATCCCACTTATGCAACAAACAAGTACCACTTAGCTACCGAACACTACGTCTTGACTAGGTCAACAAACGCAGCACGAATACCAAATAATACCTGTAGGAAATGACGGAGGGCTACGGCTGGTTTTTGGCGAAAAACCTTTAACGTAATGAACTTGATATCGTTGAAGGAACTGCATAGCATTTTATAAAAATATAGTGACGAAAACCTTTACTAAAGAGGTCACTCCCGGTGAAGGGATCTCGGCTCTTTCCCCGTAGAATGAGGTGCAGGATATTCCAACTGAATACCACGATGCAAAGCAAAAGTACTCGGCTATAGTGAAGTTAATGCCCTGACGCAAACTTCTGTCCAAGGGGTCACTCCCGGTGAAGGGATCTCGGCCCTTGCCTCGTCGACTGAGGAGCATGATATTCCAAATGAATACCACGATGCAAAACAAAAGTGAACGTCCTTGCAATAACAGCTTTTTGAAAAATGTTCCAACAACATCAGAATAGGTTAGTTTATCTTGCATTGATCCGAATCTACGCAGTCCCATCAATTGATCACACCATAAAGAACGAAAATATACTGATGTACGTATATGCCATCCGCATTCGCCACTGGGTCCCGTCATCACCCGTTAGGTTACTTAACTAACGACAGAGCGGGGACTGGACTAGCGCGGATGCAAAACATATACAACATCTACTAATATATATACCAATATATAATTTTCGCTCAAGGCGTGATAAAATGCAACATCACAGAAATGTACAGCATCACAGAACAATACAGATATCTGGAAACCCCGGGTTTCACAGAGCCGCTGCTGAAACCCGAAGTTCCCCTGGTCGTATGGATAGCCTGTGCAATGAAAATCCTAGACCCCTACGGGCGCGGCAAGTCACCCGCCAAAACCTGAAGCGAGGCAGCCCCCTTCAATACCGTGAATGGACCACCCAGCACTTCATGGAATCCGGTAACTTGGGCACCCCTCCTGGGTCAACCTGTACCCCCTACGAGTGCGGCGAATAGCCCGCCAATCCTAGAGTGAAGCCCCCTCCGTCTCAATGCCATGAGATGCGGGCCCGTTGCCCTCTAGAACCCGGCTATCCGTGCACCCCTCCACGGGGTAATCCTTGTACAGAAAGTAAAATATACATACACCGGGTACATCGACCGCAACCAGGTCGTGCCCCAAAAGAATAATACAAACAGGCAGTGTCGGCAGTCCACATGTCGGACGCTCGCCCCGCAATATCAAATGTACATAATACAACAAAACTGTACTAGCATTGCATCCAGGCTATCCCCCACGACCGATCCGCAACAACACAGCATAAACATAGAACATCAACGTGAAAGTCACGTTCGCAAATCCGTCTAACCGGGCTATAGCAGTTAGACGGGATTTACCGATCAAGTGACATTCACGGTCGCAGATATAATGTAAATACTGTGAAATAATATGTTTAAAAATATCCGATCGATCAAACAATTAACAAGTGGGCCCCCAAGTAATACTGTAGCAGTCACAGAAGATCTGGGCCCAAATTTAATATCCCAAAACCCCCAAAATCAGCCCACAAGCCCACTGTACAAATTTGACACAGTGAAGAGACCAGAGTGCGGCGGAACCGCGGCCCAAGGGGGGTTTGGCCGCTGTTCCGTGCTAAGGTCGTCGACTGAAAGTGTCGAATTTTTACAGAGGTCTTAGAATTTGCAGTACATTAGTTTTATACAACCTGAAAAAATTTTTTGAGACCAAAAATTTTCAACAGAAACCTGATGCATGCAAAAACGTGGTTTTTGGAATTTTGGTCGATCGGATAAGTAAAACGCATTAGAACAAGCTAGGTAAGGTTAATGGCGTGTCTCTGATACAATGTTGCGCCACTGCAGCGCCCCGGCCGTCTATCCGAGGCCAAAATGCGGAATCAAAATTTTTTCCTTACTTGGAAACCGGTGCTACCGCGGACAATGAAAACCCGGATCGTTAACCACTAACCTATACTAGCTAACAAGAGATGGGAAGAGAAGTATACCGAGTGATCCGAGTCCTCCGGTCTTCTCGTCATCGTCCCGATCTCCCGCGGAAAGTCTTGCCTCCACATCGTCGCCTCCTCGCCGGAAGGGCACCACATCGCCTGCGTCTTTTACGGGCTCCCGCCTCAATACCGAGGCAACTCGGGCATGAAGCCGGCAACTCGACATGCTCAAGATATGCTGTAAAATGTGTAGTAGATCATGCTAGTCTCTTTTGGGGTATGTGAAGTTGCCTTGATGGAGGAATCAACAAGATATGAACTTGGGGATTTTTGTGGTAATGGAAAAATGATATGAATGAATGATTTTTCCCACACCCTCACCAAAAATGAAATGAACCATCATCCTCCCCTCATCAAAGTGGCCGGCCATATATGGTGGAAAAATGGGGAGAGCAAAACAAATACAAGAGGGAGGTAAGTGTAGGAAAAGAAAAAGTTGACCACATCCAAACATAATCATTACAAACTTACATCAACCATTCTTATCAATTCTAATCAACATAAAAGAAAAAGGTTGATGCAAAAGGAATCTCATCATGATACCACACAATTACAAAGGACCCCCTCCACAAATGTTATTTGCAAACTTGCAAATAACCCCCTCCATCGGAAAAGTCCGGCCGGGAAAGAACAAAGGAAAACCGGCCGGAACGGAATGCAAACTGGCAACTCCAGAAAACTGGTCCCGTAATAAATTATAGGAAAACCCCGATACTGTGCATACACACCCGTATCTGTATTCCGTCCGGATACAAATGCAATGAGACAAAATCTACACTGTACTAAACTAGGACCGGCTTAAGCCAAAGCCGGCTAGTAAAAACCGCTCGATCCTGATCCGTGCAATACCGCACGTATCTGATCGAACCCTGCCATATAACTATACGGCTACTAGTATAAAACTGTCCGATCTTGATCCGTGCAATACCGGACGTATCTGATCGGACCCTGCCATATCTCCATACGGCCTCTACAGCGTTTCGCCCGAAAGCTTGAGTAACTGAAAGTGTGGTGGACTCTAAAGACTCGTCAATACTATGGCTGTGGATTTAACCACTAGCACGTCAGAGGTATAAGCCAATACGTGACGGGCCACCAGCTATTGACCAAAAGGGACGTCGATGAGCGAACTCATCCTGACACCCTACTGAGCCTGTCAGTGACAATATCCGTACAGTCCGGTCCGTTCGTCCATGAGCATCGCATGGCGGGCCTAGGGGGTTGGTAAAAGTCAGACCCCCAAAGCGGTACAAGTCTTGTCGGAGTGTAGCCCAGAACGCCCTGAAATACTACTGAATACCTACCAGTAAATCTCCTGCCTCGGCCGAGGGCTTTGCGTAATGGCTCTCCTAGACACAGCGCGACCTCACCCCCAATACTGAGAGAGACGAACCCCTGCTGATCCGCTCACTGCCTCCATGTGGCTCGGGATTGTACCCAACTAAAACCTGTTTGCACGACTCCTTTGAGCCGTGGTAGGGTAGTAATCAAAGCACAGTGGGAACTCACACGAGACAAATGACGATCTCAGGTCGATGAACTAACCTGTACACATGTCACCAGGGAACTGCTATCTGACGTCTGGTATAATCCCAACTGGCAGGTTCCCGGCGAGTCCTGTCCGGTGTACTCATAACCCAATGAGCACCTGTATACATCTTAGGTGAACCAACTGACACCAGTGGCTTGTGAGACCGGCCACCGCCCCTCGTCGGGGTCTCGACTGTATACACTAGTCTACTAATGGAGTATCGATGCCCTGTCTCGAAACTTCTACGACTAGGGACCTTTTAAGGATGTTCTTATAGACTACCAGCTCCCACGTATATGATCGCCATCATACTGCCGGCAGTCAAGCAAGAATCCTAGGGGCTCTATCAACGTGTAATAGCGACATGCCAGGTCACCTAAAGCAGTACACGATGATAAAGATAAACCACATAGCATACTATCATCTCGAGTAAGACTGTCCTACCGGGATAGGTCCTCCCTCAATCATTGCAATCACGTGCCTGTGATCCAATAATTGACTCTGAGGGCACTATCTCCAACAATAACTAACAATCTCCCACTTGCACTAGGGACATCTGATAACAGTGGTTGTAGTATCTCATACTCAACCATCCCATAATAGTCTCTCTCTGGGAGAAAGCCTTTGTGAGTTGATCCGCCGTGTTGTCCTCTGAGTCTACTCTCCTAACCTCGATCTCCCTGGAGATCAACCATCTCCATGATCAGGTGACGCTGCCTTAGAATATGTCTGGATCACTGATGGGACGGGCGTTCCTTGGCATAAGCCAAAACTCCATTGTCACACAATGGTAGGAACGAAGTTCATCTTATGAACTAATATACACCCAGGCTTCCTCTTTGGTAGCATCTTTGGTAGCGATGTATCCAGCCTTTATCGTCTAGTATGCCACGGTATCTAGCTTGGAACTCTTCCAACATACCGTCCCTTTCCTGAGGGTAAAGAAAATGCATGTGACTGACATTCAGTCATCCTTATCACCTTGGAACCTTTCCAGTGATTCAACGCAGGATCCATTGATACCATCTCACTACAACTAGTGAGAATCCTAACATCCAATCAGATCTATCTCATAGATCCAAAACCCAGGATTTAGTAGGTATCATTTTGATCCTATATAGAGAATCATTGTGATAAGCGGAGATTGATCGAGCGTAGCATAGGAAACTTCTTCCCTATCAAGAGTATGTTATCCACGTACTCTACGAGGATCACCACCATACTCCCTACTACCTTTTCGTTTATACAAGGTTCATCTACCATTTTGATGATGTCAAACTCTTTGACTAAAACATCAAAATAGACGTTCCAACTCCGCGATGCCTGCTTTTTCACATAAAACATCTTGCACACGTTTCCGCTGCTCCCACTGTCTACGAAGCCCTCTGGCTGTGTACTTATAGACGCTCTCTTCTAAATCTTTATTTAGAAAAGCAGCCAAGACACCCAACCGCCAGATATCGTAGTCATGGTATGTAGCCGTGGCAAGTAGGATCTGGATGGACTTAAGCATAGGTACTTAGAAAAGGTTTCATCACAATCCATACCAGGTTAATGATGCAAAGCTTTAACAAGTCTAGCTTTGAAAGTCTCAACTTTTCCATGTACACCAAGTAATCTTCTCAAGATATACTTGCTCCTGATGGGGATTTAACCCTTCAGATAAAGCAACCAAAGTCCATACTATGTTGGTGTATAAGGATTCCATCTCAGATCGATAAGCATCCAGCCATTCTTATAGAGTCCCACTCCTGATGGCCAGCTCGAAACTAGTTAGGTCATCATCCCATGATGCAATCCTCGCTCCCACTGTCATAGAGAAACCGGAGTATCTCTCAGGTGGGTGAGGAAACCTACTAGATCGGCGGAGAGGCTGAGGTTCGTTGGTTGCTATTGAATCCTTTCGTTCTACCAAATCATCAGCTGCAGTTTGTATAGCTGGAACTCTTTCCAGATCTACCTCATGTCCACTAATTTCTTCACAAGAAATTCCCTTTCACAAAGGTAGCATGGTGAGAAACAAAACATTTTTGTTCCTCGGTTAGGGAGAAGATATTCCCTTGCGTATGCTTGGGATATCCAACAAACTTCCACAGATCTGACTTTTCCTCGAGCTTGTCCAGATTTTTCTTTTCAGACATAGGTCGGACAACCCCAAATCTTAACAAACTTAAGATATGGGCTCTTCCCTTTCCATATCACATATGAAGTGGTAGGCAACTGATTTGATCGGAACCCTATTCAATAGGTATGCAACTTCATAAGTGCATAACTCCCAAAAAGGAAATAGGAAACTCAGTAGTACTCATCATAAAGCGCACCATATCATATAGGGTGTGATTGCTCTGCCCCGATACACCGACGCGCTGTGGTGTATTCGGAGGAGTAATGCTGAGAGAGAATCTCATTCTTAGAATAGTCCAGGAATCCCGTGCTCAAGTATTCTCCTCTTTAATCACATCAAAGGACATAATACTTATACCCGTTTTTGGGTTCCCTACTTCTAACTTATATTCCGTGAATATCTCAAAAGGTCCGGACTTGTGTTTCAACAGGAACATATGTCTGAATCTTGAGAGATTATCAGAGAATGTAATGAAGTACAAATGGCCGGTCTTGGTATGTGTAGACAGGGGACCTTCATACATCAGCATGTATCAATCCTAAAAGTTCACTAACTCTTTCTCTGTTTCCAATAAACAGAGCTATGGTCATCTTATCTTTGTGACATGACCGGCAAGTTTCACAAGATGTAAACTCAAACATATTTAAATATGCATCTAAATGTAACTTCAGCTAGTCGGGTCGTATTGATATGACCTAGTCTACAATACCTCAAGAAGGATTCGTTCATTTCTGAACTCTTCCTCTTGTGTGTGTTCTGTATACTAAGAACTGTAGTTTGATTTAGAACGTCAATACTTTTAGATAACGTGCCTGAACCGATCAACTTTTAATATAGGAAATGTTCAAAAGATTATCCAACAATACAAAATTATATCCTTCTTTACTAATAATGAGACTGATATGATTTTGTATATCAGGTTCGGTATCTAATAACATTTGTTCAGAATCAATGTATTCTGGTAATACAGGGGATAATGACCAACAGACTTGGCTGCAACACTTGCACCGTTTTCTGCCCCATGAAACTTATCACCCGTTCTCAGTTCTCTACCTTTCTGTAGCCCATGTAATATATTACATATGTGGGATCCTGATCCGGTATCAGATACCCAGGACGCAGAGGATACTGTGAAACAGTTCTGTGTAACGAACACATCCGAAGATTATGCATCAACATGCACTTTCTTCGTTTGGGCGGCACGGGAAATCTGGTATTCCCTAATTTCCTGCTCTGTCTTATAACAATTATAAGTTGGAGCGGGACTAACGTTCCCCAGCTCAGTATAACAAGCGGGTTCGGTCACTTTATCCGTTTTCTTATCTTGATTAAGGCGTGGCATGGTCGCTACCTGGAGAGAGAGAGAAGAAAACACTCAGCGTATGCTCTTGCAAGATCAGATTGGTTATTATTTTATCTAATCAGGATGGCTCCCACTGTTTTTATCAAATCTTCCTTCAAACCCTAAAAGGAGAGACTAGCCGGGATTAATTACATGCTACAAGTTAGCCAATCTTTCAGCCAGGCCAGTGTCGGTACTTTGAGGGAGGTATCCCGTGCTTTCGCACAGACCTAATTAATGTGAATCTCGTTTTCCAGAGGTGTAACCCCGTTGACACCTTTCTAGACACCTACTTGATCGGCTAATTGTAATGTGTAAAACTCTCCCAGGAGTAACTCTTACTCGCAGCGGGTATCGGGATCCAACTATCTCATAGAAGGCATGCAATCTCATTGCAAATTTCAACACTTGAAATTCCCGATAATATTTTGCCCCTAGCGTCCTATGACCTTGACAAAGGACAACAAACCATAGGCTGCTAGTCAAGTTCAACCCGTCATTTCGTGATTGAATTAAAGCCACCCGCACGGCCCTAGACAAAGGCCAACAAGGTCGCACGACTACCCTAATGCAATCTGCATCATATGCATAAGCAGATAAGTACTATTCAACTACCGCACACTACGCCTTGACAAAGGCCAACAAACGCAGCACGAATACTAAACAGTCCTTATCTGAAATGACGGAGGGCTACGACAGGTTTTTCTGAAAACCTATTGCGTAATGAACTTGATATCGTTGTAGAATCAAATGATTTTAAAATGGAGTGTTTTATAGGCTTTTCTAGTTTTGCTAAAGGGGTCACTCCCGGTGAAAGGATCGTCGGCCCTTTCCTCATCGAATAAGGTGCGGGATATATCACATATACCGCTGTGCAAAGCAAAAACTATAGAAGCAATCAAAAGACAAACCGAGGGGTGTAGCATCTGCCAGTTATTGCTAAAGGGGTCACTCCCGGTGAAGGGATCTCGGCCCTTTCCTTATCGAATAAGGTGCAGGATGTTCTACAAGGAACACCGCGATGCAAAGCAAGAACTGTAGCTACCTGTTTTTGAAAAGTCGATTCCACAACATCTTTAGGATTCTTTTTCTTTCATTAATCATATTAATGAAGTCCCATCATTTAAGTTACCTAAACATCACAGATAAATACGACGTACACTTATGCCATCCGCATTCGCCTCGATGTCCCCTCGTGCACCGTTAGGTTAGGTAACTAACGGCAGAGTGGGGCAGGGCTAGCGCAGGTGTAAAACATATGTAACGCATATATAATATATCATATATACTATATACAGTATCTATCACAACATATCAATTGATCACATCATAGATATCGCAGCAGAAGAAACATATGAAATATTGGATATACTAGGACGTCCGTGTTTTCAATACGAGCCTGTATAAAACACGGATTCCACGGTCGCGATGAATAGCCAAACCCACACCCCTAGACCCCTACGAGAGCGGCAAGCAACCCTACCAATTCTAGAGTTAGGAGACCCGGACTTGACTCCTCGAGTTGGTCTCCCACTGGACTCTAGAACCCGGTTACTTGTGCTCTCCTCCTTGGGTCTATCCTAGTGCGGAAAAGTAAATAATATACAAATTGTGACATCAACCTCAACCCGGAAGTGCCCCAATAAAAGAATATTACATACATTTAAATTTTACATGAATGAAAATAAAAAACTCTCATCTCACATAAAACCCCCGGCTATTCAAAACACGACGATCCAATATAACATATCCAGCAACACATAACATCACATGTCATCAACATAAGTAAATGTGTGCATCCCAATTGTCGTTGACATATAGCAATGAAACCGGAGATATCACATATTACACTTACGGTCACAGAAAAGAAAGTGTAAAACTACAACAGTTGGAATCCGCAACCTCCTTAGACATCGCATGCCTAATCAAATGAATTCCATAGACATCGCATGCCTAACAATTATAAACCTCGCATTTTAGTCTCAAAAGACTTATCAATATCAAGTCGGGCAATTCAACAAGATTCCCGGCATCCAGAATGAATGCTCGTCGCAAAGTTTAGTAGACAGCCGCACCCCCGATACCGTCGACGAAGTGCACTAAGGCGGAACACCGCTGCCGCGAGCACCCAAACGGATGCTTTTTGGCGACGGGGTTCTCCTACAGTCACTTGGTCGAGGCTATGGGGCGTGGCTATCTATAAAGTTTACCGGCGAGTATTCGCGTACGCAACGTGATTGCGACGGAATTTTGATCACATCAAAATTCCGTGGCAACCAATCAATTTGAGACTAAAGTGGTATGTTTATAATATTCAAATCAGTTATCTCATAACTTTTTGTGGATTCCAAATATTGTATCACATTCTAGATAAATAGAAAATGTTAAACTTTCCGATCGAACAATCAAACACCCTAGTTTTCCCGGAATAGCTCAACACATGAAATAAGTTTAAAAACATCCACTTCATGCCACAGTACCAACGGTCCAGCCGTAGAAGGGTCAAGCCAACGCCTCACATGTGGCACGCCGTCCTGCCCCAAACCCTAAGGTTCAAAGGGCAGTTCAAGACGGTCACATAATCGAGTTAAGGTTTGTTGTCTTCTAGAGGGTCCATCGCGTTAGTTGCACTACTTAGAACATTCTTAAACTATGGAAAAATCCAACACTTGGAAATTTCTCGGTAAGGGAAAAAGTGGGTATTTATATCCGGTCGAACTTTTTAA
Organism: Agapanthus africanus; assembly: GCA_030015575.1. Lineage (NCBI taxonomy): Eukaryota > Viridiplantae > Streptophyta > Magnoliopsida > Asparagales > Amaryllidaceae > Agapanthus > Agapanthus africanus. The sequence continues at coordinate 50,706,704 of JASDDO010000006.1, read as the reverse complement.
CATGTTCTAAAATTATCCGGAAAAACACATAGACGGAGTTAAACTTTCCGATCGAAACACCGAATCCCCAATACAACCCAGAAAACTCAACTGTTGAGTATAAATTAAAATTACCCAAAACCTAGAGGACTAGCTTGTGGACATTACGGTTGAAACAGTGGATCAAGAAGCCACTTTCTTGCCGCGGAACCGCCGCCCAACCAAGGGTTAGGCCGCGGTTCCGCGGCTCAGAGATGGAATCAGGGCCACGTGTTTCACTGTAATTCCTAGAAAACCCTGCTGAATTTTTTTAGTATTTTTAATTCACAAAATTCCACGATTTCAGAAAATGTACAGAGAAGGGTGTAATATAGGGTTTCGGGGTTCGATCGGGTTTCTAACATCGTCTACACTTCGCCTAAAACTCTAGCTAGGCTCTGATACCACTGTAGGGTTACTAGGCACACTCAAGAGGTTCCACAAGGAATCAACCATGCCAAATTCAAAAATTTAGGTGCCGAGAAACCCTAATATAGATCGTTAAATAGAGGATAGGCGAAACTACAAGCAAGCAAACAACTTTGCTAATAAGTGAAAGGGATTACAACCTTTGTAGATCCGGTCCACCACTACTTTATCTCCGAGATGATGTCCCTCCGCTGCGATCATCGGGATCCCGGACTCTAGCGTCAGTTTCATCGGAGAAATGAGCGGGCTAGGTCGTTGACTTCGGTGCCGAAGATGATCTACGTCGAGGCGACTCAAACTCAAGCTCCATCTTCACTTGGTCATGAACCTTGTGAAGAAAACACCCTATATAACATGGCAAGTGGTAGAGGATGAAGAAATAGGAAGTGGGTTCACTTTGGATTTGGATTTCTCACTTGATTTCATCACTTAGAATTTTCTAACAAGCTCTTCTTTTCTTCATGAAGAAGAAGAAGAAGAAGAAAGAAAAAGAATTCTCACAAAAAGAAAATTCAAGTGATATCTATCATCTTACAACCATGGGTGAGATAAACTCATGTAGAGAATAAACTAGGGTTTCGGTAAATGGTTAGGTTAAGGATAAAACAAAATGGTAGACTTTTTCAAAGATGCATGAAGCATCATGAAGCTTCTTGCATAAAACAAAGAAAGCCACTACCATTTTATTTTTTCCAAAAATGAATAAAGAAAATAAATAAAACAAATAAAACCTAACCATTAACCTAAACATGGTTTAAAACAAACACACACCCAAGTTTGCATGTATCATCAAACATGATACAAACTAGTGCACAAACATATATCATATATACAATGTGCACAATCAAGTGAGATAATCAATCTTAAGTGAACAATACTAGTCAATGTAAAGTAATATATCTAATATATAATTATATCATTAAATCAATCACTTGATTTAATGATCCGGTCATATCGCATATAACCGACTAATATCAAGTGTATCAATGTATCGAATCAACACTTGATTCGGTAACCCGGCTATATCTCATATAACCGTCCAATGATACAAATCGCGAGAATAGAATACAGTATCACATACTCGTATTATTCTCGGTCCCGCACATATCTCATATGCGCTCCTATCTCGTTTCGCTTGAGCCAGGAAACCTCTGTGTAGGACTCTAAAGACTCGTCAATACGCCGACAGTAGGTGATGATCATATCAAACACACACAAGCCGCAAGCGGTCTCCCAAACGTAACGGCCACCCGGGTATGAGCGATCAGAAGATCAACGAGCAAGCCCGCTCACACTCCTATGAATCCAACCAGTAACACTTACTGTACAGTCCGGTCTCGTCGTCTGATATGTCGCATATCTCGCCTAGGGGTGGTAAACGTCAGACCCAATTAGCTCGATAAGTCGTGTCGATATGAGGTCTATAACAGTTCGAGAAACTACTGGTAACACTTACCAGTAAATCTCAGCAACCCTGGCCAGGGATTTCCGGTTATAACCAATCGAACACAGCACAACATCAACTCCCTGTACCGGGAAAGACGAATCCCCTCCTATCGCTCATTGCCTCCATGTGATTCAGGACTGTACCTAAAAACCACCATTTTGCACGCCCTCGTGGACGTGGTAAGGTGGAAATCAAAGCACAGTGGGAATCACATAAGACTCTATGACGATCTCGGGTCTACAGACTAACATGTACCAGTGTCACCAGAAAACTGCCATCCGACGTAAGGTATAATACCATCTGGGAGTTCACGGCGAGTCCGTCCAGTGTACCCAGTCTCCACTGAGCACCCGTATACCATCCTTGATGTCAAACACCGATGGATATGGGATCATCCATCGCCCATCATATGGGTCAAGATGCTTATACGCTATTATACTCTGGTGTATCGATGCCCTGTCTCGATACACCCTCGACTAGGAACAGTTATAGGAAGTACTCGTCGACTACCGTGGCCCCATTAGTATGATCTCATCATAGTCCCAGTAGTCGAGTACATATCCTAAGGGCTTTACCAACATGCAACAGAGAGACAATCAGTGTCACGCTAAGGTAAAGAGTAACCAAATAGCATACTATCATGTCGAGCAAGAAAGTCCTCCCTATATATGTCCAAGCATCCACTACAATATACATCTCATGTATAGTAATGGCCTCTAGGGCATACATATAACTAACAATCTCCCACTTGCACTAGGGCCATCTGATAACAGTGGTTGTAGTATCTCATACTCAACCATCCCATAATAGTCTCTCTCTGGGAAAAAGCCTTTGTGAGTGGATCCGCCGTGTTGTCCTCTGAGTCTACTCTCCTAACCTCGTTCTCCCTGGAGATCAACCATCTCCATGATCAGGTGACGCTGCTTTAGAATATGTCTGGATCACTGATGGGACGGGCGTTCCTTGGCATAAGCCACAACTCCATTGTCACACAATGGTAGGAACGAAGTTCATCTTATGAACTAATATACACCCAGACTTCCTCTTTGGTAGCATATTTGGTAGCGATGTATCCAGCCTTTATCGTCTAGTATGCCACGGTATCTAGCTTGGAAATCTTCCAACATACCGTCCCTTTCCTGAGGGTAAAGACAATGCATGTGACTGACATTCAGTCATCCTTATCACCTTGGAACCTTTCCAGTGATTCTCCGCAGGATCCATTGATACCATCTCACTACAACTAGTGAGAATCCTAACATCCAATCAGATCTATCTCATAGATCCAAAACTTAGGATTTAGTAGGTATCATTTTGATCCTATATAGAGAATCATTGTGATAAGCGGAGATTGATCGAGCGTAGCATAGGAAACTTCTTCCCAATCAAGAGTATGTTATCCATGTACTCTACGAGGATCACCACCATACTCCCTACTACCTTATCGTTTAAACAAGGTTCATCTACTATTTTGATGATGTCAAACTCTTTGACTAAAACATCAAAACAGACGTTCCAACTCCGCGATGCCTGCTTTTTCACATAAAACATCTTGCACACGTTTCCGCTGCTCCCACTGTCTATGAAGCCCTCTGGCTGTATACTTATAGACGCTCTCTTCTAAATCTTTATTTAGAAAAGCAGTCATGACACCCAACCGCCAGATATGGTAGTCATGGTATGTAGCCGTGGCAAGAAGGATCTAGATGGACTTAAGCATAGGTACTTAGAAAAGGTTTCATCACAATCCATAACTGGTTAATGATGCAAAGCTTTAACAAGTCTAGCTTTGAAAGTCTCAACTTTTCCATGTACACCAAGTAATCTTCTCAAGATATACTTGCTCCTGATGGGGATTTAACCCTTCAGATAAAGCAACCAAAGTCCATACTTTGTTGGTGTATAAGGATTCCATCTCAGATCGATAAGCATCCAACCATTCTTACAAAGTCCCACTCCTGATGGCCAGCTCGAAACTAGTTAGGTCATCATCCCATGATGCAATCCTCGCTCCTACTGTCATAGAGAAACCGGAGTATCTCTCAGGTGGGTGAGGAAACCTACTAGATCGGCGGAGAGGCTGAGGTTCGTTGGTTGCTATTGAATCCTTTGGTTCTACCAAATCATCAGCTGCAGTTTGTGTAGCTGGAACTCATTCCAGTTCTATCTCATGTCCACTAATTTCTTCACAAGAAATTCCCTTTCACAAAGGTGGCATGCTGAGAAACAAAACATTTTTGTTCCTCGGTTAGGTAGAAGATATTCCCTTGCGTATGCTTGGGATATCCAACAAACTTCTACAGATCTGACTTTGCCTCGAGCTTGTCCAGATTTTGCTTTTCAGACATAGGTCGGACAACCCCAAATCATAACAAACTTAAGATATGGGCTCTTCCCTTTCCATATCACATATGAAGTGGTAGGCAACTAATTTGATCGGAACCCTATTCAATACGTATGCTACTTCATAAGTGCATATCTCCCAAAAAGGAAATAGGAAACTCAGTTGTACTCATCATAAAGCGCACCATATCATATAGGGTGTGATTGCTCTGCCCCGATACACCGACGCGCTGTGGTGTATTCGGAGGAGTAATGCTGAGAGAGAATCTCATTCTTAGAATAGTCCAGGAATCCCGTGCTCAAGTATTCTCCTCCTTAATCACATCAAAGGACATAATACTTATACCCGTTTTTGGGTTCCCTACTTCTAACTTATATTCCGTGAATATCTTAAAAGGTTCGGACTTGTGTTTCAACAGGAACATATGTCTGAAGCTTGAGAGATTATCAGAGAATGTAATGAAGTACAAAGGACCGGTCTTGGTATGTATAGACAGGGGACCTTCATACCTCAGCATGTATCAATCCCAAAAGTTCACTAACTCTTTCTCTGTTTCCAATAAACAGAGCTATGGTCATCTTATCTTTGTGACATGACCGGCAAGTTTCACAAGATGTAAACTCAAACATATTTAAATATGCATCTAAATGTAACTTCAGCTAGTCGGGTCGCATTGATATGACCTAGTCTACAATACCTCAAGAAGGATTCGTTCATTTCTGAACTCTTCCTCTTGTGTGTGTTCTGTATACTAAGAACTGTAGTTTGATTTAGAACGTCAATGCTTTTAGATAACGTGCCTGAACCGATCAACTTTTGATATAGGAAATGTTCAAAACATTATCCAACAATACAAAATTATATCCTTCTTTACTAATAAAGAGACTGATATGATTTTGTACATCAGGTTCGGTATCTAATAACATTTGTTCAGAATCAATGTATTCTGGTAATATAGGGTGACAGTGACCAACAGACTTGGCTGCAACACTTGCACCGTTTTCTGCCCCATGAAACTTATCACCCGTTCTCAGTTCTCTACCTTTCTGTAGCCCATGTAATATATTACATATGTGGGATCCTGATCCGGTATCAGATACCCAGGACGCAGAGGATACTGGGAAACGGTTCTGTGTAACGAACCCGAAGTTGATGCATCAACATGCACTTTCTTCATTTGGGCGGCACGGGAAATCTGGTATTCCCCAATTTCCTGCTCTGTCTTATAACAATTATAAGTTGGAGCGGGACTAACGTTCCCCAGCTCAGTATAACAAGCGGGTTCGGTCACTTTATCCGTTTTGTTATCTTGATTAAGGCGTGACATGGTCACTACCTAGAGAGAGAGAGAAGAAAACACTAAGCGTATGCTCTTGCAAGATCAGATTGGTTATTATTTTATCTAATCAGGATGGCTCCCACTGTTTTTATCAAATCTTCCTTCAAACCCTAAAAGGAGAGACTATCCGGGATTAATTACACGCTACAAGTTCGTCAATCTTTCAGCCAAGCCAGTGTCGGTACTTTGAGGGAGGTACCCCGTTCTTTCGCACGGACCTAATTAATGTGAGCCTCGTTTTCCCAGAGGCGTAACCCCGTTGACACCTTTCTAGACACCTACTTGATCGGCTAATTGTAATGTGTAAATCTCTCCCAGGAGTAACTCTTACTCGCAGCGGGTATCGGGATCCAACTATCTCATAGAAGGGATGCAATCTCATTGCAAATTTCAAATTCCAGATAATATTTTGCCCTAGCGTCCTATGACCTTGACAAAGGACAACAAATGTCACGACCCGAAAGAGCACGTGACTGGCCCTTGAACCATATGAAGTCTATAGGACTCCATCTGATCCAAGTAAGCCAAAAGCCCAGAAATCTAAAACCATTTTTAAGAATAAGTAAAGAAACTGGTTTAAAGTGGTGAAGAAAAACATGTTTGAAATCAGGGTTTTTAAATAACTAAGCCGAATATGCATTTTAAAAACAGTACAATCTTTTCTAAAAATTTCGGCAGAGTTTCTTTTGTAAAACTGGCCCCGAATGGGGTACAACAAGGATAACAATATATGCAATAATAAAAGCATCCCCAAGCGGGAGCTAGCTCTTCGTCAATTGACGGTCACAACCACACAACGATATAATATACAACGCCAAGTGGCGAGGATCAAATCCAAAAGAAAGCTCAAAAGCAACAAGAAAACCGCGATACTACTAAGCGCGACTCTAAGGTCGAATAATACCTCACTAAAGTCTGAGTCTGAACAAAATACAAGTTTTGGTTGATGGAAATTCTAGATACAATGAATAAAATAAATACAATGGTGGTTCTTGATGCGAAAGAATCCACCTACCAAAAGCAATTCACCCGCAAGAAAGTAGTGTGCCAGAAATGCCGCAATGGAACCTATACGGCAGAACCAGCAAGAACTGTGGCACAACGGGAGGGGTGAGTTGCCAACTCGTGAATAGAGAATATCTACAAGCAGAAACCGAAAGCAAGCCATAGTCCTAGGTCAATACGATCAGTATATAAAATCCTCAATATAACAAGCAGCCTATAACAAGGCTAGGGTAAATATCTAACCCGAGTGTAATCTCAAATGCCTGTGTCAGTGCCTCAAGTAGCAATATATCATATGAAGGAGATATGAATGTATGAAAATAGAATACATGTACATGAAGAAACTGTTTTCATAAATTAATGAGATTTCCTTTGTATTTTTAAAATGAGGTATCATAATAAAATTAGCATAAAACTGTGCCTAACATCGGCACAAAACGTAATCCCAATATCTCGATATCTCAAGTCTCAACCACAAAATCTAGGGCGCCGTCAGTCCAGACCGGCCCCTACCATTCATCTCAAGACCACGACGGTATCCTCCGGATATCCGACGCGTCGGGTAAAATCACCGGTAGGTAGTGCTCCCCTGCCAGGCTCAACGTCATCACCACATTCCTCTTGCCCCGGGGTACCGCACCGGGTCCACCATGTACCCGAAACGGTTCATCCGTCTCCTCGAATCGGGTTTCCAAATCCATCAGCAAACTCATGGTGGACGACTCATACATCATGGGAAAACCGCACTTTTTATTTTAAAAGAGAGAATATGTTTATTTGTGTTTTTGCGGTTTTCCACCAAATCCAGAAAATCTCATGGAAATCCAAATCCAAAACCTCAATAACGCGTAAAATAGTGAATATATGCATGAGAATCCATGAATGCGGCATAACAATGAATAACAGTATGCATGAAATAGCAGGTAATAACTACAATGTCTAAACTATTAGTTAATAGGTTATGACAAGCAATAGTATTTTCTAAGGTGTACGTGACATGGCAATTACCGATGAAGATGTGTGTGAGCCGGCAAGTAAGTGTACGTGGTACATACGCAACATCGGTAATGGTGCTGGTGTCCTAACAGCAGGATAATAATGGGGTATGAAACATAATATAAGAATGCAATGCAAAGCGAACCACAAAAGAGTGGGAGCTGAATACTAGACGCAACTATAACTAATCTGCATTAATCTAATATAAGTCCTACAAATGGTGCCTTTTGAAATATCACGAATCATGGGGTTTTGAAAATAGGGCTACGGTGTTTTTATGAAAAGATACGCCTTTTGAAATATCCGTAGATCCCTTAACCTGTCTTTTAAAAATACCCACGACCCGCTAGTTTTGAAATAGGTATGAGTCTAATCTAATCTAGCAACTACACTAAACTATACAGCTGAACTAACAAGCTGAGCTACAGTTAGGAAACCGCCTAACATCTGAGTCGATATATAAATATATATAAGTCGGTGATCCCGCCTTAATAGTATCGCGTATGATACAGTATATCATCTGACATCCTCAAGTCATGAGTGCGGATCTATCATCAATATAGGCTCGTACGGTAAATCGTCGTACGGCATCCCAATAGCTGGGTACGGGTCAATATCACACTATCTCATCACACTTCAGGTATCACTATCATCATATCATATCATATAAACTGGGGTACTGATCTAAGTCTAGTACAACTGATGCCATCTACAAAGTATGAATGCGGGGGTAAACACACATCCCAAGCCCGCAAGAAACACGTTTTGTATCCCAAATACGAATCATATCACATCACCGATCTCGCGGCACAAAGCCCAATAACATCGACTCACCTCCAAAGTCATCCAATATCATCATTAACACCGTGTAAGTATAGGTAATATGCAAGGGTGTGCGTGTAGGTGTAAATCTATCCTAGAGCTCGCAACTAGAAACTACGCTAGTTATTCCTATCTCTAACTAACCATAACACACTACAACTATCACAATATTTAAACTACATAGTATACTATCTACGGACTGCGGGGGTGCTATACGCCATCCACCCGACATCCCCCTGTAGATATAATCTACTCACCTTAGGTCTTCATTTGTCGACGTCGCTATGCGCTTTATTGTCGTCCCGAAGTCTTCATGGGGTACCTACACAGCAAGTATCGTATATACGCAATTAACACCAAAGCCAAGCTAAAACGGCACATGAAATCCAAAACGATACGATAAGGGGCCTATAGGTGAGAACCTATGGCACGCCTTCAAAACCATCAATAAACCCTCTATATCGTCGTATAAACGCCAAATAGTCGAGGTAAAACGAAACACACCAATGCAGAAATGAAAATACGGAATACGGAAACACGAATCCAAAATAGCAACTTAGGATATATGTCCCAGATTTCACCCTAGGTCAATTTATACAAATCGATATATACCAGGGGCCTAACATAAACATGTAGGAGCTACAGAACCAACACGACCCAAAATGATGGGACCAAGGCCGCAATTTGCGGCCAAAAGAGGAAAATTGGCGGCCGGGAAAGAGAATTGGGGGCTAGGGTCTTGGGGTTAGCTTCCTGGGTGCCTGCACATATCTCTATCCACTCAATTTTATTTTCGAAGTCTCGCGGTAAAAGCTGATTCAATATACCCTGCACAGATTTCACAAATTCCCCGATATCGGTTTCTAAAATCCGTATTCTGGTTCTAGCTTCAGGTTTTGGGTTCCAATTCATACACTAGGGTGATGGTATAACCTCTACTGACCTCAATTTCATATTACAACCCATAATTCACCACAACCCTAACTAGGTTTTCATCAAGTCCATAATATCACATAATATCGATATAATCTTAACTTGGGGTTAAAGGAAATGCTACAATTTAGCTAATGGTCCCGAAATTACCTCAATTGGCAACTCAAGAACTTTCTTGAGTTGCCCTCTAGTGGCCAAAATCCATGCTTCTTTAGCTCCATGTGTAGATCTAGGGATTGTGCACAATTTTAATGAAATGGAGATTGGGTTTTGGTGTAGTTTTAGAGGTGTTTTGGAGCTTGAAGAGGGGAGGGAAATGGAGTGCAGGAGCAGCAGCAGTAGCAGGAAGAAGAGGGAGGAAAAATGATGGGAGAAATGGCTAAGGGTTTTAGTCAATGATGCCCCATACCTCTCTTCTCACCAACCCTCCATTCTTTAATCTTTTCTCTTTTATTTCCTTTTCCTTTCTCTCAAAACCTTCTCACACCAATAGTAAACCAGAAGTAACATGGTAGAAAATGCACAAGTGTGATAAAAATGATATTTGCAAGTTTTGCACAAAAATGCTAAAAAAAAAAAAAAAAAACCGATTAGCGATTTTTAATCGCGATTAGCACTAATTTAGTGTCAAACTAATCACAAAAACTTTAAAATGTCATAATTCTCTAATTTACCCTATTTTAGAATTTTTCATAATTTTTTCTTAAATTTTTCCTATTTATTTGCATTTAATTATAGATTTAATATTAAAATAATCAATAAAATAATATTAAATTATAAAATTCCCAAAATTAATATTTTATCCTTTTGAAAATGTTACAATCTACCCCCCTTAAAGAAATTCGGTCCCCGAATTTAAATTTAAACCCCCAATACTAAAACAATTTCAGTAATAATCCAATTTGTCGGGGCTCCGAAAACATCAATACATAAAGGATATCATATAAATGTACTGCTCTACTATAATCAATTCCCCAAAATGCATATTTATGAATATCCTATGCGTCTGGTGCGCAAGGAATCAAAATCCATATATGTGTCAAACAGGTGTACAAAACAACATCTAGGTACAACTGGTGTGCACGAAACATCTGTCGTAGGCAACGTGTGTGCCTGACAGAAAAAAAAAATCAGGTGCATGTGACATGCACGAAGAATCCCGATTTAGTGCATCTGGCATGCACCAAAATCGTATATCAAAACACTAAAGGTGCATGAAAACTTTGCTGGAAGTGCAAATCAAATTACTGCATACGGTAGGCATGAAATCTCAATCAATATCATGAAACTCAGTCATCAAAACTAAATCATGCAAACAGAACGCCCAAAATACCGAAATCCAAAATGACGGATACGTGATAATCGAATCACAAAATCACAAATCATAAATACCGTCGTCGGTAGTCCCTCCTTCGAGGTCGAGAAGGAGTCGGTGCATCCACTGCTAGCAGCGCAGGATATCTACTTTCCTCTTGCTCACGGTCTAGCGTCCTCTGACTCTGGGTCCTTATTTTCCTTGCGGATTTCCTATCTCGCGGTCAATCGGCTCATCGGCCCTGTCAGGTGCGCTAACGGGGTCGATTCCGTTCTAGCACTTCTCCGGTCACCTCTCGGTCAAACCTCATGACCACTCGTAAGGCAGCATATCACTGGCGTCGGCCTCTGGCTTTCTGAAAGCACGTCACACATCTAATCCTGGGTGCAAACATCATTGCAGCAATGTCCTGGAAGGAATCCTGCTCAAGGTCTCTTCCGATCATGCCTATGCCGATCAGTACAGAGGCTGGCTCTCCTGCACAACCTCTTCTCGCTCAAAAGACACCTGTGTCCTCAGCACAATATTTCTCGGAATCTGGTTGTATCCCAACGTCTCTGTAAGCATATCTAGTCTCTAGTCTCGACGGGAAGTAATGACAGCTCGTCAGCGTCTCGCCCGAACCTCTTGTTCCACCTGTCTCTATCGTTGTCCATTTTGACGTCACGCCATGCTATCTACGCATTGCACTGTTCTCAGCCACGGCCAATCTGAAGTCTCTCGCACGAACTCAAAATCGCGTACTCTGTAGCTTCATCATTCTGTAGAAGATGTCAGGCCGAATAGGTCCTCGGGAACACGTCCCTACCATCGGAGGAATACTGAATACTCGTCCGTCCTTGATCAATTCGCAATGCATCTCGGGAAGTTCCTTTATCCGAACCTGGTCAACTACCCTGTTGACAATGCCGAACTCTGGCCTGCTGGGTGTGCGCAATATGACCACTCCTAGGTCTAGGTCTTCTCGTATCGTTTTCCCGAAAGGTCCTGTCGAGGTCTCCCTTTCTCAAATCTCATTCCTGCCGAATTGCCCGGAAGTCATCGTCCAATGCTGAAGATAATTCTTATTCCGGAATGGCTGCATACTCATCGCGCTTCTGTCTGGAAGATATATCCATATACCACGCCTCTGGGTGCGTATAACATCTCTGATATCAGCGGAGTGGGACGTCATCTTGTCGAAATATCTTGCGAACTCTTTTCTTCACTCTGCATCAATGTCGACTGATCCGGATTCGTCTCATCACGGCTGCATGGACAGTGCTCCAACGGCTATCCTCGTATCTGGAGTATCCCAAGCAGTGCATCCCATCTCATGATGTCCGATGATGTCGAATCATCCGATCGACTAGTCAGAACCTCATAATCCCCCAAGTGATCACATCATGGGTACAGTTTAATAGTATCGAGTACATGCCACAGCGTCGGTGGTCCAGCCGTAGAAGGGCAAACCCAAGCCTCACTAATGGCGCCGCGGAACTGCCGCAAACCCTAAGGTTCAAAGGCTTTCACACGGTCATTAAGTCGAGTTAGGGTTTCATTCTTCTAGAGGGTCCATAGAATTACCTGCATGTCTTTCCGTGTACTTTAAACTTGGAAAATGGGCTCCTGACATTCGATCGTCTCTACCGACTCTCAACGAACCTGCGTGAAGTCGTCTCTCGCTGGAAACAATCTATCTGATGACCTCGCATCGGTAAACGAACGAACCACATGTCCTAGTCATTCATCCTCAGGTGACTAGCGACTCGCTATCATCTCTCTAAGTATATGCTCACGCTGCAGTAGCTCCAACCATCTGGGCGGTATCTCATCATTTGCCGCAGCAACTGGCTCATTAGCCTGTACGCCGAACAGCGCCTCAATCCTCCAGGAAAGGCAATACATAGGCGGTCATCTCTGAGTCGGTCTGCTCTATATCTGAGTAAGACTCTCCTCAGTGGAAATCTTCAACTTATCTGGGTCCGCTCCGACGCAAAATCGGACGAATCACCTTCGTCTCTCAAATCGGGTAGACTAGCTATCATCTATCTCATATCTGCCTGAAAGCTCCGGCAATCTCAGCTCGTAAGCTTCGGAAGCGACATCCTGTCAATCTCAGCAACAGCTGGTCCATCTGTCTGCACGGTAGGCGACATCACAATCTCTGAGGTATGCCGTACATCAACAGTTCTCTCTCAACTGGAAGCTCTAACAATAGCCCGATCATCCGGTGTAAAACCAAGCACTCGCCTCACTAGAGGTCACAATCACCAATCCTAACTCGAGACGTCCCCATGCCACCAGGAAACACAATGGTCGGCCCTCGTACCAGACGAGCTCACACCGGCCGTAACCCTAGCAGCAGCCCAAACTGCGCTCAACATGGTGACAGGAACCTCAATCAAGTATCAAAGAGAGCACACCAATGGTATGGAAGAGAACAACAGATCCAAGGGGGATACATGATCATAAGAAGGAACAGCATCAATAAAGGTACGATCACGAAACTAATAGAATCGGGGATCTCAAATGGATGTATAATCCTCGATATAAAGAGAATCACTGATCTCGAAAATATGTACATCCTAAGGTTCCTTAAGCGGAGTGGCGTGTCATAAGTATGCCGCGGAACATACCAACGATACGTCACTCTACTTTAGTCACCTATTCCATCAACCAAGGGTCATCCTAATACGATGAAAGTTCGGGTCTAATACCCCCTCGACCAAGTCTAAGTTCCGTAAGGTCAAGCCTAAGTTCTGTATATATATAAACGCCCTAGGCTCCACATAGTCAAACTTAGACTCGAACCAAGGTCAACCTAGCGCTCTGATACCAACTTTGTCACGACCCGAAAGAGCATGTGACTGGCCCTTGAACCATATGAAGTCTATAGGACTCCATCTGATCCAAGTAAGCCAAAAGCCCAGAAATCTAAAACCATTTTTAAGAATAAGTAAAGAAACTGGTTTAAAGAGGTGAAGAAAAACATGTTTGAAATCAGGGTTTTTAAATAACTAAGCCGAATATGCATTTTAAAAACAGTACAATCTTTTCTAAAAATTTCGGCAGAGTTTCTTTTGTAAAACTGGCCCCGAATGGGGTATAACAAGGAAAACAATATATGCAATAATAAAGGCATCCCCAAGCGGGAGCTAGCTCTTCGTCAATTGATGGTCACAACCACACAACGATATAATATACAACGCCAAGTGGCGAGGATCAAATCCAAAAGAAAGCTCAAAAGCAACAAGAAAACCGCGATACTACTGAGCGCGACTCTAAGGTCGAATAATACCTCACTAAAGTCTGAGTCTGAACAAAATACAAGTTTTGGTTGATGGAAATTCTAGATACAATGAATAAAATAAATACAATGGTGGTTCTTGATGCGAAAGAATCCACCTACCAAAAGCAATTCACCCGCAAGAAAGTAGTGTGCCAGAAATGCCGCAATGGAACCTGTACGGCAGAACCTGCAAGAACTGTGGCACAACGGGGGGGGTGAGTTGCCAACTCGTGAATAGAGAATATCTACAAGCAGAAACCGAAAGCAAGCCATAGTCCTAGGTCAATACGATCAGTATATAAAATCCTCAATATAACAAGCAGCCTATAACAAGGCTAGGGTAAATATCTAACCCGAGTGTAATCTCAAATGCCTGTGTCAGTGCCTCAGGTAGCAATATATCATATGAATGAGATATGAATGTATGAAAACAGAATACATGTAAATGAAGAAACTGTTTTCATAAATTAATGAGATTTCCTTTGTATTTTTAAAATGAGGTATCATAATAAAATCAGCATAAAACTGTGCCTAACATCGGCACAAAACGTAATCCCAATATCTCGATATCTCAAGTCTCAACCACAAAATTTAGGGCGCCGTCAGTCCAGACCGGCCCCTACCATCCATCTCAAGACCACGACGGTATCCTCCGGATATCCGACGCGTCGGGTAAAATCACCGGTAGGTAGTGCTCCCCTGCCAGGCTCAACGTCATCACCACATTCCTCTTGCCCCGGGGTACCGTACCGGGTCCACCATGTACCCGAAACGGTTCATCCATCTCCTCGAATCGGGTTTCCAAATCCATCAGCAAACTCATGGTGGACGACTCATACATCATGGGAAAACCGCACTTTTTATTTTAAAAGAGAGAATATGTTTATTTGTGTTTTTGCGGTTTTCCACCAAATCCAGAAAATCTCATGGAAATCCAAATCCAAAACCTCAATAACGCGTAAAATAGTGAATATATGCATGAGAATCCATGAATGCAGCATAACATTGAATAACAGTATGCATGAAATAGCAGGTAATAACTACAATGTCTAAACTATTAGTTAATAGGTTATGACAAGCAATAGTATTTTCTAAGGTGTACGTGACATGGCAATTACCGATGAAGATGTGTGTGAGCCGGCAAGTAAGTGTACGTGGTACATACGCAACATCGGTAATGGTGCTGGTGTCCTAACAGCAGGATATCAATAATGGGGTATGAAACATAATATAAGAATGCAATGCAAAGCGAACCACAAAAGAGTGGGAGCTGAATACTAGACGCAACTATAACTAATCTGCATTAATCTAATATAAGTCCTACAAATGGTGCCTTTTGAAATATCACGAATCATGGGGTTTTGAAAATAGGGCTACGGTGTTTTTATGAAAAGATACGCCTTTTGAAATATCCGTAGATCCCTTAACCTGTATTTTAAAAATACCCACGACCCGCTAGTTTTGAAATAGGTATGAGTCTAATCTAATCTAGCAACTACACTAAACTATACAGCTGAACTAACAAGCTGAGCTACAGTTAGGAAACCGCCTAACATCTGAGTCGATATATAAATATATATAAGTCGGTGATCCCGCCTCAATAGTATCGCGTACGATACAGTATATCATCTGACATCCTCAAGTCATGAGTGCGGATCTATCATCAATATAGGCTCGTACGGTAAATCGTCGTACGGCATCCCAATAGCTGGGTACGGGTCAATATCACACTATCTCATCACACTTCAGGTATCACTATCATCATATCATATCATATAAACTGGGGTACTGATCTAAGTCTAGTACAACTGATGCCATCTACAAAGTATGAATGCGGGGGTAAACACACATCCCAAGCCCGCAAGAAACACGTTTCGTATCCCAAATACGAATCATATCACTTCACCGATCTCGCGGCACAAAGCCCAATAACATCGACTCACCTCCAAAGTCATCCAATATCATCATTAACACCGTGTAAGTATAGGTAATATGCAAGGGTGTGCGTGTAGGTGTAAATCTATCCAAGAGCTCGCAACTAGAAACTACGCTAGTTATTCCTATCTCTAACTAACCATAACACACTACAACTATCACAATATTTAAACTACATAGTATACTATCTACGGACTGCGGGGGTACTATACGCCATCCACCCGACTTCCCCCTGTAGATATAATCTACTCACCTTAGGTCTTCATTTGTCGACGTCGCTATGCGCTTTCTTGTTGTCCCGAAGTCTTCATGGGGTACCTACACAGCAAGTATCGTATATACGCAATTAACACCAAAGCCAAGCTAAAACGGCACATGAAATCCAAAACGATACGATAAGGGGCCTATAGGTGAGAACCTATGGCACGCCTTCAAAACCATCAATAAACCCTCTATATCGCCGTATAAACGCTAAATAGTCGAGGTAAAATGAAACACACCAATGCAGAAATGAAAATACGGAATACGGAAACACGAATCCAAAATATCAACTTAGGATATATGTCCCAGATTTCACCCTAGGTCAATTTATACAAATCTATATATACCAGGGGCCTAACATAAACATGTAGGAGCTACAGAACCAACACGACCCAAAATGGTGGGACCCAGGCCGCAATTTGCGGCCAAAAGAGGAAAATTGGCGGCCGGGAAAGAGAATTGGGGGCTAGGGTCTTGGGGTTAGCTTCCTGGGTGCCTGCACATATCTCTATCCACTCAATTTTATTTTCAGAGTCTCGGGGTAAAAGCAGATTCAATATACCCTGCACAGATTTCACAAATTCCCCGATATCGGTTTCTAAAATCCGTATTCTGGTTCTAGCTTCAGGTTTTGGGTTCCAATTCATACACTAGGGTGATGGTATAACCTCTACTGACCTCAATTTCATATTACAACCCATAATTCACCACAACCCTAACTAGGTTTTCATCAAGTCCATAATATCACACAATATCGATATAATCTTAACTTGGGGTTAAAGGAAATGCTACAATTTAGCTAATGGTCCCGAAATTACCTCAATTGGCAACTCAAGAACTTTCTTGAGTTGCCCTCTAGTGGCCAAAATCCATGCTTCTTTAGCTCCATGTGTAGATCTAGGGATTGTGCACAATTTTAATGAAATGGAGATTGGGTTTTGGTGTAGTTTTAGAGGTGTTTTGGAGCTTGAAGAGGGGAGGGAAATGGAGTACAGGAGCAGCAGCAATAGGAGGAAGAAGAGGGAGGAAAAATGATGGGAGAAATGGCTAAGGGTTTTAGTCAATGATGCCCCATACCTCTCTTCTCACCAACCCTCCATTCTTTAATCTTTTCTCTTTTATTTCCTTTTCCTTTCTCTCAAAACCTTCTCACACCAATAGTAAACCAGAAGTAACATGGTAGAAAATGTACAAGTGTGATAAAAATGATATGTGCAAGTTTTGCACAAAAATGCTATAAAAAAAATAAAAAAAAACCGATTAGCGATTTTTAATCGCGATTAGCACTAATTTAGTGTCAAACTAATCACAAAAACTTTAAAATGTCATAATTCTCTAATTTACCCTATTTTAGAATCTTTCATAATTTTTTCTCAAATTTTTCCTATTTATTTGCATTTAATTATAGATTTAATATTAAAATAATCAATAAAATAATATTAAATTATAAAATTCCCAAAATTAATATTTTATCTTTTTGAAAATGTTACAACAAACCATAGGCTGCTAGTCAAGTTCAACCCGTCATTTCTTAATTGAATTAAAGCCACCCGCACGGCCCTAGACAAAGGCCAACAAAGTCGCACGACTACCCTAATCCTATCTGCATCATATGCATAGGCAGATAAGTACTATTCAGCTACCGTAACTACGCCTTGACAAAGGCCAACAAACGCAGCACGAATACTAAACAGTCCTTATCTGAAATGACAGAGGGCTACGACAGGTTTTTCTGAAAACCTATTGCGTAATGAACTTGATATCGTTGTAGAATCAAATGATTTTAAAATGGAGTGTTTTTTAGGCTTTTCTAGTTTTGCTAAAGGGTCACTCCCGGTGAAGGGATCGTCGGCCCTTTCCTCATCGAATAAGGTGCAGGATATATCACATATACCGCTGTGCAAAGCAAAAACTATAGAAGCAATCAAAAGACAAACCGAGGGGTGTAGCATCTGCCAGTTATTGCTAAAGGGGTCACTCCCGGTGAAGGGATCTCGGCCCTTTCCTTATCGAATAAGGTGCAGGATGTTCTACAAGGAACACCGCGATGCAAAGCAAGAACTGTAGCTACCTGTTTTTGAAAATTCGATTCCACAATATCTTTAGGTTTCTTTTTCTTTCATTAATCATATTAATGAAGTCCCATCATTTAAGTTACCTAAACATCACAGATAAATACGACGTACACTTATGCCATCCGCATTCGCCTCGATGTCCCCTCGTGCACCGTTAGGTTAGGTAACTAACGGCAGAGTGGGGCAGGGCTAGCGCGGGTGTAAAACATATGTAACGCATATATAATATATCATATATACTATATACAGTATCTATCACAACATATCAATTGATCACATCATAGATATCGCAGAAGAAGAAACATATGAAATATTGGATATACTAGGACGTCTGTGTTTTCAATACGAGCCTGTATAAAACACGGATTCCACGGTCACGATGAATAGCCAAACCCACACCCCTAGACCCCTACGAGAGCGGCAAGCAACCCTACCAATTCTAGAGTTAGGAGACCCGGACTCGACTCCTCGAGTTGGTCTCCCACTGGACTCTAGAACCCGGTTACTTGTGCTCTCCTAGTGCGGAAAAGTAAATAATATACAAATGGTGACATCAACCTCAACCCGGAAGTGCCCCAATAAAAGAATATTACATACATTTAAATTTTACATGAATGAAAATAAAAAACTCTCATCTCACATAAAACCCCCGGCTATTCAAAACGCGACGATCCAATATAACATATCCAGCAACACATAATATCACATGTCATCAACGTAAGTAAATGTGTGCATCCCAATTGTCGTTGACATATAGCAACGAAACCGGAGATATCACATATTACACTTACGGTCACAGAAAAGAAAGTGTAAAACTACAACAGTTGGAATCCGCAACCTCCTTAGACATCGCATGCCTAATCAAATGAATTCCGTAGACATCGCATGCCTAACAATTATAAACCCCGCATTTTAGTCTCAAAACACTTTTCAATATCAAGTTGGGCAATTCAACAAGATTCCCGGCATCCAGAATGAATGCTCGTCGCAAACTTTAGTAGACAGCCGCACCCCCGATACCATCGACGAAGTGCACTAAGGCGGAACACCGTTGCCGCGAGCACCCAAACGGATGCTTTTTGGCGACGGGGTTCTCCTACAGTCATTTGGTCGGGGCTATGGGGCATGGCTATCTATTAAGTTTACCGGCGAGTACTCGCGTACGCAACGTGATTGCGACGGACTTTTGATCACATCAAAATTCCGTGGCAACCAATTAATTTGAGACTAAAGTGGTATGTTTATAATATTCAAATCAGTTATCTCATAACTTTTTGTGGATTCCAAATATTGTATCACATTCTAGATAAATAGAAAATGTTAAACTTTCCGATCGAATAATCAAACACCCTAGTTTTCCCGGAATAGCTCAACACATGAAATAAGTTTAAAAACATCCACTTCATGCCACAGTACCAACGGTCCAGCCGTAGAAGGGTCAAGCCAACGCCTCACATGTAGCACGCCGTCATGCCCCAAACCCTAAGGTTCAAAGGGCAGTTCAAGACGGTCACATAATCGAGTTAAGGTTTGTTGTCTTCTAGAGGGTCCATCGCGTTAGTTGCACTACCTAGAACATTCTTAAACTATGGAAAAATCCAACACTTGGAAATTTCCCGGCAAGGGAAAAAGTGGGTATTTATATCCGGTCGAACTTTTTAACATGTTCTAAAATTATCCGGAAAAACACATAGACGGAGTTAAACTTTCCGATCGAAACACCGAGTCCCCAATACAACCCAGAAAACTCAACTGTTGAGTATAAATTAAAATTACCCAAAACCTAGAGCACTAGCTTGTGGACATTACGGTTGAAACAGTGGATCAAGAAGCCACTTTCTTGCCGCGGAACCGCCGCCCAACCAAGGGTTAGGCCGCGGTTCCGCGGCTCAGAGATGGAATCAGGGCCACGTGTTTCACTGTAATTCCTAGAAGACCCTGCTGAATTTTTTGAGTATTTTTAATTCACAAAATTCCACGATTTCAGAAAATGTACAGAGAAGGGTGTAATATAGGGTTTCGGGGTTCGATCGGGTTTCTAACATCGTCTACACTTCGCCTAAAACTCTAGCTAGGCTCTGATACCACTGTAGGGTTACTAGGCACACTCAAGAGGTTCCACAAGGCATCAACCATGCCAAATTCAAAAATTTAGGTGCCGAGAAACCCTAATATAGATCGTTAAATAGAGGATAGGCGAAACTACAAGCAAGAAAACAACTTTGCTAATAAGTGAAAGGGATTACAACCTTTGTAGATCCGGTCCACCACTTCTTTATCTCCGAGATGATGTCCCTCCGCTGCGATCATCGGGATCCCGGACTATAGCGTCAGTTTCATCGGAGAAATGAGCGGGCTAGGTCGTTGGCTTCGGTGCCGAAGATGATCTACGTCGAGGCGACCCAAACTCAAGCTCCATCTTCACTTGGTCATGAACCTTGTGAAGAAAACACCCTATACAACATGGCAAGTGGTAGAGGATGAAGAAATAGGAAGTGGGTTCACTTTGGATTTGGATTTCTCACTTGATTTCATCACTTAGAATTTTCTAACAAGCTCTTCTTTTCTTCATGAAGAAGAAGAAAGAAAAAGAATTCTCACAAAAAGAAAATTCAAGTGATATCTATCATCTTGCAACCATGGGTGAGATAAACTCATGTAGAGAATAAACTAGGGTTTCGGTAAATGGTTAGGTTAAGGATAAAACAAAATGGTAGACTTTTTCAAAGATGCATGAAGCATCATGAAGCTTCTTGCATAAAACAAAGAAAGCCACTACCATTTTATTTTTTCCAAAAATGAATAAAGAAAATAAATAAAACAAATAAAACCTAACCATTAACCTAAACATGGTTTAAAACATACACACACCCAAGTTTGCATGTATCATCAAACATGATACAAACTAGTGCACAAACATATATCATATATACAATATGCACAATCAAGTGAGATAATCAATCTTAAGTGAACAATACTAGTCAATGTAAAGTAATATATCTAATATATAATTATACATTAAATCATTAAATCAATCACTTGATTTAATGATCCGGTCATATCGCATATAACCGACTAATATCAAGTGTATCAATGTATCGAATCAACACTTGATTCGGTAACCCGGCTATATCTCATATAACCGTCCAATGATACAAATCGCGAGAATAGAATACAGTATCACATACTCGTATTATTCTCGGTCCCGCACATATCTCATATGCGCTCCTATCTCGTTTCGCTTGAGCCAGGAAACCTCTGTGTAGGACTCTAAAGACTCGTCAATACGCCGGCAGTAGGTGATGATCATATCAAACACACACAAGCCGCAAGCGGTCTCCCAAACGTAACGGCCACCCGGGTATTGAGCGATCAGAAGATCAATGAGCAAGCCCGCTCACACTCCTATGAATCCAACCAGTAACACTTACTGTACAGTCCGGTCTCGTCGTCTGATATGTCGCATATCTCGCCTAGGGGTGGTAAACGTCAGACACAATTAGCTTGATAAGTCGTGTCGATATGAGGTCTATAACAGTTCGAGAAACTACTGGTAACACTTACCAATAAATCTCAGCAACCCTGGCCAGGGATTTCCGGTTATAGCCAATCGAACACAGCACAACATCAACTCCCTGTACCGGGAGAGACGAATCCCCTCCTATCCTTCATTGCCTCCATGTGATTCGGGACTGTACCTAAAAACCACCGTTTTGCACGCCCTCGTGGACGTGGTAAGGTGGAAATCAAAGCACAGTGGGAATCACATAAGACTCTATGACGATCTCGGGTCTACAGACTAACATGTACCAGTGTCACCAGAAAACTGCCATCTGACGTAAGGTATAATACCATCTAGGAGTTCACGGCGAGTCCGTCCAGTGTACCCAGTCTCCACTGAGCACCCGTACACCATCCTTGATGTCAAACACCGATGGATATGGGATCATCCATCGCCCATCATATGGGTCAAGATGCTTATACGCTATTATACTCTGGTGTATCGATGCCCTGTATCGATACACCCTCGACTAGGAACAGTTATAGGAAGTACTCGTCGACTACTGTGGCCCCATTAGTATGATCTCATCATAGTCCCAGTAGTCGAGTACATATCCTAAGGGCTTTACCAACATGCAACAGAGAGACAATCAGTGTACATGTTAAGGTAAAGAGTAACCAAATAGCATACTATCATGTCGAGCAAGAAAGTCCTCCCTATATATGTCCAAGCATCCACTACAATATACATCTCATGTATAGTAATGGCCTCTAGGGCATACATATAACTAACAATCTCCCACTTGCACTAGGGCCATCTGATAACAGTGGTTGTAGTATCTCATACTCAACCATCCCATAATAGTCTCTCTCTGGGAAAAAGCCTTTGTGAGTGGATCCGCCGTGTTGTCCTTTGAGTCTACTCTCCTAACCTCGTTCTCCCTGGAGATCAACCATCTCCATGATCAGGTGACGCTGCTTTAGAATATGTCTGGATCACTGATGGGACGGGCGTTCCTTGGCATAAGCCACAACTCCATTGTCACACAATGGTAGGAACGAAGTTCATCTTATGAACTAATATACACCCAGACTTCCTCTTTGGTAGCATATTTGGTAGCGATGTATCCAGCCTTTATCGTCTAGTATGCCACGGTATCTAGCTTGGAAATCTTCCAACATACCGTCCCTTTCCTGAGGGGAAAGACAATGCATGTGACTGACATTCAGTCATCCTTATCACCTTGGAACCTTTCCAGTGATTCTCCGCAGGATCCATTGATACCATCTCACTACAACTAGTGAGAATCCTAACATCCAATCAGATCTATCTCATAGATCCAAAACTCAGGATTTAGTAGGTATCATTGTGATCCTATATAGAGAATCATTGTGATAAGCGGAGATTGATCGAGCATAGCATAGGAAACTTCTTCCCTATCAAGAGTATGTTATCCATGTACTCTACGAGGATCACCACCATACTCCCTACTACCTTATCGTTTAAACAAGGTTCATCTACCATTTTGATGATGTCAAACTCTTTGACTAAAACATCAAAACAGACGTTCCAACTCCGCGATGCCTGCTTTTTCACATAAAACATCTTGCACACGTTTCCGCTGCTCCCACTGTCTACGAAGCCCTCTGGCTGTATACTTATAGACGCTCTCTTCTAAATCTTTATTTAGAAAAGCAGTCATGACACCCAACCGCCAGATATCGTAGTCATGGTATGTAGCCGTGGCAAGAAGGATCTGGATGGACTTAAGCATAGGTACTTAGAAAAGGTTTCATCACAATCCATACCTGGTTAATGATGCAAAACTTTAACAAGTCTAGCTTTGAAAGTCTCAACTTTTCCATGTACACCAAGTAATCTTCTCAAGATATACTTGCTCCTGATGGGGATTTAACCCTTCAGATAAAGCAACCAAAGTCCATACTTTGTTGGTGTATAAGGATTCCATCTCAGATCGATAAGCATCCAACCATTCTTACAGAGTCCCACTCCTGATGGCCAGCTCGAAAGTAGTTAGGTCATCATCCCATGATGCAATCCTCGCTCCCACTGTCATAGAGAAACCGGAGTATCTCTCAGGTGGGTGAGGAAACCTACTAGATCGGCGGAGAGGCCGAGGTTCGTTGGTTGCTATTGAATCCTTTGGTTCTACCAAATCATCAGCTGCAGGTTGTATAGCTGGAACTCTTTCCAGTTCTACCTCATGCCCACTAATTTCTTCACAAGAAATTCCCTTTCACAAAGGTGGAATGCTGAGAAATAAAACATTTTTGTTCCTCGGTTAGGTAGAAGATATTCCCTTGCGTATGCTTGGGATATCCAACAAACTTCCACAGATCTGACTTTGCCTCGAGCTTGTCCAGATTTTGCTTTTCAGACATAGGTCGGACAACCCCAAATCTTAACAAACTTAAGATATGGGCTCTTCCCTTTCCATATCACATTTGAAGTGGTAGGCAACTGATTTGATCGGAACCCTATTCAATACGTATGCAACTTCATAAGTGCATAACTCCCAAAAAGGAAATAGGAAACTCAGTAGTACTCATCATAAAGCGCACCATATCATATAGGGTGTGATTGCTCCGCCCCGATACACCGACGCGCTGTGGTGTATTCGGAGGAGTAATGCTGGGAGAGAATCTCATTCTTAGAATAGTCCAGGAATACCGTGCTCAAGTATTCTCCTCCTTAATCACATCAAAGGACATAATACTTATACCCGTTTTTGGGTTCCCTACTTCTAACTTATATTCCGTGAATATCTCAAAAGGTTCGGACCTGTGTTTCAACAGGAACATATGTCTGAATCTTGAGAGATTATCAGAGAATGTAATGAAGTACAAAGGACCGGTCTTGGTATGTATAGACAGGGGACCTTCATACATCAGCATGTATCAATCCCAAAAGTTCACTAACTCTTTCTCTGTTTCCAATAAATAGAGCTATGGTCATCTTATCTTTGTGACATGACCGGCAAGTTTCACAAGATGTAAACTCAAACATATTTAAATATGCATCTAAATGTAACTTCAGCTAGTCGGGTCGCATTGATATGACCTAGTCTACAATACCTCAAGAAGGATTCGTTCATTTCTGAACTCTTCCTCTTATGTGTGTTCTGTATACTAAGAACTGTAGTTTGATTTAGAACGTCAATGCTTTTAGATAACGTGCCTGAACCGATCAACTTTTGATATAGGAAATGTTCAAAACATTATCCAACAATACAAAATTATATCCTTCTTTACTAATAAAGAGACTGATATGATTTTGTATATCAGGTTCGGTATCTAATAACATTTGTTCAGAATCAATGTATTCTGGTAATACAGGGTGACAGTGACCAACAAACTTGGCTGCAGCACTTGCACCGTTTTCTGCCCCATGAAACTTATCACCCGTTCTCAGTTCTCTACCTTTCTGTAGCCCATGTAATATATTACATATATAGGATCCTGATCCGGTATCAGATACCCAGGACGCAGAGGATACTGGGAAACGGTTCTGTGTAACGAACACACCCGAAGATGATGCATCAACATGCACTTTCTTCGTTTGGGCGGCACGGGAAATCTGGTATTCCCCAATTTCCCTGCTCTGTCTTATAACAATTATAAGTTGGAGCGGGACTAACGTTCCCCAGCTCAGTATAACAAGCGGGTTCGGTCACTTTATCCGTTTTGTTATCTTGATTAAGGCGTGACATGGTCACTACCTGGAGAGAGAGAGAGAAGAAAACACTAAGCGTATGCTCTTGCAACATCGGATTGGTTATTGTTTTATCTAATCTGGATGGCTCCCACTGTTTTTATCAAATCTTCCTTCAAACCCTAAAAGGAGAGACTATCCGGGATTAATTACACGCTACAAGTTCGTCAATCTTTCAGCCAGGCCAGTGTCGGTACTTTGAGGGAGGTACCCCGTGCTTTCGCACGGACCTAATTAATGTGAACCTCGTTTTCCCAGAGGCGTAACCCCGTTGACACCTTTCTAGACACCTACTTGATCGCTAATTGTAATGTGTAAATCTCTCCCAGGAGTAACTCTTACTCGCAGCGGATATCGGGATCCAACTATCTCATAGAAGGGATGCAATCTCATTGCAAATTTCAAATTCCCGATAATATTTTGCCCTAGCGTCCTATGACCTTGACAAAGGACAACAAACCATAGGCTGCTAGTCAAGTCCAACCCGTCATTTCTTGATTGAATTAAAACCACCCGCACGGCCCTAGACAAAGGCCAACAAGGTCGCACGACTACCCTAATCCAATCTGCATCATATGCATAGGCAGATAAGTACTATTCAGCTACCGCACACTACGCCTTGACAAATGCCAACAAACGCAGCACGAATACTAAACAGTCCTTATCTGAAATGACGGAGGGCTACGACAGGTTTTTCTGAAAACCTATTGCGTAATGAACTTGATATCGTTGTAGAATCAAATGATTTTAAAATGGAGTGTTTTTTAGGCTTTTCTAGTTTTGCTAAAGGGTCACTCCCGGTGAAGGGATCGTCGGCCCTTTCCTCATCGAATAAGGTGCAGGATATATCACATATACCGCTGTGCAAAGCAAAAACTATAGAAGCAATCAAAAGACAAACCGAGGGGTGTAGCATCTGCCAGTTATTGCTAAAGGGGTCACTCCCGGTGAAGGGATCTCGGCCGTTTCCTTATCGAATAAGGTGCAGGATTTTCTACAAGGAACACCGCGATGCAAAGAAAGAACTGTAGCTACCTGTTTTTGAAAATTCGATTCCACAACATCTTTAGGTTTCTTTTTCTTTCATTAATCATATTAAAGAAGTCCCATCATTTAAGTTACCTAAACATCACAGATAAATACGACGTACACTTATGCCGTCCGCATTCGCCTCGATGTCCCCTCGTGCACCGTTAGATTAGGTAACTAACGGCAGAGCGGGGCAGGGCTAGCGCGGGTGTAAAACATAAGTAACGCATATATAATATATCATATATACTATATACAGTATCTATCATAATATATCAAATGATCACATCATAGATATCGCAGCAGAAGAAACATATGAAATATTGGATATATTAGGACGTCCGTGTTTTCAATACGAGCCTGTATAAAACACGGATTCCACGGTCGCGATGAATAGCCAAACCCACACCCCTAGACCCCTACGAGAGCGGCAAGCAACCCTACCAATTCTAGAGTTAGGAGACCCAGACTCGACTCCTCGAGTTGGTCTCCCACTGGACTCTAGAACCCGGTTACTTGTGCTCTCCTCCTTGGGTCTATCCTAGTGCGGAAAAGTAAATAATATACAAATAGTGACATCAAGCTCAACCCGGAAGTGCCCCAATAAAAGAATATTACATACATTTAAATTTTACATGAATGAAAATAAAAAACTCTCATCTCACATAAAACCCCCGGCTATTCAAAACACGACGATCCAATATAACATATCCAGCAACACATAACATCACATGTCATCAACGTAAGTAAATGTGCGCATCCCAATTGTCGTTGACATATAGCAACGAAACCGGCGATATCACATATTACACTTACGGTCACAGAAAAGAAAGTGTAAAACTACAACAGTTGGAATCCGCAACCTCCTTAGACATCGCATGCCTAATCAAATGAATTCCGTAGACATCGCATGCCTAACAATTATAAACCCCGCATTTTAGTCTCATATATCGAAAACGCTTTTCAATATCAAGTCAGGCAATTCAACAAGATTCCCGGCATCCAGAACGAATGCTCGTCGCAAACTTTAGTAGACGGCCGCACCCCCGATACCGTCGACGAAGTGCACTAAGGCGGAACACCGCTGCCGCGAGCACCCAAACGGATGCTTTTTGGCGACGGGGTTCTCCTACAGTCACTTGGTCGGGGCTATGGGGCGTGGTTATCTATTAAGTTTACCGGCGAGTATTCGCGTACGCAACGTGATTGCGACGGACTTTTGATCACATCAAAATTCAGTGGCAACCAATCAATTTGAGACTAAAGTGCTATGTTTATAATATTCAAATCAGTTATCTCATAACTTTTTGTGGATTCCAAATATTGTATCACATTCCAGATAAATAGAAAATGTTAAACTTTCCGATCGAACAATCAAACACCCAAGTTTTCCCGGAATAGCTCAACACATGAAATAAGTTTAAAAACATCTACTTCATGCCACAGTACCAACGGTCCAGCCGTAGAAGGGTCAAGCCAACGCCTCACATGTAGCACGCCGTACTGCCCCAAACCCTAAGGTTCAAAGGGCAGTTCAACACGGTCACATAATCGAGTTAAGGTTTGTTGTCTTCTAGAGGGTCCATCGCCTTACTTGCACTACTTAGAACATTCTTAAACTATGGAAAAATCCAACACTTGGAAATTTCCCGGCAGGGGAAAAAGTGGGTATTTATATCCGGTCGAACTTTTTAACATGTTCTAAAATTATCCGGAAAAACACATAGACGGAGTTAAACTTTCCGATCGAAACACCGAGTCCCCAATACAACCCAGAAAACTCAACTGTTGAGTATAAATTAAAATTACCCAAAACACAGAGGACTAGCTTGTGGACATTACGTTGAAACAGTGGAGCAAGAAGCCACTTTCTTGCCGCGGAACCGCCGCCCAACCAAGAGTTAGGGCGCGGTTCCGCGGCTCAGTGATGGAATCAGGGCCACGTGTTTCACTGTAATTCCTAGAAAACCTTGCTGAATTTTTTGAGTATTTTTAATTCACAAAAATTCACGATTTCAAAAAATGTACAGAGAGGGGTGTAATATAGGGTTTCGGGGTTCGATCGGGTTTCTAACATCGTCTACACTTCGCCTAAAGCTCTAGCTTGGCTCTGATACCACTGTAGGGTTACTAGGCACACTCAAGAGGTTCCACAAGGCATCAACCATGCCAAATTCAAAAATTTAGGTGCCGAAAAACCCTAATCTAGATCGTTAACTAGAGGATAGGCGAAACTACAAGCAAGCAAACAACTTTGCTAATAAGTGAAAGGGATTACAATCTTTGTAGATCCGGTCCACCACTTCTTTAGCTCCGAGATGACGTCCCTCCGCTGCGATCAACGGGATCCCGGACTCCAGCGTCGGTTTCATTGGAGAAATGAGCGGGCTAGGTCGTTGACTTCGGTGCCGAAGATGATCTACGTCGAGGCGACTCAAACTCAAGCTCCATCTTCACTTGGTCACGAACCTTGTGAAGAAAACACCCTATACAACATGGCAAGTGGTAGAGGAAGAAGAAATAGGAAGTGGGTTCACTTTGAATTTGGATTTCTCACTTGATTTCATCACTTAGAATTTTCTAACAAGCTTTTCTTTTCATCATGAAGAAGAAGAAGAAGAAAGAAAAAGAATTCTCACAAAAAGAAAATTCAAGTGATATCTATCATCTTGCAACCATGGGTGAGATAAACTCATGTAGAGAATAAACTAGGGTTTAGGTAAATGGTTAGGTTACGGATAAAACAAAATGGTAGACTTTTTCAAAGATGCATGAAGCATCATGAAGCTTCTTGCATAAAACAAAGAAAGCCACTACCATTTTATTTTTGCCAAAAATGAATAAAGAAAATAAATAAAACAAATAAAACCTAACCATTAACCTAAACATGGTTTAAAACATACACACACCCAAGTTTGCATGTATCATCAAACATGATACAAACTAGTGCACAAACATATATCATATATACAATGTGCACAATCAAGTGAGATAATCAATCTTAAGTGAACAATACTAGTCAATGTAAAGTAATATATCTAATATATAATTATACATTAAATCATTAAATCAATCACTTGATTTAATGATCCTGTCATATCGCATATAACCGATTAATATCAAGTGTATCAATGTATCGAATCAACACTTGATTCGGTAACCCGGCTATATCTCATATAACCGTCCAATGATACAAATCGCGAGAATAGAATACAGTATCACATACTCGTATTATTCTCGGTCCCTCACATATCTCATATGCGCTCCTATCTCGTTTCGCTTGAGCCAGGATACCTCTGTGTTGGACTCTAAAGACTCGTCAATACGCCGGCAGTAGGTGATGATCATATCAAACACACACAAGCCGCATGCGGTCTGCCAAACGTAACGGCCACCCGGGTATTGAGCGATCAGAAGATCAATGAGCAAGCCAGATCACACTCCTGTGAATCCAACCAGTAACACTTACTGTACAGTCCGGTCTCGTCGTATGATATGTCGCATATCTCGCCTAGGGGTGGTAAACGTCAGACCCCAATAGCTCGATAAGTCGTGTCGTAATGAGGTCTATAACAATTCGAGAAACTTCTGGTAACACTTACCAGTAAATCTCAGCAACCCTAGCCAGGGATTTTCGGTTATAGCCAATCGAACACAGCACAACATCAACTCCCTATACCGGGAAAGACAAATCCCCTCCTATCTCTCATTGCCTCCATGTGATTCGGAAATGTACCCAAAAACCACCGTTTTGCACGCCCTCTTGGATGTGGTAAGGTGGAAATCAAAGCACAGTGGGAATCACATAAGACTCTATGACGATCTCGGGTCTACAGACTAACCTGTACCAGTGTCACTAGAGAACTGCCATCTGACGTAAGGTATAATACCATCTGGGAGTTCTCGGCGAGTCCGTCCAGTGTACCCAGTCTCCACTGAGCACCCATACACCATCCTTGATGTCAAACACCAATGGATATGGGATCATCCATCGCCCATCATATGGGTCAAGATGCGTATACGCTAGTCTACTCTGGTGTATCGATGCCCTGTCTCGATACACCCTCGACTAGGAACAGTTATAGGAAGTACTCGTCGACTACCGTGGCCCCACTAGTATGATCTCATCATAGTCCCAGTAGTCGAGTACATATCCTAAGGGCTTTACCAATATGTAACAGAGAGACAATCAGTGTACACGTTAAGGTAAAGAGTAACCAGATAGCGTACAATCATGTCGAGCAAGAAAGTCCTCCCTATATATGTCTAAGCATCCACTACAATATACATCTCATGTATAGTAATGGCCTCTAGGGCATACATATAACTAACAGAGAAACCACAACCAAAGTATAACCGATCGTAATGTAGAAATATCACTTCCTACTCTGTGTATGTCATCCAAATACCAGGACATCACACCCTACTGCCTTCTTAACAGATCCATCCACTATTTTGATGAAGTCAAACCTATGACTGTCACATCAGACATAGATGATCTATCTCCGCTATATCAGCTTTAGTCCATAAATTGACAAAAGCTACTTGTCCACTATGCTTCCGCTGCTCACACTGACTACGACAACCCTCCGGCAGAGTCATATACACGTGCACTTCTAAAGCCAGTTCAGAATGACGCTATACTCATCCTCCTGCCGGGTCTCACGGTCTGGAACAACAATGTCTGCGGTGGTAAACAAGAACCTCCCGTTCACCGTCTTTGAGCATACCGAAATACCTCTCGAGTGCCTGAGGTTACCCACCATGTCTGCGGTGTGGCAAAATGGAATGTCAAACCAGATTGAATCTTTTGGTTCTTATCAAATTTTCAGTAATCATTTGCGGTTCTGGAATCACTTCTAGTTCTACCATACTCCCACTACTGTTTTCGGAAAAAAATCATTTTTATTAAAACTGTGGCGAGTCAAGAACAATATCACTATTAATCTTCCAGATGGTAGAAAGTCAACCCTCGTCATAGCCCGGGTCAACCCACAAACAGCCATTACAGAAACGTGCCTTGAGTTGTCCAGAGTCTGGTTTTAAGCATAAGCCAGACAACTCCCCGTACCTTAACAATGTTAAGATATGAACTATTCAGTATCCAATATAGAAATAGAGGCACTGATTTAATTGGAATCAGATTCAAATCATGCAGCTGTCTCTAGTGAATGTCAACTAAATGGAAGGAGGCCTTTCAGCGTTACTCAACTTAGGAATGCTTCCAATTATGAGTGACCTGAAAGAGAAGCAAGTTCTTTTAAAACCATTACTATCAACTGAATACCATACACAATTATCTACATCTTCGATCATCTTGAAAAATCCCGATACTTGCAACATCTGGTTCTCTACTTTACTCTTATACCTATAACTTCTCAAAACTTAGACCTTGTGTTTCTACGAAACACTTGTCTAAGAACTAGAGAAGTCACAAGTAAACAGAATATAGTACGAGTACCAACCCCTCTATCCTCATGGACACTGGACAACATACAATACTCTGTACAAGTCCCTTGAGTCTAATAACTCAATCCCTGTGTGTCGTAGGTTGAAAACTGTACTTATGGTTAAGAAGAATTGCACCGCTGTTTAATGCTCCTTACCTAACCATCCACTGATATAGGTAAATGTCATAGACATAATTTCAAAAAGTTATATCTCGCTCTATAAAGATAGACGTACAGATATGTCAATTTGAAATTGGTGCATAACAGCGGATATTCAAAACCAAATATTTGCCGTCCGGCAAACAACCCAGGTGACTTCCTCAAATATCACCAATTACAACGAATTCCGATATAATGAGGATGATCACCTAATTTCCAATAACTTACTCCCACTCATCATCTGTAAAACCATAAAGATGTGAGAATCATACCTGGTAAATACATACCCTGGAGTAAGGACTATTTGTGAAATCAGTTCTCTATTAACAATACACGGTAAAACTGAAACATGTAAATGTTTCAAAGGGGTATCCGGTTATTCCTAGTAATGCCTCTTCCATTATCCAGATTCACAACTGTAACCGAATATTTCTTTGCCCTCTCTCCAAATCCCTTTATATGTCTCTAGTCGTTACCTTCTGCACACCACTTTAGGCTAAATGGTTTTCTTCCTTCCCTACCATTCGGCACCAGCCCATGGTTTGGAAGAAGACTATCCAATAAGCATAATGGGTGTATTGTCCTAATCCTAGGAGCACTCGCAACGCGAGAGAAGGTAAAGATAAAAGACAACTGAATAAATGTCATTCCTATTTCTCCTGAACCAGAATCCATCCCCGAATTGGAACAAGTTCCTTCGAGTTCGTATATAACCATACGATGGAGTATCCAATAAACTGTGGATCTTCATAGTGATACGGAGTGTTCTGGAGAAATACAAAGGTGATGTAGGATTGGCGAAGAAATACTTGGTTTGGTCGTGAATAGCAGTCGCAATTTACTTTGCCCTCTTATAAATCCCTTTATTTGTCTTTACTTAATACCTTCTGTACACCTTTTAGGCTAAATGGTTTTCTTCATTCCCTACCGTTCGGCACCTGTCTATGGTTTGGAAGAAGACTATCCGATAAGCGTAATAGGTATACTGTCCTAATCCAAGGAGCACTCGCAACCTGAGAGAAGGTAAAAGGAAAAGACAACTGAATAGTCCTATTCGTTTTCTCCAGTACCGGAAACCATCCTCGAATAAGTTCCTTCGAGTTCGTATATAACCATACGATGGTTTTATCTAATGGAAGTGGATGTTCATAGTAATACGGCGTGTTCTGGAGAAAAGGGTAAAAGTAGGAGTGGCAATGGGGTGTGCAACTCTAATAATTCAAAAGCCAGTGTTTTAGAAGGTTCGGTCAACTTGGTCACTGAGTCATAGTCAAGTGTCAGGTCATGGTCGCTGCCAAAGAGAGAGAGAAAAGAAACACTCAGCGTGCACTCTAACCTAGATCAGAATGGTTATCACTTTATCCAATCAGGAAACCTCCCACTGTAACCTCAAATTCTCCTCCAAACCTAAAAGAAGAATTAGTCGGGATCACCCGAGGAGTAAACCAACTCATTAGTGGGAATCGGGATCCAACTATCATCGCATGATGGCGTGATGGAATCCAATAACGTTATCACACTCCAGAAGGTATGCGCATATCTGG
Source organism: Agapanthus africanus (assembly GCA_030015575.1). Taxonomy (NCBI): domain Eukaryota; kingdom Viridiplantae; phylum Streptophyta; class Magnoliopsida; order Asparagales; family Amaryllidaceae; genus Agapanthus; species Agapanthus africanus. Next base: position 50,673,098 of record JASDDO010000006.1, on the reverse strand, counting down.
CAAGTTTCAGTTTCTTTAGAAACTCCTGATATGATGTTTTTACCCCTAGGACCCAAGTGACCTTGACAATGCCAACATGTCAAAGAGTCCCAGTCAAGTTCAACCCGTCATTATCTTGATTGCGTTAAACCCACCCGTATGAGTCGTTGACAATGCCAACATAACCGTACAACTGTCCTAACCAATTCACGTATCCATGCGACAGAAAAGCATTACAGAGCTACCGAACACTACGCCTCTGCAATGCACGACATACGTAGCACGAATACTAAGCAATACTAATCTGAAATGACGGAGGGCTACGGCAGGTTTTTGGCGAAAAACCTTTAACGTAATGAACTTGATATCGTTGAAGGAACCGGATAGCTTTTTATAAAAATATAGTGGCGAAAACCTTTGCTAAAGAGGTCACTCCCGGTGAAGGGATCTTGGCTCTTTCCCCGTAGAATGAGGTGCAGGATATTCCAACTGAATACCACGATGCAAAGCAAAAAGTAATCGGCTATAGTGAAGTTATTACCCTGACGCAAACTTCTATCCAAGGGGTCACTCCCGGTGAAGGGATCTCGGCCCTTGCCTCGTCGACGGAGGTGCTGGATATTCATAACCGAATACCACTGTGCAAAACAAAAGAGAACGTCCTTGCAATAACAGCTTTTTGAAAAAATGTTCCAACAACATCAAACAGGTTTGTTTAGCTTGCATTGATCCGAATCAATGCAGTCCCATCAATTGATCACACCAATAAAGAACGAAAATACGATGTACGTATATACCATCCGCATTCGCCACTGGGTCCCGTCATCACCCGTTTGGTTACTTAACTAACGATAGAGCGGGGACTGGACTAGCGCAGATGCAAAACATATACAACATCTACTAGTATATATATCAATATATAATATTCGCTCAAGGCGTGATAAAATGCAACATCACAGAAATGTAATAAGCATCACAGAACAATACAGATAATCTGGGATCCCCGGGTTTCATAGAGCCGCTACTGAAACCCGACATTCCCCTGGTCGTGTGGATAGCCTGTGCAATGAAATCCTAGACCCCTACGGGCACGGCAAGTTCCCCGCCAAAACGTGAAGTGAGGCAGCTCCCTTCAACAACGTGAATGGACCACCCAACACTTCACGGAATCCGGTAACTTGAGCACTCCTCCTTGGGTCAACCTGTACCCCCTATGAGTGCGGCGAATAGCCCGCCAATTCTACAGTGAATCTCCCTCCGTCTCAAAACCATGAGATGCGGGCCCGTTACCCACTAGAACCCGGCTATCCGTGCACCCCACCGCGGGGTAATCCTAGTACAGAAAGTAAAATATACAACAGGTCATCGACCTCAGCCCGGTCGTGCCCCAAAACAATAATATACAAACAGGCAGTGACGACAGTCCACATGTCAGACGCTCGCCTCGCAATATCAAATGTACATATATAACCAAACTGTACTAACATTGCATCTAGGCTATCCACCACGACACCACGACAAATCCGCAACATCATAGCACAACACAGAACATCAACGTGAATGTCACGTTCGCAAATCCGTCTAAAAGGGCTATAGCAGTCGGACTGGATTTACCGATCAAGTGACATTCACGGTCGCAGATATAATGTAAATACTGTGAACTAACATGTTTAAAATTTTCGATCGACTAAATTTCCCGAAGTGGGCCCCAAGCACAACTGTAGCACTCAAAATAAATCTGGGCCCAAACAGAACATACCAAAACCCTATTTCCATGTCAGAAGCCCACTGAAAAAATTTGGTGCTGTCAACAGTTTAAATGGCGGCGGAACCGCGGCCAATGCGTGGGTTTGGCCGCGGTTCCGCGGTGGAACAGTGCCATCGAGCTACCAAATTTTAACAGAATGCATAAAAAAACCCTGCATGTATTTTTACAATGTACCAAATAATTTTTAGAGCACTGGAAAAATTCGACAGAAACTTGACATGGTGGAAAATCCTTTCGATCGAACTTGTAAACACGTTAGAGCAAACTAGACTAGGTTAATGGCGTGGCTCTGATACCATGTAGGACTACGGTAGCGCCCCGGCCTTCTATCCGAGGCCAAAATGCGGAAACAAAAAATTTTCTTTACTTTAAACTGGCACTACCGCATCCTAAAAACCCGGATCGTACCCATTAACCTACACCTAGCTATCTAGAGAAGGGATAAAATGCTATACCGAGCGATCCGTGTCCTTCTGTCCTTGGCCACTATCCCGATCTCCCCGCGGCATCTCCGATCTTCATCTCCTCGTCGGAAAGGGCACCACTTCGAGAAGTCTTTTTGCGGGCTCCCGCATCATCCGAAGCAACTCGGGCACGAAGTGTGCTAGCCGACGTGCCCAAGGTGAAGTAGAGAATGTTGTGATCACTTTGTCTCTTGCATCCATGGCTTTGGATGGAGGTTAAAGTGTTGCCATTGATGGAAGCAATGAGCTAGAGGAAGAAGAAGAAGAACAAGAGCTTTTCTTTTTCTTTCTTTTCTTTTGTTGGAATGAGAGTGAGAGAGTGAGATCAAAAAAATATAAGACCAATAATAACAACCATGGCAGCCCCTCTCTCTCTCCATCTCATTTCAACACATAAAACAATTCATTAATGTGACACATTTGATAAAAAAGAGACCATGAGTCATCTAAATGTCCATGTCACATTTAATGCAATGCATGATGAATTTCTATCTCATTATTTCCATTAACAAACATTAATCCAAATGTTTGCCACAACAAAAAGATCCGGCAACATCTAAAGTAAACTCGTGACGAATCACAAAGATACCCCTCACCTATATATACATACCTGCACCTGCGTTCCGACTGAATGCGAATGCGACGAGACTAAAGTAATCCAACAAATCTAATAGTAGGATCTGGCTTAAACCAAAGCCCACTAGTATGATCCGTCCGATCATGATCCGTGCAATACCGCACGTATATGATCGAACCCTTCCATATATCATACGGCCTCTACAACGTTTCGCCCGAAACTTGAGAAACTGTCTGTGGGGGACTCTAAAGACTCATCAATACTTTGGCTGTGGATTTAACCACTAGCACATCAGAGGTATTAGCAGTACGTAACGGGCTACCATGTATTAACCAAAAGGGAGGTTGATGAGCGAACTCATCCTGACACCCTACTGAGCCTGTCAGTGACAATATCCGTATAGTCCGGTCCGTTCGTCTATGAGCATCGCATGGCGGGCCTAGGGGGTTGGTAAAAGTCAGACCCCCAAAATCGGTACAAGTCATGTCGGAGTGTAGCCCAGAACACCCTGAGATACTACTGGAATACCTACCAGTAAATCTCCTTCCTCGGCCGAGGGCTTTGTGTAATGGCTCTCCTAGACACAGCGCGACCTCACCCCCAATACCGGGAGAGACGAACCCCTGCCGATCCGCTCACTGCCTCCATGTGGCTCGGGACTGTACCTAAAAAAGACCTGTTTGCATGACTCCTTTGAGCCGTGATAGGGTAGTAATCAAAGCACTGTGGGAACTCACACGACACAAATGACGATCTCAGGTCGATGAACTAACCTGTACACATGTCACCAGGGAACTGCTATCTGACGTCTGGTATAATACCAACTAGCATGTTCCCGGCGAGTTCTGTCCGGTGTACTCATAACCCAATGAGCACCTGTATACATCTTAGATGAACCAACTGACACCAATGGCTTGTGAGACCGGACACCGCCCCTCGTCGGGGTCTCGACTGTATACACTAGTCTACTAATGGAGTATTGATGCCCAGTCTCGAAACTCCCATGACTAGGGACCTTTTAAGGATGTGCTTATAGACCCCAGCTCCCACGTATATGATCGCCATCATACTGCTGGTAGTCAAGCAAGAATCCTAAGGGCTCTATCAATGTGTAATAGCGACCTATAAGGTCACCTAAAGCAGTACACGATGATAAAGATAAACCAGATAGCATACTATCACCTTGAGTAAGACTGTCCTACCGGTATAGGTCCTTCCTCAATCATTGCAATCACGTGCCTATGATCCAATAATTGACTCTGAGGGCACTATATCCAACACCAAGCACATCATATAAAGTGTTATGAAATGTAACAAATTAATAAACACAAGTATATAAACATCCTTTGTTTCGATATCACAAAAACTATGAATAATAATAGTATATCAATATCAAGATATAAATCAAATGTAAAGAATGAGATATCATATATATATATATGAGAATAATGGAGGAAAGAGGCCATTGAAGGGAATTTTCTCCTATGGTGTCGGAAAAAAACACCCTCCCTCATTTTTTCTGATGATTGGCACCCATCATCTTCATCTTTATCATCTATGATGTGGGTACACCAAATTTCATGTAATTCTACAACTTTTTCACCGTTGATTTAATAGGTTCAAAATTAACGATTTACCGACAACAAAACTTTTTACATTGCTAAATCAACGGTGAAAAGGTTGTAGAATCACATGAAATTTTGTGTACCCATATCTTAGATGATAACGATGAAGATGATAGGTGCCGATCGTCATAAAAAATGAAGGAAGATATACTTTTTCGATGCCATAAAAGGAAATTCCCTCCTATGGCACATTTCCTCCATTATTCTCTCTCTCTCTCTCTCTCTCTATATATATATATATATATATATATATATATATATATATACATGTTATATGAAAACCAAGCTAAAGAACACATGTATATATATAACTATTTATGATATCTAATCAAATAAGCAAGAATACGGAAAATGACACCATAAATAGCTATTCATATCTTGAACATCAAAATAATGAATGATAATAATATATCAATATCAAAGTATATCACAAATGTAAAGCATGAGATATATTGATATATTACTCGATATACACTTGTTATATGATATGCAAGCTAATAAGAAAGTGTATAAGTTTGGTGTCGATAGTATAAACAAGATAAAGTATGTGACACCAAACAACTATTCATGTTTTATCTATTATCAAAACAAAGCGAGAATAGATATACTAATATCATAAAAAATCATAAGCTAACATTCTCCCCTTAAACATGAATAAGAAATAGTATATCTATATCAAAGAGCTCCAAATCTCGGATATTGATATACTAACAATCCTATTATTCTCCCCCTTTTTGGCAAAATAAAAATTGGTGTTTAAGGAGTTTAGAATACTTGAACTACCCTCCCCCCAACGAATCAAATATTTGAATCACTCCCCCTAAATGTATGCATAAGAGAACACTAGGGGATGATATGAGAAAGTAAAAGACAAAATAGGCAAAAGGACATATCATCAAAGCTTGTATAGAAGATATTCAACAAAAGGAAATGATACATGCAAATATCCACAAAAAAATGATCAAGTTCAAAAGCATGTGGAGGCAAAAATGAGTTGATACTAATTGAAAATAAACAATTTAAAAACGGAGTTCAACTCATATTAAAAGCATGTAATGAAAAAGATACACAATGAAAAGTTCAAAATACATGTGATATCTCATAAAAGTAAAAACAAGTTTTGAAACGTATGAGTTAGAATACATGAATAATACGAAACATATGATATCAAAATCGTACTACACATGTACATAGTGTGTGCGTATTTTAAAAACATAGAATTTTAAAAATGTACACAACACGAGATTGGGAATGTAAATATGAAATATAATCTCGTAAACATGAGATTTACTTACCCCAAATGCTTGAATCTCCCAAGTACAAGAAACAAGCACAAAGATCCATTCATGAGTCCGATCACACAACCACTTGTATAACAAATCATTAGAGCACACAAAGATGATATATAATGGAACACAAGTGATAGAAATTAAAGACAATAACTCATGAACAATCTAAAACATAATATGAGTGATAAACATTAATAATCAAGCAAGTCTCATATCAATAGTTGCATGTATGTAAAGATGTGAAAATATAGTAAATGATACATGTGTTAGTGTTTATGCCCTAGAAGGCCATTACTGTATCATACTAGTTTGTATATTACTTAATGGAAGCTTGGGATATTCACAGTTGTATTGACAGTCTTGCTAAAAATGGTAGTATGCTACTTGGTTTGTGTCTACTTTAATATGTGCATATGTTTCTTGTAAGGTATCGCTTATACATATTAGTAGAGCCCTTAGGATCTTTGCTTGATTACCAGCGTTGTGATGGCAGTCACACTAGTGGGGGCTGGGTAGTCTATAAGCAACATCCTATACAGGTCCCTAGTCGTAGGATTATCGAGACAGGGCATCGATACTCCAGAGTAGACTAGTGTGTACGCTTCACATCCTAGTTGGAGAGATGGTCTGTCCCACAGCCATCAGTACGTCTTACTGGAGATAGTATACAGGTGCTCGTTAGGTTACGGGTACACCGGACAGGACTCGCGGGGAACTGTTGGATGGTATTATACCCGTCGTCAGTTTACAGTTCCCAGGTGACATGAGTACAGCATAGTCCGCAGACTTGACACTGCTACTTCGCCTAGAGTGTGTCCCACTGTTATTAGATTGCTACCCTACCACGGCTCAAAGGAGTCGTGCAAATAGGCAGCAGTTGGGTGCAGTCCCGAGCACTTGGAGGCAGTGGCGGTTAGACAGGATTCGTCTCTCCCGGTATTGGGAGTTGATATCGCGCTGTGTCAGAGAGCCATTACGCAAAGTCCCTGGCCAGGGTAAGCGAGATTTACTGGTCGGTTTTCCAGTAGTTTCTCAAGGTGTAATGGGCTACGCTCCGACACGACTTATACCGCTTTTAGGGGACTGACGCTTGCCGCCCCCTAGGCCCGATATGCGATAGACCTAGACGAACAGACCAGACTGTACGAAGATTTTCACAGCAGGCTCAGTAGGAGTTCGGATGGGTTTCCTCATCGGCCTTCTTATCGACATCTACCTGGGGACCGTTACGTACAGCTAGTGCCACTTGCGGTCTATGGTTAAACCCACTGCCAGCGTAGTGTCGAGTCTTTAGAGTCCCACACAGAGAGTTTACCTGCTTCGGGCGAAACGATATAGAGGTCGTATGGTTTTACGACAGGGTTCGGACGCATACGTGTTTTTACGCACGTACGATGTTCGGACAGTTTTTACTAGTCGGCTTTGGTTTAAGCCAGATTCTAGCATCGGATTATTGGATTTATACAGTCTAAAGTTTTTCCGTGTTTTCACGGATAGGAGGGGCGTTCTCGTAATTTGTCGGGAAGCTTCTAGAAGCATGGTGACTTGGGGGTTAAGGTGGCATTTGCATTAATTGGATAAATGAGTCATGGTGTGATTCATACATGGAGTTAATGAATCATTTATGATTTATATGACTCATGTGATGAATCACTAAGTGTATTAATGAAACATGATGATATATCATTATTTGTTATTCATTTAATATATATGATATGTTTCATATATACACATATGATTTATTCATCCAAAAGGATTCTCATTCTCACATTCTCTCTCCTCAAGCTCTCTCTCTTCAAACCCTAACCCTAACCTCTCATGTGTTGAGATCAAGGGTTAGCTAGACTAATACATCCACAATCCAACTATATATCACCTAGGTTGCTTAGATTAGCAATTTGAGAAACCTAGTTACCTCAAGTTAGAGGTTAAGCTTGGAGTAGGAGCTCTCGGGTGGATCGTCTTTGACTCGAGGAGGCCGTTGAGGTGCCGACATTCCAAAGAGCCTACAAGGAGTGGAGGACAGTGATGAAGACCCGAAGGATAAGTAACGTGAGGTATAACTTCGAAACATAGTAGTTAAACCTTTCGTAGTTTGTTAGTAATGGTTTAGATACGATTCATGCGCTCAAGTCCGTGTTACGAAGCTTTGATAATCGTTTTTCATATATTCCGCCTCCCCGCAAGTTCGTGGGGTGCGTGACATGGTCTTACAGTGGTATCAGAGCCAACTAAACCATTACTAGCTTGTTAGCAACTAATTAGAACTTCGATCGACGGAAAACACGAAAACAACACCCCGAACACCCTAACAGTTTCTGTTGATTTTAAAAGTGTCACAAAAATTATTTGATATGCCTTAAAATTCACAGCAGGGTATTATAAGAATACTGGGAAAATACGAGCCCCTAACTCGGCAAGACGGCCGTGGATCCGCGGCAAGAAGGTGATTTTGGCCGCGGACCCGCCGCCGAGTCAACACCGAGTTGACTCGGATTTGCTCTGTTATTCATTTATTTTAGTGTTTTGTTTTCCAGTATATTCTGTTTCTTCCCAGGTTACTTCTGTGCTGGCTTGCATTTGGGGTAGACACGGAAAAAGGTTGTCGATCGATATTCTAAGTTATTTGCTAATCTGGTTTTTATCTGTAATGATTAATGTGTTCGTAAACCTCCCCTAACTGCTAGTATGTCGGTTGGCAGGGGGTTGCACATTTCTGTAATTTTTACTGTTTGTGTATATGAACTTGATTGGATCGTTGTGATGATTAGCCGGGGTTTGAGATGGGTTTTATGTTAGTTATATGTATGCCCTAGAGGCCATTACTGTACATAGGATGTATATTGCAGTGGATGCTGGGACATATATAGGGAGGACTTTCTTGCTCGACATGATAGTATGCTATCTGGTTGCTCTTTACCTCAACGTGTATACTGATTGTCTTTCTATTACAAGTTGGTAAAGCACTTAGGATGTGTACTTGACTTCCTGGACTATGATGAGGATCATACTAGTGGGGACATGGTAGTCCATAAGTACATCCTTGAAAGTCCCTAGTCGTGGGTATATCGAGACGGGGCATCGATATACCAGAGTAGACTAGCGTATACCTTCTCGACCCATACAGATGGGCGATGGATGATACCATATCCATTGGTGTTTGACATCAGAGATGATGTACGGGTGCTCAGTAGAGACTGGGTACACTGGACGGACTCGCCGAGAACTCCCAGATGGTATTATACCTTACGTCAGATGGCAGTTCTCTGGTGACACTGGTACAGAGTAGTCTGTTGACCCAAGATCGTCATAGAGTTTTGTGTGGTTCCCACTGTGCTTTGATTTCCATCTTACCACGTCCAAGAGGGCGTGCAAAACGGTGGTTTTTGGGTACAGTCCCGAGTCACATGGAGGCAATGAGCGATAGGAGGGGATTCGTCTCTCCCGGTATAGGGGGTTGATGTTGCGCTGTGTTCGATTGGCTATAACAGGAAACCCCTGGCCAGGGTTGCTGAGATATACTGGTAAGTGTTACCAGTAGTTTCTCGAATTGTTATAGACCTAATATCGACACGACTTATCGAGCTATTGGGGTCTGACGTTTACTACCCCTAGGCGAGATATGCGACATATCAGACGATCAGACCGGACTGTACGGTAGTGTTACTGGTTGGATTCACTGGAGTGTGAGCGGGCTTGCTCGTCGATCTTCTGATCGCTCAATACCCGGGTGGCCGTTACGTTTAGCAGACCGCTTGCGTCTTGTGGCTGTTTGATATGATCATCACCTGCTGCCGGCGTATTGACGAGTCTTTAGAGTCCTACACAGAGGTTTCCTGGCTCAAGCGAAACGAAATAGGAACGCATATGAGATATGTGCGGGACCGAGAATGATACCAGTATGTGATACTGTATTCGATTCTCGCGATTTGTGACATTGATCGGTTATATACGATATAGCCGGGTTATCGGATCAAGTGTTGATTCGATCAGTTGTTACTGTTGATATCAGTCGGTTATATGCGATATGACCGGATCATTAAATCAAGTGTTGATTTAATGATTTAATGCATAATTATATATTTGATATATTACTTTGCATTAACTAGTATCGGTTCACTTAAGATGGATTTTCTCACTCTGATGTGCGCATTGTATATGCGATATACTTTTGTGCACTTGATTGTATCATGTTTGATGATACATGCTTATTTGGTTAAGTGTAAAGAATTAAAGCTTGGTTAAGTATATGGTTAGGTTTTTATTTATTTATCCATTCATTTATCTATTTATTTTCGATTAATAAAGAGAGAAGAAAACAAAATGGTTGCTTTGATTCATGAAGTTTCTTGAAGCTTCATGCAACTTTGACCATTTTGTCTTCATCTCCTTAACCTAACCATTCACTAACCCTAGTCTATTCTCTACACCTAACTATGGTTGGAATTATGATAAGGATTCATTTTGTTTTCTATTCTAATTAACTTATCATAATATTCTTCTTCTTCTTCATCTTCTTCTTCCATGAAGAAGCTTACTTCATCAATGGTGATTGATGAAAACAAGTGAGAAATCCAATTCTAAAGTCTACCCACTTCCTATTTCTTCATCCTCTACCTCTTGCCAAGTAGTAGAGTGTGTTTTCTTCACAAGTTTCTTGACTTGGTGAAGTTGGAGCTTGATCTTGTGATGCCTCGACGTAGATCATCTTCGACACGAAGCCGACGACCTTGCCCGCCAATTTCTCCGATGAAGCCGACGCTTGAGCCCTGGATTCATTTTGGACAGCGGAGAGACATCATTACGGAGCTATGGAGGTGGAGCACCGGATCTACAAAGGTTGTATTTCCGTTCCCTTAGTAAAGTAGTTTACTAGTTGCTTCTTTCGCCTAGACATCTAGCTAACGATCCGTAGTCTAGGGTTTCTCGGCACCGTAATTTTTGAAACGGGCATGGTTGATGCCTTGTGAGACCCCTTGAGAGTGCCTAGGAACCCTACAGTGGTATCAGAGCCTAGCTAGAGCCTTAGGCGAAGTCTAGACGGAGTTTGAAGTCCGAACGAACCCGAAACCCTAACACAAACATGCTATCTGGACTTTTTCCAAATTCTGGAGTTTTTCGATATTAAAAATATGCAGAGAAATCAGCAGGAAATTATAAGGGTTACTGTAAAATTCGTATGCCTAATTCCATCAATGAGCCGCGGTTCCGCGGCACGAGCATGGCTCGTGCGGCTGTTCCGCGGCCGTTTTGTCTTATGTGGTATAGAATTTTACACAGTAATTCATAATATTCAGTGCTGGTTTTCCTGGGAATTTTTAATATTTTTTCAAGAGTTGAATTTTTTTGGGGTTGTTTTGGGGATTCGAATGTTCGATCGGATTATCAAATTTTGTCTGTGTGGCTTTCCGGGTATTTTAGAATATGTTAAAAAGTTCGACCGGATATAAATACCCAATTTTTCCCCTGTCGGGAAATTTCCAAGTGTTGGATCTTTCTGTGGTTTAAAGACGTTCTAAGTAGTGCAAGTAACTCGATGGACCCTCTAGAAGACAACAAACCTTAACTCGATTATGTGACCGTCTTGAACTGCCCTTTGAACCTTCGGGTTTGGGGCAGTACGGCGTGCCACATGTGAGGCGTTGGCTTGACCCTTCTACGGCTGGACCGTTGGTACTGAGGCACGAACTGAATGTTTTTAGACTTGTTGCATGTGTTGATCTGTATCGGGAAAACTTGGGTGTTCGATTGTTCGATCGGAAAGTTTGACATTTTCTATTTATCCGAAATAGGATACAATAATTGGAATTCACAATAAGTTATGAGATAACTAAATGAATGTTATAAACATAGCAGTTTAGTCTCACTTGATCGGTTGCCACGGAATTTTGATGTGATCAAAAGTCCGTCGCAATCAAGTAGCGTACGCGGATACTCGCCGGGTAAACTTAATAGACAGCCTCACCCCATAGCCCCGACCAAGTGACTGTAGGAGAACCCCGTCGCCGAAAGCATCCGTTCGGGTGCTCACGGTAGCGGCGTTCCGCCTTGGTGCACTTCGTCGACGGCGTCGGGGGTGCGGCCGTCTACTAAAGTTTGCGACAAGCATTCGATCAGGATGTCGGGAATCTTGTTGAATTGCCCGACTTGATATTGAAAAGAGTTTTCTATTTTGTAAAATGCGGGGTTTATAATTGTTAGGCATGCGATGTCTAAGTAATTCATTTGGTCAGGCATGCGATGTCTGAGTTGGTTGCGGATTCCAACTGTTGTAGTTTTACACTTTCTTTTCTGTGACCGTAAGTGTAATATGTGATTTCGCCGGTTTCGTTGCTATATGTCAACGACAATTGGGAGGCGCATATTTACTTACGTTGATGACATATGATGTTATGTGTTGCTGGATATGTTATATTGGATCGTCGTGTTTGAATAGCCGGGGGTTTTTATATGAGATGAGTGTTTTTCATTTTCATTCATGTAAAAACTTGTATGTAATATTATTTTATTGGGGCACTTCCAGGTTGCGGAAGTTGTCACCCTTTTGTATATTATTTACTTTTCTGCATTAGGATAGACCCAAGGAGGAGGGCACAAGTAACCGGGTTTTGGAGTCCAGTGGGAGACCAACTCGAGGAGTCGAGTCCGGGTCTCCTAACTCTAGAATTGGTAGGGTTGCTTGCCGCTCTCGTAGGGGTCTAGGGGTGTGGGTTTGGCTATTCATCACGACCGTGAAATCCGTGTTTTATACTGGCTAGTATTAAAAACACGGACGTCCTAGTATATCCAATATTTCATATGATTCTTCTGCTGCGATATCTGTGATGTGATCATGTGATGTTCTGTGATAGATACTGTATATAGTATATATGATATATTATATAGATGTTACTTATGTTTTACACCCGCGCTAGCCCTGCCCTGCTCTGCCGTTAGTTACCTAACCTAACGGTGCACGAGGGGACATCGAGACGAATGCGGATGGCATAAGTGTACGTCGTATTTATCTGTGATGTTTAGGTACTTAAATGATGGGACTTCATTAATGTGATTAATGAAATAAAAGAAACCTAAGATGTTGTAGAATCGAATTTCAAAATAAAACAGGTAGCTACAGTTCTTGCTTTGCACAGCGGTATATGTGATATATCCTGCACCTTATTCGATGAGGAAAGGACCGAGATCCCTTCACCGGGAGTGACTCCTTTAGCAATAACTGGCAGATGCTACACATTCGGTTTGTCTTTTGATAGCTTTTAAGAGTTCTGCTTTGCACAGTGATATATATGATATATCCCGCACCTCATTCGATGAGGAAAGGACCGACGATCCCTTCACCGGGAGTGACTCCTTTAGCAAAACTAGAAAAGCCTCAAAAACACTCCATTTCAAAATTCATTCGATCATACAACGATATCAAGTTCATTACGCAATAGGTTTTCAGAAAAACCTGTCGTAGCCCTCCGTCATTTCAGATAAGTTGTATATAGTATTCGTGCTGCATTTGTGGGCTTTCGTCAAGGTGCATTGTGCGGTAGCTATATGCTGCTTATCTGCTAGCATACGATGCGATTGGATTAGGGTAGTCGTGCGGCTTTGTTGGCTTTCGTCAAGGGTCGTGCGGGTGGGTTTAATTCAATCAAGAAATGTACGGGTTGAACTTGACTAGCGGGCTATGGTTTGTTGGCTTTCGTCAAGGTCATAGCACGTTAGGGGCAAAATATTATCGGGAATTTCAAGTGTTGAAATTTGCAATGAGATTGCATACCTTCTATGAGATAGTTGGATATGAGATAGTTGGATCCCGATACCCGCTGCGAGTAATTGTTACTCCTGGGAGAGTTTTATACATTACAATTAGCCGATCAAGTAGGTGTCTAGAAAGGTGTCAACGGGGTTACGCCTCTGGGAAAACGAGGTTTACATTAATTAGGTTCGTGCGAAAGCACGGGGGACCTCCCTCAAAGTACCGACACTGGCCTGGCTGAAAGATTGGCGAACTTGTAGTGTGTAATTAATCCCGGCTAGTCTTTCCTTTTAGGGTTTGAAGGAAGATTTGATAAAAAGCAGTGGGAGCCATCCTGATTAGATAAAATAAAAACCAATCTATTCTTGCAAGAGCGCACGCTGAGTGTTTTCTTCTCTCTCTCTCCTGGTAGCGACCATATCACGCCTTAATCAAGATAATAATACGGATTATTGACCGAACCCGCTTGTTATACTGAGCTGCGGAACGTTGGTCCCACTCCAACTTATAATCGTTATAAGACAGAGCAGGAAATTGGGGAATACCAGATTTCCCGTGCCGCCCAATCGAAGAGAGTGCATCCTGATGCATCATCTTCGGGTGTGTTCATTATACAGAACTGTTTCTCAGTATCCTCCGCATCCTTGGTATATGATACCGGATCAGGATCCCAGATATGTAATCTGTTACATAGGGCTACAAAAGGGTAGAAAAACTGAGAACGGGTGATAAGTTTCATGAGGAAGAAAAAGGGGCAAGTGTTGCAGCCAAGTCTGTCGGTCACTGTCACCCTGTATTGTAATACATTGATTCTGAACGAATGTTATTAGATACCGAACCTGATATACAAAATCATATCACTCTCTTTATTAGTAAAGAAATGATAAAATTTTGTATTGTTGGATAATGTTTTGAACATTTCCTATATCAAAAGTTGATCGGTTCAGGCACATTATCTAAAAGCATTGATGTTCTAAATCAAACTACAGTTCTTAGTATATGGATCACACACAAGAGGAAGAGTTCAGAATTGAACCATTCCTTCTTGAGGTATTGTAGACTAGGTCATATCAATTCGACCCGACTAGCTAGAGTTACATATAGATGCATATTTAAATCAGTTTGAATTTACATCTTGTGAAACTCGCCAGTCATGTCACAAAGATAATATGACCATAGCTCTGTTTATTGGAAACAGAGAAAGAGTTAGTGAACTCTTGGGATGATACATGTTGATGTATGAAGGTCCCCAGTCTACACATACCAAGAACGGTTCTTTATACTTCATTATATTCTCTGATAATCTCTCAAGATTCAGATCTATGTTCTTGTTGAAACACAAGTCCGAACCTTTTGAGATATTCATAGAATATAAGTTAGAAGTAGAGAACCAAAATACGGGTATAAGTATTATGTCCTTTGATGGGATCAAGGAGGAGAATACTTGAGCACGGAATTCCTGGATGATTCTGAAGGAGAATGAGATTCTCTCTCAACATTACTCCTCCGTATACACCATTGCACGATGGTATATCGGGGCAGAGCAGATACACCCTATCTGATATGGTGTGCTCTATGATGAGTACTACTGAGTTGCCTTTTTCCTTTGGGAGTTATGCACTTGAGAAGTTGCATACCTATTGAATAGGGTTCCAATCAAATCAGTTGCCTACCGCTTCATATGTGATATGGAATGGGAAGAGCCCATGTCTTAAGTTGGTTAAGATTTGGGGTTGTCCGACCTATGTCTAAAAGCAAAATCCGGACACGCTCGAGGCAAAGTCTGTTATGTAGAACTGGAAAGGTTCCAGCTATACAAAATACAGCAGATGATTTGGTACAACCAAAGGATTCAGTAGATGCCAACGAACCTCAGCCTCTCCGCCGATCTAGTAGGGTTTCTCACCCACCTGAGAGATACTTCGGTTTCTCTATGACAGTGGGAGCGAGGATTGCATCATGAGATGATGACCCAACTAGTTTCGGGCTGGCCACCAGGAGTAAGACTCTGTAAGTATGGCTGGATGCTTAGTGATCTGAGATGGAATCCTTATACACCAACAAAGTATGGACTTTAGTTGCTATATCTGAAGCGTTAAATCCCCATCAGGAGCAAGTATATCTTGAGAAGATTACTTGGTGTAAATGGAAAAGTTGAGACTTTCAAAGCTAGACTTGTTAAAGGTTTTCGTCATTGACCTGGCGTGGATAATGATGAAACCTTTTCCAGTACCTATGCTTAAGTCCATCCAGATCCTACTTGCCACGGCTACATACCATGACTACGATATCTGGTGGTTGGGTGTCATGACAGCTTTTCTAAATGATGTTTTAGAAAAGAGCGTCTATAAGAACACAGCCAGAGGGCCTCGTAGACAGTAGGAGCAGCGGAAACGTGTGCAAGATGCTTTATAGGATAAAGCAGGCATCGCGGAGTTGGAACATCTATTTTGATGAAGTAGTCAAAGAGTTTGACATCATCAAAATGGTAGATGAACCTTGTATATACAAAAAGGTAGTAGGGAGTATGGTGGTGATCCTCGTAGAGTACGTGGATGACATACTCTTGATAGGGGAAGAGTTTCCTATGCTACGCTCGATCAATCTCCGCTTATCACAATGATTCTCCACATAGGATCAAAGTGATACCTACTAAATCCTGGATTTTGGATCCATGAGATAGATCTAAATGGATATTAGGACACTCACTAGTTGTAGTGAGTTGGTATCAGTTGATCCTGAGGAAAGTCACTGGAAGTGTTCCAGGGTGATAAAGACGACTGAATGTCAGTCACAGGCATTGTCTTTACCCTCAGTAAAGGGACGGTATGTTGGAAGAGTTCCAAGCTAGATACCGTGGCATACTAGACGATAAAGGCAGGATACATCGCTACTTAAGATGCTACCAAAGAGGCTGTTTGGGTGTATATTGGTTCATGAGATGAACTATGTTCCTACCATTGTGAGACAATGGAGTTGTGGCTTATGCCAAGGAACGCCGGTCCCATCAGTGATCCAGACTTATTCTAAGGCAGTATCACCTGATCATGGAGATGGTTGATCTCCAAGGTGATCGAGGCAAGGAGAGCAGACTCAGAGGATAACACGGCGGATCCACTCACGAAGGCCTATTCCCAGAGAGAGACTTTTATGGGATGGTTGAGTATGAGATACTTCGACCACTGCTACAGATGGCCCTAGTGCAAGTGGGAGATTGTTAGTTATATGTATGCCCTAGAGGCCATTACTGTACATAGGATGTATATTGCAGTGGATGCTGGGACATATATAGTGATGACTTTCTTGCTCGACATGATAGTATGCTATCTGGTTGCTCTTTACCTCAACGTGTATACTGATTGTCTCTCTATTACATGTTGGTAAAGCCCTTAGGATGTGTACTTGACTACCTGGACTATGATGAGGATCATACTAGTGGGGACATGGTAGTCCATAAGTACATCCTTGAAAGTCCCTAGTCGTGGGTATATCGAGACGGGGCATCGATATACCAGAGTAGACTAGCGTATACCTTCTCGACCCATACAGATGGGCGATGGATGATCCCATATCCATTGGTGTTTGACATCAGAGATGATGTACGGGTGCTCAGTAGAGACTGGGTACACTGGACGGACTCGCCGAGAACTCCCAGATGGTATTATACCTTACGTCAGATGGCAGTTCTCTGGTGACACTGGTACAGAGTAGTCTGTTGACCCGAGATCGTCATAGAGTCTTGTGTGGTTCCCACTGTGCTTTGATTTCCATCTTACCACGTCCAAGAGGGCGTGCAAAATGGTGGTTTTTGGGTACAGTCCCGAGTCACATGGAGGCAATGAGCGATAGGAGGGGATTCGTCTCTCCCGGTATAGGGGGTTGATGTTGCTCTGTGTTCGATTGGCTATAACAGGAAATCCCTGGCCAGGGTTGCTGAGATATACTGGTAAGTGTTACCAGTAGTTTCTCGAATTGTTATAGACCTAATATCGACACGACTTATCGATCTATTGGGGTCTGACGTTTACCACCCCTAGGCGAGATATGCGACATATCAGACGATCAGACCGGACTGTACGGTAGTGTTACTGGTTGGATTCACTGGAGTGTGAGCGGGCTTGCTCGTCGATCTTCTGATCGCTCAATACCCGGGTGGCCGTTACGTTTAGCAGACCGCTTGCGTCTTGTGGCTGTTTGATATGATCATCACCTGCTGCCGGCGTATTGACGAGTCTTTAGAGTCCTACACAGAGGTTTCCTGGCTCAAGCGAAACGAAATAGGAGCGCATATAAGATATGTACGGGACCGAGAATGATACCAGTATGTGATACTGTATTCGATTCTCGTGATTTGTGACATTGATCGGTTATATACGATATAGCCGGGTTATCGGATCAAGTGTTGATTCGATCAGTTGTTACTGTTGATATTAGTCGGTTATATGCGATATGACCGGATCATTAAATCAAGTGTTGATTTAATGATTTAATGCATAATTATATATTTGATATATTACTTTGCATTAACTAGTATCGGTTCACTTAAGATGGATTTTCTCACTCGGATGTGCGCATTGTATATGCGATATACTTTTGTGCACTTGATTGTATCATGTTTGATGATACATGCTTATTTGGTTAAGTGTAAAGAATTAAAGCTTGGTTAAGTATATGGTTAGGTTTTATTTATTTATCCATTCATTTATCTTATTATTTTCTATTAATAAAGAGAGAAGAAAACAAAATGGTTGCTTTGATTCATGAAGTTTCTTGAAGCTTCATGCAACTTTGACCATTTTGTCTTCATCTCCTTAACCTAACCATTCACTAACCCTAGTCTATTCTCTACACCTAACTATGGTTGGAATTATGATAAGGATTCATTTTGTTTTCTATTCTAATTAACTTATCATAATATTCTTCTTCTTCTTCATCTTCTTCTTCCATGAAGAAGCTTACTTCATCAATGGTGATTGATGAAAACAAGTGAGAAATCCAATTCTAAAGTCTACCCACTTCCTATTTCTTCATCCTCTACCTCTTGCCAAGTAGTAGAGTGTGTTTTCTTCACAAGTTTCTTGACTTGGTGAAGTTGGAGCTTGATCTTGTGATGCCTCGACGTAGATCATCTTCGGCACGAAGCCGACGACCTTGCCCGCCAATTTCTCCGATGAAGCCGACGCTTGAGCCCGGGATTCATTTTGGACAGCGGAGAGACATCATTGCGGAGCTATGGAGGTGGAGCACCGGATCTACAAAGGTTGTATTTCCGTTCCCTTAGTAAAGTAGTTTACTAGTTGCTTCTTTCGCCTAGACATCTAGCTAACGATCCGTAGTCTAGGGTTTCTCGGCACCGTAATTTTTGAAACGGGCATGGTTGATGCCTTGTGAGACCCTTTGAGAGTGCCTAGGAACCCTACATTTTATATTCATTCATTCGATGTAAATTGTAATATGATGTAATATTCTTTTGCGGGGCACATCCAGGTTGCGGTTGTTGCCACCGTTATATTATTTCATTTACTGTTTTTTGCTCCTAGGATAGACCCAAGGTGGGGTACACAAACTACCGGGTACGTTGAAGTGTTTAGTGGCATACTCACGTTGTTGAGGTAGACCGCTTCACTTCGGGTACTTGGCGGGTAGTTTGCCGTACCCGTAGGGGTCTAGGGTGGGGTAAAGGCTATTCATCACAACTGTGTAATCCGTCTTTTGTTGCAGGCTCAAAGCAAACGCGGATTGCTTGTATATCCTATAATGTTCATAAGTAATCTGGAATGCCTATTATTGCGTCTGACGAATGTGCAATATCTATATATGATAGCTATTTAGACGTCACTTATGTTTTACACCCACGCTAGCCCAGCCCCCGCTCTGTCGTTAGTTAAGTAACCTAACGGGTGATGACGGGACCCAGTGGCGAATACGGATGGCATAAGTGGACATTGTATTTTCGTTGTTTTCTGCAATGATAGGTTAAATGATGGGACACATTATTTTAATGCAAAGAAAATAAACCAAAGTTGAATCGTTGGAACAAATTTAAAAGAAACCACTCGGTTATTTTAAAAGAGCAGAATTTTTAATTGCGGTGCTTTAACCACTCCTTTTAAAAAGCTATCAGGTTCCTTCGATTATATCAAGTTCACTACGTTCACGGTTTCTCCAAAACCAGTCGTTTCTTATGAATGGTCAGTAGTATTCAAGCTATGTTTGTTTGGCCCTTAGTCAAGACATAGTGATTGGTAGCTGCTGGGGTATTCATTTGTTGCATAGATAGATGAGTTGGTTTGGGACAGTCGTATTACTTTGTTTGACCCTTAGTCAAGAGTATATACGGGTGGATTCAAATTAACAAGATAATGATGGGTAGAACTTGACATGTGACTTATGATTTGTTGGCCCTTAGTCAAGGTCATAAGAACATGGGGAAAAAATCCACATCGGGAGTTTCTAAAGAAACTGAAACTTGCTAGTGTTGCATACCATTTGGAGTTTGATGAATGTTGGTAGGATTCCTTCAACATTATCATACGATGATATTTGGATCCCGATCCTACTGTGAGTATATGCTACTTATCAGGAGATTCGTCACTTAACGATCAATGCTATAAACCAAGTAGGTGTCGAGAAAGGTGTCAGCGGGGCTATGCCCCCAGAGAAAAGAGGTTATTTAATTAAGGAAATTCGCGAAAGCGTTGGAAAACCTCCTTCGAAATACCGACACTAGCCTGGCAGAACGGTTAAGCAAGTATTGTACAGTGAGAATAGTCCTGGCTAATTCTTCTTTTATGGTTTGAGGAAGGATTCGAGAAACAGTGGGAGCCATCCAGTTTAGATAAATTAAAAACCAATCTAAACTTGCAAGAGTATCATGCTAAAGTGTTTTCTTCTCTCTCTCTCATTGCAGCGACCTTGTGACCATGACTAGGTTACATCTAGATAACAAGATGATTGAATCTAACTTATATGACTGGCAAAGGTCTGTCCAGATGTCCATTGCCTATGACAAGCTGGACCACCCTATTACTACTCAAGATCCCGCTGTCCCAGGTCCAGTTTCCACCATTGCGGATATGGATATCCGTCAGACAAGGGAAAAAGATAAAGCGAAAGCCAAGTGCCTCGTGATGGCTTCAGTTGATGGTGTATACCAGAAGCAGCACGAGAAGATGGACTCAGTTTCCATCTTTCTCCATAACAAAGATTTATATGGAGAGCAATCTCATATCGCAAGATATGAGACCTCGAACGAATTAATTCAAGCGAGGTTGGCTGTCGGGTCATCTGTAGGGGACGACGTCCTTACGATGACTAGCTATATTGATGAGCTCAAGGACCTGGAGACCACGTTAGGAAACAGGTCATACGCTGACTTATCTCCACAGTCCCTACCCTCTACTTACACCCTGAAAGAAACCTAGGAGACACAAGCTCTGCTTAATGGGGGACCTTCTTCTTCTAAATCCAGAGCGAAAGCAAAGGGTGAAAAGAAGAAGACCTCTACAAAGCCGATATACGGTGTCAATAAAGTAGGAGGAAAGGGAAGAGCAAAAGTTTTGGGACTTGGTGTAGCTAAGGAGGGATGTTCCTATTGTTATGGGAACGGGCATTGGTAGAAGGATTGCAGGGCTTTGGAAGCCAGTAGCCAGGATACGAAGCATGTTATGGCTTCAGCCTCAAGTGTGTTTGTAATTGAGAACTTTTTGTCAATTAACTCTACTTCCTAGTGTAGGGTTCCTAGGCACTCTTGTGAAGGTTCATATAGCATCAAACATGCCCGGATTAAATTTTAGACGTGCCGAACAACCCAAAGCCGGGATCTTTGCTAGATTATTAGGGTTTTATATGCAAGATGATAACTTTTATCTAAGTGTGAGGGATTACAACCTTTGTAGTCCGCTCCTTCACTTCACAAGCTCCGAGTAGAAGTCCCTTTACCGCGATCCACGATCTCCCGGACTCATGAGAGGCTCCACGACTCGAACGATCCATTCTAGCTTGTCATAATCCAAATCTCCGATGATCTACCTTGAAGTTGCTTCGACTCAAGCTTTCTCACTCAAAAGAGAAGAACACCGTAATCACATGGGCTAGATGAGATGAGGATGAGAGAGTAGTGATTTTGCTTTCTTTTAATATCATTTTCTCATTTTATTTCATCACATAAGAATTTTCAAGAGAGCTTCTTCAAGAGAGAAGAAGAAGAAGATAATGGATAATCAAAAGATAATGATAATCATTTTCTTTTGTGATGAATAGAAATATAAACATATGATTGAATTATTAACCATGGTCAAGGATGATTGGATGAGAACAAGTAGAGAAACAACTAGAGTTAGGGTTTGGTTAAGTTAATAATGTGTCATCACAAAATATCTTTACAAATGACAAAAGAAAATTGCTTCTAGAAGGAACTTGAAGCATCTAAACCTAATCAAACCCTAACCTCAATTAATCATCCTTAAACATGTTTAACAATTAATCATATCATGTCACAATAATATATATCATATATATATTATATATTTGCAACAAAAGAAAATAATACAATTAACATATATCGCATATATATCAATGTATCATCCACTGAGAAAATGAAATAATAAAGTAAGCCAATATTAGTTAATATAATAATATATCATATATATTATTATATATTAAATCATCGAATCAACACTTGATCCGACGATCCGGCTATATCGAATATAACCGGCTAATATATCATGTACCGATTCATCGAATCAACACTTGATCCGATGACCCGATTCATATCCATAAATCGCGAGAATATAATACGGTATCCCATATCGCATTATTCTCGCTCCTGCGCATATCATATATGTGCCACTACTCTGTTTCGCCTGAGCCAAGAAACCTCTGTGTAGGACTCTAAAGAATCGTCAATACGCCGGTAGCAGGTGATGATCATATCAAACACCCACAAGCTGCAAGCGGTCAACTAAACGTAACAGCCACCCAGGTATTGAGCGATCAGAAGATCAACAAGCTAGCCTGTGCGTTCTCCTGTGAATCCGATCAGTAACACTCCCGTACAGTCCGGTCTGTTCGTCTGATATGTCGCATATCAAGTCTAGGGGTGGTAAACGTCAGACCCCAGTAACCGATAAGTCGTGTCGATGTATGGCTCATAACGGGTCGAGAAACTACTAGTAACACTTACCAGTAAATCTCTATATCAGCCCTGGCCAGGGACTTCCAGTTATAGCCAATCGAACACAGCACAACATCAACTCCCTATACCGGGAGAGACGAATCCCCTCCTATCGCTCATTGCCTCCATGTGATTCGGGACTGTACCCAAAAGCCACCGTTTTGCACGCCCTCTTGGACGTGGTAAGGTGGAAATCAAAGCACAGTGGGAATCACACAAGACTCTATGACGATCTCGGGTCTTCAGACTACCCTGTACCTGTGTCACCGGAGAACTGCCATCTGACGTGTGGTATATCACCATCTGGGAGTTCTCGGCGAGTCCGTCCAGTGTACCCAGTCTCCACTGAGCACCCGTACACCATCTATGATGTCTAACACCGATGGATATGGGATCATCCATCGCCCATCATATGGGTCAAGATGCGTATACGCTAGTCTACTCTGGTGTATCGATGCCCTGTCTCGATATACCCTCGACTAGGAACAGTTATAGGATGTACTCATCGACTACCGCGGCCCCACTAGTATGATCTCATCATAGTCCCAGTAGTCGAGTACAGATCCTAAGGGCTTTATCAACATGTGAGAGTAAAACAGTAAACCAATACAAGTCAACATGTTAAGATAAAGTGAAACCAAATAGCATACTATCATGACGAGCAAGAAAGTCTTCTCTATATATAACCAAGCATCCATTATAATATACATCAAATGTACAAAAATGGCCTCTAGGGCATATACATAACTAACACCTAGGTACTAGATACCGTAGCAGGATCTCATATCTGTAATTCATTACATGCTATGAGAAACCGTAGAGATTTAAGGGTAGGTGATTTGTCTCTCAGAGTTGCAAACGGAATGAGCGTGGACGCTGAATCCGTGGGAAAATATCGCCTAGGTTTGACAAATGGGCAGATATTGATTCTACGTAACTGTCTGTATGTACCTAGTTTGACTTGTAATATCATATCAATGTCCTCACTATCGAGGGAGGGATATGACTTTACATTCGTAAGCGATGTAGTTCACATCCACCTAAATCAAGTTCTGATTGGGTCCGGTACATTAGATGACGGTATATACGTATTGAATCAAGCTTAGGTTTTCAATGTCCAGAACACACTTAAAAGAAAGTCTTCAGAAATAAATCAGGCTTTCTTATGGAATTGTAGACTAGGTCACATCAATGAAACACGATTAACGAAATTACATAGAGAAGGATATTTGAATCCGTTCGAATATCAATCTTATGCCATTTGTGAATCTTGTCTCATGGGAAAGATGACAAAGACTCCGTTTACTGGACACGGAGTAAGAGCGAGCGAGCTCTTAGGACTCATACACAGTGACGTGTGCGGTCCAATGTCTACACATGCGCTAGGTGGTTATTCCTACTTCATTACTTTTACGGATGATTTCTCTAGGTATGGATATATCTTCTTAATGAAGAATAAATCCGAGGCCTTTGAGAAATTCCAAGAATACAAGAATGAAGTGGAAAAACAGACAGGCAAAAGTATCAAGGGACTGAGATCTGATCGAGGTGGTGAATAATTAAGTGCCGAGTTCCTGGGATACTTAAAAGAGAATGGAATTCTCTCTCAGCTTACTCCTCCATACACACCACAACACAATGGTGTATCGGAAAGGAGGAATCGAACCCTATTGGATATGGTTCGTTCCTTGATGAGTAAGGCTGAGTTACCGTGATCTTTCTGGGGTTATGCACTATAATCAGCTGCATATCTTTTGAACCAGGTTCCAACCAAGACTGTGCCTACCACACCATATCAGATGTGGAGTGGGAAGAAACCCTGTCTTAAACACTTTAGGACATGGGGATGTCCAGCTTTTGTAAAAAAGCAGCATCCGGACAAGCTCGAGGCACGCTCAGTACAGTGTAAGCTTATGGGATATCCAAAGAACTCCAAGGGATATTATTTCTATTACGCAGAGGAACAAAAGGTTTTTGTTTCTCGTCATGCCCACTTCTTAGAAACTGAATTTTTAGAAAATCAGAAGAATGGGAGCGCAGTAGAACTGGAAGAAATTCCAGAACCACAAGCTGTTACTGAAAGTTTGGTAGAACAAGAAGTTTCAGAAGAAATGGACATACCAGCGCCTATCCGCAGAAGTAGTAGGCAGTCTCATCCGCCCGAGAGATACTACGGTTTTCTCATAGACGGGGATCGAGAAGATTGCATCATTGATAATGATGACCTTACTAGCTTCCAGCAAGCCATTCAGAGAGGCGACTCGGTAAAATGGCTGGATGGAATGCGGACCGAAATAGAGTCCATGTACACTAACAAAAAATGGACTTTGGACATTGCTCCAGATGGGGTAAAACCCGTAGGATGCAAGTGGATCTTCAGAAAGAAGATTGGTGTAGATGGACAGGTTGAAACCTATAAGGCTAGACTTGTTGCAAAGGGCTTCCGTCAAAGACCTGGTTTGGACTATGACGAAACCTTTTCTCCAGTGGCTATGCTCAAATCCATTCGGGTCCTTCTTGCTATTGTTGCCTTCCACGATTATGAGATCTAGCAGATGGACGTAAAGACGGCCTTTCTAAATGGTAATTTGGAAGAGTGCGTCTATATGGATCAGCCAGAGGGATTCATTCAAAGTGGGAGCAGCAGTAAAGTATGCAAGCTGCTTAAATCCATTTATGGATTAAAACAGGCATCGCGGAGTTGGAACATCTGTTTTGATGATACTGTCAAAGAATTCGACTTTATCAAAAATCCAGATGAACCATGCATATATAGTAAGATTGTAGGGAGAGTTGTTGTATTCCTCGTCTTGTACGTGGATGACATTCTCCTAATAGGAAATGATATTCCTATGCAACTGTCAGTCAAAAGATTCTTGTCACAGAAGTTCTCCATGAAAGACCTGGGTGATGCCACCTACATTCTGGGGATCCAGATCTATCGTGATAGATCAAAGAGGATGTTGGGACTTTCGCAGTCCAGGTACATAGACACCATATTGAAAAGATTCAGTATGGATGATTCTAAGCGCGGTAACCTACCGGCTTGTCACGGAATCACCCTCTCCAAAGAGATGTCTCCCAAGACTGATTTGGAAAGGGATTGCATGTCAATTATACCCTACGCTTCTGCGGTAGGCTGTATAATGTATGTGATGTTATGTACTGACCAAATGTAGCATACGCATTGAGCGTTGTAAGCCGGTATCAGGCAAACCCAGGGGAGAAGCACTGGATAGCAGTAAAGAACATTCTCAAGTACCTGAGGAGGACTAAGGAGATGTTCTTGGTGTATGGCGGAAAAGACCTCCAGATCGAGGCCTTTGCTGACTCCAGCTTCCAAAGTGACAAAGATGACTCCAAGTCCATGTCGGGTTATGTCTTTAGCCTTAATGGAGGGGCGGTCTGTTGGAAGAGCTCCAAGCAGGAGACCGTTGCTGACTCAACGATGGAAGCGGAGTACATAACTGCTTGCGTTGCCGTAAAAGAAGCTGTCTGGATGAAGATGTTCCTCACAGAACTTCAGGTGGTTCCTACCAGTGTTAGTCCAATACCTCTGTATTGCGACAACAACGGCGCTATAGCTTTAGCGAAGGAACCCAGGTCCCATCAGAAGTCCAGACACATCTTAAGGCGGTATCACCTGATCAGGGAGATCGTCGATCGCCGGGAGATCGAGGTAAAGAGAGTAGATACAGAGAATAACACTGCTGATCCATTCACAAAGGCCATTCCTCAGACGCAGTTCGAGAGGCTATTCGAGATGATAGGTCTGCGATATGCCAGTACATGGCCCTAATGCAAGTGGGAGATTGTTAGTGTTTATGCCCTAGTAGGCCATTACTGTATCATACTAGTTTGTATATTACTTAATGGAAGCTTGGGATATTCACAGTTGTAATGCTACTTGGTTTGTGTCTACTTTAATATGTGCATATGTTTCTTGTAACGTATCGCTTATACATATTAGTAGAGCCCTTAGGATCTTTGCTTGATTACCAGCGTTGTGATGGCAGTCACACTAGTGGGGGCTGGGTAGTCTATAGGCAACATCCTATACAGGTCCCTAGTCGTAGGATTATCGAGACAGGGTATCGATACTCCGGAGTAGACTAGTGTGTACGCTTCTCATCCCAGTTAGGGAGATGGTCTGTCCCACAGCCATCAGTACGTCGTACTGGAGATAGTATACAGGTGCTCGTTAGGTTACGGGTACACCGGACAGGACTCGCGGGGAACTATTGGATGGTATTATACCCGTCGTCAATTAACAGTTCCCTGGTGACATGAGTACAGCATAGTCCGCAGGCTTGACACTGCTACATCGCCTCGAGTGTGTCCCACTGTTATTAGATTGCTACCCTACCACGGCTCAAAGGAGTCGTGCAAACAGGTAGCAGTTGGGTGCAGTCCCGAGCACTTGGAAGCAGTAGCGGTTAGACAGGATTCGTCTCTCCCGGTATTGGGAGTTGATATCGCGCTTTGTCAGAGAGCCATTACGCAAAGTCCCTGGCCAGGGAAAGCGAGATTTACTGGTAGGTTTTCCAGTAGTTTCTCAAGGTGTAATGGGCTACACTCCGACACGACTTATACCGCTTTTAGGGGACTGACGCTTACCACCCCTAGGCCCGATATGCGATAGTCCTAGACGAACAGACCGGACTGTATAGAGATTGTCACAGCAGGCACAGTAGGAGTCCGGATGGGTTTCCTCATCGGCCTTCTTATCGACATCTACCTGGGGACCGTTACGTACAACTAGTGCCGCTTGCGGTCTGTGGTTAAACCCACTGCCAGCGTAGTGTCGAGTCTTTAGAGTCCCACACAGAGAGTTTCCCTGCTTCGGGCGAAACGATATAGAGGTCGTATGGTTTTACGACAGGGTTCGGACGCATACGTGTTTTTACGCACGTACGATGTTCGGACAGTTTTTACTAGTCGGCTTTGGTTTAAGCCAGATTCTAGTATCGGATTATTGGATTTATACAGTCTAAAGTTTTTCTGTGTTTTCACGGATAGGAGGGGCATTCTCATAATTTGTCGGGAAGCTTTTAGAAGCATGGTGACTTGGGGGTTAAGGTGGCATTTGCATTAATTGGATAAATGAGTCATGGTGTGATTCATATATGGAGTTAATGAATCATTTATGATTTATATGACTCATGTGATGAATCACTATGTATATTAATGAAACATGATGATATATCATTATTTGTTATTCATTTAATATATATGATATGTTTCATATATACACATATGATTTATTCATCCAAAAGGATTCTCATTCTCACATTCTCTCTCCTCAAGCTCTCTCTCTTCAAACCCTAACCCTAACCTCTCATGTGTTGAGATCAAGGGTTAGCTAGACTAATACATCTATAATCCAACTCTATATCACCTAGGTTGCTTAGATTAGCACTTTGAGAAACCTAGTTACCTCAAGTTAGAGGTTAAGCTTGGAGTAGGAGCTCTCGGGTGGATCGTCTTTGACTCGAGGAGGCCGTTGAGGTGTCGACGTTCCAAAGAGCCTACAAGGAGTGGAGGACAGTGATGAAGACCCGAAGGACAAGTAACGTGAGGTATAACTTCGAAACAGAGTAGTTAAACCTTTTGTAGTTTGCTAGTAATGGTTTAGATACGATTCATGCACTCAAGTCCGTGTTACGAAGCTTTGATAATCGTTTTTCATATATTCCGCCTCCCCGCAAGTTCGTGGGGGTGCGTGACATGGACTTACAACATGAAAACACAAATCAACAAGAATAAGATAGTCAAGTTATAATATCATATGATAACCAAGTATAAAATATTCTCATCTTATGAATCGATTATCCGGTGAAAGGTCTCTAATCCACTTTGCTAGACCCATAAATAGGATTTGTTATAATTAACAGAATGCATAATTGGGTTTTCCTAAAAAGGGTTGCAAAAACCAATTTCGGTAAGATGATATACCAACAGAAAATAAATCGACCAACAGAAAATAAATCAACTCATGCAATGGGTGTGCAAGGATAAAGCAAGTTTAAGCACACAAACACCCTAAATACGTCACAATAATGAAAATGATTCAATGTTAAAATAATGTGCCAAATGTATCCATTTGAAAAAAATTTAAACTATTTAATACCGCATGAATACATACTCTCACACAATGAACACAATCAAGTATGCAAGAGTAGATCATAGCAAGAAAACAACAGGATATACAAATATAAAACTAGTTTTCATACCAAGTTGTGCTCATGGATAAAAGATCACAAGTTAAAGCAAATGAGTATAAGAAATCATATATGAGTAAAAGAATAACACTATAGATAGAATCTCATATTGTTGGATATATGTATGCCCTTGAGGCCATTATGAGATAGTGTATGTACCGATGTATGTATATATATATTCAAAGGACGGTCTTGCTCGACATGATAATATGCTATCTGGTTTCGCTTTATCATATGTTCACTTGATCATGTTTATATTCATTTGGTACATGTTGATAAAGCCCTAAGGATATTAGCTTGACTACTGGGAATATGATGCGGATCATACTAGTGGGACATCTGTAGTTTATAGGCATATCCTTGAAATGTTCCTAGTCGTAGGTATATCGAGACAGGGCATCGATATTCCACGGTAGACTAGCGTATACCATTCTTATTCCATATGATGGGTGATGGATGATCCCATATCCGTCTGGTGTGATGACACCAAAGATAGTATACGGGTGCTCAATGAGACTGGGTACACTGAACGGACTCACCGAGAACTCCTATGTGGTATTATATCATACGTCGGATAGCAGTTCTCAGGTGACACCGGTACAAGTTAGTCTGTAGAACCGAGAACGCCATAGAGTCTTGTGTGTCCTCCCACTGTACTTTGATCTCCACTCTACTACGGCTCTACTGAGTCGTACAAACAGGTGGATTTTGGGTATAGTCCCGAGGCATGCGGAGGCAGTGAGCGAATGGAGGGGTTTCGTCTCTCCCGGTATTGGGGGTTGATGCTGTGCTATGCACGATTGGCTATAATGGGAAATCCCTGGACATGGCAGCTGAGATATTACTGATAAGTGTTATCACTAAGTTTCTCGATCTGTTATAGACCATATACCGGCATGACTTATTGATTTATTGGGGTCGACGATTCCATCCCTAGACTTGATATGCAGCATATCTGACAAAAAGACAGGACTGTACGGTAAGTGTTGCCAGTTGGATTGACAGGAGTTTTGACAGGTTCGCTTGTTCTTCTTCTGATCGCTCAATACCCGGGTGGCCATTACGTTTAGCTGACCGTTTGCGGCTTGTGGGTGTTTGATATGATCATTACCTACTGCTGGCGTATTGACGAGTCTTAGAGTCCCACATAGAAGTTTCTCGGCTCAGGCGAAACGAAGTGATGCGCATATGAGATATGTACGGAAGCTCGATTAAATACGAGTATGTGATACTGCATTTTAATCGATCGTTTTATACTAGTCGGGTCGTATGAGATATGACCAGTTTATTAAATCAAGTGTTGATTTAATATTGACTTTTATCTCATTTATTTAAACCCTTTTCTTTTAAATGGATGTATGCATGTATATGTACATGATGATGTGCATACACACATACATGCATGCAAATGTATCATGGTTGATGATACAAGTTAGATGGAAATATAAGAATCACATGGTAGATAATTATATATGGATATTTTTGAATAAAGTTAAAGATAAAGGAAAATAGAAAATGACTCATTACTTTTTCCATGACTCATTTCTTCTACACTTTTCCATGGTTGACTTTGACTCAACCATGGTTTATTTTCCTTTGCCTTTAACTCAAGAAGAAATATCTAGATATTAATTATTAATTATGGTTATTCTTTTGATATTTATCTATTTCTCTCATTTTCTTTTGCAGTATTCATTCCATAAGGAAAAATATCAAGCCATCTTCTTCTTCCTCTCTCTAGC
Source organism: Agapanthus africanus (assembly GCA_030015575.1). Lineage (NCBI taxonomy): Eukaryota > Viridiplantae > Streptophyta > Magnoliopsida > Asparagales > Amaryllidaceae > Agapanthus > Agapanthus africanus. The sequence continues at coordinate 50,642,511 of JASDDO010000006.1, read as the reverse complement.
TCTCTCTTGAGTGTTAAATTGAGTTAGATAAATAAAAAGAAAGGGTAATAAGTGAGATTAGTAACCACTTCATCATCCTACATAACCCTTGCTACTTTGTGTACGGTGTTTTGCTTCAAGGTTTTCAAAGATCAAGTGAAGCAACAAGCTTTGCGCAAAGGACTTCGGCTGGATCGTCGTGGACTTGGAGGTGATCTAGCGAACCTTTCCAAACCAAAGGAGTCATCCTAGGAGGTCTACAAAGGTTGTAGTCTCTCCACTTAGTATAAATTTTCATTTAGATATGATACTTTTAATTGTTACTTCATAATTCTAGTTCGATTCCTAGATTAGTTTATTTAGCACCTCATAAATTTAAAGTTATGGCATGTGTGATGCTTCCAAACCCTAAACGAGCTGTTAAGGAAGCCCTACAGTGGTATCAGAGACAAGCTAGAGCTTTGTAGTAACCTAGACGACGTTAAAAACCTCGAACGAACGAAACACGACACCCGGGGGGTGCTCTCTGGAAATTTTTCAAAAACCTGGATTTTTTCAAATTAAAAATACTTAAAAAATTCAGCAGGGTATTTTATGGGCCCACAAGAACCACGATGCCCTGAATCGACCGTACGACCGCGGAACCGTGGCCTTAATGGCCTTGTTGCGGCGGTTTCGCGGCACAGTAGGTGATTCATAGGCCGTAATTTCTTGTGCAGGTCCGTATGTATTTTGTGCAGTTACTGGTATTTTTAAAAACTGCTCAAGTGTTGAGCTTTCTGAGCAGTCTGTGGGTGTTTAATCGTTCGATCGAATGTTTTAACTGCTCCTAGTTTATTAGTATGTGATACAATAATTGGAATCTACAAATTTGTTTGTTGCGTGTAAATATAGCAGTTCGGTCTCGGGATAAACGGAAATCTTGTTGAATTATCCGGTTTGTTTTGAAAAGGTGTTTTCATGGATGAGACCCAAATGCGAGCTTTACATTGTTAGGCATGAAATCTTCTATATGTGATATTCCGGGTTTATGTTGTCTAAAGGCAGTTAAGATTCCAATTGTTGTAGTTTTTCATTTTATTTCTCTGTGGCCGTAAGTGTAGTATGTAGTTGTATTGCCGGTTTTCGTTGCTATACATCAACGACGATCTGTGTATGCATAGTTACTTACGTTGATGATATTTAATATTATGTGTCGATGAGATTTGATGTGCAGGATTGTCGTGGATGAATAGCCGGGGGTTTTATTTGAGATGAGAGTTTTATTTTCATTCATGTAAAATTAAATTGCATATAATATTCTTTTATTTGGGGCACTTCCGGGTTGAGGTTGCTGTCACCAGTGTTGTATATTATTTACTTTTCCGCATTAGGATAGACCCAAGGAGGAGGGCACAAGTGACCAAGTTCTAGGGTTCAGTAGGAGGCCATCTTAAGGAGTCGAGACCGGGTCTCCTAAACTCCAGAATTGGTAGGGTCGCTTGCCGCTCTCATAGGGGTCTAGGGGTGTGGGCTTAGCTATTCATCGTGACCGTGGAATCCGTATTTTTATTGCTGGCTAAATAAAAAATACGGACCTCCTAGATATCCTATATTAAATGTGCTTTTGCTGCTTTTATTATCTGATGTGATCATTTAATATATATCTGAGACGAATGCGATATTATATATATGATATATAATAGACGTTACTTATGTTTTGCACCCGCACTAGCCCCATCCCGGTATGCCGTTAGTTAAGTAACCTAACGGTGCATATCAGGACACTGTGGCGAATGCGAGTGGCATAAGTGTACGTTATATTTTCGTTTCTTTCTGTAATGGCTAAGGATTTAAATGATGGGACTACATTAATGAGATTAATGTAAAAGATAAATGAACCTAAAAAGATGTTGTAGAATCGGATTTGAAACACACTCGGCCTTTTATGAAAAAGCAAGTTTCAAAATGCGGCGCTTAAGCCACTCCTTTTAAACCCATTAGATTCTACAACAATATCAAGTTCAAAGCGTTAAAAGTTTTCTTTAAAACTATCCGCAACCCTCCGTCATTTTAGGAAGTAGAGTACTTAGTATTCGTGCTGCGCATTTTGACTTTAGTTAAGGAGCAGTGAACGGTAGCTAAGTGATGTCTTCCTACACTGCATATGATGCAGATTAGTTAGGAAATTCATATGATTATGTTGACTTTAGTTAAGGGTCATATGGGTGGGTCTAATTAATCACGAAATGACGGGAAGAACTTGACTAGTACTTATGATATGTTGACTTTAGTTAAGGTCATGAGTACTAGGGGTAAAAATTATATCGGGAATTTCAAGAGTTGAAAATTACAATGAGATTGTATACCTTCTATATGATAGTAGGATCCCGATCCCACTGCTAGCAAATGTTGCTCCCGAGAGAATTTTGCACTTTACAATTAGCTAACTCAGTAGGTGTCTAGAAAGGTGTCAAAAGGGGCTACGCCTCTGGGAAGATGAGGTTTATTTTAATTAGGTCCGTGCGAAAGCACGGGGAACCTCCCTCAAGTACCGACACTGGCCTAGCTGAACGGTTAGCGAAGTTATAGAATGTAATTAATCCCAGCTAGTTTTCTTTTTAAAAGGTTTTAAAGAAAATTTGATAAAAACAGTGGGAGACATCGATTAAACAAGATAATAACCAATCTGATCTTTGCAAGAGCTTTCGCTAAGTGTATTCTTTTCTCTCTCTTAATGGCAGATACCTATGACAGGACTTAAGCTTCTATTAGATAAAAACAACCTGAATGGGACCAACTATAAAGACTGGCTGAGGAATTTAAACATTGCCTTGACTTATGATAAAGTATCATATGTCCTCACGGCTCCATCCCTGCCCACCATTGGTCCTAAACCTTCAGTTGCGGATAGGGAAATCCGCAAGACATGGGACGTTGACTGTGCCACGGCTAAATGCCTCGTGCTTGCATCGATGGATAACACACATCAGAAGCAACACAATAATATGGACGTACAATCCATATTCCTCCATACAAAATTGTTGTATGGAGAGCAATCTTGCGTATTACGATACGAAGCATCCAGAAAGCTGTTTCAGATGCGAATGTCCTCTGGCACACCAGTAGGAGACCATGTTCTGAAGATGATAGCTCATATAGATGAGCTTGAGGACCTTGAGTGGACAATGGACAATGAACAATATACGGATATTATTCTGCAGTCTCTCCCCTCCACCTTTGCTCAGTTCATTGTTAACTTCAACATGCACAACATGGAGAAGGAACTGCCTGAACTCCTTAATATGTTAAGGAGCGCAGAGAGCACACTGAAGTCAGTGAAGACTCCCGTTATGAGTGTTGGGCCATCCTCCTCCTCTTACCCGAAGGCTAAGGCCAAGGAAATGATGAAGAAGAAACCCACCAAACCTAAGGGTAGAGTCAAAAAGGTTAAGGGAAAAGGCAAGTCCAATGTTGGGGAATCGAGGAAAGGAGAATGTTTCCACTGCAAAAAGACGGGACACTGGAAGAGGAACTGTATTGAGTACCTAGAACTCAAGAAGAAGCAAGGTAATGCTTCAGCTTCAGGTGTGCTCGTAATTGAAAACTGTTTTTCTATTAACTCTGCTTCCTGGGTATTGGACACCGGTTCGGGTTCTCATATTTGCAATTCTGTGCAGGCGTTGAGAAATAGCAGAGTTCTGAAAACAGGTGATCATACTCTCCAAGTTGGAAATGGTTCCAATGTAAATGCAGTTTCAGTGGGAGAGTATCACCTAGGGTTGCCTTCGGGTTGTATATTGGTTTTGAACCCGTGTTATTTTGTGCCAAGTATGCTTTGTAATATTATATCTGTTTCCTTGTTAGACAATGAAGGGTATCATTTTGCTGTGCAACACAATGTTATGAACATTAGACTTAATCAAGAGTTGATTGGTTGTGGTACACTAAATAATGGGATATACGTCCTTAATCAACACACGGTTTTCAACTTACAACACACAAATAAAAGAAAATTTTCAGATATAAATGAAGTTTTTCTTTGGCATTGTAGACGGTCATATTAATGAAACAAGACTAAACAAGCTTCATAAAGATGGATATTTAAATTCTTTTGAGTATAAATCTTATGCAACTTGCCAGTCTTGTATCAAAGATAAAATGACCAAAACCCCGTTTACAGGACACGGAGAAAGAGCTACTGAGCTCCTAGGCCTCATACATAGTGATGTATGCGGACCAATGTCTACACATGTAAGAGGCGGTTTTTCTTACTTCATAACTTTTACTGATGATTTCTCATGATTCGGTCATGTGTATTTGATAAAGCATAAGTCTGAAGCTTTCGAGAAATTCAAGGATTATAAACATGAAGTACAAAACCAAACATGAAAGAGTATCAAGATACTTCGATTAGATCGAGGTGGAGAGTACTTAAGTACTGAGTTCTTGGACTTCCTAAAAGAGAATGGGATTCTCTCTCAGCTCACTCCACCTTACACACCACAGCACAACGGTGTGTCAGAACGGAGGAATCGTACCCTATTGGATATGGTACGATCCATGGTGAGTGATTCTGAGTTACCTCTCTCGTTTTGGGGGCATGCATTGGAAACAGCAGCTTTTTTGTTAAACAAAGTTCCAACCAAGACCGTGTCTACCACTCCATATGAGATATGGCATAGGAAGAAACCATCTCTTAAAAGTGTTAAGATTTGGGGTTGTCCGGCTTTTGTCAAAAAGCAGAATCCAGACAAACTCAAGACACGATCAGTCAAATGTATATTTGTAGGATATCCTAAACATTCGTTTGGGTATCTTTTCTACCACAAGGAGGAACAAAAGGTGTTTGTTTCTCAGTATGCCACCTTTTTAGAAAATGAGATTTTTTCAAATGATGTTGCTGGCAATGTGGTAGATCTAGAAGAGCTTCTAGAGACACAAGTTATAAATGACGACTTGGCTGAACCTGAAGTTATAACAGAATCCAATGAACCTCAGCCACTCCGTAGATCTGGTAGGACTTCTTGCCCATCGGAGAGATACTACGGTTTTCTCATTGATGGTGATAGAGAAGATTGCATCATGGATGATGATAATCCTGCCAGTTTTCATCAGGCTATCACGAGTGGTGACTCTGTGAAATGGCTTGATGCCATGAGATCCGAAATGGAGTCCATGTACACCAACAAAGTATGGACTTTGGAAGATGTACCCTCCGGGATAAAACCTGTGGGTTGCAAATGGATCTTTAAAAGAAAGATCGGTGTAGATGGACAGGTAGAGACCTATAAGGCAAGGTTGGTAGCGAAAGGTTTTCGTCAAAGACCATGTTTGGACTATGATGAGACTTTCTCTCCGGTAGCCATGCATAAATCCATTCGGATCCTACTTGCTATTGTTGCTCACTACGACTATGAAATCTGGCAGATGGACGTTAAAACTGCATTCCTAAATGGCGATTTAGATGAATGCGTTTATATGGATAAGCCAGAAGGCTTCATTGACAGTGGGAGCAGCGGAAAAGCATGTAAGTTACTTAAATCCATTTATGGATTAAAGCTGGCATAACGGAGTTAGAACATCTGTTTTGATGATGTTATCAAAGAGTTTGATTTCATCAAAAATCCAGATGAACCTTGTGTTTATAAGAAGATTGTAGGGAGAAATGTCGCGTTCGTCATATTGTACGTCGATGACATACTTCTGATAGGAAATGACATTCCTATGGTACAGTCGGTCAAATCATTCTTATCACAAAGGTTCTCCATGAAGGACCTGGGTGATGCCACATACATATTGGGTATACAGATCTATAGGGATAGATCCAAACGGTTAGTGGGATTGTCCCAAACCAAGTACATTAACACCATCCTAAAGAGTTTTAGTATGGAAGACTCCAAGCGGGGTGTCTTACCCGCTTGCCATGGAGTCACTCTCTCAAAGGACGATTGCCCAAAGTCTGATATAGAGAGAGCTCGCATGAGCATTATTCCCTATGCTTCGGCAGTAGGATCGATAATGTATGCGATGTTATGTACACGACCTGATGTTGCTTATGCACTTAGTGTAGTAAGCAGGTATCAGTCAAACCCAGGAGAGAATCACTGGATTGCTGTAAAGAACATTCTTAAGTACTTACGAAGGACTAAAGAATTGTTCTTGGTGTATGGTAACGGGGATCTCCAAATGGAGGCCTTTACCGATTCGAGCTTCCAGAGTGACAAGGATGACATCAAGTCTATCTCAGGGTTTGCATTTACCATCAATGGAGGGACGGTGAGTTGGAAGAGTTCCAAACAGGATACCGTTGCAGACTCAATGATGGAAGCTGAATATATTGCTGCAAATGATGCTGCCAAGGAAGCCGTCTGGATGAGGAAGTTCATGGCGGAGATAGGAGTAGTTCCAACCATTATTGATCCAATACTTTTGTATTGTGACAATAATGGGGCTATGGTGTTTGCCAAAGAGCCCAGGTCCCATCAGAAGTCCAGACACATCCTGAGGAGATATCATGTGATCCGGGAAATAGTTGATCGCCGCGAGATCGAGATTAAGAGAGTAGACACAAAGAATAATGCTGCGGATTCATTCACCAAGGCCCTCCCTCAGCCGCAGAATAAGCGACTTTTTAAGATGTTGGGTATGAGATACGCCAATAACTGGCCTTAGTGCAAGTGGGAGATTGTTGGATATATGTATGCCCTAGAGGCCATTATGAGATAGTGTATGTACTGATGTATATATATATATATATATATTCAGAGGACAGACTTGCTCGACATGATAGTATGCTATAAGGTTTCGCTTTATCATATGTTCACTTGATCATGTTTATATTCATTTGGTACATGTTGATAAAGCCCTAAGGATATTGGTTTGACTACTAGGATTATGATGCGGATCATACTAGTGGGACATCTGTAGTTTATAGGCATATCCTTGAAATGTTCCAAGTCGTAGGTATATCGAGACAGGGCATCGATATTCCACGGTAGACTAGCGTATACCATTCTTGTTCTATATGATGGGTGATGGATGATCCCATATCCGTCTGGTGTGATGACACCAAAGATAGTATACAGGTGCTCAGTGAGACTGGGTACACTGAACGGACTCACCGAGAACTCCTATGTGGTATTATATCATACGTCTGATAGCAGTTCTCAGGTAACACTGGTATAGGTTAGTCTGTAGACCCGAGATCTTCATAGAGTCTTATGTGTCCTCCCATTGTACTTTGATCTCCACCCAACTACGGCTCTACTGAGTCGTACAAACAGGTGGATTTTGGGTATAGTCCCGAGGTATACGGAGGCAGTGAGCGATAGGAGGGGTTTCGTCTCTCCCGGTATTGGGGGTTGATGCTGTGCTGTGCACGATTGGCTATAACGGGAAATCCCTGGCCAGGGCTGCTGAGATATTACTGATAAGTGTTATCAGTAAGTTTCTCGATCTGTTATAGACCATATACCGGCATGACTTATTGAGTTTTTGTGGTCGACGATTCCATCCCTAGACTCGATATGCAGCATATCTGACGAAGAGACCGGACTGTACGGTAAGTGTTGCCAGTTCGATTGACAGGAGTTTTGACAGGTTCGCTTGTTCTTATTCTGATCGCTCAATACCCGGATGGCCGTTACGTTTAGCTGACCGTTTGCGGCTTGTGGGTATTTGATATGATCATCACCTACTGCTGGCGTATTGACGAGTCTTATAGTCCCATATAGAAGTTTCTCGGCTCAGGCGAAATGACGTGGTGCGCATATGAGATATGTGCGGAAGCTCGATTAAATACGAGTATGTGACACTGTATTTTAATCGGGCATTTTATACTAGTCGGGTCGTATGAGATATGACCGGTTTATTAAATCAAGTGTTGATTTAATATTGACTTTTATCTCATTTATTTAAACCCTTTTCTTTTAAATGGATGCATGCATGTATATGTACATGATGATGTGCATACACACATACATACATGCAAATGTATCATGGTTGATGATACAAGTTAGATGGAAATATAAGAATCACATGGTAGAAAATTATATATATGGATATTTTTGAATAAAGTTAAAAAATAAGGAAAATAGAAAATGGCTCATTTCTTTTTCCATGACTCATTTCTTCTACACTTTTCCATGGTTGACTTTGACTCAACCATGGTTTATTTTCCTTTGCCTTTAACTCAAGAAGAAATATCTATATATTAATTATTAACTATGGTTATTCTTTTGATATTTATCTCTTTCTCTCATTTTCTTTTGCATTATTCATTCCAAAAGGAAAAATATCAAGCCATCTTCTTCTTCCTCTCTCTAGCTCTCTCTTGAGTGTTAAATTGAGTTAGATAAATAAAAAGAAAGGTTATTAAGTGAGATTAGCAACCACTTCATCATCCTACACAACCCTTGCTACTTTGTGTAGGGTGTTTTGCTTCAAGGTTTTCAAAGATCAAGTGAAGCAACAAGCTTTGGGCAAAGGACTTCGGGTAGATCGTCATGGACTTGGAGGTGATCTAGCGTACCTTTCCAAACCAAAGGAGTCATCCTAGGAGGTCTACAAAGGTTGTAGTCTCTCCACTTAGTATAAATTATCTTTTAGATATGATACTTTTAATTGTTACTTCATAATTCTAGTTCGATTCCTAGTTTAGTTTACTTAGCACCTCATAAATTTAAAGTTATGGCATGTGTGATGCTTCCAAACCCTAAACGAGGTGTTAAGGAAACCCTACACATATATGAAAAATGCATAAAAAGATATTAAACAAAAATAACACTAGTGCATCACATGTGGTATATAACAATATAACATACTCTTTTAGATTATCAACATTAAGCACAAAGAAATAGGTGATATTATAAAAGAATATAGCAAAGAAATGCATTACCCCATAAAGCGATGAGCCAAGAAAATATTCCGCTGAGGTGATCTTTCTCATCACGATCCAAAATCCCTCAATTCTTCAATTTTTCTATAACTATAAAATAAGGTATAGTAGGGGTTTTCGGTATCCAAGGTTTCTTAGATCCATAGGGATTAGATTTTGGAACCCATAACAACTTGGCATGCAAAGAAATATTCCTCTTTAAAGTGCAAGAATATGCCAAATAGCCATGTGAACCATAAAAATTGTTAGTGTGAGTGTATGCAAGTATGGATTTAGAAGTGTAAATAACATAAGATAAAGATTATGATGCACATGCTTCTTAAAATATTGTCTTGAACTAAATTTATATAGATATGCATGTGAGCGTGTAGGGTTACTAGGCACTCTTACAAGGTTCTACAACGCATCAACCATGCCCGATTTAAAATTTAGACATATCGAACAACCCTAACCAAGATCTTAGACTAGAGATTAGGCGAAACAAAGCAAGTAAACAACTTTACTTCTAAGAGTTTAGAATTACAACCTTTGTAGTCCGGTCCTTCACTTCATAAAGCTCCGTGTTGAGGTCCCTTCGCTGCGATCATCGAGTATCCGGACTCTAGAGAGGCTCCACAAAAGAAAGATACAAGCTTGCTTCTGATCTTCGATAACTAAGATGATCTACCTTGAAGAAACTCAAACCCAAGCTCTTGCTTTGCTAATCAAGTATTAGCAAAGAAAACACCCTAATCTAAGTGGGAAGAATAGATTAGGATGATGAAGTAGGAATTTAGCTCTCATTTGTTTTCATAATCTCACTCATTATCATCACTTCACAAAAAGCTAGAAAGCTTTATCAAGAGGAAGAAGAAGATGAAAACCATTTGTGATGAATAATGAAACTCAAGTGTGAGATTAGAAATGCAACCATGGGTTAAGTATGAACACTTAACCCATGTAAAGATTTAACTATGGTTAAAGGGTTGGGTTGGGTTAAAGAAATATGACAAAATATCCAGGTCAAAGTCAAAGCTTCAAGAAGCTTCTTGAAAGCTTCATGAAAGCTTAACCCTAATCCAAACCCTAACCATATTTAAACTCCACAAATCATGTTGCATTTATAACCACAACATGTTACAATATTATATATCACATATACAATATTTATTGTAATAAAATAAAATAATACAATTAACATATATCACATATATATCAATGTATTACCATAGTGAGAAAATGAATCTTTTAGTGAGCTTATATTAGTTAATTTAATTTAATATATCAAATATATAATTATACATTAAATTATCGAATCAACACTTGATCCGATAATCCGGCTATTTCATAAATAACCGACTAATATAATCTGTATCAGTTCATCGAATCAACACTTGATCCGATGACCCGGCTATATCACATATACCCGGCCGATATCACATATCGCGAGAATCTAATACGGTATCATATACTCGTATTGTTCTCGGTCTCGCACATATCACATATGTGCTCCTACTCCGTTTTGCCTGATCCAGGAAACCTCTGTGTAGGACTCTAAAGAATTGTCAATACACCGACAGTATGTGATGATCATATCAAACACTCACAAGCTGCAAGCTGTCAGCTAAACGTAACATTCACCCAGGTATTGAGCGATCAGAAGATCAAAAAGCAATCATGTACATTCTCCTGTGAATCCAGTCAGTAACACTCCCGTACAGTTCGGTCTCTTCGTCTGATATGTCGCATATCTTGCCTAGGGGTGGTAAACGTCAGACCCCAGTAACTTGATAAGTCGTGTCGATATGAGGTCTATAATAGTTCGAGATACTACTGATAACACTTACCAGTAAATCTCAGCAACCCTGGCCAGGGATTTCCAGTTATAGCCAATCGAACACAGCGCAACATCAACTCTCTATACCGGGAGAGACGAAACCCCTCCTATCGCCCATTGCCTTCATGTGATTCGGGACTGTACCAAAAAGCCACCTTTTTGCACGCCCTCTTGGACGTGGTATGATGGAAATCAAAGCACGGTGGGAATCACACAAGACTCTATGACGATCTCGGGTCTACAGATGTCACCAGAGAACTGCCATCTGACGTGAGGTATAATACCATCTGGGAGTTCTCGGCGGGTCCGTCCAGTGTACCCAGTCTCTACTGAGCACATGTATACCTTCTCTAATGTTAAACACCAATGGATATGGGATCATCCATTGCCCATCATATTGGTCGAGAAGCGCATACGCTAGTTTACTCTGGAGTATCGATGCCCTATCTCGGTACTCCCACAACTAGGAACATTTGAAGGATGTACTTGGCGACTACACTGTCCCCACTAGTATGATCCGCATCATAGTCCTGGTAGTCAAGTACTCATCCTAAGGGCTTTATCAACATGTATCATAGAGACAATCAGAGTACATGTTAAGATAAAGAGCAACCAGATAGCGTACTATCATGTCGAGCAAGAAAGTCCTCCATATATATGTCGAAGCATCCACTACCATATACATCGTATGTTCAGTAATGGCCTCTGGGGCATACATATAACTAACAATCTCCCACTTGCACTAGGGCCATCTGTTGTGGTATCGCATACCCAACAATCAGCTGTGGTTGAAGTATCTCATACTCAACCATCCCATAAAAGTCTCTACTGGGAAATATGCCTTTATGAGTGGATCCGCGATGTTGTCCTCTGTGTCTACTCTTTTATCCTTGATCCCCTGGAGATCAACTATCTCCATGATCAGGTGTTACTGCCTAAGAATTATATCTGGATTTCTGATGGGACGAGGGTTGCTAGGCAAAAGCCATAACTCTATTGTCACACAATGGTTGGAACGAAGTTCATCTCATGAACTTATATATATCCAGACTGCCTCTTTGGTAGCATCCTTGGTAATGATATATCTTGCCTTTAATCGTCTAGTGAGTCACGGTATCTAGCTTGGAACTCTTCCAACATACCGTCCCTCAACTTAGGTTAAAGACAATGCCTGTGACTGACATTCAGTCGTCCTTATCACCCTGGAACCTTTTCCAGTGATTCTCCCCAGGATCGATTGATACCATCACACTACAACTAGTGAGAATCCTAACATCCATTTAGATCTATCTCATAGATATAAAACCTAGGATTTATGAGGTATCACTTTGATCCTATATGGAGAATCCTTGTGATAAGCGGAGACTGACCGAGCGTAGCATAAGAAACTCCTTCCCTATCAAGAGTATGTCATCCACGTGTAAGTGCACGGCGGCGCCCCGGCCGTCAATCCGACGCCGGAATGCGGAAGCGATGATTTACTTTAACTTTTCAAACCGGCACCACCGCGCACTATAAACCCGGATCGTGCCATTAATCTAGTCCTAGCTATCTAGAGAAGGGGGTAGAGAGATATACCGAGCGATCCGTGTCCTTCGGTCTTCTCGTCGCCGTCCCGATCTCCCCGCGGAATCTCCGGTCTCCACCACGTCGCCGGAAGGGCACCACGTCGCCGGCTTCTTTTACGGGCTCCCACCTCTGGACCGAGGCAACTCGGGCACGAAGCTGGCGAGTCGACATGCCCAAGGTTTACTGTAGAATAGTGTAGTGCTCTATTTGTCTCTAGAGGTTGAAGTTGCCATGTATTGGTGGACGTAATGAAGTGATAGTATTTTTAGATGAACTTGGGGATTTTTGCAAGCATAAAGAGATGAAAAACCCCCACTCCAAATTGGGACAGCCCCCTCCCTCTTAGTGGTCGGCCTCTCCATGAGAATGAGATGCGAGAGTGAGAGAATGAGGGAGGAGACTCACTAATCCAAAACAGAGCAAGTGCAAAAGCTATCATGCATGAGAGAGAAAAGGGTGATGATGATCAAGAATCATCACAACTAAAAACACACTCAACAAAAACCATCATCAAAACCATGTCATACAAAAGTGAAGCCATCATGAAGTGAGGAAGTCAAATGAAGCCAAATGATGGTGCAACCATCATGACACTTCAAAATGCAAAGACAACCCTCCAAAATGCTTATTTGCACAAATGCAAATAAGCCCTCCTCCACCAATCTTCGGCCAATGAAAGATACAAAGAAATATGGCCGAAACGGAAAGCAAACTGGCAACTCCAGAAAACTGGTCCCGTAATAAATTACAGGAAAACCCCGATACTGTGTATACACACCCGCATCTGTATTCCGACCGAATACAAATGCAATGAGACAAAATCCACACTGTACTATACTAGGATCCGGCTTAAACCAAAGCCGGCTAGTATTATCCGTCCGATCCTGATCCGTGCAATACCGCACGTATCTGATCGAACCCTGCCATATATCCATACCGCCTCTAGTACTAACCGTCTGATCCTGATCCGTGCAATACCACACGTATCTGATCGAACCCTGCCATATCTCCATACGGGCTCTACAGCGTTTCGCCCGAAACTTGAGTAACTGAATGTGGGCGACTCTAAAGGCTCGTCAATACTATGGCTGTGGATTTAACCACTAGCACGTCAGAGGTATTAGCCATACGTGACGGGCTACCAGCTATTGACCAAAAAAGAACGTCAATGAGCGAACTCATCCTGAAACCCTACTGAGCCTGTCAGTGACAATATCCGTACAGTCCGGTCCGTTCGTCTATGAGCATCGCATGGCGGGCCTAGGGGGTTGGTAAAATTCAGACCCCCAAAAGCGGTACAAGTCGTGTCGAAGTGTAGCCCAGAACACCCTGAGATACTACTGGAATACCTACCAGTAAATCTCCTGCCTTGGCCAAGGAGTTCGTGTAATGGCTCTCCTAGACACAGCGTGACCTCACCCCCAATACCGGGAGAGACGAACCCCTGAAGATCCGCTCACTGCCTCCATGTGGCTCGGGACTGTACCCAACTAAAACCTGTTTGCACGTCTCCTTTGAGCGTGGTAGGGTAGTAATCAAAGTACAGTGGGAACTCATACGAGACAAATGACGATCCTCTGGTCGATGAACTAACCTGTACATATGTCACCAGGGAACTGCTATCTGACGTCAGGTATAAGACCAACTAGCATGTTCCCGACGAGTCCTGTCCGGTGTACTCATAACCCAATGAGCACCTGTATATATCTTAGGTGAACCAACTGACACCAGTGGCTTGTGAGACCGGCCACCGCCCCTCGTCGGGGTCTTGACTGTATACACTAGTCTACTCTGGAGTATCGATTGTAAGTCCATGTTGCGACCCCCGGTTCTTACGGGGAGGCGGAAACGGTATAAAAAACAAATTTTTATCGCAAGAGGCAACATGGACTAAACAAGGTCGGGATCGTTGTCTAAACTAAAACTAGCAAACTTGCTAAAGAGATTTAGCTACTCGGATGAAGATGGTTATACCTAAACTTGAACTCCTTCGTCTTCAAACTTTGTAGAGGTTGATGGTTCTCTTCTTGTCGCCTTCTTCCGTCGAAGATGGATCCACCTCGAAGGCTCGACCTTTGGGCTCTTTCTCGAACTTGGAGTGAACTAGAATCTCCGGCTTGCTAAACCCTTGATCCTAGAGTGAGTAGAGATTGATTAAGGAGTGCTTTTCTTTTAAAAGAGAATGATTCTCAACACATGAGAAGGTTTCTCTTTTCTAGAGGTAGAAGAAGATGAAGTGAAGAGAGAGAATCAATATGATAGAAAAATGAGCCTCCCTTTTTCCTTTTGCAACCATATCAAAAGAAAAAAGAATAATCAAATAATAACAATAATCAAAATGAAAAGGTTTGATGGAAAGTTTAGGAATGACTAATATCATTACAAACATTAAATGAAAAAGCAAGAATGAAAAAGCATCTTGCATTTGTAATGATGATGGTCAAATGTTCAACCATGGTCAACAAGTCAACCATGGTCAACAAGTCAACAAAAACTAACCATGACACAATTTCATTTTATTATATATTATTAAATGATGTAATACAAATCCATTAGGGTTTGGAAAAAGACAACTGTCAACTGTGCATACGCACCCGTTCCGAAACCCTAATGAAAAGCCCTCTTCCTCTTCCTCAAATAACTGTGCATACACACCTGCATTTTTGTTCCGAGGAACATGAATACTGAGAGATAAAAGCAACCCCAAATCATATACCAGTATCCGGCTCAAACCAGAGCCCGCTGGCAATATCCGTCCGGACTCCAAACGTGCACAAGTGCGCGGATGAGAACGAACCCTGTCGCAAAACCATGCGACCTCTGCTCTGTTTTGCCCATAGGCGAATACCCTCTGTGTGGGACTCTAAAGACTCGACACTACGCTGGCAGTGGGTTTAACCACAGACCGCAAGCGGCACTAGCTGTGCGTAACGGTCCCCAGGTAGATGTCGACAAGAAGGCTGACGAGGTGAAACCCCATCGGTACTCCTACTGAGTCTGAATGTGACAGTCTCCTTACAGTCCGGTCTGTTCGTCTGATACATCGCATGGCGGGCCTAGGGGGCGGTAAACGTCAGTCCCCCAATAGCGGTACAAGTCGTGCCGGAGCGAAGCCCAAAACACCCTGAGATAACACTGGAAACCTACCAGTATATCTCGTTTGCCCTGGCCAGGGACTACTTGTGTAATGGCTCTCCTAGACACAGCGCTATGTCAACCCCCAATACCGGGAGAGACGAATCCTGTCTAACCGTCACTGCCACCAAGTGCTTCGGGACCGCACCCAACCACCACCTGTTTGCACGACTCCTTTGAGCCGTGGTAGGGTAGCGATCAAAGTGCAGTGGGAACACACTCGAGGCGAAGTGCCAGTGTCAAGTCAGCGGACTAAGCTGTACTCATGTCACCTGGGAACTGATGACTGACGATAGGTATAATACCAACCTGTCAGTTCCCGACGAGTCCTGTCCAGTGTACTCCTAACCCAACGAGCACCCGTATACTATCTCCAGTACGACGTACTGATGGCTGTGGGACAGACCATCTCCCACACTGGGATGAGAAGCGCATACGCTAGTCTACTCCGGAGTATCGATGCCCTGTCTCGATAGTCCTGCGACTAGGGACCTGTATAAGGATGTGCTTATAGATTACCCAGCCCCCACTAGTGTGACTTCCATCACAACGCTGGTAATCAAGCAAAAGATCCTAAGGGCTCCACTAATGCGTATAAGTGATATAGTAAAATAAACACAAGCACACATTGAAGTAGAGACAAACCAAGTAGCATACTACTATTTTGAGCAAGATTGTATATACAAGGTGAATTTCCCAAGCATCCATTAAGTAATATACAAACTAGTATGATACAGTAATGGCCTCTAGGGCATATACACTAACAATCTCCCACTTGCACTAAGGCCATGTACTGGCGTATCGAAGACCTATCATCTCGATCAGCCGCTCGAACTGAGTCTGGGGCAGGGCCTTGGTGAATGGATCTGCAGTGTTGTCTTCTGAAGCAACTCTCCGAACCTCGATCTCCTTGCGATCCACGATCTCCCTGATCAGGTGATACCGCTTCAAGATGTGCCTGGATCTCTGATGGGACCTGGGTTCCTTCGCTAAAGCTATAGCCCCATTGTTGTCGCAATACAGAGGTATTGGATCAACAATGGACGGAACCACCTGAAGTTCTTTCAAGAACTTCCTCATCCAGACAGCTTCTTTTGCGGCATCAGATGCAGCGATGTATTCCGCTTCCATCGTCGAGTCTGCAACGGTTTCCTGTTTGGAACTCTTCCAACACACCGCCCCTCCATTGAGGGTAAAGACAAAGCCCGACATGGACTTGGAATCATCCTTGTCACTCTGGAAGCTGGAGTCAGCAAACGCCTCGATCTGGAGGTCTTTTCCGCCATACACCAAGAACATCTCCTTAGTCCTTCTCAGGTACTTGAGAATGTTCTTTACCGCTATCCAGTGTTTCTCCCCAGGGTTTGACTGATACCGGCTTACCACACTCAGTGCATAAGCTACATCCGGTCTGGTACACAACATCGCATACATTATAGAGCATACCGCAGAAGCGTAGGGTATAATAGACATGCGATCCCTCTCCAAATCAGTCTTGGGAGACATCTCTTTAGAGAGGGTGATCCCGTGACAAGCCGGTAGGTTACCGCGCTTAGAATCTTCCATACTGAATCTCTTCAGTATGGTGTCGATGTACCTGGACTGAGAAAGTCCTAATATCCTCTTGGATCTGTCACGGTAGA
The DNA here is from genome assembly GCA_030015575.1 of Agapanthus africanus. Classification (NCBI taxonomy): domain Eukaryota; kingdom Viridiplantae; phylum Streptophyta; class Magnoliopsida; order Asparagales; family Amaryllidaceae; genus Agapanthus; species Agapanthus africanus. Next base: position 50,625,491 of record JASDDO010000006.1, on the reverse strand, counting down.
TCCGGATACCTAGAATGTATGAGGCATCACCTAGGTCTTTCATGGAGAACCTGTGTGACAAGAACCCCTTGACAGATTGTAGCATAGGAATGTCATTTCCTATTAAGAGTATGTCATCCACGTATAAAACGAGGAATACTACAGTTCTTGCTACAAATCTACTATAGATGCATGGCTCATCTGGATTTTTGATAAAGCCAAATTCTTTGACCGTCTCATCAAAGCAGATGTTCCAACTCCGCGATGCCTGCTTTAGTCCATAGATGGACTTAAGCAACTTGCACACCTTTCCGCTGCTCCCACTCTGAATGAAGCCCTCTGGCTGGTCCATATAGACACACTCCTCTAAATTTCCATTTAGAAAAGCTGTCTTCACGTCCATTTGCCAGATCTCATAATCGTGGAAGGCAGCAATGGCAAGAAGGATCCGAATGGATTTCAGCATGGCTACTGGAGAAAAGGTTTCGTTATAGTCCAAGCCAGGTCTTTGACGAAAACCCTTTGCTACCAGCCTAGCTTTATAGGTCTCAACCTGTCCATCTACACCAATCTTCCTTTTGAAGATCCACTTGCATCCTACGGGTTTTACCCCGTCTGGAGCAATGTCCAACGTCCATACCTTGTTGGTGTACATGGACTCCATTTCGGTCCGCATTGCATCCAGCCATTTCACTGAGTCAACGCTCTGAACGGCCTGCTGGAAGCTAGTAGGCTCATCATAATCTATGATGCAATCCTCTCTATCCCCGTCTATGAGAAAACCGTAATATCTCTCGGGCGGATGAGACTGCCTACTACTCCTGCGGAGCGGCGTAGGAATGTCCTGTTCTGTTGAACCCTCTGGTTCCACTAAACTTTCAGTAATAGTCCGTGGTTCTGGAATTTCTTCCAGTTCTACTGCGCTCCCACTTATTTCCTTTTCTATGAACTGGTGTTCTAGAAAGTGGGCATGACGAGAAACAAGAACTTTTTGTTCCTCTTCGCAGTAGAAGAAATATCCCTTGGAATTCTTTGGATATCCCACAAACTTGCACAGTACTGAGCGTGCCTCGAGCTTGTCCGCATGCTGCTTTTTGACAAAAGCCGGACTTCCCCATATCTTAATGTGATTAAGATGGGGTCTCTTCCCACACCACATTTCAAATGGCGTGGTAGGCACAGTCTTAGTGGGAACTCGGTTCAAAAGGTATGCTGCTGATTCTAGCGCATATCCCCAGAATGATCGCGGCAACTCAGTGTTACTCATCATGGACCGCACCATATCCAATAGGGTGCGGTTCCGTCTCTCCGATACACCGTTATGTTGCGGGGTGTATGGAGGAGTAAGCTGAGAGAGAATTCCGTTCTCTTTTAAATAGTCCAGGAACTCGGCACTTAAGTATTCTCTACCTCGATCCGATCTTAGAATCTTAATACTTTTGCCGGTCTGTTTCTCTACTTCATTCTTATACTCCTGGAATTTTCCAAAGGCCTCGGACTTATGTTTCATTAAGAAGACATAACCGTACCTTGAGAAGTCATCCGTAAAAGTAATGAAGTAAGAATGTCCGCTTCGGGCATGTGTAGACATTGGACCGCACACGTCACTGTGTACGAATCCCAAGAGCTCGCTCGCTCTTTCTCCATGTCCAGTAAACGGAGTCTTTGTCATCTTTCCTTTGAGACAGGATTGACAAGTGGCATACGACTGATATTCGAACGCATTCAAATACCCTTCTGTATGTAACTTCGTCAACCTTCTCTCATTGATGTGACCCAATCTACAATGCCATAAGAAAGTCTGGTTTATTTCTGGAGACTTTCTTTTGTGTGCATTCTGGACATTGAAAATCTGTGGTTGGTTCAATACGTATATACCATTACTCAATGTACCTGACCCAATCAGAACTTGATTAAGGTGAATGTTTACAACATTACTTACAAACGCAAATTCATAACCTTCTTTAGAAACTAAAGATACAGAAATGATATTACAAGTTGCGTTGGGTACAAAAAAGCAATTACGCAAAACCAAAACATGTCCATCTGACATTCCCAGGTGATAGTCCCCCACGGCTTTAGCATCCATGCTAGCTCCGTTCGCAACTCTGAGGGTCATGTCACCTGCCTTCAAAACCCTACGGTTTCTCAACGCCTGCAAAGAATTACAGATATGAGATCCTGATCCGGTATCCAATACCCAGGAAGTAGAGTTTATTGAAAGACAGTTTTCAATAACATACACACCTGAAGCTGAAGCTGCAACCTGCTTCAATTCCTGTGTTCTGGCCTTCCAGGCACTGCAATCATTCTTCCAGTGTCCTTTCTTATGACAAAAGAAGCATTCTTCCTTATCCACAAGCTTCCCCGCTATCTTTGTTGCTTTACCTTTTCCCTTCGTATCCACTTTACTAACACCGCCTCTTGGTTTGGCGGGGGCCTTCTTCTTCTTTCCCTTGGCTTTCGCCTTGGACCTAGATGAAGATGATCCTCCTACAAACAAAGTGGATGTTTCCCTACTTTTCTGGGGTGCCCTCTGCGCTCCTCAGCATGTTGAGGAGCTCTGAAAGTTCAACCTCTTTTTCTTGTAAGTTGAAGTTCAGTATGAACTGGGCGTAAGTGGAAGGAAGGGACTGGAGAACTATATCCGTATATAGCTCACTCTCCAATGTGATCCCTAGGTCAGCGAGCTCCTCAATGTAGCCGATCATCTTTAGCACGTGCTCGGCTACTGATGATCCGACGGCCATTCTTGTCGAAAACAACTTTTTCGACGCTTCGTATCTTGCGATACGTGATTGCTCTCCATACAGTTCTTTTGTATGAAGCAATATGGACTCCATGTCCATATTCTCATGCCTCCTCTGATGTTCGTTGTCCATCGAGGCAAGCAGGAGGCATTTGGCCTTCGCGCTATCAATCTCCCAAGTCTTGCGGATTTCCTTATCCGCGACGCTGGAAGTTGGACCAGGGACAGGGGGAGCTTTGGTGGTAAGAAGATACCCCAGCTTGTCATAAGTGATTGCTATCTTGACATTCCTGAGCCAATCTTTGTAGTTTGGCCCTGTCAGTTTGTTTTTATCTAGGAGTAACTTAAGTCCAGTCATGTTGATTGGTCGCTGCAATTAGGAGAGAGAAGAAGAAACACTCAGCATGATGCTCTTGCAAGTTTAGAGTGGTTTTTAGTTTGTCTAAACAGGATGGCTCCCACTGTTTCTCGAATCCCTCCTCAAACCATAAAGGAAGAATTAGTCAGGATCAATCCCACCGTACAATACTTGCTTAACCGTTCAGCCAGGCCGGTGTCGGTACTTCGAGGGAGGTTTTCCAACGCTTTCGCGAAGTTCCTTAATTATAAAACCTCTTTTCCCTGGGGGCGTAGCCCCGCTAACACCTTTCTAGGCACCTACTAGGTTTATAGCATTGATCGTTAAGTGAGAAATTTCCCGAGGAGTAGCATATACTCACAGTAGGATCGGGATCCAAATATCATCGCGTGACGAAACTGAAGGAATCCTACCAGAATCACTACACTCCAAATGGTATGCAAATCTAGCAAGTTTCAGTACTTATGAAACTCCCGATGTGGATTTTTGCCCCATGCTCTTATGACCTTGACTTTGGCCAAAATATCATAAGTCACATGTCAAGTTCTGCCCGTCACTATCCAGGTTAATTTGGATCCATCCGTACCTACCCTTGACTTTGGCCAAAATGGCAGCACGACTGTCCCAAACCAACGCATCTAACTATGCTACACATGAACACCCAATAGCTACCAATCACCATGCCTTGACTTTGGCCAAAATACATAGCTTGAATACTATTGCCTATTCATGCGAAGCGACGGAGGGCTACGAATGGTTTTGGCAAAACCGTGAACGTAGTGAACTTGATTTGGTCGATGGAACGAGATAGCTTTTAAAAGGAGTGGCTCAAGCTCCGCATTTAAAAGTTGGTTTTGAAAAGAACCGAGTGGTTTTTCGAAATTGTTCCAACGACTTTAACTTGGTTTATTATCTTGCATTAGTTCTTTTAATGCGTGATATTCTTGCATTAGTACTTTTAATGCGTCCCATCATTTAATCCTACCATTGCAGAAAACAACCAAAATATGACGTACGCTTATGCCATTCGCATTCGCCACTGGGCCCCGTCATTACCCGTTAGGTTACTTAACTAACGACAGAGCAGGGGCTGGGCTAGCACGTCTGTAAAACATAAGCAACGCCTAAATAGTTATAGATATAGCAATAGTAGACATTACAGATCACAGATGAATGCATTGGATATACTAGCAATCCGCAATCCTTTCGATCCTGAAACGAAAAGCGGATAACACGGTCGCGGTGAATAGCAATACCCCACCCAAGACCCCTACGGGTGCGGCAAACTACCCGCCAAGTACCCGAAGCGTAGCAACCTCCCTCATCTCCATGAGTAGGCCACTCGACACTTCGGCATACCCGGTAGTTTGTGCACCCCCTCCATGGGTCTATCCTAGGAGCAAAAACAGTAAAAAGAATTATACAATGACGGCTACAACCCCGACCCGGTTGTGCGGCCAAACAAATAATATTATTACATCAATTTACATTTACAATGAATGAAAGAAAACCAAAAGCTCATCTCACATCCACCCCGGCTATTCACCCGCGACAGTCCAACCCATTCATATACACATTCCAATATCAAACACAGATCATGTATAACCCCGACTAATCGACTTATAGCGATTAGCCGACGTTCAATACATGCAAGCATCACAGATATAACCATCATAGTCAAAGTGCAGTGAAGTTCGGAAAAAAATACGGAATTATAGGACCCCAAAAGTGAATTTCAGTTCTGGAAAATCTGGGCACATATAATATATTTTAAAAATCCCAAAACCAACACACAAACACACTGCACGAAAAACGAGGCAGAGAAGAAAACAAACGGCGGCGGTTCCGCGGCACATGCCTACCTCGTGCCGCGGAACCGCGGCGGTTTAAATGAATTGGCTCATCGTTTTTCTTGGGTGTTCTAAAAAAAACCCTGAGACGATTTTACAAGTATAAATTTTTTCATTTTGAACCAAAAAAATTTCAACAGAAACTCAGGTTTTGTAAACTTTCCGGTTTTGTGATTTTTCGCTTCCGAACTTCGTTACACTTCACTACCAAGCTAGTTTAAGTTTAGTTAGGCTCTGATACCACTGTAAGTCCATGTTGCGACCCCCGGTTCTTACGGGGAGGCGGAAACGGTATAAAAAACAAATTTTTATCGCAAGAGGCAACATGGACTAAACAAGGTCGGGATCGTTGTCTAAACTAAAACTAGCAAACTTACTAAAGAGATTTAGCTACTCGGATGAAGATGGTTATACCTAAACTTGAACTCCTTCGTCTTCAAACTTTGTAGAGGTTGATGGTTCTCTTCTTGTCGCCTTCTTCCGTCGAAGATGGATCCACCTCGAAGGCTCGACCTTTGGGCTCTTTCTCGAACTTGGAGTGAACTAGAATCTCCGGCTTGCTAAACCCTTGATCCTAGAGTGAGTAGAGATTGATTAAGGAGTGCTTTTCTTTTAAAAGAGAATGATTCTCAACACATGAGAAGGTTTCTCTTTTCTAGAGGTAGAAGAAGATGAAGTGAAGAGAGAGAATCAATATGATAGAAAAATGAGCCTCCCTTTTTCCTTTTGCAACCATATCAAAAGAAAAAAGAATAATCAAATAATAACAATAATCAAAATGAAAAGGTTTGATGGAAAGTTTAGGAATGACTAATATCATTACAAACATTAAATGAAAAAGCAAGAATGAAAAAGCATCTTGCATTTGTAATGATGATGGTCAAATGTTCAACCATGGTCAACAAGTCAACCATGGTCAACAAGTCAACAAAAACTAACCATGACACAATTTCATTTTATTATATATTATTAAATGATGTAATACAAATCCATTAGGGTTTGGAAAAAGACAACTGTCAACTGTGCATACGCACCAGTTCCGAAACCCTAATGAAAAGCCCTCTTCCTCTTCCTCAAATAACTGTGCATACACACCTGCATTCTTGTTCCGAGGAACATGAATACTGAGAGATAAAAGCAACCCCAAATCATATACCAGTATCCGGCTCAAACCAGAGCCCGCTGGCAATATCCGTCCGGACTCCAAACGTGCACAAGTGCGCGGATGAGAACGAACCCTGTCGCAAAACCATGCGACCTCTACTCTGTTTTGCCCATAGGCGAATACCCTCTGTGTGGGACTCTAAAGACTCAACACTACGCTCGCAGTGGGTTTAACCACAGACCGCAAGCGGCACTAGCTGTGCGTAACGGTCCCCAGGTAGATGTCGACAAGAAGGCTGACGAGGTGAAACCCCATCGGTACTCCTACTGAGTCTGAATGTGACAGTCTCCGTACAGTCCGGTCTGTTCGTCTGATACATCGCATGGCGGGCCTAGGGGCGGTAAACGTCAGTCCCCCAATAGCGGTACAAGTCGTGCCGGAGCGAAGCCCAAAACACCCTGAGATAACACTGGAAACCTACCAGTATATCTCGTTTGCCCTGGCCAGGGACTACTCGTGTAATGGCTCTCCTAGATACAGCGCGATGTCAACCCCCAATACCGGGAGAGACGAATCCTGTCTAACCGTCACTGCCTCCAAGTGCTTCGGGACCGCACCCAACCACCACCTGTTTGCACGACTCCTTTGAGCCGTGGTAGGGTAGCGATCAAAGTGCAGTGGGAACACACTCGAGGCGAAGTGCCAGTGTCAAGTCAGCGGACTAAGCTGTACTCATGTCACCTGGGAACTGATGACTGACGATAGGTATAATACCAACCTGTCAGTTCCCGACGAGTCCTGTCCAGTGTACTCGTAACCCAACGAGCACCCGTATACTATCTCCAGTACGACGTACTGATGGCTGTGGGACAGACCATCTCCCACACTGGGATGAGAAGCGCATACGCTAGTCTACTCCGGAGTATCGATGCCCTGTCTCGATAGTCCTGCGACTAGGGACCTGTATAAGGATGTGCTTATAGATTACCCAGCCCCCACTAGTGTGACTGCCATCACAACGCTGGTAATCAAGCAAAAGATCCTAAGGGCTCCACTAATGCGTATAAGTGATATAGTAAAATAAACACAAGCACACATTGAAGTAGAGACAAACCAAGTAGCATACTACTATTTTGAGCAAGATTGTATATACAAGGTGAATATCCCAAGCATCCATTAATTAATATACAAACTAGTATGATACAGTAATGGCCTCTAGGGCATATACACTAACATCGATGCCATGTCTCGAAACTCCCATGACTAGGGACCTTTTAAGGATGTGCTTATAGACCACCAGCTCCCACGTATATGATCACCCTCATACTGCTGGCAGTCAAGCATGAATCCTAGGGGCTCTATCAACGTGCAATAGTGACCTGTAAGGTCACCTAAAGCAGTACACGATGATAAAGGTAAACCAGATAGCATACTATCATCTTGAGTAAGACTGTCTTACCGGGATAGGTCCTCCCTCAATCATTGCAATCACGTGCCTGTGATCCAATAATTGACTCTGAGGGCACTATCTCCAACAATTTTCCACTTGCACTCAAGGCTAATTATTACGATGTCGCATACTCACAGCCCGTGTGATACCGAACACCCAACTCCTCTACTAGTCAGTCTCACAAATCCCGTTTGCGAAACTATTGCGTTCGAGGAATAGCTTCAGCGAGTGGATCCGCTATGAAGTTTCTTTCTATGTCTCTCTATATCTCAATTTCGCGGAGAATGCCATCTCCCGAAATGAGCAATACCTGTCTTAGAATGTGTCTGGATGTCTGATAGGACCTAGCTCATAAATGAACTCCAAATCCAAACTTCTTAGACTGTATCGTCAACTGAACTTAATCAGTATCCTGCGCCATGCCTCCCTCAGTATTGCCTTGGACCACCGGTCCAAAATACCGCCCCTCGTCAGAAGAAAAACTATAACTCTGACAACTTCCTTGTCGTCCAGGTCACCTTGGAAGCCTGGAATGATAACTGTCTCCCGAATGAGGCTGTCGTTATCATATCCTTAGAACATCCACTTATGTTCTAAAACTGTTTCCGACTGTTTCTCCAGGATTTGATCAATGTCAACTTATTGCATCTAGTGCAAGAACAACATCCGGTGTGGTACTTGACATCTCATGATTGACTCAATTGCCTAAGCAAGTGATCTGCCAATCATGCACTTCCCTCTCCCCTTTAGTCTGTAAGACACCTTTAGAGAGGGTGACTCCATTACCTGCAGGTACACTACCATGCCAGGAGTCGTCTATTCTAAATACTCTTAGAATGCTGTCTAAGTACCCTTAATTGGGAAACCACCCAAATCTAGATCTAAAACCATAGATCTAGTAACAGTATGTCTGATATAATGTCCAAGTCCCATGTGGAGAAACCACTGTGTGACGACCAAAGTATAACCGATTGTAGTATAGGAATATCACTTCCTACTCTGTGTATGTCATCCAAATACCAGGACATCACACCCTACTACCTTCTTAACAGATCCATCCCCTATTCTGATGAAGTCAAACCTATGACTGTCACATTAGAAATTGATGATCTATCTCCGCTATATCTGCTTTAGTCTATAAATAGACATAAGCCACCTGTCCACCAATGCTTCCGCTGCTCCCACTGACTACGACAACCCTCTGGCAGAGTCATATAGACGTACACTTCTAAAGCAAGTTTAGAACGACGCTATACTCATCCTCCTTCCGGGTCTCACGGTCTGGAACAATAGCAATGGCAAGTCTGGGTAAACAAGAACTTCCCTGTCACCATCCTTGAGGCTACCGGAGTACCTCTCGGGTGCTCGAAGTTACCCACCTTATCTGCGGAGTGGCCAATGGAATGTCAAACCAGATTGAATCTTTAGGTTCCTTATCAAATCTTCAGTAATCGTTCGCGGTTCTAGAATCACTTCCAGTTCTACCATACTCCCACTACTGTTTTTCTGAAAAAATCCATTTTATTAAAACTGTGGCTAGTCTAGAACAATATCGCTATTGATCTTCCAGATGGTAGAAAGTCAACCCTCGTCATAGCCTGGGTCAACCCACAAACAGCCATTACAGAAACGTGCCTTGAGTTATCCAGAGTCTGGTTTTAAGCATAAGTCGGACAACTCCCCGTACATTAACAATATCAAGATATGAACTGTTCTATATCTAATATAGAAACATATGAACTAATTTAATTGAACCAGATTCAAATCATGCAGCTGTCTCCAGTGCATGTTAACTAAATGGAAGGAGGCCGATCAGCGTTACTCAACTTAGGAGCACTTCCAATTATGAGTAACCTGAAAGAGAAGCAAGTTCTCTTAATCATTACTATCAACTGAATACCATACACAAGTATCTACATCTTAGATCACTTTGAAGAATCCCGATACTTGCAATGCCTGGTTCTCTACTTTATTCAAATACCTATAACTTCTCAAAATTCGGACCCTGTGTTTCCACGAAACACCTGTCTAAAAACTAGAGAAGTCATAAGTAAACCGAATATAGTACGAGGACCAACCCCTCTGTCCTCATGGACGCTGGACAACATACAATACTCTGTATAAGTCCCCTGAGTCTAATAACTCAAACCTTGTGTGTTGTAGCTTGAAAACTGTACTTATGGTTAAGAAGAATTACACCGCTGCTTAATGCTTCTTACCTAACCATCCACTGATATAGGTAAATGTCATCGACATAATTTCGAAAAGGTATATCTCACTCTATAAAAATAGACGTACAGATATATCAATTTGAAATTGGTGCATGACAGCAGATATTCAAAACCATATATTTGTCGTCCAGCAAACAACCCAGGTGACTTCCTCAAATATCACCGATTACAACGAATCCCGATATAATGAGGATGATCACCCAATTCCCAATAACTTACTCCCACTCATCATCTGTAAAACCATACAGATGTGAGAATCATACCTGGTAAATACATACCCTGGAGTAAGTATGTAATCAGGAAATCAGTTTTCCTTTAACAGTACACAGTGAAACTGAAACATTAAAATGTTTCGATGGGGTATCCCGGTATTCCTAGTAATGCCTTTTCCATTATCCAGATTCACAACTGTAACCGTGTAATTCTTTGCCATTTTTCCAAATCCCTTTATATGTCTTTAGTCATTACCTTCTGTACACCCTTTTAGGCCAAATGGTTTTCTTCCTTCCCTACCGTTCGGCACCAGCCTATGGTTTGGAAGAAGACTATCCAATAAGCATAATGGGTGTACTGTCCTAATCCTAGGAGCACTCGCAATGCGAGAGAAGGTGAAGATAAAAGACAACCGAATAAACCTTATTCCTATTTCTCCTGAACCAGAATCCATCCCCGAACTGGAACAAGTTCCTTTCGAGTTCGTATATAACCATACGATGGAGTATCCAATAAACTGTGGATCTTCGTAGTGATACGGAGTGTTCTGGAGAAATACAAAGGTGATTTAGGATTGGCGAAGAAATACTTGGTTTGGTCGTGAATAGCAGTAGCAATTTACTTTGCCCTCTTACTAATCCCTTGTTATGTCTTTACTTAATACCTTATGTACACCATCGTTAGGCTAACTGGTTTTCTTCATTCCCTACCGGTCGGCACCTGCCTAATGTTTGGAAGAAGACTATCCAATTTGCGTAATAGGTGTACTATCTCCTAAACCAAGGAGTACTCGCAACCTGAGAGAAGGTAAAAGGAAAAGACAACTGAATAGTCCTATTCGTTTTCTCCAGAACCGGAAACCATCCTCGAATAAATCCCTTCGAGTTCGTATATAACCATACGATGGTTTTGTCCAATGGAAGTGGACGTTCGTAGTAATACGGGGTGTCCTGGAGAAAAGGGTAAAAGTAGGAGTGGCAATGAGGTTTGCAACTCTGACAATCCAAAAGCCAGTGTTTAAGAAGGTTCGGTCAACTTGGTCACTGAGTCATAGTCTTAGGGTCGGGTCAATGGTCGCTGCCAAAAAGAGAGAGAAAAGAAACACTCAGCATGCACTCTAACCTAGATCAGAATGGTTACCAATTTATCTAATCTGGAAACCTCCCACTGTACCGTCAAATTCTCATCCAAATCTGAAAGAAGAATTAGTTGGGATCACCCGAGGAGTAAACCAACTCATCAGTGGGAATCGTGGATCCAACTATCATCGCATGATTACGTGACAGAATCCGCTCACGTCATCACACTCCAGAAGGTATGCGCATACCTGGCACGTTTCAGTTTCTTTAGAAACTCCCGATGTGATTTTTACCCCATGCTCTTATGACCTTGACTTTGGCCAACATATCATAAGTCACATGTCAAGTTCTACCCGTCATTCTCCAGGTTAATTTGGCCCACCCGCACAAGCCTTTGACTTTGGCCAACAAGGCTATACGACTGCCCCAAACCAACGCATCTATCTATGCTGCATATGAATACCCAATAGCTACCAATCACTGTGCCTTGACTTTGGCCAACATACACAGCTTGAATACTATTGACCACCCATATGAAACGACGGAGGGCTACGAATGGTTTCTGGCGAAAACCTTTAACGTAATGAACTTGATATCGTTGAAGGAACTGAATAGCTTTTATGAAAATATAGTGACGAAAACCTTTGCTAAAGAGGTCACTCCCGGTGAAGGGATCTCGGCTCTTTCCCCGTAGAATGAGGTACAGGATATTCCAACTGAATACCACGATGCAAAGCAAAAGTAATCGGCTATAGTGAAGTTATTGCCCTGAGGCAAACTTCTGTCCAAGGGGTCACTCCCGGTGAAGGGATCTCGGCCCTTGCCTCGTAGACTGAGGAGCAGGATATTCCAACTGTATACCACGATGCAAGACAAAAGAGAACGTCCTTGCAATAACAGCTTTTTTTGAAAAGTGTTCCAACAGCATCAGATTATGTTTGTTTTTAACTTGCATTGATCCGAATCAACACAGTCCCGTCAATTGATCATACCAATAAAGAACGAAAATAATGATGTACGTATATGCCATCCGCATTCGCCACTGGGTCCCGTCATTACCCGTTAGGTTACTTAACTAACGACAGAGCGGGGACTGGACTGGCGCGGATGCAAAACATATACAACATCTACTAGTATATATATCAATATATAATATTTCGCTCAAGGCGTGATAAAAATGCAACATCACAGAAATGTACAGCATCACAAAACAATACAGATATCTGGGATCCCCGGGTTTCACAGAGCCGCTACTGAAACCCGACGTTCCCCTGGTCGTGTGGATAGCCTGTGCAATGAAATCCTAGACCCCTACGGGCGCGGCAAGTTACCCGCCAAAACCTGAAGCGGGGCAGCCCCCTTCAGCAACGTGAATGGACCACCCAGCACTTCACGGAATCCGGTAACTTGAGCACCCCTCCGCGGGGTAATCCTAGTACAGAAAGTAAAATATACATACAACGGGTACATCGACCTCGACCTGGTCGTGCCCCAAAAGAATAATACAAACAGGCAGTGACGGCAGTCCACATGTCGGACGCTCGCCCCGCAATATCAAATGTACATAATACAACAAAAACTGTACTAGCATTGCATCCAGGCTATCCCCCACGACCAATCCGCAACATCACAGCAATACACATAACATCAACGTGAATGTCACGTTCGCAAATCCGTCTAACCGGGCTATAGCAGTTAGACAGGATTTACCGATCAAGTGACATTCACGGTCACAGATATAATGTAAATACTGTGAACTAATTTGTTTAAAATATCCGATCGATCAAATTTTACTAAGTGGGCCCCAAGCATTACTGTAGCAGATGAAGAAATTCTGGGCGCAAAAAAAATATTCCAAAAACCCTATTTTACACTCAGGAGCTCTCTGTAAAATTTTTGGGCCATGAACAGTCAAGATTGCGGTGGAACCGCGGCCCAAGTATGGGTTTGGCCGCGGTTCCGCGGTGGAAAAGTGGGATCATGTAACCAAAATTTCACAGAATGCTTAGAACTTCCTGTTCATCATTCTGCAACAACCTGAAAAATTTTTGGACTCCAAAAAATTTCGACAGAAAACTGGTGTGCATGAAAAACACGGTTTTGGGATTTTTGCTCGATCGAAACTTTAAACATACTAGACCAAGCTAGACTAGGTTAATGGCGAGGCTCTGATACCACTGAAAGTGAACGGCGGCGCCCCGGCCGTCAATCCGACGCCGGAATGCGGAAGCGATGATTTACTTTAACTTTTCAAACCGGCACCACCGCGCACTATAAACCGGGATCATGGCATTAATCTAGTCCTGGCTATCTAGAGAAGGGGGGTAGAGAGATATACCGAGCGATACGTGTCCTTCGGTCTTCTTGTCATCGTCCCGATCTTCCCGTGGAATCTCCGGTCTCCACCACGTCGCCGGAAGGGCAACACGTCGCCGACTTCTTTTACGGGCTCCCACCTCTGGACCGAGGCAACTCGGGCACGAAGCTGGCGAGTCGACGTGCCCAAGGTTTGCTGTAGAATAGTGTAGTGCTCTTTTTGTCTCTAGGGGTTAAAGTTGCCATGTATTGGTGGAGGTAATGAAGTGATAGCATTTTTAGATGAACTTGGGGATTTTTCCAAGCATAAAGAGATGAAAAACCCCCACTCCAAATTGGGACAGCCCCCTCCCTCTTAGTGGCCGGCCTCTCCATGAGAATGAGAGGAGAGAGTGAGAGAATGAGGGAGGAGACTCACTAATCCAAAAGAAAGCAAGTACAAAAGCTATCATGCATGAGAGAGAAAACGGGTGATGATGATCAAGAATCATCACAACTAAAAACACACTCAACAACAACCATCATCAAAACCAAGTCACACAAAAGTGAAGCCATCATGAAGTGAGGAAGTCAAATGAAGCCAAATGATGGTGCAACTATCATGACACTTCAAAATGCAAAGACAACCCTCCAAAATGCTTATTTGCACAAATGCAAATAAGCCCTCCTCTACCAATCTTCGGCCAATGAAAGATACAAAGAAATATGGCCGAAACAGAAAGAAAACTGGCAACTCCAGAAAACTGGTCCCCTAATAAATTACAGGAAAACCCCGATACTGTGTATACACACCCGCATCTGTATTCCGACCGAATACAAATGCAATGAGACAAAATCTACACTGTACTATACTAGGATCTGGCTTAAACCAAAGCCGGCTAGTATTATCCGTCCGATCCTGATCCGTGCAATACCGCACGTATCTGATCGAACCCTGCCATATATCCATACAGCCTCTAGTACTAACCGTCCGATCCTGATCCGTGCAATACCGCACGTATCTGATCGAACCCTACCATATCTCCATACGGCCTCTACAGCGTTTCGCCCGAAACTTAAGTAACTGAATGTGGGGGACTCTAAAGACTCGTCAATACTATGGCTGTGGATTTAACCAATAGCACGTCAGAGGTATTAGCCATACGTGACGGGCTACCAGCTATTCACCAAAAGGGACTTCGATGAGCGAACTCATCCTGACACCCTACTGAGCCTGTCAGTGACAATATCCGTACAGTTCAGTCCGTTCGTCTATGAGCATCGCATGGCGGGCCTAGGGGGTTGGTAAAAGTCAGACCCCCATAAGCGGTACAAGTCATGTCGGAGTGTAGCCCAGAACACCCTGAGATACTACTGGAATACCTACCAGTAAATCTCCTGCCTTGGCCAAGGACTTCGTGTAATGGCTCTTCTAGACACAGCGCGACCTCACCCCCAATACCGGGAGAGACGAACCCCTGAAGATCCGCTCACTGCCTCCATGTGGCTCAGGACTGTACCCAACTAAAACCTGTTTGCACGTCTCCTTTGAGCGTGGTAGGGTAGTAATCAAAGTACAGTGGGAACTCACACGAGACAAATGACGATCCTCAGGTCGATGAACTAACCTGTACACATGTCACCAGGGAACTGCTATCTGACGTCAGGTATAAGACCAACTAGCATATTCCCGGCGAGTCCTGTCTGGTGTACTCATAACCCAATGAGCACCTGTATACATCTTAGGTGAACCAACTATAGGGTTGCTATGCACGCGCACAAGGGTCTACGAGGCATCAACCATGCCCGATTAAAAAATTAGACGTGCCGAACAACCCGAAGCCGGATCTTTAAACTAGAACTTAGGCGAAAACTAACATGCTAAACACTTTAACACTAAGTGAGAGGGATTACAACCTTTGTAGATCCGGTCCTTCACTTCATATGCTCCGTGTTGAGGTCCCTTCGCTGCGATCATCGTGCTCTGGACTCTCGAGAGGCTTCACAAAGAGAAAGGTGCAGTCTTGCTTCCGATCTTCGATACAAAGATGATCTACCTTGAAGTTTCATTAACACAAGCTAACACTCATAATATGAAGTGAACACCCTCATCTAAATGGCAAGGGAAGATGAGGATGATGAACTAGGATTTTTGCACTCTTTATTTATCTTTTTCTCACATATTTTCATCATAAATATCAAAGCTAGAAAGCTTTGTAAGCAAAGAAGAAAAAGGAAGAAGATGAACAATATGATAAGAATCCTTTTTGGATGAATAATGCAAAGAAGATAATGATGAATAATGCAACCATGGTCAACTAAACTCATGTAGAGAATTAACTTGGGTTAGGGTTTGGGTTGGGTTAAAGCATGAGTCACTTGAAAATATCTTTCACAAAACAAAACCAAAACCTTCTAGAATCATCTAGAAAGCTTAACCCTAATCCAAACCCTAATCATGTTTAAACTCCACTAAACATGTTGCATTAGTTATCATATCATGTTACAATATTATATATCACATGTTAGTTGTATGTATGCCCTAGAGGCCAGTATTGTACAGATGATGTATATTATATTGGATGCTTGGACATATATAGAGATGGCTTTCTTGCTCGATATGATAGTATGCTATCTGGTTGCACTTTATATTAACATTTATACTAGTCTCTTTTAAACTGTCTTATAGTTATATGTTGGTAAAGCCCTTAGGATGTGTACTTGACTACCTGGACTATGATGCAGATCATACTAGTGGGGACATGGTAGTCCATAGTTACATCCTTCAAGGTCCATAGTCGTGGGTGTATCGAGACGGGGCATCGATATACCAGTGTAGACTAGCGTATACGCTTCTCGACCCATGAGATGGGCGATGGATGATCCCATATCCATTGGTGTTTGACATCAGAGATGGTATACGGGTGCTCAGTGGAGACTGGGTACACTAGACGGACTCGCCGAGAACTCCCAGATGGTATTATACCTCACGTCAGATGGCAGTTCTCAGGTGACACTTGTGCAGGTTAGTCTGTAGACCCGAGATCGTCATAGAGTCTTGTGTGATTCCCACTGTGCTTTGATCTCCACCTTACCACGTCCATGAGGGCGTGCAAAACGGTAGTCTTTGGGTACAGTCCCGAGTCACATAGAGGCAATGAGCGATAGGAGGGGTTTCGTCTCTCCCGGTATTGGGGGTTGATGTTGCGCTGTGCTCGATTGGCCGTAACAGGGAAGTCCCTGGCCAGGGCTGATCAGAGATTTGCTGGTAAGTGTTACCAGTAGTTTCTCGACCCGTTATGAGCCTCACATCGGCCCGACTTATCGGTTATTGGGGTCTGACGTTTACCACCCCTAGACTTGATATGCGACATATCAGACGAACAGACCGGACTGTACGGTAAGTGTTACTGGTTGGTTTCACAGGAGTGTGAGCGGGCTAGCTTGTCGATCTTCTGATCGCTTAATACCCGGGTGGCCGTTACGTTTAGCAGACCGCTTGCGGCTTGTGGATGCTTGATATGATCATCATCTGCTACCGGCGTAATGACGAGTCTTTAGAGTCCTACACAGAGGTTTCCTGGCTCAAGCGAAACGAAATAGGAGTGCATATGAGATATGTGCGGGACCGAGAATAATGCGTGTATGTGATACCGTATTTCATTCTCGCGATAGAATGTTTCGAATGGTTGTATGCGATATGACCTAGTTATCGAATCATTGATTCGATAAATCGATACATTGAATACTAGTCGGTTATGTGCGACATGACCGGATCATTGAATCAAGTGTTGGTTTAATGATTTAATGTATAATTATATATTTGATATATTAATTTGCATTAACTAGTATTGGTTCATTTTAAAAGGATTTTCTCACTTGAAGTGCACATTGTATATGTGATATGCTTTTGTGTGCACTTGATTGTATCATGTTTAATGATACATATTTACTTGGGTTTGTGCAAAGAATTAAACCATGGTTATGATAATGGTTAGGGTTTTGAGTTATTCATCTATTTTTTTTATCCATTCTTTATTTATTTAAATGGATAAAAGAAAAGAAAATGGTTTCTTTTTATCATGAAGCTTCATGAAGCTTTGACTAAAGAGACCATTTTGTCTTCATGCTTAACCCTAACCATTCCCACTTACCATGGTCTATTCTCTACACTTAACCCTAGTTAGGATATGATAAGTATTGATTTCTTTTCTATTATGATATACTTTTATCATATTCTTTCTTCTTCTTCATCATCTTCTTCTTCAAGAAAAGCTCAAGTCCATCAATGGCAACTTGAGCAAAAGTGAAAGAAATCCAATTCTAAAGTGAACCCACCTCCTATTTCTTCACCCTCTACCTCTTGCCAAGTAGTATAGGGTGTTTTCTTCACAAGTTTCACAACTTGGTGAAGTTTGAGCTTGAACTTGCGATGCCTCGACGTAGATCATCTTCGGCACGAAGCCGACGACCTAGTCCGCCCAATTCTCCGATGAAGCCGACGATTGAGTTCGGGATACGAGATGGACAGCGAGAGGACGCCTACGTGGAGCAAAGGAAGTGGAGAACCGAATCTACAAAGGTTGTAGCTTCTTATCTTTAGTTAAGTTGTTAACTAGATTCGTATTTCGCCTAAACTTCTAGTCGACGATCCGTATTAGGGTTTCTCGGCACCCGTAAAATTTTAAATTGGCATGGTTGATGCCTTGTGAGACCTCTTGAGAGTGCCTAGGAACCCTACAGTGGTATCAGAGCCTAGCTAGAGCCTTAGGCGAAGTCTAGACGACGTTTGAAATCCGAACGAACATCGAAACCCATTCGCAAAATGCTCTCTGGAAATTTTCTAAAATTTTGAATTTTTGTCAATTAAAAATATGCAGAAAAATAAGCAGGGTCTTATTTGAATTACTGTGAAAAACGAGGGTCTAAATCCATTAATCCACCGCGGAACCGCGGCACAAGCTAGGCATGTGCGGCGGTTCCGCGGCCGTACTGTCCCCTTGTCTGATGATTTCTGCACAGTAACTCATATAATTTAATGCTATATTTTCTGGGTATTTTTTATTGTGACTCTACAGATGAGTATTCTGGGGTAGTATTGGGAATCAAAGATTCGATCGGATTATCAAATTTTGTCTGTGTGGTTTTCCGGATGACTTTAGAATATGTTAAAAAGTTCGACCGGATATAAATACCCAACTTTTCCCCTGCCGAAAAATATCCAAGTGTTGGATTTTTGTGTGGTTTAAGGACGTTCTGAGTAGTGCAAGTAACGCGATGGTCCCTCTAGAAGACAACAAACCTTAACTCGATTATGTGACCGTCTTGAACTGCCCTTTGAACCTTCGGGTTTGGGGCAGTACGGCGTGCCACATGTGAGGCGTTGGCTTGACCCTTCTATGGCTGGACCGTTGGTACTGAGGCATGAAGTGAATGTCTTTGAACCTATTTCATGTGTTGAACGGTTTCGGGAAAACTTGGGTGTTCGAATGTTTGATCGGAAAGTTTAATATATTCTATTTATTCGGAATGGGATACAATAATTAGAATTCCCAAATAGTTATGAGATAACTGAATGAATGTTATAAATCTAGCGGTTTAGTTTCACTTGATATTGAAAAGTGTTTTCGATAATGAGACTAAAATGCGTGGTTTATAACTGTTAGGCATGTGATGTCTAAGTATTTCATTTGATTAGGCATGTGATGTCTAAAAGGGTTGCGGATTCCAACTGTTGTAGTTTTACACTTTCTTTTCTGTGACCGTAAGTGTAGTATGTCGATATCGCCGGTTTCGTTGCTATATGCCAACGACAATTGGGGTATGCATACTTACTTACGTTGATGACATGTGATGTTATGTGTTGCTGGATATGTTATATTGGATTGTCGTGTTTGAATAGCCGGGGGTTTTTATGTGAGATTAGTGTTTTTCACTTTCATTCATGTAAAAACTTGTATGTAATATTCTTTTATCTGGGGCACTTCCAGGTTGCGGAAGTTGTCACCTTTTGTATATTATTTACTTTTCCGCATTAGGATAGACCCAAGGAGGGGAGCACAAGTAACCGGGTTCTGGGGTCCAGTGGGAGACCAACTCGAGGAGTCAAGTCTGGGTTTCCTAACCCTAGAATTGACAGGGTTGCTTGCCGCTCTCGTAGGGGTCTAGGGGTGTGGGATTGGCTATTCATCACGACCGTGGAATCCGTGTTTTGTACTGGCTCGTATTGAAAACACGGACATCCTAGTAAATCCAATGTTTCATATGTTTCTTCTGCTGCGATATCTGTGATGTGATCATGTGATGTTCTGTGATAGATACAGTATATAGTATATATGATATATTATATAGACGTTACTTATGTTTTGCACCCGCACTAGCCCTGCCCTGCTCTGTCGTTAGTTACCTAACCTAACGGTGCACGAGGGGACATCGAGGCGAATGCGGATGTCATAAGTGTACGTCGTATTTATCTGTGATGTTTAGGTAGTTAAATGATGGGACTTCATTAATGTGATTAATGAAAGAAAAGAAACCTAAGATGTTGTAGAATCAAATTTTAAACAAAACAGGTAGCTACAGTTCTTGCTTTGCATAGCGGTATATATGATATACCCTGCACCTTATTCGATGAGGAAAGGACCGAGATCCCTTCACCGAGAGTGACTCCTTTAGCAATAACTGGAAGATGCTACACACTCGGTTTGTTTTTGATTGCTTCTATAGTTTTTTCTTTGCACAGTGATATATATGATATATCCCGCACCTCATTCGACGAGGAAAGGGCCAACGATCCCTTCACCGGGAGTGACCCCTTTAGCAAAACTAGAAAAGCCTCAAAATCACTCCAATTAAAAACTTCATTTGCTTCTACAACGATATCAAGTTCATTACGAAATAGGTTTTCAGAAAAACCTGACGTAGCCCTCCGTCATTTCAGATAAAGACTATTTAGTATTCGTGCTGCGTTTGTTGACCTCTGTCAAGGCGTAGTGTGCGGTAGCTAACTAGTAATTATCTGTAAAGCATGTGATGTGATTGGATTAGGGTAGTCGTACAACCTTGTTGACCTCTGTCAAGGGTCGTGCGAGTGGGTTTGATTCAATCAAGAAATAATGGGTTGAACTTGACTAGTGCACTATGATTTGTTGACCTCTGTCAAGGTCATGGCACACTAGGGGCAAAATATTATCGGGAATTTCAAGTGTTGAAATTTGCAATGAGATTGCATACCTTCTATGAGATAGTTGGATCCCGATACCCACTGCGAGTAAGAGTTACTCCTGGGAGAGTTTTGCACACTACAATTAGCCGATCAAGTAGGTGTCTAGAAAGGTGTCAACGGGGTTACGCCTATGGGAAAACGAGGTTTACTTTAATTAGGTCTGTGCGAAAGCACGGGGAACCTCCCTCAAAGTACCGACATTGGCCTGGCTGAAAGATCGACGAAGTTGTAGGGTGTAATTAATCCCGGCTAGTCTTTCCTTTTAAGGTTTGAAGGAAGATTTGATAAAAACCAGTGGGAGCCATCCTGATAAGATAAGATAATAACCAATCTGATCTTGCACGAGCATACGCTAAAGTGTTTTCTTCTCTCTCTCTCCAGGTAGCGACCATTTCATGCCTTAATCAAGATAATAATATAAATGTATTGACCGAACCCGCATGTTATACTGTGCAGGGGAATGTTGAACCCGTTCGATCTTATAAGTGTTATAAGAATGAACAGGAAACATGAGAATATTTGGATTCTCACATCGCCCAAACGGAGAACATGCATGTTGATGCATCATCTTCGGGTGTGTTTCTCATTGAGAACTGTTTCTCAGTTCACCCTACGTCCTGGGTATTAGATACCGGATCAGGATCCCACATATGTAAGATGTTACATGGGCTACGTAAAGGTAGAGAACTGGGAAAAGGTGATCATTCCGTTCAAGTAGGGAACGGTGCAAGTATTGCAGCCAAAGCAGTTGGCGAATATCATCTTGTATTGCCAAGTCGTAATACACTGATTCTAAATGAGTGCTATTATATACCGAACATGATGTGCAACATTATATCAGTTTCTTTATTAAGTAAAGAAGGATATAATTTTGTAGTAAAGGATAATGTTATGAACATATCCTAGATCAAAAGTTGATTGCATCAGGCTCGTTACATAATGGCATATTCATTCTAAATCAGAATACAGTCCTCAATATACAAAACACACACAAGAGGAAAAGTTCAGAAATGAACGAATCCTTCTTGTGGCATTGTAGACTTGGTCATATCAATGCGACACGACTGGCTAAGTTACATAAAGATGGTTATTTGAATCCGTTCGAATTATCATCTTATGATACTTGCCATTCATGTCTCAAAGGAAAACTGACCAAAGCTCCGTTTAGTGGACACGGAGAAAGAGTTACCGAACTCTTAGGACTGGTACATAGTGATGTATGCGGTCCCATGTCTACGCATGCCAGGAACGGTTCTTCCTAGTTCATTACATTCACTGACGATCTCTCTAGATTCGGACATGTATTCCTGATGAAACAAAAGTCTGAAGCTTTTGAGAAATTCAGAGAATATAAGCACGAAGTAGAAAAACAAATGGGCAAAAGTATTAAGATCCTTCGATCTGATCGAGGAGGAGAATACTTAAGCAATGAGTTCCTAGATTATCTAAAAGAGAATGGGATTCTCTCTCAACTTACTCCTCCTTATACACCACAACACAACGGTGTATCGGAGCGGAGGAATCACACCCTATTAGATATGGTGCGCTCTATGATGAGTACAGCTGAGTTACCTATTTCCTTCTGGGGGTATGCGCTTGAGACAGCAGCATACCTATTGAATCAAGTTCCAACTAAATCTGTACCTACCACACCATATGAGATATGGAGTGGGAAGAGACCATGTCTTAAACGAGTTAAGATATGGGGTTGTCTGGCTTATGTCAAAAGGCAAAATCCAGACAAACTCGAGGCACGGTCAGTTCTATGTAAGTTTGTGGGATATCCTAAACATTCAAATGGATATTTTTTCTACCACAGTGAACAACAAAAGGTGTTTATTGCTCAACATGCCACCTTTTTAGAAAAGGAATTTCTTGCAGAAGAGATTAGTGGCTCTGAGGTAGAACTGGAAGAAGTTCCAGAAACACAAACTGTAACTGATGATTTAGTGGAACCAGAGGATTCAGTAGTACCCGACGAACCCCAGCCTCTCCGCCGATCTAGCAGGGTTTCTCATCCACCTGAGAGATACTACGGTTTTCTCATTGACGGTGGAAGCGAGGATTGCATCATGGAGGATGATGACCCAACTAGCTTCGAGCAGGCCATCACGAGTAGGGACTCGGTGAAATGGCTGGATGCTATGCGGTCCGAGATGGAATCCATGTACACCAACAAAGTATGGACTTTGGAAGTTGCTCCTGAAGGGGTAAAACCCATCGGGAGCAAGTGGATCTTCAAGAAAAAACTTGGTGTAGATGGGAAAGTGGAGACTTTCAAAGCTAGACTTGTTGCAAAAGGCTTTCGTCAAAGACCAGGTGTGGACTATGACGAAACCTTTTCTCCAGTGGCTATGCTTAAATCCATCCGGATCATGCTTGCCATCGCTGCATATCATGACTACGAAATCTGGCAAATGGATGTTAAGACCACCTTTCTAAACGGTGATTTGGAAGAGTGGGTGTACATGACTCAGCCAGAGGGCTTCGTAGACAGTGGGAGCAGCGGGAAGGTGTGCAAGCTTCTTAAATCCATTTATGGATTAAAGCAAGCATCGCGGAGTTGGAAGATCTGCTTTGACGTCGTTATCAAAGAGTTTGATTTCGTCAAAAACCCATATGAACCTTGTATTTACAAGAAGTTAGCAGAGAGTAAGGTTGTCTTCCTCGTATTGTACGTGGACGACATACTCTTGATAGGAAATGATATTCCTATGCTGCAATCGGTCAAGCTCTTCTTATCAGAAAGATTCTCAATGAAAGATCTTGGTGATGCCTCCTGCATATTGGGAATTAGGATCTATAGAGATAGATCCAAAAGGATTTTGGGATTGTCCCAATCCAGGTACATTGACACCATGCTAAAGAGATTTAGTATGGAAGAATCCAAGCGTGGGAACTTGCCCACGATCTCTGGAGTCACTCTATCCAAAGAGATGTCTCCCAAGACTGATTTGGAGAGAGCTCGCATGCAAGGGATACCCTATGCTTCGGCTGTAGGCTCTATCATGTATGCGATGCTATGTACCAGACCCGATGTAGCATACTCACTAAGTATAGTGAGCAGGTATCAAGCTGATCCTGGAGAGAGTCACTGGACAGCTGTGAAGAGCATTCTCAAGTACTTACGAAGGACTAAAGAGATGCTCTTGGTGTATGGTAACGGAGAACTCCAAGTGGAGTCCTTTACCGATTCGAGCTTCCAGAGTGATAAGGACGACTCTAAGTCGCAGTCGGGATTTGTCTTTACCCTTTACGGAGGGGTGGTTAGCTGGAAGAGTTCCAAGCAGGAAACCGTGGCAGACTCGACGATGGAGGCTGAATACATCGCTGCCAACGATGCTGCTAAAGAGGCTCTCTGGATCAAGAAGTTCATTATTGAACTTGGTGTGGTTCCATCCATTGAGCATCCAATACCTTTGTATTGTGATAACAATGGAGCGGTGGCTTTGGCCAAGGAACCCAGGTCCCATCAGCGATCCTGGCATATTCTGAGGCGGTATCACCTGATCCGGGAGATAGTTGATCGCCGGGAGATCGAGGTCAGGAGGGTTGACACGAAGAACAACACGGTGGATCCACTCATGAAGGCCATTCCTCAGATACAGTTTGAGAGACTCTTCGGGATGCTCGGTATGCAATACTACAGCAGCTGGCCCTAGTGCAAGTGGGAGATTGTTAGTTGTATGTATGCCCTAGAGGCCAGTATTGTACAGATGATGTATATTATATTGGATGCTTGGACATATATAGAGATGACTTTCTTGCTCGATATGATAGTATGCTATCTGGTTGCACTTTATCTTAACATGTATACTAGTCTCTTTTAAACTGTCTTATAGTTACATGTTGGTAAAGTCCTTAGGATGTGTACTTGACTACCTGGACTATGATGCAGATCATACTAGTGGGGACATGGTAGTCCATAGGTACATCCTTCAAGGTCCCTAGTCGTGGGTGTATCGAGACGGGGCATCGATATACCAGTGTAGACTAGCGTATACGCTTCTCGACCCATAAGATGGGCGATGGATGATCCCATATCCATTGGTGTTTGACATCAGAGATGGTATACGGGTGCTCAGTGGAGACTGGGTACACTGGACGGACTCGCCGAGAACTCCCAGATGGTATTATACCTCACGTCAGATGGCAGTTCTCAGGTGACACTTGTGCAGGTTAGTCTGTAGACCCGAGATCGTCATAGAGTCTTGTGTGATTCCCACTATGCTTTGATCTCCACCTTACCACGTCCATGAAGGCGTGCAAAACGGTGGTCTTTGGGTACAGTCCCGAGTCACATGGAGGCAATGAGCGATAGGAGGGGTTTCGTCTCTCCCGGTATTGGGGGTTGATGTTGCGCTGTGCTCGATTGGCCGTAACAGGGAAGTCCCTGGCCAGGGCTGATCAGAGATTTGCTGGTAAGTGTTACCAGTAGTTTCTCGACCCGTTAGGAGCCTCACATCAGCACGACTTATCGATTATTGGGGTCTTACGTTTACCACCCCTAGACTTGATATGCGACATATCAGACGAACAGACCGGACTGTACGGTAAGTGTTACTGGTTGGTTTCACAGGAGTGTGAGCGGGCTAGCTCGTCGATCTTCTGATCGCTTAATACCCGGGTGGCCGTTACGTTTAGCAGACCGCTTGCGGCTTGTGGATGCTTGATATGATCATCATCTTCTACCGGCGTATTGACGAGTCTTTAGAGTCCTACACAGAAGTTTCCTAGCTCAAGCGAAACGAAATAGGAGCGCATATGAGATATGTGCGGGACCGAGAATAATGCGTGTATGTGATACCGTATTTCATTCTCGCGATAGAATGTTTCAAATGGTTGTATGCGATATGACCTAGTTATCGAATCATTGATTCGATAAATCGATACATTGAATACTAGTCGGTTATGTGCGACATGACCGGATCATTGAATCAAGTGTTGGTTTAATGATTTAATGTATAATTATATATTTGATATATTAATTTGCATTAACTAGTATTGGTTCATTTTAAAAGGATTTTCTCACTTGAAGTGCACATTGTATATGTAATATGCTTTTGTGTGCACTTGATTGTATCATGTTTGATGATACATATTTACTTGGGTTTGTGCAAAGAATTAAACCATGGTTATGATAATGGTTAGGGTTTTGAGTTATTCATCTATTTTTTTTTATCCATTCTTTATTTATTTAAATGGATAAAAGAAAAGAAAATGGTTTCTTTTTATCATGAAGCTTGTTGAAGCTTCATGAAGCTTTGACTAAAGAGACCATTTTGTCTTCATGCTTAACCCTAACCATTCCCACTTACCATGGTCTATTCTCTACACTTAACCCTAGTTAGGATATGATAAGTATTGATTTCTTTTCTATTATGAAATACTTTTATCATATTCTTTTTTCTTCTTCATCATCTTCTTCTTCAAGAAAAGCTCAAGTCCATCAATGGCAACTTGAGCAAAAGTGAGAGAAATCCAATTCTAAAGTGAACCCACCTCCTATTTCTTCACCCTCTACCTCTTGCCAAGTAGTATAGGGTGTTTTCTTCACAAGATTCACAACTTGGTGAAGTTGGAGCTTGAACTTGCGATGCCTCGACGTAGATCATCTTCGGCACGAAGCCGACGACCTAGTCCGCCCAATTCTCCGATGAAGCCGACGATTGAGTTCGGGATTCGAGTTGGACAGCGAGAGGACGCCTACGTGGAGCAAAGGAAGTGGAGAACCGGATCTACAAAGGTTGTAGCTTCTTATCTTTAGTTAAGTTGTTAACTAGATTCGTATTTCGCCTAAACTTCTAGTCGACGATCCGTATTAGGGTTTCTCGGCACCCGTAAAATTTTAAATTGGCATGGTTGATGCCTTGTGAGACCTCTTGAGAGTGCCTAGGAACCCTACATCACATATATAATATTTATTGTAACCAAATAAAATAATACATTTAACATATATCGCATATATATCAATGTATTACCCGAGTGAGAAAAAGAATCTTTTAGTGAGCTAATATTAGTTAATGTAATTTAATATATCATATTTATTATTATACATTAAATTATCGAATCAACACTTGATCCGACAATCCGGCTATATCCAATATAACCGACTAATATTTATCCGCACCGATTCATCGAATCAACACTTAATCCGATGACCCGGCTGATATCATATATCGCGAGAATAGAATACGGTATCTCATATCATAATATCCTCGGTCCCGCACATATCACATATGTGCTCCTACTCCGTTTTGCCTGAGCCAAGAAACCTCTGTGTAGGACTCTAAAGAATCGTCAATACGCCGGCAGTAGGTGATGATCATATCAAACACCCACAAGCTGCAAGCGGTCAGCTAAACGTAACAGCTACCCAGGTATTGAGTGCTCAGAAGATCAACAAGCAAGCCTGTACATTCTCCTGTGAATCCAAACAGTAACACTCCCGTACAGTCCGGTCTCGTCGTCTGATATGTCGCATATCTCGCCTAGGGGTGGTAAACGTCAGACCCCAGTAGCTCGATAAGTCGTGTCGATATGAGGTCTATAACAGTTTGAGAAACTACTGATAACACTTACCAGTAAATCTCAGCAACCCTGGCCAGGGATTTCCGGTTATAGCCAATCGAACACAGCACAACATCAACTCCCTATACCGGGAGAGACGAATCCCCTCCTATCGCTCATTGCCTCCATGTGATTCGGGACTGTACCCAAAAGCCACCTTTTTGCACGCCCTCTTGGACGTGTTATGATGGAAATCAAAGCACAGTGGGAATCACACAAGACTCTATGACGATCTCGGGTCAACAGACTACTCTGTACCAGTGTCACCGGAGAACTGCCATCTGACGTGAGGTATAATACCATCTAGGAGTTCTCGGTGAGTCCGTCCAGTGTACCAAGTCTCTACTGAGCACCCGTACACCATCCTTGATGTTAAACACCGATGGATATGGGATCAACCATCGCCCATCATATGGGTCAAGATGCGTATACGCTAGTCTACTCTGGTGCATCGATGCTCTGTCTCGATACACCCTCGACTAGGAACAGTTATAGGATATACTCGTCGACTACCGTGGCCCCACTAGTATGATCTCATCATAGTCCCAGTAGTCGAGTATATATCCTAAGGGCTTTATCAACATGTAATATAGAGACAATCAGAGTACATGTTAAGATAAAGTACAACCAGATAGCATACTATCATGTCGTGCAAGAAAGTCCTCCCTATATATGTCCTAGCATCCACTACAATATACATCGTATATACAGTAATGGCCTCTAGAGCATACATATAACTAACACCAACTGACACCAGTGGCTTATAAGACCGGCCACCGCCCCTCGTCGGGGTCTCGACTGTATACACTAGTCTACTCTGGAGTATCGATGCCCTGTCTCGAAACTCCCACGACTAGGGACCTTTTAAGGATGTGCTTATATACCACCAGCTCCCACGTATATGATCGTCCTCATACTGCTGGCAGTCAAGCATGAATCCTAGGGGCTCTATCAACGTGCAATAGTGACCTGTAAGGTCACCTAAAGCAGTACACGATGATAAAGGTAAACCGGATAACATACTATCATCTTGAGTAAGACTGTCCTACCGGGATAGGTCCTCCCTCAATCATTGAAATCACGTGCCTGTGATCCAATAATTGACTATGAGGGCACTATCTCCTGTTAGTGTATATGCCCTAGAGGCCATTACTGTATCATACTAGCTTGTATATTACTTGATGGAAGCTTGGGATATTCACAGTTGTATAGACAATCTTGCTCAAAATGGTAGTATGCTACTTGGTTTGTCTTTACTTTAATATGTGCATGTGTTTCTTTTAGCATATCGCTTATATACATATTAGTAGAGCCCTTAGGATCTTTGCATGATTACCAGCGTTGTGATGGCGCTCACACTCGTGGGGGCTGGGTAATCCATAAGAACATCCTTATACAGGTCCCTAGTCGTTGGACTATCGAGACAGGGCATCGATACTCCGGAGTAGACTAGCGTATGCGCTTCTCATCCCAGCGGGGGAGACGGTCTGTCCCACAACCGTCAGTACGTCGTACTTGAGATAGTATGCGGGTGCTCGTTAGGTTACGAGTACACTGGACAGGACTCGTCGAGAACTGTTGGTTGGTATTATACCTATCGTCAGTTATCAGTTCCCAGGTGACATGAGTACAGCTTAGTCCGCCGACTTGACACTGTCACTTTGCCTCGAGTGTGTTCCCACTGTACTTAGATTACTACCCTACCACGGCGCAAAGGAGTCATGCAAACAGGTAGTAGTTGGGTGCAGTCCCGAAGCACTTGGAGGCAGTGAGGGTTAGACAGGATTCGTCTCTCCCGGTATTGGGGGTTGACATCGCGCTGTGTCTAGGAGAGCAATTACACAAGTAGTCCCTGGCCGGGGCAAGCGAGATATACTGGTAGGTTTCGAGTGTTATCTCAGGGTGTTCTGGGCTACACTCCGACATGACTTGTACCGCTATTAGGGGACTGACGTTCACCGCCCCCCTAGGCTCGCCATGCGATGTATCAGACGAATAGACCGGACTGTACGGAGATTGTCACATAAAGGCTCAGTAGGAGTTCGGATGGGTTTACCTCATCGGCCTTCTTATCGACATCTACCTGGGGACCGTTACGTACAGCTAGTGCCGCTTGCGGTCTGTGGTTAAACCCACTGCCAGCGTAGTGTCGAGTCTTTAGAGTCCCACACAGAGAGTTTCCCTGCACTGAGCGAAACGTGTAGAGGCCGTATGGTTTTACGGCAGGGCTACGATCACTTACGTGCACTTGTATGCGTATGCTGTTCGGGCAGGCAATACTAGTGGGCTTTGGTTTAAGCCAGATCCTAGTATTGCACAGATGGATTTGATTTGTCTTCTGTGCATTCGCATTCTACGGAATGCGGATGCAGGTGTGTATGCACAGTTTAGAGGAGCGATGAAGGAAGACGTGCCCCATTAGGGTTTTGGCAGTTGGTTCGGCCAAAACCGTAATGTGGCACACTCATTAGGGTTTTGACAATTCGTTTGGTCAAAACCGTTATGAGCCGGAGACATTGTTTACTAACCCTTTTAGTGATAGATTAGTGATGGCTAATTGCATTGACCATTTGACCACTTAGACCTCTCTTGACTTTGTTGACCCGTTGACCGTGTTGACCATTGACCTTCAAAAGAGATCTACACTCTTCTTTCCTTTTCTTTTTAATTTTTGAGTTATGATAATGGTCAATTCAATGTGCCATCAACTCTATCATGATAGGATTAGTAATGATGATTTTGTGTATTATTGCAACCATGGTTCATTTCATTTGGCTTAATCTTTTCATTACTCTCTTCTCATTCTCTCTCTTGAAAATGAGAAGAAAAGAAAAGCTCCATGGTTGCTAAGCTTTCTCCTTCTTCTTCCTCCTCTTGATCTCATCTTTTGATCTCATGTGTTGAGAGAAAAAGATTCCACAAAGACAAATACATCCATACATCTCCTCTACACTTCCTAGGGCTTCTTGACTAGCAATCTCTTTGCCCTAGTTGCCTTGGCTTGAGGCGGAGCTTAGTGTACAACTCTCGGGTGGATCGTCTTCCACTCAAGATGGCCGCGGAGGTGCCCAAGGTCCGGATCGACGCTTGGAGCTTGGATGGACGAGTGGGACAGCGGAACGAAGACCCGAAGGACCGGTTCCGTGAGGTATACTTTCTACAGCATAGTAGCTAAAACCTCTATGTGTTTACTAGTTTCTTGTTTAGCCAAGATCCTTGCTTTTGGGTCCATGTTGCCTTGCGCCAAATCATTGTTTTTTTTTCCATTTCCGCCTCCCCGTAAGAACCGGGGTGAGCAACGTGGACTTACAGTGGTATCAGAGCCTAGCTAAACATAAACTAGTAAGTTAGCAAAGTGTTTAGAATATCGATCGGAAAAAAGTCGGAAAACACATCCGCAAAACCTCATGTTTCTTTCGATTTTTTTACTGCTCAAAAAGTGATTTAAAATATATGAAAAATCGTCTCAGGGTTTTGTGAAAACACTGCAGAAAAACGATCCAGTGAATCGATCAAACGACCGCGGTTCCGCGGCAAAGACATGCTCATTGCCGCGGTTCCGCCGCCGTTTTGACTCGGCACTGGATTGGATTTTGTGCAGTATTTTAGTTTGTATGTTTTGGGATTTTTGATACAAGTTTTTTCCACCCAGAATTTCCAGAGAGCAAATTGACTTTTGGGGTGGTTAAAAATCCGTATTTTGATTGATATTCCGTACTCTTTGGCTAATGAATATTATCTGTGATGTGATATATGTATTCAACGTCCGCTAATCACTATACGTCGATTAGTGGGGGTTATACATATCTGTGATCTGTAATGTTGATAGTTTGTGTATATGAACTCAGTGGATTGTCGCGGATGAATAGCCGGGAATGGGTGTGAGATGAAAGTTTCTTTTTCTATCATTCATTGTAAAATTTGTAAATTGATGTAATATTATTTGCTTGGCCGCACAACCGGGTCGGGGTTGTAGCCGTCATTGTATAATTTCTTTTTACTGTTTTTTCTCCTAGGATAGACCCAAGGTGGGGTGCACAAACTACCGGGTATCTCGAAGTGCCGAGTGGCCTACTCACGGTGTTGAGGGAGGTTGCTTCGCTTCGGGTACTTGGCGGGTAGTTTGCCGCACTCGTAGGGGTCTAGGGTGGGGTTTGGCTATTCATCGCGACCGTGTAATCCGTTTTTCGTTGCAGGCTCGAACGAATCGCGGATTCCTAGTATATCCAAAGTGTTCATCTGTGATCTGTAATGGCTATCATTGCTATATATCTATATATAATAACTATTTAGGTGTTGCTTATATTTTGCATCCGCGCTAGTCCAGCCCCCGCTCTGTCCTTAGTTAAGTAACCTAACGGGTGATGACGGGGCCCCGTGGCGAATGCGGATGGCATAAGCGTACACCATATTTTGGTTGTTTTCTGCAGTGGTAGGATTAAATGATGGGACACATTAAAAGAACTAATGCAAGAAAATAAACCAAGTAAAAGTCATTGGAACACTTTGAAAACCACTCGGTTCTTTTCAAAAACAAGCATTTTAAACGCGGAGCTTGAACCACTCCCTTTTAAAAGCTATCTCGTTCCATCGACTATATCAAGTTCACTACGTTCACGGTTTCGCCAAAACCATCCGTAGCCCTCCGTCGTTTCATATGAATATTCAACAGTATTCAAGCTGTGTTTGTTGGCCTGAGTCAAGGCACAGTGTTTGGTAGCTGGTGGGTATTCATATGTTGCATAAATAGAATGCGTTGGTTTGGGACAGTCGTATTGCTTTGTTGGCCATAGTCAAGGGTATATACGGGTGGGTTCAAATTAACCTGGACAACGACGGGTAGAACTTAACATGTGACTTATGATTTGTTGGCCTTAGTCAAGGTCATAAGAGCATGGGGCAAAAATCCACATCGGGAGTTTCAAAAGTACTGAAACTTGCTAGCGCTGCATACCATTTGGAGTGTGATGATTCTGGTAGGATTCCTTCGGTTTTATCACGCGATGATATTTGGATCCCGATCCTACTATGAGTATATGCTACTCCTCGGGAAATCTCTCACTTAACGATCAATGCTATAAACCTAGTAGGTGTCTAGAAAGGTGTTAGCGGGGCTACGCCCACAGGGAAAAGAGGTTACTTAATTAAGGAACTTCACAAAAGCGTTGGAAAACCTCCCTCGAAGTACCGACACTGGCCTGGCTGAACGGTTAAGCAAGTATTGTACGGTGAGATTGATCCTGACTAATTCTTCCTTTATGGTTTGAGGAGGGATTCGAGAGACAGTGGGAGCCATCCTGTTTAGATAAATTAAAAACCAATCTAAACTTGCAAGAGCATCATGCTGAGTGTTTTCTTCTCTCTCTCTTAATTGCAGCGACCCAGTGACCGCACCTAGGTTACATCTAGATAATAAAATGACTGAATCTAACTGTTATGACTGGTAAAGGTTTGTCCAGATGTCCATTGCTCATGACAAGCTAGGACATCTCTTGACTGATCCAACCCCTGCCGTCTCAGGTCCAGTTTCCCCTGTCACGGATATTGATATCCGTAGGACATCGGAAGAAGACTGTGCGAAAGCCAAGTGCCTCGTGTTAGCCTCAGTTAATGTTATATACCAGAGACAGCACGAGAAGATGGACTCAGCTTCTATCTTCTTCCATAACAAAGTTTTATATGGAGAGCAATCTCGTATCGCAAGTTATGAGACCTCGAACGAATTGCTTCCAGCGAGGTTGGCTATCGGGTCATCTGTACGGGGCAACGTCCTTACAGAGACCAGCTCTTTTGAGCTCTCGGACCTGAAGACCACGTTGAAGAACTGGTCAGATGCTGACTTAGTTCAACAGTCTCTACCTACTACCCTGAAGGAAACCAGGGAAGTAGAAAGAAAGGGAAGGGCAGAAGTTTCGGGAACAGATGTAGTAAAAGAGGGATGTTCCTATTATTACGGGAATGAACATGGACAGAAGGATTGCAGGGCTTGCAAAGCCAGTAGCCAGAATTCGAAGCATGTTGTGGCTTCGGCTTCGGGTGTGTTTGTAATAAAGAACTGTATGTCAGTTAACCCTACTTCCTGGGTATTGGATACCGGATTAGGATCTCATATCTGTAATTCGTTACAGGCTCTGAGAAACCGTAGGGTTATCAGGAAAGGTGATATGACTCTCAGGGTTGCTAACGGAATGAGCATGTATGCTGAATCCGTAAGGGAATATCATCTAGGACTGACAACTGGGCAGATATTGATTCTGCATGACTGTTTTTATGCACCAGGTGCGACATGTAACATCATATCCGTATCCTTACTTTCTAAGGAAGGATATGATTTTACTTTGTAAGAGATGTAGTAAACATCCACCTAAATCAAGCACTGATTGGGTCAGGTACATTGAAATACGGTATATACGTTTTGAATCAAGCTCAGGTCTTCAGTGTCCAGAACACACTTAAAAGAAAGTCTCCGGAAACAAATCAGGCTTTCTTATGGCATTGTAGACTGGGTCACATTAATGAGACACGGTTGACAAAGTTACATAAAGAAGGATACTTGGATCCGTTCGAGTATCAGTGTTATGCCACTTGTGAATCTTGTCTCATGGGAAAGATGACAAAGACTCCGTTCACTGGACACGGAGAAAGAGCGAGCGAGCTCTTGGGACTCATACACAGTGATGTGTGTGGTCCAATGTCTACACATGGGCGAAGTGGTTATTCATACTTCATTACTTTCACAGATGATTTCTCTAGGTATGGGCATGTCTTCTTAATGAAGCACAAATCCGAGGCCTTCGAGAAATTTCAGGAATACAAGAATGAAGTTGAAAAACAAACAGGCAAAAGTATCAAGATATTGAGATCTGATCGAGGTGGCGAATACTTGAGTGCCGAGTTTCTAGGCTTCTTAAAAGAGAATGGAATTCTCTCTCAGCTTACTCCTCCATACACACCACCACACAACGGTGTATCGGAAAGGAGGAATCAAACCCTGTTGGATATGGTTCGTTCCATGATGAGTAAGGCTGAGTTGTCGCGATCCTTCTAGAGTTATGCACTAAAAACAGCTGCATATCTTTTGAACCAAGTTCCTACTAAGTCAGTGCCTACCACACCATATCAGATGTGGAGTGGGAAGAAACCCAGTCTTAAACACTTTAAGACATGGGGATGTCCAGCTTTTGTAAAAAAGCAGCATGCGGACAAGCTCGAGGCACGTTCAGTACAGTGTAAGTTTGTGGGATACCCCAAGAACTCCAAGGGGTATCTTTTCTACTACGCAGAGGAACAAAAGGTTTTTGTTTCTCGTCATGCCCGCTTCTTGGAAGCTGAGTTTTTGGAAAATCAGATAAGTGGGAGCGCAATAGAACTGGAAGAAATTCCAGAACCACAAGCTATTACTGAAAGCTTAATAGAACCAGAGGGTTCGAAAGAACGGGACATTCCTACGCCACTCCGTAGGAGTAGTAGGCAGTCTCATCCGCCCGAGAGATACTACGGTTTTCTCATAGACGGGGATAGAGAGGATTGCACCATGGATTATGGTGAGCCTACTAGCTTCCAGCAAGCCATTCAGAGCGGCGACTCGGTAAAATGGCTGGATGCAATGTGGGCCGAGATGGAGTCCATGTACACCAACAAAGTTTGGAGTTTGGACTTTGCTCCAAAAGGGGTAAAACCCGTAGGCTGCAAATAGATCTTCAGAAAGAAGATTGGTGTAGATGGGCAGGTTGAGACCTATAAAGCTAGACTTGTTGCAAAGGGTTTTCGTCAAAGACCTGGTTTGGAATACGACGAGACCTTTTCTCCAGTGGCTATGCTGAAATCCATTCGGATCCTTCTTGCCATTGCGGCCTTCCATGATTATGAAATCTGGCAGATGGACGTAAAGACGGCTTTCCTAAATGGAAATTTGGAGGAGTGCGTCTATATGGATCAGCCAGAGGGATTCATTCTGAGTGGGAGAAGCGGTAGAGTGTGCAAGTTGCTCAAGTCGATTTATGGACTTAAGCAGGCATCGCGGAGTTGGAACTTCTGCTTTGATGATACTGTCAAAGAATTCGACTTTATTAAAATCCCAGATGAACCATGCATTTACAGTAAGATTGTAGGGAGAACTGTGGTATTCCTAGTCTTGTACGTGGATGACATTCTCCTAATAGGAAATGATATTCCTATGCTACAGTCAGTCAAAGGATTCTTGTCGCAGAGGTTCTCCATGAAGGACCTGGGCGATGCCAACTATATTCTGGGGATCCAGATCTATTGTGATAGATCTAAAAGGATGTTGGGACTTTAACAGTCAAGGTACATCGACACCATACTGAAAAGATTCAGTATAGAAGATTCCAAGCGCGGTAATTTACCGGCTTGTAACGGGATCACCCTCTCCAAAGAGATGTCTCCCAAGACTGATTTGGAAAGGGATCGCATGTCTATTATACCCTACGCTTCTGCGGTAGGCTCTATAATGTATGCGATGTTGTGTACCAGACAAGATGTAGCATACGCATTGAGCGTTGTAAGCCGGTATCAGTCAAACCCAGGGGAGAAACACTGGATAGCGGTAAAGAACATTCTCAAGTACCTAAGAAGGACTAAGGAGATGTTCTTGGTGTATGGCGGAAAAGACCTCCAGCTTGAGGCCTTTGCTGACTCCAGCTTCCAGAATGTCAAGGATGACTCCAAGTCCATGTCGGGTTATGTCTTTACCCTCAATGGAGGGGCGGTTTGCTAGAAGAGTTCCAAGCAGGAGACCGTTGCAGACTCAACTATGGAAGCGGAGTACATAGCTGCTTGCGATGCCGCAAAGGAAGCTGTCTGGATGAAGAAGTTCCTCATGGAGCTTCAGGTGGTTCCTACCATTGTTGATCCAATACCGCTGTATTGCGACAACAACGACGCTATAGCTTTAGCGAAGGAACCCAGGTCCCATCAGATGTCCATGCACATTTTGAGGCGGTACCACCTGATCAGGGAGATTGTAGATCGCCGGGAGATCGAGGTGAAGAGAGTAAATACGGAGAACAACACTGCAGATCCACTCACGAAGGCCCTACCCCAGACTCAGTTCGAGCGGCTGATCGAGATGATAGGTCTTCGATACGCCAGTACATGGCCTTAGTGCAAGTGGGAGATTGTTAATGTATATGCCCTAGAGGCCATTACTGTATCATACTATCTTGTATATTACTTGATGGAAGCTTGGGATATTCACAGTTGTATAGACAATCTTGCTCAAAATGGTAGTATGCTACTTGGTTTGTCTCTACTTTAATATGTGCATGTGTTTCTTTTAGCATATCGCTTATATACATATTAGTAGAGCCCTTAGGATCTTTGCTTGATTACCAGCATTATGATGGCGCTCACACTCGTGGGGGCTGGGTAATCCATAAGCACATCCTTATACAGGTCCCTAGTCGTTGGATTATCGAGACAGGGCATCGATACTCTGGAGTAGACTAGCGTATGCGCTTTTCATCCCCGCGGGGGAGACGGTCTGTCCCACAGCCGTCAGTACGTCGTACTTGAGATAGTATGCGGGTGCTCGTTAGGTTACGAGTACACTGGACTGTATTCGTCGGGAACTGTTGGTTGGTATTATACCTATCGTCAGTTATCAGTTCCCAGGTGACATGAGTACAGCTTAGTCCGCCGACTTGACACTGTCACTTCGCCTCGAGTGTGTTCCCACTGTACTTAGATTACTACCCTACCATGGCTCAAAGGAGTCGTGCAAACAGGTAGTAGTTGGGTGCAGTCCAGAAGCACTTGGAGGCAGTGACGGTTAGACAGGATTCGTCTCTCCCGGTATTGGGAGTTGACATCGCGCTGTGTCTAGGAGAGCCATTACACAAGTAGTCCCTGGCCAGGGCAAGTGAGATATACTGGTAGGTTTCCAGTGTTATCTCAGGGTGTTCTGGGCTACACTCCGACACGACTTATACCACTATTAGGGGACTGACGTTCACCGCCCCCCTAGGCCCGCCATGCGATGTATCAGACGAATAGACCGGACTGTACGGAGATTGTCACATACAGGCTCAGTAGGAGTTCGGATGGGTTTACCTCATCGGCCTTCTTATCGACATCTACCTGGGGACCGTTACGTACAGCTAGTGCCGCTTGCGGTCTGTGGTTAAACCCACTGCCAGCGTAGTGTCGAGTCTTTAGAGTCCCACACAGAGAGTTTCCCTGCACTGAGCGAAACGTGTAGAGGCCGTATGGTTTTACGGCAGGGCTACGATCACTTACGTGCACTTGTGTGCGTATGCTGTTCGGGCCGGCAATACAAGTGGGCTTTGGTTTAAGCCTGATCCTAGTATTGCACAGATGGATTTGATTTGTCTTCTGTGCATTCGCATTCTACGGAATGCGGATGCAGGTGTGTATGCACAGTTTAGAGGAGCGATGAAGGAGGACGTGCCCCATTAGGGTTTTGGCAGTTGGTTCGGCCAAAACCGTAATGTGGCACACTCATTAGGGTTTTGACAATTCGTTTGGTCAAAACCGTTATGAGCCGGAGACATTGTTTACTAACCCTTTTAGTGATAGATTAGTGATGGCTAATTGCATTTACCATTTGACCACTTAGACGTCTCTTGACTTTGTTGACCCGTTGATCGTGTTGACCGTGTTGACCATTGACTTTCAAGAGAGATCTACACTCTTCTTTCCTTTTCTTTTTAATTTTTGAGTTATGATAATGGCCAATTCAAATTGCCATCAACTCTATCATGATAGGATTAGTAATGATGATTTTGTGTATTATTGCAACCATGGTTCATTTCATTTGGCTTAATCTTTTCATTACTCTCTTCTCATTCTCTCTCTTGAAAATGAGAAGAAAAGAAAAGCTCCATGGTTGCTAAGCTTTCTCTTTCTTCTTCCTCCTCTTGATCTCATCTTTTGATCTCATGTGTTGAGAGAAAAAGATTCCACAAAGACAAATACATCCATACATCTCCTCTACACTTTCTAGGACTTCTTGACTAGCAATCTCTTTGGCCTAGTTGCCTTGGCTTGAGGCGGAGCTTAGTGTACAACTCTCAGGTGGAACGTCTTCGACTCAAGAAGGCCGCGGAGGTGCCCAAGGTCCGGATCGACGCTTGGAGCTTGGATGGACGAGTGGGACAGCGGAACGAAAACCCGAAAGACCGGTTCCGTGAGGTATACTTTCTACAGCATAGTAGCTAAAACCTCTAAGTGTTTACTAGTTTCTTGTTTAGCCAAGATCCTTACTTTTGAGTCCATGTTGCCTTGCGCCAAATCATTATTTTTTTTGCCATTTCCGCCTCCCCGTAAGAACCGGAGTGAGCAACGTGGACTTACATCTCCAACACCATGTACTCTACGCGGATCACCACCATACTCTCTACTACCTTTTTGTATATACAAGGTTCATCTACCATTTTGATGAAGCCAAACTTTTTGACTACCACATCAAAACAGACGTTCCAACTCCGCGATGCATGTTTTATCGCATAAAACATCTTGCACACATTTATGCTGCTCCCACTATCTATGAAGCCCTCTGGCTGTGTACTTATAGATGCTCTCTTCCAAAACATCATTTAGAAAAACAGTCATGACACCCAACCACCAGATATCGTTGTCATGGTATGTAGCAGTGGCAAGTAGGATCTGGATGGACTTAAGCATAGCTTTGAAAGTCTCAACTTTTCCATGTACACCAAGTAATCTTCTCAAGATATACTTTCTCCTGATGGGGATTTAACCCTTCAGATAAAGCAACCAAAGTCCATACTTTGTTGGTGTATAAGGATTCCATCTCAGATCGCTAAGCATCCAGCCATTCTTACAGAGTCCCACTCCTGATGGCCAGCTCGAAACTAGTTGGGTCATCATCTCATGATGCAATCCTCGCTCCCACTGTCATAGAGAAAACCGAAGTATCTCTCAGGTGGGTGAGGAACCCTACTAGATCGGCCAAGTGGCTGAGGTTCATTGGAAACTATTGAATCCTTCAGGTTTACCAAATCATCAGCTGCAGTTTGTAAAGCTGGAACCTTTCCAGTTCTACCTCATGACCACTAATTTCTTCACAAGAAATTCCCTTTCACAAAAGTGGCATGCTGAGAAACAAAACATCTTTTGTTCCTCGGTTTGGTAGAAGATATTCCTTTGCGATTGCTTGGGATATCCAACAAACTTCTACAGAACTGACTTTGCCTCGAGCTTATCCGGATTATGCTTTTAGACATAGGTCGGACAACCCCAAATCTTAACTTACTTAAGATATGGGCTCTTCCCATTCCATATCACATATGAAGTGGTAGGCATCTGATTTGATTGGAACCCTATTCAATAGGTATGCAGATTCTCAAGTGCATAACTTACAAAAGAAAATAGGAAACTCAGTAGTACTCATCATAGAGCGCACCATATCTAATAGTGTATGATAGCTCCGTCCCGATATACCGACGTGCTGTGGTGTATACGGAGGAGTAATGCTGAGAGAGAATCTCATTCTCTTTTAGAAAAGTCCAGGAATTCCGTGCTCAAGTATTCTCCTCCTTGATCTCATCAAAGGACATAATACTTATACCCGTTTTTGGTTCTTTACTTCTAACTTGTATTCATTGAATTTCTCAAAAGGTTCAGACTTGTGTTTCAACAGGAACATATGTCCGAATCTTGAGAGATAAACAGTGAATGTAATGAAGTATAAAGAACCGGTCTTGGCATGTGTAGACTGGGGACCTTACATACATCATCATGTATCAATCCCAAGAGTTCACTAACTCTTTCTCTGTTTCTAATAAACAAAGCTATGGTCATCTTATCTTTGTGACATGACCGGCAAGTTTCACAAGATGTAAATTCAAACTAATTTAAATATGCATCTAAATGTAACTTAACAAGTCGGGTCGCATTGATACGACCTAGTCTACAATGCCTCAAGAAGGATTTGTTCATTTCTGAACTCTTCCTCTTGTGTGTGTTCTGTACACTTAGAACTGTGGTTTGATTTAGAACGTATATGCTTTTAGATAACGTGCATGAATCGATCAACTCTTGATATAGGAAATGTTCAAAACATTATCCAACAATACAAAATTATATCCTTCTTTACTAATAAAGAGACGATATGATGTTGTATATCAGGTTCGGTATCTAATAACATTCGTTCAGAATCAATGTATTTGTTAATACAAGGTGATAACTACCAACAGACTTGGCTGCAACACTTGCACCGTTTCTATATCATGAAACTTATCACCCGTTCTCAGTTCTCTACCTATCTGTAGCCCATGTAACAAATTATATATGTGGGATCCTAATCCGATATCTCATACCCAGAACGTAAAGGATACTGAGAAACAGTTCTCGGTAATGAACACACCCGAAGAAGATGCATCAGCATGAACTTTCTTCGTTTGGGCGGCACGGGAATTATCCCCTATTTCTTGCTCTGTCTTATAACAATTATAAGTTGCAGCGGGACCAACGTTCTCCAGCTCAGTATAACAAGCGGGTTTAGTCAATACATCCGTATTATTATCTTGATTAAGGCGTAACATGGTCGCTACCTGGAGAGAGAGAGAAGAAAACACTCAGCGTATACTCTTGCAAGATTTAGATTGGTTATTAAATATATCTAATCAGGATGTCTCCCACTGTTTTAGTCAAATCTTCCTTCAAACCCTAAAAGGAAAGACTAGCCGGGATTAATTATACGCTACAAGTTCGCCAATCTTTCAGCCAGGCCAGTGCCGGTACTTTGAGGGAGGTTCCCCGTGCTTTCGCACGGACCTAATAAAGTAAACCTCGTTTTCCCAGGGGCATAACCCGTTAACACCTTTCTAGACACCTACTTGATCGGCTAATTGTAATGTGTAAAACTCTCCCAGGAGTAACTCTTACTCGCACCGGGTATCGGGATCCAACTATCTCATAGAAGGTATGCAATCTCATTGCAAATTTCAACACTTGAAATTCCCAATAATATTTTACCCCTAGCGTGCTATGACCTTGATGCATGCCAAACAACCCATAGTCCGCTAGTCAAGTTCAACCCGTACATTTCCTGATTGAATTAAACCCACCCGTACGACCCTTGACGCATGCCAAACAACGCCGTACGAATACCCTAATCTAATCGCATAGTATGCTAGCAGATAAGCACTAGTTAGATACCGTACACTACGCCTTGACGCATGCCAAACTACCGCAGCATGAATACTAAGTAGTACTTATCTGAAATGACGGAGGGGTACGACAGGTTTTTAAGAAAACCCTTTGTGTAATGAACTTGATATCGTTGTAGAATCGAGTGAATTTTAAAAGGAATGTTTTTTAGGCTTTTCTAGTTTCGCTAAAGAGGTCACTCCCGGTGAAGGGATCGTCGGCTCTTTCCTCATCGAATAAGGTGCAGGATATTTCATAAATACCACTATGCAAAGCAAAAACTATAGAAGCAATCAAAAGACAAACCGAGTATGCAGCATCTGCTAGTTTTGCTAAAGAGGTCACTCCCGGTGAAGGGATCTCAGCTCTTTCCTTATCGAATAAGGTGCTGGATATTCTACAAGGAATACCGCTATGTAAAGCAAGAACTAGAGCTACCAGTTTTTAAACAAGTTTCTACAACATCTTTAGGTTTCTTTTATTTCATTAATCTCATTAATGAAGTCCCATTTTATTATGCTTCACAAGCATCACATTTGAAACGAAATCAACAATATATAATATATATATCTCATATATATAATATAAACATTCGTCTCAGGAAGTAATATGATCTCATCACAGAACATTGCAGCAGAAGAACATATATGAAATATGGATATACTAGGAGGTCTGTGTTTTAATATGAGCCGGTATAAAACACGGATTCCACGGTCGCGATGAATAGCCAAAACCATATCCCTAGACCCCTACGAGAGCGGCAAGTAACCCTGCTTATTCTAGAGTTAGGAGACCCGGTCTCGACTCCTCGAGATGGTCTCCCACTGGACCCCAGAACCCGGTTACTTGTGCTCCCCACCTTGGGTCTAACCTAATGCGGAAAAGTAAATAATATACAATGGTGACATCATCCTCAGCCCGAAAGTGCCCCAATAAAAGGATATTACATACAAATGAATTTTACATGAATGAAAATGAAAAACTCTCATCTCACATAAAACCCCGGGCTATTCAAACACGACGATCCAATATAACATATCGCATCAACACATAATATCGCATATCATCAACGTAAGTAAATATGCGTATCCCAGTTGTCGTTGATGTATAGCAACGAAACCGACGATACACCACATATTACACTTACGGTCGCAGAAAAGAAAGTCTAAAACTACAACAGTTGGAATCCGCAACCTCCTTAGACATCGCATGCCTAAGCAAATGAATTACTTAGACATCTCATGCCTAACAATTATAAACCCCGCATTTTAGTCTCAATATCGAAAACACTTTTCAATATCTAGTCGGGCAATTCAACAAGATTCCCGAAAACCTGATCGAATGCTCGTCGAAAAATTTAGTAGACGACCGCACCCCCGATGTCGTCGATGAAGTGCACTAAGGCGGAACACCGCTGCCGCGAGCACCCGAACGGATGCTTTTGGCGATGGGGTTCTTCTACAGTCACTTGGTCGGGGCTATGGGGCGTGGCTGTCTATTAAGTTTACCCGGCGAGTATCCGCGTACGCTACGTGATTGCGACGGACTTTTGATCGCATCAAAATTCCATGGCAACCGATCATTTGAGACTGAACTGCTAGATTTATAACATTCAAATTAGTTATCTCATAACTACTTGTGGATTCCAAATATTGTATCACATTCCAGATAAATAGACAATGTTAAACTTTCCGATCGAATAAACAAACACCCAAAATTTCCCAAAATGGCTCAACACTTGAGCGGAGTTTAAAAGCATCCATCACATGCCACAATACCAATGGTCCAGCCGTAGAAGGGTCAAACCAACGCCTCACATGTTGCAACGCCGTACTGCCCCAAAACCTAAGATTTAGAGGCAGTTCAGACGGTCACATAATCGAGTTAAGGTTTGTGTTCTTCTAGAGGGTCCACCGCGTTACTAGCACGACTAAGAATGTTCTTAAACTACGGAAAAATCCAACACT
Source organism: Agapanthus africanus (assembly GCA_030015575.1). NCBI lineage: Eukaryota > Viridiplantae > Streptophyta > Magnoliopsida > Asparagales > Amaryllidaceae > Agapanthus > Agapanthus africanus. The sequence continues at coordinate 50,582,266 of JASDDO010000006.1, read as the reverse complement.
TGGAAATTTTCCGGCAGGGTAAAATGTGAGTTATTGATATACGTTCGAACTTTTCAACACATTCTAAATTATCCGAAAAACTAAACGAAGTTAAACTTTCCGATCGAATAAACGAATTCAAAAAGATCTCCAGAAAACTCAACACTTGAGTAATATCAAAAATTCCCAGAAGCATCAAAAAACACATTCGGATATTACTGTGCAAAAAGAAAACCCTAATTCCACTGTACGACCGCGGAACCGCCGCGCAAGGCATGTCATTGCCGCGGTTCCGCGGCTCTTTAATGGGATTAGTGGCTCGTTTTTTTACAGTAATCCATATAATTCCCTGTTTATTTTTCTGAGTATTTTTAATATGAAAAAAACAACATTTTGAAAAATTTCCAAAGAAGGGGTATTTTGCGACGTTTTGGGGTTCGATCGGACTTTAAACATCATTTAGACTTCGCCTAAAGCTCTAGCTTGGCTCTGATACCACTGTAGGGTTACTAGTCACTCTCACAAGGTTCTACAAGGCATCAACCATGCCCGATTTAAAATTTAGACGTGCCGAACTGTAGGGTTCTTAGGCACCCTAAGGAGGTCTCACAAGGCATCGATCATGCCAATTTCAAATTTTAACGGTGCCTACAAACCCTAACAAGATCGTTTGCTAGATGTCTAGGCGATAAATGAACTAGTATACAATTAACTAAGGGAATACGGAAATACAACCTTTGTAGATCCGTTTGTCCACCTCCATAGCTCCGAAACAAAGTCCCCTCGCTGTCCAAATGAGTTCCCGGGCTCTAGCGTCGGCTTCGTCGGAGAATGGGCAAGCTAGGTCGTCGATGTCCATGCCGAAGATGATCTACGTCGAGGCATCGCTAAATCAAGCTTCGACTTCACCAAGTCAAGAAACTTGTGAAGAAAACACACTCTACTACTTGGCAAGAGGTAGAGGATGAAGAAATAGGAAGTGGGTAGACTTTAGTTTTGGATTTCTCACTCTTTTTATCACTTCACCATTGATGAAGTGAAGGTTTTCTTTATGAAGATGAAGAAGAAGAAGAAGATATATTATGATAAGAATAATAGAATAGAATATAAATAATCATTTCTTATCATAATTAAACTATAGTAATGTGTAGAGAGTTGACCATAGTTAAATGAATGGTTAGGGTTTAATAGATGAAGACAAAAGGGTTAGATTGGTCAAAGCTTCATGAAGCTTCACTTAGCTTCATGAAAGAAACCCTTTTGTTTTCTTTTTCTCATTTATCTTTTAAATCCAAATGAAAAGATAAATGAAAGAATAAAAGAAAACCCTAATTATTTATTTAACTTAGGTTTACTTCATTACACAAACCCTAGCATTCTTGCATCATCAAACATGATACAAACAAGTGCACAAAATCATATCGCATATGCAATGCGCACACCCGAGTGAGAAAATCCATTTAAAGTCAACCGATACCAGTTAATGCAAAGTAATATATCAAATATATAATTATACATTAAATCATTAAATCAACACTTGATTTAACGATCCGGTCATGCCGCACATAACCGACTGGTATCATTAGTAACAACTTATCGAATCAACACTTGATTCGATAACCCGGCTATATCGTATATAACCGATCAATGTCACATCGCGAGAATCGAATACAGTATCACATACTGGTATTATTCTCGGTCCCGCACATATCTCATATGCGCTCCTATTTCGTTTCGCTTGAGCTAGGAAACCTCTGTGTAGGACTCTAAAGACTCGTCAATACGCCGGCAGCAGATGATGATCATATCAAACACCCACAAGCCGCAAGTGGTCTGCTAAACATAACGGCCACCCGGGTATTGAGCGGTCAGAAGATCGACGAGCAAGCCCGCTCACACTCCAGTGAATCCAACCAGTAACACTACCGTACAGTCTGGTCTGATCGTCTGATATGTCGCATATCTTGCCTAGGGGTGGTAAACGTCAGACCCCAATAGCTCGATAAGTCGTGTCGATATGAGGTCTATAACAATTCGAGAAACTACTGGTAACACTTACCAGTAAATCTCAGCAACCCTGGCCAGGGATTTCCTGTTATAGCCTATCGAACACAGCGCAACATCAACTCCCTATACCGGGAGAGACGAATCCCCTTCTATCGCTCATTGCCTCCATGTGATTCGGGACTGTACCCAAAAACCACCGTTTTGTTCCGTCCACTAAGCCCATTAATTGGTCTCTTGGACGTGGTAAGATGGAAATCAAAGCACAGTGGAAACCACACAAGACTCTATGATAATCTCGGGTCAACAGACTACTCTGTACCAGTGTCACCAGAGAACTGCCATCTGACGTAAGGTATAATACCATCTGGGAGTTCTCGGCGAGTCCGTCCAGTGTACCCAGTCTCTACTGAGCACCCGTATATCATCTCCGATGTCAAACACCAATGGATATGGGATCATCCATCGCCCATCTGTATGGGTCGAGAAGGTACACGCTAGTCTACTCTGGTATATCGATGCCCCATCTCGATATACCCACGACTAGGGACTTTCAAGGATGTACTTATGGACTACCATGTCCCCACTAGTATGATCCACATCATAGTCCAGGTAGTCAAGTACACATCCTAAGGGCTTTACCAACATGTAACAGAGAGACAATCAGTATACACGTTAAGGTAAAGATCAACCAGATAGCATACTATCATGTCGAGCAAGAAAGTCCTCCCTATATATGTCCCAGCATCCACTACAATATACATCCAATGTACAGTAATGGCCTCTAGGGCATACATATAACTAACAATCTCCCACTTGCACTAGGGCCATCTGTAGCAGTGGTCGAAGTATCTCATACTCAACCATCCCATAAAAGTCTCTCTCTGGGAATAGGCCTTCGCGAGTGGATCCGCTGCGTTATCCTCTAAGTCTGCTCTCCTTGCCTCGATCAGCCTGGAGATCAACCATCTCCATGATCAGGCGATACTTCCATAGAATAAATCTGGATCACTGATGGGACCGGCGTTCCTTGGCATAAGCCACAACTCCATTGTCTCACAATGGTAGGAACGTAGTTCATCTCATGAACCATTATACATCCAAACAGCCTCTTTGGTAGCATCTTTAGTAGCGATGTATCCTTCCTTTATCGTCTAGTATGTCACGGTATCTAGCTTGGAACACTTCCAACATACCGTCCCTTTACTGAGGGTAAAGACAATGCCTGCGACTGACATTCAGTCGTCTTTATCACCCTGGAACCCTTCCAGCGATTCTCCCCAGGATCTATTGATATCATCTCACTACAACTAGTGAGAATCCTAACATCCAATTAAATCTATCTCATAGATCTAAAACTCAGGATTTAGGAGGTATCATTTTGATCCTTCACGGAGAATCTTTGTGATAAACGGAGATTAATCGAGAGTAGCATAAGAAACTCCTTTCTTATCAAGAGTATGTCATCCACGTACTCTACGAGAATCACCACCATACTCCCTAATACCTTTTTGTTTATACAAGGTTCATCTACCATTTTGATGATGTCAACTTCTTTGACTAATCTATCAAAACAGATGTTCCAACTCCGCGATGCCTGCTTTATCTTATAAAACATCTTTTACACGTTTCCGCTGCTCCTACTGTCTACGAGGCCCTCTGGCTGTGTACATATAGACGCACTCTTCTAAAACATCATTTAGAAAAGCAGTCATGACACGCAACCGCCAGATATCGTAGTCATGGTATGTAGCCATGGCAAGTAGGATCTGGATGGACTTAAGCATAGGTATTGGAAAAGGTTTCATCATTATCCACGCCTGGTTGATGACGAAAACCTTTAACAAGTCTAGCTTTGAAAGTCTCAACTTTTCCATATACACCAAGTAATCTTCTCAAGATATACTTGCTCCTGATGGGGATTTAACCCTTCAGATATAGCAACCAAAGTCCATACTTTGTTGGTGTATAAGGATTCCATCTCAGATCGCTAAGCATCCAGCCATTCTTACAGAGTCTCACTCCTGATGGCCAGCTCGAAACTAGTTGGGTCATCATCTCATGATGCAATCCTCGCTCCCACTGTCATAGAGAAACCGAAGTATCTCTTAGGTGGGTGAGGAACCCTACTAGATCGGCGGAGAGGCTGAGGTTCGTTGGAATCTACTGAATTCTTTAGTTCTATCAAATCATCAGTTGCAGTTTGTATAGCTGGAACCTTTCCAGTTCTACATTACAGACCTTGCCTCGAGCTTGTCCGGATTTTGCTTTTAGACATAGGCCGGACAACCCCAAATCTTAACTAATTTAAGATATGGGCTCTTCCCCTTCCATATCACATATGAAGTGGTAGGTAATTGATTTGATTGGAACCCTATTCAATAGGTATGCATCTTCTCAAGTGCATAACACCCAATAGGAAAAAGGTAACTCGGTAGTACTCATCATAGAGCACACCATCGTGCAATGGTGTATACGGAGGGGTAATGCTGAGAGAGAATCTCATTCTCCTTTAGAATAGTCCAGAAATTTCGTGCTCAAGTATTCTCCTCCTTGATCTCATCATAGGACATAATACTTATACCCGTATTTTGGTTCTTTACTTCTAACTTATATTCTGTGAATATCTTAAAAGGTTCGGACTTGTGTTTCAACAGGAACATAGGTCTGAATCTCGAAAGATTATCAGAGAATGTAATGAAGTAAAAAAGAACCGGTCTTGGTATGTGTAGACAGGGGACTTACATACATCAACATGTATCATCCTAAGAGTTTACTAACTCTTTCTCTGTTTCCAGTAAACAGAGTTGTGGTCATCTTATCTTTGTGACATGACTGGCGAGTTTCACAAGATGTAAATTCAAACCAATTTAAATATGCATCTTTATGTAACTCCAGCTAGTCGGGTCGCATTGATATGACCTAGTCTACAATACCTCAAGAAGGATCCGTCCATTTCTGAACTCTTCCTCTTGTGTGTGTTCCGTATACTAAGAACTGTAGTTTTATTTAGAACATTAACGCTTTTAGATAACGTGCCTGATCCGATCAACTTTTGATATAGGAAATGTTCAAAACATTATCCATCAATACAAAATTATATCCTTTCTTTTCTAACAAAGAGAGTGATATGATTTGGTATATCAGGTTCGGTATCTAATAACATTCGTTCAGAATCAATGTATTGGTAATACAAGGTGACAGTGACCGACAGACTTGGCTGCAACTCTTGCCCCGTTTTCTGCCTCATGAAACTTATCACCCGTTCTCAGTTCTTCTACCCTTTTGTAGCCCTATGTAACATATTACATATCTGGGATCCTGATCCGGTATCATATACCAAGGATGCGGAGGATACTGAGAAACAGTTCTGTATAATGAACACACCCGAAGATGATGCATCAGCATGCACTCTCTTCGTTTGGGCGGCACGGGAAATCTGGTATTCCCCAAATTCCTGCTCTGTCTTATAACAATTATAAGTTGGAGCTGGACCAATGTTCCCCAGCTCAGTATAACAAGCGGGTTCGGTCAATAATCCATATTATTATCTTGATTAAGGCGTGATATGGTCGCTACCAGGAGAGAGAGAGAAGAAAACGCTCAGCGTGCGCTCTTTCAAGAATAGATTGGTTATTATTTTATCTAATCAGGATGGCTCCCACTGCTTTTTATCAAATCTTCCTTCAAACCCTAAAAGGAAAGACTAGCCGGGATTAATTACACACTACAAGTTCGCCAATCTTTCAGCCAGGCCAGTGTCGGTACTTTGAGGGAGGTCCCCCGTGCTTTCGCACGAACCTAATTAATGTAAACCTCGTTTTCCCAGAGGCGTAACCCCGTTGACACCTTTCTAGACACCTACTTGATCGGCTAATTGTAATGTATAAAACTCTCCCAGGAGTAACTCTTACTCGCAGCGGGTATCGGGATCCAACTATCTCATAGAAGGTATGCAATCTCATTGCAAATTTCAACACTTGAAATTCCCGATAATATTTTGCCCCTAGCGTCCTATGACCTTGACGGAGGCCAAACAACCCATAGTCCGCTAGTCAAGTTCAACCCGTCATTTCCTGATTGAATTAAACCCACCCGCACGACCCTTGACAGAGGCCAAACAACGCCGTACGAATACCCTAATCCAATCGCATCAAATGCTAGCAGATAAGCACTAGTTAGCTACCGTACACTACGCCTTGACGGAGGCCAAACAACCGCAGCACGAATACTAACTAGTACGTATCTGAAATGACGGAGGGCTACGACAGGTTTTTCTGAAAACCTATTGCGTAATGAACTTGATATCGTTGTAGGATCGAATGAATTTTGAAATGGAGTGCTTTTGAGGCTTTTCTAGTTTTGCTAAAGGAGTCACTCCCGGTGAAGGGATCGTCGGTCCTTTCCTCGTCGAATGAGGTGCGGGATATATCACATATATCACTGTGCAAAGCAGAACTCTTAAAAGCTATCAAAAGACAAACCGAGTGTGTAGCATCTGCCAGTTATTTCTAAAGGAGTCACTCCCGGTGAAGGGATCTCGGTCCTTTCCTTATCGAATAAGGTGCAGGATATATCGTATATACCTCTGTGCAAAGCAAGAACTGTAGCTACCTGTTTTATTTTGAAATTCGATTCTACAACATCTTAAGTTTCTATTATTTCATTAATCACATTAATGAAGTCCCATCATTTAATGTACCTAAACATCATAGATAAATACGACATACACTTATTCCATCCGCATTCGCCTCGATGTCCCCTCGTGCACCGTTAGGTTAGGTAACTAACGGCAGAGCGGGGCAGGGCTAGCGCGGGTGTAAAACATAAGTAACGTCTATATAATATATCATATATACTATATACTGTATCTATCACAGAACATCACATGATCACATCACATATATCGCAGCAGAAGAATCATATGAAATATTGGATATACTAGGACGTCCGTGTTTTCAATACGAGCCAGTATAAAACACGGATTCCACGGTCGTGATGAATAGCCAAACCCACACCCCTAGACCCCTACGAGAGCGGCAAGCAACCCTACCAATTCTAGAGTTAGGAGACCCGGACTCGACTCCTCGAGTTGGTCTCCCACTGGACTCCAGAACCCGGCTACTTGTGCTCCGCTCCTTGGGTCTATCCTAGTGTGGAAAAGTAAATAATATACAAAAGGTGACTACTTCCGCAACCTGGAAGCGCCCCAATAAAAGAATATTACATACAAGTTTTTACATGAATGAAAATGAAAAACACTCATCTCACATAAAAAACCCCGGCTATTCAAACACGGCGATCCAATATAACATATCCAGCAACACACAACATCACATGTCATCAACGTAAGTAAATATGCACATCCCAATTGTCGTTGACATATAGCAACGAAACTGGCGATATCACATATTACACTTACGGTCACAGAAAAGAAGGTGTAAAACTACAACAGTTGGAATCCGTAACCACCTCAGACATCGCATGCCTGACCAAATGAATTACTTAGACATCGCATGCCTAACAATTATAAACCCCGCATTTTAGTCTCAAAATCGAAAACTCTTTTCAATATTAAGTCGGGCAATTCAACAAGATTCCCGACATCCTGATCGAATACTCGTCGCAAACTTCAGTAGGCGGCCGCACCCCTGACGCCATCGACGAAGTGCACCAAGGCGGAACACCGCTACCGCGAACACCCGAACGGATGCTTTCGGCGACGGGGTTCTCCTACAGTCACTTGGTCGGGGCTATGGGGTGTAGCTGTCTATTAAGTTTACCCGGCGAGTATCCGCGTACGCTACGTGATTGCGACGGACTTTTGATCACATCAAAATTCCGTGGCAACCGATCAAGTGAGACTAAACTGCTATGTTTATAACATTCATTCAGTTATCACATAACTAATTGTGAATTCCAATTATTGTATCCCATTCCGGATAAATAGAAAATGTCAAACTTTCCGATCGAACAGTCGAATACCCAAGTTTTCCCGATAATGCTCAACACATGAAATAAATCTAACAACATTCAGTTCGTGCCTCAGTACCAACGGTCCAGCCGTAGAAGGGTCAAGCCAACGCCTCACATGTGGCACGCCGTACTGCCCCAAACCCGAAGGTTCAAAGGGCAGTTCAAAACGGTCACATAATCGAGTTAAGGTTTGTTGTCTTCTAGAGGGTCCATTGCGTTACTTGCACTACTTAGAACGTCGTTAAACTACGGAAAGATCCAACACTTGGAAATTTCCCGACAGGGGAAAAATTGGGTATTTATATCCGGTCGAACATTTTAACATATTCTAAAATTTATCTGGAAAGCCACACAGACAAAATTTGAAACCCCGATCGAATCATTGATTCCCAATACAACCCAAAAATGCTCAACTCTTTACTGCATATTAAAAATTCCCAGAAAACTCAGAATATTAAAATAGGAATTACTGTGCAAACAGGAGTCAACGAGTCAACAAAACGGCCGCGGAACCGCCGCGCCACGTGGGCTTTGGCTGCGGTTCCGCGGCGTTATGACGGAGTTAAGTCTCCGTTTTTCACAGTTTTTCATAAAACACCCTGCTTAATTTTCTGGATATTTTTAATCTTGAAAAATCCACATTTTTAAAATCTGGACAGAGAGCATTTTTGAATATGGGTTTCGGGTTCGTTCGGATTTCAAACTCCGTCGGGACTTCGCCTAAGGCTCTAGCTAGGCTCTGATACCAATGTAAGGTTCCTAGGCACCCTAAGGAGGTCTCACAAGGCATCGATCATACCAATTTCAAATTTTAACGGTGCCTACAAACCCTAACAAGATCGTTTGCTAGATGTCTAGGCGATAAATGAACTAGTATACAATTAACTAAGGGAATACGGAAATACAACCTTTGTAGATCCGTTTGTCCACCTCCATAGCTCCGAAACAAAGTCCCCTCGCTGTCCAAATGAGTTCCCGGGCTCTAGCGTCGGCTTCGTCGGAGAATGGGCAAGCTAGGTCGTCGATGTCCATGCCGAAGTTGATCTACGTCGAGGCATCGCTAAATCAAGCTTCGACTTCACCAAGTCAAGAAACTTGTGAAGAAAACACACTCTACTACTTGGCAAGAGGTAGAGGATGAAGAAATAGGAGGTGGGTAGACTTTAGTTTTGGATTTCTCACTCTTTTTATCACTTCACCATTGATGAAGTGAAGGTGTTCTTTATGAAGATGAAGAAGAAGAAAAAGATATATTATGATAAGAATAATAGAATAGAATATAAATAATCATTTCTTATCATAATTAAACTATATTAATGTGTAGAGAGTTGACCATAGTTAAATGAATGGTTAGGGTTTAATAGATGAAGAAAAAAGGGTTAGATTGGTCAAAGCTTCATGAAGCTTCACTTAGCTTCATGAAAGAAACCCTTTTATTTTCTTTTTCTCATTTATCTTTTAAATCCAAATGAAAAGATAAATGAAAGAATAAAAGAAAACCCTAATTATTTATTTAACTTAGGTTTACTTCATTACACAAACCCTAGCATTCTTGCATCATCAAACATGATACAAACAAGTGCACAAAATCATATCGCATATGCAATGCTCACACCCGAGTGAGAAAATCCATTTAAATTCAACCGATACCAGTTAATGCAAAGTAATATATCAAATATATAATTATACATTAAATCATTAAATCAACACTTGATTTAACGATCCGGTCATGCCGCACATAACCGACTGGTATCATTAGTAACAACTTATCGAATCAACACTTGATTCGATAACCCGGCTATATCGCATATAACCGATCAATGTCACATCGCGAGAATCGAATACAGTATCACATACTGGTATTATTCTCGGTCCCGCACATATCTCATATGCGCTCCTATTTCATTTCGCTTGAGCCAGGAAACCTCTGTGTAGGACTCTAAAGACTCGTCAATACGCCGGCAGCAGATGATGATCATATCAAACACCCACAAGCCGCAAGCGGTCTGCTAAACGTAACGGCCACCCGGGTATTGAGCGATCAGAAGATCGACGAGCAAGCCCGCTCACACTCCAGTGAATCCAACCAGTAACACTACCGTACAGTCCGGTCTGATCGTCTGATATGTCGCATATCTTGCCTAGGGGTGGTAAACGTCAGACCCCAATAGCTCGATAAGTCGTGTCGATATGAGGTCTATAACAATTCGAGAAACTACTGGTAACACTTACCAGTAAATCTCAGCAACCCTGGCCAGGGATTTCCTGTTATAGCCAATCGAACACAGCGCAACGTCAACTCCCTATACCGGGAGAGACGAATCCCCTCCTATCGCTCATTGCCTCCATATGATTCGGGACTGTACCCAAAAACCACCATTTTGCACGCCCTCTTGGACGTGGTAAGATGGAAATCAAAGTACAGTGGGAACCACACAAGACTCTATGACGATCTCGGGTCAACAGACTACTCTGTACCAGTGTCACCAGAGAACTGCCATCTGACGTGAGGTATAATACCATCTGGGAGTTCTCGGCGAGTCCGTCCAGTGTACCCAGTCTCTACTGAGCACCCGTATATCATCTTCGATGTCAAACACCAATGGATATGGGATCATCCATCGCCCATCTGTATGGGTCGAGAAGGTACACGCTAGTCTACTCTGGTATATCGATGCCCCATCTCGATATACCCACGACTAGGGACTTTCAAGGATGTACTTATGGACTACCATGTCCCCACTAGTATGATCCACATCATAGTCCAGGTAGTCAAGTACACATCCTAAGGGCTTTACCAACATGTAACAGAGAGACAATCAGTATACACGTTAAGGTAAAGATCAACCAGATAGCATACTATCATGTCGAGCAAGAAAGTCCTCCCTATATATATGTCCCAGCATCCACTACAATATACATCCAATGTACAGTAATGGCCTCTAGGGCATACATATAACTAACACGAACAACCCTAACCAAGATCTTAGACTGGAGATTAGGCGAAACAAAGCAAGTAAACAACTTTACTTCGAAGAGTTTGGGATTACAACCATTGTAGTCCGGTCCTTCACTTCATAAAGCTCCGTATTGAGGTCCCTTTGCAGCGATCATCGAGTATTCGGACACTAGAGAGGCTCCACAAAAGAAAGATGCAAGCTTGCTTCCGATCTTCGATAACTAAGATGATCTACCTTGAAGAAACTCAAACCCAAGCTCTTTCTTTGCTAATCAAGTATTAGCAAAGTAAACACCCTAATCTAAGTGGCAAGAATAGATTAGGATGATGAAGTAGGAATTTAGCTCTCATTTTTTTTCATAATATCACTCATTATCATCACTTCACAAAAAGCTAGAAAGCTTTATCAAGAGGAAAAAGAAGATGAAAACCATTTGTGATGAATAATGAAACTCAAGTGTGAGGTTAGAAATGTAACCATGGGTTAAGTATGAACACTTAACTCATGTAGAGATTTAACTATGGTTAAAGGGTTGGGTTGGGTTAAAGAAATATCACAAAATATCCAAGTCAAAGTCAAAGCTTCAAGAAGCTTCTTGAAAGCTTCATGAAAGCTTAACCCTAATCCAAACCCTAACCATATTTAAACTCCACAAATCATGTTGCATTTATAACCACAACATGTTACAATATTATATATCACATATACAATATTTATTGTAACAAAATAAAATAATACAATTAACATATATCGCATATATATCAATGTATTGCCCGAGTGAGAAAATGAATCTTTTAGTAAGCTTATATTAGTTAATGTAATTTAATATATCAAATATATAATTATACATTAAATTATCGAATCAACACTTGATCCGATAATCCGGCTATTTCACAAATAACCGACTAATATAATCTGTATCAGTTCATCGAATCAATACTTGATCCGATGACCCGGTTATATCACATATACCCGGCCGATATCACATATCGCGAGAATCTAATACGGTATCGCATACACGTATTATTCTCGGTCCCGCACATATCACATATGTGCTCCTCTATTTTGCCTGAGCCAAGAAACCTCTGTGTAGGACTCTAAAGAATCGTCAATACGTCGGCAGTAGGTAATGATCTTATCAAACACCCACAAGCTGCAAGCGGTCAGCTAAACGTAACAGCCACCCACGTATTGAGCGATCAGAAGATCAACAAGCAAGCCTGTACATTCTCCTGTGAATCCAGTCAGTAACACTCCCGTACAGTCCGGTCTCTTCGTCTGATATGTCGCATATCTCGCCTAGGGGTGGTAAACGTCAGACCCCTGTAGCTTGATAAGTCATGTCGATATGAGGTCTATAACAGTTCGAGAAACTACTGATAACACTTACCAGTAAATTTCAGCAACCCTGGCCAGGGAATTCCAGTTATAGCCAATCGAACACAGCGCAAAATCAACTCCCTATACCGGGAGAGACGAAACCCTTCCTATCGCTCATTGAGTCCATGTGATTCGGGACTGTACCCAAAAGCCATATTTTTGCACGCCCTCTTGGACGTGGTATGATGCAAATCAAAGCACAGCGGGAATCACACAAGACTCTATGACTATCTCGGGTCTACAGACTAACATGTACCAGTGTCACCGGAGAACTGCCATCTGACGTGAGGTATAATACCATCTGGGAGTTATCGGCGAGTCCGTCCAGTGTACCCAGTCTCTACTGAGCACCCGTATACCTTCTCTGACGTCAAACACCAATGGATATGGGATCATCCATCGGCCACCATATGGGTCAAGAAGCGCATACGCTAGTCTACTCTAGAGTATCGATGCCCTATCTCGGTACTCCTACGACTAGGAACATTTGAAGGATGTACTTGGCGACTACACTGTCCCCACTAGTATGATCCGCATCATAATCCTGATAGTCAAGTACTCATCCTAAGGGCTTTATCAACATATATCATAGAGACAATCAGAGTACATCTTAAGATAAAGAGCAACCAGATAGCGTACTATCATGTCGAGCAAGAAAGTCCTCCCTATATATGTCCAAGCATCCATTACAATATACATCGTATGTACAGTAATGGCCTCTAGGGCATACATATAACTAACAGAGCGAACATGATATTTAGCACAATTTGAAGCACATTTGAAAAATCTAGTACAAGAGGATTTTTGAAATTTCAAAGTATTTTGAAAACCAACGCCTATTCGATTCAAAACTTTTTCCTCCCTACGTAAAGAATCAACATTTAAAAACATAGCAAGAAAAGCAACCAACTCATCATTTTGCTTTTTGTAAGAAGTAACTTCAAAAGCAAGAGATTCTTAAGAAACATAAAAATATTTCAAAACATCAATTTCATTTTTAAAACTAGAAATCAAATCACGTTTTGTTTTCTCAAAACCTTACAAGATAAAGCCAAATTTTCAGTTTTATTTTTCAATGTATCAATAATACAAGATTGTGAATCAAGCTTTGAAAGCACCTCATTTTTCTCAAAAACTAATTTATCTGCTAAAACAATTTGAGTGTCATGAGCACAAGATAAAGCACTAAATTTGGCAATCAAATTCTTATTCATGGTCCCATAAGAATCACAACAAGTCATCAATTACTCTCTCTCAATATCAAAATTATAAGAATATTTTTTGAGAAATTCATTTCTAGAGGCAATTACAGTAAAATTTTCATGGAGATCATGATAAGTATCAAGCAATTGATCATGTGTAAGTTCATAAATATCAACGGATGAAATACGTATAACTTCATGATCAATAGAGTTCTCAATTGACTTCTTAGAGTTGGATATTCCCTCTTAATTTGTCTTTTGTTGAGAATCATCCAATGTCACTAAGCAAGTCGTTCTCTTGAATTCCTCACGTTTATTGCATACGGCTTTCGCTCAATAGATTTGCTCCAATTAGCACCAAATACCATGAGCCGTCTTGCAAAAAGAAAACTTATCAAAAATATCAACATCTAAAGCACATTGTAAAAATTGTAAAGTTTTGATGTTTAAAGAGAACAAATCTTATTCATGGCAAATCCATTTAGATTTAGCTTTAGAAAGAATGGAATAGTCGTTTTCAGCAATTTTCCAAAAATTTCTACCCCAAGATTCAAGAAAGCATCGCATCTTAATTTTCCAAAAAGAAAATCTACTTCCATCAAAATAAGGAGGATCATGAATAGAGTTATTTTCGATCGAAGAGAAATTTTGTAAAGAAGATGCCATCAGATTAACTCTAGGATGTTAAGCCTAACGAAAAAAGTACTTGGCTTTGATAGTGACTGAAAATAGTCTTAGAGGGGGGTGAATAGGACTATGCAACCAGTATGCCCAAATTAAAATATATAAAACACTTGCTAAACAAAATATCACAATTGCAAAGTTTAGACAATTGATATAAGAAAGTGATATGATACTAAGCAAAACTACAAATGTGAAAAATAAACATCAAGCAAGAACAATAATCACAAGCATAAGCATGAAGAGCAAGAGATATCCATCATGCAATTTCTATGTAAATAAACAAGAAGAGATAAAAAAAAATTGCAAACTCAAACACAAGAAGATTTTATAGTAGTTCGGGAGATCCCCTGGTCCACTTTCTTTGAACGACCGAGCTCATTCCACTAATCATGTCTTCTCAGAGACAAATACGTTGCCCGCAAGCAACACACTACCCCGCTTCCGGTGGAGGCCAAACCTTACAACACGTCTCCTTAAAGACCACACGTTACTCGACATATGAGCAACACTTCTCACTACAAGCTTTTCTCACATCTCTCTCAATATAAGCTCTTCTCTCTTACCAAAGCACCCTTGCACTCAAAAGTCCTCACATAAAGAAAGAAGAAGAATATTTATAGAACAATACTTTCGAAGGAGTTTCTTTCAAAACTCTCTAATACTCAAGAATTATGGATATACAAATAGAAAATCTTTTCTTTTTGTGTGTGAGAGTGATTTGGATAATCAAACGAAACACAATTTAATTCTCACAAGAGATGAGATTTTTTGCTCAAGATCACTTTTGAAAACAGCAATATGAAATACTCAAGTGACCGGGGCTAAAAAATGCAAAGCAAAACATATATAGTCCCAAAAGAAAACTATCTGTTACTGGTGGGGTCAGCAGTTTAAAACAGTGACAGAAGTCTGAAGCACAATGTGGAAGATGTCTGAAGTTCAACCATAAAAATCCCAACGGTTATAAACGACTATATTTTTGAAAATCTTTCAACTACAGATGAGACGTCTGGACCCAACCCATCAGACGTCTGACTCTTATTTTGAAGATATGCTAGTAAAACTCCAGTGAGTCGGAAGGTGTAATGCTTAAACGTATGATGAACAAAAAATCTGTTTCCAAATAAATCACCAAACGTATGTATATTGACTATCAGACGTCTGGATCTTCTCTGTTAGAAATACCAATAAGGAACAAAAAGAAGGCAGACGTCGGATGTGTACAGTGAAGACGTATAAGGAACCAAAAAATCCGACATGCATAAAAATTGATATTTACGACATTTGGATATTCCATTAAAACACAGAAAGTATCCAGACGTCTTAAGCACATCGTTCAGACGTCTGAAGTACAAAAACTCAGAAAATGTGTTTTAAAATAAAATAGAAAACTTTGAAATCGAAAACATGATGTTTATGCAATGTAAAATATTTATGCGTATATGTGTGAGTGTACAAGTGCTCTAATTGATATTACCCATGATCTAAGAGTACTTACAAAGATTCCTAAGTCCATATCGCAATTCTTCGATTCTTGAATCTTTGATCTTGAGCTCTCGATCTTTGATCTTTGACACACTCCACTATATAGAGTATTGAAGTCAATATTTGATATTCAAATTGGATATAGAATTCCAAACTTGACGCTTCAATCTTAGACTTGGTTTCTTAGCTATCCGTGTAGCTTGAATATGTAGTTTCGAGAAGATCTCGTCCGAACCCTCCAACCTCCTATTAGATTTTTCATTTAAGCTCGATTTCCTCCATCCTCAATTATAGATCTTTGTCTCGAGATATCCTGAAAAATAATCTCATAGACCAAGCTCGTCATGTACAGTGTTATGAAATATAACAAGTTAATAAACACAAATATATCAACATTCATTGTTTCAATATCATTAAAACTATGAATAAGAATAGTATATCAGTATCAAAATATAAATCAAATGCAAATCATATATATAAATATATATATATATATATGAAAACCTAGATAAAGAACACATGTATATATATAACTATTTATGATGTCTAATCAAATAGGAAAGAATACGGAAAACGACACCATAAAAAGCTATTTATATCTTAAACATCAAAACAATGAATGATAATAATATATCTGTTAGATATGTATGCCCTAGCGACCTGTATTGTATAGGATGCTAGGCATGTATACGTACAGAAACAATCTTTGCTCGAAATGATAGTATGTTATCCGGTTTATCTTCATCTTAACACGTGATGTGTCGTGTTATATTTCATATCTTTATATGCATGTTGATGAATCCCTTAGGATTATGCTTCACTACCAGCATTATGATGAGATCATACTAGTGGGGCCTGAGCAGTCTACAAGCATATCCTTTAATAGTTCCTAGTCGAGGATATATCGAGACAGGGCATCGCTATTACCAGATTAGACTAGCGTGTACGTTTCTTAACCCTGGGGGCGATGGTTGATTCTACAACCATTGGTGTTTGACATCAAAGATTTTGCACATGTGCTCATTGGAGAATGGGTACACCGAACAGGACTCGCCGAGATCTCCTAGATGGTATATATACTTTTTGTCAGATAGCAGTTCTCTGGCGACACTTGTACAGGTTAGTCTATAGACACAAGATCGTCATAGTGTCTTGTGTGATTCCCACTGTACTTTGATTTCCTCCCTACCATGGCTCTACTGATTCGTGCAAATAGGTGGATTTTGGGCACAGTCCCGAATCACATGGAGGCACTGCGCAATAGGAGGCGTTTCGTATCTCCCGGTATAGGGAGTTGATGTCGCGCTATGCTTGATCGGCCATAACATCAAATCCCTGGCCAGGGTTCTCGAGATTTATTGATAAGTGTTATCAGTAGTTTATCGAACCGTTATGGGCCGTAAATCAGCATGACTTATAAAGTTACTGGGGTCTGACATTTACCACCCATAGACTTCATATCCGACGTATCAGACGAAGAGACCGGACTGTACGGTAAGTGTTGCTTGCAGGCTCATTGGGGTTGTGATGAGTTCGCTCGTCGGCCACCTTTTCTTCATATACCTGGGTAGCCGTTACGCACAGCTAGTGCCGCTGACATGCTTGTGGTTAAACCTACTGCCAGCGTACTGTCGAGTCTTTAGAGTCCCATACAGAGGGTTCACTCGTTAAGGTGAAAGATGTAGAGGCCATAAGTTCTTACGGCAGCCGTAAGGTGTTACGGTTGGGTTTCGATTATGTTCGTGTAATTGTTATAAGAATAATAATTGGAAGGATAATACTGGTAGGTTTTGGTTTAAGCCGAATACCGGTATTATATTATTGGATATGGTATTCGTATTTTTCGGAATTCAGATACGGGTATACGGTATACGGAGGAGGGGTATTCTTTTAATTGTTACAAGAGTACCTTCTAGAAGGTGCCACCACATAATGACATTATTTATTTTATGAAAATAAATAAATGAGGTGGAAATAAGAAAGTCCAAGCATGGTTGCAAGAATGGGTTGTTTAATTTTATATTGTTTTGGAATTACTATTGAAGCATGGTGCTAATTTTAAATTATATGCTTCAATTATTTCATTTGCAATATATCATTTTCTTATGCTTGAACTCTCTCATTATCACAAACACTTTCTCTCTCCTTCTTCTCTCCTCCTTCTTCTTCCTAGCTTTAACCCCCACATGTGATGTGAAGCCAAAGCTTAGGACCTTAAGTTAATCCAATATACTAATCTCTACATAATCCTAGTGACCTCTTCTAGCAAACTTGGTATCTAGGTTAAACTCTTGTGAAGAGTTTCTAGCTTGCACGATAACTCTCTAGTGGATAATCTAAGTCTTGGGATAGCCGGAGATCGAGCACATCGGCAACGTCCAAGGAGCCAAGGAGTTCATCAAAGAAGACCCGAAGGACCGGATCATCAAGGTATAACCCCTGACATAGTATATAAGATCTCTAGTTAGGGTTCACTAGTTGTGGATTAGACTATATCTTGGCAAAAGGGCGTGTTGTATGCAAAGAAAATTTTCGTTTATCACTTCCGCTGCCTCACAAGAGTTGTGGGAGCATGCATCATGCTCCAACATGGTATCAGAGCCTAACTAAACCACAACTAGATGATTAGACGACGTTTAAAGCTTCGAACACGAAACAACTCCAAAAACCGTATTTTTAAACCCTGCTCTCTGGAAATTTTTCAAAAGTGTTCTGAAAATTTTTTAAACATCTGCATAATACTTGTTATATGATAACTAGAAAACCATTGAAAAACGAGCCCCAACCACCTGTATTTGGCCGGCGACGAGACCAATTTTTCCGGCGTCGCCAGATTTCCTATGAGGTTTGGGCTTGGATTTTTTAGGGTTATCTGTACACTGGGTTAGGGGATTTATGGTATTGTTTGATTATTTCCAGATTATATATGATGTAAACAAAGTGTGAGAGAAATATGGAGTGTTTCGAATTCGAACTTTTAGTATCGTTTATCCGTTCTTTTTATATGTGTGTTTGAAACGTCGACTAATTGCTATAAGTCGATTAGTCAGGGTTGCACACTTCTGTGATGGTATTTGTATATGAATATGTTGGATCGTCATGATGAATGGCTGGGGTGTGTGAGAAAAGAGTTTTTCCTTTTTTTCATTCAATGTAATTTGTGAAAAGCAATGTAATATTATTTTGCGGGGCACATCCGGGATGAGGTTGTAGCTACCGTCGTATAATTTCTTTTTACTGTTTTTGCTCCTAGGATAGACCCAAGGTGGGGTGCACAAACTACCGGGTTTTCGAAGTGCCAAGTTACCTACCACTTTGTTGAGGGAGCTTGCTTCACTTCGGGAATTTGGCGGGTAATTTGCCGCACCCGTAGGGGTCTAGGATGGGGTTTGGCTATTCATCACGCCCGTGGAACCCGTTTTTTTTCATTAAGGCTTGAATGAAATACGGAATTCCTAGTATATCCAATGTATTCATCTGTGATCTGTAATGGCTATATTTATATATGAGATATATAATAAACGTTGCTTATGTTTTGCACCCGCGCTAGTCCAGCCCCCGCTCTGCCATTAGTTAAGTAACCTAACGGTGCATGACAGGGCCCAGTGGCGAATGTGAATGGCATAAGCGTACGTTCTATTTTCGTTTCTTTTTTGTGAAGTTTAGGAAATGTAAATGATGGGGCAGCATTAATATGATTAATGTTAAGAAAAAGAAACCTAAAGATGTTGTAGAATCAAATTTTTTAATAAAATGGGTAACTCTAGCTTTTGCTTTTCATCGTGGTATTCTTGAATATCCTGCACCTCATTCGATGAGGAAAGGGCCGAGATCCCTTCACCGGGAGTGACCCCTTTAGCGAAACTAGAAAATGTTACAAAGTACTCGATTTGATTTTATAGTTGATCTAATTCTTGCTTTGCATCATGGTATTCTTGAATATCCTGCACCTTATTCAATAAGGAAAGAGCCGAGATCCCTTCACCGGGAGTGATCTATTTACCAAAATTAGAAAGATACTATAAAACCATTCGACATTTTTAAAACTGGATCTTAAACCACTCCTTCTCACTCGATTCTACAACAATATCAAGTTCAAAACGTTAAGGGTTTTCATAAAAACCATCTGTTGACCTCCGCCATTTTAGGAAGCAGAGTATTTAGTATTCGTGTCACGTTTGTTGACTACAGTTAAGGCGTGGTTTACGGTAGCTAAGTGATGTCTTCCTACAAAGCATTTGATGCGATCGATTAGGACATTCGTATGACTTTGTTGACCATAGTTAAGGGTCATGCGGGTGGATCTAAATCAATCACGAAATGGCGGGTAGAACTTGACTAGTGCTTATGATTTGTTGACCATAGTTAAGGTCATAAGACACTAGGGGTAAAAATCATATTGGGAATTTCAAGAGTTGAAATTTGCAATGAGATTGCATACCTTCTATTTTGATAGTTGGATCCCGATCCCACTGTGAGTAGAAGTTACTCCCGGGAGAGTTTGCACTTTACAATTAGCTAATCCAATAGGTGTCTAGAAAGTTGTCAACGGGGTTATGCCTCTAGGAAAACGAGGTTTATTTTAATTAGGTCCGTGCGAAAGCACGGGGAACCTCCCTCGGAGTACCGATACTGGCCTGGCTGACCGGTTAGCGAACTTGTAGATTGCAATTAATCCTGGCTAGTTTTCATTTTAAAAGGTTTGAAGGAAAATTTGATAAAAAGCAGTGGAAGACATCAATTAGATAATATTAATAACCAATCTAATTATGTAAGAGAAATCGCCGAGTGTCTTCTTTTCTCTCTCCTAATGGCAGATACCTATGACGGGACTTAAGCTTTTATTAGACAAAAATAAACTCACGGGAATGGATTACAAAGATTGGCTAAAGAACGTGAATATTGCCCTGACCTATTATTGGGTCGGATACGTCCTGGCTACTCCAGCCCCTCCTAGCCCGGGCCCTGATTCTTCAGTTGTGGATAAAGAAATCCGCAAGACATGGGATATAGACTGCGCAAGAGCCAAGTGCCTCGCGCTTGCTTCTATGAACAATGAACATCAGAAGCAGCATGAAAAGATGGATGTTCAATCCATCATTCTCCATACAAAGGAGTTGTATGGAGAGCAATCTCGTACTCTCCGATATGAGGCATCTCGAAAGTTGTTTCAGATGATGCTGGCTGCTGGCACGTCTTTAGGTGACCATGTATTGAAGATGATTGGACTTATCGAAGAACTTGAGGACCTGGGTTAGACCATGGAGAACGAGCAGTATGTTGATATTGCTCTACAGTCCCTTTCCCCTGCCTTTGCTCAATTCATTGTAAACTTCAACATGCACAACATGGAGAAGACTTTACCTGAATTCCTCAATATGTTGAGGAGTGCAGAGAGCGCACTAAAGGTAGCGAAAACTCCCGCTCTTATTGCTGGGCCATCTTCTTCCTCCTTCCCGAAAGCCAAGGCCAAGGGAAAGAAGAAGAAGAATCCCATCAAGCAGATAGGCGGAGTGAAAAAGGCACAGGGAAGGGACAAGAAAGGGGCTGCTGCGATAGGACGAGGGGAATGTTTCCACTACCACCAGACTGGGCACTGGAAGAGAAACTGCGTTGGATACCTGGCCGACCTCAAGAAGAAGAAGTATGGTGATGCTTCCACTTCAGGTGTGTATAACAAGAAACTGTTTTTCAATTAACTCTGCTTCTTGGGTATTAGATACTGGGTCGGGATCTCACATCTGCAATTGTGTGCAGGGGCTGAGAAATAGCAGGTTTTTGAAAAAAGGTGATCACACTCTCCGAGTTGGGAATGGTTCCTCGGTACATGCTACAGCAGTGGGAGAGTATCATCTCGGTTTGTCGTCGGGTTGTATATTGGTTTTGAACCCATGTTATTTTGAACCTTCAATGTTATGTAATATTATATTTGTATCGTTGTTGGACAATGTTGGATATAATTTTATATTGCAATCTAATGTATGAACATTAACCTTAATCAAGAGTTGATTAGGTATGGTACATTAAATAACGGGATATACGTCATAAATCAATATACAGTTTTTCATATACAACACGCAAACAAAAGAAAGGTTTCAGACATAAATGAAGCTTTCATTTGGCATTGTAGGCTTGGTCATATTAACGAAACAAGACTAACCAAGCTACATAAAAATGAATATTTGAACCCGTTTGAATATAAATCTTATGCGACTTGCCAGTCTTGTATCAAGGGTAAAATGACCAAAACTCTGTTTACTGGACACGGAGAGAGAGCTACTGAACTCTTAGGCCTCATAGATAGTGATGTATATGGACCAATGTCTACACATGCAAGAGGTTGTTTTTCGTACTTCATAACCTTCACTGATGATTTATCGAGATTCGGGCACGTGTTCTTGTTGAAACATAAGTCCGAAGCCTTCGAAAAATTGAAGGATTATAAATCTGAAGTAGAAAAACAAACAGGCTTAAGTATCAAGAAACTTCAATCAGATCGAGGAGGTGAGTATCTTAGCTCAGAGTTTCTAGATTTCCTAAAAGAGAATGGGATTCTCTCTCAGCTCACTCCTCCATACACACCACAGCACAACAGCGTATCGGAAAGGAGGAATCGTACCCTATTAGATATGGTACGATCTATGATGAGTGATGCTGAGTTACCAATGTCATTCTGGGGGCACGTATCGGAGACTGCGATTTATCTTTTGAACAGGGTTCCGACCAAAACCGTGTCTACCACTCCATATAAGATATGGTATGGGAAGAGACCATCTCTTAAAAGAGTTAGGATATGGGGTTGTCCGGCTTATGTGAAAAAGCATAATTCGGACAAACTCGAGACACGATCGGTTTTGTGTACATTTGTGGGATATCCAAAACACTCGTATGGATATCTTTTCTACCACAAGGAGGAACAAAGGGTGTTTGTTTCTCAGTAAGCCACATTTTTAGAAAATGAATTTTTTACAAATGATACTGTTGGCAATGCGGTAGAAATGGAAGAAATTCCAGATACACAAACAATTACCGATGATTTGGTTGAACCTGAGGTTTCAATAGAACCCGACGAACCTCAGCCACTCCGTAGATCTAGTAGGACTTCTCGCCCACCTGATAGATACTACGGCTTTCTAATTGATGGTGATAGAGAAGATTGCATCATGGATGATGATGACCCCGCTAGTTTTCGGCAAGCTAACACGAGTGGTGACTTAGTGAAGTGGCTGGATGCCATGAGATCCGAAATGGAATCCATGCACACCAACAAAGTATGGACTTTGGAGGTTGCACCTTCTGGAGTAAAACCCATACGGTGCAAATGGATCTTTAAAAGAATGATCGGTGTGGATGGTCAGGTGGAGACCTATAAAGCTAGGCTGGTAGCAAAAGGATTTCGTCAAAGACCAGGCTTGGACTATGATGAAACCTTTTCACCAGTCGCGATGCTCAAATCCATTCAGATCCTGCTTGCTATAGCTTCTCCCAATGTTTATGAGATCTGGCAGATGGATGTTAAAACGGCATTTCTAAATGGTGATTTAGAAGAATGCGTTTTTATGGATCAGCCAGAAGGCTTCATTGATAGTGGGAGCAGCGGAAAGGAATGCAGGCTGTTTAAATCCATCTATGGATTAAAGCAGGCATCATGGAGTTGGAACATCTGCTTTGATGATAAAATCAAAGGGTTTTGTTTTATCAAAATTGTGGATGAACCATGTATTTATAAAAGGATTGTAGAGAGTACTGTTACATTCCACGTACTGTACGTGGACGACATTCTCTTGATAGGAAATGATATTCCTATGCTACAATCGGTCAAACTATTCTTATCGCAGAGGTTCTCCATGAAAGACCTGGGCGATGCCTCGTACATTCTGGGGATTAAGATCTATAGAGATAGATCTAAGAAATTATTGGGATTGTCCCAATCGAGATACATTGACACTATACTAAAGAGGTTTAGTATGGAAGATTCCAAGAAGGGTAATTTACCCGCTTGACACGCGATCACCCTCTCCAAAGACTGAAGAGGAGAGGGCTCGCATGAGCATTATTCCCTACACTTCAGCAGTAGGATCTATATGTATGCGATGTTGTGTACTCGCCCAGATGTAGCTTATGCACTGAGTGCAGTAAGCAGGTATCAATCCAACCTAGAGGAGAAACACTGGACTGCTGTGAAGAACATTCTGAAGTACTTGAGAAGAACTAAAGAAATGTTCTTGGTATATGGTAACGGAGATCTCCAAATGGAAGGCTTTACTGACTCCAGCTTCCAGAGCGACAAGGATGATAGTAAGTCCATCTCAGGGTTTGTATTTACCGTAAATGGAGGGGCAGTATGTTGAAAGAGTTCCAAACAAGATACCGTCGCTGACTCCATGATGGAAGCTGAGTATATTGCTGCTAATAATGCCGCAAAAGAGGCAGTCTGGATGAGGAAGTTCATTTCCGAACATCAAGTGGTTCCGTCCATTGCTAATCTAATACCTCTGTATTGCGATAACGATGGAGCCATGGCTTTGGCAAAGGAACCGAGGTCCCATCAGAAATCCAGACATATCTTGAGGCGGTATCACCTCATCAGGGAGATAGTGGATTGCCAGGATATCGAGGTACGGAGAGTAGACACGAAAGACAACACAGCAGATCCATTCACCAAGGCCATCCCTCAAGTCTAGTTTGAGAAACTGTTCAAGCTGTTGGGCATGCGGTACGCCGGCAACTGGTTCTAGTGCGGACAGTGGGTACTTATTGCATCAACTAAAGGTCTTAGTGCAAGTGGAAGATTGTTAGATATATATGCCCTAAAGGCCTGTATTGTATAGGATGCTAGGCATGTATATGTACATAAAAAATCTTTGCTCGAAATGATAGTATGCTATCTGGTTTATCTTCATCTTAACATGTGATGTGTTGTGTTATATTTCATATCTTTATATGCATGTTGATGAAGCCCTTAGGATTATGCTTGACTACAAGGATTATGATGAGATCATACTAGTGGGGCCTGGGTAGTCACAAGCATATCCATTAATAGTTCCTAGTCGAGGGTATATCGAGGCAGGGCATCGGTATTACCAGATTAGAGTAGTGTGTATGTTTCTTGACCCTGGGGGCGATGGTTGATTCCACAACCATTGGTGTTTGACATCAAAGATTGTGCACAGGTTCTCATTGGAGAATGGGTACACCGAACAGGGCTCACCGAGAACTCCTAGATGGTATATATACCTATTGTCAGATAGCGGTTCTCTAGCGACACTTGTACAGGTTAGTCTGTTGACCCGAGATCGTCATAGTGTCTTGTGTGATTCCCACTGTACTTTGATTTCCTCCCTACCATGGCTCTACTAAGTCGTGCAAACAGGTGGATATTGGGTACAGTCCCGAATCGCATGGAGGCAGTGAGCGATGGGAGGGGTTTCGTCTCTCCCGGTATAGGGAGTTAATGTCGCGCTATGCTTGATCGGCCATAACATCAAATCCCTGGCCAGGATTCTCGAAATTTACAGATAAGTGTTATCAGTAGTTTCTCGAACCGTTATGGGCCGTAAATCAGCATGACTTATAAAGTTACTGGGGTATGACATTTACCACCCCTAGACTCCATATGCGACGTATCAGACGAAGAGACCGGACTGTACGGTAAGTGTTGCTTGTAGGCTCGTTGGGGTTATGATGAGTTCGCTCGTCGGCCACCTTTTCGTCATGTACCTGGGTAGCCTTTACGCATAGCTAGTGCCGCTGACGTGCTTATGGTTAAACCCACTGCCAGCGTATTGTCGAGTCTTTAGAGTCCCAAACAGAGGGTTCTCTCGTTCAGGCGAAAGATGTAGAGGCCGTAAGTTGTTACGGCAGCCGTAAGGTGTTACGATAGGGTTTCGATTATGTTCGTGTAATTGTTACGGGAATAATAATCGGAAGGATAATACTGGTAGGCTTTGGTTTAAGCCGGATACCGGTATTATATTGTTAGATTAATGGTATTCGTATTTTTCGGAATTCGGATACGGGTATACGGTATAGGGTATACGGAGGAGGGGTATTCTTGTAATTGTTACAAGAATACGTTCTAGAAGGTGACACCTTATAATGACATTATTTATTTTATGAAAATAAATAAATGAGGTAGAAACAAGAAAGTCCAAGTATGGTTGCAAGAATGGGTTGTTTAATTTTATATTGTATTGGAATTACTATTGAAGCATGGTGCTAATTTTATATTATAGGCTTCAATTATTTCATTTGCAATATATCATTTTCTCATGCTTGAACTCTCTCATTATCACAAACACTTTCTCTCTCCTTCTTCTCTCCTCCTTCTTCTTCCTAGATTTAACCCTCACATGTGATGTGAATACAAAGCTTAGGACCTTAAGTTAATCCAATACACTAATCTCTACATAATCCTAGTGACCTCTTCTAGCAAACTTGGTCTCTAGGTTAAACTCTTGTGAAGAGTTTCTAGCTTGCACGATAACTCTCGGGTGGATCATCTAAGTCTTGGGGTGGCCGGAGATCGAGCACATCGGCAACGTACAAGGAGCCAAGGAGTTCATCAAAGAAGACCCGAAGGACCGGATCATCAAGGTATAACCCCTAACATAGTAGATAAGATCTCTAGTTAGGGTTCACTAGTTGTGGTTTAGAATATATCTTGGCAAAAGTGCATGTTGTATACAAAGAAAATTTTCGTTTATCACTTCCGCTGCCTCACAAGAGTTGTGGGAGCATGCATCATGCACCAACAATATCAATATCAATGTATATTACTGTTGGATATAGTTCCCTAAAGGCAATTATTATAATTGCAGGCACGCGGTTATGATAATTGAGGAAGGACCTATACAGGTAGAACAATCTTACTCGAAATGATAGTATACTATCTGGCTTGTCTTTATCCTTGATGTGTACACGTTTTACTTATTATTAAATGTCGCTAATACATAATGATGAAACCTGTATGATTTTTGCTTGACTACCAGCATTATGATGGCGATCATATACGTGAGAGCTGGGTGGTCTATAAGCACATTCTTAAATATCCCTAGTCATGGGAATATCGAGATCGGGGATCGATATTCTGGAGTAAAGTAGTGTATACGTTTCGAGAGCTCGACGAGGGGCGGTTGCAGGTCTCACAAGCCATTGGTGTTATGTCACATAAGATAGTATACAGGTGCTCACTGGAGGTGAGTACACTGGACGGACTCGCCGAGAACTTCTAGATGATATTATACCTATCGTCAGATGGAAGTTCTCAGGTGGCATGAGTACAGGTTAGTCCTTTAACCTGAAGGCCTCATTTGTCTCATGTGAGTTTCCAATGTACTTTGATTACTACCTTACCACGGCTCGAAGGAGTCGTGCAAACAGGTTTTAGTTGGGTGCAGTCCTGAGCCATATGGAGGCAGTAGTCGATTGTCAGGAATTCGTCTCTCCTGGTATTAGAAGTCGATGTCGCGCTGTGTTCAGTTGGCTATCACCAGAAATCCGTGGCCACGGTGGGAAAAATTTACTAATAGTTGATCAGTAGTATCTCAGATGGTGATGAGCTAGACTTAGACATAACTTATCGGGTTATTAAGGGTCTGACATTATCCACGCCCTAAATCCGATATGCGATACTTTTTGACGAAGAGACCGAACTGTATGGAGATTGTCACATTCAAGCTCAGTAGGGTAAGGACGCACTTGATTGTCGACTCCCTTTTCGACAACTAACTGGGTAGCCGTTACATACAGCTAGTGCCGCTGACGTGCTTGTAGTTAAACCCATTACCAGCGTATTGTCGAGTCTTTAGAGTCCCACACAGAGGGTTTTCCCGGGTTAGGCGACAAATGTAGGAGCCGGACGGTGGTACGTGCAGGGGTCCGAATAAATACGTGTATGCGTTACACGGACTTTAATCGGGCGATTGATAATACTAGCCGACTTAGGATTAAGCCGGATTATTAAATCAGATTTTGATTTAATAATTTATATATGTATTTTATGTTGGGTTATGGTAGCACCCTGGCCATCGAACCATGGCAGATTGCGGAACAAAATTTTTCTAAACTGGCGCTAACACAACCCGATTCTACGGATCTACTATTAACCTTAGACTAGCAAAAAATAAAGAGAGTTAGGAATGGTTATACCGAATTGATCCATGTCCTTCGGTCTTCGACCATCTTCCCAAGCTCCTAGAGGCCTCTATGATCAATCTTGATCTCCGGTCTCCCTCCATCGAAGATGATCCACCCGAGGATTTGTATTCCGAGCTTCTATCTCAATAGCCGAGGTAACTAGAGTACCTAGATCGCTAAACTAGATAGCCTAGAGGATGTAGAGTGTAGTGATGGATTAATTTGTCTCATAACACCCTAGGTTTCTCAACACATGAGACTTGAAAGGTGGAGGTAGAAGAAGAAGCTTGAGGATGAGAGTGCGAGGCAACTCAAGAAAAATGGCTAAGTGTTTTTAGTTGTATGTTGTGATGTGTTTGTTATATTGTGAGTTATTATGAAGCCATCCAATAAATATCTCAAGTCTCCAAAATATCTTATGTCAACCCAAAATATCTCAAGTCAACAAAAGAAAACTCAAGACTCCAAAATATCTCACAACAAACAAAAACAAGCATGCTTGAATAGTAACCATAAGTCATTATAAAGCTATGGCACAAATAATTGCATACAACAGCAATGGTTTATCAAAAAAATCTTAAGAATCAATATATTTCTAAATCTGTTCATGACCCTCTCCACCTCATTAATCATTTAATCCAAAATGGTTAAAACTAAATGAGGTGGCATCTTCTAGAAGCACATTGTAATAAATTACAAGAATACCCCTCATCCGTATATACATACCTGTAACCGTATTCCGAAAAATACGAATATAATGTGTAACGTTTTAGAAATCGTTATGCGAATTTTTCCATTTTAGGGTAAAATAGACGG
This sequence comes from Agapanthus africanus, assembly GCA_030015575.1. NCBI lineage: Eukaryota > Viridiplantae > Streptophyta > Magnoliopsida > Asparagales > Amaryllidaceae > Agapanthus > Agapanthus africanus. The sequence goes on along the minus strand of JASDDO010000006.1, from coordinate 50,553,642 downwards.
TGTTTTCCGTTTTAACCCGATTGTGATCAAACTTCTGTACAAACTTGATTGCACCTAGTTTATCTAGAATGAAGCTAGTGCGCGAGCTTTGGGTGTCAATTGGAAGTTTTGGTTCACATAGAATTTTTCTCTAAAATAATATTATTTTAATCTTTTATTTATGCACTTTATTAGTGGTAATTACTTTTTGCCTTGGGTTAATTACTACTAATGAGAATCTTTGCTAATCTAATCACTAGATATTTTGTTAAACCATCCATCAAATATCTAGATATTTTTGGTGGCAAAAGGATTTAAATTTTAAAAGAAAAGAAAAGAATGAAAAGGTGGCATTTGTATTAAATGAGCATTAATTGAATTTTTTTGCTAGAACTTTCTTCATTTTTTTCACAAAAAACCCCCCACTTCTTGCAATGGCCGGCCACTTCTCCTCATGCTGCCCATTTTTTTTCTTTGCCCATTTTCTTCATTCCAAACTCAAATAAATCTCCAAAAATCCTTGAATAAATCCACAAAACTCTTAAACAAAACATAACCCTTTATTCTCCATCACTAATCTACCTGGGATCTTCACAAAAGTCTTGATTTTTGGAGGCTAACTTTGGTTTTCTAGTTGCAAGTTTTAAATCAAATTTTGAGGTATAAAACCCTAACCCTAATCTCTTTGTTGTTCCGGTACTTTAATTAGCTTATTAGTTGTTAAAATTAAGCTATTTAATTGCATGTTTAAAATTCTAGAAATGGTTTTTGGATAATCAAATTAGGGTTTGATTAGTGAAATGGTTAAGTGTGATGTTTAATCAAATGAAAATTTAACCTCGTTGCTAGATTTGTTAAATGATATTTTCCTATTTATCTAATTAGCTAATTAACAAACTAAACTTTTACTAATCCTAATTAGATGAGATTAAAAATTATAGTAAAGGTTTAAATGGTTTAATCATGCTATATTGTGATGGTTGCAAATTCTAGTTTTGTTAAAACTTGTAGTTTTGTGCTAAAATGTTATATGCTGCTTACTAGATTTCTGGATAATTTAGGCGTGGGTTTCTTTTGGCGTTGCGATATTTATTATATTGATTCCACGCTATATCTTGTATTGTGAATGTGCGACCAGTATGATCAGGGTCTAGGCTTGGTAGTTGTGTTGCTTTGCGTTCCTAGCTAGGGTCATGCCGATGTCGTTCGTGTCTTTGTGTAGCTTTTGCTCTTGAGATGGTTTCGTAGTGTCGCTACGCGCGTTAGCCACTTAACGAACACTTGAGGGTATGTTTGGAGTTGGTGCGTCGGTCAAACGTAGTTTGTACGTGTTATTGGTCGATTGCTAATATATACTTGTTATATTGTTATATGCTTTCAGGATCGCAGGCGGGGACTTCGGGCGCTGCGAACAGGGGAAAGCGAGTAGTTGGCTTTACTTAGCCAGGATGGTGGTGAGTAGATTTAACATCTACAGGGGGATCGTCCGCATGTGTTATGCGTCTGGGCTAGATCAAATGACATGACTATTAGTTAGAAGTATACGAATATTGATTGTGCATGTATACCTTGTTGCTTATCTCATTTCCTTGTGTACGGACTTAGTATTAATGAGACACAACACCATTATTGACGGTTCATGTTTCACGAGCACTAATTGTATGCTACACACACACCGTCAATAATTGCCATGAAAAGCACAACACCTATACATATGTGATATTGTATTGATTAGGGACATTGAGATATGATCCTTATTTTCCTTGGCGTATATGATAGTAGCATACATGTGTACCTACATGCTTACACATATTCCTTGCAATGCACACGTAGTTACATGTACACCGTGCATACATACTTACATGTATACTCACTTACCTAGTTAGGGCTACACATACCTATGTGGTACTGTTTTGTCATTGACGTGGGGTCATTGATTCTTATGCGTTGGCGCATATGATAGTAGTATACCTTAACATGCTTACATGCTAGTTACCTGTATACCTATATAGTATTTGTAGGGTTGCTAGGCAAGCTCACAAGGGTCTATGAGGCATCAACCATGCTCGATTAAAATTTTAGCCGTGCCGAACAACCCAAAGCCGGATCTTTAAACTAGAGTTTATGCGAAAACAAGCATGTTAAACACTTTAACACTAAGTGAGAGGGATTACAACCTTTGTAGATCCGGTCCTTCACTTCAATAGCTCCGTGTAGATGTCCCCTTCGCTGCGATCGTGAACTCCGGAATCTAGAGAAGCTCCACAAGAAGAACGAACGTGCTTGCTTCGATGACTTCGAGGCCGAAGATGATCTACGTCGGGGAGACACTAACTCAAGCTATTCCTTCACTAGGTCATGAACTTTGTGAAGAGAACACACTCTACTACCTGGCAAGTGGTAGAGGATGAAGAAGTAGGAGGTAGGCTCACTTTAGAATTGATTTTCTCACATTTTTCCTCATAGCACCATTAGAGCTTGAAAGCTTTTTCAAGGAGCTTGATGAAGAAGAAGAAGAAGAAGAAGGAATAATATCATCATATGAATTATCTCCACCTCAATAATGTAACCATGGGTGAGTTAAGCTATCATGCTTAACTCATATAGAGAATTAACCAAGGTTTGAGGTTAAGGGTTGGGTTAACTAATACCCTAAGGAATGACAAAAGAGTTGACTTTGTCAATGTTTCTTCATGCTTCATGAAGCTTGATAACTTTGACCAAAGTCTCTTCTCTTTTGTTATTTGTTAGGAAATAAGTAAACCCTAATTTAACCTTGATTTGGTCTAAGTCTTATACACCCAACTTGTATGTATTATCAAGCATGATACAAACATGTACACTTGCATATATCACATATAAACAATATGCACAATCAAGAAAGAAAATAAATCATAAGTGAGCTAATACTAGTTAATGTAATGTAATATATCAAATATATAATTATACATTAAATTATTAAATCAACTCTTGATTTAATAACCCGGCTATAACCGACTAATATTTTGTGTAACAACTTATCAAATCAACACTTGATCCGATAACCCGGTTATATCTCATACAACCGATCAATGTTACAAATCGCGAGAATAGAATCCGGTATCTCATATCGTATCAATCTCGGTCCCGTACATATCACATATGTGCTCCTACTCCATTTCGCTTGAGCCAGGAAACCCCTGTGTAGGACTCTAAAGACTCGTCAATACGCCGGCAGTAGGTGATGATCATATCAAACACCCACAAGCCGCAAGCAGTCAGCTAAACGTAACGGCCACCCGGGTATTGAGCGATCAGAAGATCAATAAGCAAGCCTATACATTCTCCTGTGAATCCAATCAGTAACACTCCCGTACAGTCCGGTCTCATCGTCTGATATGTCGCATATCTCGCCTAGGGGTGGTAAACGTCAGACCCCAGTAGCTCGATAAGTCGTGTCGATATGAGGTCTATAACAGTTCGAGAAACTACTGATAACACTTACCAGCAAATCTCAGCAACCCTGGCCAGGGATTTCCGGTTATAGCCAATCGAACAAAGCACAACATCAACTCCATATACCGGGAAAGACGAATCCCCTCCTATCACTCATTGCCTCCATGTGATTCGGGACTGTACCTAAAAGCCACCTTTTTGCACGCCCTCTTGGACGTGGTATGATGGAAATCAAAGCACAGTGGGAATCACACAAGACTCTATGACGATCCCGGGTCAACAGACTACTTTGTACCAGTGTCACCGGAGAACTTCCATCTGACGTGAGGTATAATACCATCTGGGAGTTCTCGGCGAGTCCGTCCAGTGTACCCAGTCTCTACTGAGCACCAGTACACCATCCTTGATGTCAAACACCGATGTATATAGGATCATCCATCGCCCATCATATCGGTCAAGATGCGTATACGCTAGTCTACTCTGGTGTATCGATGCCCTGTCTCGATACACCTTCGACTAGGAACAGTTATAGGATGTACTCGTCGACTACCGTGGCCCCACTAGTATGACCTCATCATAGTCCCAATAGTCGAGTACATATCCTAAGGGCTTTATCAACATGTAAGATAGAGACAATCAGAGTACATATTAAGATAAAGTACAACCAGATAGCATACTATCATGTCAAGCAAGAAAGTCCTCCCTATATATGTCCAAGCATCCATTACAATATACATCGTACGTACAGTAATGGCCTCTAGGGCATACATATAACTAACAATCTCCCACTTGCACTAGAGCCATCTGTTGTGGTATCACATACCCAACAATTAGCCGTGGTTGAAGTATCTCATATTCAACCATCCCATAAAAGTCTCTACTGGGAAAAAGGCCTTTATGAGTGGAACTGCGATGTTGTCCTCTGTGTCTACTCTCCTAACCTCGATCTCCCTGGAGATCAACCATCTCCATGATCAGGTGATACTGCCTAAGAATTATATCTGGATTTCTAATGGGACGGTAGTTCCTTGGCTAAAGCCACAACTCCATTGTCACACAATGGTAGGAACGAAGTTCATCTCATGAACTTATATATCTAGACTGCCTCTTTAGTAGCATCCTTGGTAACGATGTATCTTTCCTTTAATCGTCTAGTAAGTCACGGTATCTAGCTTGGAACTCTTCCAACATACCGTCCCTCCACTGAGGGTAAAGACAATGCCTGCGACTGGCATTCAGTCGTCCTTATCATCCTGGAACCTTTCCAGTGATTCTCCCCAGGATCGATTTATACCATCTCACTACAACTAGTGAGTATCCTAATATCCAATTAGATCTATCTCATAGATCCAAAACCCAGGATTTAGGAGCTTTCACTTTGATCCTATATGGAGAATCCTTGTGATAAGCGGAGATTGACCGAGCGTAGCATAGGAAACTCCTTCCCTATCAAGAGTATGTCATCCACGTACTCTACGAGGATCACCACCATACTCCCTACTATCTTTTTGTATATACAAGGTTCATCTACCATTTTGATGAAGTCAAACTCTTTGACTACCACATCAAAACAGATGTTCCAACTCCGCGATGCCTGTTTTATCACATAAAACATCTTGCACACGTTTCCGCTGCTCCCACTATCTACGAAGCCCTATGGCTGTGTACTTATAGACGTTCTCTTCTAAAACATCATTTAGAAAAGCAGTCATGACACCCAACTACCAGATATCGTAGTCATGGTATGTAGCCGTGGCAAGTAGGATCTGGATGGACTTAAGCATAGCTTTGAATGTCTCAACTTTTCCATGTACACCAAGTAATCTTCTCAAGATATACTTGCTCCCGATAGGGATTTAATCCTTCAGATAAAGCAACCGAAGTCCATACTTTGTTAGTGTATAAGGATTCCATCTCAGATCACTAAGAATCCAGCCATTCTTACAGAGTCCCACTCCTGATGGCCTGCTCGAAACTTAGTTGGGTCATCATCTCATGATGCAATCCTCGCTCCCACTGTCATAGAGAAACCGAAGTATCTCTCAAGTGGGTGAGGAACCCTACTAGATCGGCGGAGAGGCTGAGGTTCGTTAAAAACTATTAAATCCTTTGGTTCTACCAAATCATCTGCTGTTGTTTGTATAGCTGGAACTCCTTCCAGTTCTACCTCATGACCACTAATTTCTTCACAAGAAATTCCCTTTCACAAAGGTGGCATGTTGAGAAACAAAAACATCTTTTGTTCCTCGGTTAGGTAGAAGATATTCCCTTGCGAATGCTTGGGATATCCAATAAACTTCCACAGATCTGACTTTGCCTCGAGCTTGTCCGGATTTTGCTTTTTAGACATAGGCCGGACAACCCCAAATCTTAACAAACTTAAGATATGGGCTCTTCCTTTTCCAAATCACATATGGAGTGGTAGGCAACTGATTTGATTTGAACCCTATTCAATAGGTATGCAGCTTCTCAAGCGCATAACTCCTAAAAGGAAATAGGAAACCCAGTAGTACTCATCATAGAGCACACCATATCATATAGGGTGCTATTGCTCCGCCCCGATATACCATCGTGCTATGGTGTATTCGGAGGAGTAATGCCGAGAGAGAATCTCATTCTCCTTTAGAATAGTCCAGGAATTCCGTGCTCAAGTATTCTCCTCCCAGATCTCATCAAAGGACATAATACTTATACCCGTTGTTGGTTCTCGACTTCTAATTTATATTCTGTGAATATCTCAAAAACTTCGGACTTGTGTTTCAACAGGAACATATGTTTGAATCTTGAGAGATTATCAGAGAATGTAATGAAGTACTAAGAACCGGTCTTGGCATGTGTAGACAGGGGACTTTCATACATCAGCATGTATCAATCCCAAGAGTTCACTAACTCTTTCTCTGTTTCTAATAAACAGAGTTCTGGTCATCTTATCTTTGTGACATGACTGGAAAGTTTCACAAGATGTAAATTCAAACAGATTTAAATATGCATCTAAATGTAACTTAGCTAGTCGGGTCGCATTGATATGACCTAGTCTACAATACCTCAAGAAGAATTCGTTCATTTCTGAACTCTTCCTCTTTTGTGTGTTCTGTACGTTAAGAACTGTAGTTTGATTTAGAACGTCTATGCTTTTAGATAACGTGCCTGAACCGATCAACTCTTGATATAGGAAATGTTTAAAACATTATCCAACAATACAAAATTATATCCTTTCTTTACTAATAAAGAGACTGATATGATGTTGTATATCAGGTTCGGTATCTAATAACATTCGTTCAGAATCAATGTATTCTGGTAATACAGGGTGATAGTGACCAACAGACTTGGCTGCAACACTTGCGCCCTTTTCTATCTCATGAAACTTATCACCCGTTCTAAGTTCCCTACCTATCTGTAGCCCATGTAACAGATTACATATGCGGGATCCTGATCCGGTATCTCATACCCAGGACGTAAAGGATACTGAGAAACAGTTCTCTGAAATGAACACACCCGAAGATAATGCATCAACATGCACTTTCTTCGTTTGGGCGGCACGGGAAATCTGGTATTCCCCAATTTCCTGCTCTGTCTTATAACAATTATAAGTTGGAGCGGGACCAACGTTCCCCAGCTCAGTATAACAAGCTGGTTCGGTCAATTCATCCGTATTATTATCTTGATTAAGGCGTGATATGGTCGCTACATGGAGAGAGAGAAGAAAACACTCAGCGTATGCTCTTGCAAGATTAGATTGGTTATCTAATATATCTAATCAGGATGTCTCCCACTGTTTTAGTCAAATCTTCCTTCAATCTTTCAGCCAGGCCAGTGTCGGTTCTTTGAGGGAGGTTCCCCGTGCTTTCGCACGGACCTAATTAAAGTAAACCTCATTTTCCCAGGGGCGTAACCCCGTTAACACATTTCTAGACACCTACTTGATCGGCTAATTGTAATGTGTAAAACTCTCCCAGGAGTAACTCTTACTCGCAGCGAGTATCGGGATCCAACTATCTCATAGAAGGTATGCAATCTCATTGCAAATTTCAACACTTGAAATTCCCAATAATATTTTACCCCTAGCATCCTATGACCTTAACGGAGGTCAACAAACTATAGGCTACTTGTCAAGTTCAACTCGTCATTTCCTGATTGAATTAAACCCACCCGCACGACCCTTGACGGAGGTCAACAAGGCCGCACGACTACCCTAATCCAATCTGCATCATATGCATAAACAGATAAATACTAGTCAGCTACCGCATACTATGCCTTGACGGAGGTCAACAAACGTAGCACGAATACTAAGTAGGACTTATCTGAAATGGCGGAGGGCTACGACAGGTTTTTAAGAAAACCCTTTGCGTAATGTACTTGATATCGTTGTAGAAACGAGTGATTTTAAATGGAGTGTTTTTTAGGCTTTTCTAGTTTTGCTAAAGGGGTCACTCCCGGTGGAGGGATCGTCGGCCGTGTTGTCGATTCAGGAGCTCAAATTTCTTGGGTGTTCTTCTGGTGTCTTTTCAAGCTCTCTGCACTCACCTGAAAAATTTTTGGACATCGTTTTAAATTCGACAGAAACTTGCATTTTTTAGGGTTTTCCGGCTTCGTTTTTCCGTTCGAAATTCGTACAAATTTGCAATTAAGTTATTTAGTGTTTAGCGAGGCTCTGATACCACTGTAAGTCGATGTAGTACACCCCAGTACTTGTGGGGAGGCGAAATTTTCAAAAACGATCAAGTTTAAAGAACGAACATCGACTAACCGCTTGAATCGAAGCTAAACTTTAAATAACAGTGCACAAAGATTTTCTTATCACTTGTGATTAGGGATTATACCTATCGAAACTAGTCCTTCGTCTTTGTGTCCTCCTTTGTTCTCCTCGACCTTCTCTAGGTAGTAGACGATCCACCCGAGAGCAAGACACCAAGCTACACCTCTAACTTGAGGTAACTAATCAACTTCGATTGCTAATCAAAGATGAAAGGATGATGTAGAGTGAAGGTAATGGATGTTTAAGTCTAACTAATCCTTTGATCTCAACACATGAGGATTAAGGATTAGTCTTCTTGAAGATGAGAGCTTGAGGAGAGAGAATGTGAGATGAGATAATGAGATGAGAGAGAGTGTATCATAATATATTATGAAGCATTCTTATTAAAGAATAATGAATAAATAGAAATGAATAAGCATGCTTCATAAATGAAAAGAGGTGATTCATTAACATGAGTCATTAAGCATTTATGGTGCATTAATGATCATGATGAATCACCCTCATGACTCACTAATCTTATCCAAAGCTTATGTCACCTTAACCTCCTTAGTCACATCTTCTAGAAGCTTCTCGTACAATTACGAGAACGCCCCTCCAATCCGCAAAAATACGGAAAAACTTTAGACTGTAAAAATCCAATAACCGGATACCAGTAAATGGCTTAAACCAAAGCCGACTGGTAAAAACTGTCCGAAAGTCGTACGTGCGTAAACGCACGTATGCGTCCGAACCCTTTGTCGCAAAACCATGCGACCTCTATATCGTTTCGCCTGGAGTAGGAAACTCTCTGTGTGGGACTCTAGAGACTCGACTACTACGCTGGCAGTGGGTTTAACCACAGACTGCAAGCGGCACTAGCTGTACGTAACGGTCCCCAGGTAGGTTTCGATAAGAAGGCCGATGAGAAAACCCATCCGAACTCCTACTGAGTCTGATGTGACAATATCCATACAGTCCGGTCCGTTCGTCCAAGACTATCGCATATCGGGCCTAGGGGGGCGGCAAGCGTCAGTCCCCTAATAGCGGTATAAGTCGTGTCGGAGGGAAGCCCATTACACCCTGAGAAACTACTGGAACCTACCAGCAAATCTCGCTTGCCCTGGCCAGGGACTTTGCGTAATGGCTCTCTGACACAGCACGATATCTACTCCCAATACCGGGAGGGACGAATCCTGTCTAACCGCCACTGCCTCCAAGTGCTCGGGACTGCACCCAACTGCTACCTGTTTGCACGACTCCTTTGAGCCGTGGTAGGGTAGCAATCTAAGAACAGTGGGACACACTCGAGGCGAAGTAGCAGTGTCAAGTCTGCGGACTACGCTGTACTCATATCACCTGGGAACTGTTTACTGACGACTGGTATCAAACCAACCAACAGTCCCCTGTGAGTCCTGTCCGGTGTACCCGTAACCTAACGAGCACCTGCATACTATCTCCAGTACGACGTACTGACGGCTGTGGGACAGACCATCTCCCCAACTGGGATGAGAAGCGTACACACCAGTCTACTCCGGAGTATCGATGCTCTGTCTCGATAATCCAACGACCAGGGACCTGAATAAGGATGTGCTTGTAGACTACCCAGCCCCCACTAGTGTGACTGCCATCACAACGCTGGTAGACAAGCAAGATCCTAAGAGCTCTATCAATACGTACACTCACATATTAAGATAGAAAAACCAAGTAGCATACTACCATGTTTAGCAAGACTGTTATATACATGTGAATATCCCAAGCTTCCATTAAGTAATATACAAGCTAGTATGATACAGTAATGGCCTTCTAGGGCATAAACACTAACAATCTCCCACTTGCACTAGGGCCATGTACTGGCGTATCGAAGACCGATGATCTCGAGTAGCCGCTCGAACTGAATCTGAGGAAGGACCTTTGTGAATGGATCAGCAATGTTCTCTTCTGAAGCAACTCTCCGAACCTCGATCTCCTGACGATCAATGATCTCCCTGATCAGGTGATACCGCCTCAAGATGTGTCTGGACTTCTGATGGGACCTTGGTTCCTTTGCTAAAGCTATAGCTCCGTTGTTGTCGCAATACAGAGGTATTGGATCAACTATGGTAGGAACAACCTGAAGTTCTGTTAGGAACTTCTTCATCCAGACTGCTTCTTTTGCGGCATCGCAAGCAGCTATATACTCCGCTTCCATCGTCGAGTCAGCAACGGTGTCCTGCTTGGAACTCTTCCATCACACCGCCCCTCCATTGAGGGTAAAGACATAACCCGACATGGACTTGGAATCGTCCTTATCACTCTGGAAGCCGGAATCAGCAAAGGCCTCCAACCTGAGGTCTTTTCCGCCGTAAACCAAGAACATCTCCTTGGTCCTCCTCAGGTACTTGAGAATGTTCTTAACTGCTTTCCAGTGCATCTCCCCTGGGTCTGACTGATACCGGCTTACCACGCTCAGTGTGTAAGCTACATCTGGTCTGGTACACAACATCGCATACATTATAGAGCCTACCGCAGAAGCGTAGGGTATAATAGACATGCGTTCCCTTTCCAAATCAGTCTTGGGAGACATCTTTTTGGAGAGGGTGATTCCGTGACAAGCCGGTAGATTACCGCGCTTAGAATCTTCCATACTGAATCTTTTCAGTATAGTGTCGATATACCTGGACTGCGAAAGTCCCAACATCCTCTTGGATCTATCACGATAGATCTGGATCCCCAGAATGTAAGAGGCATCACCCAGGTCTTTCATGGAGAACCTGTGTGACAAGAATCCTTTGACAGATTGTAGCATAGGAATGTCATTTCCTATCAATAGAATGTCATCCACATACAAGACGAGGAATACGACACTTCTGGCCACAACTTTACTATATATGCACGGTTCATCTGGATTTTTGATAAAGTCATATTCTTTGACTGTCTCATCAAAACAGATGTTCCAACTCCGCGATGCCTGCTTTAGTCCATAAATAGACTTAAGCAGCTTGCATACTTTCCCGCTGCTCCCACTCTGATTGAAACCCTCTGGCTGATCCATATAGACGCTCTCTTCTAAATTTCCATTCAGAAAAGCCGTCTTTACGTCCATCTGCCAGATTTCATAATCATGGAAGGCAGCAATAGCAAGAAGGACCCGAATGGATTTGAGCATAGCCACTGGAGAAAAAGTTTCGTCATAGTCCAAACCAGGTCTTTGACGAAAACCCTTTGCAACAAGTCTAGCCTTATAGGTTTCCACCTGTCCATCTACACCAATCTTTTTCTTGAAGATCCATTTGCATCCTATGGGTTTTACCCCATCTGGAGCAAAGTCCAAAGTCCATACTTTGTTGGTGTACATAGACTCCATTTCGGTTCGCATTGCATCTAGCCATCGTACCGAGTCGCCGCTCTGGATGGCCTGCCGGAAGTCAGTAGGTTCATCATCTTCTATGATGCAATCCTCTCTATCCCCGTCTATGAGAAAACCGTAGTATCTCTCAGGCGGATGAGACGGCCTACTACTCCTGCGGAGGGGTGCGGGAATGTCCTGTTCTTCTTGAACTTCCGGTTCTACCAAACTTTCAGTAGCAGTTTGTGATTCTGGAATTTCTTCCAGTTCTATTTCGCTCCCACTTGATTCCTTTTCTAAAAACTGATGTTCTAGAAAATGGGCATTACGAGAAACAAAAACCTTTTGTTCCTCTGCGTAATAGAATAGATATCCCCTGGAGTGCTTTGGATATCCCACAAACTTACATTTTACTGATCGTGCCTCGAGCTTGTCCACATGCTGCTTTTTAACAAAAGCTGGACATCCTCAAATCTTTATATACTGTAGATGGGGTTTCTTCCCACTCCACATCTGATATGGAGTGGTAGGCACAGTCTTGGTAGGTACCATGTTCAAAAGATATGCCGCTGATTCTAGCGCATGTCCCCAGAAAGATCGCGGTAACTCAGCATTACTCATCATGGATCGTACCATATCCAATAGGGTTCGATTCCGTCTCTCCGATACACCATTATGCTGTGGAGTGTACGGAGGAGTAAGCTGAGAGAGAATTCCTTTCTCTTTTAGGTAACCTAGGAACTCGGCACTCAAGTATTCTCCACCTCGATCAGATCTAAGTGTCTTTATACTTTTGCCGGTTTGGTTTTCTACTTCATTCTTATACTCTTGGAATTTCTCAAAAGCCTCGGATTTATGTTTCATCAGATAAATGAATCCGTATCTTGAGTAATCATCCGTGAAAGTAATGAAATAGGAAAAACCACCTCTTGCATGTGTAGACATTGGACCACATACATCGCTGTGTATGAGTCCTAAGAGCTCGCTCGCTCTTACTCCTTGTCCAATGAATGGAGTCTTTGTCATCTTTCCTTTGAGACAGGATTGACAAGTGTCATAAGTTTGATATTCGAATGTGTCCAAATATCCTTCTCTATGCAACTTAGTCAACCTTCTTTCATTGATGTGACCCAGTCTACAATGCCATAAGAAAGCTTTATTTAAATCTGGAGACTTTCTTTTTAGTGTGTTCTGGACGTTGAAAATTTGGAGTTGGTTTAAAACATATATTCCGTTATTTAATGTACCGGACCCAATCAAACCATGATTAAGGTGGATGTTGACAACATCTCTTACAAACGTGAAATTATAACCTTTATTTGATAACAAGGAAACTGATATGATATTACACGTTAAGCTGGGTACAAAATAACAGTTATGTAAAACCAAAATGTGTCCACTCGTCAATCCTAGGTGATAATCCCCGACGGACGCAGCTCCCACGCTAGCTCCGTTAGCAACCCTGAGGATCATATCACCTTCCTTCAGCACTCTACGGTTTCTCAGTGCCTGCAATGAATTGCAAATATGAGATCCTGATCCGGTATCCAATACCCAGGAAGTAGAGTTGATCGACAGACAATTCTCAATTACAAACACACCTGAAGTCGAAGCCACAGCTTGCTTCGGTTCCTGGTTCTTGGCGTTCCACGCCTTGCAATCCTTCTTCCAGTGCCCTTTCCTGTGACAATGGAAGCACTCATCCTGGCCAACTATCGGTACTGCTTTCTTTTTCTTTCCCTTCCCTCCCACCTTACTAACACCTCCTCTAGGTCTGGGTGCGGCCTTCTTCTTCCTTCCTTTGGCCCTAGCCTTGGACCCGGAAGAAGATGAACCGCCAACAAATATAGCGGGTGTTTCCCTTGATGTCTTCAAGGTGCCCTCTGCACTCCTTAACATGTTCAGGAGTTCCGGAAGTTCAACTTCTTTTCTCTGAAGGTTGAAGTTCAGGATAAACTGGGCGTAGGTGTGAGGAAGGGACTGGAGAATAAGGTCTGTATAGAGCTCATTATCCAAAGTCGTCCCAAGGTCTGCGAGCTCTTCAATATAGCTGATCATCTGTAGGACATGTTCACCTACCGATGACCCGGCAGCCAACCTCGCTCGAAACAAGTTCTTAGAGGTCTCGTATCTTGCTATACGAGATTGCTCTCCATAAAGTTCCTTTGTATGGAGAAATATGCCATCTAGGGACATATCCTCGTGCCTCCTCTGATGTTCATTGTTCATCGAGGCAAGCACGATGCACTTGGCTCTCGCGCAATCTAAATCCCAGGTTTTGCGGATTTCCTTATCCGCATTGCTGGATTTGGGACCAGGGACAGCAGGTGCCGTAGCGGTGAGGACGTACCCCAGTTTGTCATAGGTCAAAGCCATTTTGACATTCCGCAGCCAATCTTTATAGTTTGGCCCTGTCAGTATATTTTTCTCTAAAAGTAACTTAAGTCCAGTCATTTTCAGGGTCGCTGCAATTAGGAGAGAGAGAAGAAAACTCTTTAGCATGATGCTCTTGCAAGTTTAGAGTGGTTTTTAGTTTATCTAAACTGGATGGCTCCCACTGTTTCTCGAATCCTTCCTCAAACCATAAAAGAAGAATTAGCCAAGACTATTCTTACCGTACAATACTTGCTTAACCGTTCAGCCAGGCCGGTGTCGATACTTCGAGGGAGGTTTTCCAACGCTTTCGCGAAGTTCCTTAATTAAATAACCTCTTTTCTCTGGGGGCGTAACCCCGCTGACACTTTTCTGGACACCTACTAGGTTTATAGCATTGATCGTTAAGTGACGAATATCCTGATAAGTATCAAATACTCACAGTAGGATCGGGATCCAAATATCATCGTCTGATAATGTTGTAGGAATGCTACCAACATTCATCAAACTCAAAATGGTATGCATCTCTTTGCAAATTTCAGTTTCTTTAGAAATTCCCGATATAAGTTTTTGCCCCATGCTCTTATGACCTTGGCGTTAGGTCAAAATGTCATAAGTCACATGTCAAGTTCTACCCATCATTATCTTGTCAATTTGAACCCATCCGTATATATCCTTGACGTTCGGCCAAAATGATAATACGACTGTCCCAAACTAACTCATCTATCTATGCAACAAATGAATATCCAGCAGCTACCAAACACTATGCCTTGGCTTTAGGTCAAAATACATAGCTTGAATACTACTGAATACCCAGATGAAATGACGGAGGGCTACGACTGGTTTTGGCGAAACCGTGAACGTAGTGAACTTGATATAACCGAAGGAACCTGATAGCTTTTAAAAGGAGTGGTTAAAGCTCCGCATTTAAAAATATCTGTTTTAAAAATAACCGAGTGGTTTCTTTTAAATTGTTCCAACGATTAAAATTTTGGTTTATTTTCTTTACATTATAGATAATGCGTCCCATCATTAACCTATCATTGCAGAAAACAACGAAAATACAACGTCCTCTTATGCCATCCGCATTCGCCACGGGGTCCCGTCATCACTCGTTAGGTTACTTAACTAACGACAGAGCGGGGGCTGGGCAAGCGCGGGTGTAAAACATAAGTGACGTCTAAATAGCTATCATAAATATAGATATTTTACATTCGTCTGACGCAATGATATTCATTCCAGAACACAGATAAACAATATTGGATTTGCAAGCAATCTGTATTTCTTTTGAGCCTGCAAGAAAAGACAGATTACACAGTTGTGATGAATAGCCGTTACCCCACCCTCGACCCCTATGGGTACGGCAAACTACCCACCCGGCAGTCTGTGTACCCCACCATGGGTCAGTCCTAGGAGCAAAAACAGTAAAATGAATAATGCAACGGTGGCTACGATCGCAACCTGGAAGTGCCCCGCAAAAATAATATTACAACAAATTACATTTACAACAAATGAATTAAACAATAACCCAATGCTAACCCCGGCTATACACCACAACAGTCCAATACAGTTTATATGCACAAACAGATATAACCATTTCAGAAATGTGCAACCCCCTGCCAACCGACATACTAGCAGTTGGGGAAGGTTTACGAACACATAAACAATCACAGATATAATCTAACATGCAAATACTGTACAATTTCGATCGACTAAACAACATCAATATTGCTCCAAAATCTGCTCTGTTAAACAGTAACCTGAGCAAATATTAAATATTCCAGAAAACCCCAAATTACACAGAGAAGCAGCACAGGAAAATTGAGTTCCTGACTCGGCAACTCGGCGGCGGAAGCGCGGCGGATCGTTGCGATCCGCCGCGGTTCCGCGGCCGTGTTGTCGATTCAGGAGCTCAAATTTCTTGGGTGTTCTTCTGGTGTCTTTTCAAGCTCTCTGCACTCACCTAAAAAATTTTTGGACATCGTTTTAAATTCGACAGAAACTTGCATTTTTTAGGGTTTTCGGCTTCGTTTTTCCGTTCGAAATTCGTACAAATTTGCAATTAAGTTATTTAGTGTTTAGCGAGGCTCTGATACCACTGTAAGTCGATGTAGTACACCCCAGTACTTGTGGGGAGGCGGAATTTTCAAAAACGATCAAGTTTAAAGAACGAACATCGACTAACCGCTTGAATCGAAGCTAAACTTTAAATAACCGTGGACAAAGATTTTCTTATCACTTGTGATTAGGGATTATACCAATCGAAACTAGTCCTTCGTCTTTGTGTCCTCCTTTGTTCTCCTCGACCTTCTCTAGGTAGTAGACGATCCACCCGAGAGAAAGACACCAAGCTACACCTCTAACTTGAGGTAACTAATCAACTTCGATTGCTAATCAAAGATGAAAGGATGATGTAGAGTGAAGGTAATGGATGTTTAAGTCTAACTAATCCTTTGATCTCAACACATGAGGATTAAGGATTAGTCTTCTTGAAGATGAGAGCTTGAGGAGAGAGAATGTGAGATGAGATAATGAGATGAGAGAGAGTGTATCATAATATATTATGAAGCATTCTTATTAAAGAATAATGAATAAATAGAAATGAATAAGCATGCTTCATAAATGAAAAGAGGTGATTCATTAACATGAGTCATTAAGCATTTATGGTGCATTAATGATCATGATGAATCACCCTCATGACTCACTAATCTTATCCAAAGCTTATGTCACCTTAACCTCCTTAGTCACATCTTCTAGAAGCTTCTCGTACAATTACGAGAACGTCCCTCCAATCCGCAAAAATACGGAAAAACTTTAGACTGTAAAAATCCAATAACCGGATACCAGTAAATGGCTTAAACCAAAGCCGACTGGTAAAAACTGTCCGAAAGTCGTACGTGCGTAAACGCACGTATGCGTCCGAACCCTTTGTCGCAAAACCATGCGACCTCTATATCATTTCGCCTGGAGTAGGAAACTCTCTGTGTGGGACTCTACAGACTCGACTACTACGCTGGCAGTGGGTTTAACCACAGACCGCAAGCGGCACTAGCTGTACGTAACGGTCCCCAGGTAGTTGTCGATAAGAAGGCCGATGAGAAAACCCATCCGAACTCCTACTGAGTCTGATGTGACAATCTCCATACAGTCCGGTCCGTTCGTCCAAGACTATCGCATATCGGGCCTAGGGGGGCGGCAAGCGTCAGTCCCCTAATAGCGGTATAAGTCGTGTCGGAGGGAAGCCCATTACACCCTGAGAAACTACTGGAACCTACCAGCAAATCTCGCTTGCCCTGGCCAGGGACTTTGCGTAATGGCTCTCTGACACAGCACGATATCTACTCCCAATACCGGGAGGGACGAATCCTGTCTAACCGCCACTGCCTCCAAGTGCTCGGGACTGCACCCAACTGCTACCTGTTTGCACGACTCCTTTGAGCCGTGGTAGGGTAGCAATCTAAGAACAGTGGGACACACTCGAGGCGAAGTAGCAGTGTCAAGTCTGCGGACTACGCTGTACTCATGTCACCTGGGAACTGTTTACTAACGACTGGTATCAAACCAACCAACAGTCCCCTGTGAGTCCTGTCCGGTGTACCCGTAACCTAACGAGCACCTGCATACTATCTCCAGTATGACGTACTGACGGCTGTGGGACAGACCATCTCCCCAACTGGGATGAGAAGCGTACACACCAGTCTACTCTGGAGTATCGATGCTCTGTCTCGATAATCCAACGACCAGGGACCTGAATAAGGATGTGCTTGTAGACTACCCAGCCCCCACTAGTGTGACTGCCATCACAACGCTGGTAGACAAGCAAGATCCTAAGAGCTCTATCAATACGTACACTCACATATTAAGATAGAAAAACCAAGTAGCATACTACCATGTTTAGCAAGACTGTTATATACATGTGAATATCCCAAGCTTCCATTAAGTAATATACAAGCTAGTATGATACAGTAATGGCCTTCTAGGGCATAAACACTAACACATACAACCGATCAATGTTACAAATCGCGAGAATAGAATACGGTATCTCATATCGTATCAATCTCGGTCCCGCACATATCACATATGTGCTCCTACTCCGTTTCGCTTGAGCCAGGAAACCCCTGCGTAGGACTCTAAAGACTCGTCAATACGCCGGCAGTAGGTGATGATCACATCAAACACCCACAAGCCCTAAGCGGTCTGCTAAACGTAACGGCCACCCGGGTATTGAGCGATCAGAGAATTAACAAGCAAGCCTGTACATTCTCCTGTGAATCCAATCAGTAACATTCCCGTACAGTCCGGTCTCGTCGTCTGATATGTCGCATATCTCGTCTAGGGGTGGTAAACGTCAGACCCCAGTAGCTCGATAAGTCGTGTCGATATGAGGTCTATAACAGTTCGAGAAACTACTGATAACACTTACCAGCAAATCTCAGCAACCCTAGCCAGGGATTTCCGGTTATAGCCAATCGAACACAGCACAACATCAACTCCCTAAATCAGGAGAGACGAATCCCCTCCTATCGCTCATTGCCTCCATATGATTCGGGACTGTACCCGAAAGCCACCTTTTTGCATGCCCTCTTGGACGTGGTATGATGGAAATCAAAGCACAGTGGGAATCACACAAGACTCTATGACGATCTTGGGTCAACAGACTACTCTGTACCAGTGTCACCGGAGAACTGCCATCTGACGTGAGGTATAATACCTTCTGGGAGTTCTCGGCGAGTCAGTCCAGTGTACCCAGTCTCTACTGAGCACCCGTACACCATCCTTGATGTCAAACACCGATGGATATGGGATCATCCATCGCCCATCATATGGGTCAAGATGCGTATACGCTAGTCTACTCTGGTGTATCGATGCCTTGTCTCGATACACCCTCGACTAGGAACAGTTATAGGATGTACTCGTTGACTACCGTGGCCCCACTAGTATGATCTCATCATAGTCCCAGTAGTCGAGTACATATCCTAAGGGCTTTATCAACATGTAACATAGAGACAATCAGAGTACATGTTAAGATAAAGTACAACCAGATAGCATACTATCATGTCGAGCAAGAAAGTCCTCCCTATATATGTCCAAGCATCCATTACAATATACATCGTATGTACAGTAATGGCCTCTAGGGCATACATATAACTAACAGTATTGTGCCATCAGTGATAGGTATACACACACATGAGAAATAGCTACTTGTACAACTTGCATACCAACTTACACATATACCTAGAGGGTATTACATCATTATTGATAGGTAGATACACATATCTTGCTATGCCAACATCGTTACGCATACCTGGCTATAGCTACATGTTTACCTTTATTTGATGTTATATGGATTTGGAGAAATTAGGAACCGCATGATATATATATTAACTTGTTGCAGTTAAATAGCGGTTTTTCCTTTATATGCACATATTACTATTTCATGTTGCATATATTACATTCATGGACTTCATATGATGTTCTCTGATATTTTTACTCCTAAGTATATATAACAGTGGAATGTGACGTTGTTATATATATATATATATATATATATATATATATATATATATATATATATTAGTGGAATGGAACACTAATATATATGTATTGATTCATGCATTTATACTTATTCATTACTTGATGTTTTCTGGATTTGAGGACCGTGGTTGTTTCATTAAATTATCCATTATTTGAAAAATCCGGTTTCTCTTAATATGATATTTCAGCAGCCACCATGAGATTTATCGGTTCTGATATATATACCCCATGCGAGGAGCATAGTGGGCCGTGTGAGGGTACATGGTGGGGCCCGGAAGTACCCCGGGGCGAGAAAAGGGTGTCGATGTAACATGCCGATGAGCCTGGAAGGGGAACCATACTTAACGATGATAGTACCTTTGACTCGACGGGTATCGTGGAGATACTGGCCGGGGTCATGTACGTATGGATACGTCGAATTTCGAGTGTCAGAGCTTGGCACTTGAGTTTTCGGGATAGCATATGATACGTACCTATCAGGGGGCCAGTCGTGGTGACAGCACCTGATAGATCAGTATTTATGTGTCGATGCTTGACACTTGTTTCATGATATTTTTGGGTGTCGATGTTGGACACTCACTTTATATGAAACTTACTTGATACTGGATATTGGATATATATGAGATTTACATGACACTGTACATTCAAGATATATGAGGTTTACTTGATATTGTACGTTCAGGATATATGAGATATACTTGATATTGTACATTCAGGATATATGAGACTTACAGGATATGGGAGCCAATTTGGAGGCTGATTTGAGGAAATTTAGGATTTAGATTGTCTTGATGGACGTTTGTCCTGCACGAGGCCAGGATTCCGTGAGAATGACATGTTTTTTTTCATACTCCTCATTTATTTTATATGCATTGCTTCATGTATTAGTAGTACCTGATAGAGTACCTTTCATGACTGTTGCATATACATATTGTCATATTATTGCTTCATGGATTAGTTGTACCTACTAGAGTACCTTTTATGACTGTTGCATACATATGACCATTTATTGCTATCCGCTTGCATGTATTAGATTCGCGCTGTACGTGCATACTTACGATTACCTGCATATGTTATTTACTATTCACGACATGGCAACTCACCCCCGTTGTACTACAGTGTTTTGCAGGTAGTCCGTCAGGGCAGTCGCGGAAGGCTTTTCATTTTTTGTATCATCTTTTGCAGCGGATACTGCTACGGCTGACTGTGTACAGTTTTGCTATAGGTGGGTTTTACGGTTATCCGATGTTTTTTATTGTATATTCGTTGTATCATGTACTCTCTATCTACCACTTTCATGTGTATGACTTAGAGACTAGATGTGAGAACGATATTATATATTTTGGTGACTTGGATGTCTTTTATGTAGTTTTACTTATATCGTCTTTTATTTTTTCGCTACGGCGTCGTATATCTGTTGTGGTGGTTGTTTTCCGCCGTTGGGCATGGATTTTCTCCCGTTGGGGATGCTTTACTTATATTTATGTTGTACTCATTTTTGGGGTTAGTTTTTACAAAGGAGGTGCTGCCGAAATTTTTAAGAAAGTAAAGTTGGACTTTAAAGAATTTGGTTTGAAATTTCAAAAGTTTTGAAAATGCTATTATCACTTACTACTTTTGATGGTTTAGATTGCTGGGTTTTCAGCTTACTTAAATTGCGTTACGCATGTAGACGTTGTGTAGTTTAAGGGCCGTCACGTGCCAATTTCGGGTCGTGACACAATGAGACGAAAATATTCCAACAATTTTATACTAGAATCCGGCTTAAACCAAAGCCCGCTAGTATTATCTGTCAGAATCCTGATACGTGCACAAGTGCGCGTATATGATCGAACCCTGTCGTAAAACGATACAGCCTCTACATCGTTTCGCCCGAAGGAGGGAAACACTCTGTGTGGGACTCTAAAAACTCATCAATACGCTGGCAGTGGGTTTAAACACAAGCACGCCAGCGGCACTAGCTGTACGTAACGGCTCCCTAGGTATTGAGCGAAAGGAAGGCCGATGAGCAAACTCATCCTGACCCCTACTGAGCCTGTCCTTGACAATATCCGTCCAGTCCGGTCTGTTCGTCTAAGAGTATCGGATATCGAGTCTAGGGGGTTGGATAAAGTCAGACCTCTAATAACGCGACATTTCATGTCGGTATGAACCCCATCACCAACTGAGAAACTACTGATCCAAATCGGTAATTCTCGACTACCATGGCTAAGGATTTCTGGTGATGGCCACCCATGCACTGCGCGACATCAACCCCCAATACCGGAAGAGACGAATCCTCGACGATCCGCTCACTGCCTCCATGTGGCTCGGGATTGTACCTAACTAAAACCTATTTGCACGACTCTTTTGAGCCGTAGTAGGGTAGTAATCAAAGCACAGTGGGAACTCACACGAGACAAATGACGATCTTAGGTCGATAGACTAACCTATACGCATGTCATCTGGGAACTGCTATATAACAATAGGTATACTACCAAATAGCAGGTTCCCGGCGAGTCCGTCCAGTGTACTCATAACCTAATGAGCACCTGTATACTATCTTAGGTGAACAAACTAACACTAATGGCTTGTGAAACCTGGCCACCGCCCCTCGTCAGGGTCTCGATCAGTATACACTAGTCTACTCTGGAGTATCGACGCCCAGTCTCGATACTCCTACGACTAGGTACATTTAAGGATGTGCTTATAGACCATCCAGCTTCCACGTATATGATCGCCATCATAATACTGGTAGTCAAGCAAGAATCCTATGGGCTCTATCAACATGTAATAGTGATCTGTAATACCACATAAAACATCTACATGATGATAAAGACAAACCAAATAGCATACTATCATCTTGAGTAAGACTGTTCTATCCATATAGGTCATCCCTCAATAATCGCAATCGCGTGCCTGCGATTCAATAATTGACTTAAGAGCACTATAGCCAACAATCTCCCACTTGAACTTAAGGCTAATTATTGCGATGTCGCATACTCAAAGCTCGTGTGATACCGAACATCCAACTTCTCTACTAATCAGTTTTGCAAAGCTCATTTGTGAAATTATTGTGTTCGAAAAATAGCCTCAGTGAGTGGATCCGCTCCAATGTTTCTTTCTATATCTCTCTATATCTCAACTTCGCAGAGAAAGACTATCTTTCGAAATGAGCAATACATGTCTTAGAAGTTGTCTGGATAACTGATAGGACCCAGTTCATAAAGGAACTCCAAATCCAGCAAACTTCTTACACTGTATCATCCACTGAATTTAATTAGTATCATGCACCATACCTGTTAGTAATATGTATGCCCTAGAGGCCATTATTGTACATACGATGTATATTGTAGTGGATGCTTGGACATATATAGGGAGCACTTTATAGCTCGACATGATAGTCACTAGTAAAATAAGGGGTTGCCCCTACGGATAACAACATCCGTAGGGGAAGATAAAGTTTGGCCTTACGGATTAATCCGTAGGGCCAAACGGTTGCCCCTACGGTCCTTCCATATTTATTTAAAAATTATTAAATCTTAAAGTGTTGTTTGCCCCTACGGAGTCGCAAACCAAGCACCTACGGGTATATCCGTAGGGGAATCTAAATAGGGATTTAAGTGATCAATCCCTACGCTGATTATTTCTTATTCCCTTTATCGATCACAGTTGTGCACGAACCCAAATCCCCAAACCCTCGACGTTCCCGCCGATCGCCGTTCTCGTCGTCGCCAGCATCGTCGTCGCCGGCGCCGGCCGAATCTTCGTCGCCACCGCCGGCTTCTTCCTCATCTCCGTTCGTCGTCGCCATCGCCTGCTTCTTCAACCCACGGCCGATTCGTCGTCGCCACCGATTCGTCGTCGCCACCGCCTGCACAGGTTAGGAAATATTAATTAAACAAATTTTTGATTGTTTTAGGTCTATGGTTCATGGTTTGGGTAGGCATCGGTTGGGGTTAGCGTTAGGGTTAGGGGTGGGGCTGGGGGGCTGCTGTTACGGTTGGGGTTGGGGTTCGACAGGGGGTAGCGGTTGGGGTTGGGGTTGGGGTTGGGGTTGGGGTTGTGTGTCCCTGAGCACTTCTTGATTGGGGCTGGGGCTGCGGGCTGAGGCTCGGGCTAGGGCTGGGGCTGGGGCTGAGGCTGGGGCTAGGGTTGGGGCTGGGACTCAGGCTGCAGCTAGGGCTGTGGTTGGGGTTGGGGTTGGGGCTCGGGCTCGGGCTGCGGTTAGCGTTAGGGTTGGGGCTGGGGCTGGGGCGGGGGCTCGGGCTGCGGTTGGGGTTGGGGTTTGGCAAGGGGTTGCTGTTGGGATTGGGGTTGGGGTTGGGTTGGGGTTGGGGTTGGGGTTTTGGATTTCTGGGTCTAAGCTTTTTTCTTTGAATTGTTTTGTTTTGTTGCTGGTTCTTAGGTGAAGGGTGAATTTAGGGTTAGGTATTAGCTATCTGGTTGATCTTGGAACGCAATTTTGAAGATCAAATATTTACTTTATAATTTGATCGGGTTTGAATTGTTGGGTTCTTGTCGTTTGTGTTGCAATGTTAGTATTTTCTAATGTTGTCTAATGAGATTGGAGGGCTTTGATATGCTCTACGATATGCATTTCTAACGATTTGTCCTTTAGTCTGATACCAAGAACAACAAGTAACGAATAATAGAAAGGATGAGTCGTGTATTTAGGAAAAAGCAGAAAATGTTTTTTCTGACACCGTGTACCCAATTTTCCCACACACACCCCTTCACACATGAATGTTGGCAAAAGATGTTTTTCTAGTAACATCTTCAGCATCATCGAGACTTAATTGCATTTGAATGGAGGATATATATTCTTTCAACTTAAATTTATATTATATTCATCTTGTTTATTGATTTCTTTTCTATGTTTCAGGTATGTATCTCAATCTCAAGTCTAATGCATCTTAGTTCTTTAATGCTCAATTCTCAAAGGAGCTTAGTTCTCCATAGGAGCTTAGTTCTCCAAGATAGGAGCATGCTCCTCCCCATAATGCGCATATGCGCAAGCGCCACGTTTATTACGTGCAACGCACGTGTGCTCGCCATGCGCGCACCACGTGCAATGCACGTGCGCACCACATGAGAATATTTAATAATATTAAAAGGAGCTTAGTTCTCCATAGGAGCTTAGTTCTCCAAGATAGGAGCATGCTCCTCCCCATAATGCGCATACGCGCAAGCGCCATGTGCGCTAGTGCAACGCACGTGTGCCCGCCATGCGCGCACCACGTGCAATGCACGTGCGCACCACATGAGAATATTCAATAATATTAAAAGGAGCTTAGTTCTCCAAGTTAGGAGCCTGCTCCTCCCCATAATGCACATATGCGCAAGCGCCGTGTGCGCTACGTGCAACGCACGTATGCCCGCTATGCGCACACCACGTGCAATGCACGTGCGCACTACATGAGAACATTTAATAATATTAAAAGGAGATACGTTCTCCGTAGGAGCTTAAGTCTAATGCATATACACGGATTTTCTCTTTTGTCGGTAACTATCCCGTTCTTATATTTCTCAATATAGTAAGCATAACCTACAATTTATATGTTATACAGTCTAACATGGCCCATGAGTACGTCAGAGCTAAGGACTGGATGTATGTGGATTGGAAACAACGTATGCAACCTAAGTTTGTCGCAGGAGTTGCTGCTTTCCTTGAATTTGCACGCGCACATAATAAGATCATAATAGAGAAGATTCTCTGTCCGTGCGATAGATGTGGTAATAAGTACCGGCAGAAGGTAGAATTGGCAGAGCTTCATATTGTAAAACATGGGTTTACTAGACTTTATACAACTTGGAAATATCACGGGGAAGAAAAAGAATGCAGTACTGCGGCAGAAGAAGTAGAACACGATAATGCGGCAGGAGAAGAAGAATTCGATAATGCGGCAGAAGGAGAAGGCGGTAATTTATTTCCATCAGAAGAAATGGAGGATATGGTACAGGCTGCCCTAGGTGAATCTATTCGTACCGAAGATGACATTCCTTCCGGTCAAGGACCTCGTGCGGATAAATATGAAAATTTCATGAATGATGCTAGGAAACCAATTTATGAGAATGCGAAGTATTCCACTCTCTCATGGTTCGTCCAACTTTTCCAGATTAAGTGTCTAAATGGATGGAGCAACAAGTCATTCATAATGCTTCTTTCGTTCTTGAAAGATTCTATGCCTCCGGGAAATAATGTGCCCGACAGCTGGTACGAAGCCCAGAAGATGATGTCTGATTTGGGTCTAAAGTGCGAGAAGATTCAAGCATGTCCTAAAAATTGCGTGTTGTACTGGAAAGAGAATTCAGATTTGAAAGAGTGTCCAACATGCGGAGAGGCCAGGTATAAGCCGAAAGATTCTGATAAGAAGCCTGATATACCTGTGAAGATAGCACGATACTTTCCCATAACACAGAGGCTACAGAGGCTATTCAGGTGTAAGAAAACAGCCGAGGCAATGATTTGGCATCACCGTGCTCCTCTAAGTGAAGATGGAAAAATGAGCCATCCAAGAGATTCACCGGCATGGAAGGATTTCGATAGGAGGCACGCAATATTCAGTAGCGATCCTCGCAATGTCCGGCTCGGACTGGCTACTGATGGCTTCTGCCCATTCAACTATATGGCTGGAAGTCACAGCACATGGCCCGTTGTAATGATAATTTATAATCTATCGCCTTGGTTGGCTATGGACCAATCATACTTTATGATGCCTCTTCTTATCGACGGACCAAACTCACCGGGGAACAATATCGACGTATATCTCCGACCTCTGATCGAGGAGTTGAAATCTTTGTTCGTTGATGGTGTAGAGATATATGATGCAAACACAAAGACAACCTTCATACTGCGTGCGGCTTTAATGTGGACAATTAATGACTTTCCTGCGTATGGAATGCTATCAGGTTGGTCCGTACATGGTCACAAAGCATGTCCTCATTGCCATGAACACACAACATCGAAATTCTTGAATTTTAGCAGGAAGGTTTGTTATTGCGGCCATCGACGTTTCCTGCCTCCAGACCACCCCTATAGGTTAGACACGGTTCACTTTGATGGTCATCAGGAGCTTCTTGGACCTCCATCCCCATTGTCCGGAGAGGACGTGGCAGCTAAATGGGATGGTTACAATAACGTGACCTTCGGGATGGATCCAACGAAACAGGTCAAACCACCATATTGGAACAAGTTAAGCATTTTCTTCGAGCTTCCGTACTGGTCTACAAATTTAATGCGTCATTGTCTGGACGTCATGCATATAGAGAAGGGATTATCAGAGCACATACTTAACTTGCTTCTTTGTAAAGACGGGAAATCTAAAGACAACATGAATGCTCGGATGGATCTACAAGAGTGGGGAATAAGAAGTGAATTGCACCCTAGACCGGTTGCGGGTAAACCGGGCAAGTTTGTACTTCCCAATGCCGCTTATCATATGTCACAACCGGAGAAGAAAAGATTCCTGCAGGTGTTGCATGATTTGAAAGTCCCCACAGGTTTCTCAGGATCATTCAGCAAGAAAATAAAAATTGTGAAGGGCAAGATCGATGGGCTGAAAAGTCATGATCACCATGTTATCTTGGAGCACATTCTTCCCTTAGCCCTCAGGACTTCTCTCCCCGACTCGGTTGGTCTAGTAATCAACGACCTATGTTTTTTTTCAGGGAGTTGTGTTCTAAAACACTGGAGGTTGTGACACTGGATAAACTAGAAAATTCTATTGCTTTGATACTTTGCAAGTTTGAGCGTATTTTCCCACCGGCATTCTTCGATATCATAATACACTTGACGGTTCATCTTGCAACTGAAGCGAAATTAGACGGACCGGTACAATATCGATGGATGTATCCCGTCGAGAGGTACGTGTAATTTTTCGTTTCGCGCAATTTATAAATTTATTGTTGTCCTGTATGCCCGTATTTATTTATTCAACATATTCTCATTAGGTACCTTTACACTCTTAAGAAGTATATACGCCCACGAAACGAAAAAGGTTATCAGTAATGTTATATTATTACTTCACATTTTACGCTCTATATATATAGTCAATACTTTTAATGATTGTCTAATGCGTCCACGAACCGTTTATCTAGATTTGATGACGATGTCGGTAGCAGCGAGGGGCGGCAGGAGCTCCAGCCGCGGCAGAGGCAGAGGCAGAGCGGTTCTGCCGCCCGGAGAGCTCCGTAGGGAGCTTCAGAGGGCCGGTCTTGCACCCAGATCAGAGACCCCTTCGGATGCCTCCTTCCGTGTGGATTTTGCCACATCTCCAGGTATACTGCACGCATATCCATTTTGAATGTAATATTACAGATATTCATGCCTATTTATGTCAAAATTACTTATATTGTCAATGTTTGATTGTCTAGTTGTTAGTGATGCGTCCACATCTGGGACAGAGGCCACCCCCGCTCCTCCAGGTATGTTTATATATCATATAGTGTATGTATATTGATTTAGAATGCTATATCATAAATACACGCATTCCTTTTGCTCTTACTTAGCAATTTTTATTATTGTCTAGCTGTAGGTGGTGACACCACCGCACCTGCGGGTATGTTTCTATATCCTATAGTGCATGCATATTGATTTAGAACGTTATATTATTGATCTACACATTCTTTTTGCAATTACTTATATAATCTATTTTTAATTGTCTAATTATAGGTGGTGCGTCCACATCTTCCGCAGGGGCCACTCCTGCCGCTTCCATACCCTCCGTATCGTCTGCAGGTTAGTATGAATAAATTTAAAATATTTATTCATTTTACATATGCTCTATAGAATAAATGTGAACTTCATGGAAATTTAGCATCGATGTTTATTTTCTAGTTGGAGGGGATGCGTCCGCATCCGGGACCCCGGTTGTTCCTCACCGGAGGAACTATCGTCCCGCTCGTGCTGCTGCCCGGGCCCAGGCTCGTGCGATAGTCACCGGAGGTATATATCATACTTGAATTTTCGTTTAACCTTGATTTCTTAATACAACTTTGTCTTATTATTGATTGTCTTGATATTTCGTGCAGACGCAGGGCTTCCCCATCCCCAGAGGGGGACTCGAGGCCCGAATCAGTCCCATAGGCTGAGGCCTGACAGAGCTAGCGGGGAGGTAGCATTCCCCCCCTTTTTTTACCCTTGACTATCGCTATACCGGTCCTCATGCCGAGAGGTTCGGCCGGTATTTGGGGGACGAGAGCCGGCTCGTGAAGAACTATCCACTTCACGTTGAGTGGGGCGAGCAGCACCAGCGCTCATTCGCCCTCTTCTTTGATCAGGCTCGGGTATGTATTAATATATATTTTCATTTGATCTATCCAATATATTTATTATTAACACTTGCAATCTAATAACAATGTTTTTTTTGTATTTTCAGTTGGATTACGATTTTCAGCCTGTAGCCGACCCTGATCACCCGGGGAGGGTGCTCGACCTTCATGCTCTGTACAATGGCCTGATGAAGAACATGCAGGCCAAGGTCCGATACAACAGGAATGAGCTGAAGGCCGACTGCTACTCCCTGTGGATGGCGACCCCTGAGTCAGAGAGAGCGGCCCTCCTATCTACTCCGGCGTTTGCGAGAGTCGACGTAGAGACATGGCCTCTATTGTGCGCTTATTTCGACTCCCAACGCAAACAGGTATGTATTTTAAATGTAATTCATTATTTATGATATAATTTATTTCTTTGTGTTTCTTAATTAGAAAACTAAATGTTAATGCGTTGTGCAGAAACAGGCCGCTCAGAATACAGAGAATAGGAAGTCGGCGAAGAGGGGTCGCCCCACTTACACAGGTGGCTCGAGGAACATTACTCGAGCCATGGAGTTATCGGTAAATTACAATAGACCGACCTTTGTGATATTCTCCAATATTAAGAGTTATTTTCTAATATTTCTAATATTAAGAGTTACTTTCTAATATTGCAGACATCTCGGACCGTGGCGTCAGGTGGTACACCGAGCGTGCTGTTCGCATATCTTGCCGTCCACGGCACCTCGACAGATCCCGCCACGGGCGAGCTTCGATATCCCGACGTCGCTACCCAGGAGTACTGTAAGTCCATATTGCGACCCCCGGTTCTTACGGGGAGGCGGAAACGGTATAAAAATCAAATTTTTAGCGCAAGAGGCAACATGGACTAAACAAGGTCGGGATCTTTTCCTAAACTAAAACTAGCAAACTTGCTAAAGAGATTTAGCTACTCGGATGAAGATGGTTATACCTTGCTTGTCTTGAACTCCTTCTTCTTCAAGCTCCAATGGTGGTACGATTGGCTTCTTCTCGTCGTCTCCGTACGCCGAAGATAGATCCACCTGAAAGCTCCAACCTTTAGCTCCTTCTTCGTTCTTTGAAGAAACTAGTTCACTTGGTTTGCTAAACCTAGTGAACTAGAATGAGTAGAGAAGAAATAGAATGGGATTTTATCTATGGTTCTTGATTCTCAACTCATGAGAGATATGAACCATAGATTAAAGAGAGGGAGCAAGAGCAAAAAGGGTGAGAGCAAAAGGAGAGCTCAAGAAAAAGAGAGAGAATGAGCAAGAAAGAATGAGGCTCTCTTTTGTCTCTCACCCTCTCATAATCCAAAGTAATCATAACTCATCATATCAAAAAAGTCTTATGAGTGATGGTTGAAGCAACCATAACCATATCATATCATCTACTCATTTTACCTAAATGAGCAAGCAAGAAAAAGTCTTTGCCATGAAATGATGGTTATGGTTATCATGATGGTCAACTAGTCAAGCCTAGTCAACCGGTCAACAAAGTCAACAAGTCAACAAAAGTCAACAAGTCAACAAAGTCAACAAAAGTCAACAACCATGTCACCATAATACTTAATTAATATAATAGTTAATCACATATCATATTCTCATTAGGGTTGAGCAAAAAGTCAAAAAGTCAACGGTCAACTGTCAACAACCCTAATGAGAATCCGCTGCCTCTGCCTCCCTGTCAACTGTGCATACACACCCGCATCCGCGTTCCGAGAAACACGAATGCAAACTGGATAAATCCAATCCCATAAGGTACACTAGGATCTGGCTTAAACCAAAGCCCGCTAGTGTAAACTGTCCGGACACTGTACGTGCACAAGTGCACGGATGTGACCGAACCCTGTCGCAAAATCATGCGACCTGTCGCAATACCATGCGACCTCTACTCTTTTGCCTAAAGGCGAAAAGCTTTCTGTGTGGGACTCTAAAGACTCGACACTACGCTGGCAGTGGGTTTAACCAAAGACCGCAAGCGGCACTAGCTGTGCGTAACGGTCCCCAGGTAATGCCGACAAGAAGACCGACGAGGCGAAACCCATCTGAACTCCTACTGAGCCTGAGTGTGACATTCTCCGTACAGTCCGGTCTGTTCGTCTGATACATCGCATTGCGGGCCTAGGGGGCGGTAAACGTCAGTCCCCCAATAGCGGTACAAGTCGTGCCGGAGTGAAGCCCAAAACACCCTGAGATAACACTGGAAGCCTACCAGTATATCTCGTTTGCCCTGGCCAGGGACTACTCGTGTAATGGCTCTCCTAGACACAGCGCGATGTCAACCCCCAATACCGGGAGAGACGAATCCTGTCTAACCGTCACTGCCTCCAAGTGCTTCGGGACTGCACCCAACCACTACCTGTTTGCACGACTCCTTTGAGCCGTGGTAGGGTAGTGATCAAAGTACAGTGGGAACACACTCGAGGCGAAGTGACAGTGTCAAGTCAGCGGACTAAGCTGTACTCATGTCCCTGGGAACTGATAACTGACGATAGGTATAATACCAACTAGTCAGTTCCCGACGAGTCCTGTCCAGTGTACCCGTAACCTAACGAGCACCCGCATACTATCTCAAGTACGACGTACTGACGGCTGTGGGACAGACCGTCTCCCACACTGGGATGAGAAGCGCATGCGCTGGTCTACTCCGGAGTATCGATGCCCTGTCTCGATAGTCCTGCGACCAGGGACCTGCATAAGGATGTGCTTATAGATTACCCAGCCCCACTAGTGTGACGGCCATCACATCGCTGGTCATCAAGCAAAGATCCTAAGGGCTCCACTAATGTGCATAGGCGATATACAAAATATAAACACATGTACACATTGAAGTAGAAACAAACCAAGTAGCATACTACTATTTTGAGCAAGATTGTATATACAAGGTGAATATCCCAAGCATCCATTAAGTAATATACAAACCAGTATGATACAGTAATGGCCTCTAGGGCATATACACTAACAATCTCCCACTTGCACTAAGGCCATGTACTGGCGCATCGAAGACCTATCATCTCGATCAGCCGCTCGAACTGAGTCTGGGACAGGGCCTTGGTGAATGGATCTGCAGTGTTATCTTCTGAAGCGACTCTCCGAACCTCGATCTCCTGGCGATCCACGATCTCCCTGATCAGGTGATACCGCCTCAAGATGTGCCTGGATCTCTGATGGGACCTGGGTTCCTTCGCTAAAGCTATAGCCCCGTTGTTGTCGCAATACAGTGGTATTGGATCAACAATGGACGGAACCACCTGAAGTTCTTTCAAGAACTTCCTCATCCAGACAGCTTCTTTTGCGGCATCAGATGCAGCGATGTATTCCGCTTCCAACGTCGAGTCTGCAACGGTTTCCTGTTTGGAACTCTTCCAACACACCGCCCCTCCATTGAGGGTAAAGACAAAACCCGACATGGACTTGGAATCATCCTTGTCACTCTGGAAGCTGGAGTCAGCAAAGGCCTCGATCTGGTGGTCTTTTCCGCCATACACCAAGAACATCTCCTTAGTCCTTCTCAGGTACTTGAGAATGTTCTTTACCGCTATCCAGTGTTTCTCCCCAGGGTTTGACTGATACCGGCTTACCACACTCAGTGCATAAGCTACATCCGGTCTGGTACACAACATCGCATACATTATAGAGCCTACCGCAGAAGCGTAAGGTATAATAGACATGCGATCCCTCTCCAAATCAGTCTTGGGAGACATCTCTTTAGAGAGGGTGATCCCGTAACAAGCCGGCAGGTTACCGCGCTTGGAATCTTCCATACTGAATCTTTTCAGTATGGTGTCGATGTACCTGGACTGTGAAAGTCCTAATATCCTCTTGGATCTGTCACGGTAGATCCGGATACCCAGAATGTATGAGGCATCACCCAGGTCTTTCATGGAGAACCTGTGTGACAAGAACCCCTTGACAGATTGTAGCATAGGAATGTCATTTCCTATCAAGAGAATGTCATCCACGTATAAAACGAGGAATACTACAGTTCTCGCTACAAATCTACTATAGATGCATGGTTCATCTGGATTTTTGATAAAGCCAAATTCTTTGACCGTCTCATCAAAGCAGATGTTCCAACTCCGCGATGCCTGCTTTAGTCCATAGATGGACTTAAGCAACTTGCACACCTTTCCGCTGCTCCCACTCTGAATGAAGCCCTCTGGCTGGTCCATATAGACACACTCCTCTAAATTTCCATTTAGAAAAGCTGTCTTTACGTCCATTTGCCAGATCTCATAATCGTGGAAGGCAGCAATGGCAAGAAGGATCCGAATGGATTTCAGCATGGCTACTGGAGAAAAGGTTTCGTCATAGTCCAAGCCAGGTCTTTGACGGAAACCCTTTGCTACCAGCCTAGCTTTATAGGTCTCAACCTGTCCATCTACACCAATCTTCCTTTTGAAGATCCACTTGCATCCTACGGGTTTTACCCCGTCTGGAGCAATGTCCAACGTCCATACCTTGTTGGTGTACATGGACTCCATTTCGGTCCGCATTGCATCCAGCCATTTCACTGAGTCAACGCTCTGAACGACCTGCTGGAAGCTAGTAGGCTCATCATAATCTATGATGCAATCCTCTCTATCCCCGTCTATGAGAAAACCGCAGTATCTCTCGGGCGGATGAGACTGCCTACTACTCCTGCGGAGCGGCGTAGGAATGTCCTGTTCTGTTGAACCCTCTGGTTCCACTAAGCTTTCAGTAACAGTCTGTGGTTCTGGAACTTCTTCCAGTTCTATTGTGCTCCCACTTATCTGGGTTTCCAAAAACTCAGTTTCCAAGAAGCGGGCATGCTGAGAAACAAAAACCTTTTGTTCCTCAGCGGAATAGAAAAGATACCCCCTGGAGTTCCTTGGGTATCCCACAAACTTACACTGTACTGAACGTGCCTCAAGCTTGTCCGCATGCTGCTTTTTTACAAAAGCTGGACATCCCCATACCTTAAGATAGTTAAGACAGGGTTTCTTCCCAGTCCACATCTCATATGGGGTGGTAGGCACAGTCTTGGTGGGAGCCTTGTTCAAGAGATATGCAGCTGCTTCTATTGCATATCCCCAGAATGATCGCGGTAACTCAGCGTTACTCATCATGGACCGAACCATATCTAATAGGGTTCGGTTCCGTCTCTCCGATACACCGTTATGTTGCGGAGTGTATGGAGGAGTAAGCTGAGAGAGAATACCATTCTCTTTTAAGCAATTCAGGAATTCGGCACTTAAGTATTCTCCACCTCGATCCGATCTTAGAATCTTAATACTTTTGCCGGTCTGTTTCTCTACTTCATTCTTATACTCCTGGAATTTTCCAAAGGCCTCGGACTTATGTTTCATTAAGAAGACATAACCGTACCTTGAGAAGTCATCCGTAAAAGTAATGAAGTAAGAATGTCCGCTTCGGGCATGTGTAGACATTGGACCGCACACGTCACTGTGTACGAGTCCCAAGAGCTCGCTCGCTCTTACTCCATGTCCAGTAAACGGAGTCTTTGTCATCTTTCCTTTGAGACAGGATTGACAAGTGGCATACGACTGATATTCGAACGCATTCAAATACCCTTCTGTATGTAACTTCGTCAACCTTCTCTCATTGATGTGACCCAATCTACAATGCCATAAGAAAGTCTGATTTATTTCTGGAGACTTTCTTTTGTGTGTATTCTGGACATTAAAAATCTGTGGTTGGTTCAATACGTATATACCATTACTCAATGTACCTGACCCAATCAGAACTTGATTAAGGTGAATGTTTACAACATTACTTACAAACGCAAATTCATAACCTTCTTTAGAAACTAAAGATACAGAAATGATATTACAAGTTGCGTTGGGTACAAAAAAGCAATTACGCAAAACCAAAACATGTCCATCTGACATTCCCAGGTGATAGTCCCCCACGGCTTTAGCATCCATGCTAGCTCCGTTCGCAACTCTGAGGGTCATGTCACCTGCCTTCAAAACCCTACGGTTTCTCAACGCCTGCAAGGAATTACAGATATGAGATCCTGATCCGGTATCCAATACCCAAGAAGTAGAGTTTATTGAAAGACAGTTTTCAATAACATACACACCTGAAGCTGAAGCTGCAACCTGCTTCAATTCCTGTGTCCTGGCTTTCCAAGCCCTGCAATCATTCTTCCAGTGTCCTTTCTTATGACAAAAGAAGCATTCTTCCTTATCCACTAGCTTCCCCGCTATCTTTGTTGCTTTACCTTTTCCCTTCGTATCCACTTTACTAACACCGCCCCTTGGTTTGGCGGGGGCCTTCTTCTTCTTTCCCTTGGCTTTCGCCTTGGACCTAGAAGAAGATGATCCTCCTACAAACAAAGTGGATGTATCCCTACCTTTCTGTAGGGTGCCCTCTGCGCTCCTCAGCATGTTGAGGAGCTCTGAAAGTTCAACCTCTTTTTCTTGTAGGTTAAAGTTCAGTATAAACTGGGCGTAAGTGGAAGGAAGGGACTGGAGAACTATATTCGTATATAGCTCACTCTCCAATGTAATCCCTAGGTCAGCGAGCTCCTCAATGTAGCCGATCATCTTTAGCACGTGCTCGGCTACTGATGATCCGACGGCCATTCTTGTCGAAAATAACTTTTTCGACACTTCGTATCTTGCGATACGAGATTGCTCTCCATACAGTTCTTTTGTATGGAGCAATATGGATTCCATGTCCATATTCTCATGCCTCCTCTGATGTGCGTTGTCCATCGAGGCAAGCAGGAGGCATTTGGTCTTCGCGCTATCAATCTCCCAAGTCTTGCGGATTTCCTTATCCGCGACGCTGGAAGTTGGACCAGGGACAGGGGGAGCTTTGGTGGTAAGAAGATACCCCAGCTTGTCATAAGTGATTGCTATCTTGACATTCCTGAGCCAATCTTTGTAGTTTGGCCCTGTCAGTTTGTTTTTATCTAGGAGTAACTTAAGTCCAGTCATGTTGATTGGTCGCTGCAATTAGGAGAGAGAAGAAGAAACACTCAGCATGATGCTCTTGCAAGTTTAGAGTGGTTTTTAGTTTGTCTAAACAGGATGGCTCCCACTGTTTCTCGAATCCCTCCTCAAACCATAAAGGAAGAATTAGCCGGGATCAATCCCACCGCACAATACTTGCTTAACCGTTCAGCCAGGCCGGTGTCGGTACTTCGAGGGAGGTTTTCCAACGCTTTCGCGAAGTTCCTTAATTAGAGAACCTCTTTTCCCTGGGGGCGTAGCCCCGCTAACACCTTTCTAGGCACCTACTAGGTTTATAGCATTGATCGATTAGTGAGAAATTTCCCGAGGAGTAGCATATACTCACAGTAGGATCGGGATCCAAATATCATCGCGTGACGAAACTGAAGGAATCCTACCAGAATCACCACACTCCAAATGGTATGCAAATCTAGCAAGTTTCAGTACTTATGAAACTCCCGATGTGGATTTTTGCCCCATGCTCTTATGACCTTGACGAAGGTCAACAAATCATAAGTCACATGTCAAGTTCTGCCCGTCATTATCCAGGTTAATTTGAATCCACCCGTATATACCCTTGACGAAGGTCAACAAGGTAATGCGAATGTCCCAAACCAACGCATCTATCTATGCTACATATGAATACCCAACAGCTACCAATCACTATGCCTTGACGAAGGTCAACAAACACAGCTTGAATACTATTGAATATTCATACGAAACGACGGAGGGCTACGAATGGTTTTGGCAAAACCGTGAACGTAGTGAACTTGATTTGGTCGATGGAACAAGATAGCTTTTAAAAGGAGTGGCTCAAGCTCCGTATTTAAAAGTTGGTTTTGAAAAGAACCGAGTGGTTTTTCGAAAGTGTTCCAACGACTTTAACTTGGTTTATTATCTTGCATTAGTTCTTTTAATGCGTGATATTCTTGCATTAGTTCTTTTAATGCGTCCCATCATTTAATCCTACCATTGCAGAAAACAACCAAAATATGACGTACGCTTATGCCATTCGCATTCGCCACTGGGCCCCGTCATTACCCGTTAGGTTACTTAACTAACGACAGAGCGGGGGCTGGGCTAGCGCGTCTGTAAAACATAAGCAACGCCTAAATAATATCATATATAGATATACTGCAATGATAAACATTTCAGATCATAGATAAATACATTGGATATACTAGGAATCTGTAATTTGTACGAGCCTGTAACAAAAACAGATAACACGGTCGCGGTGAATAGCCAATACCCCACCCAAGACCCCTACGGGTGCGGCAAACTACCCGCCAAGTACCCGAAGCGTAGCAACCTCCCTCATCTCCATGAGTAGGCCACTCGACACTTCGGCATACCCGGTAGTTTGTGCACCCCTCCATGGGTCTATCCTAGGAGCAAAAACAGTAAAAAGAAATTATACAATGACGGCTACAACCCCGACCCGGTTGTGCGGCCATATAAATAATTATTACATCAATTTACAAATTTACATGAATTGCAAGAAAAGAAAACTCTCGTCTCACAACCCCCGGCTATTCACCCGCGACAATCCAACATATTTATATACACATTCCAATATCAAACACAGATCATGTATAACCCCGACTAATCGACTTATAGCGATTAGCCGACGTTCAATACATGCAAACATCACAGATATAACCATCATAGTCAAAGTGTAGTGAAGTTCGGAAAAAATACGAAATTATAGGCCCCCAAAAGTAAACTTCTGTTCTGGAAAATCTGGGCACATATAATATATCTTAAAAATCCTGAAACCAACACAGAGAAACACTGCACAAAAAATAATCACACGAAGAGCCTAAAGGGCGGCGGATCCGCGGCAATGACAATAGCTGGGGCCGCGGATCCGCGGCTACTTGAAGGATTCATGCCATCGTTTTTTGTGGGTGTTCTTAGAAAACCCTGAGCCGAATTTAGGTATATAAAGTTTTTCATTTTGAGCCAAAAAAATTTCAACAGAAACTCAGATTTTGTAAAAGTTTGGTTTTTGGATTTTTCCGGTTCCGAACTTCGTTACACTTCACTACCAAGCTAGTTTAAGTTTAGTTAGGCTCTGATACCACTGTAAGTCCATATTGCGACCCCCGGTTCTTACGGGGAGGCGGAAACGGTATAAAAATCAAATTTTTAGCGCAAGAGGCAACATGGACTAAACAAGGTCGGGATCTTTTCCTAAACTAAAACTAGCAAACTTGCTAAAGAGATTTAGCTACTCGGATGAAGATGGTTATACCTTGCTTGTCTTGAACTCCTTCTTCTTCAAGCTCCAATGGTGGTACGATTGGCTTCTTCTCGTCGTCTCCGTACGCCGAAGATAGATCCACCTGAAAGCTCCAACCTTTAGCTCCTTCTTCGTTCTTTGAAGAAACTAGTTCACTTGGTTTGCTAAACCTAGTGAACTAGAATGAGTAGAGAAGAAATAGAATGGGATTTTATCTATGGTTCTTGATTCTCAACTCATGAGAGATATGAACCATAGATTAAAGAGAGGGAGCAAGAGCAAAAAGGGTGAGAGCAAAAGGAGAGCTCAAGAACAAGAGAGAGAATGAGCAAGAAAGAATGAGGCTCTCTTTTGTCTCTCACCCTATCATAATCCAAAGTAATCATAACTCATCATATCAAAAAAGTCTTATGTGTGATGGTTGAAGCAACCATAACCATATCATATCATCTACTCATTTTACCTAAATGAGCAAGCAAGAAAAAGTCATTGCCATGAAATGATGGTTATGGTTATCATGATGGTCAACTAGTCAAGCCTAGTCAACCGGTCAACAAAGTCAACAAGTCAACAAAAGTCAACAAGTCAACAAAGTCAACAAAAGTCAACAACCATGTCACCATAATACTTAATTAATATAATAGTTAATCACATATCATATTCTCATTAGGGTTGAGCAAAAAGTCAAAAAGTCAACGGTCAACTGTCAACAACCCTAATGAGTATCCGCTGCCTCTGCCTCCCTGTCAACTGTGCATACACACCCGCATCCGCGTTCCGAGGAACACGAATGCAAACTGGATAAATCCAATCCCATAAGGTACACTAGGATCTGGCTTAAACCAAAGCCCGCTAGTGTAAACTGTCCGGACACTGTACGTGCACAAGTGCACGGATGTGACCGAACCCTGTCGCCAAACCATGCGACCTGTCGCAATACCATGCGACCTCTACTCTTTTGCCTAAAGGCAAAAAGCTTTCTGTGTGGGACTCTAAAGACTCGACACTACGCTGGCAGTGGGTTTAACCAAAGACCGCAAGCGGCACTAGCTGTGCGTAACGGTCCCCAGGTAATGCCGACAAGAAGACCGACGAGGCGAAACCCATCTGAACTCCTACTGAGCCTGAGTGTGACATTCTCCGTACAGTCCGGTCTGTTCGTCTGATACATCGCATGGCGGGCCTAGGGGGCGGTAAACGTCAGTCCCCCAATAGCGGTACAAGTCGTGCCGGAGTGAAGCCCAAAACACCCTGAGATACACTGGAAGCCTACCAGTATATCTCGTTTGCCCTGGCCAGGGACTACTCATGTAATGGCTCTCCTAGACACAGCACGATGTCAACCCCCAATACCGGGAGAGACGAATCATGTCTAACCGTCACTGCCTCCAAGTGCTTCGGGACTGCACCCAACCACTACCTGTTTGCACGACTCCTTTGAGCCGTGGTAGGGTAGTGATCAAAGTACAGTGGGAACACACTCGAGGCGAAGTGACAGTGTCAAGTCAGCGGACTAAGCTGTACTCATGTCACCTGGGAACTGATAACTGACGATAGGTATAATACCAACTAGTCAGTTCCCGACGAGTCCTGTCCAGTGTACCCGTAACCTAACGAGCACCCGCATACTATCTCAAGTATGACGTACTGACGGCTGTGGGACAGACCGTCTCCCACACTGGGATGAGAAGCGCATGCGCTGGTCTACTCCGGAGTATCGATGCCCTGTCTCGATAGTCCTGCGACCAGGGACCTGCATAAGGATGTGCTTATAGATTACCCAGCCCCACTAGTGTGACGGCCATCACATCGCTGGTAATCAAGCAAAGATCCTAAGGGCTCCACTAATGTGTATAGGCGATATACAAAATATAAACACATGTACACATTGAAGTAGAAACAAACCAAGTAGCATACTACTATTTTGAGCAAGATTGTATATACAAGGTGAATATCCCAAGCATCCATTAAGTAATATACAAACCAGTATGATACAGTAATGGCCTCTAGGGCATATACACTAACAAGTACTGCGTAAGTGTTAATATTTTTTCTACCCAAATTTAAAATTTTAGTTTTGGAAGGTTCAAGTTTAAATTTTATACTTATACTTTACTGCTTAATGTGGGTATAGGAGCGGGTGGTTGAGCAGGCCCAGGCCTCGGGGATCGATTTTACCGGACAGAGCGATCCGAGGCTGCTGACCCCAGTTCTGGACGCCGCACACGGAGGGCACCACGGAGGTTGGGAAAGAGGCCGGGGACTGGGCCCTAGCAGGGCCCATATGAGGTTGGACTCCACCCCGGCGGTTACTTCCTCCGTCTCCAGTGACCGACGTGTCCATCAGGAACTGGAGAGCTTGAGGGCCACCGTTCAGGAGTTGAAAGAGATGCTGGTATGTATACTACTTTATAGTAAAATATCATGTCATATTATATAGATATCAACATATCCATAATTAGTACGTAGCTTGAGCTTATTTGGTTTTAGACTTAAGTTTGATTAATCATACATACAGATGTAATTAAAATAAACAACAAACTAGATATCCAAACGGGGTTTCGAAATAACTTAATAATGATACGAATTCGAATAATACACAGTTCTTACACGCTTATTACACACGTTAGGTCCAGACGCGACAGGGTACATCGGCCGAGCCTCCACATGCATCTCCTTCGGCTGCGGCTCCGCAAGCCACTACATCGGCTGCGGTTCCGCAGACAGCTCCTATAGCTCCACCGCCCGCTCAGACTCCCACAGCCGCGGCTCCGCAAGCGACTACCTCGACGGCGGCTGCGCAGACCACATCGCCAACTCCACAGGCCGCTCAGACTCCCGCTCATGCCGAATTGCAGAGTTTATTGACCGAGGAGCAGGCGCACGTTATTCCATCGTTATTCAGAGGTGGAGCTGGACCGAACTAGGGTAGCTTTTTGGTTCTTATTTTTTGAAACGTGTATTTATTTATATCATACACATTGTACTACATTTTGAAACGATATTGATATTGGTTTATATTTATTTCATATTCAGTTTTTGGGTTTCTTTTGTATATTATATATATGCGTGAGATGTGATTATGAATACTGCGATATATGTTGTGTGATGATTAATTTTATATTTGATTGATGTATATATTTTTGTGCACAGGGCGGGAAAAAATCAAGCAGCCCATTTTTTTTAAAAAAATACAGATAATATGTACCTACGGATTAATCCATAGGTACACATGTTGCCCCTACGGATTAAACCGTAGGGGCAAAATATCAGCAGTAACTGATATTTCCCCCCTGATTTCAGTACCATGGGGTTGGGAGTGCCCCTACGGACATATCCGTAGGGGCCATTGCTTTGCCCCTACGGACTTATCCGTCGAGGCAACATATCAGGATTCCTGATATTATGCCCCTACGGATAGGTACCTACGTAGATATCCGTAAGGGGTAGTACTTGGCCCTACGGCTATATCCGTAGGTACATGTAATATATTAAAAAAACCGTAAATAATATAACTTTTTTTACCCTACGGCCTACTCCGTAGGGGCAACAGGACCTACACAGAAATCCGTAGGGGCAAGAATTTTCCCGTAGGGGCAAGTTCAGGGCTTCAACTTGCACCTGCGGCCTTTGCACATACGGGGTATTTTTTCGCCCCTACGGATATATCCGTAGGGGCAACCCTTATTTGTAGTAGTGAGTATGCTATCAGGTTGCTCTTTATCTTAACATGTACTATGATTGTCTCTATGTTACATGTTGATAAAGTCCTTACGATGAGTACTTTATTACCAGGACTATGATGCTGATCATACTAGTGGGGACAGAGTAGTCGTTAAGTACATCCTTCAAATGTTCCTAGTCGAGGGTGTATCGAGACAGGGCATCGATATACCATAGTAGACTAGCGTATACGCTTCTCGACCTATATGATGGGCGATGGATGATCCCATACCCATTGGTGTTTGACATCAGAGAAGGTATGCGGGTGCTCAGTGGAAACTAGGTACACTGGACGGACTCGCCGAGAACTCCTAGATGGTATTGTACCTATCGTCAGATAGCAGTTCTCTGGTGACACTGGTACAGGTTAGTCTGTAGACCCGAGATCGTCATAGAATCTTATGTGATTCCCACTGTGCTTTGATTTCCACCTTACCACGTTTAAGAGAACGTGCAAAACGGTGGCTTTTGGGTACAGTCCAGAGTCACATGGAGGCAATGAATGATAGGAGGGGTTTCGTCTCTCTCGGTATAGGGAGTTGATGTTGCGCTATGCTTGATTGGCCATAACATGAAATCCCTGGCTAGGGATGCTGAGATCTACTGGTAAGTGTTATCAGTAGTTTCTCGGACCGTTATGGACCTTGCATCGGCATGACTTATCAGGCTATTGGGGTCTGACGTAATACTACCCCTAGGCTGTAATATGCGACATATCAGACGAAGAGACCGGACTGTACGGTAGTGTTACTGATTGGATTCACAGGAGTACGAACAGGATTGCTTGTTGATCTTCTTATCGCTCAATATCCGGGTGGCCGTTACATTTAGCAGACCGCTTGCGGCTTGTGGGTGTTTGATATGATCATCACTTATTGCCGGCGTATTAACGAGTCTTTAGAGTCCTATACAGAGGTTTCCTGGCTCATTCGAA
Organism: Agapanthus africanus; assembly: GCA_030015575.1. Lineage (NCBI taxonomy): Eukaryota > Viridiplantae > Streptophyta > Magnoliopsida > Asparagales > Amaryllidaceae > Agapanthus > Agapanthus africanus. The sequence goes on along the minus strand of JASDDO010000006.1, from coordinate 50,511,160 downwards.
ACGGAGTAGGAGCGCATATGTGATATGTGCAGGACCGAGATTAATGCATGTATGTGTTACCGCATTCTATTCTCGCGATGTGTGACATGATTGGTTATATGTGATATAGCCGAGTTATTGCATCAAGTGTTGATTCGATAAGATGTTGCATTTGATATTAGTTGGTTATATATGATATAGCTGGATTATTAAATCAAGAGTTGATTTGATAATTTAATGTATAATTATATATTTGATATATTATATTACATTAACTAATATTTAGCTCACTATTGATTTCTTTTCTCACTTGATGTGCACATTGTATATATGTTATATGTATAATTGTGTACATGTATTGTGTCATACTTGATGATACATACAAGATGGGTGTATGAGACTTATACCATGCTAGGGTTAAATTAGGGTTTTTATTATTTTCTAAGTTATTACAAAAGAGCAAAAGACTTGGTCAAAGTTTTCAAGCTTGGAGAAGCTTGGAGAACTTTCTCAAGGTCAACTCTTTTTTCATTCCTTAGGATATTTTTCCTTAACCCAACCTTTAACCATAGCCTTGGGTTTATTCTCTACATGAGTTAAGCATGATAGCTTTAACTCAACCATGGGTGCAATAATTCATTTTTCATGAGTTCTTCTTCTTCTTCTTTAAGCTCCATGAAAAGCTTTCTAGCTTCAATGGAGGTATGAGAAATAATGTGAGAAAATCAATTCTAAAGTGAGCACACTTCCTACTTCTTCATCCTCTACCACTTGCCATGTAGTAGAGTGTGTTCTCTTCACAAAGTTCATCACCTAGTGAAGGAATAGCTTGAGTTAGTGTCTCCTTGACGTAGACCATCTTTGGCCTCGAAGTCATCGAAGCAAGCACGTTCGTTTCTTCATAAAGCCTCTCTAGAGTCTGAAGTTTACGATCGCAGTGAAGGGGACTACTACACGGAGCTATTTGAATTGAAGGACCGGTCTACAAAGGTTGTATTCCTTGTTCACTTAGATGTAAAGAATTTACATATCATGTTTAACCCTAAGTCTCTAGTTAAGATCTTGGTTAGGGTTTGTTTAGCACCCCAAAAATTTCAAAGTAGCATGATTGATGATTGCCAAAACCTTTCTAAGGTGCTAAGCCAACCATACAATGCCTTCCATAGTATCTGCTTGGACTACCTGTCCAACATATTGTCCCTCAAAAGAGGGAAAACTATAACTCAGACAGCCATTCTGTCATCCAGGTCATCTTGAAAGCCTGAAATGATAACCGTCTCCCAAAGGAGTCTGCCGTTACCATATACCAAGAACATCTACTTATGTTCATAACTGCTTCCAAATGTTTCTCTAGGATTGGATTAATATATACGCTTATTGCAGCTAGTGCAAAAGCAATATCTGGTGTTGTACTTGACATCTCATGACTGACTCAATTGCCTAAGCAAGTGATATATCAATCATGCAAATCCCTCTCCTCATCAGTCTAGAAGACATCCCTTTAGAGAGGGTGACTCCATCACCTGCGGGTGCACCACCACGCCAGGAGTCATCCATTCTAAAACATTTTAGAATTATGTCAAAGTACCCGAATTGGGACACTTCCCAAATCTAGATCTAAAATTATAGATCCAGTCACCAGAATCCCAGATATTTTAACTATATCCTATGTGGAGAAACCCTTTGTGACAACCACAGTATATAACTGATCGTATTATAGGAAGATCTCTCCCTATCAAGCGCATGTCATCCAAATACCTGGACATCACTCTCTACTACCTTCTTACCAGATCCATCTCCTATTCTGATGAAGTCAAAATCTATGACTATTACATCAAAAATAGATTATATATCTTCATTATATCTGCTTTAGTCTATAAATAGACATAAGCTACTTGCCCTCTATACTTTCGCTGCTCCCACTGACTACAACAACCCTCCGGGGGAGTCATATACACGTGCTCTTCTAAAGCTAGTTTAGAACGACGTTATACGCATCCTCCTGCTGCGTCTTATAGTCTAGAACAGCAGTAATGGAAAGTCTGGGTAAACAAGAACCTCCCTGTCACCGTGTCTGAGAAGACCGAAGTACCTCTCGGGTGCCTGAGGTTACCCACCAAATCTGCGGAGTGGCTAATGGAATGTCGAATCCAATTTAATCCTTAGGTTATATTAAATTTTCAGTAATCATTTGTGGTTCTGGAATCACTTCCAGTTCTACCATACTCCCGCTGATGTTTTCTGAAAAGAATCCATTTTATTTAAACTGGTGGTGAGTCAAGAACAATATAACTATTGATCTTCCTAATGGTAGAAAGTTAACCCTCGTCAAACCCCGGGATAACCCACAAACTGCCATTACTGAAACGTGCCTTGAGTTTGTCTAGATTCTAGTTTTAAGCATCAGTCGGACTACTCCTTATACCTTAACATCGTTAAGATATGAAACCATTCTATATACCATATAGAAACAAATAATTTAAATGGAATCAGATTCAAAAATCATGCAGTTGTTTCCAGTGCAAATCAACCAAATGGAAGGAGGCCATACAATATTACTCATCCAGGAATGCATCCATATATGAGTAAACTGAAAGAGAAGCAAGTTCTCAAAACCATTACTTACAACGGAATACCCAGCATAAGTATCTACATCTTTGACTACCTCGAAGAATCCTGATACTTCCAACAAATAGTTCTCTACTTTATTCTTATACCTATAACTTCTCAAAACTTGGACCCTGTATTTCAACAAAATACTTGTCTAAAACTAAAGAAGTCATGAGTAAATAGAATATAGTACGAGTACCAACCCCTTTGTCCTACAACATATGGTTCTCTACTTTATTCTTATACCTATATCTTCTCAATATCTGGACCTTGTATTTCTTCGAAATACTTGTCTAGAATTGGATAAGTCATTAGTAAACAGAATATAGTATGTGTACCAACCCCTTTGCCCTGATGGACACTGGACAACATACAATACTTTGTATAAGTCCCCTGAGTTCAATAACTCATACCCTGTGCGTCGTCGGTTGAAAACTGTACTATGGTTAAAAAGAATTACACTGTTATTGAATGCTCCTTACCCAATCACCAACTGATATAGGTAAATGTCATAGACATAATTTGAAAAAGTTGTATCTCACTTTATAAAATAAATGTACAGATATATCAGTTTGAAATTAGTGTATAACAACGAATATTCAAAACCAAATATTTGCCGTCAGGCAAAACCTAGGCGATTTCCTCAAATATAACCAATTTCAAAGAATTCTGATATAATGAGGATATAATCACCTAATTCCCATTATTCTACTCCTACTCACCATCTATAACGTCATACAGATGTGAGTATCAAATCTGGTAAATACATACTATGGAGTTAGAATCTAATTGGGAAAACAGTTTTCACAAAATATCGCACAGTAAATCTGAAATATGAAAATATTTCGAAGGGGTAACCAGGTATTCCTAGTAATTCCTCTTCCACTATCCTGATTCATGAGAGTAACCGTATACTTCCTTGCCCTCACTCCAATCACGTTATATATCTTTACTTATTACCTTATGTAAACCAAACTTAGGCTAATTGATTTTCTTCCTTGGCACAAGCATAAGGATTAGAAGAAGACTGTCCAATAAGCCCAATAGGTGTACTCTCCTAATACCAGGAGCCCTCGCAACCTGAGAGATGGTGAAAAGAAAAGACAACTGAATAATCTTATTCTATTTCTCCAGAACCAAAATCCATTCTCGAACTGGAACAAGTTCTTTCGAGTTCGTATGTAACTATACGATGGCATATCCAAGCTATATGGATTTTCGTAGTGATACGAAGTGTTCTGGAGAAATGCAAAGTTGATGTAAGAGTGCCAGGGGTATACGTGGTTTTGTCATGAATGATAGCAGTCGCAATTTCCCTTTGCCCTTATCTTAATCCCTTTATATTTCTTTACTTATTACCTTCTGCAAACCACACTTAGGCTAATTGGTTTTCTCCCTTCCCCACCTTTCGGCACCTGCCTATGGTTTTAAAAAAAAATATCTAATAAGCACAATAGGTGTACTCTCCTAATCCTAGGAGCACTCGCAACCTGAGAGAAGGTAAAGGGAAAAGACAACCGAATAATCCTATTCAATTTCTTCTGAACCATAATCCATCCTCGAACTGGAACATGTTCCTTCGAGTTCGTATGTAACTATACGATGGAATATCCAAGCTATATGAATTTTCGTAGTGATACGAAGTGTTCTGGAGAAATGCAAAGGTGATGTAGAAGTGGCAATGATATATGTGACTCCGTGACAATCCAAAAGGTAAAGTATTTTAAGACGGTTCGGTTAACTTGGTTCATGAGTTTTAGTTTAGGGTCGGTCCATGGTCGCTGCCAAAGAGAGAGTGAAAAGAAACACTTAGCATGCACTCTAATCTAGATCTGAATGGTTATTCACTTTATCTAATCAGCATGTCTCCCACTGTTTCCAAAATCTCCTCCAAATCCAAAAGGAGAATTAGTCAGGATCATCTAAAATCACCCGAGGAGTAATCCTACTCATCAGTATGAATCAGGATCCAACTATCATCGCATGATAACTTGATGGAAGCCACTCAAGTCACCACACTCCAGAAGGTATGCGCATGCCTGGCATGTTTCCTGTATGTTTGAAACTCCCGATGTGATTTTTACCCCTAACGACCTATGACCTTGACAAGGTCAACAAATCATAAGTCGCTAGTCAAGTTCAACCCGTCATTATCTTGATTGCATTAATCCTGTTGGAGATAGTGCCCTCAGAGTCAATTATTGGATCACAGGCACGTGATTGCAATGATTGAGGGAGGACCTATTCCGGTAGGACAGTCTTACTCAAGATGATAGTATGCTATCTGGTTTACCTTTATCATCGTGTACTGCTTTAGGTGACCTTACAGGTCACTATTGCACGTAGATAGAGCCCCTAGGATTCTTGCTTGACTGCCAGCAGTATGAGGGCGATCATATACGTGGGAGCTGGTAGTCTATAAGCACATCCTTAAAAGGTCCCTAGTCGTGGGAGTTTCGAGACAGGGCATCGATACTCCAGAGTAGACTAGTGTATACAGTCAAGACCCCGACGAGGGGCGGTGGCCGGTCTCACAAGCCACTAGTATCTGTTGGTTCAACTAAGATGTATACAGGTGCTCATTGGGTTATGAGTACACCGGACAGGACTCACCGGGAACATGCTAGTTGGTCTTATACCTGACGTCAGATAGCAGTTCCCTGGTGACATGTGTACAGGTTAGTTCATCGACCTGAGATCGTCATTTGTCTCGTGTGAGTTCCCACTGTGCTTTGATTACTACCCTACCATGCTCAAAGGAGACGTGCAAACAGGTTTTAGTTGGGTACAGTCCCGAGCCACATGGAGGCAGTGAGCGGATCTGCAGGGGTTCGTCTCTCCCGGTATTGGGGGTGAGGTCGCGCTGTGTCTAGGAGAGCCATTACACGAAGTCCTTGGCCAAGGCAGGTGATTTACTGGTAGGTATTCCAGAAGTATCTCAGGGTGTTCTGGGCTATACTCCAACACGACTTGTACCGCTTTTGGGGGTCTGACTTTCACCAACCCCCTAGACCCGCCATGCGATGCTCATAGACGAACGGACCGGACTGTACGGATATTGTCACTGACAGGCTCAGTGGGGTGTCAGGATGAGTTCGCTCATCGACGTCCCTTTTGGTCAATAGCTGGTAGCCCGTCACGTATGGCTAATACCTCTGACGTGCTAGTGGTTAAATCCACAGCCATAGTATTGACGAGTCTTTAGAGTCCACCACACACAGTTACTCAGGTTTCGGGCGAAACGCTGTAGAGGTCGTATGGAGATATGGCAGGGTTCGATCAGATACGTGCGGTATTGCACGGATCGTGATCGGACGGATTTTACTAGCCGGCTTTGGCTTAAGCCGGATCTTAGTATTAGACAGTGTAGATTTTGTCTTTTTGCATTTGTATTCAGTGGGAATACAAATGCGGGCATGTATATGCAGTCGCGGGGTTTTCCTGTAATTTATTACGGGATCAGTTTTCTGAAGTTGCCAGTTTGCATTCCGTTCCGGCCAGTTTTCCTTTGTTCCTTCACGGCCGGACTTTGTGATGGAGGGGGTTATTTGCAAGTTTGCAAATAACTTATTGTGGAGGGGGTTTCTTGCATTTTGTGGCATTATGATAGATCTATCATCATGAGATTCTTTTGATGTCTCTTCCTTTGTATTAAGTGAGATTAGAATGGATTAGATATTGATTTGATATGGTTATCATTGCATTTGGATGTGGTCACCCCTTTGCTTTTACTACACTTACCTTGCTTCTTGTTTTGGTTTTTTCCCTCCACCATTTTGAGGATAAGGGGCCGGCCACATTAGGAAAATGAGAGAGAGAGGTTCACTTTTTTTTGGTGTGGGAAAAAGGATCATTCAACTCATTTTAGCTTGCCACCAAAATTCCCAAGTTCATATCTTGTTCATTCCTCCATCACCAAAGGCAACTTCACCCCAAATGAGACAATGGTTTCTTCACTTATTCTACAGCAAATCTTGGGCACGTCGACTCGCCAACTTCGTGCCCAAGTTGCCTCGGTCCAGAGGTGGGAGCCCGTAAAAGAAGCCGGCGACGTGGTGCCCTTCCGACGAGGAGTTGAAGACCGGAGTTTCCGCGGGGAGATCGGGATGACGACGAGAAGACCGAAGGACACGGATCGCTCGGTATATCTCTCTACCCCTTCTCTAGATAGCTAGGACTAGTTTAATGGAACGATCCGGGTTTATAGTGCGCGGTGATGCCGGTTTTAAAAATTAAAGTAAATCATCGCTTCCGCATTCCGGCGTCGGATTGACGGCCGGGGCGCCGCCGTGCACTTACAAATCCTACCCGCACAGACCCTTAACAACGTCAACAAGGTTGAACGGCTGTCCTAACCAATCCATATATCCATGCGACAGAAAAGTATTACAGAGCTACCGCACACTACGCCTTGACAAGGTCAACAAACACAGCATGAATACTAAGCAATACTAATCTGAAATGACGGAGGGCTACGACTTGTTTTTAGCGAAAAACCTTTAACGTAATGAACTTGATATCGTTGAAGGAACTGGATTCGCCACTAGGCCCCGTCATCACCCGTTAGGTTACTTAACTAACGTCAAAGCGTGGGCTGGACTAGCAAGGGTGCAAAATATATACAACATCTACTAGTATATATATAAATATATATAACATGTAAGTGCACGGCGGCGCCCCGGCCGTCAACCCGACGGCCAAACGCGGAAACGGTGATAAACTTTAAAATTTGCGGACTTGGCAAACCGGCACCACCGCGCACTAAACCCCGGATCGTGCCATTAAACTAGTCTAATCTATCTAGAGAGGGGATAGAGAAGTATACCATACGATCCAAGTCCTCCGGTCTTCATCTCCACTCCGATCTCCTCGCGGGATCTCCGTCCGTCTCCTCCTCGTCGGAAAGGGCACCATGAAGCCGGGTACTTTTACGGGCTCCCACCTCGATACTAAGGCAACTCGAGCATGAAGCCGGCAACTCGACATGCTCAAGATTTGCTGTAGGAATATAGTGTAGAATCATAGTCTCTCTTTTGGGGTTTGGTTGCCATTTGTGGATGATGGAGGAATCGTGTATAGAAAATTGGTGCTTTCAATTTTCTAGCAATGGAATGAGATGAAGAATGATATGCACAAAAATGAATCACTCTCATTTTCTTCCTCTCTTCTCTTTTCTTCTTCTCTCTTTCTTTTTCTTAACCATGAAAACCTTTTTTTATCAAGTGAGTAACAAATGGTGGAGGAATATGAATATGAAGGGAGGTGAGTGTAGGAAAAGAAAAGAGGTGACCACATCCAAGAACATAATCATCACTAAATCTCAAATCAACCTCAAATCCATTTCAAATCTCATAAAGCAAAAGATGCTAACCATTATGAAGGAAAAAGAAAAGATGCTATCATAATGCATGAAACCCCTCCACAAAAGTAATTTGCAAAACTGCAAATTACCCCCTCCATCAGAAAAGTCCGGCCGGGAAAGAACAAAGGAAAACCGGCCGGAACGGAAAGCAAACTGGCAACTCCAGAAAAAATGGTCCAGTAATAAATTACAGGATAACCCCGATACTGTGCATACACACCTGCATTTGTATTCCGTCCGGATACAAATGCAATGAGACAAAATCTACACTGTACTAAACTAGGACCGGCTTAAACCAAAGCCGGCTAGTAATATCCGTCCGATCCTGATGCGTGCAATACCGCACGTATCTGATCGAACGCTGCCATATAACTATACGGCCACTAGCACAAAACCGTCCGATCCTGATCCGTGCAATACCGCACGTATCTGATCGGACCCTGCCATATCTCCATACGGCCTCTACAGCGTTTCGCCCGAAAGCTTGAGTAACTGAAAGTGTGGTGGACTCTAAAGACTCGTCAATACTATGGCTGTGGATTTAACCACTAGCACGTCAGAGGTATAAGCCAATACGTGACGGGCCACCAGCTATTGACCAAAAGGGACGTCGATGAGGAAGCTCACCCCGACACCCAACTGAGCCTGTCAGTGATAATATCCGTACAGTCCGGTCCGTTCGTCTATGAGTATCGCATGGCGGGCCTAGGGGGTTGGTAAAAGTCAGACCCCCAAAAGCGGTACAAGTCGTGTCGGAGTGTAGCCCAGAACACCCTGAGATACTACTGGAATACCTACCAGTAAATCTCCTTGCCTTGGCCAAGGTCTTTGTGTAATGGCTCTCCTAGACACAGCGCGACCTCACCCCCAATACCGGGAGAGACGAACCCCCGAAGATCCGCTCACTGCCTCCATGTGGCTCGGGACTGTACCCAACTAAAACCTGTTTGCACGACTCCTTTGAGCCGTGGTAGGGTAATAATCAAAGTACAGTGGGAACTCACACGAGACAAATGACGATCCCCAGGTCGATGAACTAACCTGTACACATGTCACCAGGGAACTGCTATCTGACGTCAGGTATAAGACCAACTAGCATGTTCCCGGCGAGTCCTGTCCGGTGTACTCATAACCCAATGAGCACCTGTATACATCTTAGGTGATCCAACTGACACCAATGGCTTGTGAGACCGACCACCGCCCCTCGTCGGGGTCTCGACTGTATACACTTGTCTACTCTGGAGTATCGATGCCCTGTCTCGAAACTCCTACGACTAGGGACCTTTTAAGGATGTGCTTATAGACTACCAGCTCTCACGTATATGATCGCCCTCATACTGCCGGTAGTCAAGCAAGAATCCTAGGGGCTCTATCAACGTGCAATAGCGACATGTCCGGTCACCTAAAGCAGTACACGATGATAAAGGTAAACCAGATAGCATACTATCATCTTGAGTAAGACTGTCCTACCGGGATAGGTCCTCCCTCAATCATTGCAATCACGTGCCTGTGATCCAATAATTGACTCTGAGGGCACTATCTCCAACAATCTCCCACTTGCACTCAAGGCTAATTATTGCGATGTCGCATACTCACAGCCCGTGTGATACCGAACACCCAACTCCTCTACTTGTCAGTCTCACAAAACTCGTTTGCGAAACTATTGCGTTCGAGGAATAGCCTCAGTGAGTGGATCCGCCTTGAAGTTTCTTTCTATGTCTCTCTATATCTCAAGTTCGCGGAGAAAGCTATCTCCCGAAATGAGCAATACCTGTCTTAGAATGTCTGGATGTCTGATGGGACGTAGCTCATAAATGAACTCCAAATCCAAACTTCTTAGACTGTATCTTCAACTGAACTTAATCAGTATCCTGCGCCATGCCACCCTCAGTATTGCCTTGGATCACCTGTCCAAAATACTGCCCCTCGTCAGAAGGAAAACTATAACTCTGACAACCTCCTTGTCGTCCAGGTCACCTTGGAAGCCTGGAATGATAACTGTTTCCCGAATGGGGCTTTCGTTATCATATCCCTAGAACAGCCACTTATGTTCTAAAACTGCTTCCGACTGTTTCTCCAGGATTGGATCAATGTCAACTTATTGCATCTAGTGCAAGAACAACATCTGGTGTGGTACTTGACATCTCATGATTGACTCAATTGCCTAAGCAAGTGATCTGCCAATTATGCACATCCCTCTCTATTTTAGTCTATAAGACACCTTTAGAGAGGGTGACTCCATTACTTGCAGGTACACTACCGTGCCAGGAGTCGTCCATTCTAAATACTCATAGAATGCTGTCAAGGTACCCAGATTAGGAAACCACCCAAATCTAGATCTAAAACCATAGATCTAGTAACCAGTATGTCTGATATAATGTCCAAGTCCTTTGTGGAGAAACCACTGTGTGACGACCAAAGTGTAACCGATCGTAGTAAAGGAATATCACTTCCTACTACCTTCTCAACAGATCCATCCCCTATTCTGATGACGTCAAACCTATGACTGTCACATCAGAAACAGATGATCTATCTCCGCTACATCTGCTTTAGTCTATAAATAGACATAAGCCTGATGTCCACCAATGCTTCCGCTGCTCCCACTGACTACGACAACCCTCTGGTAGAGTCATATACACGTACACTTCTGAAGCTAGTTCAGAACGACGCTATACTCATCCTCCTGCCGGGTCTCGCAGCCTGGAACAACAACAATGGCAAGTGTGGGTAAACAAGAACTTCCCTGTCACCGTCCTTGGGGCTACCGAAGTACCTCTCGGGTGCCTGAAGTTACCCACCTTATCTGCGGAGTGGCCAATGGAATGTCAAATCAGATTGAATCTTCAGGTTCCTTATCAAATCTTCAGTAATCGTTTGCGGTTCTGGAATCACTTCCAGTTCTACCATACTCCCACTGCTGTTTTTGAAAAAATCCATTTTTAATAAAACTGTGGCGAGTCTAGAACAATATTGCTATTGTTCATCCAGATGGTAGAAAATCAACCCGCGTCATAGCCTGGGTCAACCCACAAACAGCCATTACAGAAACGTGCCTTGAGTTGTCCAGTGTCTGGTTTTAAGCATAAGCCGGACAACTCCCCGTACCTTAACAACGTTAAGATATGAACTGTTCTACATCCAATATAGAACCAGAGGCACTGATTTAATTGAACCAGATTCAAATCATGCAGCTATCTCCAGTGCATGTCAACTAAATGGAAGGAGGTCGATCAGCGTTACTCAACTTAGGAATACTTCCAATTATGAGTAACCTGAAAGAGAAGTAATTTCTCTTTATCATTACTATTAACTGAATACCATACACAAGTATCTACATCTTCGATCACTTTGAAGAATCCCGATACTTGCTATACCTGGTTCTCTACTCTATTCAAATACCTATAACTCCTCAAAACTTAGACCCTGTGTTTCTACGAAACACATGTCTAAGAACTAGAGAAGTCAAAAGTAAACAGAATATAGTATGAGGACCAACCCCTCTGTCCTAATGGACACTGGACAACATACAATACTCTGTATAAGTCCGCTGAGTCTAACAACTCTTTCACTGTGTGTTGTAGGTTGAAAACTGTACTTATGGTTAAGAAGAATTACACCGCTGTTTAATGCTCCTTACCTAACCATCCACTGATATAGGTAAATGTCATCGACATAATATCAAAAGGTATATCTCACTCTATGAAAATAGACGTACAGATATATCAATTTGAAATTGGTGCACATCAACGGATATTCAAAACCAAATATTTGCCGACCGGCAAACAGCCCAGGTGATTTCCTCAAATATCACTGATTCCAACGAATCCCGATATAATGAGGATGATCACCCAATTCCCAATAACTTACTCCCACTCATCATCTGTAAAACCATACAGATATGAGAATCATACCTGGTAAATACATACCCTGGAGTAAGTGTCTAATCGGGAAATCAGTTTTCCATTAACAGTATACAATGAAACTGAAACATTGAAATGTTTCGTTGGGGTATCCTGGTATTCCTAGTAATGCCTCTTCCATTATCCAAATTCACAACTATAACCGTATAATTCTTTGCCACCTCTCTAAATCCCTTCATATGTCTTTAGTCATTTCCTTCTGTACACCCTTTTAGGCCAAATGGTTTTCTTCCTTCCCTACCGTTCGGCACCAGCCTATGGTTTGGAAGAAGACTATCCAAAAAGCATAAAGGGTGTACTGTCCTAATCCTAGGAGCACTCGCAACGCGAGAGAAGGTGAAGATAAAAGACACCTGAATGTACTTTATTCCTATTTCTCCTGAACCAGGATCCATCCCCGAACTGGAACAAGTTCCTTTCGAGTTCGTATATAACCATACGATGGATTATCCAATAAAATGGGATCTTCGTAGTGATACGGAGTGTCCTGGAGAAATACAAAGGTGATTTAGGATTGGCGAAGAAATACTTGGTTTGGTCGTGAATAGCAGTCGCAATTTACTTTGCCCTCTTACTAATCCCTTGCTTTGTCTGAACTTAATACCTTCTGTACACCGTTTAGGCTAACTGGTTTTCTTCATTCCCTACCGGTCGGCACCAGCCTATGGTTTGGAAGAAGACTATCCAATTTGCATAATAGGTGTACTACTCCTAAACCAAGGAGTACTCGCAGCCTGAGAGAAGGTGAAAAGAAAAGACAACTGAATAGTCCTATCCGTTTTCTCCAGAACCGGAAACCATCCTCGAATTCCTTCGAGTTCGTATCTAACCATACGATGGTTTTGTCCAATGGAAGTGGACGTTCGTAGTAATACGGGGTGTCCTGGAGAAAAGGGTAAAAGTAGGAGTGGCAATGAGGTCTGCAACTCTGACAAACCAAAAGCCAGTGTTAAGAAGGTTCGGTCAACTTGGTCACTGAGTCATAGTCTAGGGTCGGGTCAATGGTCGCTGCCAGAGAGAGAGAAAAGAAACACTCAGCGTGCACTCTAACCTAGATCAGAATGGTTACCAATTTATCCAATCTGGAAACCTCCCACTGTACCTCAAATTCTCCTCCAAACCTGAAAGAAGAATTAGTCGGGGTCACCCGAGGAGTATACTAACTCATCAGTGGGAATCGGGATCCAACTCTCATCGCATGACAACGTGACGGAATCCGCTCACGGTATCACACTCCAGAAGGTATGCGCATATCTGGCAAGTTTCAGTACTTTTGAAACTCCCGATGTGATTTCTGCCCCATGCTCTTATGACCTTGACTTTGGCCAACATATCATAAGTCACATGTCAAGTTCTACCCGTCATTCTCCAGGTTAATTTGAATCCACCCGTACATACCCTTGACTTTGGCCAAAATGGCAGTACGACTGTCCCAAACCAACGCATCTATCTATGCTGCATATGAATACCCCAATAGCTACCAATCACTGTGCCTTGACTTTGGCCAACATACACAGCTTGAATACTATTGACCACCCATATGAAACGACGGAGGGCTACGAATGGTTTCTGGCGAAAACCTTTAACGTAAAGAACTTGATATCGTCGAAGGAACGGATAGCTTTTAAAAATATAGTGACGAAAACCGTTGCTAAAGAGGTCACTCCCGGTGAAGGGATCTCGGCTCTTTCCCCGTAGAATGGGGTGCAGGATATTCCAAATGAATACCGCGATGCAAAGCAAAAGTAATCGGCTATAGTGAAGTTAATGCCCTGAAGCAAACTTCTGTCCAAGGGGTCACTCCCGGTAAAGGGATCTCGGCCCTTGCCTCGTCGACTGAGGAGCAGGATATTCCAAATGAATACCACGACGCAAAACAAAAGTGAACGTCCTTGCAATAACAGCTTTTTGAAAAGTGTTCCAACAACATCAGATTAGGTTTGTTTTTAACTTGCATTGATCTGAATCAATGCAGTCCCATCAATTGATCACACCAAAAAGAACGAAAATATACTGATGTACGTATATGCCATCCGCATTCGCCACTGGGTCCCGTCATTACCCGTTAGGTTAGCTAACTAACGACAGAGCGGGGACTGGACTAGCGCGGATGTAAAACATATACAACATCTACTAATATATATACCAATATATTATATTTCGCTCAAGGCGTGAAAAGAAATGCAACATCACAGAAATGAACAGCATCACAGAACAATACAGATATCTGGGATCCTCGGGTTTCACAGAGCCACTACTGAAACCCGACGTTCCCCTGGTCGTGTGGATAGCCTGTGCAATGAAAACCTAGACCCCTACGGGCGCGGCAAGTCACCCGCCAAAACCTGAAGCGAGGCAGCCCCCTTCAGCTCCGTGAATGGACCACCCAGCACTCCACGGAATCCGGCAACTTGGGCACCCCTCCTGGGTCAACCTATACCCCCTACGAGTGCGGCGAATAGCCCGCCAATCCCAGAGTGAAGCCCCCCTCCGTCCCAATGCCATGAGATGCGGGCTTGTTGCCCTCCAGAACCCGGCTATCCGTGCACCCCACCGCGGGGTAATCCTAGTACAGAATGTAAAATATACATACACCGGGTACATCGACCGCAACCAGGTCGTGCCCTAAAAGAATAATACAAACAGGCAGTGACGGCAGTCCACATGTCGGACGCTCGCCCCGCAAAATCAAATGTACATAATACAACAATACAGTACTAGCATTGCATCCAGGCTATCCCCCACGACCGATCCGCAACATCACAGCATAAACATAGAACATCAACGTGAAAGTCACGTTCGCAAATCCGTCTAACCGGGCTATAGCAGTTAGACCGGATTTACCGATCGAGTGACATTCACGGTCGCAGATATAATGTAAATACTGTCAAAAATGTGTTTTAAAATATTCCGATCGATCAAAAATTAACAAGTGGGCCCTCAATCAAAACTGTAGCACTCACAGAAATCTTGGGCCCAATTTTAATATTCCAAAACCCATATTTTAAGCCCAGAAGGCCTCTGAAAAAATTTGGTGATGTGATGTGAATAGTGCGCGGCGGAAGGGCCGCACGAGGGGGGGTTTCGCGGCGGATCCGCGCTCCAACTGTGGAGTTACATCGTCAAATTTTTACAGAACTCTTAGATTTTCCAGTACATCAATATTTTACAACCTGAAAAATTTTTCGAGACCAAAAATTTTCAACAGAAACTGATTCGAACTATAATGCAGTTTTGGAACATTCGATCGATCGAAACAGAAAAACACATTACACCAAGCTAGACTATGTTAATGGCGAGGCTCTGATACCACTGTAAGTGCACGGCGGCGCCCCGGCCGTCAACCCGACGGCCAAACGCGGAAACGGTGATAAACTTTAAAATTTGCGGACTTGGCAAACCGGCACCACCGCGCACTAAACCCCGGATCGTGCCATTAAACTAGTCTAAGCTATCTAGAGAGGGGATAGAGAAGTATACCATACGATCCAAGTCCTCCGGTCTTCATCTCCACTCCGATCTCCTCGCGGGATCTCCGTCCGTCTCCTCCTCGTCGGAAAGGGCACCACGAAGCCGGGTACTTTTACGGGCTCCCACCTCGATACTGAGGCAACTCGAGCATGAAGCCGGCAACTCGACATGCTCAAGATTTGCTGTAGGAATATAGTGTAGAATCATAGTCTCTCTTTTGGGGTTTGGTTGCCATTTGTGGATGATGGAGGAATCGTGTATAGAAAATTGGTGCTTTCAATTTTCTAGCAATGGAATGAGATGAAGAATGATATGCACAAAAATGAATCACTCTCATTTTCTTCCTCTCTTCTCTTTTCTTCTTCTCTCTTTCTTTTTCTTAACCATGAAAACCTTCTTTTATCATGTGAGTAACAAATGGTGGAGGAATATGAATATGAAGGGAGGTGAGTGTAGGAAAAGAAAAGAGGTGACCACATCCAAGAACATAATCATCACTAAATCTCAAATCAACCTCAAATCCATTTCAAATCTCATAAAGCAAAAGATGCTAACCATTATGAAGGAAAAAGAAAAGATGCTATCATAATGCATGAAACCCCTCCACAAAAGTAATTTGCAAAACTGCAAATTACCCCCTCCATCAGAAAAGTCCGGCCGGGAAAGAACAAAGGAAAACCGGCCGGAACGGAAAGCAAACTGGCAACTCCAGAAAAAATGGTCCCGTAATAAATTACAGGATAACCCCGATACTGTGCATACACACCTGCATTTGTATTCCGTCCGGATACAAATGCAATGAGACAAAATCTACACTGTACTAAACTAGGACCGGCTTAAACCAAAGCCGGCTAGTAATATCCGTCCGATCCTGATGCGTGCAATACCGCACGTATCTGATCGAACGCTGCCATATAACTATACGGCCACTAGCACAAAACCGTCCGATCCTGATCCGTGCAATACCGCACGTATCTGATCGGACCCTGCCATATCTCCATACGGCCTCTACAGCGTTTCGCCCGAAAGCTTGAGTAACTGAAAATGTGGTGGACTCTAAAGACTCGTCAATACTATGGCTGTGGATTTAACCACTAGCACGTCAGAGGTATAAGCCAATACGTGACGGGCCACCAGCTATTGACCAAAAGGGACGTCGATGAGGAAGCTCACCCCGACACCCAACTGAGCCTGTCAGTGACAATATCCGTACAGTCCGGTCCGTTCGTCTATGAGTATCGCATAGCGGGCCTAGGGGGTTGGTAAAAGTCAGACCCCCAAAAGCGGTACAAGTCGTGTCGGAGTGTAGCCCAGAACACCCTGAGATACTACTGGAATACCTACCAGTAAATCTCCTTGCCTTGGCCAAGGTCTTTGTGTAATGGCTCTCCTAGACACAGCGCGACCTCACCCCCAATACCGGGAGAGACGAACCCCCGAAGATCCGCTCACTGCCTCCATGTGGCTCGGGACTGTACCCAACTAAAACCTGTTTGCACGACTCCTTTGAGCCGTGGTAGGGTAATAATCAAAGTACAGTGGGAACTCACACGAGACAAATGACGATCCCCAGGTCGATGAACTAACCTGTACACATGTCACCAGGGAACTGCTATCTGACGTCAGGTATAAGACCAACTAGCATGTTCCCGGCGAGTCCTGTCCGGTGTACTCATAACCCAATGAGCACCTGTATACATCTTAGGTGATCCAACTGACACCAATGGCTTGTGAGACCGGCCACCGCCCCTCGTCGGGGTCTCGACTGTATACACTTGTCTACTCTGGAGTATCGATGCCCTGTCTCGAAACTCCTACGACTAGGGACCTTTTAAGGATGTGCTTATAGACTACCAGCTCTCACGTATATGATCGCCCTCATACTGCCGGTAGTCAAGCAAGAATCCTAGGGGCTCTATCAACGTGCAATAGCGACATGTCCGGTCACCTAAAGCAGTACACGATGATAAAGGTAAACCAGATAGCATACTATCATCTTGAGTAAGACTGTCCTACCGGGATAGGTCCTCCCTCAATCATTGCAATCACGTGCCTGTGATCCAATAATTGACTCTGAGGGCACTATCTCCAACATAACATTCATCCCATGCATGATATAAAGCAACATCACAGAATCTCAGCCAATAATACAAAATGGTGGATAGTCCTGGAGCCTCGGGTTTCACTTGAGCCATAAATGAAACTTAACATTCCCTGTCGTGTGGATAGCCTGTGCAATGAAATCCTAGACTCCTATGAGTGCGGCAAGTTATTCGCCAATCCCAAAAGCGAGACAACCCCAATCAACAATGTGAATAGGCCATCCAGCACTTCACGGAATCCGGTAACTTAAAAACCCCTCCATGGGTCAACCTATATCCCCTACGAGTGCGGAGAATAGCCCGCCAATTCTAGAGTAAGGTCCCCTCCGTCTCAACGCCATGATATGCGGACCCGTTGCCTTCTAGAACCCGGCTATTCATGCACTCCGCCGTAGGGGAATCCTAGTATAGAAAAGAAAATGATATGTACAAGGGTGACATCGACCTCAGCCCGGTCGTGCCCTAAACAAATAATATACAAACTGGCAGAGACGACAGTCCACATTGTAAGTCCACGTTGCCCACCCCGGTGCTTGCGGGGAGGCGGAAACTTTATGAAAAATCCGATTTTTACAACTCTAGGCAACATGGACAATGTAAAGGAGGGATCTTTGCTAAACAAAACTAACTAACAAAGCTAAAGAGAGTTAGCTACTCGGAAAGTTGGTTAAACCTAGGTCTTCAAGCCCTTCTCTTCTTGCTCCTTGGAGTGGAAGAAAGGGTTCTCCTTGTCGCCTTCTTTTGCCGAAGAAAGATCCGCCCGAGGGCCTCAACCTTTGGCTCCAACCTCAAACTAGAAGTAACTAAGGTGCTTGGTGTGCTAGACCTAGGACCTTAGAAAGAGTAGAGAGTGTTTTTGAAGGGATTATCTCAAGATCAAAATGGTTCTCAACTCATGAGAGGGGAGAGCTAGAGAGAGAGGAAGAGGAAGAGAGAGAATGGAAATGATAAAGTGAGAAGAATATCTCAACCTTCTCACATATATGTGAATTATAGAAATTAGATAATTAGCAAAAGATAATTGTCATGGTTAATCAAGAAATGACCATTATCATTTCACATTAAATGTTTTTTGCAAGGATCAAAGAGCATCTTTCATATGGAATAATGATGGTCAACTTGTCAACCAAGGTCAACAAGTAAAGTATAGTCAAATGGTCAACAACCCTAACCATGCACAATTATAATTAACTAATATCAATAAATCATAATTCACACATAAACATTAGGGTTAAGAAAATGACAATGGTCATCAACACTAATCAAAGTCCACTGCCTCTGTCTCAGTCAACTGTGCATACACACCCATATCCGTGTTCCGAGGAACACGAATACAATGAGATAAAACAAATCCCAAATCATATACTAGGATCCGGCTTAAACCAAAGCCCGCTAGTATAAGCTGTCCGGACACCAAACGTGCACAAGTGCGCGGATGTGAACGAACCCCGTCGCAATACCATGCGACCTCTAGTCATTTTTCCTAAAGGAGAATAACCCTCTGTGTGGGACTCTAAAGACTCGACACTACACTGGCAGTGGGTTTAACCATAGACCGCAAGTGGCACTAGCTGTACGTAACGGTCCCCAGGTAGATGCCGATAAGAAGACTGACGAGGAAAACCCTATCTGAACTCCTACTGAGCCTGAATGTGACAGTCTCCGTACAGTCCGGTCTGTTCGTCTAAGAACATCGCATGGCGGGCCTAGGGGGCGGTAAATGTCAGTCCCCTACTAGCGGTACAAGTCGTGCCGGAGTGTAGCCTAAAACACCTGAGATAACACTGGAAACCTACCAGTCTATCTCGCTTGCCCTAGCCAGGGACTTTGAGTAATGGCTCTCCTAGACACAGCGCGATATCAACCCCCAATACCGAGAGAGACGAATCATGTCTAACCGTCACTGCCTCCAAATGCTTCGGGACTGCACCCAAAAACTACCTGTTTGCACGACTCCTTTGAGCCATGGTAGGGTAGTAATCAAAGTACAGTGGGAACACACTCGAGGGGAAGTGACAGTGTCAAGTCAACGGACTAAGCTGTACTCATGTCACCTGGGAACTGATAACTGACGATAGGTATAATACCAACCAACAGTTCCCGACGAGTCATATCCAGTGTACTCGTAACCTAACGAGCACCCGCATACTATCTCAAGTACGACGTACTGACGGCTGTAGGACAGACCATCTCTCAAGTTGGGATGAGAAGCGCATACGCTAGTCTACTCCGGAGTATCGATGCCCTGTCTCGATAGTCCTGCGACTAAGGACCTGCATAAGGATGTGCTTATAGATTACCCAGCCCCCACGAGTGTGACTGCCATCACAACGCTGGTAATCAAGCAAAGATCCTAAGGGCTCCACTAATGTGTAAAGGAGATATGCTAAAAGAAACACATGCACACATTAAAGCAGAAACAAACCAAGTAGCATACAACCATTTTGAGCAAGAATGTCAATACAAGGTGAATATCCGAAGCTTCCATCAAGTAATATACAATCCAGTATGATACAGTAATAGCCTCTAGGGCATATACACTAACAATCTCCCACTTGCACTAAGTCCATGTACTGGCGTATCGAAGACCTATCATCTCGATCAGCCGCTCGAACTGAGTCTGGGGTAAGGCCTTCGTGAATGGATCAGCAGTGTTATCTTCCGTAGCAACTCTCCGAACCTCGATCTCCTGGCGACCCACGATCTCCCTGATCGGGTGATACCGCCTCAAGATGTGACTGGACTTCTGATGGGTCCTGGGTTCCTTCGCTAAAGCTATAGCTCCGTTGTTGTCGCAATACAGCGGTATTGGATCAACAATGGTAGGAACCACCTGAAGCTCCGTGAGGAACTTCTTTATCCAGACAGCTTCCTTTGCGGCATCTGCAGCAGCGATATATTCCGCTTCCATCGTCGAGTCAGCAACGGTTTCCTGTTTGGAACTCTTCCAACACACCGCCCCTCCATAGAGGGTAAAGACATTGTTAGTGTATATGCCCTAGAGTCGATTACTGTATCATACTAGCTTGTATATTACTTAATGGAAGCTTGGGATATTCACAGTTGTATGCACAATCTTGCTCAAAATGGTAGTATGCTACTTGGTTTGTTTCTACTTCAATATGTGCATGTGTTTCTTTTAGCTTATAGCTTATACATATTAGTAGAGCCATTAGGATCTTTGCTTGATTACCAGCGTTGTGATGGCAGTCACACTAGTGGGGGCTGGGTAATCTGCAAGCACATCCTTATGCAGGTCCCTAGTCGTAGGACTATCGAGACAGGGCATCGATACTCCGGAATAGACTAGCGTATGCGCTTCTCATCCCAGTGTGGGAGACGGTCTATCCCACAGCCGTCAGTACGTCGTACTTAAGATAGTATGCGGGTGCTCGTTAGGTTACGAGTACACTGGACAGGACTCGCCGGGGACTGTTGGTTGGTACTATACCTATCGTCAGTTATCAGTTCCCAGGTGACATGAGTACAACTTAGTCCGCTGACTTGACGCTGTCACTTCGCCTCGAGTGTGTTCCCACTGTACTTAGATTACTACCCTACCACGGCTCAAAGGAGTCGTGCAAACAGGTATTAGTTGGGTGCAGTCCCGAAGCACTTGGAGGCAGTGACGGTTAGACAGGATTCGTCTCTCCCGGTATTGGGGGCTGACATCGCGCTTTGTCTAGGAGAGCCATTACACGAGTAGTCCCTGGCTAGGGCAAGCGAGATATACTGGTAGGTTCCAGTGTTATCTGAGGATGTTCTGGGCTACACTCTGACACGACTTGTACCGCTAATAGGGGACTGACATTTACCGCCCCCCTAGGCCCGCCATGCGATATATCAAACGAACAGACCGGACTGTACGGAGATTGTCACATCCAGGCTCAGTAGGAGTTCAGATGGGTTTCACCTCGTCAGTCTTCTTGTCGGCATCTAACTGGGGACCGTTACGCACAGCTTGTTAGTGTATATGCCTTAGAGGCCATTACTGTATCATACTAGTTTGTATATTACTTAATGGAAGCTTGGGATATTCACAGTTGTATATACAATCTTGCTCGAAATGGTAGTATGCTACTTGGTTTGTCTCTGCTTTAATATGTGCATGTGTTTTCTTTTAGCATATCGCTGATATACATATTAGTAGAGCCCTTAGGATCTTTGCTTGATTACCAGCGTTGTGATGGCGCTCACACTCGTGGGGGCTGGGTAATCCATAAGCACATCCTTATACAGGTCCCTGGTCGTTGGACTATCGAGACAGGGCATCGATACTCTCGAGTAGACTAGCGTATGCACTTCTCATCCCAGCGTGGGAGACGGTCTGTCCCACAGCCGTCAGTACGTCGTACTTGAGATAGTTTGCGGGTGCTCGTTAGGTTACGAGTACACTGGACAGGACTCGTCGGGAACTGTTGGTTGGTATTATACATATCGTCAGTTATCAGTTCTCAGGTGACATGAGTACAGCTTAGTCCGCTGACTTGACACTGTCACTTCGCCTCGAGTGTGTTCCCACTGCACTTTGATTAATACCCTACCACGGCTCAAAGGAGTCGTGCAAACAGGTAGTTTTTGGGTGCAGTCCCGAAGCACTTGGAGGCAGTGACGGTTAGACAGGATTCGTCTCTCCCGGTATTGGGGGTTGACATCGCGCTGTGTCCAGGAGAGCCATTACACGAGTAGTCCCTGGCCAGGGCAAGCGAGATGTACTGGTAGGTTTCCAGTGTTATCTCAGGGTGTTCTGGGCTACACTCCGACACGACTTGTACCGCTATTAGGGGACTGACGTTCACCGCCCCCCTAGGGCCGCCATGCGATGTATCAGACGAACAGACCGGACTGTACGGAGACTGTCACATATAGGCTCAGTAGGAGTTCAGATGGGGTTCACCTCGTCAGTCTTCTTATCGGCATCTACCTGGGGACGGTTACGTACAGCCAGTGCCGCTTGCGGTCTGTGGTTAAACCCACTGCCAGCGTTGTGTCGAGTCTTTAGAGTCCCACACAGAGAGCTATTCGCCTTTAGGCAAAATGAGTAGAGGTCGCATGGTTTTGCGACAGGGTTCGTTCACATCCGCGCACTTGTGCACGTTTTTTGTCCGGACAGCTTATACTAGCGGGCTTTGGTTTAAGCCAGATCCTAGTATATGATTTGGGATTGGTTTTATCTCTTTGTATTCGTGTTCCTCGGATCACGAATACGGGTGCGTATGCACAGTTGCTTGAGACAGAGGGAGAGGACTTTGATTAGGGTTAATGACCATTGTCATTTTATTAACCCTAATGCTTATGTGTGTATTATGGTTAATTGATATTAGTTTATTATAATTGTGCATGGTTATGGTTGTTGACCATTTGACATTCTTGACTTGTTGACCTTGGTTGACACTTTGACCATCATCATTTCATTTGGAAGATGCTCTTTGATCCTTGCAATTTGCATTAAAAATGAAATGATAATGGTCATGTCTTGATCAAGCCATGACAATTATCTCACAAATTATCTAATTACAATAATTCACACATATATGAGAGAATGCTTCATATTTTCTCTCATTCCATTATTTACTTTCTCTCTCTTGTTCTTCCTCTCCCTCAAGCTCTCCCCTCTCATGTGTTGAGAAACACTTAAGCTTGAGAAAAACCTCTTCTTGATAATCTCTACTCTCATCTAGGGTTCTAGGATTAGCACTTCTAGCACCCTAGTTACTTCTAGCTTGGAGTTGAAGCCAAAGGTCGAGGCTTTCGGGTGGATCCTTCTTTGACGTGAGAAGATGACAAAGGTGATTCCTTTCTACTACTCCAAGGAGCAAGGAGAGAAGGACATAAAGCCCTAGGTATAACCATTCTACCTTTAGCTAGTTTCTAGTTAGCTTTAGCTTGTTTTTGTTTAGCAAAGATCCTTCTTTGTCTAGTTCATGTTGCCTAAAGTGATAAAGATCCGTTTTTTATTCCGTTTTCCGCCTCCCCGCAAGCACCGGGGTGGGCAACGTTGACTTACAGTGGTATCAGAGCCTAACTAAACATAAACTAGCTAGGTAGTAAAGTGTATGGAAGTTCGAATCGGAAAAATCGAAAAACCGAGTTTTCAAAACCCTAACTTTCTGTTAAAATTTTTTCTGTTCAAAACAAAATAAATCATACTCCAAAAATCATCTCAGGGTTTTGTGAAGAAAGACACCAAAAACGATCCAGAGATTCGCTCAAAGAGCCGCGGTTCCGCGGCAATAGCAAGCTATTGTCGCGCAACCGTGACCGTTTTGACTCGGGTCTGGGTCGAGTTTGGTGCAGTGTTTTTCTGGCTTGGTTTTAGGATTTTTAAGGTGGTTTATATGTGCCCAGGTTTTCCAGAATAGAAATTTGTTTTTGGGGGCCTATAAATCCGTATTTGTTTTATCGAACTTCACTACACTTTGACTAAAGGGTTATATCTGTGATGTTTATATGTATTGAACGTCGGCTAATCGCTATATGTCGATTAGTCAGGGTTATACATATCTGTGATCTGTGTTTGATGATGGTATGTGTATATGAATGCGTTGGATTGTCGCGGGTGAATAGCCGGGGTGGATGTGAGATGAGTGTTTCTTTTTCTTTCATTCATTGTAATATGTAAATTGATGTAATAATATTTGTATGGCCGCACAACCGGGTCGGGGTTGTAGCCGTCATTGTATAATTCTTTTTACTGTTTTTGCTCCTAGGATAGACCCATGGAGGGGGTGCACAAACTACCGGGTATCTCGAAGTGCCGAGTGGCCTACTCACGGTGTTGAGGGAGGTTGCTTCGCTTCGGGTACTTGGCGGGTAGTTTGCCGCACCCGTAGGGGTCTTGGGTGGGGTAATGGCTATTCACCGCGACCGTGTAATCCGCTTTTCGTTGCAGGCTTGAACGGATTGCGGATTCCTAGTATATCCAATGTATTCATCTATGATCTGTAATGTCTATCATTGCTATATATTTATATATGATAACTATTTAGGCGTTGCTTATGTTTTACAGCCGCGCTAGCCCAGCCTCCGCTATGTCGTTAGTTAAGTAACCTAACGGGTGATGACGGGGCCCCGTGGCGAATGCGAATGGCATAAGTGTACGTCATATTTTGGTTGTTTTCTGCAATGGTAGGATTAAATGATGGGACGCATTAAAAGAACTAATGCAAGAAAATAATCCAAGTAAAAGTCGATTGGAACACTTTGAAAACCACTCGGTTCTTTTCAAAACTAAAACTTTTAAACGCGGAGCTTGAACCACTCCTTTTAAAAGCTATCTCGTTCCATCGATTATATCAAGTTCACTACGTTCACGGTTTCGCCAAAACCATTCGTAGCCCTCCTTCATTTCGTATGGATATTCAATAGTATTCAAGCTATGTTTGTTGACCTTCGTCAAGGCATAGTGATTGGTAGCTGTTGGGTGTTCATATGTAGCATAGATAGATGCGTTGGTTTGGGACAGTCATACTACCTTGTTGACCTTCGTCAAGGGTATGTACGGGTGGGTTCAAATTAACCAGGATAATGACGGGTAGAACTTGACATGTGACTTATGATTTGTTGACCTTCGTCAAGGTCATAAGAGCATGGGGCAAAAATCCACATCGGGAGTTTCATAAGTACTGAAACTTGCTAGCGTTGCATACCATTTGGAGTGTGATAATTCTGGTAGGATTCCTTCGGCTTTATCACGCGATAATATTTGGATCCCGATCCTATTGTGAGTATATGCTACTCCTCGGGAAAATTCTCACTTAACGATCAATGCTATAAACCTAGTAGGTGTCTAGAAAGGTGTTAGCGGGGCTACGCCCACAGGGAAAAGAGGTTCTTAAATTAAGGAACTTCGCAAAAGCGTTGGAAAACCTCCCTCGAAGTACCGACACTGTCCTGGCTGAACAGTTAAGCAAGTATTGTACGGTGAGAAAGATCCCGACTAATTCTTCCTTTGTGGTTTGAGGAGGGATTCGAGAGACAGTGGGAGCCATCCTGTTTAGATAAATTAAAAACCAATCTAAACTTGCAAGAGCATCATGCTAAGTGTTTTCTTCTCTCTCTCTTAATTGCAGCGACCAAATGACCGCACCTAGGTTACATCTAGATAATAAAATGACTGAATCTGACAGTTATGACTGGCAAAGGTCTGTCCAGATGTCCATTGCCCAGGACAAGCTGGGACACCTCTTGACTGATCCAACCCCTGCCGTCTCAGGTCCAGTTTCCCCTGTCACGGATATTGATATCCGTAGGACATCGGAAGAAGACTGTGCGAAAGCCAAGTGCCTTGTGTTAGCCTCAGTTGATGGTATATACCAGAGGCAGCACGAGAAGATGGACTCAGCTTCTATCTTCCTCCATAACAAAGTTTTATATGGAGAGCAATCTCGTATCGCAAGATATGAGACCTCGAACGAATTGCTTCCAGCGAGGTTGGCTATCGGGTCATCTGTAGGGGGCAATGTCCTTACAGAGACCAGCTCTTTTGAGCTCTCAGACCTGAAGACCACGTTGAAGAATGGGTCAGATGCTGACTTAGTTCAACAGTCTCTACCTACTACTCTGAAGGAAACCAGGGAAGTAGAAAGAAAGAGAAAGGCAGAAGTTTCAGGAATGGATGCAGTAAAAGAGGGATGTTCCTATTGTTACGGGAATGAACATGGGCAGAAGGATTGCAGGGCTTGCAAAGCCAGTAGCCAGAATTCGAAGCATGTTGTGGCTTCGGCTTCGGGTGTGTTTGTAATAGAGAACTGTATGTCAGTTAACCCTACTTCCTGGGTATTGGATACCGGATCAGGATCTCATATCTGTAACTCGTTACAGGCTCTGAGAAACCGTAGGGTTATCAGGAAAGGTGATATGACTCTCAGGGTTGAAGCCAAAGGTCAAGGCTTTCGGGTGGATCCTTCTTCGACGTGAGAAGACGACAAAGGTGATCCCTTTCTACTACTCCAAGGAGCAAGGAGAGAAGGACATAATGCCTTAGGTATAACCATTCTACCTTTAGCTAGTTTCTAGTTAGCTTTAGCTTGTTTTTGTTTAGCAAAGATCCTTCTTTGTCTAGTTCATGTTGCCTAAAGTGATAAAGATCCGTTTTTTATTCTGTTTTCCGCCTCCCCGCAAGCACCGGGGTGGGCAACGTGGACTTACACAGCTAGTGCCGCTTGCGGTCTGTGGTTAAACCCACTGCCAGCGTAGTGTCGAGTCTTTAGAGTCCCACACAGAAAGTTATTCGCCTTTAGGAAAAAGAGTAGAGGTCGCATGGTTTTGCGACAGGTCGCATGGTTTTGCGACAGGGTTCGGTCGCATCTGTGCACTTGTGCACGTTTAGTGTCAGGACAGTTAACACTAGCGGGCTTTGGTTTAAGCCAGATCCTAGTGTACGTTTTGGGATTGGTTTTATCTCATTTGTATTCGTGTTCCTCGGAACACGGATGCGGGTGTGTATGCACAGTTGACAGAGAGACAGAGGCAGAGGATTCTCATTGGGGTTGTTGACTGTTGACTGTTCACTGTTGACTATTGACTTTTGCTAAACCCTAATGAGAATAAGAAATATGATTAATGATAATATTAATTAAGTATTATTGTGTCATGGTTGAGATGAGGGGTTGACTTTGTTGACTTGTTGACTTTGTTGACCGGTTGACTAGGTTGGACTAGTTGGCCATCATCATTACAATGGCTATCATTTCATGGCAAAGACTTTTACTTGCTTGTTTGTTTTTGCAAAATGAGTGCATGAAATGATATGGCCATTTTGACTTGAACCATCACATAATACTTAATTACTATTATGAGTAATCATGGTTTTGGATTATGAGAGCTTGGATGGCAAAAGACTTACTCATTCTCTCATTTCATTTCTCTCTCTTGCTTGAGCTCTCCCTCTTGCTCTTCCTCTTGCTCTCTCTCTAGCTCAAGGCAACACCCTCTCATGAGTTGAGAAACATTGCCTTAGAGATAAAAGAAAACCCATATCACTTCTCTACTCATCCTAATTCACAAGGTTTAGCAAACCAAGTGTTCTAGTTTCTTCAAGTTCGAAGAACAAGCCAAAGGTAGAAGCTTTCAGGTGGATCCATCTTCGGCGCAAGGAGACGACGAGGTGAGGCCGATCCATTCACCGGAAAGATTTGAAGACGAAGGAGTTCAAGAAAGGTATAACCCCCTAACCGAGTAGGTAAAACTCTTGTTAGGTTTGTTAGTTAGTTGTTTAACAAAGATCCGTATTTTGAGTCCATGTTACCACCTCTTGAAAAATCGTTTTTCATCATTTCCGCAAGCCCGTAAGTACCGGAAGAGGTAACGTGGACTTACAGTGGTATCAGAGCCAGGTTAAACACTATCTAACATGTTAGCAAAGTAAATAGAAATTCGATCGGAGAAAAAGTCGAGAAAAATCCCCGAAAAAATCAAGTTTCTGTCGATTCTGTATTCTGTTCAAAAACTAATAAATCTTGCACCAAAAATCGACTCAGGCTTTTGTTAAGACACCCAAGAAAACAGGTCCACTGACTCGGTCAAAGCGCCGCGGAACCGCGGCAGGAGCATGCTCCCGCCGCTGATCCGTGGCCGAGTTGACTCGGTCGTGGCACTGTTTTCCTGCAGAGTGTCTCTGGGGGTGTTTTGGGATTTTTGGAATATGATTTTTCTGCCCAGATTTTCCAGAAAGAAAAATTTGTTTTTGGGGTCTAAAAATTTGTATTTTGATCGAACTTCTAAAAGACTTAAGCTTACAGGTTATATCTGTGATGTGATATATGTATTGAACGTCCGCTAATCGCTATACGTCGATTAGTGGGGGTTATACATATCTGTGATCTGTAATGTTGATGGTATGTGTATATGAATTCATTGGATTGTCGCGGATGAATAGCCGGGGGGTTGTGAGATGAGAGTTTTCTTTTATCTTTCAATTCATGTAATATGTAAATTGATGTAATATTATTTTTGGACGCACAACCGGGTCGAGGTTGTAGCCGTCATTGTATAATTTCTTTTTACTGTTTTTGCTCCTAGGATAGACCCAAGGTGGGGTGTACAAACTATCGGGTATCTCGAAGTGCCGAGTGGCCTACTCACGTCGTTGAGGGAGGTTGCTCCGCTTCGGATATTTGGCGGGTAGTTTGCCGCACCCGTAGGGGTCTAGGGTTGGGTATTGGCTATTCATCGCGACCGTGTAATCCTCTTTTCGTTACAGGCTCGTACGAATTGCGGATTCCTAGTATATCCAATGTGTTCATCTGTGATCTGGAATGGCTATCATTGCATGTGACGAATGAGTATATCTATATATGATATCTATTTAGGCGTTGCTTATGTTTTTCATCCGCGCTAGTCCAGCCCCCGCTCTGTCGTTAGTTAAGTAACCTAACGGGTAATGACGGGGCCCCGTGGCGAATGCGGATGGCATAAGCGTACGTCATATTTTCGTTGTTTTCTGCAATGGTAGGATTAATTGATGGGACGCATTAAAATTAATGCAAGAAAAATAAACCAAGTAAAAGTCGTTGGAACACTTTCAAAACCACTCGGTTCTTTTCAAAAGCCAGCTTTTAAACACGGAGCTTGAACCACTCCTTTTAAAAGCTATCAGGTTCCTTCGATTATATCAAGTTCACTACGTTCACGGTTTCGCCAAAACCATTCGTAGCCCTCCGTCATTTCAGTTAAATAGTCAGTAGTATTCAAGCTATGTATTTTGACCTTCGCCAAGGCATAGTGATTGGTAGCTGCTGAATATTTATCTGTAGCATAGATAGATGCGTTGGTTTGGGACAGTCGTACTACTATTTTGGCCTTCGTCAAGGGTATGTACGGGTGGGTTCAATTTAACCTGGACAATGACGGGTAGAACTTGACATGTGACTTATGATATGTTGGCCTTCGTCAAGGTCATAAGAGCATGGGGCAAAAATCCACATCGGGAGTTTCGAATTGAAACTTTCTAGCGCTGCATACCATTTGGAGTGTGATGATTCTGGTAGGATTCCTTCAGTTTTTTTACGCGATGATATTTGGATCCCGATCCTACTGTGAGTATATGCTACTCCTCCGGAACTTTCTCACTTAACGATCAATGCTATAAAACCAAGTAGGTGTCTAGAAAGGTGTTAGCGGGGCTACGCCCACAGGGAAAAGAGGTTATTTAATTAAGGAACTTCGCAAAAGCGTTGGAAAACCTCCCTCGAAGTACCGACACCAGCCTGGCTGAACGGTTAAGCAAGTATTGTACGGTGAGATTGATCCCGACTAATTCTTCCTTTATGGTTTGAGAAGGGATTCGAGAGACAGTGGGAGCCATCCTGTTTAGATAAATTAAAAACCAATCTAAACTTGCAAGAGCATCATGCTAAAGTGTTTTCTTCTCTCTCTCTTAAATTGCAGCAACCCAGTGACCGCACCTAGGTTACATCTAGATAATAAAATGACTGAATCTGACTGTTTTGACTGGCAAAGGTCTGTCCAGATGTCTATTGCCCATGACAAGCTGGGACACCTCTTGACTGATCCAACCCCTGCCGTCTCAGGTCCAGTTTCCCCTGTCACGGGTATTCATATCCGCGAGACATCGGAAAAGAACTGTGCGGAAGCCAAGTGCCTCGTGTTAGCCTCAGTTGATGGTGCATACCAGAGGCAGCACGAGAAGATGGACTTAGTTTCTATCTTCCTCCATAACAAAGATTTATATGGAGAGCAATCTCGTATCGCAAGATATGAGACCTCGAACGAATTGCTTCCAGCGAGGTAGGCTATCGGGTCATCTGTAGGGGGCAACGTCCTTACAGAGACCTGCTCTTTTGAGCTCACGGACCTGAAGACCACGTTGAAGAACGGGTCAGATGCTGACTTAGTTCAACAGTCTCTACCTACTACCCTGAAGGAAACCAGGGAAGTAGAAAGAAAGGGAAGGGAAGAAGTTTCGGGACTGGATGTAGTAAAAGAGGGATGTTCCTATTGTTACAGGAATGAACATTTGCAGAAGGATTGCAGGGCTTGCAAAGCCAGTAGCCAGAATTCGAAGCATGTTGTGGCTTCGGCTTCGGGTGTGTTTGTAATAGAGAACTGTATGTCAGTTAACCCTACTTCCTGGGTATTGGATACCGGATCAGGATTCATATCTGTAATTCGTTACAGGCTCTGAGAAACCGTAGGGTTATCAAGAAAGGTGATATGACTCTCAGGGTTGCTAACGGAATGAGCATGTACGCTGAATCCGTAGGGGAATATCATCTTGGACTGACAACTGGGCAGATATTGATTCTGCGTAACTGTTTTTATGTACCAGGTGCGACTTGTAATATCATATCTGTATCCTTACTTTCTAGGGAAGGATATGATTTTACTTTTGTAAGCGATGTAGTAAACATCCACCTAAATCAAGTTCTGATTGGGTCAGGTACATTGAAAAACGGTATATACGTTTTGAATCAAGCTCAGGTCTTCAATGTCCAGAACACACTTAAAAGAAAGTCTCTGGAATTAAATCAGGCTTTCTTATGGCATTGTAGACTGGGTCACATCAATGAGACACGGTTGACAAAGTTACATAAAGAAGGATACTTGGATCCGTTCGAGTACCAGTCTTATGCCACTTTTGAATCTTGTCTCATGGGAAAGATGACAAAGACTCCGTTCACTGGACACGGAGAAAGAGCGAGCGAGCTCTTGGTACTCATACACAGTGACGTGTGTGGTCCAATGTCTACACATGCACGAAGTGGTTATTCATACTTCATTACTTTCACAGATGATTTCTCTAGGTATGGGCATGTCTTCTTGATGAAGCACAAATCCGAGGCCTTTGAGAAATTTCGGGAATACAAGAATGAAGTTGAAAAACAAACAGGCAAAAGTATCAAGATACTGAGATCTGATCGAGGTGGTGAATACTTGAGTGCCGAGTTTCTGGGCTACTTAAAAGAGAATGGAATTCTCTCTCAGCTTACTCCTCCATACACTGTTAGTGTTTATGCCCTAGAAGGCCATTACTGTATCATACTAGCTTGTATATTACTTAATGGAAGCTTGGGATATTCACATGTATATAACAGTCTTGCTAAACATGGTAGTATGCTACTTGGTTTTTCTATCTTAATATGTGAGTGTACGTATTGATAGAGCTCTTAGGATCTAGCTTGTCTACCAGCGTTGTGATGGCAGTCACACTAGTGGGGGCTGGGTAGTCTACAAGCACATCCTTATTCAGGTCCCTGGTCGTTGGATTATCGAGACAGAGCATCGATACTCCGGAGTAAACTAGTATGTACGCTTCTCATCCCAGTTGGGGAGATGGTCTGTCCCACAGCCGTCAGTACGTCGTACTGGAGATAGTATGCAGGTGCTCGTTAGGTTACGGGTACACCAGACAGGACTCACAGGGGACTGTTGGTTGGTTTGATACCAGTCGTCAGTAAACAGTTCCCAGGTGACATGAGTACAGCGTAGTCCGCAGACTTGACACTGCTACTTCGCCTCGAGTGTGTCCCACTGTTCTTAGATTGCTACCCTACCATGGCTCAAAGGAGTCGTGCAAACAGGTAGCAGTTGGGTGCAGTCCCGAGCACTTGGAGGCAGTGGCGGTTAGACAGGATTCGTCCCTCCCGGTATTGGGAGTAGATATCGTGCTGTGTCAGAGAGCCATTACGCAAAGTCCCTGGCCAGGGCAAGCGAGATTTGCTGGTAGGTTCCAGTAGTTTCTCAGGGTGTAATGGGCTTCCCTCCGACACGACTTATACCGCTATTAGGGGACTGACGCTTGCCGCCCCCTAGGCCCGATATGCGATAGTCTTGGACGAACGGACCGGACTGTATGGAGATTGTCACATCAGACTCAGTAGGAGTTCGGATGGGTTTACTCATCGGCCTTCTTATCGACAACTACCTGGGGACCGTTACGTACAGCTAGTGCCGCTTGCGGTCTGTGGTTAAACCCACTGCCAGCGTAGTAGTCGAGTCTCTAGAGTCCCACACAGAGAGTTTCCTACTCCAGGCGAAACGATATAGAGGTCGCATGGTTTTGCGACAAAGGGTTCGGACGCATACGTGCGTTTACGCACGTACGACTTTCGGACAGTTTTTACCAGTCGGCTTTGGTTTAAGCCAGTAACTGGTATCCGGTTATTGGATTTTTACAGTCTAAAGTTTTTCCGTATTTTTGCGGATTGGAGGGGCGTTCTCGTAATTGTACGAGAAGCTTCTAGAAGATGTGACTAAGGAGGTTAAGGTGACATAAGCTTTGGATAAGATTAGTGAGTCATGAGGGTGATTCATCATGATCATTAATGCACCATAAATGCTTAATGACTCATGTTAATGAATCACCTCTTTTCATTTATGAAGCATGCTTATTCATTTCTATTATTCATTTATTCTTTAATAAGAATGCTTCATAATATATTATGATACACTCTCTCTCATCTCATTATCTCATCTCACATTCTCTCTCCTCAAGCTCTCATCTTCAAGAGACTAATCCTTAATCCTCATGTATTGAGATCAAAGGTTTAGTTAGACTTAAACATCCATTACCTTCACTCTATATCATCATTTCTTCTTTGATTAGCAATCAAAGTAGATTAGTTACCTCAAGTTAGAGGTGTAGCTTGGTGTTTTGCTCTCGGGTGGATCGTCTACTACCTAGAGAAGGTCGAGGAGAACAAAGGAGGACACAAAGACGAAGGACCGGTTTCATTAGGTATAATCCCTAAACACAATTGATAAGAAACTCTTTGTGTACGGTTATTTAAAGTTTAGCTTCGATTCAAGCGGTTAGTCGATGTTCGTTCTTTAAACTTGATCGTTTTTGAAAATTCCGCCTCCCCATAAGTACTGGGGTGTACTACATCGACTTACAGTGGTATCGGAGCCTCGCTAAACACTAAATAACTTGATTGCAAATTTGTACGAATTTCGAACGAAAAATCGAAGCCGGAAAACCCTAAATCTGTTCAGTTTCTGTCGAACTTAAAATGAAGTCCAAAAATTTTTCAGGTATGTTCAGAAAGCTTGAAATGGGTCCAGGAGAACACCCATGAAATTTGAGCCCATGAGTCGGCTAAAGCGCCGCGGAAGGGCGGCGGATCCCACCGATCCGCCGCGCTTCCGCGGCCGAGTTGCCGAGTCATGGACTCATCTTTCATGTGTGGGTCCTCTCTGGTGTTTGGGGTTTTCTGGAATATTTAATATTTGCTCTGGTTACTGTTTAACAGAGCAGATTTTGGAGCAATATTGATGTTGTTTAGTCGATCGAAATTGTACAGTATTTGCATGTTGGATTATATCTGTGATTGTTTGTGTGTTCGTAAACCTCCCCCAACTGCTAGTATGTCGGTTGGCAGGGGGTTGCACATTTCTGAAATGGTTATATCTGTTTGTGCATATAAACTGTATTGGACTGTTGTGGTGTATAGCCGGGGTTTGCAATGGGTTATTGTTTAATTCATTTGTTGTAAATGTAATTTGTTGTAATATTATTTTTGCGGGGCACTTCCAGGTTGCGGTCGTAGCCACCGTTGTATTATTTCATTTTACTGTTTTTGCTCCTAGGACTGACCCAAGGTGGGGTACACAGACTGCCGGGTGGGTAGTTTGCCGTACCCGTAGGGGTCGAGGGTGGGGTAACGTCTATTCATCACAACTGTGTAATCTGTCTTTTCTTGCAGGCTCAAAAGAAATACAGATTGCTTGCAAATCCAATATTGTTTATCTGTGTTCTGGAATGAATATCATTGCGTCAGACGAATGTAAAATATCTATATTTATGATAGCTATTTAGACGTCACTTATGTTTTACACCCGCGCTAGCCCAGCCCCCGCTCTGTCGTTAGTTAAGTAACCTAACGGGTGATGACGGGACCCCGTGGCGAATGCGGATGGCATAAGAGGACGTTGTATTTTCGTTGTTTTCTGCAATGATAGGTTAATGATGGGACGCATTATCAATAATGCAAAGAAAATAAACCAAGTTTAAATCGTTGGAACAATTTAAAAGAAACCACTCGGTTAATTTTAAAAACAGATATTTTTAAAATGCGGAGCCTTAACCACTCCTTTTAAAAGCTATCAGGTTCCTTCGGTTATATCAAGTTCACTACGTTCACGGTTTCGCCAAAACCAGTCGTAGCCCTCCGTCATTTCTTATGGATGGTCAGTAGTATTCAAGCTATGCTTGTTGGCTTTCGTCAAGGCATAGTGTTTGGTAGCTGCTGGGGTATTCATTTGTTGCATAGATAGATGAGTTGGTTTGGGACAGTCGTATAACCTTGTTGGCTTTCGTCAAGGGTATATACGGGTGGGTTCAAATTAACAAGATAATGATGGGCAGAACTTGACATGTGTTTTATGATTTGTTGGCTTTCGTCAAGGTCATAAGAACTGTAAGTCTACGCTAGCGCCCCGGCAGTCTACAGACGCCAAATGCGGAACAAAAACTTTTAACTTGGCGCTATCGTATACTTTAACCCGGATCTGCCATTATTGCTAAACTAACAAACTGTAAAGAGTGTAGAATGGTTATACCGAACGATCCGAGTCCTTCGTTCTTCAACCATCATCCCACGCTCCGTTGCGGCTGCTCCGATCTCGTCGATCTCCGATCTCCTCGTCGAGGTGGCACCACATGATCGGTTCTTTAAACGGGCTCCCGCCTCTGACTCGAGGCAACTCGATCGTCAAGTTTGCCAAAAGAGACGACCAAGAATGATGTAGAGAATGAGTAGATGACTTTGTCTCACTTCGTCCAAATCCGTGAACGATCGGTTAATGAAGTTGCCGTGGAAATCGGGTGATGGAATGAAATGAACTGTGAATTCCATACACCGATTAATACTATCAAAATCTTTTCTCTCTTGAATCAAGTAAGTGAATGAGAGAGAGAGAGGAGGCTAAACATATATAAAGGAGGAGAGTGAGTGTAGGAGCAAAGGGTGAGTATAAGAAAGCTTCTCACTCAAAAGATCAAGAAGAAATATCCTTAGCTAAACAAAACTCATTAATGAAAACCATGAGTCACTTAAACACCTCATCATCCTTTAATGAAACCATTAATGCACTAATGAGTCAAATGCCTCATCATCACTTCTAGAAGCTTCTAGAATGATGACTCACTCATATCTGAAGAAAAGATAAATCCGTCTTTAACCAAATGTTAAAAGACGGCTGATAGAAAACTGGAAACTGGCAACTTCCAATAGTGATCCTGAAACGAATTTCAGGATAACCCCGAAACTGTATAAATATACCCGCATTTGTATTACGACCGAATACAAATGCAACTGAGACAAAGATATTATACCTACTCAATATAATACTCGGATCCGGCTTAAACCAAAGCCGACCAGTATCATCTGTCCGAAAATCGACACGTGCGTAAACGCACGTGCATTTTCCGAACCCTGCCATAAAACCATACGGCCTCTACAACGTTTCGCCCGAACTTGGGAAACTGTCTGTGGGGGACTCTAATGACTCGTCAGCACCCTGGCAGTGGGTTTAACCACAAACCGTCAGCGGCACTAGCTATGCGTAACGGCTGCCCATGGACTGACCTCAAGGGTGGCCGAGGAGCGAACTCAAGGGAGACCGATGAGCGAACTCCTCCGAAAACCCTACTGAGCCTAACAGTGACAATGTATATACAGTCCGGTCCGTTCGTCAATGAGTATCGCATATCTGCCTAGGGGGCTAGTAACGTCAGACCCCCAGAAGCAGTACAAGTCGTGTCGGAGTGAAGCCCAATTACACCCTGAGATACTACTGGAGTACCTACCAGTAAATCTCCTGCCACGGCCGTGGGCTTTGTGTAATGGCTCTCCTAGACACAGCACGACCTCGCCCCCAATATCGGGAGAGACGAATCCCCTGCCGATCCGCTCACGTGCCTCCATATGGCTCGGGACTGTACCCAAAAGCTACCTGTTTGCACGACTCCTTTGAGCCGTGGTAGGGTAGAAATCAAAGCACAGTGGGAACTCACACGAGACAAATGACGACCTCAGGTCGATGAACTAACCTGTACACATGTCACCAGGGAACTGCTATCTGACGGTAGATATAATACTAACTAGCAGATTCCCGGCGAGTCCTGTCCGGTGTACTCATAACCCAATGAGCACCTGTATACATCTTAGGTGATCCAACTGACACCAGTGGCTTGTGAGACCGGCCACCGCCCCTCGTCGGGGTCTCGACTGTATACACTAGTCTACTCCGGAGTATCGATGCCCTGTCTCGAAACTCCCACGACTAGGGACCACAATTAAGGATATGCATGTAAACTACCCAACTCTCACGTATGTGATCGCCATCATACTGTTGGTAGTAAAGCAAGATCCTAAGGGCTCTATCAAAGTGTAACATGCAATCAGTCACCTGAACATGTACACGACTGATAAAGGCAAACCAGATAGCATACTATCATCTCGAGTAAGACTGTCCTACCGGGATAGGTCCTCCGCAATCATTGCAATCACGTACCTGCGATCCAATAATTGACTATGAGGGCACTATCTCCAACAATCTCCCACTTGCACTCAAGGCTAATATTGCGATGTCGACTACTCACAGCCCGTGTGAAACCGAACATCCAACTCCTCTACTAATCAGTTTCACAAAGCCCGTTTGTAAAACTATTGTGTTCGAGAAATAGCCTCAGTGAGTGGATCCGCCTAGAAGTATCTTTCTATATCTCTCTTAATCTCAAGTTCGCGGAGAAAACCATCTCCCGAATTGAGTAATACATGTCTTAGAACATGTCTGGATATCTGATGGGACCTTAGTTCATAAATGAACTCCATATCCAAACTTCTTAGACTGAATCGATCACTGAACCTAATCAGTATCGGGCACCTAGCTTCCCACAGTATCCTCTTGGACCATCTGTCCATAATACTGTCCCTCTTCGTCAGAGGGAAAAACTAAAACTCTGACAGTCACTCTGTCATCCACGTCACCTTTGAAGCCTGGAATGATAACCGTCTCCCGAAAGAGGCTGCCGTTATCAAATCCGTAGAACATGTACCAATGTTCTAAAACTGCTTCCTTATATTTCTCCAGGATTGGATTAATACAAACTTATTGCATCTAGTGCAAAACCAACATTTGGTGTGGTACTTGACATCTCATGATTGACTCAATTGCCTAAGCAAGTGATCTGCCAATCATGCACATCCCTCTCCGCTTTAGTCTATACGACACCTTTAGAGAGGGTGACTCCATCACCTGCAGGTACACCACCATGCTAGGAGTCAACTATTCCAAAAACCATTAGAATATCTGTCAAAGTACCCACATTGGGAAACTACCCAAATCCAGATCTAAAACCATAGATCTAGAAACCAGAATGTCAAATATTATATCCATATCCTGTCTGGAGAAACAACTGTGTGACGACCACAGTACAACCGATCGTAGTATAGGAATTTTACTTCCTACTCTGTGTATGTCATCCAGATACCATGACATCACACCCTACTACCTCCTTAACTGATCCATCCCCTATTCTGATTGAAGTCAAACCCATGACTGTCACATCAAAATTAGATGATCTATCTCCGCTATAACCGCTCAAGTCTATAAATAGACATAAGCTACTTGCCCACTATGCTTCCGTTGCTCCCACTGACTACGACAACCCTCCTACTGGGTCTCATATCCTGGAACAATAGTAGTGTCAAGTCTGGGTAGATAAGAACCTCCCTGTCACCGTCCTTGAGGCTACCGAAGTACCTCTCGGGTGTCTGAGGTTACCTACCATACCTGCGGAGTGGCTATTGGAATGTCAAACCTGATCGAATATATAGGTCCTATTAAATTTTCCGTAATCGTTCGTGGTTCTGGAATCACTTCCAGTTCTACCATACTCCCACTACTGTTTTCTGAAAAAGATCCATTTTCCTAAAACTGTGGCGAGTCAAGAACAATATCACTATTGATCTTCCAAATGGTAGAATATCAACCCTCGTCATAGCCAGGGTCAACCCACAAACAGCCATTACAGAAACGTGCCCTGAGTTATCCAGTGTCTGGTTTTAAGCATAAGCTGGACAACTCCCCGTACCTTAATTTCTTTTAAGGTACGATCCATTCTATATCCAATACAGAAAATTTGGCACTTATTTAATTGGAACCAGATTCAATCCATGCATCTGTCTCCAGTGCATATCAACTTAATGGAAAGAGGCTAATCAGCATTACTCAACTTAGGAATCCATCCAATTATGAGTAACCTGAAAAAGAAACACGTTTCTCAAAACCATCACTATCATCTGAATACCAATCACAAGAATCTACATCTTCGATCTCTTTGAAGAATCCCGATACCTGTGATACCTGGTTCTCTACTTTATTCTTATACCCACAACTTCTCAAAACTTAGACCTTGTATTTCTATGAAACACTCGTCTAAATACTAGAGAAGTTATAAGTAAACAGAACAAAGTACGAGGACCTACCCCTTTGTCCTGATGGACACTGGACAACATACAATACTCTGTATAAGTCCGCTGAGTTAAACAACTCAAAACCTGTGCGTTGTCGGTGGAAAACTGTACCCTGGCGATTTCCTCAAATATCACCAATCACAACGAATTCCGATATAATGAGGATGATCACCTAATTCCCAATATCTTACTCCCACTCATCATCTGTAAAACCATACAGATATGAGAATGAAACCTGGTAAATACATACCCTTGGAGTAAGTGTCTAATCGGGAAAACAGTTTTTCCTTTAACAATGCACTGAAACATGAAAATGTTTCGTAGGGGTATCCTGGTATTCATAGCAATGCCTCTTCCATAATCCAATTCATGACTTCAACCGTATATTTTATTGCCATCTCTCCAAATCCCTTTATTTGTCTTTAGTCGTTACCTTCTGCACACCATCGTTAGGCTAAATGGTTTTCTTCCTTCCCTACCGTTCGGCACCAGCCTATGGTTTGGAAGAAGACTATCCAGTAAGCATAATAGGTGTACCCTCCTAAACCAAGGAGTACTCGCAACTGAGAGAAGGTGACGATAAAAGACAACTGAATAATACCTTATTCTTTTAAAGGTGAAATAGGAGCGGCGATGAAGTACGCGGTTTTGGTCGTGAATGATATGAGTCGCAATTTACTTTGCCCTCTTTCTAATCCCTTTATTTTGTCTTTACATATTACCTTCTGCACACCCTACTTAGGCTAATTGGTTTTCTTCATTCCCTACCTTTCGGCACCAGCCTATGGTTTGGAATAAGACTATCCAATAAGCGTAATAGGTGTACTCTCCTAAACCAAGGAGCCCTCGCAACCTGAGAGAAGGTGATAATAAAAGACAACTGAATAAGCCAATTCTATTTCTCCTGAACCTGAACCGGGATCCATCCTCGAAGAAGTCCCTTCGAGTTCGTATATAACCATACGATGGATCTATCCAATGGAAGTGGATATCCGTAGTAATACGGGTGTTCTGAGAAATTCAAAGGGTAAAAGAAGGAGTGGCAATGACTTATGCAACTCAGACAATCCAAAAGCCAGTATTTTAAGAAGGTTCGGTCAACCTGGTCACTGAGTCAAAGTCTAGGGTCGGTCAAAAGTCGCTGCCAAAGAGAGAGAGAGAAAAGAAACACTCTGCGTGCACTCTAACCTAGATCAGAATGGTCATCAATTTATCTAATCCGGAAACCTCCCACTGTCCTGTCAAATTCTCCTCCAAACCTAAAGAAGAATCAATCGGGATCACCCGAAGAGTAAACCAACTCATCAGTGGGAATCAGGATCCAACTCTCATCGCATGATAACGTGATGGAATGCATCCACGTTACTCATACTCCAGAAGGTATGCGCATACTCGGCAAGTTTCAGTTTCTTTAGAAACTCCTGATATTGTTTTTGCCCCATGCTCTTATGATCGTGACTAAGGGCCAGCCCACCATAAGTCACATGTCAAGTTCTTCCCATCATTATCTTGTTAATTTGAACCCACCCGTACTCGCCCTTGACTAAGGGCCAACAAGGCTGTACGACTGTCCCAAACCAACTCATCTATCTATGCAACATGTGAACACCCCAGCAGCTACCAATCACTATGTCCTAGCTAAGGGCTAGACCAACATAGCTTGAATACTACTGACCATCCATATGAAATGACGGAGGGCTACGGCTGGTTTTTGGCGAAAAACCTTTAGCGTAGTGAACTTGATATCGCTGAAGGAACCTGATAGCTTTTTAAAATATAGTGGCGAAAAACCTTTTGCTAAAGAGGTCACTCCCGGTAAAGGGATCTCGGCTCTTTCCTCGTGGAATGAGGTGCAGGATATTCCACTGAATACCGCTATGCAAAGCAATATGTAATCGACTATAGTGAAGTTATTACCTTGACGCAAACTTCTGCCCAAGGGGTCAGTCCTGGTGAAGGGATATCAGCCCTTGCCCCGTCGAATGAGGTGCAGGATATTCCACTGAATACCGCTATGCATAACAAAAGGAAACGTCTTTGCAATAACACTTTTTAAATTAGTTCCAACAACTGTAAATAGGTTTGTTTTACTTTGCGTTGATCAGAATCAACGCAGTCCCATCAATCAATCACACCAGAAAAGAACGAAAATAAAATGTACGTATATGCCATCCGCATTCGTCACTGGGTCCCGTCATCACTCGTTAGGTTACTTAACTAACGACAGAGCGGGGACTGGACTAGCGCGGGTGTAAAACATATACAACATCTAATAGTATATAAACCAATATACATAATCGCTCCAGGCGTGATAATATGCAACATTACAGAAAAGTAATAAGCATCACAGAACAATACAATTATCTGGGATCCCCGAGTTTCACAGAGCCGCTGCTGAAACTCGACGTTCCCCTGTCGTGTGGATAGCCTGTGCAATGAAACCTAGACCCCTACGGGTGCGGCAAGTTACCCGCCAAAACCTGAAGCGAGGTAGTCCCCACTGCATAGTGAATGGAACACCCGGCACTTCACGGAATCCGGTAAATTGAGCACCCCTCCTTGGGTCAACCTGTACCCCCTACGAGTGCGGCGAATAGTCTGCCAATTCTGAAGTGGGGCCCCTCTGCCTCTCAAAGCCATGA
This sequence comes from Agapanthus africanus, assembly GCA_030015575.1. Taxonomy (NCBI): domain Eukaryota; kingdom Viridiplantae; phylum Streptophyta; class Magnoliopsida; order Asparagales; family Amaryllidaceae; genus Agapanthus; species Agapanthus africanus. The sequence continues at coordinate 50,469,631 of JASDDO010000006.1, read as the reverse complement.
GATGCGGACCCGTTGCTTTCCCGAACCCGGCTATCCGTGCACTCCGTCTCGGGGCAAAACCTAGTACAGTAATGAAAAAAAGTACAACAGGTACATCGACCGCAACCTGGTCGTGCCCCAAAAGAATATTATACAACAGGCAGTGACGGCAGTTCACAAGTTGGACGCTCGCCCCGCAATATCAAATGTACAATTAAACTCAAACTGTACTACCATTGCACACTGCTATCCACCACGACAAATCCGCAACATCACAGCACAACACAGAACATCAACGCGAATGTCACGTTCGCAAACCCGTCTAAAAGAACTATAGCAGTTAAACGCGGTTTACCGATCAAATGACATTCCCGGTCGGAGATATAATGTAAGCACTGTAAACTAACGTGTTTAAATTTCGATCGACCAAATACCAAATATCAAAAAGTGGGCCCCACTGCTTACTGGTGAACAGTAACAAAATCTGGGCCAAAACTTTATATACCAAAAACCCCAAAATCCAAATTAGTACCCACTGGAAAAAATTGGGAGCACGTGCTCCTCACATGGCCGCGGAAGGGCGGCCAAACCATGGGTTTGGCCGCGCTTCCGCGGCAACTTGGAGGAGTCACGACTCCAAATTTTGTCGTGGGTCTTCAAATAGCCTGCACGGATTTTTAAGACATCCAGAAATCAATTTTGACACTGTTCAAAATCAACAGAAACTGTCGGCATAGGATTTTGTAGTTTTCGATTTCCGGTCGGATCGATGTTTTAAACGCGTTAGCACAAGTTAGTATAGCAAAATGGTGAGGCTCTGATACCACTGTAAGTCTACGCTAGCGCCCCGGCAGTCTACAGACGCCAAATGCGGAACAAAAACTTTTAACTTGGCGCTATCGTATACTTTAACCCGGATCTGCCATTATTGCTAAACTAACAAACTGTAAAGAGTGTAGAATGGTTATACCGAACGATCCGAGTCCTTCGTTCTTCAACCATCATCCCACGCTCCGTTGCGGCTGCTCCGATCTCGTCGATCTCCGATCTCCTCGTCGAGGTGGCACCACATGATCGGTTCTTTAAACGGGCTCCCGCCTCTGACTCGAGGCAACTCGATCGTCAAGTTTGCCAAAAGAGACGACCAAGAATGATGTAGAGAATGAGTAGATGACTTTGTCTCACTTCGTCCAAATCCGTGAACGATCGGTTAATGAAGTTGCCGTGGAAATCGGGTGATGGAATGAAATGAACTGTGAATTCCATACACCGATTAATACTATCAAAATCTTTTCTCTCTTGAATCAAGTAAGTGAATGAGAGAGAGAGAGGAGGCTAAACATATATAAAGGAGGAGAGTGGGTGTAGGAGCAAAGGGTGAGTATAAGAAAGCTTCTCACTCAAAAGATCAAGAAGAAATATCCTTAGCTAAACAAAACTCATTAATGAAAACCATGAGTCACTTAAACACCTCATCATCCTTTAATGAAACCATTAATGCACTAATGAGTCAAATGCCTCATCATCACTTCTAGAAGCTTCTAGAATGATGACTCACTCATATCTGAAGAAAAGATAAATCCGTCTTTAACCAAATGTTAAAAGACGGCTGATAGAAAACTGGAAACTGGCAACTTCCAATAGTGATCCTGAAACGAATTTCAGGATAACCCCGAAACTGTATAAATATACCCGCATTTGTATTACGACCGAATACAAATGCAACTGAGACAAAGATATTATACCTACTCAATATAATACTCGGATCCGGCTTAAACCAAAGCCGACCAGTATCATCTGTCCGAAAATCGACACGTGCGTAAACGCACGTGCATTTTCCGAACCCTGCCATAAAACCATACGGCCTCTACAACGTTTCGCCCGAACTTGGGAAACTGTCTGTGGGGGACTCTAATGACTCGTCAGCACCCTGGCAGTGGGTTTAACCACAAACCGTCAGCGGCACTAGCTATGCGTAACGGCTGCCCATGGACTGACCTCAAGGGTGGCCGAGGAGCGAACTCAAGGGAGACCGATGAGCGAACTCCTCCGAAAACCCTACTGAGCCTAACAGTGACAATGTATATACAGTCCGGTCCGTTCGTCAATGAGTATCGCATATCTGCCTAGGGGGCTAGTAACGTCAGACCCCCAGAAGCAGTACAAGTCGTGTCGGAGTGAAGCCCAATTATACCCTGAGATACTACTGGAGTACCTACCAGTAAATCTCCTGCCACGGCCGTGGGCTTTGTGTAATGGCTCTCCTAGACACAGCACGACCTCGCCCCCAATATCGGGAGAGACGAATCCCCTGCCGATCCGCTCACGTGCCTCCATATGGCTCGGGACTGTACCCAAAAGCTACCTGTTTGCACGACTCCTTTGAGCCGTGGTAGGGTAGAAATCAAAGCACAGTGGGAACTCACACGAGACAAATGACGACCTCAGGTCGATGAACTAACCTGTACACATGTCACCAGGGAACTGCTATCTGACGGTAGATATAATACTAACTAGCAGATTCCCGGCGAGTCCTGTCCGGTGTACTCATAACCCAATGAGCACCTGTATACATCTTAGGTGATCCAACTGACACCAGTGGCTTGTGAGACCGGCCACCGCCCCTCGTCGGGGTCTCGACTGTATACACTAGTCTACTCCGGAGTATCGATGCCCTGTCTCGAAACTCCCACGACTAGGGACCACAATTAAGGATATGCATGTAAACTACCCAACTCTCACGTATGTGATCGCCATCATACTGTTGGTAGTAAAGCAAGATCCTAAGGGCTCTATCAAAGTGTAACATGCAATCAGTCACCTGAACATGTACACGACTGATAAAGGCAAACCAGATAGCATACTATCATCTCGAGTAAGACTGTCCTACCGGGATAGGTCCTCCGTAATCATTGCAATCACGTACCTGCGATCCAATAATTGACTATGAGGGCACTATCTCCAACAAGAACATGGGGCAAAAACTTATATCGGGAATTTCTAAAGAAACTGAAATTTGCAAAGAGATGCATACCGTTTTGAGTTTGATGAATGCTGGTAGCATTCCTACAACATTATCAGACGATGATATTTGGATCCCGATCCTACTGTGAGTATATGCTACTTATCAGGACATTCGTCACTTAACGATCAATGCTATAAACCTAGTAGGTGTCCAGAAAGGTGTCAGCGGGGTTACGCCCCCAGAGAAAAGAGGTTATTTAATTAAGGAACTACGCGAAAGCGTTGGAAAACCTCCATCAAAGTATCGACACTGGCCTGGCTGAACGGTTAAGCAAGTATTGTACGGTGAGAATAGTCCTGGCTAATTCTTCTTTTATGGTTTGAGGAAGGATTCGAGAAACAGTGGGAGCCATCCAGTTTAGATAAATTAAAAACCAATCTAAACTTGCAAGAGCATCATGCTAAAGTGTTTTCTTCTCTCTCTCTCATTGCAGCGACCTTGTGACCATGACTAGGTTACATCTAGATAACAAGATGACTGAATCTAACTTATATGACTGGCAAAGGTCTGTCCAGATGACCATTGCCTATGACAAGCTGGACCACCCTATTACTATTCAAGATCCCACCGTCCAAGGTCCAGTTTCCACCGTCGCGGATATGGATATCCGTAAGACAAAGGAAAAGAATAAAGCGAAAGCCAAGTGCCTCATGTTGGCTTCAGTTGATGGTATATACCAGAAGCAGCACGAGAAGATGGACTCTGTTTCCATCTTTCTCCATAACAAAGATTTATATGGAGAGCAATCTCATATCACAAGATATGAGGCCTCGAACGAATTGATTCAAGCGAGGTCGGCTGACGGGTCATCTGTAAGGGACGACGTCCTTACGATGACTAGCTATATTGATAAGCTCAAGGACCTAGAGACCACGTTGGGAAACAGGTCATATACTAACTTATTTCCACAGTCCCTACCCTCTACTTACACCCCGAAAGAAACCAGGGAGACACAAGCTCTGCTTAATAGGGGACCTTCTTCCTCTTCATCCAAGGCGAAAGCAAAGGGTGAAAAGAAGAAGATCTCTACAAAGCCGATATACGGTGTCAGCAAAGTAGGAGGAAAGGGAAGAGAAACAGTTTTGGGACTTGGTATAGGTAAGGAGGGATATTCCTATTGTTATGAGAATGGACATTGGCAGAAGGATTGCAGGGCTTTGGAAGCCAGTAGCCAGGATTCGAAGCATGTTGTGGCTTCAGCCTCAAGTGTGTTTGTAATTGAGAACTGTTTGTCAATTAACTCTACTTCCTGGGTACTAGATACCGGAGCAGGATCTCACATCTGTAATTCGTTACATGCTTTGAGAAACCGTAAAGTTATAAGGATAGGTGATTTGTCTCTCAGAGTTGCAAACGGAATGAGCGTGGATGCTGAATCCGTGGGAGAATATCGCCTAGGTTTGACAAGTGGGCAGATATTGATTCTACGTAACTGTCTGTATGTACCTAGTTTGACTTGTAATATCATATCAGTGTCCTCACTTTCAAGAGAGGGATATGACTTTACATTCGTAAGCGATGTAGTTCACATCCACCTAAATCAAGTTCTGATTGGGTCCGGTACATTAGATGACGGTATATACGTATTGAATCAAGCTCAGGTTTTCAATGTCCAGAACACACTTAAAAGAAAGTCTCCAGAAGTGAATCAGGCTTTCTTATGGCATTGTAGACTAGGTCACATCAATGAAACACGGTTAACAAAGTTACATAGAGAAGGATATTTGAATCCGTTCGAATATCAATCTTATGCCACTTGTGAATCTTGTCTCATGGGAAAGATGACAAAGACTCCGTTTTCTGGACACGGAGTAAGAGCGAGCGAGCTCTTAGGACTCGTACACAGTGACGTGTGCGGTCCAATGTCTACAAATGCGCGAGGTGGTTATTCCTACTTCATTACTTTTACGGATGATTTCTCTAGGTATGGACATATCTTCTTGATGAAGAATAAATCCGAGGCCTTTGAGAAATTCCAAGAATACAAGAATGAAGTGGAAAACCAAACAGGCAAAAGTATTAAGACACTAAGATCTGATCGAGGTGGTGAATACTTAAGTGCCGAGTTCCTGGGTTACTTAAAAGAGAAAGGAATTCTCTCTCAGCTTACTCCTCCATACACACCACAACACAACGGTGTATCGGAAAGGAGGAATCGAACCCTATTAGATATGGTTCGTTCCATGATGAGTAAGGCTGAGTTACCGCGATCATTCTGGGGTTATGCGCTAGAATCAGCAGCATATCTTTTGAACAAGGTTCCAACCAAGACTGTGCCTACCACGCCATATCAGATGTGGAGTGGGAAGAAACCCCATCTTCAGTACCTGAAGACATGGGGATGTCCAGCTTTTGTAAAAAAGCAGCATCCGGACAAGCTCGAGGCACGCTCAGTAGAGTGTAAGTTTGTGGGATATCCAAAGAATTCAATAGGATATTGCTTCTACTACGCAGAGGAACAAAAGGTTTTTGTTTCTCGTCATGCCCGCTTCTTAGAAACTGAATTTTTAGAAAATCAGAAGAGTGGGAGCGCAGTAGAACTGGAAGAAATTCCAGAACCACAAGCTGTTACTGAAAGTTTGGTGGAACAAGAAGTTTCAGAAGAAAGGGACTTACCAGCGCCTATCCGCAGAAGTAGTAGGCAGTCTCATCCGCCCGAGAGATACTACGGTTTTCTCATAGACAGGGATAGAGAAGATTGCGTCATTGATAATGACGACCCTACTAGCTTCCAGCAAGCCATTCAGAGCGGTGACTCGGTAAAATGGCTAGATGCAATGCGGACCGAAATGGAGTCCATGTACACTAACAAAGTATGGACTTTGGACACTGCTCCAGATGGGGTGAAACCCGTAGGATGCAAGTGGATCTTCAGAAAGAAGATTGGTGTAGATGGACAGGTTGAAACCTATAAGGCTAGACTTGTTGCAAAGGGTTTCCATCAAAGGCCTGGTTTGGACTATGACGAAACCTTTTCTCCAGTGGCTATGCTGAAATCCATTCGGGTCCTTCTTGCTATTGCTGCCTTCCACGATTATGAAATCTGGCAGATGGACGTAAAGACGGCCTTTCTAAATGGAAATTTAGAAGAGAGCGTCTATATGGATCAGCCAGAGGGATTCATTCAGAGTGGGAGCAGCGGTAAAGTATGCAAGCTGCTTAAATCCATTTATGGACTAAAGCAGGCATCGCGGAGTTAGAACATCTGTTTCGATGATACTGTCAAAGAATTCGACTTTATCAAAAATCCAGATGAACCATGCATATACAGTAAGATTGTAGGGAGAGTTGTTGTATTCCTCGTCTTGTACGTGGATGACATTCTCCTAATAGGAAATGATATTCCTATGCTACAATCAGTCAAAAGATTCTTGTCACAGAAATTCTCCATGAAGGACCTGGGTGATGCCACCTACATTCTGGGGATCCAGATCTATCGTGATAGATCAAAGAGGATGTTGGGACTTTCACAGTCCAGGTACATAGACACCATATTGAAAAGATTCAGTATGGAAGATTCTAAGCGCGGTAACCTACCGGATTGTCACGGAATCACCCTCTCCAAAGAGATGTCTCCCAAGACTGATTTGGAAAGGGAACGCGTGTCGATTATACCCTACGCTTCTGCGGTAGGCTCTATAATGTATGCGATGTTATGTACCAGACCAGATGTAGCATACGCATTGAGCGTTGTAAGCCGGTATCAGGAAAACCCAGGGGAGAATCACTGGATAGCAGTAAAGAACATCCTCAAGTACCTGAGGAGGACTAAGGAGATGTTCTTGGTTTACGGCGGAAAGGACCTCAAGATGGAGGCCTATGCTGATTCCGGCTTCCAGAGTGACAAGGATGACTCCAAGTCCATGTCGGGTTATGTCTTTACCCTCAATGGAGGGGCGGTCTGTTGGAAGAGTTCCAAGCAGGACACCGTTGCTGACTCAACGATGGAAGCGGAGTACATAGCTGCTTGCGATGCCGCAAAAGAAGCTGTCTGGATGAAGAAGTTCCTCACAGAACTTCAGGAGGTTCCTACCAGTGTTGGTCCAATACCTCTGTATTGCGACAACAACGGCGCTATAGCTTTAGCGAAGGAACCCAGGTCCCATCAGAAGTCCAGACACATCTTAAGGCGGTATCACCTGATCAGGGAGATCATTGATCGTCAGGAGATCGAGGTTCGGAGAGTTGCTTCTGAAGAGAACATTGCTGATCCATTCACGAAGGCCCTTCCTCAGATTCAGTTCGAGAGGCTACTCGAGATCATTGGTCTACGATATGCCAGTACATGGCCCTAGTGCAAGTGGGAGATTGTTAGTGTTTATGCCCTAGAAGGCCATTACTGTATCATACTAGCTTGTATATTACTTAATGGAAGCTTGGGATATTCACATGTATATAACAGTCTTGCTAAACATGGTAGTATGCTACTTGGTTTTTCTATCTTAATATGTGAGTGTACGTATTGATAGAGCTCTTAGGATCTTGCTTGTCTACCAGCGTTGTGATGGCAGTCACACTAGTGGGGGCTGGGTAGTCTACAAGCACATCCTTATTCAGGTCCCTGGTCGTTGGATTATCGAGACAGAGCATCGATACTCCGGAGTAGACTAGTGTGTACGCTTCTCATCCCAGTTGGGGAGATGGTCTGTCCCACAGCCGTCAGTACGTCGTACTGGAGATAGTATGCAGGTGCTCGTTAGGTTACGGGTACACCGGACAGGACTCACAGGGGACTGTTGGTTGGTTTGATACCAGTCGTCAGTAAACAGTTCCCAGGTGACATGAGTACAGCGTAGTCCGCAGACTTGACACTGCTATTTCGCCTCGAGTGTGTCCCACTGTTCTTAGATTGCTACCCTACCATGGCTCAAAGGAGTCGTGCAAACAGGTAGCAGTTGGGTGCAGTCCCGAGCACTTGGAGGCAGTGGCGGTTAGACAGGATTCGTCCCTCCCGGTATTGGGAGTAGATATCGTGCTGTGTCAGAGAGCCATTACGCAAAGTCCCTGGCCAGGGCAAGCGAGATTTGCTGGTAGGTTCCAGTAGTTTCTCAGGGTGTAATGGGCTTCCCTCCGACACGACTTATACCGCTATTAGGGGACTGACGCTTACCGCCCCCCTAGGCCCGATATGCGATAGTCTTGGACGAACGGACCGGACTGTATGGAGATTATCACATCAGACTCAGTAGGAGTTCGGATGGGTTTACTCATCGGCCTTCTTATCGACAACTACCTGGGGACCGTTACGTACAGCTAGTGCCGCTTGCGGTCTGTGGTTAAACCCACTGCCAGCGTAGTAGTCGAGTCTCTAGAGTCCCACACAGAGAGTTTCCTACTCCAGGCGAAACGATATAGAGGTCGCATGGTTTTGCGACAAAGGGTTCGGACGCATACGTGCGTTTACGCACGTACGACTTTCGGACAGTTTTTACCAGTCGGCTTTGGTTTAAGCCAGTAACTGGTATCCGGTTATTGGATTTTTACAGTCTAAAGTTTTTCCGTGTTTTTGCGGATTGGAGGGGCGTTCTCGTAATTGTACGAGAAGCTTCTAGAAGATGTGACTAAGGAGGTTAAGGTGACATAAGCTTTGGATAAGATTAGTAAGTCATGAGGGTGATTCATCATGATCATTAATGCACCATAAATGCTTAATGACTCATGTTAATGAATCACCTCTTTTCATTTATGAAGCATGCTTATTCATTTCTATTATTCATTTATTCTTTAATAAGAATGCTTCATAATATATTATGATACACTCTCTCTCATCTCATTATCTCATCTCACATTCTCTCTCCTCAAGCTCTCATCTTCAAGAGACTAATCCTTAATCCTCATGTGTTGAGATCAAAGGTTTAGTTAGACTTAAACATCCATTACCTTCACTCTATATCATCCTTTCTTCTTTGATTAGCAATCAAAGTAGATTAGTTACCTCAAGTTAGAGGTGTAGCTTGGTGTTTTGCTCTCGGGTGGATCGTCTACTACCTAGAGAAGGTCGAGGAGAACAAAGGAGGACACAAAGACGAAGGACCGGTTTCATTAGGTATAATCCCTAAACACAATTGATAAGAAACTCTTTGTGTACGGTTATTTAAAGTTTATCTTCGATTCAAGCGGTTAGTCGATGTTCGTTCTTTAAACTTGATCGTTTTTGAAAATTCTGCCTCCCCACAAGTACTGGGGTGTACTACATCGACTTACATACACACCACAACAAAACGGTGTATCGGAAAGGAGGAATCGAACCCTATTGAATATGGTTCGTTCCTTGATGAGTAAGGCTGAGTTACCGCGATCCTTCTGGGGTTATGCCCTAGAATCAGCTGCATATCTATTGAACAAGGTTCCCTCCAAGACTGTGCCTACCACACCATATCAGATGTGGTGTGGGAAGAAACCCCATCTTCAATATCTGAAGATATGGGGATGTCCAGCCTTTGTTCAAAAGCAGCATGTGGACAAGCTCGAGGCACGCTCAGTACTGTGTAAGTTTGTGGGATACCCAAAGAACTCCAGGGGGTATTTTTTCTATTACACAGAGGAACAAAAGGTTTTTATTTCTCGTCATGCCCACTTTCTGGAACATCAGTTTTTGGAAAAAGAAACAAGTGGGAGCGTAGTAGAACTGGAAGAAATTCAGAACCACAAGCTATTACTGAAAGCTTGGAAGAACCAGAAGTTTCAAGAGAACCGGACATCCCAGCGCCACTCCGCAAGAGTAGCAGGCAGTCTCATCCGCCCGAGAGATACTACGGTTTTCTCATAGACGGGGATAGAGAGGATTGCACTATGGATTATGGTGAGCCTACTAGCTTCCAGCAAGCCATTGATAGCGGTGACTCGGTAAATGTTAGTGTATATGCCCTAGAGGCCATTACTGTATCATACTAGTTTGTATATTACTTGATGGAAGCTTAGGATATTCACAGTTGTATATACAATCTTGCTCGAAATGGTAGTATAATACTTGGTTTGTCTCTACTTCAATATGTGCATGTGTTTCTTTTAGCATATCGCTTATATACATATTAGTAGAGCCCTTGGGATTATTGCTTGATTACCAGCGTTGTGATGGCGCTCACACTCGTGGGGGCTGGGTGATCCATAAGCACATCCTTATACAGGTCCCTAGTCGTTGGACTATCGAGACAGGGCATCGATACTCCGGAGTAGACTAGCGTATGCGCTTCTCATCCCAGCGTGGGAGACGGTCTGTCCCACAGCCGCCAGTACGGCGTACTTGAGATAGTATGCGGGTGCTCGTTAGGTTACGAGTACACTGGACAGGACTCGTCGGGAACTGTTGGTTGGTATTATACCTATCGTCAGTTATCAGTTCCCAGTTGACATGAGTACAGCTTAGTCCGCAGACTTGACACTGCCACTTCGCCTCGAGTGTGTTCCCACAGCACTTTGATTACTACCCTACCACGGCTCAAAGGAGTCGTGCAAACAGGTAGTTTTTGAGTGCAGTCCCGAAGCACTTGGAGACAGTGACGGTTAGATAGGATTCATCTCTCCCGGTATTGGGGGTTGACATCGCTCTGTGTCTAAGAGATCCATTACACAAGTAGTCCCTGGCAAGGGCAAGTGAGATATACTGGTAGGTTTCCAGTGTTATCTCAGGGTGTTCTGGGCTACACTCCGACACGACTTGTACCGCTATTAGGGGACTGACGTTCACCGCCCTACTAGGCCCGCCATGTGATGTATCAGACGAACAGACCGGACTGTACGGAGACTGTCACATACAGGCTCAGTAGGAGTTCAGATGGGGTTCACCTCGTCAGTCTTCTTATCGGCATCTACCAGGGGACCGTTACGTACAGCCAGTGCCGCTTGCGGTCTGTGGTTAAACCCACTGCCAGCGTAGTGTCGAGTCTTTAGAGTCCCACACAGAGAGCTATTCGCCTTTAGGCAAAATGAGTAGAGGTCGCATGGTTTTGCGACAGGGTTCGTTCACATCCGTGCACTTGTGCACGTTTGCTGTCCGGACAGCTTATACTAGCGGGCTTTGGTTTAAGCCAGATCCTAGTATATGATTTGGGATTGGTTTTATCTCATTGTGTTCGTGTTCCTCGGATCACGAATACGGGTGCGTATGCACAGTTGATTGAGACAGAGGGAGAGGACTTTGATTAGGGTTAATGACCATTGTCATTTTATTAACCCTAATGCTTATGTGTGTATTATAATTAATTGATATTAGCTATATATATATAATTGTGCATGGTTAGGATTGTTGACATTTTGACCCTACTTGACTTGTTAACCTTAGTTGACATGTTGACCATCATCATTCCATATAAAAGATGCTTTTTGATCCTTACAATTTTCATTTAATATGAAATGATAATGGTCAAGTCTTGATTAACCATGACAATTATCTAGCTAATTATCTATTTTTTATAATTCACACATATATGTAAGAATGACTTATTATTCTCTCATTCTATCATATACTTTCTCTCTCTTGCTCTTCCTCTTCCTCAAGCTCTCCCCTCTCATGTGTTGAGAAACACTTGAGCTTGAGAAAAACCCCTCCATAGTAATCTCTACTCTCATCTAAGGTTCTAGGATTAGCACTTCTAGCACTTTAGTTACTTCTAGCTTGAAGTTGAAGCCAAAGGTTGAGGCTTTCGGGTGGATCCTTCTTCGACTCGAGAAGGCGACAAGGCGATCTCTTTCTTACACTCCAAGGAGCAAGGAGAGAAGGACATAAAGCCCTAGGTATAACCATTCTTCCTTGTAGCTAATTTCTAGTTAGCTTTTGGTTAGTTTTGTTTAGTAAAGATCCCGACTTTGTCTAGTCCATGTTGCCTAGAGTAGTAAAAATCCGATTTTTATTCCGTTTCCTCCTCCCTGCAAGCACCGGGGTGGGCAACGTGGACTTACAGTGGTATCAGAGCCTAACTAAACATAAACTAGCTAGGTAGTAAAGTGTATGAAAGTTCAATCGGAAAAAATCACAAAACTAAAAAACACAAAACCCTAACTTTCTGTTGAAATTTTTTCTGTTCAAAATAAAATAAATCATACGTCAAAAATCATCTCAGGGTTTTGTGAAGAAAGCCACCAAAAACGATCCAGTGAATCGCTCAAAGCGCGGCGGTTCCGCGGCAAAAGCATGCCTATTGCCGCGGAACCGCAGCCGTTTTGACTCGGTTCTGGGTCGAGTTTGGTGCAGTGTTCTTCTGGCTTGGTTTTGGGATTTTTAAGATGGTTTATTTGTGCCCAGGTTTTCCAGAAAAGAAATTTGTTTTTGGGGGCGTATAAATCCGTATTTTTGATCGATCTTCACTACACTTTGACTAATGGGTTATATCTGTGATGTTTATATGTATTGAACGTCTTCTAATCGCTATAAGTCGATTAGTGGGGGTTATACATATCTGTGATCTGTGTTTGATGATGGTATGTGTATATGAATGCGTTGGATTGTCACGGGTGAATAGCCGGGGTGGATGTGAGATGAGTGTTTCTTTTTCTTTCATTCATGTAATATGTAAATTGATGTAATATTATTTGTTTGGCCACGCAACCGGGTCGGGGTTGTAGCCGTCATTGTATAATTCTTTTTACTGTTTTTGCTCCTAGGATAGACCCATGGAGGGGGTGCACAAACTACCGGGTATCTCGAAGTGCCGAGTGGCCTACTCACGGTGTTGAGGGAGGTTGCTTCGCTTCGGGTACTTGGCGGGAAGTTTGCTGCACCCGTAGGGGTCTTGGGTAGGGTATTTAGCTATTCACCGTAACCGTGTAATCCGCTTTTCTTTGCAGGCTCGAACGGATTGCGGATTCCTAGTATATCCAATGTATTCATCTGTGATCTGTAATGTCTATCATTGCTATATATTTATATACTATAACTATTTAGGCGTTGCTTATGTTTTACAGCCGCGCTAGCCCAGCCCCCGCTCTATCGTTAGTTAAGTAACCTAACGGGTGATGACGGGGCCCCGTGGCGAATGCGAATGGCATAAGCGTACGTCATATTTTGGGTTTTTTGCAATGGTAGGATTAATTGATGGGACGCATTAAAAGAACTAATGCAAGAAAATAAACCAAGTAAAAGTCGATTGGAACACTTTGAAAACCACTCGGTTCTTTTCAAAACTAAACATTTAAAACCGGTGCTTGAACCACTCCTTTTAAAAGCTATCTCGTTCCATCGATTATATCAAGTTCACTAAGTTCACGGTTTCGCCAAAACCATTCGTAGCCCTCCGTCATTCCACATGAATGGTCAAAAAGTATTCAAGCTATGTATTTTGGCCAAAGTCAAGGCATAGTGATTGGTAGCTATTGGGTATTCATGTGCAGCATAGATAGATGCGTTGGTTTGGGACAGTCGTGCTGCCATTTTGGCCAAAGTCAAGGGTAAGTACGGGTGGGTCCAAATTAACCAGGAGAATGACGGGTAGAACTTGACATGTGACTTATGATATTTTGGCCAAAGTCAAGGTCATAAGAGTATGGGGCAAAAATCCACATCGGGAGTTTCATAAGCGCTGAAACTTGCTAGCGCTGCATACCATTTGGAGTGTGATGATTCTGGTAGGATTCCTTCGGTTTTATCACGCGATGATATTTGGATCCCGATCCAACTGTGAGTATATGCTACTCCTCGGGAAAACTCTCACTTAACGATCAATGCTATAAACCTAGTAGCTGTCTATAAAGGTGTTAGCGGGGCTACGCCCACAGGGAAAAGAGGTTACTTAATTAAGGAACTTCGCGAAAGCGTTGGAAAACCTCCCTCGAAGTACCGACACTGGCCTGGCTGAACGGTTAAGCAAGTATTGTACGGTGAGATTGATCCCGACTAATCCTTTCTTTACGGTTTGAGAAGGGATTCGAGAGACAGTGGGAGCCATCCAGTTTAGACAAACTAAAAACCACTCCAAACTTGCAAGAGCATCATGCTAAAGTGTTTCTTTTCTCTCTCCTAATTGTAGCGACCATTCAACATGACCGGACTTAAGTTATTACTAGATAAAAACATACTGACAGGGCCAAACTACAAAGATTGGCTCAGGAATGTCAAGATGGCAATCACTTACGACAAGTTGGGGTATATCCTTACCACCAAAGCTCCCCCTGTCCCAGGTCCCACCTCCAGCTTCGCGGATGTAGAAATCCGTAAGACATGGGAGATAGATTGCGCGAAGGCCAAATGCCTCGTACTTGCCTCGATGGACAACAAACATCAGAGGAGGCACGAGAATATGGACCTAGAGTCCATATTTCTCCATACAAAAGAACTGTATGGAGAGCAGTCTCGTATCGCCAGATACGAAGTGTCGAAGAAGCTATTTTCGGCAAAATTGGTCTTCGGATCATCGGTAGTGGAACACGTGCTTAAGATGATTGGCTACATAGAGGAGCTCGCGGACCTTGGGACCACGTTGGAGAATGAACTCTATACTGATTTGATTCTCCAGTCCCTTCCTTCCACTTACGCCCAGTTTATCCTTAACTTCAACATGCAAGGAAAAGAGGTTGAACTTTCCGAACTTCTGAACATGTTGAGGAGTGCTGAGGGCACCCTACAGAAGGGTAGGGAGACATCCACTTTGTTTGTAGGTGGATCTTCCTCTTCTAGATCCAGGGCGAAAACCAAGGGTAAGAAGAAGAAAGCCCCCGCCAAACCAAGAGGCGGTGTCATTAAAGTGGATACGAAGGGAAAAGGAAAGGCAACAAAGGTAGCGGGAAAGCTGGTGGGGAAGGAAGAATGCTTCTATTGTCACAAAAGTGGACACTGGAAACAGGATTGCAAGGCTTGGAAGGCCAGAACCCAGGATCTGAAGCGAGTTGCGGCTTCAGCTTCAGGTGTGTATGTTATTGAAAACTGTCTATCGATAAACTCTACTTCCTGGGTATTGGATACCGGATCAGGATCTCATATCTGTAATTCTTTGCAGGCGTTGAGAAAGCGTAGAGTTTTGAAGGCAGGTGACATGACCCTCAGAGTTGCAAACGGTGCTAGCATGGATGCTGAGGCCGTGGGGGACTATCACCTGGGATTGTCGGATGGACACTTTTTGGTTTTGCGTAGTTGTTATTATGTACCAAATGCAACCTGTAATATCATTTCTGTATCTTTATTATCTAAAGAAGGTTATGAATTTGCATTTGTAAGTGATGTAGTGAACATTCACCTTAATCAAGTTTTGATTGGGTCAGGTACATTGAACAACGGTATATACGTATTAAACTAACCACAGATTTTCAATGTCCAGAATACACACAAAAGAAAGTCTCCAGAAATCA
The DNA here is from genome assembly GCA_030015575.1 of Agapanthus africanus. Classification (NCBI taxonomy): domain Eukaryota; kingdom Viridiplantae; phylum Streptophyta; class Magnoliopsida; order Asparagales; family Amaryllidaceae; genus Agapanthus; species Agapanthus africanus. The sequence goes on along the minus strand of JASDDO010000006.1, from coordinate 50,454,351 downwards.
ATAAAACTTTCTTATGGCATTGTAGACTGGGTCACATCAATGAGAGAAGGTTGACTAAGTTACATGCAGAAGGATATTTGGATCCGTTCGAATATCAATCGTATGCATCTTGTCAATCCTGTCTAAAAGGAAAGATGACAAAGACTCCGTTCACGGGACACGGAGTAAGAGCGAGCGAGCTCTTGGGACTCGTACACAGCGACGTGTGCGGTCCATTGTCTACACATGCACGAAGCGGTTATTTTTACTTCATTACTTTTACGGATGACTTTTCAAGGTACGGTTATGTCTTCTTAATGAAACATAAATCCAAGGCTTTTGAAAAATTCCAGGAATATAAGAATGAAGTAGAAAAACAAACAGGAAAAAGTATCAATGCACTGAGATCTGATCGAGGTGGTGAATACTTGAGTGCCAAGTTCCTGGGTTACTTAAAAGAGAATGGAATTCTCTCTCAGCTTACTCCTCCATACACTCCGCAACATAACGGTGTATCGGAGAGACGGAACAGAACCCTATTGGATATGGTACGGTCCATGATGAGTAACGCTGAGTTGCCGCGATTGTTCTGGGGATATGCGCTAGAATAAGCTGCATACCTTTTGAACCGAGTTCCAACTAAGACTGTGCCTACTACACATATCAGATGTGGTGTGGGAAGAGACTCTATCTTAATCACATTAAGACATGGGGATGTTCAGCTTTTGTAAAAAAGCAGCATGCGGACAAGCTCGAGGCATGCTCAGTACAGTGCAAGTTTGTGGGATATCCAAAGAACTCCAAGGGATATTTCTTCTATTGCGAAGAGGAACAAAAGGTTTTTATTTCTCGCCATGCCCACTTTCTAGAACACCAGTTCATAGAAAAAGAAATAAGTGGGAGCGCAATAGAACTGGAAGAAATTCCAGAACCGCGAGCTATTACTGAAAGCTTAGTAGAACCAGAGGGTTCGAAAGATCAGGACATTCCCACACCACTCCGCAGGAGTAGTAGGCAGTCTCATCCGCCCGAGAGATACTACGGTTTTCTCATTGACGGGGATAGAGAGGATTGCATCATAGATTGTGATAAGCCTACTAGCTTCCAGCAAGCCATTCAAAGCATCGACTCGGTAAAATGGCTGGATGCAATGCGGACCAAAATGGAGTCCATGTACACCAACAAAGTATGGACATTGGACATTGCTCCAGATGGGGTAAAACCCGTAGGATGCAAGTGGATCTTCAAAAGGAAGATTGGTGTAGATGGACAGGTTGAGACCTATAAAGCTAGACTGGTTGCAAAGGGTTTTTGTCAGCGACCTGGTTTGGACTATGACGAAACCTTTTCTCCAGTAGCTATGCTGAAATCCATTCGGATCCTTCTTGCCATTGCTGCCTTCCACGATTATGAGATTTGGCAGATGGACGTAAAGACCGCTTTTCTAAATGGACATTTAGAGGAGTGTGTCTATATGGACCAGCCAGAGGGTTTCATTCAGAGTGGGAGCAGCGGAAAGGTGTGCAAGTAGCTTAAGTCCATTTATGGACTAAAGCAGGCATCATGGAATTGGAACATCTGTTTTGATGAGACGGTCAATGAATTTGGCTTTATCAAAAATCCAGATGAACCATGCATCTATTGTAGATTTGTAGCGAGAACTGTAGTATTCCTCGTTTTATACGTGGATGACATTCTCTTAATAGGAAATGACATTCCTATGCTACAATCTATCAAGGGGTTCTTGTCACACAGGTTCTCCATGAAAAACCTGGGTGATGCATCATACATTCTGGGTATCCGGATCTACCGTGACAGATCCAAGAGGATATTAGGACTTTCACAGTCCAGTTACATCGACACCAAAATGAAGAGATTCAGTATGGAAGATTCCAAGCGCGGTAATCTACCGGCTTGTCACGGGATCACCCTCTCCAAAGAGATGTCTCCCAAGAATGATTTGGAGAGGGATCGCATGTCTATTATACCCTACGCTTCTGCGGTAGGCTCTATAATTTATGCGATGTTGTGTACCAGACCGGATGTGGCTTATGCACTGTGTGTGGTAAGCAGGTATCAGTCAAACCCTGGGGAGAAACACTGGATAGCGGTAAAGAACATTCTCAAGTACCTGAGAAGGACTATGGAGATGTTCTTGGTGTATGGCGGAAAAGACCTCCAGATTGAGGCCTTTGCTGACTCCAGCTTCCAGAGTGACAAAGATGATTCCAATTCCATGTCGGGTTTTGTCTTTACCCTCAATGGAGGGGCGGTGTGTTGGAAGAGCTCTAAACAGGAAACCTTTGTTGACTCGACTATGGAAGCGGAATACATCGCTGCATCTGATGCCGCAAAAGAAGCTGTCTGGATGAGGAAGTTCTTGAAAGAACTTCAGGTGGTTCCATCCATTGTTGACCCAATACCTCTGTATTGCGACAACAACGGGGCTATAGCTTTAGCGAAGGAACCCAGGTCCCATCAGAAATCCAGACACATCATAAGGCGGTATCACCTGATCAGGGAGATCGTGGATCGCCAGGAGATCGAGGTTCGGAGGGTTGCTTCAGAAGATAACACTGCAGATCCATTCACCAAGGCCTTGCCCCAGACTCAGTTCGAGCGTCTGATCGAGATGATAGGTCTTCGATACGCCAGTACATGGCCTTAGTGTAAGTGGGAGATTGTTAGTGTATATGCCATAGAGGCCATTACTGTATCATACTAGTTTGCATATTACTTGATGGAAGCCTGGAATATTCACAGTTGTATATACAATCTTGCTCGAAATGGTAGTATGCTACTTGGTTTGTCTCTACTTCAATATGTGCATGTGTTTCTTTTAGCATATCGCTTATATACATATTAGTAGAGCCCTTAGGATTATTGCTTGATTACCAGCGTTGTGATGGCTCTCACACTCGTGGGGGCTGGGTGATCCATAAGCACATCCTTATACAGGTCCCTAGTCGTTGGACTATCGAGACAGGGAATCGATACTCCGGAGTAGACTAGCGTATGCGCTTCTCATCCCAGCGTGGGAGATGGTCTGTCCCACAGCCGCCAGTACGTCTTACTTGAGATAGTATGCGGGTGCTCTTTAGGTTACGAGTACACTGGACAGGACTCATCGGGAACTGTTGGTTAGTATTATACCTATCGTCAGTTATCAGTTCCCAGGTGACATGAGTACAGATTAGTCCGCTGACTTGACACTGTCACTTCGCCTCGAGTGTGTTCCCACTGCACTTTGATTACTACCCTACCACGGCTCAAAGGAGTCGTGCAAACAGGTAGTTTTTGGGTGCAGTCCCGAAGCACTTGGAGGCAGTGACGGTTAGATAGGATTCGTCTCTCCCGGTATTGGGGGTTGACATCGCGCTGTGTCCAGGAGAGCCATTACACAAGTAGTCCCTGGCCAGGGCAAGCGAGATATACTGGTAGGTTTCCGGTGTTATCTCATGGTGTTCTGGGCTACACTCCGACACGACTTGTACCGCTATTAGGGGACTGACGTTCACTGCCCCCCTAGGCCCGCCATGCGATGTATCAGACGAACAGACCGGACTGTACGGAGACTGTCACATACAGGCTCAGTAGGAGTTCAGATGGGGTCACCTCGTCAGTCTTCTTATCGGCATCTACCTGGGGACCGTTACGTACAGCTAGTGCCGCTTACGGTCTATGGTTAAACCCACTACCAGCGTAGTGTCGAGTCTTTATAGTCCCACACAGAGAGCTATTCGCCTTTAGGCAAAATGAGTAGAGGTCACATGGTTTTGTGACAGGGTTCGTTCACATCCGCGCACTTGTGCACGTTTGCTGTCCGGACAGCTTATACTAGCGGGCTTTGGTTTAAGCCAGATCCTAGTATATGATTTGGGATTGGTTTTATCTCATTGTGTTCGTGTTCCTCGGATCACGAATACGGGTGCGTATGCACAGTTGATTAAGACAGAGGGAGAGGACTTTGATTAGGGTTAATGACCATTGTCATTTTATTAACCCTAATGCTTATGTGTGTATTATAATTAATTGATATTAGCTATATATATATAATTGTGCAAGGTTAGGATTGTTGACATTTTGACCCTACTTGACTTGTTAACCTTAGTTGACATGTTGACCATCATCATTCCATATAAAAGATGCTCTTTGATCCTTGCAATTTTCATTTAATGTGAAATGATAATGGTCAAGTCTTGATTAACCATGACAATTATCTAGCTAGTTATCTATTTTTTATAATTCACACATATATGTGAGAATGGCTTATTATTCTCTCATTCTATCATATACTTTCTCTCTCTTGCTCTTCCTCTTCCTCAAGCTCTCCCCTCTCATGTATTGAGAAACACTTGAGGTTGAGAAAAACCACTCCATAGTAATCTCTACTCTCATCTAAGGTTCTAGGATTAGCACTTCTAGCACTTTAGTTACTTCTAGCTTGAAGTTGAAGCCAAAGGTTGAGGCTTTCGGGTGGATCCTTCTTCGACTCCAGAAGGCGACAAGGCGATCTCTTTCTTACACTCCAAGGAGCAAGGAGAGAAGGACATAAAGCCCTAGGTATAACCATTCTTCCTTGTAGCTAATTTCTAGTTAGCTTTTGGTTAGTTTTGTTTAGTAAAGATCCCAACTTTGTCTAGTCCATGTTGCCTAGAGTAGTAAAAATCCGTTTTTTATTCCGTTTTCCGCCTCCCCGTAAGCACCGGGGTGGGCAACGTGGACTTACAGTAAAATGGCTGGATGCAATGCGGACCGAGATGGAGTCCATGTACACCAACAAATTTTGGACTTTGTACTTTGCTCCAGAAGGGGTAAAACCCGTAGGCTGCAAATGGATCTTCAGAAAGAAGATTGGTGTAGATGGGCAGGTTGAGACCTATAAAGCTAGACTTGTTGCAAAGGATTTTCGTCAAAGACCTGGTTTGGACTATGACGAGACCTTTTCTGCAGTGGCTATGCTGAAATCCATTCAGATCCTTCTTGCCATTGCTGCCTTCCACGATTATAAAATCTGGCAGATGGATGTAAAGACGGCTTTTCTAAATGGAAATTTAGAGGACTGCGTCTATATGGATCATGTTAGTGTATATGCCCTAGAGGCCATTACTGTATCATACTAGTTTGTATATTACTTAATGGATGCTTGGGATATTCACCTTGTATATACAATCTTGCTCAAAATAGTAGTATGCTACTTGGTTTGTCTCTACTTCAATGTGTGTTTGTGTTTATTTTACTATATCACTTATACGCATTAGTGGAGCCCTTAGGATCTTTGCTTGATTACCAGCGTTGTGATGGCAGTCACACTAGTGGGGGCTGGGTAATCTATAAGCACATCCTTATACAGGTCCCTAGTCGCAGGACTATCGAGACAGGGCATCGATACTCCGGAGTAGACTAGCGTATGCGCTTCTCATCCCAGTGTGGGAGATGGTCTGTCCCACAGCCATCAGTACGTCGTACTGGAGATAGTATACGGGTGCTCGTTGGGTTACGAGTACACTGGACAGGACTCGTCGGGAACTGACAGGTTGGTATTATACCTATCGTCAGTCATCAGTTCCCAGGTGACATGAGTACAGCTTAGTCCGCTGACTTGACACTGCCACTTCGCCTCGAGTGTGTTCCCACTGCACTTTGATCACTACCCTACCACGGCTCAAAGGAGTCGTGCAAACAGGTGGTGGTTGGGTGCAGTCCCGAAGCACTTGGAGGCAGTGACGGTTAGACAGGATTCGTCTCTCCCGGTATTGGGGGTTGACATCGCGCTGTGTCTAGGAGAGCCATTACACAAGTAGTCCCTGGCCAGGGCAAACGAGATATACTGGTAGGTTTCCAGTGTCATCTCAGGGTGTTTTGGGCTTCGCTCCGGCACGACTTGTACCGCTATTGGGGGACTGACGTTTACCGCCCCCTAGGCCCGCCATGCGATGTATCAGACGAACAGACCGGACTGTACGGAGACTGTCACATTCAGACTCAGTAGGAGTACAGATGGGGTTTCACCTCGTCAGCCTTCTTGTCGACATCTACCTGGGGACCGTTACGCACAGCTAGTGCCGCTTGCGGTCTGTGGTTAAACCCACTGCCAGCGTAGTGTCGAGTCTTTAGAGTCCCACACAGAGGGTATTCGCCTATGGGCAAAACAGAGTAGAGGTCGCATGACTTTGCGACAGGGTTCGTTCTCATCCGCGCACTTGTGCACGTTTGGAGTCCGGACAGATATTACCAGCGGGCTCTGGTTTGAGCCGGATACTGGTATAGTATTTGGGGTTGCTTTTATCTCTCAGTATTCATGTTCCTCGGAACAAGAATGCAGGTGTGTATGCACAGTTTTTGAGGAGGAGGAAGATGATTTCCATTAGGGTTTCGGAACGGGTGCGTATGCACAGTTGACAGTCGTCTTTTTCCAAACCCTAATGGATTTGTATTATATCATTTAATAATATATAATAAAATGAAATTGTGTCATGGTTAGTTTTTGTTGACTTGTTGACCATGGTTGACTTGTTGACCATGGTTGAACATTTGACTACCATCATTACAAATGCAAGATGCTTTTTCATTCTTGCTTTATTCATTTAATGCATGTAATGATATTAGTCATTCTAAACTAACCATCAAACCTTTTTCATTTTGATTATTGTTATTATTTGATTTTTCTTTTTCTTTTGTTATGGTTGCAAAAGGAAAAGAAAGAGCTCACTTTATCATTCTCACTCTCTCTCTTCATTCTCATCTTCTTCTTCCTCTAGTCAAGAGAAACCTTCTCATGAGTTGAGAATCCTTCTCTTGAAAAACAAAAGCAAACCCTAAACACTCTCTACTCACTCTAGGATCAAGGGTCTAGCAAGCCGGCGATTCTAGTTCACTCCAAGTACGAGAAAGAGCCCAAAGGTCGAGCCTTCGAGGTGGATCCATCTTCGACGGGAGAAGGCGACAAAGGAGAACCATCAACCTCTACAAAGTTTGAAGACGAAGGAGTTCAAGTCTAGGTATAACCATCTTCATCCGAGTAGCTAAACTTCTTTAGCTAGGTTGCTAGTTTTAGTTTAGGTAACGATCCCGACCTTGCATAGTCCATGTTGCTTCTTGCACTAAAAATTTGATTTTTATACCGTTTCCGCCTCCCCGTAAGAACCGGGGGTGGCAACGTGGACTTACAGTGGTATCAGAGCCTAACTAAACTTAAACTAGCTAGGTAGTGAAGTGTAACGAAGTTCGGAACCGTAAAAACCCAAAAAACCGTATTTTCAAAAACCTGAGTTTCTGTTGAAATTTTTTTGGCTCGAAATGAAAAACTTTATATTTGTAAAATCGTCTCAGGCTTTTCTAAGAACACCCATGAAAAACGATCCAGTGAGGAGCTCAAAGCGCCGCGCATCCGCGGCACGAGGTAGGCTAGTGCCGCGGAACCGCCGCGCTTTGTCTTCTTCTGCGCCTCGTTTTTCGTGCAGTATCTGTAGTTGGGGATTTTGGGATTTTTAGAATATAAATTATATGCCCAGATTTTCCAGAACTAAAATTTACTTTTGGGGGCCTATAATTCCGTATTTTTCCGAACTTCACTGCACTTTGACTATGATGGTTATATCTGTGATGTTTGCATGTATTGAACGTCGACTAATCGCTATAAGACGATTAGTCGGGGTTATACATGATCTGTAATGTGCTGGAATGTGTATATAAATATGTTGGATTGTCGCGGGTGAATAGCCGGGGGTTGTGAGACGAGAGTTTTCTTTTCTTGCAATTCATTGTAAATGTAAATTGATGTAATAATTATTATTTGTTTGGCCGCACAACCGGGTCGGGGTTGTAGCCGTCATTGTATAATTCTTTTACTGTTTTTGCTCCTAGGATAGACCCATGGAGGGGTGCACAAACTACCGGGTATGCCGAAGTGTCGAGTGGCCTACTCATGGAGATGAGGGAGGTTGCTACGCTTCGGGTACTTGGCGGGTAGTTTGCCGCACCCGTAGGGGTCTTGGGTGGGGTATTGGCTATTCACCGCGACCGTGTTATCTGTTTTTGTTACAGGCTCGTACAAATTACAGATTACTAGCATATCCAATGTATTTATCTGTGATCTGAAATGTTTATCATTGCTTTCTATTTAGGCGTTGCTTATGTTTTACAGACGCGCTAGCCCAGCCCCCGCTCTGTCGTTAGTTAAGTAACCTAACGGGTAATGACGGGGCCCAGTGGCGAATGCGAATGGCATAAGCGTACGTCATATTTTGGTTGTTTTCTGCAATGGTAGGATTTAAATGATGGGACGCATTAAAAGTACTAATGCAAGAATATCACGCATTAAAAGAACTAATGCAAGATAATAAACCAAGTTAAAGTCGTTGGAACACTTTCGAAAAACCACTCGGTTCTTTTCAAAATCAACTTTTAAATGCGGAGCTTGAGCCACTCCTTTTAAAAGCTATCTCGTTCCATCGACCAAATCAAGTTCACTACGTTCACGGTTTTGCCAAAACCATTCGTAGCCCTCCGTCGTTTCATATGAATATTCAACGGTATTCAAGCTGTGTTTGTTGGCCTTAGTCAAGGCACAGTGTTTGGTAGCTGGTGGGTATTCATATGTTGCATAGATAGAATGCGTTGGTTTGGGACAGTCGTATTGCCTTGTTGGCCATAGTCAAGGGTAGATACGGGTGGATTCAAATTAACCTGGATAACGACGGGTAGAACTTGACATGTGACTTATGATTTGTTGGCCTTAGTCAAGGTCATAAGAGCATGGGGCAAAAATCCACATCGGGAGTTTCATAAGAACTGAAACTTGCTAGATTTGCATACCATTTGGAGTGTGATGATTCTGGTAGGATTCCTTCAGTTTCGTCACGCGATGATATTTGGATCCCGATCCTACTGTGAGTATATGCTACTCCTCGGGAAATTTCTCACTTAACGATCAATGCTATAAACCTAGTAGGTGCCTAGAAAGGTGTTAGCGGGGCTACGCCCCCAGGGAAAAGAGGTTCTTTAATTAAGGAACTTCGCGAAAGCGTTGGAAAACCTCCCTCGAAGTACCGACACCAGCCTGGCCGAACGGTTAAAGCAAGTATTGTACGGTGAGATTGATCCTGACTAATTCTTCCTTTATGGTTTGAGGAGGGATTCGAGAAACAGTGGGAGCCATCCTGTTTAGACAAATTAAAAACCACTCTAAACTTGCAAGAGCATCATGCTGAGTGTTTCTTCTTCTCTCTCCTAATTGCAGCGACCAATCAACATGACTGGACTTAAGTTACTCCTAGATAAAAACAAGTTGACAGGGCCAAACTACAAAGATTGGCTCAGGAATGTCAAGATAGCAATCACTTATGATAAGCTGGGGTATCTTCTTACCACCAAAGCTCCCCCTGTCCCTGGTCCAACTTCCAGCGTCGCGGATAAGGAAATCCGCAAGACTTGGGAGATTGATAGCGCGAAGGCCAAGTGCCTCCTGCTTGCCTCGATGGACAACGAACATCAGAGGAGGCATGAGAATATGGACATGGAGTCCATATTGCTTCATACAAAAGAACTGTATGGAGAGCAATCACGTATCGCAAGATACGAAGCGTCGAAAAAGTTGTTTTCGACAAGAATGGCCGTCGGATCATCAGTAGCCGAGCACGTGCTAAAGATGATCGGCTACATTGAGGAGCTCGCTGACCTAGGGATCACATTGGAGAGTGAGCTATATACGGATATAGTTCTCCAGTCCCTTCCTTCCACTTACGCCCAGTTCATAATGAATTTCAACCTACAAGAAAAGGAGGTTGAACTTTCAGAGCTCCTCAACCTGCTGAGGAGCGCAGAGGGCACCCTACAGAAAGGTAGGGAAACATCCACTTTGTTTGTAGGAGGATCATCTTCTTCTAGGTCCAAGGCGAAAGCCAAGGGAAAGAAGAAGAAAGCCCCCGCCAAACCAAGGGGCGGTGTTAGTAAAGTGGATACGAAGGGAAAAGGAAAAGCAACAAAGATAGCGGGGAAGCTTGTGGATAAGGAAGAATGCTTCTTTTGTCATAAGAAAGGACACTGGAAGAATGATTGCAGGGCCTGGAAGGCCAGAACACAGGAATTGAAGCAGGTTGCAGCTTCAGCTTCAGGTGTGTATGTTGTTGAAAACTGTCTTTCTATAAACTCTACTTCCTGGGTATTGGATACCGGATCAGGATCTCATATCTGTAATTCTTTGCAGGCGTTGAGAAACCGTAGTGTTTTGAAAGCAGGTGACATGACCCTCAGAGTTGCAAACGGAGCTAGCATGGATGCTAAAGCCGTGGGGGACTATCACCTGGGAATGTCAGATGGACATGTTTTGGTTTTGCGTAATTGCTTTTTTGTACCCAACGCAACTTGTAATAACATTTCTGTATCTTTAGTTTCTAAAGAAGGTTATGAATTTGCGTTTGTAAGTAATGTTGTAAACATTCGCCTTAATCAAGTTTTGATTGGGTCAGGTACTTTGAGTAATGGTATATACGTATTAAACCAACCACAGATTTTTAATGTCCAGAATACACACAAAAGAAAGTCTCTAGATATTAATCGGGCTTTCTTATGGCATTGTAGACTGGGTCACATCAATGAGACACGGTTGACTAAGTTACATAAAGAAGGATACTTGGATCCGTTCGAGTATCAGTCTTATGCCACTTGTGAATCTTGTCTCATGGGAAAGATGACAAAGACTCCGTTCACTGGACACGGAGAAAGAGCGAGCGAGCTCTTGGGACTCATACACAGTGACGTGTGTGGTCCAATGTCTATACATGCGCGAAGCGGTTATTCATACTTCATTACTTTCACAGACGATTTCTCTAGGTATGGACATGTCTTCTTAATGAAGCACAAATCCGAGGCCTTTGAGAAATTTCAGGATTACAAGAATGAAGTTGAAAAACAAACAGGCAAAAGTATTAAGATTCTAAGATCGGATCGAGGTGGAGAATACTTGAGTGCCGAGTTCCTGGACTATTTAAAAGAGAATGGAATTCTCTCTCAGCGTACTCCTCCATACACTCCGCAACATAACGGTGTATCGGAAAGGAGGAATCGAACCCTATTGGATATGGTTCGTTCCATGATGAGTAAGGCTGAGTTACCGCGATCTTTCTGGGGTTATGCACTGGAAACAGCTGCACATCTCTTGAACCAAGTTCCTACTAAGACAGTGCCTACCACACCATATCAGATGTGGAGTGGGAAGAAACCCTGTCTTAAATCCTTTAAGACATGGGGATGTCCGGCTTTTGTGAAAAAGCAGCATGCGGACAAGCTCGAGGCACGCTCAGTACAGTGCAAGTTTGTGGGATACCCAAAGAACTCCAAGGGGTATCTTTTCTACTACGAAGAGGAACAAAAAGTCCTTGTTTCTCGTCATGCCTACTTCTTGGAAACTGAGTTTTTGGAAAACCAGATAAGTGGGAGCGCAGTAGAACTGGAAGAAATTCCAGAACCACAAAACATTACTGAAAGCTTAGAGGAACCAGAGGGTTCGAAAGAACAGGACATTCCTACGCCGCTCCGCAGGAGTAGTAGGCAGTCTCATCCGCCCGAGAGATACTGCGGTTTTCTCATAGACGGGGATAGAGAAGATTGCATCATAGATTATGATGAGCCTACTAGCTTCCAGCAGGCCGTTCAGAGCGTTGACTCAGTGAAATGGCTGGATGCAATGCGGACCGAAATGGAGTCCATGTACACCAACAAGGTATGGACGTTGGACATTGCTCCAGACGGGGTAAAACCCGTAGGATGCAAGTGGATCTTCAAAAGGAAGATTGGTGTAGATGGACAGGTTGAGACCTATAAAGCTAGGCTGGTAGCAAAGGGTTTTCGTCAAAGACCTGGCTTGGACTATGACGAAACCTTTTCTCCAGTAGCCATGCTGAAATCCATTCGGATCCTTCTTGCCGTCGCTGCCTTCCACGATTATGAGATCTGGCAAATGGACGTAAAGACAGCTTTTCTAAATGGAAATTTAGAGGAGTGTGTCTATATGGACCAGCCAGAGGGCTTCATTCAGAGTGGGAGCAGCGGAAAGGTGTGCAAGTTGCTTAAGTCCATCTATGGACTAAAGCAGGCATCGCGGAGTTGGAACATCTGCTTTGATGAGACGGTCAAAGAATTTGGCTTTATCAAAAATCCAGATGAACCATGCATCTATAGTAGATTTGTAGCAAGAACTGTAGTATTCCTCGTTTTATACGTGGATGACATTCTCTTAGTAGGAAATGACATTCCTATGCTACAATCTGTCAAGGGGTTCTTGTCACACAAGTTCTCCATGAAAGACCTGGGTGATGCCTCATACATCCTGGGGATCCGGATCCATCGTGATAGATCCAAGAGGATATTGGGACTTTCTCAGTCCAGGTACATCGACACCATAGTGAAGAGATTCAGTATGGAAGATTCCAAGCGCGGTAACCTACCGGCTTGTCACGGGATCACCCTCTCTAAAGAGATGTCTCCCAAGACTGATTTGGAGAGGGATCGCATGTCTATTATACCCTACGCTTCTGCGGTAGGCTCTATAATGTATGCGATGTTATGCACCAGACCGGATGTAGCTTATGCACTGAGTGTGGTAAGCCGGTATCAGTCAAACCCTGGGGAGAAACACTGGATAGCGGTAAAGAACATTCTCAAGTACCTGAGAAGGACTAAGGAGATGTTCTTGGTGTATGGCGGAAAAGACCTCCAGATCGAGGCCTTTGCTGACTCCAGCTTCCAGAGTGACAAGGATGATTCCAAGTCCATGTCGGGCTTTGTCTTTACCCTCAATGGAGGGGCGGTGTGTTGGAAGAGTTCCAAACAGGAAACCGTTGCAGACTCGACGATGGAAGCGGAATACATCGCTGCATCTGATGCCGCAAAAGAAGCTGTCTGGATGAGGAAGTTCTTGAAAGAACTTCAGGTGGTTCCGTCCATTGTTGATCCAATACCTCTGTATTGCGATAACAATGGGGCTATAGCTTTAGCGAAGGAACCCAGGTCCCATCAGAGATCCAGGCACATCTTGAGGCGGTATCACCTGATCAGGGAGATCGTGGATCGCAAGGAGATCGAGGTTCGGAGAGTTGCTTCAGAAGACAACACTGCAGATCCATTCACCAAGGCCCTGCCCCAGACTCAGTTCGAGCGGCTGATCGGGATGATAGGTCTTCGATACGCCAGTACATGGCCTTAGTGCAAGTGGGAGATTGTTAGTGTATATGCCCTAGAGGCCATTACTGTATCATACTAGTTTGTATATTACTTAATGGATGCTTGGGATATTCACCTTGTATATACAATCTTGCTCAAAATAGTAGTATGCTACTTGGTTTGTCTCTACTTCAATGTGTGTTTGTGTTTATTTTACTATATCACTTATACGCATTAGTGGAGCCCTTAGGATCTTTGCTTGATTACCAGCGTTGTGATGGCAGTCACACTAGTGGGGGCTGGGTAATCTATAAGCACATCCTTATACAGGTCCCTAGTCGCAGGACTATCGAGACAGGGCATCGATACTCCGGAGTAGACTAGCGTATGCGCTTCTCATCCCAGTGTGGGAGATGGTCTGTCCCACAGCCATCAGTACGTCGTACTGGAGATAGTATACGGGTGCTCGTTGGGTTACGAGTACACTGGACAGGACTCGTCGGGAACTGACAGGTTGGTATTATACCTATCGTCAGTCATCAGTTCCCAGGTGACATGAGTACAGCTTAGTCCGCTGACTTGACACTGCCACTTCGCCTCGAGTGTGTTCCCACTGCACTTTGATCACTACCCTACCACGGCTCAAAGGAGTCGTGCAAACAGGTGGTGGTTGGGTGCAGTCCCGAAGCACTTGGAGGCAGTGACGGTTAGACAGGATTCGTCTCTCCCGGTATTGGGGGTTGACATCGCGCTGTGTCTAGGAGAGCCATTACACAAGTAGTCCCTGGCCAGGGCAAACGAGATATACTGGTAGGTTTCCAGTGTCATCTCAGGGTGTTTTGGGCTTCGCTCCGGCACGACTTGTACCGCTATTGGGGGACTGACGTTTACCGCCCCCTAGGCCCGCCATGCGATGTATCAGACGAACAGACCGGACTGTACGGAGACTGTCACATTCAGACTCAGTAGGAGTACAGATGGGGTTTCACCTCGTCAGCCTTCTTGTCGACATCTACCTGGGGACCGTTACGCACAGCTAGTGCCGCTTGCGGTCTGTGGTTAAACCCACTGCCAGCGTAGTGTCGAGTCTTTAGAGTCCCACACAGAGGGTATTCGCCTATGGGCAAAACAGAGTAGAGGTCGCATGACTTTGCGACAGGGTTCGTTCTCATCCGCGCACTTGTGCACGTTTGGAGTCCGGACAGATATTACCAGCGGGCTCTGGTTTGAGCCGGATACTGGTATAGTATTTGGGGTTGCTTTTATCTCTCAGTATTCATGTTCCTCGGAACAAGAATGCAGGTGTGTATGCACAGTTTTTGAGGAGGAGGAAGATGATTTCCATTAGGGTTTCGGAACGGGTGCGTATGCACAGTTGACAGTCGTCTTTTTCCAAACCCTAATGGATTTGTATTATATCATTTAATAATATATAATAAAATGAAATTGTGTCATGGTTAGTTTTTGTTGACTTGTTGACCATGGTTGACTTGTTGACCATGGTTGAACATTTGACTACCATCATTACAAATGCAAGATGCTTTTTCATTCTTGCTTTATTCATTTAATGCATGTAATGATATTAGTCATTCTAAACTAACCATCAAACCTTTTTCATTTTGATTATTGTTATTATTTGATTTTTCTTTTTCTTTTGTTATGGTTGCAAAAGGAAAAGAAAGAGCTCACTTTATCATTCTCACTCTCTCTCTTCATTCTCATCTTCTTCTTCCTCTAGTCAAGAGAAACCTTCTCATGAGTTGAGAATCCTTCTCTTGAAAAACAAAAGCAAACCCTAAACACTCTCTACTCACTCTAGGATCAAGGGTCTAGCAAGCCGGCGATTCTAGTTCACTCCAAGTACGAGAAAGAGCCCAAAGGTCGAGCCTTCGAGGTGGATCCATCTTCGACGGGAGAAGGCGACAAAGGAGAACCATCAACCTCTACAAAGTTTGAAGACGAAGGAGTTCAAGTCTAGGTATAACCATCTTCATCCGAGTAGCTAAACTTCTTTAGCTAGGTTGCTAGTTTTAGTTTAGGTAACGATCCCGACCTTGCATAGTCCATGTTGCTTCTTGCACTAAAAATTTGATTTTTATACCGTTTCCGCCTCCCCGTAAGAACCGGGGGTGGCAACGTGGACTTACAGATCAGCCAGAAGGATTCATTCAAGGTGGGAGCAGCGGTAAAGTGTGCAAGTTGCTCAAGTCCATCTATGGACTGAAGCAGGGATCACGGAGTTGGAACATCTGCTTCGATGATACTGTCAAAGAATTCGACTTTATCAAAAACACAGATGAACCATGCATTTACAGTAAGATTGTAGGGAGAACTGTGGTATTCCTCGTCTTGTACGTGGATGACATTCTTCTAATAGGAAATGATATTCTTATGCTACAGTCAGTCAAAGGTTTCTTGTCGCAGAGGTTCTCCATGAAGGACCTGGGCGATGCCAACTACATTCTGGGGATCCAGATCTATCGTGATAGATCTAAAAGGATGTTGGGACTTTCACAGTCAAGGTACATCGACACCATACTGAAAATATTCAGTATGGAAGATTCCAAGCACGGTAATTTACCGGCTTGTCATGGGATCACCCTCTCCAAAGAGATGTCTCCCAAGACTGATTTGGAAAGGGATCGCATGTCTATTATACCCTACGCTTCTGCGGTAGGCTCTATAATGTATGCGATGTTATATACCAGACCAGATGTAGCATACGCATTGAGCGTTGTAAGCCGGTATCAGTCGGACCCAGGGGAGAAATACTACATAGCGGTAAAGAACATTCTCAAGTACCTGAAAAGGACTAAGGAGATGTTCTTGGTGTATGGAGGAAAAGACCTCCAGATCGAGGCCTTTGCTGACTCCAGCTTCCAGAGTGACAAGGATGACTCCAAGTCCATATCGGGTTATGTCTTTACCCTCAATGGAGGGGCGGTTTGCTGGAAGAGTTCCAAGCAGGAAACCGTTGCCGAGTCAACTATGGAAGCGGAGTAGATAGTAGCTTGCGATGCCGCAAAGGAAGCTGTCTGGATGAAGAAGTTCCTCACGGAGCTTTAGGTGGTTCCTACCAGTGTTGATCCAATACCGCTGTATTGTGACAACAACGGCGCTATAACTTTAGCGAAGGAACCCAGGTCCCATCAGAAGTCCAGGCACATTTTGAGGCGGTACCACCTGATCAGGGAGATCGTGAATCGCCGGGAGATCGAGGTGAAGAGAGTAAATACGGAAGATAACACTGCTGATCCATTCACGAAGGCCATACCCCAGACTCAGTTCGAGCGGCTGATCGAGGTGATAGGTCTTCGATACGCCAGTACATGGCCCTAGTGCAAGTGGGAGATTGTTAGTGTATATGCCCTAGAGGCCATTACTGTATCATACTAGCTTGTATATTACTTAATAGAAGCTTGGGATATTCACAGTTGTATACACAATCTTGCTCAAAATGGTAGTATGCTACTTGGTTTGTTTCTACTTCAATATGTGCATGTGTTTCTTTTAGCATATACCTTATACATATTAGTAGAGCCCTTAGGATCGTTGCTTGATTACCAGCGTTGTGATGGCAGTCACACTAGTGGGGGCTGGGTAATCTACAAGCACATCCTTATGCAGGTCCCTAGTCGTAGGACTATCGAGACAGGGCATCGATACTCCGGAGTAGACTAGCATGTGTGCTTCTCATCCCAGTGTGGGAGACGGTCTGTCCCACAGCCGTCAGTACATCGTACTTGAGATAGTATGCGGGTGCTCGTTAGGTTACGAGTACACTGGACAGGACTCGTCGGGGACTGTTGGTTGGTACTATACCTATCGTCAGTTATCAGTTCCCAGGTGACATGAGTACAGCTTAGTCCGCTGACTTGACACTGTCACTTCGCCTCGAGTGTGTTCCCACTGTACTTAGATTACTACCCTACCACGGCTCAAAGGAGTCGTGCAAACAGGTAGTAGTTGGGTGCAGTCCCGAAGCACTTGGAGGCAGTGACGGTTAGACAGGATTCATCTATCCCGGTATTGGGGGTTGACATCACGCTGTGTCTAGGAGATCCATTACACGAGTAGTCCCTGGCCAGGGCAAGCAAGATATACTGGTAGGTTTCCAGTGTTATCTCAGGGTGTTCTGGGCTACACTCCGACACGACTTGTACCGCTAGTAGGGGACTGACGTTTACCGCCCCCCTAGGCCCACCATGCGATGTATCAGACGAACAGACCGGACTGTACGGAGATTGTAACATCCATTCTCAGTAGGAGTTCAGATGGGTTTCACCTCGTCAGTCTTCTTTTCGGCATCTACCTGGGGACTGTTACGCACAGCTAGTGCCGCTTGCGGTCTGTGGTTAAACCCACTGCCAGCGTAGTGTCGAGTCTTTAGAGTCCCACACAGAAAGCTATTCGCCTTTAAGCAAAAGAGTAGAGGTCGCATGGTTTTGCGACAGGTCGCATGGTTTTGGGACAGGGTTCGGTCGCATCCGTGCACTTGTTCACGTTTAGTGTCCAGACAGTTAACACTAGCGGGCTTTGGTTTAAACCAAATCCTAGTGTACGTTTTTGGATTGGTTTTATCTCGTTTGTATTCGTGTTCCTCGGAACGCGGATGCGGGTGTGTATGCACAGTTGACAGAGAGACAGAGGCAGAGGATTCTCATTGGAGTTGTTGACTGTTGACTGTTCACTGTTGACCATTGACTTTTGCTAAACCCTAATGAGAATAAGAAATATGATTAATGATAATATTAATTAAGTATTATTGTGTCATGGTTGATATGAGGGGTTGACTTTGTTGACTTGTTGACTTTGTTCACCGGTTGACTAGATTGGACTAGTTGACCATCATCATTACAATGGCTATCATTTCATGGCAAAGACTTTTGCTTGCTTGTTTGTTTTTGCAAAATGAGTGCATGAAATGATATGGCCATTTTGACTTGAACCATCACATAATACTCAATTACTATTATGAGTAATCATGGTTTTGGATTATGAGAGCTTGGATGGCAAAAGACTTACTCATTCTCTCATTTCATTTCTCTCTCTTGCTTGAGCTCTCCCTCTTGCTCTTCCTCTTGCTCTCTCTAGCTCAAGGCAACACCCTCTCATGAGTTGAGAAACATTGCCTTAGAGATAAAAGAAAACCCATATCATTTCTCTACTCATCCTAGTTCACAAGGTTTAGCAAACCAAGTGTTCTAGTTTCTTCAAGTTCGAAGAAGAAGCCAAAGGTAGAAGCTTTCAGGTGGATCCATCTTCGGCGCAAGGAGACGACGAGGTGAGGCCGATCCATTCACCGGAAAGAGTTGAAGACGAAGGAGTTCAAGAAAGGTATAACCCCCTAACCGAGTAGGTAAAACTTTTGCTAGGTTTGTTAGTTAGTTGTTTAACAAAGATCCGTATTTTGAGTCCATGTTACCACCTCTTGAAAAATCGTTTTTCATCATTTCCGCAAGCCCGTAAGTACCGGAAGAGGTAACGTGGACTTACAGACATAACCCGACATGGACTTGGAATCATCCTTGTCACTCTGGAAGCTGGAGTCAGCAAAAGCCTCGATCTGGAGGTCTTTTCTGCCATACACCAAGAACATCTCCTTAGTCCTTCTCAGGTACTTGAGAATGTTCTTTACCGCTATCCAGTGTTTCTCCCCAGGGTTTGACCGATACCGGCTTACCACACTCAGTGCATAAGCAACATCTGGTCTGGTACACAATATCGCATACATTATAGAGCCTACCGCAGAAGCGTAGGGTATAATAGACATGCGATCCCTTTCTAAATCGGTCTTGGGAGACATCTCTTTAGAGAGGGTGATCCCGTGACAAGCCGGTAGATTACCGCGCTTGGAATCTTCCATACTGAATCTTTTGAGTATGGTGTCAATGTACCTGGACTGTGAGAGTCCTAATATCCTCTTGGATCTGTCACGGTAGATCCGGATCCCCAAAATGTATGAGGCATCACCTAGGTCTTTCATGGAGAACCTGTGTGACAAGAACCCCTTGATAGATTGTAGCATAGGAATGTCATTTCCTATTAAGAGAATGTCATCCACGTATAAAACGAGGAATACTACAGTTCTCGCTACAAATCTACTATAGATGCATGGTTCATCTAGATTTTTGATAAAGCCAAATTCCTTGACCGTCTCATCAAAACAGATGTTCCAACTCCGCGATGCCTTCTTTAGTAAGTAGATGGACTTAAGCAACTTGCACACCTTTCCGCTGCTCCCGCTCTGAATGAAACCCTCTGGCTGGTCCATATAGACACACTCCTCTAAATTTCCATTTAGAAAAGCGGTCTTTACGTCCATTTGCCAAATCTCATAATCGTGGAAGGCAGCAATGGCAAGAAGGATCCGAATGGATTTCAGCATAGCCACTGGAGAAAAGGTTTCGTCATAGTCCAAGCCAGGTCTTTGACGGAAACCCTTTGCAACAAGTCTAGCCTTATAGGTCTCAACCTGTCCATCTACACCAATCTTCCTTTTGAAGATCCACTTGCATCCTACGGGTTTTACCCCATCTGGAGCAACGTCCAACGTCCATACTTTGTTGGTGTACATGGACTCCATTTCGGTCCGCATTGCATCCAGCCATTTTACCGAGTCAACGCTCTGAATGGCCTGCTGGAAGCTAGTAGGCTCATCACTATCAATGATGCAATCCTCTCTATCCCGTCTATGAGAAAACCGTAGTATCTCTCGAGCGGATGAGACTGCTTACTACTTCTGCGGAGTGGCGTAGGAATGTCCTGATCTTTCGAACCCTCTGGTTCTACTAAGCTTTCAGTAATAGCTCGTGGTTCTAGAATTTCTTCCAGTTCTATTGCGCTCCCACTTATCTGATTTTCTAAAAACTCAGTTTCCAAGAAGTGGGCATGACGAGAAACAAAAACCTTTTGTTCCTCTTTGCAATAGAAGAAATATCCTTTGGAGTTCTTTGGATATCCCACAAACTTGCACTGTACTGAGCGTGCCTCGAGCTTGTCCGCATGCTGCTTTTTGACAAAAGCTGGACATCCCCATGTCTTAATGTGATTAAGATAGGGTCTCTTCCCACACCACATCTGATATGGTGTAGTAGGCACAGTCTTAGTTGGAACTCGGTTCAAAAGGTATGCAGCTGATTCTAGCGCATATCCCCAGAATGATCGCGGTAACTCAGCGTTACTCATCATGGACCATACCATATCCAATAGGGTTCGGTTCCGTCTCTCCGATACACCGTTATGTTGCGGAGTGTATGGAGGAGTAAGCTGAGAGAGAATTCCATTCTCTTTTAAGTAATCCAGGAACTCGGCACTCAAGTATTCACCACCTCGATCAGATCTCAGTGTCTTGATACTTTTTCCTATTTGTTTTTCTACTTCATTCTATGATTCCTGGAATTTTCCAAAGGCTTCGGATTTATGTTTCATTAAGAAGACATAACCGTACCTTGAAAAGTCATCAGTAAAAGTAATGAAGTAAGAATAATCGCTTCGTTCATGCGTAGACATTGGACCGCACACGTCGCTGTGTACGAGTCCCAAGAGCTCGCTCGCTCTTACTCCGTGTCCAGTGAACGGAGTCTTTGTCATCTTTCCTTTAAGACAGGATTGACAAGTTGCATATGATTGATATTCGAACGGATCCAAATATCCTTTTGTATGTAACTTCGTCAACCTTCTCTCATTGATGTGACCCAGTCTACAATGCCATAAGAAAGTCTGATTTGTTTCCGGAGACTTTCTTTTGTGTGTATTCTGGACATTGAAAATCTGTGGTTGGTTTAATGCGTATATACCATTGCTCAATGTACCTGACTCAATCAGAACATGATTAAGGTGAATGTTTACAACATTACTTACAAACGCAAATTCATAACCTTCTTTAGAAATCAAAGATACAGAAATGATATTAAAAGTTGCGTTGGGTACAAAAAAGCAATTACGTAGAACTAAAACATGTCCATCTGACATTCCCAGGTGATAGTCCCCCACGGCCTCAGCATCCATGAGATCGGTGATATGATGTGATTCGTGTTTGGGATACGACAAGTGATTTTTAGCGGGCCTTTGGACGTGTGTTTCACACACGCATTCATACGTATATAGATGGTATCAGTTGTACTAGACTTAGATCAGTAGCCCAGATTACGTGATATGATGATAAGGATACCAGATAATTGATGAGATAATGTGAGATTCACCCATAACCAGCTATTGGGATGTCGTACGACGAGTTACCGTACGAGCTATATATTGATGATTGATCCGCATTCATGACTCGAGGATGTCAGATGATATACGGTATCATACGCGATACTATTGAGGCGGGATCACCGACTCTTATATTTATATTTATATATATCGACTCAGATTTAGGAGGTTACCATACCCCTCCCGATTGACTTGATAGTTAGATCTGTAGTTAGTATAGTAGATGTTAGACTAGACCCGAGTCATACCTATTTCAAAACTAATGAGTCGGAAGTATTTCAAAGATAGGAAAAAGGGACTCTACGGACATTTTCAAAGTTTCATCCTCTCTTAAAAATGCCGTAGCCCTTATTTTACCAAAAACCCCGATTCGTCTTATTTCAAATGGCATAACCGCATGACATATACATATGGATGTGGATTCTTTACTGTTGCGTTGATTATTCGATTTCCGCATATTCATGCTATTCGCATCGCTTTGCAGGTGTAAATGTGTTTATTGCTATGTTAAAACCATGCTGTTAGAACACCAGCACCATTATCGATGATGCAAATGTTCCACGTACACTTGCTTGCCGGCTCACACACTTCATCATCGATAATTGCCATGTCACTACACAGAAGAATTATGGAATCAGGATATGACCCTTGCATGTGCATACTATTATTCCATGTTGCATGATATACTGTTGTACTTGCATTTCATTTATATGTCACATACATCATGCTTTCTGATTATGCGCATTGAGATATGTTGTTTTCATGATATTTCTGGATTTGGGAACCGTGGGTAATTCAAAGAGATTATGTAAATGTTTTAAAAACTCGGTTACCCTTGATATGATATTTCAGCATCCACCATGAGTTATATTGGTTCTGATATATATATGTATACCTCATGTGAGGAGGCGTCGAGGCCGTATGAGGGTACATGGTCGGGCCCGGAGGTACCCCGGGGCAAGAAAGGGATGTCGATGCACCACGCCAATGAGCCCGCCAGGGGAACCATAAACTCCGGTGACATTACCTTTTACTCGGCGGTTATTTTGAGGATACCGACCGGAGTTATGTATGTATGGATACGTCGAAATTCGAGGGTCGAAGCTGGGCACTCGGGTTTTCGAGATAGCGTATGATACGTACCTATCAGGGCCAGTCTTGGTGACAGCGCCTGATAGATGAGGATTTACGTGCCGATGCTAGGCACAGGTTTCATGATGTTTTCGAGCGTCGATGCTAGGCACTCAGGTTCCATGATTTGATTATATCCCCATATTTCCATGCATATGCTTTACGCTATTTACATGCATGATGCTTATTGTCATTGGGTGACACGTGGGCGGGATCCACATACATACAGACTTTGATTACATTGATCATACCTTATATGTATATATAACACTGGATGAGGACGCTGTTATATATGCCCTTACACCAATATTAGTGGAATGGGACGCTAATATATGTGTATTGATATCAATTTAGATACTTCATCATATTTATTCATGCAAAAATAACTCATATTCATGATATGTTATTACCTGAGGCACTTGGCACTACTTACATGTTTAGATGTTACATTGCCACCTTATCAGGATTCAGACTTATCCTTTTGAGGTTTATATATATATATATCTGATCGTATTGACCTAGGATTATGTCATGCATTCGATTTCTGCTTGTAGATATTTTCTATCCACGAGTTGGCAACTCACCCCCGTTGTGCCACAGCTTCTTTCAGGTTTTGCCGTACAGGTTCCATGGCGGCATTTCTGGCACACTGCTTCCTTTGTGGGTGATTTGCTTTGGTAGGTGGGTTCTTTTGCATCAGAACCACCATTGTATATGTATTATTCATTGTATCTAGAAATTCCATCAACCAAAAACTTGTATATTGTTTCAGACTTAGACACTAGTGATGTATTATTTCGACCTTAGAGTCGCGCGTAGTAGTATTACGGTTTTCATGTTATTTGAGTTTCTTTTTGAGTTTTGATCCTCGCCCTTCGGCGTTGTATATTATATTGCTTGCGTGGTTGTGACCGTCGATTTACGAAGTGCTAGCTCCCGCTTGGGGATGCCTTTTATCATTGTATATATATTATTCTTGTTGTACCCCGTTTGGGGCTAGTATTTACAAAGGAAACTCTGCTGAAATTTTTAGAAAGACTATTTTGAAATGCATATTCGGCTTAGTTATTTAAAACCCTTGCTTTTTAAACATGTTTTCTTTACTTCTAAAAACTACTTTTCCTTCATTTATTATTTAAAATGGTTTTAGATTTCTGGGATTTTGGCTTACTTGTATTAGATGGAGTCCTATAGACTTCATATGATTCAAGTGCCAGTCACGGGCTATTTCGGGTCGTGACAAAGTTGGTATCAGAGCGCTAGGTTAACCTTGGTTCGAGTCTAAGTTTGACTATGTGGAGCCTAGGGCGTTTATATATATACGGAACTTAGGCTTGACCTTACGGAACTTAGACTTAGTCGAGGGGGTATTATACCCGAACTTTCGTCGCGTAGGATGACCCTTGGTTGATGGAGTAGGTGACTTCAGTAGTGTGACGTACCGTGTGTATGTTCCGCGGCATACTTACGACACGCCACTCCGCTTAAGGAGCCTTAGGATGTACATTTCCTTGCACAGTATTATATTCATTCCTGATCTATCCTCATCGATACTGGTTATGATTGTGCTGCCACGATCACACGTGCAGAGAAAGATACGGCTAGAGTTGCGTCAGCTTGAGCTCGTCACAGACGAGGACTGACCAGGGCGTGATTCCAGGGACATACGATTGCATTGAGAGGCGTCGTCTTATTGTGTTTTCGCGCCATGAGCGTTTGACGGATCGCTTTCATGAGATTTCTCGGATGTGCTGATCGGTACCAAAGGATCAGGCTACTGCTAGAGGCCATCCAGGATGTGATGACCATTGATATATCGCTTATTCAGGATGATTGAGGTGTTGTTCAGCGTAAAGACGAATGAGCCAGTTGTTGCTGCAAATGACGAGATATCGCCCAGATGATTGGAGCTACTGCAGCACGAGTATATACTTAGAATTATGATGGAAGGTCGCTAGTCACTAAGGATGAAGGACTAGGACATGTGGTTCGTTCTCTTGCCCGATGCAGGGTCATCAGATAGATTGATTCCAGCTAGAGACGACTTCACGCAGATTCGTTGAGAGTCGATAGAGATGATCGAATGTCAGGAGCCCATTTTCCAAATTTAATGTCACGACCCGCAGGGTACGGAACGTGACTGGCACTTAAGTTCACGAAACGTCTAAAGGCGTCCGTAAAATAAGTAAGCCAAAGCCCAGAAAACAAAACCAATGAAGCAAAAGAGTGAAGAAAACCCAATCAATTGAAAGCGAGTTATCAAATAAGTCATGTAAAACACTTTTTAAAACAATACAAATTTTTCCCGAAAATTTCGGCAGAGTCTCCTTTGTAAATACTGACCCCCAAAAATGGGTACAACAAAATATATACATGAATCCACAAAATAGGGCATCCCCAAGCGGGAGCTAGCTCTTCGCCATACGGCGGTCACAAATCCCACGCAATGTAAATGACAACAAGCATAATAAAGCATAATAAAGCATAAGGAAGCATGAAAAAGTAGCATGTCGGCTCAAGTGAGCTCGACCCCAAATACAGTATAAAATCCACAAACCTCACAGTCTCATCTCTAGGTCAATATACAAATATCTGGTAGAACAGTAGATGGAGTACACTAGATACAAGAATATACAAGGTGATACCAAAAAAAAACAACATAACCCACCTATGAGCAAATCTCGAGCTCAGGCAAAAGAGGCAAAAGACAAGTGCGCCCGCCGCTACTGAACTGACGGAGCGGACCTGCAAAAGACTGTGGCACAACGGGGGTGAGTTGCCAACTCGTGAGTAATAAATAACATCTACAAAGGCTATCGTATGCATGCACACAAGCATCCTAGCATCTAAAATACAGGTAAGACTGGATGCACTAGCAGGTGTGTATATAACATCAGTGTAATAATATGCATGCAACATGAAAATCTGAGGTCTCAATAGGTATATATAAGAAATATTTTATCTCTTTTTGAATGCCAGCATAATGCCAATGAATCGACGAAAATCGGTGTCCAGCAACGACACCCAAAAGCTGTCTCAAATCTCACAAATGTATCTCTGGCCTCAGCCGTCCGGCTGACCCATCTCAAATATCAATATCTCATCATCTAGCGGCCACGGTCGGTATCCTCTGGATATCCGCCGTCCCAAACAGTCACCGGTAGGTAATCCGTCCCCTGCCAGGCTCAACGTCATCACCACATTCCTCTTGCCCCGGGGTACCTTACCGGGCCCACCATGTACCCGTGCCGGTTCCTCCACTCCTCGACACGGATTTCCAAAGCCACAGCAAACTCATGGTGGACGACACTTACATCACTAGAAAACCGCAATTTACATGTTTTAAAAATATCATAAGTTTGGAAATTTTGCGGCTTTCCCCCGAAATCCAGCAATATCATAAAATCTCAAGAAATCCTCATAAGTGCATATATCAATGATAATGAATGCGTATGATATCAATAATCAAGTTGCGATGTGTGATTAATGGATTAAGCATGAACAATTAATATGATGAAGTACATGCACATGAATAGCAATTCTACGGTTTCATTTTAAGGAATTAAAGGCAATAGCACCAGTTTAAGTATCAATTAGTAAAAGGTTTAAATTAAAGGTTATCTAGTGTGGTGGCATGGCAATTACCAGGGTGTGTGTGTAAACGTGAATAGTGCTCGTGCTGCATATAAAAACCTGGTAATGGTGCATGTGTCCTACAATTGAGTTTGCGTATATGGGTATAACCTATCGATCTAATTGCAGCAATTATCATGCCAGTATTATTATTCTAATGTCACAAGTGATTATCCAATTTACTATTTTCCAGTTTACTAAATCTATCGGGCGACTTGCGCCATCCAGACGATCGTCCCCCGTAGATGTTAAATCTACTCACCGGGATCCCTGGCTAGCTGTGTCCAATCACCGCCTTTCCCTTTCGCGCCGCGTCTGACGTCTCCGCGACCGAACCTGGAATTTACATCAATACCAAACATAAGGTTACGTATCAAGAACGACGCAAAACCCCAACGAAACTACTAAGGTTCGCTAGCTAGGTACAACGTGCACAAAGTGCGCGGACACACGCGAAAATCGCAAAAACTGCCAAAAACGCCGATTTGGGTCACCCGGCAAAACTAAAACCCGACTACCCAAAAACCGCACTCACGCATCCTAAAAGTCGTAGGACAAGCCAACAAAATCATCAAGATGCCACAATTAACTCATCACATAACTTTGATAAAAATCTAGTAAGCAGAAATTGCAATTTGATGCAAACATCGACAATATAGCGACAAAGTCAACACCACCCAACACCAACATTCCAAACTAACCAAAAAGTTAGCCAATACACAAATTCTAAACCATTAACTAAGCTTAAAAACCTAATTTACATAACAAAACCTTTTCTTGATTTTTGTACTTAGCAAACATAACCCAAACTATATATGAAATCCTTACTTTAACACTATATTTTAGCCTAATAAGCAAATTAACCACTTAGATTAAGGTTAGAAAAACACTAGATAGCAAATTAGGTTTAATCACTTAAATAATGCTTTCTAAAACTTAATCCACTCACTAATCATGTTTCAAATACCATTTCCATACATAACCCTCTCTTGAAAAACCTTAAAACAACAACTTTACAACTAAAATCAACTTCTAAAATTACCTAAATTAGCATAATTAAAGACTACATAACAAGGTAACCATATAGATTAGTTTACTAACAACTAGATTAACTAATAAACAACTTAATTTAACTATTATGGCTTTCAAACCCTAGTTAGAATTTTCAAACAAAAATCTAAGAAAACTAGATTAAACTACACTAAATTAACACTAAACCATAACACATAAGCACTTAAACAAAGAATTTAACAAGATAGAATTTATACCTCTTGATCAATAGATCAAGCAAGAAAGTTTCCTCCAAATGATGGCCTCAAACACCAAGATCCAAGCAAGAATGGCTAAGGAAAATGATAGCATAAGGATTTTGTATGGATTTTTGAATAAACTATGGATTTTGATGTGGTTTTTTGATGAAATTTGAAGAAAAATGAAAAGAAAAGAGAGGAAGAAGAGGGGGTTTCAGTTTCGGCCAGAGGAGGTAAGGGGGAGGGTGTGGGCAAGTGGGGAAAAGTCTTGGTTCAAGTTTCCAAAGTCAATGTATCATATTTTAACCATTATATTTAAAATAATACCATAAACTATCAAATTAACACAAGAAAGGAACCAAGAAGAGAGAGACCAGAATTTCTGGACTTGGCCAAGACTTGGGCTGTTCTTGGGCTGAGGGAAAAGATAGAGGGGTGTTACAAAAGAAATTTTATGCAAAAAGGCCCCCTACAACTCAAAAATTGCAAGTTTTAGCCCAAAAATTCAATAAATTCGTTTCAATTCATAAAAATTGGTTAAAAATCAAAATAAATTACTAAAAATTCATGTTATCACTAGATTATAATTATCATAATTTTAGAGATTAAAATTAGCCCGGAAAAATTTGTATTTATCGCTTATTTAATGTATTTTCTTACCGGCTTAAATAATATTAAAAAATTGAAAAATAGGGAAAAATTTTTAAATGACCAAAATTTCATATTAAACTCATTAGCTACTAAAAACAAGTAATTACCTATCCACTTTAAGTATAATTAGCCCTAAACTGCAAAATATCGAGAAAGACGGTTTTCGGAAAAATACCGAATTTTCACCGAATTTCAAGAAAACACCAAAACGACTTTTCAAGACGCTACAATCTTCCCCCCTTAAAGAAATTCGGTCCCCGAATTTAAAAATATAGCTACGCGTACCTTCAAAGAGATGGGGATATTTCTTCCTCATCTCGCCCTCGGTCTCCCAGGTAACCTCCTCGCTGCTCGGGCTACGCCAAAGGACCTTGACGGTTGGTATAATCTTCGATCTCAACTTCTTCACCTGCCGATCCAGGATGGCCACCGGCTGCTCTGCAAAAGAAAGGTCGCGCTCTAGCTGGACTGTCGGGTGCTGAATCGCATGCGAAGGGTCGTGAAGGTACTTGCGGAGCATCGAAACATGAAAAACGGGGTGAACATCGGGAAAGCTGGGTGGAAGAGCCAAACGATATGCAACAGCGCCGACACGCTCGAGGATCTCGAAGGGACCTACGAATCTAGGGCTAAGCTTCCCCTTTCGCCCAAAACGCATCACGCCCTTCATCGGTGAGACCTTCAGAAAAACATGGTCGCCAACTGCGAACTCTAAACTGCGACGGCGCCTGTCTGCATACGATTTCTGCCTGCTCTGAGCCGCTCTCATCCGGTCTCGGATCAACTGTATCTTCGCTGTCGTCTCCTCAACAAGCTGCGGCCCCAAAATACTGCTCTCGCTGAGCTCTGTCCAACAAACGGGCGATCTGCATCTCCTCCCATACAATGCCTCGAAAGGTGCCATCTGAATAGTATCCTGGAAGCTGTTGTTGTAGGAGAACTCCACTAGAGGTAAATGACGATCCCAGCTACCCCCAAAGTCTAAAACGCACGCTCTGAGCATGTCCTCGAGAGTCTGAATGGTCCGCTCTGACTGTCCGTCTGTCTGCGGATGAAACGTTGTGCTGAAGCTCAAACGAGTGCCCAAAGCCTCCTGAAGTCTCTGCCAAAGTCGGCTGGTGAACTGAGTGCCTCGATCTGACACGATACAAGTCGGTACGCCATGTAGTCGCACGATCTCGTCAATATAGAGCTGAGCATACTGAGCGAAGCTGAAAGTCGTCTTCACTGGCAGGAAGTGAGCCGCTTTCGTCAATCTATCCACGATCACCCAGATGGAGTCGTACCCTCGACTGGTCCTGGGTAGACCCACAACGAAGTCCATCGAAATCTGCTCCCATTTCCACTCTGGAATGGGTAACGGCTGTAGCTCTCCTGCGGGCCTCTGGTGCTCGGCCTTGACTTGCTGACAAGTCAGGCATCTCGAAACGAACTCCGCAATGTCCCTCTTCATCCCGTCCCACCAGTAGGTCTCTCTCATATCATGGTACATCTTGGTGGAACCGGGGTGGACACTATACACTGATCGGTGTGCCTCCTCGAGAATGTCGCGCCGTAATCCATCAGCATCTGGTACGCACAGTCTAGATCCATATCGTAAAATTCCCTGATCGTCAACCATGAACTCGGAAAATCTGCCCTGTCCCATCTGTGCCATGATCTCTGAGCAACGGTCGTCACTACGCTGTGCCTCATATATACGGTCAAGCAACTGTGGGCGTGCACGAACATGCGCGAGCTGTCCCCCTGTCTGAGTGAACTCGAACTCAACTCGGCTGTCGCACAACATCTGCCATTCTGCTGACGACTGCCTCTGCACTGCGCGCAAAAAGGATAGACTACCCCCGGGCCTCCTACTCAACGCATCTGCCACCACATTCGCCTTGCCGGGGTGATATAAGATCTCGCAGTCGTAGTCTTTCACCAACTCCATCCAACGACGCTGTCTGAGGTTCAGGTCTCGCTGCTGAAATATGTACTTTAAGCTCTTGTGATCGGTGAATATCTGACATGACTCGCCGTAAAGGTAATGTCGCCAAATCTTCAGTGCAAAGACCACTGCAGCCATCTCCAAATCATGAGTGGGGTAGTTCTGTTCATGCTTCTTCAACTGCCGAGAAGCATAAGCGATCACCCGGCCATGCTGCATCAAAACGCATCCTAATCCCACTCGCGAAGCATCACAGTAGACAACAAATCCGCCTGATCCCGAAGGTAAAGATAATACCGGCGCCGTAGTCAAACATGTCCGCAGCTGCTGAAAACTGCGCTCGCACTCCTCCGTCCAGACGAAAGGAACTCCCTTCCGGGTCAAACTGGTCAACGGTGCAGCTATACGGGAGAAGTCCTGAACAAAACGCCTGTAGTAGCCCGCCAAGCCTAGAAAACTATGGATCTCAGTAACCGATGTAGGTCGGGGCCACTGCTGAACAGCCTCAATCTTCTTCGGGTCCACACAAATGCCGTCTCTCGTAACCACGTGACCCAAGAATCCGACCCTGTCCAGCCAGAATGCACACTTGGAGAACTTCGCGAACAGCTGGTGCTCCCTCAGAGTCTGTAACGTAATCCGCAAGTGCTGCTCGTGCTCCTCTCTGCTCCGGGAGTACACCAAGATATCGTCGATAAACACGATGATGAACAAGTCAAGATACGGCCTGAATGTACGGTTCATCAAATCCATAAATGCTGCTGGGGCGTTGGTGAGTCCGAACGACATCACCAAAAACTCGTAGTAGCCATAGCGTGTACGGAAAGCTGTCCTCGGTATATCCTCCTGTCGGACTCGCAGCTGATGGTATCCTGATCGCAAGTCGATCCTCGAAAAATACCCCGCACCCTGAAGCTGGTCGAACAAATCATCAATGCGCGGCAACGGATATCTGTTCCGAATGGTAACTTTGTTCAGCTGGCGGTAGTCGATACACAAGCGCAAACTTCCATCCTTCTTCTTGACAAACAGGACTGGAGCACCCCACGGAGAAACACTCGGTCGAATAAGCCCCTTATCCAACAAATCCTGCAACTGATCCTTCAGCTCTCGAAGCTCTGCCGGGGCCATCCGATAAGGCGGTATAGAAATAGGCCCCGAACCGGGAATCAAATCAATGCAGAACTCAACATCGCGCTCAGGCGGTAGCCAAGGTAGCTCATCAGGGAAAACATCAGGGAACTCACAAACTACCGGGACCTGGTCCAACGGAACCTCTGTAGCTCGAGTATCACAAACAAACGCTAAGAATCCCTGACATCCCTTCCGCAAGAGCTGACCAGCGCGAAGAGAAGAAATTAAGCTGGGAAGGGCGACACTGCGGTCTCCCTGAATAACAAGGACTGGCTCTCCCGGAAAGCTAAATCTGACTGCCTTCTCACGGCAGTCCACCGAAGCATAACAAGTGGCTAGCCAATCCATGCCCAGAAGCACATCAAAGTCCAACATATCGAGGAGTATCAAATCAACTGATGAATCCCTCTCCCCGATACGAACGGAACACAAACGAAATACAAACCGAGCGACAAACGACTCGCCTACCGGAGTAACAACAACAAGCGGCTGGTCTAACGACGACGACTCACGGCCCAACATCGGTGCAAAGTGTGTAGAGACGTACGAATGTCTGGAACCTGGGTCGAATAATACCCGTGCGTCGAAAGAACAAACTGGCAAGGTACCTGTCACGACGGCATTGGATGCCTGCGCATCCTGCGGTGTCAAAGCAAAAACTCGGGCCTGTCCTCCACCGATAGCGGGCTGACCTCGACCTCGGCCTCTGCCTCCTTGTCCTCTCTGAACAGGACCGCCGCGTCCACGGCCTCTCGGTGCACCTAACTGGCGTGGAGCATCGCCTGGGGTAGGAAGTAGGGCTCTCTGAGGAGGGGGTGGTGATGGTGGTAGGGTCACGTGCGGAACTGTCGCTGCTCCCTGTCGTCTCACCGGGCAGTCTCTGACAAGATGGTGCAAACTCCCGCACCCAAAACATCCTGGCGACGGCTGCTGCCCCTGGGGATAAGAACCATATAACTGTCCCCGTCCAAATCCTCTGCCTGGCCTATCTCTCGGAAAGAATCTGGCGCGCTGCCTCTGAGGCGGTACATCGGTGCGCATCCTCTTCGGCCCAGAAACGGCCGAAGTCTGTGATATGCGTGCCTCCATCCGCAATGCCGTATCCCTAGCAGCTGAATAAGTGTCGTAGCGCTGGGCGCCAATGGCAAGATATAGCTGGGCATCAAGTCCCTGTACGAACCTCTTCACCATCTTCTCCTCGGTATCCACCAAATACTGAGCATATCGGGACAACTGAGTAAACTGGATGTCATACTCAGACACCGTCATCCCAGGTGTCTTGACTAAGGCCTCGAAACTGCGAGCTCTGGCATCACGAACGCTCTCTGGAAGGAAACGGGCTAGAAAGACCGCTGTAAACTCGACCCAAGTCATAGGCGGTAGATCTGCAGCTCGACCTCTCAAGACTGACTCCCACCATGTCTGCGCGAGACCCTCTAGCCGGAAACTCGCAAGCTCTACCCATCGATCATCCGAACATCTCAGCGAATGGCAGATCCTGGCTAAACTGTCAAGGAACGTCTGTGGGTCCTCCGCTGCCTCGGTGCCGGTGAATACTGGAGGTCTCAGCCTCATGAAATCCTGTAGTGAAACCGGAATGGCCACGGTGGTGGTAGTAGGAGCAGGTATCATGGTCGTCTGTGATGTAGTAGGTACGTCATCCGGCCTCGGTGTACGACTGGCTGCAACTAGGGATCCTACCATCTGACGCAGCTCCTGCATGCCTCCCATCATCTGTCGCAACTCCTCCATACCGGTCTCGAGCCTATCCATACGGCTTGGGGAAGGTGGATCGGTCTGTCCCTGCGGCGTAGGCATACCACCCTGCTCAGTCCTAGTCTCGGACGAGCCAGCTCGAATCTCGTCTCTGGCGGCAGCCCTCTGTGCCCTCGTAGCCTTCGGCGGCATAGTGGCTGTTACAGGAAAACGGATAGTAAGAACAGTGCAATAGGATCATAAGATACACGGAATTGAAGAAGGAAATTTCCAAGCAAGTATCCTAAAGTCACTTAGACGGAGTACCGTATCGTAAGTATGCCGCGGACATACGCACGCTACGTTACCCTGCTTAAGTCACTTACTCCATCTACCAAGGGTCATCCTACACTCACAAAGGTAAAACCTATCGCTCTGATACCAACTTTGTCACGACCCGCAGGGTACGGAACGTGACTGGCACTTAAGTTCACGAAACGTCTAAAGGCGTCCGTAAAATAAGTAAGCCAAAGCCCAGAAAACAAAACCAATGAAGCAAAAGAGTGAAGAAAACCCAATCAATTGAAAGCGAGTTATCAAATAAGTCATGTAAAACACTTTTTAAAACAATACAAATTTTTCCCGAAAATTTCGGCAGAGTCTCCTTTGTAAATACTGACCCCCAAAAATGGGTACAACAAAATATATACATGAATCCACAAAATAGGGCATCCCCAAGCGGGAGCTAGCTCTTCGCCATACGGCGGTCACAAATCCCACGCAATGTAAATGACAACAAGCATAATAAAGCATAATAAAGCATAAGGAAGCATGAAAAAGTAGCATGTCGGCTCAAGTGAGCTCGACCCCAAATACAGTATAAAATCCACAAACCTCACAGTCTCATCTCTAGGTCAATATACAAATATCTGGTAGAACAGTAGATGGAGTACACTAGATACAAGAATATACAAGGTGATACAAAAAAAAACAACATAACCCACCTATGAGCAAATCTCGAGCTCAGGCAAAAGAGGCAAAAGACAAGTGCGCCCGCCGCTACTGAACTGACGGAGCGGACCTGCAAAAGACTGTGGCACAACGGGGGTGAGTTGCCAACTCGTGAGTAATAAATAACATCTACAAAGGCTATCGTATGCATGCACACAAGCATCCTAGCATCTAAAATACAGGTAAGACTGGATGCACTAGCAGGTGTGTATATAACATCAGTGTAATAATATGCATGCAACATGAAAATCTGAGGTCTCAATAGGTATATATAAGAAATATTTTATCTCTTTTTGAATGCCAGCATATTGCCAATGAATCGACGAAAATCGGTGTCCAGCAACGACACCCAAAAGCTGTCTCAAATCTCACAAATGTATCTCTGGCCTCAGCCGTCCGGCTGACCCATCTCAAATATCAATATCTCATCATCTAGCGGCCACGGTCGGTATCCTCTAGATATCCGCCGTCCCAAACAGTCACCGGTAGGTAATCCGTCCCCTGCCAGGCTCAACGTCATCACCACATTCCTCTTGCCCCGGGGTACCTTACCGGGCCCACCATGTACCCGTGCCGGTTCCTCCACTCCTCGACACGGATTTCCAAAGCCACAGCAAACTCATGGTGGACGACACTTACATCACTAGAAAACCGCAATTTACATGTTTTAAAAATATCATAAGTTTGGAAATTTTGCGGCTTTCCCCCGAAATCCAGCAATATCATAAAATCTCAAGAAATCCTCATAAGTGCATATATCAATGATAATGAATGCGTATGATATCAATAATCAAGTTGCGATGTGTGATTAATGGATTAAGCATGAACAATTAATATGATGAAGTACATGCACATGAATAGCAATTCTACGGTTTCATTTTAAGGAATTAAAGGCAATAGCACCAGTTTAAGTATCAATTAGTAAAAGGTTTAAATTAAAGGTTATCTAGTGTGGTGGCATGGCAATTACCAGGGTGTGTGTGTAAACATGAATAGTGCTCGTGCTGCATATAAAAACCTGGTAATGGTGCATGTGTCCTACAATTGAGTTTGCGTATATGGGTATAACCTATCGATCTAATTGCAGCAATTATCATGCCAGTATTATTATTCTAATGTCACAAGTGATTATCCAATTTACTATTTTCCAGTTTACTAAATCTATCGGGCGACTTGCGCCATCCAGACGATCGTCCCCCGTAGATGTTAAATCTACTCACCGGGATCCCTGGCTAGCTGTGTCCAATCACCGCCTTTCCCTTTCGCGCCGCGTCTGACGTCTCCGCGACCGAACCTGGAATTTACATCAATACCAAACATAAGGTTACGTATCAAGAACGACGCAAAACCCCAACGAAACTACTAAGGTTCGCTAGCTAGGTACAACGTGCACAAAGTGCGCGGACACACGCGAAAATCGCAAAAACTGCCAAAAACGCCGATTTGGGTCACCCGGCAAAACTAAAACCCGACTACCCAAAAACCGCACTCACGCATCCTAAAAGTCGTAGGACAAGCCAACAAAATCATCAAGATGCCACAATTAACTCATCACATAACTTTGATAAAAATCTAGTAAGCAGAAATTGCAATTTGATGCAAACATCGACAATATAGCGACAAAGTCAACACCATCCAACACCAACATTCCAAACTAACCAAAAAGTTAGCCAATACACAAATTCTAAAC
Organism: Agapanthus africanus; assembly: GCA_030015575.1. Lineage (NCBI taxonomy): Eukaryota > Viridiplantae > Streptophyta > Magnoliopsida > Asparagales > Amaryllidaceae > Agapanthus > Agapanthus africanus. The sequence goes on along the minus strand of JASDDO010000006.1, from coordinate 50,418,872 downwards.
CATTAACTAAGCTTAAAAACCTAATTTACATAACAAAACATTTTCTTGATTTTTGTACTTAGCAAACATAACCCAAACTATATATGAAATCCTTACTTTAACACTATATTTTAGCCTAATAAGCAAATTAACCACTTAGATTAAGGTTAGCAAAACACTAGATAGCAAATTAGGTTTAATCACTTAAATAATGCTTTCTAAAACTTAATCCACTCACTAATCATGTTTCAAATACCATTTCCATACATAACCCTCTCTTGAAAAACCTTAAAACAACAACTTTACAACTAAAATCAACTTCTAAAATTACCTAAATTAGCATAATTAAAGACTACATAACAAGGTAACCATATAGATTAGTTTACTAACAACTAGATTAACTAATAAACAACTTAATTTAACTATTATGGCTTTCAAACCCTAGTTAGAATTTTCAAACAAAAATCTAAGAAAACTAGATTAAACTACACTAAATTAACACTAAACCATAACACATAAGCACTTAAACAAAGAATTTAACAAGATAGAATTTATACCTCTTGATCAATAGATCAAGCAAGAAAGTTTCCTCCAAATGATGGCCTCAAACACCAAGATCCAAGCAAGAATGGCTAAGGAAAATGATAGCATAAGGATTTTGTATGGATTTTTGAATAAACTATGGATTTTGATGTGGTTTTTTGATGAAATTTGAAGAAAAATGAAAAGAAAAGAGAGGAAGAAGAGGGGGTTTCAGTTTCGGCCAGAGGAGGTAAGGGGGAGGGTGTGGGCAAGTGGGGAAAAGTCTTGGTTCAAGTTTCCAAAGTCAATGTATCATATTTTAACCATTATATTTAAAATAATACCATAAACTATCAAATTAACACAAGAAAGGAACCAAGAAGAGAGAGACCAGAATTTCTGGACTTGGCCAAGACTTGGGCTGTTCTTGGGCTGAGGAAAAAGATAGAGGGGTGTTACAAAAGAAATTTTATGCAAAAAGGCCCCCTACAACTCAAAAATTGCAAGTTTTAGCCCAAAAATTCAATAAATTCGTTTCAATTCATAAAAATTGGTTAAAAATCAAAATAAATTACTAAAAATTCATGTTATCACTAGATTATAATTATCATAATTTTAGACATTAAAATTAGCCCGGAAAAATTTGTATTTATCGCTTATTTAATGTATTTTCTTACCGGCTTAAATAATATTAAAAAATTGAAAAATAGGGAAAAATTTTTAAATGACCAAAATTTCATATTAAACTCATTAGCTACTAAAAACAAGTAATTACCTATCCACTTTAAGTATAATTAGCCCTAAACTGCAAAATATCGAGAAAGACGGTTTTCGGAAAAATACCGAATTTTCACCGAATTTCAAGAAAACACCAAAACGACTTTTCAAGACGCTACATTTAAAGTATTCGAAAAAACGTGCAAGCAATTCTATAGACCCTCTAGAAGAATGAAACCCTAACTCGACATAATGACCGTGTGAAAGCCTTTGAACCTTAGGGTTTATGGCAGTTCCGCGGCGCCATTAGTGAGGCTTAGGTTTGCCCTTCTACGGCTGGACCACTGATGCTGTGGTATGTACTCGATACTATTAAACTGTACCCAAGATGTTGATCTCTTAGGGGATTATAAGGTTTTGACAAATCGATCGGATGGTTCGACATCTTTCGGATATCATGTGATGGGACATATTGCTTGGGAGACTCCAGATACGAGTATAGCCATTGGAGCGTCGTCCATGCAGCCACGATGAGATGAGTCCGAAGCAGTCGACATCAGAGAAAAGTAGAGTAAGAGATTCGAGAAAGACCTCGACAGGACCTTTCTGGAATACTATACGGGAAGACCTGGACCCAGGAGTAGTCATATTGCGCACACCCAGCAGGCCAGAGTTCGGCATCGTCGACGAGATAGTTGACCAGGTTCGGATAAAGGACCTCACCCAGATGCATTGTGAGTTGATCGAGGACGGACGAGTATTGAGTATTCCTCCGATGGTTGGAATGAGTTTCCGAGGACCTGTTCGGCCAGATATCTTCTACAGAGTGATGCAGCTATAGAGTACACGATTTCGAGTCCGTGCGAGAGACTTCGGATTGACCGTGGCCGAGAACAGTTGCAGTGTGTAGATAGAATGACGTGAAGTCATAGTGGACGGCGATAAAGACAAGTGGAACCAGGGGTTCGTGCGAGATGCTGACGAACTGTCATTACTTCCGGTCGAGACTAGAGACCTGATATTCTTACAGAGGCATTGGGATACGGCCAGTTTCCGAGGAAATGTGTGTGGAACACTCAGATGTCCAGAAAACGAGAAAGGATTATGTAAGAGTACCGGCCTCCGTACAGTTCGGCATAGGCAAGATCGGAAGATACCCTGAGCAGGATTCCTTCCAGGACACTGCTGCAATGATATTTGCACCGAGGATCAAATATGTCACGTGCATTCAGAGAGCCAGAGACCGACGCCAGTGACATGCAGCTTTACGAGTGGTCGTGATGATTGACCGAGAGATGACCAGAGAAGTGCCAGAACGGAATCGTCCCCGTTAGCACACCTGACAGGGCCGATGAGCCGATGGATCATGAGATTGGTAATCCACAGAGAAGATAAGGACCCAGAGACAGAGGACGCCAGACCGTGAGCAAGAGGGAAGTAGATATCTTGCGCTGCTAGCATTGGATGCACCGACACATTCCTGGCTTTGAAGGAGGATATACCAACGACGGTATTTATGATTTGTGATTTTGTGATTCGATTATCACATATCCGTCACCTTGGATTTCGGTATTTTGGGCGATCTATTCACATGATTTAGTCTTGATGGCTGAGCTTCCTGATATTTATTATCATGCACCATGGTTGCACCTACTGGGTATTTATACTTTGCGCATAGTTATTACTCTTGAGGTATTGATTGTGATTTCATGCCTATTTTATGCCGGTGATTTGATTTACGCTTCCAGCATAGTTTTCATGCACTTTTAGTGTTTTAATTTGATTTGTGCACGCTGATACACACGGTTGTGAGATTATCCACCGCGGTATACCTGATTTAGATTGAACCGTATTGTATACCGTCGACTTTGATTCTGATATTGATGTTGATTTCTTGCACTCCATGCTTTTGATTTGGATTCTCGCGCGTGTTGAGCGCATGTTTTGAGATACGATTTTGGTGCACACCAGATGCACTAAATCGGGATTCTTCGTGCATGTCAGATGCACCTGATTTTACTGTCGGGCACACACGTTGCCTATGACAGATGATTCGTGCACACCCGTTGCACCTAGATGTTGTTTCTGTGCACATGTATGGCACATATATGGATTTTGATTTCCGTGCGCACTAGACGCACAGGGTATTCTTATATACATTTTATGGATTGATTTCTTATGGAGTAGTACATTTTGATGATATTTGCTATGTGTTTTCGTACTGAGCGGGATTAGTCAGAGGACAGTGCCCGCATATTTTTGGCATGCATTTGCTTCAGCCATTTACATGTATAGATTTGATATTTACATGTATAGTTCTGATTTATATCATATTGGTTTTGTTTTGGGTTTTGAAATTTGTGTTTTTATCATGACTCTGATGATTGTGGGATGCTTGACGGAGTTTCGATTTTGAGTTATCTGCTCATTACTTATGCGCATGCATTGCGCTATGATGCGTTTTATGTATTGATGATTTCGGAGCCCCGACAATTTGGATTTTACTGATATGTTTTAGAATTTGGGGGTTTAAATTTAAATTCGGGGATTGAATTTTTTTAAGGGGGGAAGATTGTAACATTTCAAAAAATAAAATAAAATATTATTTTTGGGAATTTTTATAATTTAATATTATTTTAATGAATATTTTAATATTTCGGTATAATTAAATACAGATAAATAGGAAAAAATTTCGAAAAATTATGGAAAATTCTAAAATAGGGTATTTTATGGGATTATGCCATTTTTAAGTTTTTATGATTAATTATATGCTAATTTAGTGCTAATCGCGATTAAAAATCGCTAGTCGATTTTTTAGCACTTTTGTGCAAAACATGCACATATCATTTTTCTTTTTTACACTTGTGCATTTCTACCATGGCTTTTCATTTGGGTTTACTATTAGTGTGAGAAGGAAATTAGAGGGAAAAGAAAAGAAAAGAAAAGGAAAAGGGAATAAAGAAATAGGCATGGGCATGAGAGAGAGTATTTGGTCTTCTTTGACTTAGCTCCCCCTCCATTTACTTCACCATTTCCTCTCCCTCTCCCTCAACTCCCTGCTACTGCTGCTGTTCCTTCTCCCTCCCCACTTCACCTCCTCAAAACACCTCTAAAACAACTCCAAAACCCCACTCTCATTTCACTAAAAAGATGCACAAGCTCAAGACCAACACATTGGACCAAGAAAGCAAGGATTTTGGCCACTAAGGGCAACTCAAGAAAATTCTTGAGTTACCAAATGAGGTATTTTATGGACCATTAGCTTAGTTTTTGTATTACTTATACCCCTATGTTATGATTGAATCGATGTCGGGTGATTTTGTGGACTTAAGGAAAACCTAGTTAGGGTTTGAGGGAATTTTGGGTTGTGATGTGAAATTGAGCTCAGTAGAGATTATACAAACACCCTAGTGCTTGAATTGAGACCCAAACCTGAGACTTGAAACCCGGAATACGGATTTAGAAACCGATATCGGAAAATTTGTGAAATCTGTGAAGGTTATATGAGATCTTCTATCACCCCGAGACTCTGAAAATTATTTTGGATTGACAGTGAGATGTGCAGGCACCCAGGAAGTTATCACCAAGACCCTAGCCCCTACCTCCCTAACCCGGCCACCAATTAATGGATTATGGCCGCAAATTGCGGCCAGACCAGTGGGGAATTGGCTCGTTTTGGTTTTGGTGCCCCTTTATCAGTAGATTAGACCCCTGGCATGTGCAAAATTGTCCAATTTGACCTAGGGTTAAATCTGGAGCCTTTTTCTTTAGTTGCTGTTTTGGATTCGTGTTTCCGTATTCCGTATTTTGAATTCTGGATTTGCGTATTGCGTTTTACCTCGAATACTTGGCGTTTATACGACGATATCGAGGATTGTTCGATGGTTTTGAAAGCGTACCCATAGGTTCTAACCTATAGGTCCCTTAGCGTATCATTTTGGGTTTCGTGTGTCGCTTTAGTTTTGACTTGGTTTTAATACGCATTTATGATACTTTGATGTGTAGGTACCCCATGAAGACTTCGGGACGACAAGCAAGCGTGTGGCGACGTCGACAAATGAAGACGCAAGGTGAGTAGATTATATCTACGGGGGAAGTCGGGTGGATGGCGTATAGCACCCCCGCAGTCCGAAGTTGGTATACTATATGTATATATTATATATATATGATAGCTTATAGTGTCGTGGATTATTTGAGATGTGTTAGGTGTAATATGGATAGATTAGGGTTAGAAGTAAACTAGTATAGTTCCTAGTTGCGAACCCTAGAATAGGTTTACACCCACAGGCACACACATACTTATTGCTATACTTATGCTTGATTGATGACGATAGTGGATGATATTTGGAGATGAGTTGATGATTTGGGCATAGTGCCATGAGATCGGTGATATGATGTGATTCGTGTTTGGGATACGACATGTGATTTTTAGCGGGCCTTTGGACGTGTGTTTCACACACGCATTCATACTTATATAGATGGTATCAGTTGTACTAGACTTAGATCAGTAACCCAGATTACGTGATATGATGATAAGGATACCAGATAATTGATGATATAATGTGAGATTGACCCGTAACCAGCTATTGGGATGCCGTACGACGAGTTACCGTACGAGCTATATATTGATGATTGATCCGCACTCATGACTCGAGGATGTCAGATGATATACGGTATCGTACGCGATACTATTAAGGCGGGATCACCGACTCTTATATTTATATTTATATATATCGACTTAGATTTAGGTGGTTTCCATACCCCTCCCGATTGACTTGATAGTTAGATCTGTAGTTAGTATAATAGATGTTAGACTAGACCCGAGTCATACCTATTTCAAAACTAACGAGTCAGTAGTATTTCAAAGATAGGAGAAAGGGACTCTACGGACATTTTCAATGTTTCATCCTCTCTTAAAAACGTCGTGGCCCTTATTTTACCAAAAACCCCGATTCTTCTTATTTCAAATGGCATAACCGCATGACATATACATATGGATGTAGATTCTTTACTGTTGCGTTGATTATTCGATTTCCACATATTCATGCTATTCGCATCGCTTTGCAGGTGTAAATGTGTTTATTGCTATATTAAAACCATGCTGTTAGAACACCAGCACCATTATCGATGATGCATATGTTCTACGTACACTTGCTTGCCGGATCACACATATCATCATCGATAATTGTGTAAGTCCATGCTACCCTTCCCCGGTTCTTACGGGGTTGCGGAAGTGGTGAAAAACGATTTTCAAGAGGGTGGTAACATGGACTACCAATACGGATCTTTGTTAAACGACTAACTAACAACCTAACAAGAGTTTACCTACTCGGTTAGGGGGCTATACCTTTCTTGAACTCCTTCGTCTTCAACTCCTCCCGGTGTACGGATCGGCCTCACCTCGTCGTCTCCTTGCGCCGAAGTTGGATCCACTCGAAAGCTTCTACCTTTGGCTTCTTCTTCGAACTTTGAAGAAACTAGATCACTTGGCTTGCTAGGCCTTGTGAACTAGAATGAGTAGAGGAATGTTTTGGTGTCTTTTTATCTCTAAGGCAATGAGTCTCAACACATGAGAATGGTTTTCCTTGAGCTAGAGAGAGCAAGAGGAAGAGGGAGAGCTTGAGAATGAGAGAGCTCAAGAGAGAGAAAGAAAATGAAAGAATGAGCCATACTCTTCTCATTCTCACCTCTCATAATTCAAAAGCCATCATAACAAAAATAATAATCAAGTATTGTGTGATGGTTTAAGTCAAAATGGCTATATCATTTCATGCACTCATTTTGCATAAATAAACAAGCAAGCAAAAGTCTTTGCCATGGAATGATAGCCATTGTCATGATGATGGTCAACTAGTCCAACCTAGTCAACCAGTCAACAAAGTCAACAAGTCAACAAAGTCAACCCCTCAACAACCATGTCACTATAATACTTAATTAATATTAATGTTAACAATATTTCTTATTCTCATTAGGGTTAAGCAAAAGTCAATGGTCAACGGTCAACGGTCAATAACCCCAATGAGAATCCTCTGCCTCTGTCTCTCTGTCAACTGTGCATACACACCCGCATCCGCATTCCGAGGAACACGAATACAAACGAGATAAAACCAATCCCAAAACGTACACTAGGATCTGGCTTAAACCAAAGCCCGCTTGTGTCAACTGTACGGACACTATACGTGCACAAGTGCACGGATGTGACCGAACCCTGTCGCAAAACCATGCGACCTGTCGCAAAACCATGCGACCTCTACTCTTTTGCCTATAGGCGAATAGCTTTCTGTGTGGGACTCTAAAGACTCGACACTACGCTGGTAGTGGGTTTAACCACAGACCGCAAGCGGCACTAGCAGTGCGTAACGGTCCCCAGGTAGATGCCGACAAGAAGACTGACGAGGTGAAACCCATATGAACTCTTACTGAGTCTGAATGTAACAATCTCTATACAGTCCGGTCTGTTCGTCTGATACATCGCATGGCGGGCCTAGGGGGCGGTAAACGTCAGTCCCCTAATAGCGGTACAAGTCGTTTCTGAGTGAAGCCCAGAACACCCTGAGATAACACTGGAAACCTACCGGTATATCTCGCTTGCCCTGGCCAGGGACTACTCGTGTAATGGCTCTCCTAGACACAGCGCGATGTCAACCCCCAATACCGGGAGAGACGAATCCTGTCTAACCGTCACTGCCTCCAAGTGCTTCGGGACTGCACCCAAAAACTACCTGTTTGCACGACTCCTTTGAGCCGTGGTAGGGTAGTAATCAAAGTACAGTGGGAACACACTCGAGGCGAAGTGACAGTGTCAAGTCAGCGGACTAAGCTGTACTCATGTCACCTGGGAACTGATAACCGACGATAGGTATAGTACCAACCAACGGTTCCCGACGAGTCCTGTCCAGTGTACTCGTAACCCAACAAGCACCCGCATACTATCTCCAGTACGACGTACTGATGGCTGTGGGACAAACCATCTCCCACACTGGGATGAGAAGCGCATATGCTAGTCTACTCCGGAGTATCGATGCCCTGTCTCGATAGTCCTGCGACTAGGGACATGCATAAGGATGTGCTTATAGATTACCCAGCCCCCACTAGTGTGACTGCCATCACAACGCTGGTAATCAAGCAAAGATCCTAAGGGCTCCACTAATGTGTATAGGTGATATACTAAAATAAACACATGTACACATTGAAGTAGAAACAAACTAAGTAGCATACTATTATATTGAGCAAGATTGTCTATACAAGGTGAATATCCCAAGCTTCCATTAAGTAATATACAAACTAGTATTATACATTAATGGCCTATAGGGCATATACACTAACAATATCCCACTTGCACTAAGGCCATGTACTGGCGTATCGAAGACCTATCATCTCGATCGGCCGCTCGAACTGAGTCTGGGGTAAGGCCATTGTGAGTGGATCAGCAGTGTTATCTTCCATAGAAACTCTCCGAACCTCGATCTCCTGACGACCCACGATCTCCCTGATCAGGTGATACCGCCTCAAGATGTGTCTGGACTTCTGATGGGACCTGGGTTCCTTCGCTAAAGCTATAGCCCCATTGTTGTCACAATACAGCGGTATTGGATCAACAATGGACGGAACCACCTGAAGTTCAGTTAAGAACTTCCTTACCCAGACAGCTTCTTTTGCGGCATCTGCAGCAGCGATATATTCCGCTTCCATCGTCGAGTCAGCAACGGTTTCCTGTTTGGAACTCTTCCAACACACCGCCCCTCCATTGAGGGTAAAGACATAACCCGACATGGACTTGGAATCATCCTTGTCACTCTGGAAGCTGGAGTCAGCAAAGGCCTCGATCTGGAGGTCTTTTCCGCCATACACCAAGAACATCTCCTTAGTCCTTCTCAGGTACTTGAGAATGTTCTTTACTGCTATCCAATGTTTCTCCCCAGGGTTTGACTGATACCGGCTTACCACACTCAGTGCATAAGCTACATCTGGTCTGGTACACAACATCGCATACATTATAGAGCCTACCGCAGAAGCGTAGGGTATAATAGACATGTGATCCCTTTCCAAATCAGTCTTGGGAGACATCTCATTAGAGAGGGTGATCCCGTGACAAGCCGGTAGAATGCCGCGCTTGGAATCTTCCATACTAAATCTTTTCAGTATGGTGTCGATGTACCTGGACTGTGAGAGTCCCAGTATCCTCTTGGATCTGTCACGATAGATCCGGATCCCCAAAATGTATGAGGCATCACCTAGGTCTTTCATGGAGAACCTGTGTGACAAGAACCCCTTGATAGATTGTAGCATAGGAATGTCATTTCCTATTAAGAGAATGTCATCCACGTATAAAACGAGGAATACTACAGTTCTCGCTACAAATCTACTATAGATGCATGGTTCATCTAGATTTTTGATAAAGCCAAATTCCTTGACCGTCTCATCAAAACAGATGTTCCAACTCCGCGATGCCTTCTTTAGTAAGTAGATGGACTTAAGCAACTTGCACACCTTTCTGCTGCTCCCACTCTGAATGAAACCCTCTGGCTGGTCCATATAAACACACTCCTCTAAATTTCCATTTAAAAAAGCTGTCTTTACGTCCATCTGCCAAATCTCATAATCGTGGAAGGCAGCAATGGCAAGAAGGATCCGAATGGATTTCAGCGTAGCTACTGGAGAAAAGGTCTCGTCATAGTCCAAACCAGGTCTTTGACGAAAACCCTTTGCAACCAGTCTAGCTTTATAGGTCTCAACCTGTCCATCTACACCAATCTTCCTTTTGAAGATCCACTTGCATCCTACGGGTTTTACCCCATCTGGAGCAACATCCAACGTCCATACTTTGTTGGTGTACATGGACTCCATTTCGGTCCGCATTGCATCCAGCCATTTTACCGAGTCAACGCTCTGAATGGCCTACTGGAAGCTAGTCGGCTCATCATAATCTATGATGCAATCCTCTCTATCCCCGTCAATGAGAAAACCGTAGTATCTCTCGGGCGGATGAGACTGCCTACTACTCCTGCGGAGCGGCGTAGGAATGTCATGATCTTTCGAACCCTCTGGTTCTACTTAGCTTTCAGTAATAGCTCGTGGTTCTGGAATTTCTTCCAGTTCTATTGCGCTCCCACTTATCTGATTTTCCAAGAACTCAGTTTCCAAGAAGTGGGCATGACGAGAAACATAAATCTTTTGTTCCTCTTCGCAATAGACGAAATATCCCATGGAGTTCTTTGGATATCCCACAAACTTGCATTGTACTGATCGTGCCTCGAGCTTGTCCGCATGCTGCTTTTTGACAAAAGCTGGACATCCCCATGTCTTAATGTGATTAAGATAGGGTCTCTTCCCACACCACATCTCATATGGTGTGGTAGGCACAGTCTTAGTTGGAACTCGGTTCAAAAGGTATGCAGGTGATTCTAGTGCATATCCCCAGAATGATCGTGGTAACTCAACGTTACTCATCATGGACCGTACCATATCCAATAGGGTTCGGTTCCGTCTCTCCGATACACCGTTATGTTGCGGAGTGTATGGAGGAGTAAGCTGAGAAAGAATTTCATTCTCTTTTAAATAGTCCAGGAACTCGGCACTTAAGTATTCACCACCTCGATCCGATCTTAGTGTCTTGATACTTTTGTCGGTTTATTTTTCTACTTCATTCTTATATTCCTGGAATTTTCCAAAGGCTTCAGACTTATGTTTCATTAAGAAGACATAACCGTACCTTGAAAAGTCATCCGTAAAAGTAATGAAGAATAACCGCTTCGCGCATGTGTAGACATTGGACCGCACACGTCGCTGTGTACGAGTCCCAAGAGCTCGCTCGCTCTTACTCCGTGTCCAGTGAACGGAGTCTTTGTCATCTTTCCTTTGAGACAGGATTGACAAGTGGCATACGATTGATATTAGAACGGGTTCAAATATCCTTCTGTATGTAACTTCGTCAACCTTCTCTCATTGATGTGACCCAGTCTACAATACCATAAGAAAGTCTGATTTATTTCCGGAGACTTTCTATTGTGTGTATTCTGGACATTGAAAATCTGTGGTTGGTTTAGTACGTATATACCATTGCTTAATGTACCTGATCCAATCAGAACTTGATTAAGGTGAATGTTTACAACATTACTTACAAACGCAAATTCATAACCTTCTTTAGAAATCAAAGATACAGAAATGATATTACAAGTTGCGTTGGGTACAAAAAAGCAATTACGTAAAACCAAAACATGTCCATCTGACATTCCCAGGTGATAGTCCCCCACGGCCTTAGCATCCATGCTATCTCCGTTTGAAACTTTGAGGGTCATGTCACCTGCCTTCAAAACCCTACGGTTTCTCAACGCCTGCAAAGAATTACAGATATGAGATCCTGATCCGGTATCCAATACCCAGGAAGTAGAGTTTATTGATAGACAGTTTTCAATAACATACACACCTGAAGCTGAAGCCGCAACTTGCTTCAGTTCCTGTGTTCTGGCTTTCCAAGCCCTGCAATCTTTCTTCCAGTGACCACTCTTATGACTGAAAAAGCATTCTTCCTTTCCTATAAGCTTCCCCGCTATCTTTGTTGCTTTTGCTTTTCCCTTCATATCCACTTTACTAACACCGCCCCTTGGTTTGGCGGAGGCTTTCTTCTTCTTTCCCTTGGCTTTCGCCTTGGACCTAGAAGATGAAGATCCTCCTACAAACAAAGTGGATGTTTCCCTACCTTTCTGTAGGGTGACCTCTGCACTCCTCAGCATGTTGAGGAGCTCTGAAAGTTCAACTTCTTTTTCTTGTAAGTTGAAGTTCAGGATAAACTGGGCGTAAGTGGAAGGAAGGGACTGGAGAATCAAGTCCGTATAGAGCTCGTTCTCTAACGTGGTCCCAAGTTCCGCGAGCTCCTCAATGAAGCCAATCATCTTAAGCACGTGTTCCGCTACCGATGATCTAATGGCCAACCTTGCCGAAAATAACTTCTTCGACACTTCGTATCTTGCGATACGAGATTGCTCTCCATACAATTCTTTTGTATGGAGAAATATGGATTCGAGGTCCATATTCTCATGCCTCCTCTGATGTCCGTTGTCCATAGAGGCAAGCACGAGGCACCTGGCCTTCGCGCAATCGATCTCCCAAGTCTTACGGATTTCCTTATCCGCGACGCTGGAGGTGGGACCTGGGACAGGGGGAGCTTTGGTGGTAAGGAGATACCCCAACTTGTCATAAGTGATTGCCATTTTGACATTCCTGAGCTAATCTTTGTAGTTTGGCCCTGTCAGTATGTTTTTATCTAGAAGTAACTTAAGTCCAGTCATGTCGATTGGTCGCTGCAATTAGGAGAGAGAGAAGAAACACTCAGCATGATGCTCTTGCAAGTTTATAGTGGTTTTTAATTTGTCTAAACAGGATGGCTCCCACTGTCTCTCGAATCCCTCCTCAAACCAAAAAGGAAGAATTAGTCAGGATCAATCTCACCGTACAATACTTGCTTAACCGTTCGGCCAGGCTGGTGTCGGTACTTCGAGGGAGGTTTTCCAACGCTTTCGCGAAGTTCCTTAATTAAATAACCTCTTTTCCCTGGGGGCGTAGCCCCGCTAACACCTTTCTAGACACCTACTTGGTTTATAGCATTGATCGTTAAGTGAGAAATTTCCCGAGGAGTAGCATATACTCACAGTAGGATCGGGATCCAAATATCATCGCGTGACGAAACTGAAGGAATCCTACCAGAATCATCACACTCCAAATGGTATGCAACACTAGCAAGTTTCAGTTCTTTTGAAACTCCCGATGTGGATTTTTGCCCCATGCTCTTATGACCTTGACTTTGGCCAACAAATCATAAGTCACATGACAAGTTCTACCCATCATTCTCCAGGTTAATTTGAGCCCATCCGCACATACCCTTGACTTTGGCCAACAAGGTAGAACGACTGTCCCAAACCAACACATCTATCTATGTTGCACATGAATACCCAATAGCTACCAATCACTATGCCTTGACTTTGGCCAACAAACATAGCTTGAATACTATTGACCATCCATGTGAAACGACGGAGGGCTACGAATGGTTTTGGCGAAACCGTGAACGTAGTGAACTTGATATAATCGATGGAACGAGATAGCTTTTAAAAGGAGTGGCTTAAGCTCCGCGTTTAAAAGTTATTTTGAAAAGAAACCGAGTGGTTTTTGAAAGTGTTCCAACGACTTTTACTTGGTTTATTTTTTCTTGCATTAGTTCTTTTAATGCGTGTTTTTCTTGCATTAGTTCTTTTAATGCGTCCCATCATTTAATCCTACCATTGCAGAAAACAACCAAAATATGACGTACGCTTATGCCATTCGCATTCGCCACGGGGCCCCGTCATTACCCGTTAGGTTACTTAACTAACGACAGAGCAGGGGCTGGGATAGCGCGGCTGCAAAACATAAGCAACGCCTAAATAATATCATACTTAGAAATATTGCAATGATAGCCATTTCAGATCACAGATGAATACATTGGATATACTAGGAATCCGCAATTCGTACGAGCCTGTAACGAAAAGCGGATTACACGGTCGCGATGAATAGCCATAACCCCACCCTAGACCCCTATGGGTGCGGCAAACTACCCGCCAAATATCCGAAGTAGAGCAACCTCCCTCAACGACGTGAGTAGGCCACTCGGCACTTCGAGATACCCGGTAGCTTGTGCACCCCACCTTGGGTTTATCCTAGGAGCAAAAACAGTAAAAAGAAATTATACAATGACGGCTACAACCCCGACCTGGTTGTGCGGCCAAAAATAATATTACATCAATTTACATATTACATGAATTGAAAGATAAAAGGAAAAACTCTCATCTCACAACCCCCGGCTATTCATCCGCGACAATCCAAAGAATTCATATACACATACCATCAATCATTACAGATCACAGATATGTATAACCCCCACTAATCGACGTATATCGATTAGCGGACGTTCAATACATATAACACATCACAGATATATACCCGTTAGCCTTAGTCTTTAGAAGTTCGATAAAAATACGGATTTTCAAGCCCCAAAAACTAATTTTTCTTTCTGGAAAATCTGGGCAGAAAAGACATATCCCAAAAATCCCAAAACAACCCCAGAAGCACTCTGCAAGAAACTTTTTCCCCTACCGAGTCAACTCGGCCGCGGAACCGCGGCGGGAGCATGCTCCCGCCGCGTTTCCGCGGCGCTTTAACCGATTTAGTTGACGAAATTTCTTGGGTGCTTAAAAAAAAGCCTGAGCCGATTTTTAAGATAAGATTTATCAATTTTTGGACAGAATAAAAATTCGGCAGAAACTTCATTTTCCGGGTTCGTTTCGCGACTTTTTCTCCGATCGAACTTCTACTTACATTGCTAACATGTTAGATAGTGTTTAACTAGGCTCTGATACCACTGTAAGTCCATGCTACCCTTCCCCGGTTCTTACGGGGTTGCGGAAGTGGTGAAAAACGATTTTCAAGAGGGTGGTAACATGGACTACCAATACGGATCTTTGTTAAACGACTAACTAACAACCTAACAAGAGTTTACCTACTCGGTTAGGGGGATATACCTTTCTTGAACTCCTTCGTCTTCAACTCCTCCCGGTGTACGGATCGGCCTCACCTCGTCGTCTTCTTGCGCCGAAGTTGGATCCACCCGAAAGCTTCTACCTTTGGCTTCTTCTTCGAACTTTGAAGAAACTAGATCACTTGGCTTGCTAGGCCTTGTGAACTAGAATGAGTAGAGGAATGTTTTGGTGTCTTTTTATCTCTAAGGCAATGAGTCTCAACACATGAGAATGGTTTGCCTTGAGCTAGAGAGAGCAAGAGGAAGAGGGAGAGCTTGAGAATGAGAGAGCTCAAGAGAGAGAAAGCAAATGAAAGAATGAGCCATACTCTTCTCATTCTCACCTCTCATAATTCAAAAGCCATCATAACAAAAATAATAATCAAGTATTGTGTGATGGTTTAAGTCAAAATGGCTATATCATTTCATGCACTCATTTTGCATAAATAAACAAGCAAGCAAAAGTCTTTGCCATGGAATGATAACCATTGTCATGATGATGGTCAACTAGTCCAACCTAGTCAACCGGTCAACAAAGTCAACAAGTCAACAATGTCAACCCCTCAACAACCATGTCACTATAATACTTAATTAATTTTAATGTTAATAATATTTCTTATTCTCATTAGGGTTAAGCAAAAGTCAATGGTCAACGGTCAACAGTCAATAACCCCAATGAGAATCCTCTGCCTCTGTCTCTCTGTCAACTGTGCATACACACCCGCATCCGCGTTCCGAGGAACATGAATACAAACGAGATAAAACCAATCCCAAAATGTACACTAGGATCTGGCTTAAACCAAAGCCCGCTAGTGACAACTGTCCGGACACTGTACGTGCACAAGTGCACGGATATGACCGAACCCTGTCGCAAAACCATGCGACCTCTACTCTTTTTCCTAAAGGCGAATAGCTTTCTATGTGGGACTCTAAACACTCGACACTACATTGGCAGTGGGTTTAACCACAGACCGCAAGCGGCACTAGCTATGCGTAACGGTCCCCAGGTAAATGCCGACAAGAAGACTGACGAGGTGAAACCCATCTGAACTCTTACTGAGTCTGAATGTGACAATCTCTATACAGTCCGGTCTGTTCGTCTGATACATCGCATGGCGGGCCTAGGGGGCGGTAAACGTCAGTCCCCTAATAGCGGTACAAGTCATGTCGGAGTGAAGCCCAGAACACCCTGAGATAATATTGGAAACCTATCAGTATATCTCTCTTGCCCTGGCCAGGGACTACTCGTGTAATGGCTCTCCTAAACACACCGCAATGTCAACCCCCAATACCGGGAGAGACGAATCCTTTCTAACCGCCACTACCTCCAAGTGCTTCGGGACTGCACCCAAAAACTACCTGTTTGCACGACTCCTTTGAGCCGTGGTAGGGTAGTAATCAAAGTACAGTGGGAACACACTCGAGGCGAAGTGACAGTGTCAAGTCAGCGGACTAAGCTGTACTCATGTCACCTGGGAACTGATAACTGACGATAGGTATAGTACCAACCAACAGTTCCCGACGAGTCCTGTCCAGTGTACTCGTAACCCAACGAGCACCCGCATACTATCTCCAGTACGACGTACTGATGGCTGTGGGACAGACCATCTCCCACACTGGGATGAGAAGCGCATACGCTAGTCTACTCCGGAGTATCGATGCCCTGTCTCGATAGTCCTGTGACTAGGGACCTGCATAAGGATGTGCTTATAGATTACCCAGCCCCCACTAGTGTGACTGCCATCACAACGCTGGTAATCAAACAAAGGTCCTAAGGGCTCCACTAATGTGTATAGGTGATATACTAAAATAAACACATGTACACATTGAAGTAGAAACAAGCCAAGTAGCATACTACTATATTGAGCAAGATTGTCTATACAAGTGAATATCCCAAGCTTCCATTAAGTAATAAACAAACTTGTCTATACAAGGTGAATATCCCAAGCTTCCATTAAGTAATATACAAACTAGTATGATACAGTAATGGCCTCTAGGGCATATACACTAACAAATTGCCATGTCACTACACAGTAGAATTATGGAATCAGGATATGACCCTTGCATGTGCATACTATTATTCCATGTTGCATGATATACTGTTGTACTTGCATTTCATTTATATGTCACATACATCATGCTTTCTGATTATGCTCATTGAGATATGTTGTTTCCATGATATTTCTGGATTTGGGAACCGTGGGTATTTCAAAGAGATTATGTAAATATTTTAAAAACCCGGTTACCCTTGATATGATATTTCAGCATCCACCATGAGTTTTATCGGTTCTGATATATATATGTATACCCCATGCGAGGAGGCGTCGAGGCCGTATGAGGGTACATGGTGTGGCCCGGAGGTACCCCGGTGCAAGAAAGGGATGTCGATGCACCACGCCGATGAGCCCGGCAGGGGAACCATAAACTCCGGTGACATTACCTTTTACTCGGCGGTTATCTTGGGGATACCGACCGGAGTTATGTACGTATGGATACGTCGAAATTCGAGGGTCGAAGCTGGGCACTCGGGTTTTCGAGATAGCGTATGATACGTACCTATCAGGGCCAGTCTTGGTGACAGCGCCTGAGAGATGAGGATTTACGTGCCGATGCTAGGCACAGATTTCATGATGTTTTCGAGTGTCGATGCTAGGCACTCAGGTTCCATGATTTGATTATATCCTCATATTTCCATGCATATGCTTTACGATATTTACATGCATGATGCTTATTGTCATTGGGCGACACGTGGGCGGGATCCACATACATACAGACTTTGATTACATTGATCATACCTCATATGTATATATAACAGTGGATGAGGACGCTGTTATATATGCCCTTACACCAATATTAGTGGAATGGGACGCTAATATATGTGTATTGATATCAATTTAGATACTGCATCATATTTATTCTTGTAAAAATAACTCATATTCATGATATGTTATTACCTGAGGCACTTGGCACTACTTACATGTTTAGATGTTACATTGCCACCTTATTAGGCTTCAGACTTATCCTTTTGAGGTTTATATATATATCTGATCGTATTGATCTAGGATTATGTCATACATTCAATTTCTGCTTGTAGATATTTTCTATTCATGAGTTGGCAACTCACCCCCGTTGTGCCACAGCTTCTTGCAGGTTTTGTCGTACAGGTTCCATGGCGGCATTTCTGGCACACTGCTTCCTTTGCGGGTGATTTGGTTTGGTAGGTGGGTTCTATTGCATCAGAACCACTATTGTATATGTATTATTCATTGTATCTAGAAATTCCATCAACCAAAAACTTGTATATTGTTTCAGACTTAGACACTAGTGATGTATTATTTCGACCTTAGAGTCGCGCGTAGTAGTATTACGGTTTTCATGTTAATTGAGTTTCTTTTTGAGTTTTGATCTTCGCCCTTCGGCGTTGTATATTATATTTCTTGCGTGGTTGTGACCGTCGATTGACGAAGAGCTAGCTCCCGCTTGGGGATACCTTTTATCATTGTATATATATTATTCTTGTTGTACCCCGTTCGGGGCCAGTATTTACAAAAGAAACTCTTCCGAAATTTTTAGTAAGACTATACATTTTAAAATGTATATTCGGCTTAGTTATTTAAAAACCTTGCTTTTTAAACATGTTTTCTTTACTTTTAAAAACTACTTTTCCTTCATTTATTATTTAAAATGGTTTTAGATTTCTGGGCTTTTGGCTTACTTGGATTAGATGGAGTCCTATAGACTTCATATGATTCAAGTGCCAGTCACGGGCTATTTTGGGTCGTGACATTTGCCAAGTCTCGGCGGTCCAAAAAAGGTGATTGGGGCTCATTTTTGGGGCGTTTTCTATTTGTCACCAAGGTCGTCTTCTGCAATTGTTTAAATAACTTTTGAAGGCTATAAAAAACGACAGAAACTGGAATATTCGAGGTATTATTTCGGAGTTGTTTCGGTTTCGATACTTTAACATCGTCTAAAACTGCTAGTATAGGGTTTATGGGTTGGCTCTGATACCATGTTGGGTTATGGCAGTGTCCTGGCCATTAAACCATGGCCAATTGCGGAACAAAATTTTTCTAAACTGGTGCAAACACAACCCGATTCTACGGATCTCCCATTAACCCTAAACTAGCAAATAATAAAGAGAGTTAGGAATGGTTATACCGAATTGATCCATGTCCTTCGGTCTTCGACCACCTTCCCAAACTCCTAGAGGTCTCTATGATCAAGCATGATCTCCGGTCTCTCTCCATCGATATGATTCACCCAAGGATTTGTATTCCGAGCTCCTACCTCAATAGACGAGGTAACTAGGGTACCTAAATCGCTAAACTAGATAGCCTAGAGGATATAGTGTGTAGTGATAGATTAATTTGACTCATAACACCCTAGATTTCTCAACACATTAGATTTGAAAGGTGGAAGTAGAAGAAGAAGCTTGAGGATGAGAGTGAGAGTGAGAGGCAACTCAAGAAGAATGGCTAAGTGTTTTTAGTTGTGTGTTGTGTTTGTTATGTTGTGAGTTATTATGAAGCCATCCAATAAATCTCTCAATTCTCCAAAATATCTTAAGTCAACCCAAAATATCTCAAGTCAACAAAAGAAAACTCAAGACTTCAAAATATCTCACAACAAACAAAAACAAGCATGCTTAAATAGTAACCATAAGTCACTACAAAGCTGTCACGATCCGAAGGTACAGAACGTGACTGGCACTTAAATTATGAAACGTCTGGAGGCGTAACGTAATCTAAGTAAGCCAAAGCCCAGAAATCTAAACCGTTTAAGAAATAGAGTGAAGGAAAACTTGTTTTAAAGAAAGTGATTTTCACAAACTAAAGTCGTAGTAAACATTTTGGAAGCATCAAGTTTTTCCAAAAATTTTGGCAGAGTTTCCCTTGTAAAAACTTGCCCCAAATGGGTACAAAACAAGAATAATCATAAGCAATAATAAAAAAGGCATCCCTAAGCAGGAGCTAGCTCTTCGCCAATTGGCGGAAACACCCACGCAAGCAATACAAATATACAACGCCGAAGGCGAGGATCAAAACCCAGAAAGAAAACCAACATCCTCCAGAAAACCAGAGAAGAACCATAATAATACAAGCGCGTGACTTTAAGGTCGAAAGAATAGAAATTGGTTTTCCAAGTCTATCAAAGATACAAGGCTTGGTTGATGGAGCTTACTAGATACAACTGAAATAAATAAAAGTACAACGGTTGTCATTATGCAAGTGAACCCACTTACCAAAGAAATCACCCGGAAGGAAGCAGTGTGCCATCAAGACGCAACGAAACCTGTACGGCCAAACCTGCAAGAAACTATGGCACAACGGGGGTGAGTTGCCAACTCGTGAGTAGAATGCATCACCGAGTAAAAATCGCATGTATGACGATCTCCTAGGTCATACGATAATATACTCAATATATAACACAGGAACATCTAATAAGGCAGAGTAATAGTCTATGCATAAGTGTGGTACCAAGTATCCGTATCAATGTCACGAAGTAGCAACATGTTATGTATATGATGTATGGAATGCATCGTGAATGAATAATCCATAAGAAGTCAGAATATATCTGTATGAGAAAGCTGTGTTCTTTTCATAGTAAAATTTAGTATAAAAACTGGAGTATCATCAATGAAATCGACAGAAAACCCGTGTCAAGTATCGACACCAAATATGTATACCTCAATATCTCAATATCTCCTTATCTCGGGCTCCGTCAGTCCGGATCGACCCATAACACCAAATCTCACGACCACGTCGGTATCCTCTGAATATCCGCGTTGTCAAACATCACCGGTCGGTAGTGCTCCCATGCCGGGCTAAACTCCAAGTATGCGATCTTCTTGCCCCGAGGTACCGCACCGGGTCCACCATGTACCCACAGACGGTGCATCCCCCTCCTCGAATCGGGTATGTGATACAACTCAAGAACCGAGAAAACTCATGGTGGACACCTCACACATCATATCATGAGAAAACCGCATATTTCTATCTTTAGAGATGATAATGAGTTTATAAAATTCTTGCGGTTTCTCCAAATCCAGAAATCTCATGGAAAATACGAAATCACAAAATCGAGAGTCGATAAACAGTGAATTGCCGGCATAAAGCCCCATAATATTGCATGACAAATGAATATACACATGCATGGGTATCTAAGTAAAGAATGGAATATCTAAACTAGCAGAGTAATGATATATTGGAACTATCAGCTAGCAAGTTATATAAATGAAGTAATATTCTCTAAAGTGTACGTGACATGGCAATTACCGATGATGATGTGTGTGAGCCGGAAAGCAAGTGTTCATGGACATATGAATCATCGGTAATGGTGTTGGTGTCCTAATAAACGAGATCATAATAGTTAAGGAAACACATGTATAAACATGCAATGCAATGAGAACATGAACATAACGGAGAATGAATAGTAAACGCAACATTGAATAATATATATTTCTATATACGAGTGATACAGTTTTGGCATTTGAAATAGCACGAATCATGGTTTTTAGAAAATAGGGGCTACGGTGTTTTTAAGAAAAGGTACGTCCTTTGAAAAATTCGTAATATCTCTCGGGTTGTCTTTTGAAAATACTCATGATTCGTTAGATTTTGAAAATAGGTATGACTCGAGCCTGATCTAACATCTTCTTAATCAACTAAAAGACTAAACTAAAAAACTACTCGAAAGTGTAAGAAATCCACCTAAATTCCGAGTCGATATAGCTTATAGTTGGCAATCCTACCTCGTAGCGTCACGTACTGTATAATATATAGTATGGCATTCTCGAGTCAAGAGTGCGGATCAATCATCGTATCTATACCTCGTATGATAAAATCCATCGTACGGCATCCCAAAATCGAGGGTACGGGTCAACTATCATATATACATCTACATTCATATGTCGTCATCATCGAACGATATCATGATCAGGGGTACTATTCTAAAATCTCGTACATTCCAATATCATCAACACATATTACCGTATGTATGAATATACATCGTCCAATGACCCACTGTAATATCACGTCATATATCATATCATGACTCGAACACATATCCAACCTCACGGCATCATGCCCGATCATATCGACTCATCTCCAAGTATCATATACCATCATCATCTCACTTGTATATATATACATATGCATATGTATATACATATGCATATGTATATATACATATATATAAACCTACACTCATACATGAATATATATATACACATATATACACAAAAACAAGTGTGCGTGTGTGTCTACATGTACCATGTGATTCTCCTCCAAGGTAATCATCCTCTGGATAGGTCTTCCTAAATCACATAATCTAACCTGAAGTCTTCTAAATATCCTACTCACCAAGTATCCAATGTCACAACCAAAACCCATAATAATAATACGGTAATAACCCTATTCTACGTTTGCGGGGGTGCTATGTATATGTATATACATATACGTATATGTATATACATGTATATATGTATGTATATGTATATACATGTATATATGTATATGTATATACATATATATATGTATATGTATATATATATATATATAAACCTACACTCATACATGAATATATATATACACATATACACACAAAAACAAGTGTGCGTGCGTGCGTGTCTACATGTAACCTGTGATTCTCCTCAAAGGTAATCATCCTCTGGATAGGTCTTCCTAAATCAACATAATCTAAGCTAAGGTCTTCTAAATACCCTACTCACCAAGTATCCAATGTCACAACCAAAACCCATAATAATAATACGGTAATAACCCTATTCTATGTTTGTGGGGGTGCTATACGCCATTCACCCGACTTCCCCCGTAGATATACATCTACTCATCTTGATCCTCGCTTGCCGAAGCCAAAGGCCCCAAGTATCATATACCATCATCATCTCACTTGTGTGTGTGTGTGTGTGTATATACATATATATATATATACATACATACATATATATATGTATAGGTATATATATATGTATATGTACATATGTATATATACATATACACATATGTACATATACATATACATATGTACATACATATACATATATATATGTACATATGTATATGTATATGTACATATGTGTATATATATACACACACACACACACACTCATACATGAATATATATATATATATATATATATATATATATATATATATATATATATATACACATATACACACAAAAACAAGTGTGTGTGCGTGTCTACATGTAACCTGTGATTCTCCTCCAAGTAATCATCCTCTGGTTAGGTTTTCCTAAATCAACATAATCTAACCTAAGGTCTTCTAAATATCCTACTCACCAAGTATCCAATGTCACAACCAAAACCCATAATAATAATACGGTAATAACCCTATTCTACGTTTGCGGGGGTGCTATGTATATGTATATGTATATGTATATGTATATGTATATGTATATGTATATGTGTATATATATATATAAACCTACACTCATACATGAATATATATACACACATATACACATAAAAACAAGTGTGCGTGCGTGTCTACATGTAACCTTTGATTCTCCTCCGAGGTAATCATCCTCTGGATAGGTCTTCCTAAATCAACATAATCTAACCTAAGGTCTTCTAAATACCCTACTCACCAAGTATCCAATGTCACAACCAAAACCCATAATAATAATACGGTAATAACCCTATTCTACGTTTGCGGGGGTGCTATACGCCATCCACCCGACTTCCCCCATAGATATATATCTACTCATCTTGATCCTCGCTTGCCGAAGTCAAAGACGCCACGCTCTTCCTTGTTGTTCGATGTCCACGTGAGGGTGCCAACATATCACAAAATACATTGTATCGCATTAAAATTCGATTCAAAAACCGACACGATACGCGAAGTGCTCACAGGTTAGAACCTATAGCCTACGAATGCAAAAACAATCATAGAACCCTCGTCGTTGACGTACAAACGTCCAACGACCAAATCCATAATTAAATGCCAAAATCCATGTTTTAGAAATCGGAAAACCATTGCTATTATTAACTCAAACGCTCCCAGATTTTGCCTCACGTAATCTGGAACAAAACAAAAAATACAATTGCTAAGTTATGAGGAGTGTGAGCTGTTGGATATATGTATGCCCTAGAGGCCATTATATATATAGTGGATGCTTGGACATATATATATATATATATATATATATATATATATATATATATATATATATATACATATATATATACAGATGACTTTCTGGTTGTACTTTATCTTGACATGTTCATTTGATCATGCATTTTACTCTTTTGGTACATTTTGATAAAGCCCATAGGATATATGCTTGACTACTGGGACTATGATGGAGATCATACTAGTGGAATACGTGTAGTTTATAAGCATATCCTTGAAACGTTCGTAGTCATAGGTATATCGAGATGGGGCATCGATATTCCAGAGTAGACTGGCGTATACCATTCTTGACCCATATGATGGGCGATGGATGATCCCATATCATCTGGTGTGTTGACACCAAAGATTGTATGAGTGTTCTCAGTGAAGACTGGGTACATTGAACGGACTCGCCGAGAACTCCTATGTGGTATTATATCTATCATCGGATAGCAGTTCTCAGGTGACACTGGTACATGTTAGCCTGTAGACCTGAGATTGTCATAGAGTCTTGTATGTCCTCCCACTGTACTTTGATCTCCACCCTACCACGGCTCTACTGAGTCGTGTAAACAGGTGGATTTTGGGTACAGTCCCGAGGAACATGGAGGCAATGAGAGATAGGAGGGGTTTCGTCTCTCCCGGTATTGGGGGTTGATGTTGCGCTTTGCTCGATTGGCTAGAAATCCCTGGACAGGGCTGCTGAAATTTACTGATAAGTGTTATCAGTAGTTTCTCGATCTGTTATGAGCCATTCACGGCATGACTTATTGAGTTATTGGGGTCAACGATACCATCCCTAGAGTCGACATGCAACATATCGGATGAAGAGACTGGACTGTACGGTAAGTGTTGCCAGTTGGCTCGACGGGAGTTTTGACAGGTTCCCTTGTTTTACTTCTGATCGCTCAATACTCGTGTGGACGTTACGTTTAGCTGACCACTTATGGCTTGTGGGTGATTGATATGATCATCACCTACTGCCGACGTATTGATGAGTCTTAGAGTCCCACACAGGAGTTTCTTAGCTCAGGCAAAACGATGTGGTGTGTATATAAGATATGCGCGGGAGCTCGATTAGATGCGTGTATATGATACCGTATGTTAATCGGGCATTTACTATTGGTCGGATCATATGTGATATGACTGGTTTGTTAAATCAAGTGTTGATTTAACATTGACTTTTTATCTCACTTTTATTAAACTTTTTCTTTTGGATGTATGCATGCATGTATGCATATATTTATGTTCATGCACATGATGATGTGAATGCATACATACATACATACATTGTGTCATGGTTGTTGATACACTTGTGATGGCAATGCAAGGCTCACATGGAACTAATATATATATATATATATATATATATTTGTTTTTGAGTTAAAGAAAAAGAAAATTAATTCATGGATGATAATTCTGCACGCTTCTTTATTTAACCTTTGCTTTGACCATGAGTTAACTTTACTTAGTTGCTTTAAACTCTAAAATAAATATCTAGATATTTAGTTATCACGGTTAGATGAGAGTGTGACTTTCATTTATATTTTCTATTCTCTTTTTATTTTGGAGATTATCACAAAACTTGAGCTCAAGCTTGCCATCTTCTTCTTCCTCCTCTCTCATGCTCACTTGAGTTTTCCTTTGAGTGAGATATATAAAAAGAAAGGGTTTTGAAGTGAGAAAACAAACCACATCACCATTCTACACTACTTTAGCCCATTAGTGCAAAGTGTTTCCTTCATCTTCATCCTTGATCAAGTGAAGCAAGGAGCTTTGAGCAAAGGGATTTCGGGTGAATCGTCGTGGACTTGGAAGGAGCTTAAGCAAGCCGGTTCATACTCTAGGAGACCCAAGGAGTCAAGGAGGGAAGTCTATAAAGGTTGTATTACTTATCTCTTAGTATAGATTACCTATAGTATGTGATACTAATTAGTTGTTACCCTAATTTTCTATGTCGATTCATGGTTAGTTTTCTTAACACCTCCTAAAAAAAATTTAGTGGCATGTGTGATGCTTCCAAACCCTAGGAATGGTGCTAATGAAACCCAGCAGTGGTATCAGAGCCAAGCTAGAAATTTAGAGATGATGTTATAACTATTACAAAAATGAAAACAATTCCGAAAAGTGCGATATTTAGAAACCCTAAAAATTGCTCTCTGTTGTTTTTTTAAAAAAGTCATCTAAAAATTATTTAAGCAACTAAAGAAGTTTACATATGATGTGTTGGATATAGTGCCCTCAGAGTCAATTATTGGATCACAGGCACGTGATTGCAATGATTGAGGGAGGACCTATACCGGTAGGACAGTCTTACTCAAGATAATAGTATGCTATCTGGTTTATCTTTATTATCGTGTACTGCTTTAGGTGACCTTACAGGTCACTATTGCGCGTTGATAGAGCCCTTAGGATTCTTGCTTGACGGCCAGCAGTATGATGGAGATCATATACGTGGGAGCTGGGGTCTATAAGCACATCCTTAAAAGGTCCCTAGTCGTGGGAGTTTCGAGACAGGGCATCGATACTCCGGAGTAGACTAGTGTATACAGTCGAGACCCCAACGAGGGGCGGTGGCCGGTTTCACAAGCTACTGGTGTCAGTTGGTTCACCTAAGATGTATACAGGTGCTCATTGGGTTATGAGTACATCGGACAGGACTCGCCGGGAACATGCTAGTTGGTATTATACATGACGTCAGATAGCAGTTCCCTGGTGACATGTGTACAGGTTAGTTCATCGACCTGAGATCGTCATTTGTCTCGTGTGAGTTCCCACTGTACTTTGATTACTACCCTACCATGGCTCAAAGGAGTCGTGCAAACAGGTTTTAGTTGGGTATAGTCCCGAGCCACATGGAGGTAGCGCGGCGGATCCGCGGCCGTAACCAGAAATGATAAGAGGAGAGAGAGGGGCAGCCAAGGTAGTGGTGGAGCTCTTGTATTTATTTTTCTTGCTCTCTCTCATCTCATTATTCCAACACAACAAAAGAAAAGAAATAGAAAAAGCCTTCTCTTCTGCTTCTTCTTCCTCTAGCTCATAGCCTCCATCAATGGCAACATCTTCAACCTCCATCCAAACTCATGGATGCAAGAGGCAAAGTGATCACAAACATTCTCTACAAAACCTTGGACACGTAGGCTAGCACACTTCGTGCCTGATTTGCTTCGGATGAAGCAGGAGCCCGTAAAAAGAATCGATGATGTGGTGCCCTTTCCGGCGAGGAGATCGAGACCGGAGATGCCGTGAGGAGCTTGGGATGGTGGCCAAAGACCGAAGGACACGGATCGATCGGTATAGCTCTTTACCCTTTCTCCAGTTAGCTAGTAGTAGGTTAATGGTCCGATCCGGGGAATAAGTATACGATAGCGACGGTTTCTCGTTAAAGAAAAGTTTTTGTTTCCACATTTTGTCCTCGGACAGACGGCCGGGGCGCTACCGTAGACTTACATGGTATCAGAGCCACGTCATTAACCTTTACTAGCTCGTTCTAACGTGTTTAGAACTCGATCGAACGAAATTTCCAAAAACCACAGTTTCAAATATGCACTTTCTGTCGAATTTTATTTGTGCTCGAAAAATTATTTGGTATATTGAAGAAATATGTGCAGGCTTTTTCAAGAGACCTGAAGAAATTTGGTTGGCTGATTTCACTGTAGCGCGGCGGATCCACGGCCGTAACCACGTTTTGGCCGCGGATCCGCCGCCGTACTGTAGCCACAGTGCACCAAATTTCTTCAGTATATTTTGTTTGGGCCCAGATTTATTTTGTGTACTGAGTATTGTACTTGGGGCCCACTTCGGGAATTTTTGTCGATCGAAAATTTTAAACATGTTGATTCATAGTATTTACATTATATCTGCGACCGTGAATGTCATTTGATCGGTAAATCCTGTCTAATTGCTATAGTTCTTTTAGACGGATTTGCGAACGTGACATTCACGTTGATGTTCTGTGTTGTGCTGTGATGTTGCGGATTTGTCGTGGTGGATAGCCTGGATGCAATGGTAGTACAG
Source organism: Agapanthus africanus (assembly GCA_030015575.1). Lineage (NCBI taxonomy): Eukaryota > Viridiplantae > Streptophyta > Magnoliopsida > Asparagales > Amaryllidaceae > Agapanthus > Agapanthus africanus. Next base: position 50,390,936 of record JASDDO010000006.1, on the reverse strand, counting down.
TTTGGTTATATTTGTACATCTGATATTGCGGGGCGAGCGTCCGACATGTGGACTGTCGTCACTGCCTGTTTGTATATTATTCTTTTGGGGCACGACCGGGCTGAGGTCGATGTACCCGTTGTATATTTTACTTTCTGTACTAGGATTACCCCGCGGTGGGGTGCACGGATAGCCGGGTTCTAGAGGGCAACGGGCCCGCATCTCATGGCGTTGAGACGGAGAGGGCTTCACTCTAGAATTGGCGGGCTATTCGCCACACTCGTAGGGGGTATAGGTTGACCCAAGGAGGGGTGCTCAAGTTACCGGATTCTGTGAAGTGCTGGGTGGTCCATTCACTTTGCTGAAGGGGGCTGCCTCGCTTCAGGTTTTGGCGGGTAACTTGCCGCGCCCGTAGGGGTCTAGGATTTCATTGCACAGGTTATCCACACGACCAGGGGAACGTCGGGTTTCAGTAGCGGCTCTATGAAACCCGGGGATCCCAGATATTTGTATTGTTCTGTGATGCTTATTACTTTCTGTGATGTTGCAGTTTATCACGCCTTGAGCGATTATTATATATTGATATATATACTAGTAGATGTTGTATATGTTTTACATCCGCGCTAGTCCAGTCCCCGCTCTGTCGTTAGTTAAGTAACCTAACGGGTGATGATGGGACCAAGTGGCGAATGCGGATGGCATATACGTACATCATTATTTTCGTTCTTTTGTGGTGTGATCAATTGATGGGACTGCATTTATTCGGATCAACGCAAGCTAAACAAACCTATTCTGATGTTGTTGGAACATTTTTCAAAAAAAAGCTGTTATTACAAGGACGTTCTCTTTTGTTTTGCACAGTGGTATTAGGTTATGAATATCCAGCATTTCAGTCGACGAGGCAAGGGCCGATATCCCTTCACCGGGAGTGACCCCTTGGACAGAAGTTTGCGTCAGGGTAATAACTTCACTATAGCCGATTGCCTTTTGCTTTGCATCGTGGTATTCAGTTGGAATATCCTGCACCTCATTCTACGGGGAAAGAGCCGAGATCCCTTCACCGGGAGTGACCTCTTTAGCAAAGGTTTTCGTCACTATATTTTTATAAAAAGCTATCCGGTTCCTTCAACGATATCAAGTTCATTACGTTAAAGGTTTTTCGCCAAAAACCATTCGTAGCCCTCCGTCATTTCAGAAAGGTAGCACTTAGTATTCATACTATGTATGTTGGCCTACGTCAAGGCATAGTGTATGGTAGCTATCTGTTACTTTTTTGTTGCATAGATAGATGCGTTAGTTTGGGACAGTCGTACTACTATTTTGGCCTACGTCAAGGGTATGTACGGGTGGGTTCAAATTAACCTGGATAATGACGGGTAGAACTTGACATGTGACTTATGATACGTTGGCCTACGTTAAGGTCATAAGAGCATGGGATAAAAATCACATCGGGAGTTTCTAAAGAAACTGAAACTTGCCAGGCATACGCATACCTTCTGGAGTGTGATAAAGTGAGTGGATTCCATCACGTTATCATGCGATGATAGTTGGATCTCAATTCCCACTGATGAGTTGGTTTACTCCTCGGATGATCCCGACTAATTCTTCTTTCAGGTTTGGAGGAGAATTTGAGGTTACAGTGGGAGGTTTCCTGATTGGATAAAGTGATAACCATTCTGATCTAGGTTAGAATGCACGCTGAGTTTTTCTTTTCTCTTTCTCTTTGGCAGCGACCATGACCCGACCCTAGACTATGACTCAGTGACCAAGTTGACCGAACCTTCTTATAACACTGGCTTTTGGATTGTCAGAGTTGCATACCTCATTGTCACTCCTACTTTTACCCTTTTCTCCAGGACACCCCATATTACTACAAACATCCACTTCCATTGGATAAAACCATCGTATGGTTATATACGAACTCGAAGGAACTTATTCGACGATGGTTTCCGGTTCTGGAAAAAACGAATAGGACTATTCGGTTGTCTTTTCCTTTTACCTTCTCTCAGGTTGCGAGTGTTCCTTGGATTAGGACGGTACACCTATTACGCTTAATGGATAGTCTTCTTCCAAACCATAGGCAGGTGCCGAACGGTAGGGAATGAAGAAAGCCAATTAGCCTAAGTGTGGTGTGCAGAAGGTAATAAGTTAAGACAAATAAAGGGATTAGTAAGAGGGCAAAGTAAATTGCGACTGCTATTCACGACCAAACCAAGTATTTCTTCGCCAATCCTGCATCACTTTTGTATTTCTACAGAACACTCCGTATCATTACAAAGATCCAGAGTTATTTGGATACTCCATCGTATGGTTATATACGAACTCAAACGAACTTGTTCTAGTTCGGGGATGGATTCTGGTTCAGGAGAAATAGGAATAAGGTTTTATTCAGTTGTCTTTTATCATCACCTTCTCTCAGATTGCAAGTGCTCCTAGGATTAGGACAGTACACCTGTTACGCTTATTGGATAGTCTTCTTCCAAACCATAGGCTGGTGCCGAACGGTAGGGAAGGAAGAAAACCATTTAGCCTAACCAAGGTGTACAGAAGGTAATGACTAAAGACATATAAAGGGATTTGGAGAGATGGCAAAGAAATATATGGTTATAGTTGTGAATCTGATAATGGAAGAGGCATTACTAAGAATATCCGGATACCCCTTCGAAACATTTACATGTTTCAGTTTCACTGTGTATTGTTAAAAGAAAACTAATTTCCCAATTAGCACTTGCTCCAGGGTATGTATTTACCAGGTATGATTCTCACATCTGTATGGTTTTACAGATAATGAGTGGGAGTAAGTTATTGGGAATTGGGTGATCATCCTCATTATATCGGGATTCGTTGAAATTGGTGATATTTGAGGAAGTCACCTGGGTTGTTTTCCGGACGGCAAATATTTGGTTTTGAATATCCGTTGTTATGCACCAATCTCAAATTGATATATCTATACGTCTATTTTTATAGAGTGAGATATAACTTTTTGAAATTATGTACATGACATTTACCTATATCAGTGGATGGTTAGGTAAAGAGCATTAAAACAGCGGTGTAATTCTTCTTAACCATAAGTACAGTTTTCAACCTACGACACACAGAGAATGAGTTATTAGACTCAGAGGACTCATATAGAGTATTGTATGTTGTCCAGTGTCCATGAGGACAGAGGGGTTGGTACTCGTACTATATTATGTTTACTTGTGACTTCTCTAGTTCTTAGACATGTGTTTCGTAGAAATGCAAGGTCTAAGTTTTGAGAAGTTATAGGTATATGAATAAAGTAGAGAACCAGGTATTGCAAGTATCAGGATTCTTCAAGGTGATCGAAGATGTAGATACTTGTGTATGGTATTCAGTTGATAGTAATGATTATGAGAACTTGCTTCTCTTTCAGGTTACTCATATCTGGATGTATTCCTAAGTTGGGTAATGCTGACCGGCCTCTTTCCATTTAGTTGACATGCACTGGAGACAGCTGCATGATTTGAATCTGGTTCCAATTAAATCAGTGCCTCTGATTCTATATTGGATATAGAATAGTTCATATCTCAACAATGTTAAGATACGGGGAGTTGTCCAGCTTATGCTTAAAACCAAACTCTGGATAACTCAAGGCACGTTTCTGTAATGGCTGTTTGTGGGTTGACCCGGGCTATGACGAGGGTTGACTTTCTACCATCTGGAAGATCAATAGTGATATTGTTCTTGACTCGCCACAGTTTTACTAAAATGGATTTTTTTGAGAAAACAGTAGTGGGAGTATGGTAGAACTGGAAGTCATTCCAGAACAGCAAACGATTACTGAAAATTTAATAGGACCTAAAGATTCAATCTGGATTGACATTCCATTGGCCACTCCGCAGATTTGGTGGGTAACCTCAGGCACCCGAGAGGTACTCCGGTAGCCTCAAAGACGGTGACAGGGAGGTTCTTGTTTACCCAGACTTGCCATTGCTGTCGTTCCAGACTGTGAGACCCGACAGAAGGATGAGTATAGCGTCGTTATGAACTGGCTTTAGAAGTGCACGTATATATTATTCTGCCAGATGGTTGTCGTAGTCAGTGGGAGCAGCGGAAGCATAATGGACAAGTGGCTTATGTCTATTTATAGACTAAAGCAAATATAGCGGAGATAGATCATCTATTTCTGATGTGACAGTCATAGGTTTGACTTCATCAGAATAGGGGATGGATCTGTTAAGAAGGTAGTTGGGTGTAATGTCCTGGTATTTGGATGACATACACAGAATAGGAAGTAAAATTCCTATACTACAATCGGTTATACTTTGGTTGTCACACAGTGGTTTTTCCACAAAGGACATGGATTTCATATCAGACATTCTGGTTACTAGATCTATGGTTTTAGATCTAGATTTGGGTAGTTTCCCAATCTGGGTACTTTGACGGCATTCTAAAGATATTTTAGAATGGACGACTCCTGGCATGGTAGTGTACCTGCAGGTGATGGAGTAACCCTCTCTAAAGGTGTCTTACAGACTAAAGGGGAGAGGGATGTGCATGATTGGCAGATCACTTGCTTAGGCAATTGAGTCAATCATGAGATGTCAAGTACCACACCAGACGTTGTTTTTGCAGTAGATGCAATAAGTTGATATTGATCCAATCCTGGAGAAACATTCGGAAGCAGTTTTAGAACATAAGTGGATGTTCTAGGGATATGATAACAACAGCCTCTTTTGGGAGACGGTTATCATTCCAGGCTTCCAAGGTGACCTGGATGACAGAGTGGCTGTCAGAGTTGTAGTTTTCCCTCTGACGAGGGGCAGTATTTTGGACAGGTGGTCCAAGAGGATACTGAGGGAGGCGTGGTGCAGGATACTGATTAAGTTCAGTTGACGATATAGTCTAAGAAGTTTTGATTTAGAGTTCATTTATGAACTAGGTCCCATCAGATATCCAGACATATTCTAAGACAGGTATTGCTCATTTCGGGAGATGGCTTTCTCCGCGAACTTGAGAAAAAGAGAGACATAGGAAGAAACATCAGGGCGGATCCACTCACTGAGGCTATTCCTCGAACGCAATAGTTTCGCAAATGGGCTTTGTGAGACTGATCAGTAGAGGAGTTGGGTGTTCGGTATCACACGGGCTGTGAGTATGCGACATCGCAATAATTAGCCTTGAGTGCAAGTGGGAGATTGTTGGATATAGTGCCCTCAGAGTCAATTATTGGATCACATCCACGTGATTGCAATGATTGAGGTAGGACCTATACCGGTAGGACAGTCTTACTCAAGATGATAGTATGCTATCTGGTTTATCTTTATCATCGTGTACTGCTTTAGGTGACCTTACAGGTCACTATTGCGCGTTGATAGAGCCCTTAGGATTCTTGCTTGACGGCCAGCAGTATGATGGCGATCATATACGTGGGAGCTGGGGTCTATAAGCACATCCTTAAAAGGTCCCTAGTCGTGGGAGTTTCGAGACAGGGGATCGATACTCCGGAGTAGACTAGTGTATACAGTCGAGATCCCAACGAGGGGCGGTGGCCGGTCTCACAAGCCACTGGTGTCAGTTGGTTCACCTAATATGTATACAGGTGCTCATTGGGTTATGAGTACACAGGACAGGACTCGCCGGGAACATTCTAGTTGGTATTATACCTGACGTCAGATAGCAGTTCCGTGGTGACATGTGTACAGGTTAGTTCATCGACCTGAGATCGTCATTTGTCTCATATGAGTTCCCACTGTACTTTGATTACTACCCCCTACCACGGATCAAAAGAGTCGTGCAAACAGGTTTTAGTTGGGTACAGTCCCGAGCCACATGGAGGCAGTGAGCGGATCTGCAGGGGTTCGTCTCTCCCGGTATTGGGGATGAGGTCGCGCTGTGTCTAGGAAAGCCATTACACGAAGTCCTTGGCTAAGGCAGGAGATTTACTGGTAGGTATTCCAGAAGTATCTCAGGGTGTTCTGGGCTACACTCCGACATGACTTGTACCGCTTTTGGGGGTCTGACTTTTACCAACCCTCTAGGCCCGCCATGCGATGCTCATAAATGAACGGACCGGACTGTACGGATATTGTCACTGACGGGCTCAGTAGGGTGTCAGGATGAGTTCACTCATCGACCTCCCTTTTGGTCGATACCTGGTAGCCCGTTACGTACAGCTAGTACCTCTGACGTGCAAGTGGTTAAATCCACAGCCAATGTATTGACGAGTCTTTAGAGTCCCCCACAGACTGTTTCTCAAGTTTCGGGCGAAACGTTGTAGAGGCCGTATGATATATGGCAGGGTTCGATCATATACGTGCGGTATTGCACGGATCATGATCGGGCGGATCATACCAGTGGGCTTTGGTTTAAGCCGGATCCTAGTATTAGATTTGTTGGATTAATTTAGTCTCATCGCGTTCACATTCAGTCGGAATGCGGATGCAGGTATGTATATACAGGTGAGGGGTATCCTTATGATCCGTCACGAGTTTACTTTAGATATTGCCGTATCTTTTTATTGTTGCAAACATTTGGATTAATGTTTGTAAATGGAAATTGTGAGCTAGAAATCATCATGGAGGGCATTAAATGTGACATAGACATGGGTAGTGACTCATGGTATTTTTATTTGTGCAAAATGTCACATTTATGTTTGTTTATTGGGTTGAAATGATAAGAGGAGAGAGAGGGGCAGCCAAGGTAGTGGTGGAGCTCTTGTATTTCTTTTTCTTGCTCTCTCTCGTCTCATTATTCCAACACAACAAAAGAAAAGAAAAAGAAAAGGCCTTCTCTTCTTCTTCTTCTTCCTCTAGCTCATAGCATCCATCAATGGCAACATCTTCAACCTCCATCCAAACTCATGGATGCAAGAGGCAAAGTGATCACAAACATTCTCTACAACACCTTGGACACGTCGGCTAGCACACTCCGTGCCCTAGTTGCTTCGGATGAAGCGGGAGCCCGTAAAAAGAATCGATGATGTGGTGCCCTTTCCGACGAGGAGATCGAGACCGGAGATGCCGCGAGGAGCTTGGGATGGTGGCCAAAGACCGAAGGACACGGATCGATCGGTATAGCTCTCTACCTTTTCTCCAATTAGCTAGTAGTAGGTTAATGGTCCGATCCGGGGAATAAGTATACGATAGCGCCGGTTTCTAGTTAAAGAAAAGTTTTTTTTTCCGCATTTTGGCCTCGGACAGAAGGCCGGGGCACTACCGTAGACTTACATGATGTACTGAGAACACCAGAGAAATACGAGGGGATTCTACCGGTTTTGAACCGGCCACCAACCCCAAAAATCCAGCCTGACCGGCCCCTCTGCTCAGGAATCGCCTCATTTTGGTAGGGTGCTCTGGTCTGTAGATTTTGGGGTTTCAGGTATTGTTTGTTTAGCCCAAAATTTCATGTGATGTTTATTTTGTCTAGGGGCTAATTCGGAGTGTTTCATAGTCGTATATTTTTAACACTGTAATGGTAACCTAGACAATGTTTAACAGTTCGAACGAATTTCAAACCCCACATCAAGACCCTCGCTGGAAATTTTCAAGTGTTGGAATTTCCCAAGTTGAACATATTTGGAAGATCGTGCAAGTATCCCTATGGACCATCTAGAAGAACGTAACCCTAACTCGACTTTATGATCATGGAACCGCAGCCAAACCTTAGGATCTGTCGTAGTTCCGTGGTGCCATAGGTGAGGCAAGGGTTGACCCTTCTACGGTTGGTCCATAGACATTGTGACACATTTTTAGGTATTTTAACTTTGCTCAAGTGTTGAGATCTCGAGGTAATTTATGGGTGTTTGTTGATTCGATCGAAACGTTTAACATCTTCTTGATATATGTGAAAGTGATGATTCCATGTGTTGTTGTTTTTCATTTTATTTTCTGCGACCGTAAGTGTAGTATGTGGTGTATCGCCGTTTTCGTTACTATACATCAACGACAGTCGGGGTACACATACTTACGTTGATGATATGTGATGTTATGTGTTGCTGATATAGGATGTGCAGGATCGTCGTGATTGAATAGCCGGGGTTTTTTATGTGAGATGAGAGTTTTTATTTTCATTCATGTAAAAAATTAATTGTATGCAATATTCTTTTATTTGGGGCGCTTCCGGGTTGAGGATGAATCACCATTATTGTATATTATTTACTTTTCCACATTAGGATAGACCCAAGGAGGAGAGCACAAGTGACTGGGTTCTAGGGTTCAGTGGGAGGCCATCTCGAGGAGTCAAGACCGGGTCTCCTAAACTATGGAATTGGTAGGGTCACATGCCGCTCTCGTAGGGGTCTAGGGGTGTGGGCTTAGCTATTCATCACGACCGTGGAATCCGTATTTTCTATTGTTGGCTAAATACAAAATACGGACCTCCTAGAATATCCTATATTTTTATATATATGTTTCTGCTGCTAATTATTCTGTGATGTGATTACTTAATATCTGAGACGTATGGAATATTATTATATATATGATATATAATAAACGATGCTTATGTTTTACATCCGCGCTAGTCCCGCTCCGCTATGCCTTTAGTTGAGTAACCTAATGGTGCATAACGGAACACTATGGCGAATGCGGATGGCATAAGTGCACGTTCTATTTTCGTTTCTTTTCTGTGATGGCTTAGGAACTTAAAAGATGGGACTACATTAATGAGATTAATATAAAGAAAAAGAAACCTAAATATGTTGTAGAATCGGATTTGAAACACACTAGGCCTTTTTATGAAAAATGCAAGTTTCAAAAGATGCGGAGCTTAAGCCACTCCTTTTCTAAACTATTTAGATTCTACAACGAGATCAAGTTCAAAGCGTTAAAGGTTTTCATAAAATCCATCATCAACCCTCCGTCATTTTAGGAAGCAGAGTACTTAGTATTCGTTCTACGTATGTTGATCATAGTCAAGGCGTAGTGTACGGTAACCAAGTGATGTCTTCCTACAAAGCATATAATGCGATTAGTTAGGACATTCATGTGATTATGTTGATCATAGTCAAGAGTCATATGGGTGGGTCTAGTTAATCACGAAATGACGGGTAGAACTTGACTAGTGCTTATGATATGTTGACCATAGCCAAGGTCATAAGTGTTAGTTATGTATATGCCCTAGAGGCCATTGTTGTACATATGATGTATATTATAATGGATGCTTGGATATATATAGAGATGACTTTCTTGCTCGTCATGATAGTATGCTTTTTGGTTTCACTTTATCTTAACATGTTGACTTGTATTGGTTTACTGTTTTTCTCTCACATGTTGATAAAGCCCTTAGGATCTGTACTCGACTACTGGGACTATGATGAGATCATACTAGTGGGGCCTTGGTAGTCGATGAGTACATCCTATAACTGTTCCTAGTCGAGGGTATATCGAGACAGGGCATCGATACACCAGAGTAGACTAGCGTATACGCATCTTGACCCATATGATGGGCGATGGATGATCCCACATCCATCGGTGTTTGACATCAGAGATGGTGTACGGGTGCTCAGTGGAGACTGGGTACACTGGACGGATTCGCCGAGAACTCCCAGATGGTGATATACCACACATCAGATGGCAGTTCTCCGGTGACACTGGTACAGGGTAGTCTGTAGACCCGAGATCGTCATAGAGTCTTGTATGATTCCCACTGTGCTTTGATTTCCACCTTACCACGTCCAAGAGGGCGTGCAAAACGGTGGCTTTTGGGTACAGTCCCGAATCACATGGAGGCAATGAGCGATAGGAGGGGATTCGTCTCTCCCGGTATATGGAGTTGATGTTGTGCTGTGTTCAATTGGCTATAACTGGAAGTCCCTGGCCAGGGCTGATATAGAGATTTACTGGTAAGTGTTACTAGTAGTTTCTCGACCCGTTATGAGCCACACATCGACACGACTTATCGGTTACTGGGGTCTGACGTATACCACCCCTAGACTTGATATGCGACATATCAGACGAACAGACCGGACTGTACGGGAGTGTTACTGATTGGATTCACAGGAGAACGCACAGGCTAGCTTTTTGATCTTCTGATCGCTCAATACCTGGGTGGCTGTTACGTTTAGCTGACCGCTTGCAGCTTGTGGGTGTTTGATATGATCATCACCTGCTACCGGCGTATTGACGATTCTTTAGAGTCCTACACAGAGGTTTCTTGGCTCAGGGGAAACGGAGTAGAGGCACATATATGATATGTGCAGGACCGAGAATAATGCGATATGAGATACCGTATTATATTCTCGCGATATTTAGATATGAACCGGGTCATCGGATCAAGTGTTGATTCGATGAATCGGTACATGATATATTAGTCGGTAATATTCGATATAGCCGGATCGTCGGATCAAGTGTTGATTCGATGATTTAATGTATAATAATATATATGATATATTGTATTACATTATCTAATATTGGCTTGCTTTATTATTTCATTTTCTCACTGGATGATACATTGATATATATGCGATATATGTTAATTGTATTATTTTCTTTTGTTGCAAATATATAATATATATGTGATATATATTATTGTGACATGATATGATTTATTGTTAATCATGTTTAAGGATGATTAAATGAGGTTAGGGTTTGATTAGGGTTAGTTGCTTCATGCACCTTCTAGAAGCTTTATCCTTTGTCATGGTTAAGATATTTTTGATGACACATTGCTAACCAAACCAAACCCTAACTCTAGTTGTTTCTCTACACGTTATTAGCCAATCATCCTTGACCATGGTTTATATATCAATCATATACATTTCTTTCTATTCATCACAAAAGGATTATCATTTTCCATTATCATCTTCTTCTCTCTTGAAAAAGCTCACTAGAAATTCTTTATGTGATGAATAAATATGAGAAAATGATTTAAAAAGAAAGCATAAATACTACTCTCTCATCCTCATCTCATCTAGCCCATGAGATTAGTGTGTTCATCTCTTTAGAGTGAGAAAGCTTGAGTCTTTGCAACTTCGACGTAGATCATCGGAGATTTGGAACACTTCAAGCTAGCATTGATCGTTCGAGTCGTGGAGCCTCTCATGAGTCCGGGAGATCGTGGATCGCGGCAAAGGGACTTCCACTCGGAGCTTGTGAAGCGAAGGAGCGGACTACAAAGGTTGTAATCCCTCACACTTAGATAAAAGTTATCATCTTGCATGTTTAACCCTAATAATCTAGCAAAGATCCCGGCTTTGGGTTGTTCGGCACGTCTAAAATTTAATCCGGGCATGTTTGATGCCTTATGAACCTTCACAAGAGTGCCTAGGAACCTTACAATAAGCAGCTAAGGGTAAAAAAACACATCGAGAGTTTCAAGAGTTGAAATTTGCAATGGGATTGCATACCTTCTATATGATAGTTGGATCCCGATCCCACTGCGAGTAAGAGTTACTCCCAGGAGAATTTTGCAATTTACAATTAGCTAATCCAGTAGGTGTCTAGAAAGGTGTCAACGTGGTTATACCTCTGGAAAAACGAGGTTTATTTTAATTAGGTCCATGCGAAAGCACGGGTAACCTCCCTCAAAGTACCGACACTGGCCTGGCTGACCGGTTAGTGAAACTGTAGAATGTAATTAATCCTGACCGGTTTTCTTTTTGAGGTTTTGAAAGAAAATTTGATAAAAACAGTGGGAGACATCGATTAGATAAGATAATAACCAATCTAAATCTTTGCAAGAGCATTTCGCTGAGTGTTTTCTTTTCTCTCTCCTAATGGCAGATACCAAATGACGAGTCTAAAGCTTCTGTTAGAGAAAAACAAACTGACATGACCGAATTATAAAGAATGGCTGAGGAACCTGAACATTGCACCCACATATGATAAAGTATCATATGTCCTCACTGCCAAAGCCCCACCTGTCCTAGGTCCTGAATCAACTATTTCGGATAAGGAGATTCAAAAAACACGGGATATTTATTGTGACACGGCCAAGTGCCTCGCGCTTGCTTTTATGGACAATATACATCAGAAGCAGCATGAGAAGATGGATGTTCAATCCATCTTTTTTCATACAAAGGAGTTGTATGGAGAGCAATCTCAGACTTTACGATACGAGGCATCTCGAAAGTTGTTTCAGATGCGGATGGCTCCTGGCACATTAGTAGGTGAACATGTCTTGAAGATGATTGGTCTTATAGAAGAACTTGAGGACCTAGGATGGACTATGGATAATGAGCAATATACTGATATTGTTCTACAGTCTCTCCCCCCTGCTTTTGTTCCATTCATAGTAAACTTCAATATGAATGATTTGGAAAAATCACTTCCTGAACTTCTCAATATATTGAGAAGTGCAGAGAGCACGCTTAAGACAGCGAAAACTCCCGCTCTGATTGCTGGGCCATCTTCCTTTTCCATCCCAAAAGCCAAGGCCAAAGGAATGAAGAAGAAGAAACCCACCAAACCGAGAGGTGGAGTTGTAAAGGTGAAGAGGAAAGACAAATCCGGGGCCGCAGGAAGTGAAAAAGGAGAATGTTTTTTCTGCCACAAGTCAGGACACTGGGAACGCAATTATGCTCTGTTTCTTGTTGATCTCAAGAAAAAGAAGCATACTGATGCTTCCGCTTCATGTGTGTTTGTAACTGAAAACTGTTTTTCAATAAACTCTGCATCTTGGGTATTTGATACCGGTTCTAGTTCTCACATCTGCAATTGTATGCAGGGATTGAGAAACAGTAGAGTTTTGAACACTGGTGACCATACTCTTCGGGTCGGAAATGGTTCCAATGTACATACTGTATTTCTAGGAGAGTATCATCTGGGGTTGCCTTCGGGATGTATTTTGGTTTTGAACCCTTGTTATTATGTACATAGTATGCTATGTAATATAATATCCGTTTCTTTGTTAGAAAATGAAGGATATCATTTTGTGTTGCAAAATAATGTTATGAACATTAACTTGAATCAACAGTTGATTGGGTATGGTACACTAAATAACGGTATTTACATCCTAAACCAACACAAAGTTTTCAATATACAACATACAAATAAAAGATAATTTTCAGATATAAATGAAGCTTTTCTTTGGCATTGTAGACTTGGTCATATTAATGAAATGAGACTAAACAAGCTACATAATGATGGATATTTAAATCCTTTTGAATATAAAACTCATCCGACTTATCAGTCCTGTATCAAAGGTAAAATGACCACAACTCCGTTTACTGGACACAGAGAAAGAGTTGTAGAACTCTTAAGCCTCATACATAGTGATGTATGCAGACCAATGTCTACACATGCTGGAGGCGGTTTTTCATACTTCATCACTTTTACTGATGATTTCTCAAGATTCAGACACGTGTTTTTGTTGAAGCATAAATCCGAAGATTTCAAGAAATTCAAGGAGTACAAACTTGAAGTAGAAAAACAAACAGGCTTGAGGATCAAGAAACTTCGATCGAATCGAGGTGGAGAGTATTTGAGTACAGAGTTTTCAGACTTCTTAAAAGAGAATGGGATTCTCTCTCAGCTCACTCCCCCTTACACACCACAGCACAACGGTGTGTTAGAACGGAGGAATCGCACCCTATTAGATATGGTACGGTCCATGATGAGTGATGCTGAGTTACCGCTTTCCTTTTGGGGACATGCATTGGAGACATCCTTGTATCTGTTGAACAGGGTTCCAACCAAGACTGTATCTACCACTCCATATGAGATATGGTGTGGAAAGAGACCATCTCTTAAAAGAGTTAGGATATGGGGTTGTCCGGCTTTTTTCAAAAAGCAGAATCCTGATAAACTCGAGACACGATCAGTCATGTGTAAATTTGTGGGATATCTAAAACAATCATATGGATATCTATTCTACCACAAGGAGGAACAAAAGATGTTTGTTTCTCAACATGCCACAGTTTTAGAAAATAAAATTTTTACAAATAGTAGTGATGGCAATGCGGTAGAACTAGAAGAGGTTCTAGAGACACAAATTACTCATTACGAATTGGTTGAAACTGATGTTGCAGTAGAACTTCAAGAACCTCAGTCACTCCGGAGATCTAGTAGAACTTCTCGCCCACCGGAGAGATGCTATGGGTTTCTCATTGATGGTGATAGAGAAGATTGCATCATGGATGATGATGACCCTACTAGTTTTCAGTAAGCTATCACGAGTGGTGACTCAGTGAAGTGGCTGGATGCTATGAGATCCGAAATGGAGTCCATGTACACCAACAAAGTATGGACTTTGGATGTTGCACCTCCTGGGATAAAACCCGTTGGTTGCAAATGGATCTTTAAGAGAAAGATTCGTATAGATGGACAGGTGGAGACCTATAAAACAAGGCTTGTAGCGAAAGGTTTTCGTCAAAGACCAGGATTGGACTATGATGAAACTTTCTCTCCAGTAACAATGCCTAAATCCATTCGGATCCTACTTGCTATTTCTGCTCACTAAGATTATAAAATCTGGAAGATAGACGTAAAAACTGCATTTCTAAATGGTGATTTAGAAGAATGCGTTTTTATGGATCAGCCAGAGGGCTTCATTGACAATGGGAGCAGCGAAAAGGCTGTTCCCGCCAAAATCTTGGCTCAAAATCCGCTCCTTATAAAATAATAACAATAAAAGAAAAAATAAACAAATAAATAAATAAATAATCATAATAAAGGAGAAAATCTCCCTTTCAGAGCAAAGCTCTATTCAAATTCCAAGGCGGGAAACGAAGCAACGCTTCTGTTTCCCCCAATCAGAGCAAAGCTCTATTTTGAAAATTAAAGTGAAAATTAAAATTAAAATAAATGAAGCAACGCTTCAGCTGACTTACGCTCTGCGCTGCGCGATACGTGTCAGCGCAGTTGAGCTGCGCTCTGCGCTATGTGACACGTGGCAGCGCAGTTGCGCCAGCGCAGTTACGCTGCGCTCTGCGCTGCGCGACACGTGGCAGCGCAGTTGTGCTGCGCGACACGTGTCAAGAGCAGGTGCGCTTGCGCCAAACAGAATTAAAATTCTGAAAGATCTTTCTCAATCTTGTTAAAAACAAGAAGATTGCCTTCTGTAAAACAGAAGCCCTTGGATCAAAGATCCAGCGGTGGGGAAAAATCCCCAAATCACTTAGAGAAAGATCTCTCTAACCAATTCAACAAATCATTGGCACTATATAAAAGCCCCTAGACCCCAAGTCTAAGAAGACATCAACACAGAGAGAACTCCTCTAAAGAAAATTTTGAGAAGAACTCAAAAAGAGAAAAAGGTAAACCCTTTAAATAAAAGAAGAATTTCTTCTAAAAGAGATCGATGATCTAAGAACAAGATCAAGATCTTGGATAAAAATAATAATAATAATAAGAAGAAGAAGAAGAAGAAGTAATTTACTTCTGTATAAAGGCATTGCCTTTGGATGAACCACTGGTTCTCTGAAAACAAGAAAAACTTGTTTTCTTTGATCTAAATTTGATCCAAAAATTAAACAATGCCTTGCACTTTTGAGTTTGCACTGTTGCGCTCCTTGGATTGGCGCAAGCCACCAGGGAGCGCCACGTGTCGGCCCCAGAACAAACTGCGTTATGCGCTTCTAAAACAGAGCACTGCTCTCTTAAAGTGGCGCAAGTCATCAGAGCGCGCCACGTGTCAGCAGCGCACTCGCGCAATGCACTGGCGCAGCGCACTGGCGCAGCGCACTGCGCTTGCGCTCACCAGAGCGTGACACGTGTCACCTCCACATGCGCTTGCGCCTTGCGCTCCTCAGTCAGCGCAAAGCACCTGACAGGCCACGTGGCGTACTATCAGAATAATAAATGCAGTGCGTTATTAAACAGGGGCAGAGCCCTACTAAAGGCCTAATAGGCCAAATGCAAATAAAATGTTAAACATTTTCAACTGGACTTAGCCCAATACTGGCCGTAAGTCCTCAAATTAAAATTGACTGAGCACGACTGCTCTCTTAAATCAATTTACACCCGGTTCAAGGGTACATCTCTGAACTCCTCTGATATTTGTCGTTGTAATCCTTCAACGTCGTCAGAGAGGTGACGGGTCCCGACAACCACACATTGACATGGACTAATGCGTCCTTAAACTCTTGGACTAATGCGTCCTTAAACTCACGGACTAATGCGTCCTTAAACTCACGGACTAATGCGTCTTTAAACTCACGGACTAATGCGTCTTTAAACTCTCGGACTAATGCGTCCTTAAACTCACGGACTAAAGCATCCTTAAACTCACGGACTAACGCGTCCTTAAACTCACGGACTAACGCGTCCTTAAACTCACGGACTAACACGTCCTTAAACCAACATTCATCATCAAAATGGGAACGATAAATCTCCCAACCAACTTTGGTTCAAGGGTACATCTCTGAACTCCTCTGATATTTGTCGTTGTAATCCTTCAACGTCGTCAGAGAGGTGACGGGTCCCGATGGCCATACAAGCAATGGACCACCATGTCCCTAAACTGGAACAATAGAGCCCTCAAATGCTCTTTTGTCGGATCTAAACTATCCCGTTAAGTCGATCTTAGTCTCAAATCAGACTAACGTGTCCTTAACAAACATTTAAGTTGATCTTAGCCTCAAAAATGGCTAACGTATCTTTAAACCAAAACCCCAAACCCAAATCTAAGAAAATACGGATTTGGACTAATCCACGTCCTACGGGCGACGACATAAATTAGTCTCCGTATACAATCCACGGGCAACCACAAACAAAACAAACACCCACGACATGAAGTGAAATTCTGGAGAAGGAGAAAGTTGTTACCGCGATGCGGTAACGTAATTAACTGCAGGGGCTTACGCCTGCAGGGAAGAGCGTCCCCATAATCAAAAACCCCTCAAGCGAGGGGGAATCTGACGAAGTCTGCTACATCGGCCGCATCCGTCTAAACCTCCGATACACGGTGCCATAAATCAACTTGGTATCTTCGGAGAGGTGGACGGATAAAACCAAATAGCATCTGCCCCCAGATTCAGGCAAGAGGTCAGTCTTTCCCAGTTTCCGGCGGTAAACATTGCTCTCTACCCTTTTCAAGTGAGTGAAGGAAACAAAAGGGAAAGGTTTTTAAGTAAGATTACAACCCACATCACCAAACTATATTAGTCTAGCCCACTGGTGTAGGTTTCTTGCTCCACTTCTTCAAAGATCAAGTGAAGCTAGGAGCTTGAGCAAAAGGACTCCGTGGTGGATTGTCGTGGACTTGGAAGGACTCAAACGAACCGGTTCAAACCCTAGTTGATCCAAGGAGTCACATAGAGGAGGTCTACAAAGGTTGTATTACTATCCTCTTAGTGTTAAACTACTTCTAGTATGTGATGCTGGTTCATGTTGCCCTAAATTTCTAATTCGATTCATGGTTGGTATTGTTTAGCACCCTAAATTTTTTTTATAGCATGTTTGATGCAAGCCAAACCCCAGGCATGGTGCTAGAGAATCCCTACAGTGGTATCAGAGACAAGCTAGAAACTTAGACGATATTAGAAATATTAAGAAACCGAAACAACTCCGAAAGTTCGATAATCTGAAACCCTAAATTGTGCTTTCTGTCGATTTTTAAATGACCTTCTAAAATTATTTAAGCAACTGTAGAAACTTGCATATGATGCATTTAGAACAATGGAGAAAATGAGGCGATTCCACAGGTTTTGACCCGGTGATAACCCATGAATTTCCGGCCTGGCCGGCCATATTCACTCTGTTTCGCCTCGGTTTTCTCTGGTGCTCTGGTCTGTTTATTTTGGAGTTTCAGGTATTGTTTGTTTAGCCCAAAATTTCATGTGATGTTAATTTTGTTAAGGGGCTAATTCGGAGTATTTCGTAGTCGTAATTTTAACATTGTTTTCGGTAACCCGGACGACATTTAACAATTCGAACGAACATCACACACCACCACATTACTCTCGCTGGAAATTTTCCAAGTGTTGGAATTTTCCAAGTTAAATATATTCGGAAGATCATGCAAGTAACCCTATGGACCCTCTAGAAAAACGTAACCCTAACTCGATTCTATGACCACGGAACCGCGGCCAAACCCTAGGGTTTGTCGTAGTTCCATGGCGCCATAGGTGAGGCAAGGGTTGGCCCTTCTATGGTTGGTCCATAGGCACTGTGGCATGTTTTGGGTATTTTAACTTTGCTCAAGTGTTGAGCTCTCAGGGTAATTTGTGGGTGTTTGTTGATTCGATCGAAACGTTTAACATCGTCTAGATATATGTGAAAGTGATGATTCCAATTGTTGTAATTTTTCACTTTTTTTTCTGCGACCGTAAGTGTAGTATGTGGTGTATCACCGGTTTCGTTGCTATACATCAACGACAATTGGGGTACGCATACTTACTTACGTTGATAACATGTGATGTTATGTGTTGCTGAGATATGATGTACAGGATCGTCGTGATGAATGGCTGGGGGTTTTGTGCGAGATGAGATTTTTTCTTTTCATTCATATAAAATTCATTGTATGTAATATACTTTTATTGGGGCACATCCGGGTTGAGGATGATGTCACCATTATTGTATATTATTTACTTTTCCGCATTAGGACAGACCCAAGAAGGGGACCACAAGTGACCGGGTTCTAGGGTTCAGTGGGAGGCCATCTCGAGGAGTCGAGACCGGGTCTCCTAAACTCTAGAATTGGTAGGGTCACTTGCCGCTCTCGTAGGGATCTAGTGGTGTGGGCTTGGCTATTCATCGCGACCGTGGAATCCGTATTTTCTTTAATTGGCTAAATACAAAATACGGACCTCCTAGTATATCGTATATTTTCATATATGTGCTTTTGCTGTTGATATTCTGTGATGAGATCAGTTTATATGTTGAAACGAATGGTGTATTATATATATGATATATTACTTATGTTTTGCATCTGTGCTAGTCCCACCCCGCTATGCCGTTAGTTAAGTAGCTTAACGGTACATAACGGGACATTGTGGCGAATGCGGATGGTATAAGCGTACGTTCAATTTTCGTTTCTTTTCTGTGATGGTTGAAGGAATTAAATGATGGGACTACATTAATGAGATTAATGTAAAGAAAAAGAAACCTAAAAGATGTTGTAGAATAGGATTTTAAACCTACTCGGCTTTTTATGAAAATCAAGTTTTCAAAGTGCGGAGCTTAAGCCACTCCTTTTAAAACCATTAGATTCTACAATGATATCAAGTTCAAAGCGTTAAAGATTTTCTTAAAAACTATTCGCAGCCCTCCGTCATTTTAGGAAGTAGAGTACTTAGTATTCGTGCTACGTATATTTGTAAGTCCACGTTACCCACCCCGGTGCTTACGGGGAGGCGGAATAGGTAAAAAACGATTTTTTAACACAAGGTAACATGGACTAGAACTAGAGGATCTTTGCTAAACAAAAACTAACAAACTAAGTACAAGTTTTAGCTACTCGGTTAGATGGTTATATCTAGGTCTTGAACTCTTTCTCTTCTTGTTGTGGTCCTCCTTCTTGCTTGCTCCTTGGAGTGTTGTAGATGGCTCCTCCTCGTTGTCTTCTCTTTGCCGAAGAAAGAACCACCCGAAGGCCTCTACCTTGAGCTCCTACCTCAACCAAGAGGTAACTAGAGTGCTTGGCTTGCTAAACCTAGAACCCTAGAATGAGTAGAGAGAAGTCTTGATGGTTTTATCTCACAAGCTCATGGTTCTCAACACATGAGAGATGAGAGCTTTGAGAGAGGAAGAGGATGAGCTAAAATATGAGAGAGAAAGAGCAAGAGAGAATGAGAATAGAATTTTTACAACCATGCTCACATATGAGATAATATGAAATAATAATAATAATAAATAAATATAATTGTGATGGTTAGTTTGGAATGACCATTATCATTTCACAATAAATGCATTTTGCAAGAAACAAGAAATATCTTGCAAGTGAAATGATGATGGTCAAAAGGTCAACAAAAGTCAACCGGTCAACCAAAGTCAAAAGGTCAACAAAAGCCAAATGGTCAACCTAACCATGGCACAATTATCCTTAATTAATATCATTAATCATATTTCTCATTCTCATTAGGGTTAAGAAAAAGTCAACTGTCAAAAACCCTAATGAGATTCCTCTGCCTCTATCAACTGTGCATACACACCCACATCCGTGTTCCGAGGAACACGAATACAATGATATAAAACCAATCCCAAAACAAATACTAGGATCTGGCTTAAACCAAAGCCCGCTAGTAATAACTGCCCGGACACCAAACATGCACAAGTGCGCGGATGTGAACGAACCCCGTCGCAAAACCATGCGACCTCTACTCTGTTTTGCCCAAAGGCGAATAACCCTCTGTGTGAGACTCTAAAGACTCGACACTACACTGGCAGTGAGTTTAACCACAGGCCGCAAGCGGTACTAGCTGTACGTAACGGTCCCCAGGTAGATGCCGATAAGAAGACTGATGAGGTGAACCCATCCGAATTCCTACTGAGCGTGAATGTGACAATCTCCGTACAGTCCGGTCTGTTCATCTGAGAATATCATATGGCGAGCCTAAGGGGGCGGTAAACATCAGTCCCCTAATAGCAGTACAAGTCGTGTCGGAGTGTAGCCAAGATAACACTAGAAACGCTACCAGTATATCTTGCTTACCCTGGCCAGGGACTTTGTGTAATGGCTCTCCTAGACACAGCGCGATATAAACCCCCAAACCGGGAGAGACGAATCCTGTCTAACCGTCATTTCCTCCAAGTGCTTCGGGACTGCACCCAACTACTACCTGTTTGCACGACTCCTTTGAGCCGTGGTAGGGTAGTAATCAAAAAACAGTAGGAACACACTCAAGGTGAAGTGACAGTGTCAAGTCAACGGAGTAAGCTGTACTCATGTCACCTGGGAACTGATAACTGACGATAGGCATAGTACCAACCAACAGTTCCCGATGAGTCCTGTCCAGTGTACTCATAACCTAATGAGCACCCGCATACTATCTCAAGTACGACGTACTAGTGGCTGTGGCACAGACCATCTCCCCTGCTAGGATGAGAAGCGCATACGCTAGTCTACTCCGGAGTATCGATGCCCCGTCTCGATAATCCTACGACTAGGGACCTGTATAAGGATGTGTTTATAGATTACCCAGCCCCCACTAGTGTGACTGCCATCACAACGCTGGTAATCAAGCAAAGGTCCTAAGGGCTCCACTAATGTGTATAGGCGATATGCTAAAAGAAACACATGCACACATTAAAGTAGAAACAAACCAAGTAGCATACTACCATTTTGAGAAAGATTGTCTATACAACTATGAATATCCTAAGCTTCCATTAAGTAATATAAAAACTAGTATGATACAGTAATAGCCTCTAGGGCATATACACTAACAATCTCTCACTTGCACTAGGGCCATGTACTGGCGTATCGAAGACCTATCATCTCGATCAGCCGCTCAAACTGAGTCTGGGTTATGGCCTTCGTGAATGGATCCGCAGTGTTATTCTCCGAATCTACTCTCTTCACCTCGATCTCCCGGCGATCTACGATCTCCCTGATCATGTGGTAACGCCTCAAAATGTGCCTGGACTTCTGATGGGACCAGGGTTCCTTCGCTAAAGCTATAGCGTCGTTGTTGTCACAATACAGCGGTATTAGATCAACAATGGTAGGAACCACCTGAAGCTCTATGAGGAACTTCTTCATCCAGACAGCTTCCTTTGCGGCATCGCAAGCAGCTATGTACTCCGCTTCCATAGTTGAGTCAGCAACGGTTTCCTGCTTGGAGCTCTTCCAGCAAACCGCCCCTCCATTGAGGGTAAAGACATAAGCCGACATGGACTTGGAGTCATCCTTGTCACTCTGGAAGCTGGAGTCAGCAAAGGCCTTGATCTGGAGGTCTTTTCCGCCATACACCAAGAACATCTCCTTAGTCCTTCTCAGGTACTTGAAAATGTACTTTACTGCTATCCAGTGTTTCTCCCCTGGGTCCGACTGATACCGGCTTACAATACTTAATGCGTATGCTACATCTGGTCTGGTACACAACATCGCATATATTATAGAGCCTACCGCAGATGCGTAGGGTATAGATGACATGCGAGCCCTTTCCAAATCAGTCTTGGGAGACATCTCTTTGGAGAGGGTGATTCCGTGACAAGCCGGTAGATTACCGCGCTTTGAATCTTCCATACTGAATTGTTTTAGTATGGTGTCGATGTACCTGGACTGCGAAAGTCCCAACATCCTCTTAGATCTATCACGATAGATCTGGATCCCCAGAATGTAGTTGGCATCGCCCAGGTCCTTCATGGAGAACCTCTGTGACAAGAATCCTTTGACTGACTGTAGCATAGGAATATCATTTCCTATTAGGAGAATTTCATCCATGTACAAGACGAGGAATACCACAGTTCTCCCTACAATCTTACTGTAAATGCATAGTTTATCTGGATTCTTGATAAAGCCGAATTCTTTGACAGTATCATCAAAGCAGATGTTCCAACTCCGCGATGCCTGTTTCAGTCCATAGATGGACTTAAGCAACTTGCACAATTTACCGCTGCTCCCACTCTGAATGAAACCCTCCGGCTGATCCATATAGACGCACTCTTCTAAATTTCCATTTAGAAAAGCCGTCTTTACGTCCATCTGCCATATCTCATAATCATGGAAGGCAGCAATGGAAAGAAGGATCCGAATGGATTTGAGCATAGCCATTGGAGAAAAGGTTTCATCATAGTCCAAACCAGGACTTTGACGCAAACCCTTTGCAACAAGTCTAGCTTTATAGGTTTCAACCTGCCCATCTACACCAATCTTCTTTCTGAAGATCCATTTGCAGCCTACGGGTTTTACCCCTTCTGGAGTAATGTCCAAAGTCCAAACTTTGTTGGTGTACATGGACTCCATCTCGGTCCGCATTGCATCCATCCATTTTACTGAGTCGCCGATCTGAATGGCTTGCTGGAAGCTAGTAGGCTCATCATTTTCAATGACGCAATACTCTCGATCCCCGTCAATGAGAAAACCGTAGTATCTCTCGGGCGGATGAGACTGCCTATTCTCCAGCGGAGTGGTGCTGGGATGTCCGGTTCTCCTGAAACTTCTGGTTCTACCAAGATTTCAGTAATAGCTTGTGGTTCTGGAATTTCTTCCAGTTCTATTGCGCTCCCACTTATCTGATTTTCTAAAAATTCAGTTTCCAAGAAGTGTTCATGCTGAGAAACAAAAACCTTTTATTCCTCTGCGGAATAGAAAAGATACCCCGTGGAGTTCTTGGGGTATCCCACAAACTTACACAGTACTGAGCGTGCCTCGAGCTTGTCCGCATGCTGCTTCTTTACAAAAGCTGGACATCCCCATGTCTTAAGATACTTAAGACAGGATTTCTTCCCACTCCACATCTGATATGGGGTGGTAGGCACAGTCTTGGTTGGAGCCTTGTTCAAAAGATATGCAGCTGTTTCTAGTGCATAACCCCAGAAAGATCGCGGTAACTCAGCCTTACTCATCATGGAACGAACCATATCCAATAGAGTTCGATTCCATCTTTCCGATACACCGTTGTGTTGTGGAGTGTATGGAGGAGTAAGCTGAGAGAGAATTCCATTCTCTTTTAAGTAGCCCAGAAACTCGGCACTCAAGTATTCACCACCTCGATCAGATCTCAGTGTCTTGATACTTTTGCCTGTTTGTTTTTCAACTTCATTCTTGTATTCCCGAAATTTCTCAAAGGCCTCGGATTTTTGCTTCATCAGGAAGACATGTCCATACCTAGAGAAATCATCCGTAAGAGTAATGAAGTATGAATAACCACTCCGCGCATGTGTAGACATTGGACCACACACGTCACTGTGTATGAGTCCCAAAAGCTCGCTCGCTCTTACTCTGTGTCCAGTGAACGGAGTCTTTGTCATCTTTCCCATGAGACAAGATTCACAAGTAGCATAAGACTGATACTCGAACGGATTCAAGTATCCCTCTTTATGTAACTTTGTTAACCGTGTCTCATTAATGTGACCCGGTCTACAATGCTATAAGAAGCCTGATTTGTTTCCGGAGACTTTCTTTTAAGTGTGTTCTGGACACTGAAAACCTTAGCTTGATTCAATACGTATATCCCGTTTTCTAATGTACCTGACCCAATCAGAACTTGATTTAGGTGGATGTGGACCACATCGCTTACAAAAGTAAAATCATATCCTTCCTTAGAAAGTATGGATACAGATATGATATTACAAGCCAAACTAGGTACATACAAACAGTTACGCAGAATCAATATCTGCCCAGTTGTCAATCCATGATGATATTCCCCTACGGATTCAGCGTTCATGCTCATTCTGTTGGCAACCCTGAGAGTCATATCACCTATCCTGATAACTCTACGGTTTCTCAGAGCCTGTAATGAATTACATGTTAGTGTTTATGCCCTAGAAGGCCATTACTGTATCATACTAGCTTGTATATTACTTAATGGAAGCTTGGGATATTCACATGTATATAACAGTCTTGCTAAACATGGTAGTATGCTACTTGGTTTTTCTATCTTAATATGTGAGTGTACGTATTGATAGAGCTCTTAGGATCTTGCTTGTCTACCAGCGTTGTGATGGCAGTCACACTAGTGGGGGCTGGGTAGTCTACAAGCACATCCTTATTCAGGTCCCTGGTCGTTGGATTATCGAGACAGAGCATCGATACTCCGGAGTAGAATGGTGTGTACGCTTCTCATCCTAGTTGGGGAGATGGTCTGTCCCACAGCCGTCAGTACTTCATACTGGAGATAGTATACAGGTGCTCGTTAGGTTACGGGTACACCGGACAGGACTCACAGGGAACTGTTGGTTGGTTTGATACTAGTCGTCAGTGAACAGTTCCCAGGTGACATGAGTACAGCGTAGTCCGCAGACTTGACACTGCTACTTCGCCTCGAGTGTGTCCCACTGTTCTTAGATTGCTACCCTACCACGGCTCAAAGGAGTCGTGCAAACAGGTGGCAGTTGGGTGCAGTCCCGAGCACTTGGAGGCAGTGGCGGTTAGACAGGATTCGTCCCTCCCGGTATTGGGAGTAGATATCGTGCTGTGTCAGAGAGCCATTACGCAAAGTCCCTGGCCAGGGCAAGCGAGATTTGCTGGTAGGTTCCAGTAGTTTCTCAGGGTGTAATGGGCTTCCCTCCGACACGACTTATACCGCTATTAGGGGACTGACGCTTGCCGCCCCCCTAGGCCCGATATGCGATAGTCTTGGACGAACGGACCGGACTGTATGGAGATTGTCACATCAGACTCAGTAGGAGTTCGGATGGGTTTACTCATCGGCCTTCTTATCGACAACTACCTGGGGACCGTTACGTACAGCTAGTGCCGCTTGCGGTCTGTAGTTAAACCCACTGCCAGCGTAGTAGTCGAGTCTCTAGAGTCCCACACAGAGAGTTTCCTACTCCAGGCGAAACGATATAGAGGTCGCATGGTTTTGCGACAAAGGGTTCGGACGCATACGTGCGTTTACGCACGTACGACTTTCGGACAGTTTTTACCAGTCGGCTTTGGTTTAAGCCAGTTACTGGTATCCGGTTATTGGATTTTTTTTCAGTCTAAAGTTTTTCCGTATTTTTGCGGATTGGAGGGGCGTTCTCGTAATTGTACGAGAAGCTTCTAGAAGATGTGACTAAGGAGGTTAAGGTGACATAAGCTTTGGATAAGATTAGTGAGTCATGAAGGTGATTCATCATGATCATTAATGCACCATAAATGCTTAATGACTCATGTTAATGAATCACCTCTTTTCATTTATGAAGCATGCTTATTCATTTCTATTATTGATTATTCTTTAATAAGAATGCTTCATAATATATTATGATACACTCTCTCTCATCTTATTATCTCATCTCACATTCTCTCTCCTCAAGCTCTCATCTTCAAGAGACTAATCCTTAATCCTCATGTGTTGAGATCAAAGGTTTAGTTAGACTTAAACATCCATTACCTTCACTCTATATCATCCTTTCTTCTTTGATTAGCAATCAAAGTAGATTAGTTACCTCAAGTTAGAGGTGTAGCTTGGTGTTTTGCTCTCGGGTGGATCGTCTACTACCTAGAGAAGGTCGAGGAGAACAAAGGAGGACACAAAGACGAAGGACCGGTTTCATTAGGTATAATCCCTAAACACAAGTGAAAAGAAACTCTTTGTGTACGGTTATTTATAGTTTAGCTTCGATTCAAGCGGTTAGTCGATGTTCGTTCTTTAAACTTGATCGTTTTTGAAAATTCCTCCTCCCCACAAGTACTGGGGTGTACTACATCGACTTACAGTGGTATCAGAGCCTCGCTAAACACTAAATAACTTGATTGCAAATTTGTATGAATTTCGAACGAAAAATCGAAGCCGGAAAACCTTAAATCTGTTCAGTTTCTGTCGAACTTAAAATGAAGTCCAAAAATTTTTCAGGTGTGTTCAGAAAGCATGAAATGAGTCCAGGAGAACACCCACGAAATTTGAGCCAATGATTCGACTAAAGCGCCGCAGAAGGGCGGCGGATCCCACCGATCCGCCGCGCTTCCGCTGCCGAGTTGCCGAGTCATGGGCTCATCTTTCATGGGTGGGTCCTCTCTGGTGTTTGGGATTTTCTGGAATATTTAATATTTGCTCAGGTTACTGTCTAACAGAGCAGATTTTGGAGCAATATTGATGTTGTTTAATCGATCGAAATTGTACAGTATTTGCATGTTGGATTATATCTGTGATTGTTTATGTGTTCGTAAACCTCCCCCAACTGCTAGTATGTCGGTTGGCAGGGGGTTGCACATTTCTGAAATGGTTATATCTGTTTGTGCATATAAACTGTATTGGACTGTTGTGGTGTATAGCCGGGGTTTGCAATGGGTTTTTGTTTAATTCATTTGTTGTAAATGTAATTTGTTGTAATATTATTTTTGCGGGGCACTTCCAGGTTGCGTTCGTAGCCACCGTTGTATTATTTCATTTTACTGTTTTTGCTCCTAGGACTGACCCAAGGTGGGGTACACAAACTGCCGGGTGGGTAGTTTACCGTACCCGTAGGGGTCGAGGGTGGGGTAACGGCTATTCATCACAACTGTGTAATCTGTCTTTTCTTGCAGGCTCAAAAGAAATACAGATTGCTTGCAAATCCAATATTGTTTATCTGTGTTCTGGAATGAATATCATTGCGTCAGACGAATGTAAAATATCTATATTTATGATAGCTATTTAGACGTCGCTTATGTTTTTCACCCGCGCTAGCCCAGCCCCCGCTCTGTCGTTAGTTAAGTAACCTAACGAGTGATGACGGGACCCCGTGGCGAATGCGGATGGCATAAGAGGACGTTGTATTTTCGTTGTTTTCTGCAATGATAGGTTAATGATGGGACGCATTATCTATAATGCAAAGAAAAATAAACCAAGTTTAAATCGTTGGAACAATTTAAAAGAAACCACTCGGTTATTTTAAAAACAGATATTTTTAAATGCGGAGCCTTAACCACTCCTTTTAAAAAGCTATCAGGTTCCTTCGGTTATATCAAGTTCACTACGTTCACGGTTTCGCCAAAACCAGTCGTAGCCCTCCGTCATTTCTTATGAATGGTCAGTAGTATTCAAGCTATGTTTGTTTGGCCCTTAGTCAAGACATAGTGATTGGTAGCTGCTGGGGTATTCATTTGTTGCATAGATAGATGAGTTGGTTTGGGACAGTCGTATTACTTTGTTTGGCCCTTAGTCAAGAGTATACGGATGGGTTCAAATCAACAGGATAATGATGGGCAGAACTTGACATGTGACTTATGATTTGTTTGGCCCTTAGTCAAGATCATAAGAACATGGGGCAAAAACTTATATCGGGAATTTCTAAAGAAACTGAAATTTGCAAAGAGATGCATACCATTTTGAGTTTGATGAATGTTGGTAGCATTCCTACAGCATTATCAGACGATGATATTTGGATCCCGATCCTACTGTGAGTATATGCTACTTATCAGGATATTCGTCGCTTAACGATCAATGCTATAAACCTAGTAGGTGTCCAGAAAGGTGTCAGCGGGGTTACGCCCCCAGAGAAAAGAGGTTATTTAATTAAGGAACTTCGCGAAAGCGTTGGAAAACCTCCCTCGAAGTATCGACACTGGCCTGGCTGAACGGTTAAGCAAGTATTGTACGGTGAGAATAGTCCTGGCTAATTCTTCTTTTATGGTTTGAGGAAGGATTCGAGAAACAGTGGGAGCCATCCAGTTTAGATAAACTAAAAACCACTCTAAACTTGCAAGAGCATCATGCTAAAGAGTTTTCTTCTCTCTCTCCTAATTGCAGCGACCCTGAAAATGACTGGACTTAAGTTACTTTTAGAGAAAAATATACTGACGGGGCCAAACTATAAAGATTGGCTGCGGAATGTCAAAATGGCTTTGACCTATGACAAACTGGGGTACGTCCTCACCGCTACGGCACCTGCTGTCCCTGGTCCCAAATCCAGCAATGCGGATAAGGAAATCCGCAAAACCTGGGATTTAGATTGCGCGAGAGCCAAGTGCATCATGCTTGCCTCGATGAACAATGAACATCAGAGGAGGCACGAGGATATGTCCCTAGATGGCATATTTCTCCATACAAAGGAACTTTATGGAGAGCAATCTCGTATAGCAAGATACGAGACCTCTAAGAACTTGTTTCGAGCGAGGTTGGCTGCCGGGTCATCGGTAGGTGAACATGTCCTATAGATGACCAGCTATATTGAAAAGCTCGCAGACCTTGGGACGACTTTGGATAATGAGCTGTATACAGACCTTATTCTCCAGTCCCTTCCTCACACCTACGCCCAGTTTATCCTGAACTTCAACCTTCAAAGAAAAGAAGTTGAACTTCCGGAACTCCTGAACATGTTAAGGAGTGCAGAGGGCACCTTGAAGACATCAAGGGAAACACCCGCTATGTTTGTTGGCGGTTCATCTTCTTCCGGGTCCAAGGCTAGGGCCAAAGGAAGGAAGAAGAAGGCCGCACCCAGACCTAGAGGAGGTGTTAGTAAGGTGGGAGGAAAGGGAAAGAAAAAGAAAGCAGTACCGATAGTTGGCCAGGATGAGTGCTTCCATTGTCACAGGAAAGGGCACTGGAAGAAGGATTGCAAGGCGTGGAACGCCAAGAACCAGGAACCGAAGCAAGCTGTGGCTTCGACTTCAGGTGTGTTTGTAATTGAGAATTGTCTGTCGATCAACTCTACTTCCTGGGTATTGGATACCGGATCAGGATCTCATATTTGCAATTCATTGCAGGCACTGAGAAATCGTAGAGTGCTGAAGGAAGGTGATATGATCCTCAGGGTTGCTAACGGAGCTAGCGTGGGAGCTGCGTCCGTCGGGGATTATCACCTAGGATTGACGAGTGGACACATTTTGGTTTTACATAACTGTTATTTTGTACCCAGCTTAACGTGTAATATCATATCAGTTTCCTTGTTATCAAATAAAGGTTATGATTTCACGTTTGTAAGAGATGTTGTTAACATCCACCTTAATCATGGTTTGATTGGGTCCGGTACTCTAAATAACGGCATATATGTTTTAAACCAACTCCAAATTTTCAACGTCCAGAACACACTAAAAAGAAAGTCTCCAGATTTAAATAAGGCTTTCTTATGGCATTGTAGACTAGGTCACATCAATGAGAGAAGGTTGACTAAGTTGCATAGAGAAGGATATTTGGACACGTTCGAATATCAAACTTATGACACTTGTCAATCCTGTCTCAAAGGAAAGATGACAAAGACTCCATTTACTGGACAAGGAGTAAGAGCGAGCGAGCTCTTAGGACTCATACACAGCGATGTATGCGGTCCAATGTCTACACATGCGAGAGGTGGTTATTCCTACTTCATTACTTTTACGGATGATTTCTCTAGGTTTGGACATGTCTTCTTGATGAAGCATAAATCCGAGGCCTTTGAGAAATTCAAGGAGTACAAGAGTGAAGCGGAAAACCAAACAGGCAAAAGTATTAAGACACTGAGATCTGATCGAGGTGGAGAATACTTAAGTGCCGAGTTCCTAGGTTACCTAAAAGAGAAAGGAATTCTCTCTCAGCTTACTCCTCCATACACTCCACAGCATAACGGTGTATCGGAGAGAAGGAATCGAACCCTATTGGATATGGTACGATCCATGATGAGTAATGCTGAGTTACCGCGATCTTTCTGGGATTATGCGCTAGAATCAGCGGCATATCTTTTGAACCAGGTTCCAACCAAGACTGTGCCTACCACACCATATCAGATGTGGAGTGGGAAGAAACCCTGTCTAAAACGTTTTAGGACATGGGGGTGTCCAGCTTTTGTAAAAAAGCAGCATGTGGACAAGCTCGAGGCACGATCAGTACTGTGTAAGCTTGTGGGATATCCAAAGAACTCCTAGGGATATTATTTCTATTACGCAGAGGAACAAAAGGTTTTTGTTTCTCGTCATGCCCACTTCTTAGAGACTGAATTTTTAGAAAATCAGAAGAGTGGGAGCGAAATAGAACTGAAAGAAATTCCAGAACCACAAGCTGCTACTGAAAGTTTGGTAGAACCAGAGGTTCAAGAAGAACAGAACATTCCCGCACCCCTCCGCAGGAGTAGTAGGCCATCTCATCCGCCTGAGAGATACTACGGTTTTCTCATAGATGGGGATAGAGAGGATTGCATCATAGATGATGATGAACCTACTGACTTCCGGCAGGCCATCCAGAGCGGCGACTCGGTACGATGGCTAGATGCAATGCGGACCGAAATGGAGTCCATGTACACCAACAAAGTATGGACTTTGGACTTTGCTCCAGATGGGGTAAAACCCATAGGATGCAAATGGATCTTCAAGAAAAAGATTGGTGTAGATGGACAGGTGGAAACCTATAAGGCTAGACTTGTTGCAAAGGGTTTTCGTCAAAGACCTGGTTTGGACTATGACGAAACTTTTTCTCCAGTGGCTATGCTCAAATCCATTCGGGTCCTTCTTGCTATTGCTGCCTTCCATGATTATGAAATCTGGCAGATGGACGTAAAGACGGCTTTTCTGAATGGAAATTTAGAAGAGAGCGTCTATATGGATCAGCCAGAGGGTTTCAATCAGAGTGGGAGCAGCGGGAAAGTATGCAAGCTGCTTAAGTCCATTTATGGACTAAAGCAGGCATCACGGAGTTGGAACATCTGTTTTGATGAGACAGTCAAAGAATATGACTTTATCAAAAATCCAGATGAACCGTGCATATATAGTAAAGTTGTAGCCAGAAGTGTCGTATTCCTCGTCTTGTACGTGGATGACATTCTATTGATAGGAAATGACATTCCTATGCTACAATCTGTCAAAGGATTCTTGTCACACAGGTTCTCCATGAAAGACCTGGGTGATGCCTCTTACATTCTGGGGATCCGGATCTATCGTGATAGATCCAAGAGGATGTTGGGACTTTCGCAGTCCAGGTATATCGACACTGTACTGAAAAGATTTAGTATGGAAGATTCCAAGCGCGGTAATCTACCGGCTTGTCACGGAATCACCCTCTCCAAAGAGATGTCTCCCAAGACTGATTTGGAAAGGGAACGCATGTCTATTATACCCTACGCTTCTGCGGTAGGCTCTATAATGTATGCGATGTTGTGTACCAGACCAGATGTAGCTTACGCACTAAGCGTGGTAAGCCGGTATCAGTCAGACCCAGGGGAGAAACACTGGATAGCAGTAAAGAACATTCTCAAGTACCTGAGGAGGACTAAGGAGATGTTCTTGGTTTACGGCGGAAAAGACCTCAGGTTGGAGGCCTTTGCTGATTCCGGCTTCCAGAGTGATAAGGACGATTCCAAGTCCATGTCGGGTTATGTCTTTACCCTCAATGGAGGGGCGGTGTGCTGGAAGAGCTCCAAGCAGGACACCGTTGCTGACTCGACGATGGAAGCGGAGTATATAGCTGCTTGCGATGCCGCAAAAGAAGCAGTCTGGATGAAGAAGTTCCTAACAGAACTCCAGGTGGTTCCTACCATAGTTGATCCAATACCTCTGTATTGCGACAACAACGGAGCTATAGCTTTAGCGAAGGAACCAAGATCCCATCAGAAGTCCAGACACATCTTGAGGCGGTATCACCTGATCAGGGAGATCATTGATCGTCAGGAGATCGAGGTTCGGAGAGTTGCTTCAGAAAAGAACATTGCTGATCCATTCACGAAGGCCCTTCCTCAGATTCAGTTCGAGAGGCTGCTCGAGATCATTGGTCTACGATATGCCAGTACATGGCCCAAGTGCAAGTGGGAGATTGTTAGTGTTTATGCCCTAGAAGGCCATTACTGTATCATACTAGCTTGTATATTACTTAATGGAAGCTTGGGATATTCACATGTATATAACAGTCTTGCTAAACATGGTAGTATGCTACTTGGTTTTTCTATCTTAATATGTGAGTGTACGTATTGATAGAGCTCTTAGGATCTTGCTTGTCTACCAGCGTTGTGATGGCAGTCACACTAGTGGGGGCTGGGTAGTCTACAAGCACATCCTTATTCAGGTCCCTGGTCGTTGGATTATCGAGACAGAGCATCGATACTCCGGAGTAGACTGGTGTGTACGCTTCTCATCCCAGTTGGGGAGATGGTCTGTCCCACAGCCGTCAGTACGTCGTACTGGAGATAGTATACAGGTGCTCGTTAGGTTACGGGTACACCGGACAGGACTCACAGGGAATTGTTGGTTGGTTTGATACCAGTCGTCAGTGAACAGTTCCCAGGTGACATGAGTACAGCGTAGTCCGTAGACTTGACACTGCTACTTCGCCTCGAGTGTGTCCCACTGTTCTTAGATTGATACCCTACCACGGCTCAAAGGAGTCGTGCAAACAGGTGGCAGTTGGGTGCAGTCCCGAGCACTTGGAGGCAGTGGCGGTTAGACAGGATTCGTCCCTCCCGGTATTAGGAGTAGATATCGTGCTGTGTCAGAGAGCCATTACGCAAAGTCCCTGGCCAGGGCAAGCGAGATTTGCTGGTAGGTTCCAGTAGTTTCTCAGGGTGTAATGGGCTTCCCTCCGACACGACTTATACCGCTATTAGGGGACTGACGCTTGCCGCCCCCCTAGGCCCGATATGCGATAGTCTTGGACGAACGGACCGGACTGTATGGAGATTGTCACATCAGACTCAGTAGGAGTTCGGATGGGTTTACTCATCGGCCTTCTTATCGACAACTACCTGGGGACCGTTACGTACAGCTAGTGCCGCTTGCGGTCTGTGGTTAAACCCACTGCCAGCGTAGTAGTCGAGTCTCTAGATTCCCACACAGAGAGTTTCCTACTCCAGGCGAAACGATATAGAGGTCGCATGGTTTTGCGACAAAGGGTTCGGACGCATACGTGCGTTTACGCACGTACGACTTTCGGACAGTTTTTACCAGTCGGCTTTGGTTTAAGCCAGTTACTGGTATCCGGTTATTGGATTTTTTTTCAGTCTAAAGTTTTTCCGTATTTTTGCGGATTGGAGGGGCGTTCTCGTAATTGTACGAGAAGCTTCTAGAAGATGTGACTAAGGAGGTTAAGGTGACATAAGCTTTGGATAAGATTAGTGAGTCATGAAGGTGATTCATCATGATCATTAATGCACCATAAATGCTTAATGACTCATGTTAATGAATCACCTCTTTTCATTTATGAAGCATGCTTATTCATTTCTATTATTGATTATTCTTTAATAAGAATGCTTCATAATATATTATGATACACTCTCTCTCATCTTATTATCTCATCTCACATTCTCTCTCCTCAAGCTCTCATCTTCAAGAGACTAATCCTTAATCCTCATGTGTTGAGATCAAAGGTTTAGTTAGACTTAAACATCCATTACCTTCACTCTATATCATCCTTTCTTCTTTGATTAGCAATCAAAGTAGATTAGTTACCTCAAGTTAGAGGTGTAGCTTGGTGTTTTGCTCTCGGGTGGATCGTCTACTACCTAGAGAAGGTCGAGGAGAACAAAGGAGGACACAAAGACGAAGGACCGGTTTCATTAGGTATAATCCCTAAACACAAGTGAAAAGAAACTCTTTGTGTACGGTTATTTATAGTTTAGCTTCGATTCAAGCGGTTAGTCGATGTTCGTTCTTTAAACTTGATCGTTTTTGAAAATTCCGCC
This sequence comes from Agapanthus africanus, assembly GCA_030015575.1. Lineage (NCBI taxonomy): Eukaryota > Viridiplantae > Streptophyta > Magnoliopsida > Asparagales > Amaryllidaceae > Agapanthus > Agapanthus africanus. The sequence goes on along the minus strand of JASDDO010000006.1, from coordinate 50,356,974 downwards.
TCCCCACAAGTACTGGGGTGTACTACATCGACTTACATTACAGATGTGAGATCCTGATCCGGTTATCCAATACTCAGGAAGTAGGGTTAATTGACATACAGTTTTCTATTACAAACACACCCGAAGCCGAAGCCACAACATGCTTCAAATCTCAGCTACTGGCTTTCAAAGCCCTGCAATCCTTCTGCCAATGTCCTTTCCCGTAACAATAGGAACGTCCCTCCTTCACTACATCTAGTCCCGAAACTTTTGACCTTCCATTTCCTTCTTCTTCCCTGGTTTCCTTCAGGGTATAAGTAGAGGGCAAAGACTGTAGAATCAAGTCAGTACTTGACCCGTTCTTCAACGTGGTCTTCAGGTCCATGAGCTCATCAAAATAGCTAGTCTCTGTATGGACGTTGTCCCCTATAGATGACCCGAAAGCCAACCTCGCTTGAAGCAATTCGTTCGAGGTCTCATATCTTGCGATACGAGATTGCTCTCCATATAAATCTTTGTTATGGAGGAAGATAGAAGCTAAGTCCATCTTCTCGTGCTGCCTTTGGTATGCACCATCAACTGAGGCCTACACGAGGCACTTGGCATTCGCACAGTCTTTTTCCGATGTCTTACGGATATCAATATCCGTGACAGGGGAAACTGGTCCTGAGACGGCAGGTGTTTGATTAGTTAGGAGGTGTCCCAGCTTGTCATGGGTAATGGACATCTGGACAGACCTTTGCCAGTCATAACAGTCAGATTCAGTCATTTTATTATCTAGATGTAACCTATGTCTGGTCACTGGGTCGCTGCAATTAAGAGAGAGAGAAGAAAACACTCAGCATGATGCTCTTGCAAGTTTAGAGTGGTTTTTAGTTTGTCTAAACAGGATGGCTCCCACTGTTTCTCGAATTTTTCCTCAAACCATAAAAGAAGAATTATTCGGGATCAATCCCACCGTACAATACTTGCTTAACCGTTCAGCCAGGCCAGTGTTTGTACTTCGAGGGAGGTTTTAGGACGCTTTCGCGAAGTTCCTTAATTAAATAACCTCTTTTCCCTGTGGGCGTAGCCCCGCTAACACCTTTCTAGACACCTGCTTGGTTTATAGTATTGATCGTTAAGTGAGAAAGTTTCCCGAGGAATAGCATATACTCACAGTAGGATCGGGATCCAAATATCATCGTGTGATAAAGCTGAAGGAATCGTACCAAATCATCACACTCCAAATGGTATGCAGCACTAGCAAGTTTCAGTTTCTTTAGAAACTCCCGATGTGGATTTTTGCTCCATGCTCTTATGACCTTGACTTTGGCCAACAAATCATAAGTCACATGTCAAGTTCTACCCGTCATTTTCCAGGTTAATTTGAACCCACCCGTACCTACCCTTGACTTTAGCCAACAAGGCAGTACGACTGTCCCAAACCAACGCATCTATCTATGCTACATATGAATATCCAATAGCTACCAATCACTATACCTTGACTTTGGCCAACAAACACAGCTTGAATACTATTGACTATCCATATGAAATGACGGAGGGCTAAGAATGGTTTTGGCGAAACCGTGAATGTAGTGAACTTGATATAATCGAAGGAACGTGATAGCTTTTAAAAAGAGTGGTTCAAGCTCCGCGTTTTAAAAGTTTTCTGTTTTGAAAAGAAACCGAGTGGTTTTGAAATTGTTCCAATGATTTAACTTTGGTTTATTTTCTTGCATTAATTTAATGCGTCCCATCAATTAATCCTATCATTGCAGAAAACAACGAAAATATGGCGTACGCTTATGCCATCCGCATTCGCCACGGGGCCCGTCATCACCCGTTAGGTTACTTAACTAACAACAGAGCGGGGGCTGGACTAGCGCGGATGCAAAACATAAGAAACGCCTACTAGATATCATATATAGATATATATACATTCGTCAGATGCAATGATAGCCATTCCAGATCACAGATGAACACTTTGGATATGCTAGGAATCCGCGTTTCATTCGAGCCTGCAACGAAAGACGGATTACACGGTCGTGATGAATAGCCAAACCCCGCCCTAAACCCCTACGGGTGCGGCAAACTACCCGCCAAGTACCCAAAGTGAAGCAACCTCCCTCAACAACGTGAGTAGGCCACTCCGCACTTCAAAGTACCCGGTAGTTTGTGCACCCCACCTTGGGTCTATCCTAGGAGCAAAAACAGTAAAAGAAATAATATACAATGACGGCTACAACCTCATCCCGGATGTGCGGCCATAAAAATAATATTACATCAATTTACAATTTACATCAAATGAAAGATAAAGAAACTCTCATCTCACAACCCCCGGCTATTCATCCACGACAATCCAACAAGTTCATATACACAATCCAACAACACAGATCACAAATATGTACAACCCACACTAATCGACGTATAGCGATTAGTCGACGTTCAGTACATATATCACATTACAGATATAACCAATTAGCCAAAGTTTGTAGAACTTCGATCAAAATACCAATTTGTAACTACCCCAAACACAACATTGTTCTCTGGATAATCTGGGCATAAACAAAGTATCTTAAAATTCCCAAAACATCAAACTGAGAACACTGCAGGAAAAACGAGTCGCGACCGAGTCAACTCGGCCGCGGATCCGCGGTGAAACGCTTGGTTTTGCCGTGCTTCCGCGGCGCTTTGACCAAGTCATGGGCTCGTTTTTCTTGGTTGTTCCTAAAATACTCTGCACAAATTTTTAAGGTGTGTGGAAATATTTTTATGGCTGTTTTAAAAATCGGCAGAAAGTATGAGATTTTGACATGTTTCGCGATTTATTTTCGGATCGAAGTTCTAAACACTTTGCTAACATGATAGTTGTTGTTTAGCCAGGCTCTGATACCACTGTAAGTCCACGTTACCCACCCCGGTGCTTACGGAGAGACGGAATAGGTAAAAAATGATTTTTTAACACAAGGTAACATGGACTAGAACTAGAGGATCTTTGCTAAACAAAAACTAACAAACTAACTACACGTTTTAGCTACTCGGTTAGATGGTTATACCTAGATCTTGAACTCCTTCTCTTCTTGTTGTGGTCCTCCTTCTTGCTTTCTCCTTGGAGTGTTGTAGATGGCCCCTCCTCGTTGTCTTCTCTTTGCTGAAGAAAGATCCACCCGAAGGCCTCTACCATGAGCTCCTACCTCAACCAAGAGGTAACTAGAGTGCTTGGCTTGCTAAACCTAGAATCCTAGAATGAGTAGAGAGAAGTCTTGATGGTTTTATCTCACAAGCTCATGGTTCTCAACACATGAGAGATGAGAGCTTTGAGAGAGGAATAAGATGAGCTAAAACATGAGAGAGAAAGAGCAAGAGAGAATGAGAATAGAATTTTTACAACCATGCTCACATATGAGATAATATGAAATAATAATAATAACAATAAAGATAATTGTGATGGTTAATTTGGAATGACCATTATCATTTCACAATAAATGCATTTTGCAAGAAATAAGAAGCATCTTGCAAGTGAAATGATGATGGTCAAAAGGTCAACAAAAATCAACCGGTCAACCAAAGTCAAAAGGTCAACAAAAGTCAAATGGTCAACCTAACCATGGCACAATTATCCTTAATTAATATCATTAGTCATATTTCTCATTCTCATTAGGGTTAAGAAAAAGTCAACTGTCAAATACCCTAATGAGATTCCTCTGCCTCTGTCAACTGTGCATAACACCCACATCCGTGTTCCGAGGAACATGAATACAATGAGATAAAACCAATCCCAAAACAAATACTAGGATCTGGCTTAAACCAAAGCCCGCTAGTAATAACTGATCGGACACCAAACGTGCACAAGTGCGCGGATGTAAACGAACCCCGTCGCAAAACCATGCGACCTCTACTCTGTTTTGCCCAAAGGCGAATAACCCTCTGTGTGGGACTCTAAAGACTCGACACAACGCTGGCAGTGGGTTTAACCACAGGCCGCAAGCGGTACTATCTGTACGTAACGGTCCCCAGGTAGATGCCGATAAGAAGACTGATGAGGTGAACCCATCCGAACTCCTATTGAGCCTGAATGTGACAATCTCCGTACAGTCCGGTTTGTTCGTCTGAGAGTATCGCATGGCGGGCCTAGGGGGCAGTAAACGTCAGTCCCCTAATAGCGGTATAAGTCGTGTCGGAGTGTATCCCAGAACACCCTGAGATAACACTAGAAACGCTACCAGTATGTCTCACTTGCCCTGGCCAGAGACTTTGTGTAATGGCTCTCATAGAGACAGCGTGATATCAACCCCCAAACCGGAAGAGAAGAATCATGTCTAACCGTCACTGCCTCCAAGTGCTTCGGGACTGCACCCAACTACTACCTGATTGCACGACTCCTTTGAGTCGTGGTAGGGTAGTAATCAAAGAACAGTGGGAACACACTCGAGGTGAAGTGACAATGTCAATTCAACGGACTAATCTGTACGCATGTCACCTGGGAACTGATAACTGACAATAGGCATAGTATCAACCAACAGTTCCCGACGAGTCCTGTCCAGTGTACTCGTAACCTAACGAGCACCCGCATACTATCTCAAGTACGACGTACTAATGGCTGTGGGACAAATCATCTCCCCTGCTGGGATGGGAAGCGCATATGCTAGTCTACTCCGGAGTTTCGATGCCCCGTCTCGATAATCCTATGACTAGGGACCTGTATAAGGATGTGCTTGTAGATTACCCAGCCCCCACTAGTGTGGCTGCCATCACAACGCTGGTAATCAAGCAAAGATCCTAAGGGCTCCACTAATATGTATAGACGATATGCTAAAAAAAACACATGCACACATTAAAGTAGAAACAAACCAAGTAGCATACTACCATTTTGAGCAAGATTGTCTATACAACTGTGAATATCCCAAGCTTCCATTAAGTAATAAACAAACTAGTATGATACAGTAATGGCCTCTAGGGCATATACACTAACAATGTTGACTATAGCCAAGGCGTAGTGTACGGTAGCTAAGTGATGTCTTCCTATATAGCATATGATGCGATTAATTAGGACAGTCACATGATTATGTTGACCACAGCCAAGGGTCGTGTTTGTGGGTCTAATTAATCATGAAATGACGGGTAGAACTTGACTAGTGCTTATGATATGTTGACCATAGCCAAGGTCATGAGTGTTAGGGGTAAAAACCATATCGGGAGTTTCAAGAGTTGAAATTTGCAATGAGATTGCATACCTTCTATGTGATAGTAGGATCCCGATCCCACTGTGCAAGAGTTGCTTCCAGAAGAGTTTTGCACTTTACAATTAGCTAACCCATTAGGTGTCTAGAAAGATGTCAACGGGGATACGCCTCTGGGAAAATGAGGTTTATTTTCATTAGGTCCGTACGAAAACAAGGGGAACCTCCCTCAAAGTACCGGCACTGGCCTGGCTGAACGGTTAGTGAAATTGTAGAATGTAATTAATCCTAGCTAATTTTTTTTAAGGTTTGGAGGAAAATTTGATAAAAGCAGTGGGAGACATCGATTAGATAAGATAATAACCAATCTGATCTTGGCAAGAGCTTTCGCTGAGTGTATTCTTTTCTCTCTCCTAATGGCAGATTACCATGACTGGACTTAAGCTTTTGTTAGAGAAAAATAAGCTAACCGGGCCGAACTATAAAGACTGGCTGAGAAACATTAACATTTCTCTCATATATGATAAGGTATCATATGTCCTCACTGCCTCATCCCCACCCAGCCCAGGCCCTGAATCTTTTGTTGCGGATAGGGAGATCCGCAAAACGTTGGATATTGACTATGCTATTGCCAAATGCCTCGCACTTGCATCAATGGACAATACACATCAAAAGCACCACGAGCAGATGGATGTTTAATCCATCTTTCTCCATACAAAAGAGTTGTATGGGGAGCAATCTCGGACCCTGAGATACGAAACATCTCGAAAGTTGTTTCAGATGCGGATAGCTTCTGGCACACCAGTAGGCGATCACGATTTGAAGATGATAGCTCTTATTGAAGAGCTTGATGACCTCAGATGGACAATGGAAAACGAACAGTATATTGATATTGTTCTTCAGTCTCTTCCCCCTGCCTTTGCTCCATTCATAATGAACTTCAACATGCATAACATGGAGAAGTCACTACCCGAACTTCTCAATATGTTGAGAAGTGCGGAGAGCACGCTTAAGGAGAAGTCTTCCTCTCTGATTGTTGGACAATCTTCCTCTTCTGTCCCAAAAGCCAAGGCCAAGGGAAGGAATAAAAAGAAATCCACCAAACCGAGAGGTGGAATCAAGAAGGCACAAAGGAGAGACAAATCCAAGGTTGAGAAGTCTAAAAGGAGAATGTTTTCACAGCAAGAAGATGAGGCACTGGAAGCGGAACTGTACGGAATACCTTGATCTCAAGAAAAAGAAGCATGGTGATGCTTCTGCTTCAGGTGTGTTCGTGACTGAAAACTGTTTTTCTATAAAGTCTGCTTCCTGGGTATTGGATACCGGTTCGGGTTCTCATATCTGCAATTCTGTGCAGGGCTTGAGAAATAGTAGTGTTTTGAAGACCGGTGATCACACTCTCCGAGTTGGAAATGGTTCCAATATACATGCAGTTTCAGTGGGAGAGTATCACCTAGGGTTGTCATCGGGTTGTATATTGGTTTTAAACTCATGCTGTTTTGTACCTAGCATGCTTTGTAATATAATATATGTTTATTTGTTAGACAGTGAAGAATATCATTTTGTATTGCAGCACAATGTTATGAATATTAAACTGAATCAAGAGTTGATTGGTTATGGTACACTTAATAACAGGATATACGTCCTAAATCAACACACAGTTTTCAATATACAACACACAAATAAAAGAAAAATTTTAGATATAAATGAAGCTTTTCTTTAGCATTGTAGACTTGGTCATATTAACGAAACAAGACTAAACAAATTTCATAAAGATGGATGTTTAAATTCTTGAATATAAATCTTATGTGACTTGTCAGTCTTGTATCAATGGAAAAATGACCAAAACTCCATTTACTGGACACGGAGAAAGAGCTACAGAGCTCTTAGGTCTCATACATAGTGATGTATGTGAGCCAATGTCTACACATGCGAGAGGCGGTTTTTCTTATTTCATAACTTTTACTGATGATTTCTCAATATTCGGTCATGTGTTTTTATTAAAGCATAAGTCTGAAGCTTTCGAGAAATTCAAGGAGTACAAACTTGAAGTAGAAAAACAAACAGGAATGAGCATCAAAATACTTCGATCAGATTGAGATGGAGAGTATCTTAGTACAGAGTTTTCGAACTTCCTAAAAGAGAATAGGATTCTCTCTCAGCTCACTCCCCCTTACACACCACAGCACAACGGTGTGTCAGAGCGGCGGAATCGCACCCTATTGGATATGGTGTGATCCATGATATGTGATACTGAGTTACCTCTCTCCTTTTGGGGGCATGCATTGGAGACTGCGACTTTTCTGTTGAACAAACTTCCAACCAAGACTGTGTCTACCACTCCATATGAGATATGGTATGGGAAGAGACCATCTTTCAAACGAATTAAGATTTTGGGTTGTCCGGCTTTTGTCAAAAAACAGAATCCAGACAAACTCGAGACACGATCGGTCAAATGTATATTTATGGGATATCCAAAACATTCGTTTGGATATCTTTTCTACCACAAGGAGGAACAAAAGGTGTTTGTTTCTCAACATGCCACATTTTAAAAAAATGAGATTTTCCAAATGATACTGATGGTAATGTGATAGATCTAGAAGAGCTTCTAGAGACAAAAGTTACAAATGACGACCTGGTTGAAGCTGATGTTGCAACAGAATCTTATGAACCTCAGCTACTCCTTAGATCTGGTAGGACTTCTCGCCCACTGGAGAGATAGTATGGTTTTCTCATTGATGGTGATAGAGAAGATTGCATCATGGATGATGATAACCCTACTAGTTTTCAGCAAGCTATCACAAGTGGTGACTTTGTGAAGTGGCTGGATGCCATGAGATCCGAAATGGAGTCTATGTACACCAACAAAGTTTGGACTTTGGAAGGTGTACCCTCTGGGGTAAAACCCGTGGGGTGCAAATGGATCTTTAAGAAAAAGATCAGTGTAAATGGGCAGGTGGAGACCTATAAGGAAAGGCTTGTGGCGAAAGGATTCCGTCAAAGACCAGGACTGAACTATGACGAAACCTTTTCTCCTGTAGCCATGCTTAAATCCATTCGGATTCTACTTGCTATTGCTGCTCACTACGACTATGAAATATGGAAGATGGGCGTTAAAACGGCTTTTCTAAATGGTGATTTAGAAGAATGCGTTTATATGGATCAGCCAGATGGCTTCATTGATAGTGGGAGCAGCGGGAAAGTATGTAGGTTACTTAAATCCATTTATGGATTAAAGAAGGCATCACGGAGTTGGAACATCTATTTTGATGATGTCATCAAAGAGTTTGATTTCGTCAAAAATCCAGATGAACCTTGTGTTCATAAGAAGATTGTAGGGAGTACTGTCACATTCCTCATATTGTACGTGGATGACATTCTTCTGATAGGAAAACGATGTTCCTATACTACAATCGGTCAAACTTTTCTTATCACAAAGGTTCTCCATGAAGGATCTAGGTGATGTCTCGTACATATTGAGGATGAAGATCTATAGAGATAAATCTAAAAGGTTGTTGGGATTGTCCCAAACCAGGTATATTAACACCATCCTAAAGAGATTTAGTATGAAAGACTCTAAGCGGGGTATCTTACCCGCTAGTCATGGAGTCACTCTCTCCAAGGACTTTTTCCCAAAGACTGATGAAGAGAGAGCTCGCATGACGCTTCAGCCGTAGGATCTATAATGTACACGATGTTATGTACACGCCCTGATGTAGCTTATGCACTGGGTGTAGTAATCATGTATCAATCCAACCCAGAGGAGAATCACTGGACAGCTGTGAAGAACATTATTAAGTACTTGCGAAGAACTAAAGAAATGTTCTTGGTGTATGGTAACGGGGATCTCCAAATGGAGGCCTTTACCGATTCGAGCTTCCAGAGTGATAAGGATGACAACAAATCTATCTCAGGATTTGTATTTACCCTCACTAAAGGGACGGTATGTTGAAAGAGTTCCAAACAGGATACCGTTGCAGACTCCACGATGGAAGCTGAGTATATTGCTGCAAATGATGCTACCAAGGAAGCCGTCTGGATGAGGAAGTTCATCTCGGAGCTAGAAGTAGTTCTAACCATTATTGATCCAATACCACTGTATTGCGATAATAATGTGGTTATGGCGTTGGCCAAAGAGCCCAGGTCCGATCAGCGATCCAGACACATCCTCAGGTGATATCATTTGATCCGAGAGATAGTTGATCGCCGCGAGATTGAGATTCAGAGAGTAGATACAAAGAATAACACCGCGAATCCACTCACCAAGGACCTCTCTCTGCCGCAGCATGAGCGACTTTTTAAGATGTTGGGTATGAGATACGCCAATAATTGTCCTTAGTGCAAGTGAGAAATTGTTGGATATATGTATGCCCTAGAGGCCATTATATGATAGTGGATGTATCGATATGTGTATATATATATATATATATATATATATATATATATATATATATATATATATATATATATATATATATATATATATATATATATATATATTCAGAGGACATTCTTACTCGAAATGATAGTATGCTATCTGGTTGTACTTTATCTTGACATGTTCATTTGATCATGCATCTTACTCATTTGGTACATATTGATAAAGCCCTTAGGATATTTGCTTGACTACTGGGATTACGATGCAGATCATACTAGTGGGACATGTGTAGTTTATAAGCATATCCTTGAAATGTTCCTAGTCGTGGGTGTATCGAAACGGGGCATCGATATTCCAGTGTAGACTAGCGTATACGTTTCTTGACCCATTTGATGGACGATGGATGATCCCATATCCATTAATGTGCTGACACCAAAGATTGTATACGGGTGCTCAGTGGAGACTGGGTACACTGAACGGACTCGCCGAGAACTCCTATGTGGTATTATATCTATCATCGGATAGCAGTTCTCAGTTGACACTGGTACAGATTAGTCTGTATACCCGAGATCGCCATAGAGTCTTGTGTGTCCTCCCACTATACTTTGATCTCCACCCTACCACGGCTCTACTGAGTCGTGCAAACAGAAGGATTTTTGGTACAATCTCGAGGCACATGGAGGCAATGAGCGATAGGAGGGGTTTCGTCTCTCCCGGTATTGGGGGTTGATGTTGTGCTATACTCGATTGGCTATAACAGGAAGTCCCTAGAAAGGGCTGGTGAGATTTACTGATAAGTGTTATCAGTAGTTTCTCGATCTGTTATAGGCCAAATACCGTCATGACTTATTGAGTTATTGGGGTCGACGATACCATCCGTAGACTCGATATGCAGCATATCTGACGAAGAGACCGGACTGTACGGTAAGTGTTGCCAGTTGGCTCGACAGGAGTTTTAACAGGTTCGCTTGTTTTTCTTCTGATCGCTCAATACCTGGGAGTCTTTACGTACAGCTAGTGCTGCTGACGGTTTGTGGGTGCGTGATATGATCACTGCCTACTGCTAGCGTATTGACAAGACTTAGAGTCCCACAGAGGGGTTTCCTAGCTCAGGCGAAATGATGTGGGGTGCAAATGGGATATGCGTGGGAGCTCAATTAAAATGCGTGTATTTGATACCGTATATTAAATTGGACGTTTTCTATTGGTCGGGTCGTATGTGATATGACCGGGTTATTAAATCAAGCGTTGATTTAATATTATTGACTTTTAGCTCATTTATTTAAAACCTTTTCTTTATGGATGTATGCATGAATGTATGTATATACATATATGTTGATATGAATGCACACATGCATGCATACATGTGTCATGGTTGTTGATACATTGGAGATGGATATGCAAGACTCATATGGTGTGTGTGTGTGTGTATGTGTGTGTGTGTGTATTTGTTATTGAGAAAAAGAAAATGATATTAAATCATGGTTGCAAATATTCTACACTCTTTTTTTCTTGACCTAATATTGACCATGGTTTAATTTCCAATTGTTCTTTAACTCTTTAACAATATATCTAGATATTTATTGACCATGGTTGTATGTGAGTGTGACTCTCATATTTATATTTTCTTTTCTCATTATTCTTGAGGATTATCACAAAAAAGAGTTCAAGCTTAGCCATCTCCTTCTTCTTCCTCCTTCTTGCTCTCTACCCATTTCAAGTGAGTGAAGGAAACAAAAAGGAAAGGTTTTTAAGTGAGATTACAACCCACATCACCAATCTATATTAGTCTAGCCCACTAGTGTAGATTGTTTGCTCCACTTCTTCAAATATCAAGTGAAGCTAGGAGCTTGAGCAAAGGGACTCCATGGTGGATCGTCGTGGACTTGGAAGGACTCAAACGAACCGGTTTAAATCCTAGGTGATCCAAGGAGTCACATAGAGGAGGTCTACAAGGTTGTATTACTATCCTTTTAGTGTTAAACTACTTCTAGTATGTGATGCTAGTTCATGTTGCCCTAAATTTCTAGTTCGGTTCATGGTTGGTATTGTTTAGCACCCCTAAATTTTTGTTATAGCATGTTTGATGCAAGCCAAACCCTAGGCATGGTGCTAGAGAATCCCTACACGATGCCCAGTCTCGATACTCCCTCAACTAGGAACATTTAATGATGTGCTTATAGACCACTCAGCTCCTACGTGTATGATCGCTATCATAATGCTGGTAGTCAAGCAAGAATCCTATGGGCTCTACCAATATATAATAGTGATATGTAATACCACATAATGCATGTACACGATAATAGAGACAAACCAGATAGCATACTATCATTTTGAGTAAGACTGTTCTACCCGTATAGGTCATCCATCAATCATCACAATCACGTGCCTGCGATTACAATAATTGACTTGAGGGTACTACATCCAACAGATATAGGTATATAGTTATACTATTCTACGAAAACACAAATTCATATTCATATAGTTTTCGTGAAATTTATTATTTTATTATTTAATCAGAAAATATTATTTTATATTTTTTGAAATGTTACAAAAACGTATGACGCGGCCGCAATTAGAACGGAGATGGAGGTTGATCGTGGCGATGGGACGGAACAGCGGCGGCAATTTGGGGCGGATATTGCGGAGGTGGTGACCATAGAAGTGGTGGGAAGGGGGCGATGGCCAGGTGAGCGGAGGTAGAAAAAGTGGTGGTCATGGGAGTGATAGGGAGGAGGCGATGTCCAAAGGGGCGGTGGTGGAGATTGATGTTGGTCATGAGGCGATATGGAGGCTGAGGTGGCCATGGTAGAGACGGAGGTGGTGATGATGCGGCGGAGGTGATGGGCAGTGGAGGCGGCCATGGGGCGGAGATGGTGATACTGTGGCGGAGGTGATGGCATGGGTTTGGTTAGTTTAGCTAATTAGTGTTGGGATTAGTTAATTAGGATGAGAGTTAGGGTTGGTTTTTTTTTCTTTTTAAATCCAAAATAATTAGGAATATAAAGGTAACTTCACTAACTTCTGTTAACGCCGTTAGAAAACTCTAAATATTTTGGTATTTAAATGCTGAAAAAAACATTGTGTATTATTCTGCAAAAATGATAAAATATTATGGTATTATTAAGCAATTAGCCCAATTCAAAATTGAAGATCCCTGCACACAGCATTATAATAGAGATGAAGGAGGCATTAAAATAGAGATGAACCGTAGAATTATTATTAATTGCTTACTCAAGAAGCAACTAAAAAGAAGAGATTCCTTTATAAAGAAAAACTAAAAGTAAAGAAAAGTAAAGAAAAGATTCCCCTCATCTAAGTTACACGAATTTATATAAAAAAAAGTTAATAAAAAGCCGGTACACTCTGTAAAATTGTTCACCACAATCAAATCCAAATCAAATATTAAGAGTAATAAGAAAAGGATATGCTCTCCCGGCTCTTTTATCCAAAAGTAGTATATATATGCTTGTTTCGGTAGCAATTAGGTTATGTTAAAGCCGATCTCTTTTTCAGTAGTATTGATGCGGTGCGAATGTACATAAAACGAGAGAGAAATTTCTGTGGTTTTTCCTCTGTATGCCGACTTTTCAACACTGCAAACTTGCATGAATTAAATCATTTTGAATGTATTTAAGGTGTGACTATAGATTTTCTTCAAAAGATGTGTATCACGGTTTATACTGGCTCCTTAGACATTTAAAAAAATTTGCTCAACTTTACTAATGGGGCAATCAATTTAAAGTTGTTCATCTATGATAATCCAAATAAAAAAAGGAAAAACTTTTTTTAAATTTATTAAAATATGTTATTTAAGGATTCAAACCTAGAATCTTAAATCTGTAATTACCAAAAGGACCAAAAAGTTTTTTATTTTATTTTTTTGAAATCAACCTTTTTACGGATCAAACTTGAGACCTCTTCTATTGGAGTAGACATTGGTACCAACAGCGCTAAGCCGCTTGTGAAAACAAAGGAGCTGAAGTACAGTAAGAATAAGGAGCTCACAAGAAATATTGAAGTAAGAATGGAGCATTGATTTAACTCATCAATATTTTTTTAATGAAAATAATTAAAAAACAAAAAGAGAAGAAAAAAAGTAAAAGATTCTCCACTAATCCCTACACAGTAAACCCTATCTTTCCTCTTTATTTTTAGCCCTATATCAACCCTTTTGCTCTCAACAAAAGATGCACAGAGAGAGAGAGGGAGCGAGTTTACAAAATGGAAGCACCAAGAAAGCTCTTGTTGGCAACCAAACTCATTATTGAAGAAGCAGTAGGAGAAGATCAAGATCCACGGGAATTCCTCCTGAAGAAGCTTCACCAACCCCTCCACATTTTGCAGCACATCTGGGTGGTCTTCATCGGAAAGCTGAACCAGATATTGCCACCACCTGAGATCAGATCTGAGGCTTTACACCACTGGGCCCGTGTCGGGCTCACACGGGTGCTCCCCGTTTTCCTCATTCTGCTCTTCCTCTACTACTGCGGCAGCTGCTGCTGCAAGACCGTACGTGTTTTAGGTCTTGGGGCTGGGAAGATGATGAAGGCGCCGGGGAGAGCAGGAGTGGTGATTCTGAGGGCGGCGTTTGAGGCGAACCCCGCGGGCTACTTCGCCAATCTTCGGGCCTGATAATCACTCTGACACGTATCTTAAGCTCTCATCGTTTTCTACATATATAATATTTTGTCGTTACTTTTTTTGGGACAAATAGTTACTCCGAACTTAGTTAGCAGTAATTAAGTTGAAGAAACCGATCTTTCAACATGTCTACTTGCAAGTCTCTAAGATCAGAGTATCTATATATCTGTTTATGGAAAAGAGGACGTTAGGGTGTTTATCAAGTTTAAGTAAATTTGTGAAATTTGTCTAAATTATCAAGTAGTCTTGTACTCAATTATATTGCTCTGGACCTAATTTGCTAAATTTAGTTGATATTGTAAGTGATTTTTTATGTGGTTTTTGCTTATTTTACTTGATTCTTTTAGTATGAAGTTCTGTGTAAATATATATGTTTCTTGTTAAGAAGGTTTGTGGATTTCATTTAACTAATTAACTCTAATATCAGAGTCTAATATATATATTCTATATATATTTTGTCCAAGTAAGAAGTAGGGGAAATCCCTACTCAAATAAATATATTAACTAGGGGAGTTAAATTGCTTGCTTGTTGTTACGACAAACCGTAAAGTAATACGAAAAGAATAGAGAGAAGAGCAACAATCAGAACGACAGAACACGAATTTAACGAGGTTTCGTCATACGTCCTCGGGAGAAATAGATGCACTGCTATTATTTGAAGTTGAGGTTACATCAACGGTGGAGGAACTTTAAGACTAATCCCAAATACATCTCAATCTTGCATAAAAGAAGCAAAAGGTTGCTGCTTTATTCCTCAAAAAAGATATCATAAATTTCCACACCTAAAATTCCAAAGCATATAAGATATATATTGTTTTTAAATACCTGTGTCTCAAATAAGGTCCTTCATATATGCTTCCACCTTAAATAAGGTATTAACAAGGATGACTTCCCATCCGTGCATCCTCGAATAAGGGCTTTATTAACATATATCAATGAAATAGTAAATTAGAACAAATATACAAATAAAAATAAAAAGTAATTAGAACAAATATACAAATAAAAATAAAAATAAAAAGTAACCAGATAGCATACTATCATGTAAAACAAGAATGTGATATATATATATATATATATATATATATATATATATATATATATATATATATATATATATATATATAAGGTTAATGGAGGAAAGATACCATAGGAGAGAATTTCCTCCTATTACGTCGGAAAAATGCACCCTCCATAATTTTTCCGACGATCGGTATACATCACTTTTATTTTTATCATCTAAGATGTGCATACACCAAATTTCTTGTGATCATACCATTTTTTACCATTGATTTAGTTGGTGCAAAATTAATGGTTTACCGACAATAGAACATTTTACATTACTAATTCAACGGTGAAAAAGTGGTGGAATCACATGAAGTTTGGTGTATGCATATATTAGATGATAACGATGATGATGATGGATACCGATCGTCGGAAAAAATGGTGGAGGTTGTATTTTTTCGACGCCATAGGATGAAATCCCCTCATATAGCCTCTTTCCTCCATTATTATATATATGTGTGTGTGTGTGTCTCAGCATCCACTATAATATACAATAATGGTCTCTATGGCATACATATCACTAAAAGTTATTAGCTGGCCATTGGGAAGTGGCGGCTTCCGGATGATGGCCAGATGCCAGATATCCAGGTTGGATTTCATGCACTTCAGCAAATTATGGAATTCGCTGAGTGCTCCTGAAGGGGTAAAACCCATTAGGAGCAAATATATGTTTTGAGATCAGTGCAGGTGGAAAAGTAGAAACCTTATAAGGCGAAACTTGTAGTAATGAGTTTTCATCAAATACCCACTGTAGATTGTGATGATACATTTTTCAATGTCTGTGCTAAAATCCATATGGATATGATTTGCCATTGTTGCTATTCATGACTATGAAATTTGATAGGTGGATAACTATAACGTTTTTCTAAATGGGAAATTAGTAGCGCATGTGTATATGATTTTGTCAGAGGATTTTCGTAGTCAGTGGGAGTAGCGGAAGGTGTGCAAATTGCTTATGTTTATTTATTGACTAAAGCGAGCATTGCGAAGGTGGATCATCTGTTTTGATGTGACAGTCAAGATATTTGAATTCATTAAAATAACAGATGAATCTAGTAAGAAGAATATGGGGAGTATTGACCAGATATTTAGATGACATACTCCTAATAGGAAGTGCTGTTCCTATACTGCAATTGGTTAAACTGTGGTTGTCATAAAAGTTTCTCCATATATGATCTGAATAATATATCAAGAATTCTGGTAACTAGATCTATGTAGCTAGACTTAGATTTGGAAAGTATCCCAATTTGGGTATTTGGACACCATTCTAAAAGATTTTAAAATGAAGGACTCACGTGGGGTGTACCTACAGATGATGGAGTCACCCTCTCTAAAAAAACGTCTTCTAAATTGATGAGGAGAGAGACTTACATGAATGACATACCAATTGCTTTACTAATTGGATCAATCATGCAGTGTAAAGTACCAGACCAGAAGTTGCTTTTGCACTTAGTGTGGTAAGCAGATATTAATTCTGGAGGAACAAAAGGAAGCCGTGAAGAACATGTCAGGATATTCTTAGGATGTGGTAATGGCTACCTCCTTCAGGAGGCGATTAACGGTTCTTGCTTCTAAGGTGACCTGGATGACAGAGTAGCTGTCAGTTATAAATTTATCTTCTTCTGAGGAGCAATATGATGGACGGAGTTCCAAACATAATACTAAGGTAGACATGGCGCGGATTGCTAATTATGATCGGTGGATGATACAAAACAAGAAGTTTGTTGGGTAAAATTGTTCATTTATAAACTTGGTCCCATCAGGTATCCATACAAATTCTAAGCTAGGGTATCGCTCAGTTTGAGAGATATTTTTTATCTCCGCGAAGTTGAGATATAGAAAGAAAAAGATAGAAGTATTGTAGCGGATCCACTCACTGAGGCAATTTTTCGAACGCACGAGCTGTTAGTAGAGAAGTTGGGAATTCGGTAGCACACGAGATATGGGTATGCGATATCGCAATAATTGGCCTTGAGTGCAAATAGAAGATTGTTGGCAATAGCGTCCTTAAGACAATTATTGTAATCGAAAGTAGACGATTATGATAATTGAAGGAGAACCTATACAGGCAGAATAGTCTTACTCGATATGATAGTATGCTATTTGGTTTGTCTTTATTATTGATGTGTATAGGTTTTATTCATTATTACGTGTCGCTAATACATAATGATAAAGCCCGTAGGATTTTTGCTTGACTACCAGAGTTATGATGGCGATCATACTTGTGAGAGCTAGGTAGTCCATAAGCACATTCTTAAATGTCCCTAGTCGTGAGAGTATCGAGACTGGGCGTCGATATTCCATAATAGACCGATGTATACGTTTTTAGACCCCGACAAGGGCGGTGGCAAGTCTCATAGTCATTGGTGTGTTGCACCTAAGATTGTATATAGGTGTGTTGCACCTAAGATTGTATATAGGTGTTTACTGGAGATGAGTATATCGGACGGACTCGTCGAGAACTTCTAGATGGTACTATACCTATCGTCAGATAGCAGTTCTTAATCGACATGAGTATAGGTAGTCTGTTGACTTGAGATCGTCATTTTTCTCATGTGAGTTCCTACTGTACTTAGATTACTTCCCTTTCATGGCTCTACTGATTCGTGCAAACAGGTTTTAGTTGGGTACAGTCCCGAGCCATATGGAGGTAGTGAATGATCGTCAGGGATTCGTCTCTCTCGGTATAGAGAGTTGGTGTCGCGCTATGTTCGGTTGACCATCACCATAAGTCCCTGGCTAGAGTGGATGAGATTTACTGATTGAAGATCAGTAGTTTCTCGATTAGGTAATAGGCTTGACACTGACACGACTTATTGGGTTAATAGGGGTCTGACGTTATCCACTCCCTAGACCTAGTATGCGATACTCTTAGACGAAGAGACTGACTGTATGGAGATTGTTACTTACAGGCTCAGTAGGGTACGGGTGGGTTTGCACATCGACCTTCCTTTCGTTCAATATCTGGGTAGCCGTTACTTACAGCTAATACCACTGCCGTGCTTGTAGTTAAATCCACCGCCAGTATATTATCGAGTTTTTAGAGTTCCATACAGAGGGTTTCCCGGTTTAGGTGAAACGATATAGTATGTGTATATTTTGATACATGTTCATATCAGAATTTTGCATTATTATATTCTCCATTCTTAATCATATTACAAATAAATAGGTGCTTTTGATCTATATCTGCTACATAGTTGCAGGTTACAGTTTCTCAGAACAATACAGTGAAATTCAAGAAAAGACGTTACAAATGTGAGACTACGACCAACAAATAGATGAATCTGTATGGTGCCGCCTACAGTTTAAGGAACAAACGAAGATCAGCGAACAGTTCAATGCACAAAGCACAAGGGCAGCACAAGATTCAAGACTTCAACGCGAAGCTTACGGTAAAAGTCCACAACATTCTGCACTGTGGAAATCTGGAAGAAAATAGAAGATATTCTGAAGAACAAAGTGAAGAAAACAGAAGGAAATAGCAACATGAAGCAATCCTAAGAAGTTGAGCCAGAGAGCCTACCAAACGGCCGCGGAACCGCGGCCCAATAGGGCATTCCGCCGCGGATCCGCGGCCGTGCGTCGCACTTGTCGGCGTGTATCGGTGCGTGTCGGTGGAGTCGGTGCATTGACCCAGTTTTCTTAAGGTATTTTTGTAATTCTATATATGGATCAGATGTAAACCCTAGGGTTTCTATTATCTATAAATAGGAATCCTACAGCTCTTTTTAGAGCATGCCTCTTTCTACTTTTCTAGATTAAAATTTTCATTTCTTGTAATTGTTGAAGAGTGCGTCAATAAAAAGTAAGTTTTTTTTATCTTGAATTTGTTATTTGCAATTTTTATTTTTCTGCAATCTTTTTATCTGTCGTAGTTATTTTCCGCACTTTAATTAGATTATTAGAAATCATAAAAATGAATTCATTTGTTAATTCCCTAATGAGTGAGTAGTTCCTCACTTGTTAGGGTTAGCTTTGGGGAAGGTTTGAGAGATGAAAATCTCTCACCCCTTTCTTGCCCGTTCAATATTTTAAAGTAGGACTCTATGCAGACAATCACACACCGCTCACTATGGCACCCTATCCCACGAGATAGCGGTGATTCGCTAGTTAAAGACCGGTTGTGTTTGATTTCCATAGAGGTTAGGGCTAAGAGTTAAGAAAGGACGGACAAGGACCAAAGGGAAGAAACCTAGTTTCTTCCCGGTCGTGCTAATCCCCTTTATTAACTATTACCTTAACACCTAAAGTTCTTAATTAGGGCAAAGAAAGCGGTGAGAATAATTGAATTTCCAAACTAACCTAATCCTAACCCTAGCAAGGTTTTAATTCTAGTTAATTTCAACCTCAGTTTTTATAGAAAATCAAAACCTACCACAAATAGGAATTGACTCGTTAGAACAACTAGAAAATACACGTTTTCTCTGTGGACCGACCCGTACTCAACCGGCTAGCTACCAAGCGACACCGTTCTTGATTGCGGTTAATTCTTTTATTTCAAAATGCACGCACGCAAAATCTACCGATCAAATGGCGTCGTTGCCGGGGATAACGATAGTTATTTTCTTCTTGTAAGTTCGGGTTAATTAAAAAAATTAAAAAAATCATAAAAACTCAAAAATATAAAAAAATATAAAAAAATTATCATCTTGTTATTTTTTGAAGGGTTTTCATGTGAATTATGCAGGATCGGAAAGACGAACAGATTCAGATATGGAAAAATCCAGTGAGCAAAACAGCAAACAACAGATCTGAACAAACAGAGGATAACCACAACAGCGAAACAGAAAAAGTTTTGAGGCCTGAATCAATTGTTCAACCGCGGAATCGTCGTAAAACTGTGCTTTTGACCGCGCTTCCACCGCACCTTGCTGACGTCAGCCCTCTGAATTTTTCTGTAAGCATTCCTTTCCTCTCTTCTGCCCTCTGTAGTCCTCTAAAAAAATTTCCTGCAAGGTTTTTTGCGCAAAACTTCTCCCCCTTTTCCAATAACTTGATCTTGTGCAGAATTCTTTGTGCCGCAATAAAAAAAAATTGGCAAGTGTTTTGGATTTTTGTGTGTTTACTGCTTTGCATTTTTAAAACGGACTTTTAAGGGGCTATAACACCAATCCAGATTGGATGGGGATTTCATTACCCTTCTTAGGACCCTAAAAATCACAAAAAACATTTTGCATCAACTTTCGAGTTAATTAAAAAAATATTAGACTCAGCCAATAAGGACTGTCGTGCTCATTAGGACAAAGGAAAGGTTGTAGGCATCGATCGTTTATCTAAACCAGACTTTGTGGTGCCTAGGCTAGACAAGTGGGAAAGGTAATTTTAAAAGGCCCGTCTCACGGTGATTCGTGAACGGATCCCTCCTTTCTTTACTTGGGCTTACCTGGCCACAATTGGCGGTGAAGAGACGATTTGAGGATCTCACAACTTGCCCTTTGGAATAGTTAGGAGCAGTCTAGTTGACTTAGGAGACCCTAGCTCTAGGCTTGATTGTGCATATTGTGATTGCTTGAAAGTGTGTCTAAGCTCCTTATAAAAATCATTTTGCAAAAACTCCTTATATAAAAAAACCCACAAAACAAAATTTTTTACAAAAACTTGCCAATTTGTCGCTAGAAATCCATTGCACCCCACTTTTTCTCATTGACGTTTTCTTACCCCCACCTTCTATTTTTACCTTTTGACTACACTACACCTCGATAGTGTATATCCAGTTGGACTAGGGACACTAGCGTCCGTTTAGTCCGTGTCTCATTAGTGCCGACTGGCGACGCTTTCGACTCCGAAGTCAAAATTCCATCCACATCTTTACTTTCATCTTCATATTCATCATCTTCTAAGGAGATGTCGAGATTCAATCCTAACAACCCCTTACCTACGGGACTGATTCCACCTCCACTGGGTGCGAATAACCCACCACACCCTCCTGTCGAAGTGCCCCAACGAATCGCGCTTCAGGATCTTTTCTATCCCATCCGCACCGCACTTCCCACTTGTCTTTCACTTCCACCGGCTAATGGGGATAACTTTGAAATTAAACCCAACTTCATCAATATGTTGCCCAAATTTCACGGGCTGGAATCCTAAGATGCCTACATCTTCATTAACAAATTCCAGAATGTTTGCGCAATGATGAAGACCACACAACTTTCTAATGATGCTATAAGGCTACGTGTTATTCCATTCACCTTATGTGACCTAGCTGAAAAATGGTTATATAGCACGGCATCACACTCCATAAAAAATTGGGAAGAGTTTGTTAAGGCTTTTCTAAAAAAGTTTTACCCCACACCACAAGACCGCGAGAATTCGTAATGAAATTATTCAATTTTCTCAGCTTCTTTCCGAACCTTTTTGGAAGTGTTTTGAAAGATTTAAGGATCTCCTTGTTCAGTGCCCTCACCACGGTATCGAGAATTGGCAAATTTGCCAAACTTTATATGAAGGACCGAATCAAGCAACTAAGAAGTTGTTGGAAACCATTTGTCAATGTCACTTTCTTACAAAATCAAGCGAGGAAGCTTGGCAATTTCTTGACCATTTTATCTACTTCATCAGGTCAGTCTAGAGCATGCATACATCAACTTGATATGTCAATTGCAATGAAGGCCGAAATGGCTGCACTCACGAAAAAATTAGAAGCAATTGAGAGCAAATTCTCATCGCCTTCTCCTGCCCCTGCTTTACCCCCACGCACTGTTTGCGCTTGTTGTTCGGATCCGTCCCTTCTAACCGAAGAGTGTCCTTACAACCCACCTGTTCAAGGACAAGATCAAGTCAATGCTACCTTTCAGCAAAAACAAAGAAATGATCCATACTCTTCAACTTACAATCCTGGTTGGAGGAACCACCCAAATTTTGCTTGGAATCAAAATCAACAACAATTTCAAGGCAATAACAACTTTCAAAGGCCTCCTCCACAACAAAAAGCCCCTCAACAAACTCAATATCAACAATCTTTCCAACCCCAACCTTACCAAAACCAAATGAACAATTTTGTACCAAACAACTCTTATCCTCAAAACAATTTTGTTCAGCCGAATAACGATAAGGTTTCCTCGCTAGAACGAAGTTTAGATGCGTTTTTAAAACAATCTACGCAATCCTCATCCAGCATCCAATCGTCCATTCAGTCTTTGGTGCAACATACTGCTTCACATGATCAAAGCATCAAAACAATTGAAGCCCAAATTGCACAACTGAATGCTGCGTTAAGCGAGCAAGAAAAGGGTAAAGTTCCATCTCAACCGCTGCCAAATCCTGGTCACACACAAAATACATATGTTGCTCATGAAAAACAAAATCATAATGTGAGTTCCGTGACTACATTGAGATCTGGAAAGGTATTGCACAACAACGTTGGCGATAATGACACCCCGGCCGCCGCTTCTTCTTCTTCTTCTTCATCTTCTTCAGAGCCTATTCTTCATTCTTCACAAGGCTCTACTTCTTCTAATTCGAACGGACCCACATCTCACTCCACGAAAACACCAACACTGGGATCCATTCCAACTCCGCAATCTACTCCACAAATATTGGACTAAACAAATTTTCAAAACATTCCATTTCCAAACAAGTTGAGATCCAATAAACCTACTCCCCATATGGAGAAGATTGTGGAGTTATTCAAACAGGTTAGTATTAACATACCTCTCTTGGATGCAATCCAACAAGTCCGCTCTTACGCTAAAATCTTAAAGGACTTATGCACCAAGAAGAGGAAATCACAGGTACCTAAGAAAGTTTTCTTGGCTAGTGCGGTAAGTGATGCTCTTACACAACCTTTACCCCAAAAACATAAGGACCCTGGCTGTCCTACAATTTCAATAACAATTGGGGATAAGAACATCAATCGCACACTTTTAGATCTTGGTGCCAGTGTTAATTTGCTTCCCTATCCAGTATATGAACAATTAGGCGTTGGAGAGCTAAAACCCACACATTGTACTCTCCAAATGGCCGACCGATCCATCACCCATCCTAGGGGTGAGTTGGAGGATGTGTTAATTAAAGTAGGGGACTTCATTTTCCCCGTTGATTTCATTGTTATAGACACACAGACTGTGGCTAACCCCCGAAGTCAAATTCCGGTGATACTCGGTCGACCATTCCTTGTGACTTCTAATGCGGTGATCAATTGTCGAAATGGTTCGATGAACCTATCTTTTGGAAATATGACAATTGAACTCAACATTTTTAAGTTGGAGAATCAGCCCTCCGAGCCTAATGCTAGTATACTTGATGTTTGCTCGATCCAAAAGATCACGCAGGAGGACTGTGAGCTCGAAAAATTTATGTTCGATCACAGCAGTTTTGACGCCACTAGTGCGTTCCTCCTTAATTCTGACACAGCTTTTACACCCGATAACGATTACGAGCATTTCACTTTTTTGGACGATTTTGAAGAATCACCACCCGAGTTTGAGTCCTTTGAATTTTTGGATGAGTTAGCTGAACCATCCGACTCGGTTGCTTACACTCGCTTTGAACCATTGATGGAATCCTTCGAGTTCGAGACAGTTTCACCAATTTTACCTTCAATTGTTTCACCTCCAAAACTCGAACTCAAGCTATTACCATCTCACCTTAAATACGCTTACTTAGGTGAGAATGAGACCCTTCCTGTTATCATATCGGCATCTCTAGCCCTCGAACAAGAGAAAGTCCTTTTAATGGTCTTACAAAATAACTGGCAAGCTTTTGGCTGGACTATGGCGGACATCAAGGGGATTAGTCCCCTCATAGTTGAACATCATATACATATGATGGATGATGCCAAGCCAGTAAGGGATCCACAGAGACACCTCAACCCCATAATGAAGGAGGATGTTAAAAAGGAGATTGTAAAATGTCTAGATAGTGGTATCATTTACCCTATCTCTGATAGCCGGTGGGTTAGCCCCATTCATGTTTTCCCAAAGAAATCGGGCATAACGGTCATAACTAATGAGGCGAATGAGTTAATACCTACTCGCACCCAAACTGGGTGGCGAGTTTGCATCGATTATAGAAAACTCAACGCCGCGACACGGAAAGACCACTTTCCGTTACCTTTTATTGACCAAATGCTAGAACGATTGGCTGGGCACGAATTTTACTGCTTTTTGGATGGCTACTCCGGCTATAATCAAGTTCCCATCGCCGAAAAGGATCAAAACAAGACCACATTTACTTGTCCTTTCGGTACATTCGCTTACCGTCGCATGCCCTTTGGGTTATGCAATGCGCCCGCTACTTTCCAGCGGTGTATGATGGGTATCTTTTCAGACATGGTGGAAATTTTTTTGGAGATTTTTATGGATGATTTCTCCATTTTCGGTGACTCCTTTAATGAGTGTTTGCTACAATTAGACGCGGTTCTTACCCGTTGTAGGGATAAGAACCTCACTTTAAATTGGGAGAAGTGCCACTTTATGGTACGAGAGGGTATTGTCTTAGGACATATCATCTCGCAAAACGGCATTGAGGTTGATAAAGCTAAGATTGAAGTCATTTCCAATCTTCCTCCTCCCAAGTGCGTCAAAGACATCCGAGCCTTCCTTGGCCATGCCGCTTTTTATAGACAGTTCATTAAGGATTTTAGCAAGATAGCTAGACCCTTGACTCTTTTGTTGGCCAAGGACACAACTTTTGATTTTGACTCAAGCCGCATGAAGGCATTCGAGTCATTGAAACACTCACTTATTTCTATGCCCATTCTTTCATCTCCTGACTGGACGCACCCATTTGAAATTATGTGCGATGCATCTGATTTTGCCATTGGTGTTGTTCTTAGACAACACATAAATAAGATGCCGCACGTAATTTATTACGCCAGCTGAACATTAAACGAGGCTCAATTGAATTACACAACAACTGAAAAAGAATTCTTAGCCGTTATGTTTGCACTAGAAAAATTCAAGCCCTATTTAATCGGCTCTCCAATCATAGTTTACACGGACCACTCAGCTCTTCGCCATCTTTTCGCGAAGAAGGATGCTAAATCTCGGTTAATACGTTGGATCCTCTTGCTACAAGAGTTTGACCTTGTCATAAGAGACAAGAGAGGATGTGAAAACGTAGTCGCCGACCACCTTTCACGACTCCCTTCTTCACCTACACTTCAAATTCATATCAAAGATGTTTTTCCCTAGGAGCAGCTCTTAACTGTGTCATGCGAACCTTGGTTCACTGATATCGTAAATTATTTGGCCACCGGACTGATACCAAACGATTGGTCGAATCAGGACAGACTCCGATTCCTGTCCCAAGTAAAACATTTTTACTGGGATGAACCGTATCTCTTTAAATACTGTTCCGACCAAATCATTCGTCGGTGTGTCCCCGACAACGAGTTTAAGAGTGTGCTGTCATTCTGCCGCGATCAAGCGTGTGGCAGGCATTTCGGCCCCAAAAGACAGCAGAAAAAATCTTGCAGTGTGGCTTCTACTGGCCACGACTTTTTAAAGATGCATACGAATACTGCAAGACATGCTCCCTATGCCAACACTTGGGCCAGATATGTCGGAGAAATGAAATGCCGCTCCAACCAATTTTGATTGTTGAAATTTTTGATGTTTGGGGAATAGATTTCATGGGACCATTTCCCAACTCTTTTGGGAACATGTATACTCTACTTGCTGTTGACTATGTTTCAAAATGGGTCGAGGCTGTGCCCAGCTGAATTAATGACAACAAGGTTGTCATTTGATTTCTCAAAGAAAATATTTTTTCACAGTTTGGGCATCCTCGCGCGATTATCAGTGATAATGGATCTCACTTTTGTAATAGGACTTTTGAGTCCTTAATGCGCAAATACTCCATTACTCACAAACTGTCAACGCCATATCATCCCCAAACTTGTGGGCAAGCTGAGATTTCGAATCGGCAGATTAAACAAATATTGGAGAAAACGGTTTCCAAAAACCACAAAGATTGGTCATCAAAACCGATTGATGCACTATGGGCATTCCGTACTGCCTATAAGACCGATCTTGGCATGTCTCCATACAGGCTTGTTTATGGGAAGACTTGCCACCTTCCAGTTAAAATAGAGCACAAGGAATTTTGGGCAATTAAAGAGTTGAACCTATCTTTGGGAGATGCGGGCAGCAGTAGAAAGCTACAGATGAATGAATTGGATAAGCTGCGGGATGAGGCCTATGAGAATGCAGTAGTCATTAAAAACCGAATGAAGGTGTTCCACGATAAACACCTTATGCACAAGACTTTCAAATCTGGTCAACAGGTTTTGCTTTACGATACTCGGTTACATTTCTATCCCGGCAAGCTCAAATCTCGATGGAAAGGGCCATTTATGATACACACCGTATATCTGCACGGTGCGGTAGATCTAGAAAACCCAGAGGATGGTAAACTGTTTAAAGTAAATAGACATCGACTTAAGCTGTTCTTCACCGCGCACCCTTCGGAGGAGCTCCTGTTTTTACAGGAGCCGATCTACACTGACTAATCTTCCTCCATCTACCCCTAAATTTTCGATCATCTAGCCAAAACATTGTTTCAAATAAGTTTGGGGGTATGTATCATTTGTAATTATATAAATACAAAATAACATAAAAAATAAAAATTTGAAAATTATTTTTTTTTGGGTATTTTTGTAAATTTCCAGATTTAATAAAAATAAAATTTTTATTTGCAAATAATTTCCTCTTTTTAAGAGGGGCTTTTTGCAAATACCCATCACATTTCCCCCTATATATAGAACCCGACCCTCTCTGTTTTTTTACCAAACCCTAAAGTTCCTCTCAGAAACCGTAGCCGCCGCTCAAGTTTTTCCAGCAAGTTCTCTCTGCGCCGCCGCCCTTCCGCTGCAAGAAGCCGTTTCTGCCGCGCATCCGCCGCGAGTTGGAGTCGTCTCCCTCTGATTTTCTCAGAGGCGGTTTGCATCTCTTTATTCTGCTTTGTTAAATTTTTTTAGGACTATAAGCTTTCTGTGATGGCTCCGAATATGCAGTTAGAGCGTGATTTCTCACAAGTTTTTTCACACACGATATATGGGAGTTATTTTGCTGATGAAATCGCACGTAGGGGCTGGAATTTTAAATCTATAATCACCCAAACGCTTACGTCTTTCCAGATCTCGTCACTCGTTTTTACGAGTGCATGGAAGACGGCTGTCTTGCATAATATGGCTTTATCAAATTACTGTGGGGGCGATAGGGAGATAATTATTGATAGAGACTTCATACATGAAGTCACTTTAATCCCTAGGTTACCTGTTCATGATCAACCCCTTCAGTTTGAAGATTACATGCCCTTAATAGGTAATGATTGCTCGAGGGAACCAAGGAAAGGAATACAAGCGAGAACCCTTTTCGCTAACGTTTTAACCGTGTGCCGGTGGGCACGAAACAATATTTTTTGGAATTCCCATAACACCACATTTTTCACCCCATCACTGCATATCGTGCACACACTAATGACTAGGAACCCTAGATTCGACATGTGCACGGTTCTGCTTAACTCAATTGGTGCGGGCAAAAGGGCCGCGAACTACCCATGCCTCATGCTAGTGACACAAATGTGTCGCTATTTCCTCCCTGTGGAGGACTTTGAATTTTACATGCATGGAGATATACCCATCAGGCCTCTCATTGAGGGCATATCTACGTCCTATACACGCTTGACAGATGTTTTGTCACGAACAGAAACGGAGGAACACGTGCCCGCCAGAACACCTAGCTTCAGCTCGACCGCGAGCAAGAAAGAACTCACCCCCTTAGAACATGCACATTTAATGAGAAGAGCCATTAGGGGGATTGACGAGTTGAGGGGGATGATGAGGGAATATGATCGGCGTTTGATCGAAGTAGAGCAGGGGGTCAGAACCTTGCTAGCTAGGGAAGAGCGTTCCCGTTCACGCTCAAGGGCACGGCGAGAGGTCGAGCGGTGAGGGCACTGCTTTTGGTAAGTTTGGGGGAGGAGGTGGTTGTAAATAGTTATTATTGCATTGCATATTTTTTTTTAAATTTTTTGTATATATTGTTTCTTTTTCTTTTGCATGTTTAATTCTGCATTGCATCTTTATAAAAAAATTATAAAAATTGAAAAAAATGAAAAAAAAATATAAAAGAAAAAAAATTCAAATAAAAAATTGAAATTTTTTAAAAATTATAAAAATTGAAAAATTCAATTTTCGCTATAATTGACTTAAGTTTGACAAGACGGTTAACTAGCTAGGAAAAACTAGATCCTACACTTAGTAAATTAAAAACCCTAAAAATAACCTTTCTTAAAAATTTAACGGTAGAAAATATATGTCCTTATAGTTTACTTAGAAATAGGCAAATTTTGAGTTCACTTCTTGGGATAAGTCAAAATGAGGGAAGAGTATTGAAATTTTTATTGATGTGTAAGTCTGAAGAATAATTCCGAACCTTAAGTCCAAATTCTGAAAATATATACCCTACAATTTGCATAAATACGCACCTTGAAACTTGGAATATTAGAGGATACCTTGAAATGCTCTTGTCTAAAATTCTTAGTATAAAAAAAATTATAAGTATGAATAAAGAGATAAAAAAATGAACACTGGTTTTCTAATTACTTAAGGCTGCGTAAAATTAAAAATATATAGCGAGGGTGCTTTATCACCTAGTGCCTTAGACCAACTGGTTTGAGAGTCACTGCTAAAGCCTTAGGTATTACAAGACGCGGAATTACGCCTTAATGTGCAAACACATTTTGTAATCGGTCGTTAGTACCTCAAGAAGTATTAATGGTCGCATGAAGGATGTGTGAGCAATTTCATCTAAAAATTCACCAACTAAAAGTACTTTAGATGATGGACAAGAGTATAATAGCTTGAATTGAATTTCCAAGTGTAGGGGTGATACACACACACGTAGGGGTATATGATTGGGGTTTAGATGAGAGATAGGAATGAAAAATAGGACTTATATCTTTAGTAGAGATGATAAAAATTCCTAAGTTGAGATGGAATCTTAGAAGAAAAATTCAAAAGATGCTGAAAGCTAAATAAATTTACAGAACATATACAATCTTAAGTTAAATGATAATGAAGCGTGAAAAATATGGGTTGATAATTTCTGAGTTGAGGATAATAGAATTTCTTGCTAGGATACCGAATTAAAGAATGAAAGTCAATAGGCCAAATTGATCGGATTTTGTGGGTAGTATCCGCTGAAAACCCTCAGGAGACAACACTCCTCCTACTAGGGACACCTAGAGGTTTAACGGCTTGTTGCACGAGCTCAGTGCAATCACGTTTCCCTGCGAAAGTGAGGTTAGGCTTTTTCGAGAATAAAACTAGTTTTGCTCGGGACGAGCAAAGGATAAGTTTAGGGGTATTTGTTCATATCAGAATTTTGCATTATTATATTCCCCATTCTTAATCATATTACAAATAAATAGGTGCTTTTGATACATCTCTGCTACATAGTTGTAGGTTACAGGTTCTCAGAACAATAAAGTGAAATTCAAGAAAAGACGCTACAAATGTGAGACTACGACCAACAAATAGATGAATCTGTATGATGCCGCCTACAGTTTAAGAAAAAAACGAAGATCATGGAAAAGTTCAATGCACAAAGCACAAGGGCAGCACAAGATTCAAGACTTCAACGCGAAGCTTACGGTAAAAGTCCACAACATTCTGCATTGTGGAAATCTGAAAGAAAATAGAAGATATTCTGAAGAACCAAGTGAAGAAAACAGAAGGAAATAGCAATATGAAGCAACCCTAAGAAGTTGAACCAGAGAGCCCACCAAACGGCTGTGGATCCGTGGCCAAATAGGGCATTCCGCCGTGGATCCATGGCCGTGTGTCGCACGTGTCGGCGTGTGTCGGTGCGTGTCGGTGGAGTCGGTGCATTGACCTGGTTTTCTTAGGGTATTTTTGTAATTCTAGATATGGATCAGATGTAAACCCTAGGGTTTCTATTATCTATAAATAGGAATCCTACAACTCTTTTTGGAGCATGGCTCTTTTTACTTTCCTAGATTAAAATTTTCATTCCTTGTAATTGTCAAAGAGTGCATCAATAAAAAGTAAGTTTTTTTATCTTGAATTTGTTATTTGCAATTTTTATTTTCTGCAATCTTTTTATCTGCCGTAGTTATTTTCCGCACTTTAATTAGATTATTAAAAATCATAAAAATGAATTCCTTTGTTAATTCCCTAATGAGTGAGTAGTTCCTCACTTGTTAGGGTTAGGTTTGGGGAAGGTTTGAGAGATGAAAATCTCTCACCCCTTTCTTGCCCGTTCAATATTTTAAAGTAGGACTCTATGCAAACAATCACACACCGCTCACTATGGCACCCTATCCCACGAGATACTAGTGATTCCCTAGTTAAAGACCGGTTGTGTTTGATTTCCATAGAGGTTAGGGCTAAGAGTTAAGAAAGGACGGACAAGGACCAAAGGGAAGAAACCTTGTTTCTTCCCGGTCGTGCTAATCCCCTTTGTTAACTATTACCTTAACACCTAAAGTTCTTAATTAGGGCAAAGAAAGGGGTAAGAATAATTGACTTTCCAAACCAACCTAATCCTAACCCTAGCAAGGTTTTAATCCTAGTTAATTTCAACCTCAGTTTTTATAGAAAATCAAAACCTACCACAAATAGGAATTGACTCGTTAAAACAACTAGAAAATACACGTTTTTCCTGTGGACCGACCCGTACTCAACCGGTTAGCTCCCAAGCGAAACTGTTCTTGATTGCGGTTAATTCTTTGATTTCAAAACGCACGCACGCAAAATCTACCAATCAACACACACTTATATTCTATTAAATTCTTGTATTTAGTGCACATATTTTAATCGGGCGTTTTGATAATACTGGCAGATTTGAAAGTTAGCCGGATATGTTTATGAGCTAGTATTATATTTCTAATTATCTCTCTTTGGATATTCGTATTTTCATATGAATACGGTATTTGTATTTTGACACGAATATGTTATTTATACGAATACGAGTATTTGTATAAATACGGGTATTTGTATCTTAATACGAATATGGGTATTTTTATCTCAATACAAATACGGTTATTCATATTTTTATACGAATACGGTATTCATATTTTGATACGAATACGGATATATGTATTTTGATACATATTTGTTATTATGTGGATATATGTATTTTGATACATATTTGTTATTATGTATATGTATGTATATATGTGTGTGTGTGTACATACACAATTTCCATATAAATTTAGAAGTTTTATAAAGAGAGTGGATGAATGACTCATTGAGGTGAGTTATCCATCCACCCACTCTTCACAATTAAAAGAAGAGAGAGGAAAAGAAAATAGTTAATGATTTTATTCATAACTTATTCTTCTTCTTTCTTCTCTTCTTGAGGTTAGCTTCTATTTTTTGAGTATGGAAAATTTGTAAAGAGAGAAAACTATGAGGGAACCATCACTACATCACTCTCACATTCCATTCTTAGCAAGTTTGGATTGTGAGTTGTTTCACTTGCCTTGCTAGATGTGAAGCAAAAGCCTGATTCAGACTCTTTCGGGTGGATCATCTTCAACGAGAAAGATTGGCGTACAAGCTCATTCTCGACGACTTCAGAGCCTTGCGAGATTCCATAGAGAGGTGTAGGGGTCTTCCGCAATTGCGCGGAGACACTACAATCGTAGCTAGCCCCCTACTCTTGCTAGTTTAGTTTTCTAGTTTAGTGTTTGGAATCGATTCAAGCGTATAGGTCACTATTGCTTTCTTTAAATTTTTTGTTTTCGCTTCCGCTTTCACCGCGAGTCTTGCGGCGTGAGTACTAGGGTCTTTACAGGTATTTGATAACCGTGAGTTTACAAGAGTGTGTTAAAGATAGAAAGAACAAGGTTGATTCTATTTCCTTATTACGGCTTGCTGAGATATGTTTCGGAATAGTTCCACATTGGAAAAACTATAAGGATACATGGGTATAAGATATAAGATGATTTAGGATCCTTTGCTTTTTTCTCCAAAAAAGAACCCTGCCTTGCTCCAGTTTGTGAATGGTTATGCTAACGCCCTAGCCATCTCCCGTGGCCGTTTGTGGAACAAAATTTTTACGAGTTAAACTGGCGTTAGAATAACCCTATACCGGATATACCATATAACCTATCTAACAAGCAAAAGAAGCTATCTACTATGATTGAAGATTATACCTAAAATACTAAGTCCTACGGGTCTTCAATCCTCTCTTCTAGCTCCTCGAAGGAAGTATGGATTGCGCTTGAACTTCGGCCTCCTCGCGTCAAATACGATCCATCCTAGAGTACCTACTTAGAGCTCCTACCTCCTAATTGAGATAACTAGGGTACTTAGAATGCTAATCTAAGCAGCCTAGATTGTGTAGAGAGTGATTATGGAATACTTTGTCTCACTAACCCTAGGTTTCTCAACTCATGAGACAATTAGGGTTAGAGCTAGAAGAAGAGAGAGCAAAGAGAAGATGAGAGTGTAGAATGAGGGTTGAATGAAAATGGCCAAGTCAAATGAACTAATAAAGCAAACACAAAATATCTTGAAGCTACCCCAAAGTATCTCCAAGCCACCTTGCATTATTAATTCATAACTAAAGAAAATATAAAGTATACTCAAATAGTAAGGGATGAGTTATGCCATGACCCACTAAGTACCCATGCTTAATTTAAACCAAATAAACACCTCATTTCTCTACCTCATTAACCATTAACAATAATGGTTAAAACAAATAACGAGGTGTCTTCTACTAGAAGTATCTTGCACAATTACAAGAATGCCCCTCACCGTATATACATACCCGTATCCTTATTCCAAAAAATACGAATACAAAGTAACAAAATAATCCAAGAATATAATACTAGGATTCGGCTTAAACCAAAACCCATTAGTATTATCCGCCCAAACATCACACATGCACAAGTGCACGTATGTGACATACAGCCTCTACAACGTTTCATCCAAAGTAGGGAAACCCTCTGTGTAGGACTCTAAAGACTCGACAATACGCTGGCAATGAGTTTAACCATAAGCACGTCAACGGCACTAGCTGTACGTAACGGCTACCCAGGTACTTGTCGAAAAGGTAGGCCGACGAGCAAACTCGTCCGAACTCCTACTGAGCCTATCTGTAACAATCTCCATACAGTCCGGTTTCTTCATCTAAGAGTATCGCATACCGGGTCTAGGGGAGTGGTAAACGTCAGACCCTAATAACCCGATAATTCGTGCTGATGATGAGGCTCCGGATTAATCCGAGAAACTACTGATCAACCTATCAGTAAATCCCAACTGCCTTAGCCAAGGTCTTATGGTCATGACCAATCGAACACAGTGTGATATCGACTCCCAATACAGGGAAAGACGAGTCCCTAACAATCGATCACTGCTTCTACGTGGCTCGGGACTGTACCCAAGCAAAACATGTTTGCACGACTCAGTAGAGCCGTGGTAAGGTAGTAATCAAAGCACAGTAGGAACTCACACGAGACAAATGACGATCTCAGGTCCGAAGAATAACTTGTACACATGTCACCTGAGAACTTCCATCTGACGATAGGTATAATACCATCTGGAAGTTCTCGGTGAGTCCGTCCAGTGTACTCACACCCAGTGAGCACCTGTATACGATCTTAGGTGCATCAGACCACTGGCTGCAGGACCAACCACTGCCTTTCGTCAGGGCTAGAAACGTATACACTAGTCTACTCTGGAGTATCAATGTCCAGACTCGATACTCACGCGACTAGGGACCATTTAAGGATGTGCTTATGGACTACCCTGCTCCCACAAGTATACTCGCCATCACAACGCAAGTAGTCAAGCATGATCCTACGAGCTTTATCAACATGTGGTCGACATATATAACATATGCACATGTTAAGATAAAGTCAAATCATAATAGTACACTACTGTATCTTGTCTTTATTAATATGTGCAAGCTGGATAAACAACAATAGAAACAAACACACATATTCTGATAAAGACAACTGAAATAATATACTTTATAACTGAGCAAGAATGTCCTGTACATACATATCCCCAGCATCCATATGTATACATGGCCTCTGGGGCATACATATCCAACAGTTTGAACTATTGGATCACCTTCCTGACCTTACCCTGGGCTCTCCTGTTTTACACTAATCTCAACCGTTGAAATTTCAGTGAAGGGAGAAAAAATAGCAGAGAATCGAAAATCATATAAGAATAGACAGCCCATCATAAGTCTTGAGTCTTTTGGATAGATCCCGTTTATATTGAAAACCAGTGTGTGCTTTTATATAAATAAATATATAATCAGCCCCTCTTGTTCGTGTATATTAAAATTAATATAATTAGATATCTCGTTTAGAAATTATTACCATATTTTTAGACCAGATTTGAAATAATTTATTTCCTATTTTAGAATATTTTGTTCCTATTTTCTGTAGATCAATAAACAGAGAATTATGATATTAATAAAATAATTAAGTTCTCATTTTCTAACATCGTATCAGAGCGACCCGGGCTCGATACCTACCGTGAGCGTATTAAATATGGATTTATTTAAATCAAAAATACCAACGCTAAAGCCCAAAGGGCCTTCGACCTGCGGCGTTATGTTAGAATATAAAAATAAATCTCACAACTCTCATTATAATTTTGGAGTTTTGCTAGTGTGGAAATGATGTATCACACATCTCGGCCCCCTAACTGTACCGCCCCTAACTCTTATCTTTGCCTCCATCTCCATACTTTCTCTTCCACATTTTCATCTTCTCCTCTTTCTTCTCCTTCATCTGCGTCTGCTACTTCTTCCATCTCAGGCATGTTCTATCTCAGTCGCTAACTCTATCGCCCCAACTCTTATCCCTGCCCCTATCTCTATACTTTCCCTTTCACTTTCTTCTTTGTCTCGTCCTCCTCCTTTCCATCTTCACTGGCCTCCACCACCTCTCACTGACCTCCCTTAATTTCCACCTTCTTCTTCTCCTTAACCCAAATCCTAAATTAATTCTAACCTAAACCCAATATTTCCTCTACTGCCGCCTTCGTTTTATCGAACGACGCCTCTAGTCTTCACCTACAAATTTTAACGAGACTTTTTTTGACAACCGAGCATCCCTGGCTAGCCCAGAGGGTCACATGACACACACACCTATCCCCGTCCAAGATGTGCATTGAATTAATGAAAGAAAAGAGAGGAAGGGGAAATACCCTGTGCGTGTAGGAGTTCGAACACGAGACCTCCCACCCGCACACCTATGTCACAACCAACTGGTCCATAAATTATGGGTAATTTTATGGAGACTTTACAAAAAGTAAGGCTTATTTATTTGCTTAGTTATCATAATTAAATATATTATAGACTTTACTATATTTACTTTTTCTATTTTACCAAATAGTGGTCATATTGAGCTGTTGGCAATCTACCCTCTGTGTTGAAACCAGTGAGAATCAATATTTTACTAGTGGAGACTTTGTTACCTAAAAAGATGCATACTGCCTACTCTTATTCCCCACTTTTCTTCAATAAATATTTTTTTTGAGAAATCTCATTTGTCAAGAAATATGTAATAGAAAAAAAGATGGGTGTGTGTTGTGTATATGGGCTAGGCTTACGGGCTAGTTCCAAAGAGAACAAACACAAATCGTAGGCCCACACCTTGGAAACACTGGCCAAACAATGCGGGAAGGGTGTGGGACATACCGGGCGGGATCCAACCATCCCGGCCGCATGGCTCTGCGCTTCGTTGAACCGTGCATGTGATACTTCGCAGGCCCAGTTTTCTCCAAATAAATTGCATGTTCCCTCTGTGTTTCTAGTTATACTATAAGAGATTTTACTTCTTATTTTATTTTCTTTTAGTTTCTTGAGTTATTTCAGAAATTGAAACGAAAATCACACTCAAGAAAATCAGACTCAAGACACAAGAAACGGTCGCTCTGCATGCCTTCAGTGATGCTGACTGGGCTGGGAATACTGTGGATCGTCGTTCCACCAGCGGTTACACTATTTTCTTCGGTCGCAATCTCATCTCATGGAGCTCCAAGAAACAAGCAACGGTCGCTCACTCAAGTACTAATGCTAAATACAAGGTGCTTGTGAATGTCACGACCTTTTAGTTATATATATATGCCCTAGAGGCCATTGTTGTACATATGATGTATATTATAGTGGATGCTTGGATATATATAGAGAGGACTTTCTTTCTCGTCATGATAGTATGCTATTTGGTTTCACTTTATCTTAACATGTTGACTTGTATTAGTTTACTGTCTTGTTCTCACATGTTGATAAAACCCTTAGGATATGTACTCGACTACTAGGACTATGATGAGATCATACTAGTGGGGCCAGGATAGTTAACGAGTACATCCTATAACTTTTCCTAGTCGAGGGTGTGTCGAGATAGGGCATCGATACACCAGAGTAGACTAGCGTATACGCATCTTGACCCATATGATGGGCGAAGGATGATCCCATATCCATCGGTGTTTGACATCAAAGATGGTGTATGGGTGCTCAGTGGAGACTGGGTACACTGGACGGACTCGCCGAGAACTCCCAGATGGTATTATACCTCACGTCAGATGGCAGTTCTCTGGTAACACTGGTACAGGGTAGTCTGTAGACCCGAGATCGTCATAGAGTCATGTGTGATTCCCACCGTGCTTTGATTTCCACCTTACCACGTCCAAGAGGGCATGCAAAACGGTGGCTTTTGGGTACAGTCCCGAATCATATGGAGGCAATGAGCGATAGGAGGGGTTTCGTCTCTCCCGGTATAGGGAGTTGATGTTGTGCTGTGTTCGATTGGCTATAACTGGAAGTCCCTGGCCAGGGCGGATATTTAATACTACTGGTAAGTGTTATCAATAGGTTCTCGACCTGTTATGAGCCTCACATCGACACGACTTATCGGTTACTGGGGTCTGACGTATACCACCCCTAGACCAGATATGCAACATATCAGACGAAGAGAACGGACTGTACGGGAGTGTTACTGATTGGATTCACAGGAGATTGTATAGATTTAACTAGGGTTAAACGGAGTAGGAGCACATATGAGATACCGTATTCTATTCTCGCGATATTTGATATCGGCCGGGTATATGTGATATAGCCGGGTCATCGGATCAAGTGTTGATTCGATGAAATGATACAGTTCATATTAGTCGGTTATTTGAGAAATAGCCGGATTGTCGGATCAAGTGTTGATTCGATAATTTAATGTATAATTATATATGTGATATATTACATTACATTATCTAATATTGGCTCGCTTCATTATTTCATTTTCTCACCGGATAATACATTGATATATATGCGATATATGTTAATTGTATTATTTTCTTTTTTTACAAAAATATATTATATATGTGATATATAATATTGTAACAAGTTATGATTATAAATGCAATATGATTAGTAGAGATTAAATATTGTTAGGGTTTGATTTGGGTTAATCTTTTCTAGAAGGTTCTAGAAGCTTTTCTTTTGTTTTGAGCAAAGATATTATGTGTTGATATTTTGAGATATTTTCCTAACCCAACCCACACCCTTTAACCCTAGTTAAATCTATACAATGGTTAAGTATTTTCTTGACTTAACCATGGTTGCAATTGTAATGATATAGCAATTCATTGTTCATCACAAAAGGGATCATTATTATTCTTCTTCTTCCTTGAGCTCTTGAAAAGCTTTCTAAGTTTTTCTTTTGTGATGTATTAGTATGAGAAATTGATAATAAAAGAGAGCATAAATCCTACTTCATCATCCTCATCTAATCTAGCCAATTAGATTAGGGTGTTCACTTCATTAATACTTGATTAGTGAGTGAGAGCTTGAGTTAAAGAAACTTCAAGGTAGATCATCTTTGAAAAGGAAGACTTCAAGCTAGCATGGATCATTCGGGTGGTGGAGCTTCTCTTGAGTCTGGGAGATCATGGATCGCGGCGAAGGGACTACTACTCGGAGCTTGTGAAGCGGAGGAGCGGACTACAAAGGTTGTAATCCCTCTCTCTTTGTTGTAAAGATGTTTACTTGCATGTTTAACCCTAATTATCTAGCAAAGATCCTCGCTTTAGGTTGTTCGGCATGTCTAAATTTTTAATCGGGCATGGTTGATGCCTTATAGACCCTTGTGACAGTGCCTAGTAACCCTACACGACCAAGCTCATTTGGCTTCAATCATCACTTCATGAGCTTGGGTTCAATCATTTCCTACATATGTTGTAGTGTGATAACATTGGCGCTACTTATCTTGCAGCTAATCTGGTTTTCCACACTCGCACTAAACATACTGAAATTTATTTTAATTTTGTTCGCGAATGTGTCGCTGACAACTAAATCATTGTGCACTACAACTCCACGCATGATCAACATGCCGATGCTCTGACCAAGGCACTATAAAGAAATCGATTTGTCGAACTGCGGATCAAGCACAATGTCGTCCAGCCACCTTCAGCTTGAGGGGGCGTAATAATGAACCGACCCAATCGTTTCCAAATTTAGCCAACAGACATCTGCCATCTTCAGGTCAGACGTCTGTTCAACAACAGAGAGCAGATCCAGATTGTCATTTAGACGTCTGTTCCACAACAGACGTCTGTTCCACAACATGTCTCTAAGATCGGTGTGTGTGTGTGTGTGTGTGTGTGTGTGTGTGTAAAGTCTCTAAGATCGGAGTGTGTGTGTGTGTGTGTATATATATATCGGTGTATGGAAAAGAGGACTTTAGGGTGTTTATCAAGTTTAAGTTAATTTGTGAAATTTGGCTAAATTATCAAGTAGTCTTGTGCTCAATTATGTTGCTCTGGACCTAGTTTGCCTAATTTACTTGATACTTTTAGTGAGTGTTTGTGTGGTTTTTGCTTAATTTACTTGATTCATTTAGTATGAAGTTCTGTGTCATATATATGTGTTGTGTGTGTGTGTGTGTGTGTGTGTGTGTGTTTGTTAGGAAGGTTTGTGGATTTCTTTTAACCTATTGCTCTAATATCAGAGTCTAATATATATACTATATCTTTTTTGTCCAAGTAAGGAGTAGGGGAAATCCCTACTCCAATAAATATGTTAACTAGCTAGGGTTGTTAAATTACTTACATGTTGTTACGACAAACCGTAAAGTAATACGAAAAGAATAGAGAGAAGAGCAACAATAAGAACGATCAGAACACGAATTTAACGAGGTTTCTTCATACGTCCCAGGTGAAATAGAAGCACTGCTGAAATTAGAAGTTGAGGTTACAACGATGGTGGAGGAACTTTCAAACTCTGATCCCATGATCCCAAGCACATCTCAATCTCGCATAAAAGAAGCGAAAGGTGGCTGCTTCCTCAAAAAAGATATCATGAATTTCCACACATAAAATTCTAAAGTATATAAGATATATATGGTTTTTTAAATACTTGCGTCTCAAATGAGATCCTTCATATTCTTGCAGCTTAACCATTAAGAAAAAAAATGGACTCCCATGGCTACGTCGTAGGCATCAGGCTAGGGTGTCCTAAGAGGGTGCTCTCCAGGAAGAAATTCAGTGTTTGATTCTTCCAATTCAATACTACAATAATGAGTTACCCTTACGGATTTAGCCGTAGGGGCAAACCATTGTCCCTACGGATATATCCGTAGGAACATAAAATTCCTCTGTAGGTGCAAAGGCCGCAGGTGGAAGTTTTCTTCGTGAACATGTCTTTACGGAGTAATAATTGCCCCTACGCTTTACTTCGTTGGGACATAATATTTATTTAATTTATTGGTTTATAAAATAAAATACTTGCCCCTACGGAGTTATCCATTGGACGTGATACTTAACCCTACGAATTTATCCGTAGGGCCTGATAAATGCTCCTACGGATTAATTTGTAGAGACAAGTTTTACCCCTGTTACTGAGTCCATAAGGACAAAATATCAAGTATCCTCATATTTTATCCTTACGGCGAACTGTGTAGGGCAAAAATTGCACCTACGGATTAATCCGTAGGGGTAACTGTTCAGTTGATAAAACTGCACATTTGTATTACATTTTTCCTACCATTTTCATATTAAAAAAGGACTTTATTATAATATATTATACATATGAGGGTTTATGTGTAAAAACACTATTTTCCATGTGTTAATATATTTTAATTAGCATTTGGTAGAAAAATGTATGCAAATAAATTCATTGACCAAATCCTAGTAGAACTAAGTCTACTAAATATTATTTAAGATTATTGTGCAGAATTTTCCAAGTTGTTATGCAGAATATATCAAAGAAATCAAGCTGTTGAAGAAGACTTGCCTAATTAAGAAGCAAAACTTAGAGACCAAGTCTGGAAGCAACCGAGAGAAGATTTCTGAATTCTAAAGGTGCCTAGGATTGCCACATGTCACAAGAAGAAAGCCCAAGAATTTTGATCAAGAGCTCCTCACCTTTGAGCGCGGATCCGCAGCCAAACCCCCCCTTAGGCCGCGGATCCGCCGCACTTCTAGGGAATTGGGAAGCAAGATTTTTTGGCATAAATCTATGAAGAATTTTACCAACTTTTCAACGATAAGATTCTGGCTTTGCACTATAAAAGAGCACCCAGAGCCTCTTGGAAAAGTTATCAAGTCGACGCGATCACGAAGTCCAAGACGGCTCACGCATCCAGACTGATCATCAACGGTTCATCTACCTCCTTAGAAGAGATCGAGAAGCAAACTAGGTTTTCGTAATCATTTTCTAAGGAATCAAAGTGTACTTGATCTTGTTGATTAATAAAGATAGTTCTTTTTCTTATTCTATTTCTTCGTAGTTTAATTATGCATTTTCTCTCCATCTCTTTTTCTCCCAACATGCGCGAGTAATTCTCCATCAAAATTCCGTGGCAACCGATCAAATGAGACTAAATTGCAAATTTTATAAAATTCAAATTAGTTATCACATAACTAATAATTGTGGATTTCAAATATTGCATCACATTCACAGATAGCTAGGCGAAATTAGATAATTTGATCGATTCAATGAATTCTCAAAATTTTCCAGAGAGCTCAACACTTGAGCAGTGTTAAAAATACCCAGTATCATACCACAGTACCCACGGACCTGCAGCTGAAGGGCTGTCCCTTGCCTCCTTAGTGGCGCCGCGGAACTGCCGCCAAAACCATGTTTTGGCTGCGGTTCCGCGGTCACTAAAGCGAGTTAGGGACTCGTTCTTCAGGTGGGTCTATAGATTTCCCTGCATGATTTTTTGAATATTTTTAACATGAAAAATTCCAACTTTTTGAAAAATTTCCAGAGAAGGGGTCGTATCGGGTTTTCGGGGTTCGATCGGATCTCTAACTTCGTCTAGACAACGCCTAATGCTCTAGCTTGGCTATGATACCACTGCAGGGTTTGGTTTGCATCTTGATTAGGTTTTGGCAAGCATCAAACATGCTATATTAAAAAAATGGGGTGCTAAACAAAACCGACCTTGGAATCGAACTAGAGAATTAGGGTTAACCTTAAATGTAAACAACTTTACATGCTAAGTGAGTAGCGATTACAACCTTTGTAGTCCGGTTCTTCACTTCAATAGCTCCTTGTAGTTGTCCTTTCGCTCTAAGTAGTGATCTTGAGAACTCTAGAGAGGCTCCACAAGGTAAAAGGAGAAAGCTTG
The DNA here is from genome assembly GCA_030015575.1 of Agapanthus africanus. Classification (NCBI taxonomy): domain Eukaryota; kingdom Viridiplantae; phylum Streptophyta; class Magnoliopsida; order Asparagales; family Amaryllidaceae; genus Agapanthus; species Agapanthus africanus. The sequence goes on along the minus strand of JASDDO010000006.1, from coordinate 50,315,190 downwards.
CTTGAAGTCTTTAAAGCCGAAGATGATCTATGTCGAGGAGACACCTACTCAAGTTATCTCTTCACTAATTGGGAATTAGTGAAGCAAACACCCTAAACTAAATGGCTAATCTAGTAGAGGATGATGAAGTAGGAATTTTGCTCACTTTAGAAATTATTTTCTCACTAATTTTCTTCACCTCCTCAAAACCTAGAGAGCTTGAAGGAGATGAAGAAGAAGATGAAGTGATGAATGAAATGAAGTTAGAATAGCAACCATGGATGAGTTAGTATCATATACTAACTCATGTAGAGACTTAACCATGTCTAATGAGAATGGTTGGGTTAATAAATATCTTAAGTAAAACAAAATTAGTGGACTAAGTCAATGGTTCCACAAGCTTCAACCATTTGCTTAATTTCTAACTAATTATTTGATTTACTTTAAATAAATAAACCCTCACATTATCATATGAATGGTGTGAGTCTAATACACTCATGTTGCATGTTTCAACAACCATGACACAATAATATATATCACATATATATTATTTGTGCACAAAAAGAAATCAATACAATTAACATATATCACATATATATTAAATGTATCATAAGTGAGAAAAAAAATGCTTAAGTGAGCAAATATTAGTTAATGTAATTTAATATATCAAATATATAATTATACATTAAATTATTAAATCAACACTTGATTTAATAATCTGGCTATATCACATATAACCGACTAATATCATATGTATCAATTTATCGAATCAACACTTGATCCGATAATCCGGTTGTATCACATATACCCGGCCGATATCACATATCGTAAGAATAGAATACGGTATCATATATACGTATTAATCTCGGTCCCGCACATATCACATATGTGCTCCTACTTCGTTTCGCTTGAGCCAGGAAACCTCTGTGTAGGACTCTAAAGACCAGTTAATACGCCGGCAGTAGGTGATGATCATATCGGTTACCCATAAGCCGTCAGCGGTCTGCTAAACATAACGGCCACCCGGGTATTGAGCGATCAGAAGATCATCAAGCATGCCTGCTCATACCCCTATGAATCCAATAAGTAACACTACCGTACTGTCCGGTCTGTCCGTCTGATATGTCGCATATCTAGCTTAGGGGTGGTAAACATCAGACCCCAGTAGCTTGATAAATCATGCCGATGTGAGGCTCATAACGGTTCGAGAAACTACTCATAATACTTACTAGTAAATCTCAGCAACCCTGGCCAGGGATTTCCGGTTATGGCCAATCGAGCACAGCGCAACATCAACCCCCTATACCGGGAGAGACGAAATCCTCTCCTATCGCTCACTGCCTCCATGTGACTCAGGACTGTACCCAAAAACCACCGTTTTTTACGTTTTCTTGAATGTGGTAAGGTGGAAATCAAAGCACAGTAGGAATCACACAAGACTCTATGACGATCTCGGGTCAACAGACTAACCTGCACCAGTGTCACCAGAGAACTGCTATCTGACGTGAGGTATATCACCATCTAGGAGTTCTCGGCGAGTCCTGTTCAGTGTACCCAGTCTCCACTGAGCACCCGCATACTATCTTTGATGTCAAACACCAATGGATGTGGGATCATCCTGTAAGTCCACGGTAGCGCCCCGGCCGTCTAACAGACGCCAAATGCGGAACAAAAACTTTTACGACTGGCGCTATCACGTACTATAACCCGGATCTGCCATTAAAGCTAAACTAACAAATTACAAAGTGGGTAGAAATGTTATACTGAACGATACGAGTCCTTCGGTCTTCAACCATCATCCCACGCTTTGTTGCGGCTGCTCCGATCTCCTGAATCTCCAGTCTTCTCGTCCAGGTGGCACCACGTTGACGGATCTTTAAACGGGCTCTCGCCTCTGAACCGAGGCAACTCGGTCGTCAAGTTTGCTAAAAGAGACGACCAAGATGATGTAGAGAATGAGTAGAACACTTTGTCTCGTTACGTCCAAAGCTATGGACGAACGGTTAATGAAGTTGCTTTTTGGAATCAGGTGAAATGAGAAATGAGGCTTTCTAATTTCCATGAGTCCAAAACAATATTAATCTTTTTTCCAAGCAACCATCTCTCTCCATGAAGGAATGGCCGGCCACTTATAGAGGCAAGGGGGGTGAGTGTAGGAGGAGGGAGAGTGACCATAACCATAAAAGATATGAATGAATTATCTAACACCTACTATGAGCACATTTAATGCATACATTGAACCTTCTAACCAAGTCATTAAGCATTAATTGCACAATAAATGCACTAATGACTCACTAGCCTAATCACCTCATCTAGAAGCCTCTAGAAACTTCCACACACATCTCAAGAAAAGATAAATCCGTTTTTAACCGAACGTCAAATACGGGCGATAGAAAACCGGAAACTGGCAATTTCCAAAAGTGATCCTGAAACGAATTTCAGGATAACCCCGTAACAGTATAAACATACCCGTATTTGTATTACGACTGAATACAAATGCAACTGAGACAAATATATTATATCTACACAGTATAATACTGGGATCCGGCTTAAACCAAAGCCTACCAGTATTATCTGCTCGAAAAATGACACGTGCGAAAACGCACGTGCATTTTCCGAACCCTGCCATAAAACCATACGGCTTCTACAACGTTTTGCCCGATCTTTGGGAAAGTGTCTGTGGGGGACTCTAATGACTCATCAATACTGGCATTGGGTATAACCACTAGCACGTCAGAGGTACTAGCTGTACGTAAGGGTTGACTATGTATTGATTGGAAGGGAAGCTGACGAGCGAACTCATTTATAAACCCTACTGAGCCTGACAGTGACAATATCCGTACAGTCCGGTCCATTCGTCTATAAGTATCGCATATAGGGCCTAGGGGGCCGGTAAACGTCAGACCCCCAATATAAGTCGTGTCAGAGAGCAGCCCAGAACACCCTGAGATACTAATGGAATACCTTTCACTAAATCTCGATTACCCTGGCCAGGTATTTCGTGTAATGGCTCTCCTAAACACTGCGCGATCTCACCCCCAATACCGGGAGAGACGAATCCCCAACGATCTGCTCACTGCCTCCATGTGGCTCGGGACTGTACCCAAAATATACCTGTTTGCACGACTCCTTTGACCCGTGGTAGGGTATAAATCAAAGTACAGTGGAAACTCACACGAGACAAATGATGACCTCAGGTCGATGAAGTAACTTGTACACATGTCCCCAGGGAACTGCTATCTGACGCTAGGTATAATACCAACCAGCAAGTTCCCGGTGAGTCCTGTCCGATGTACTCATAACCCAATGAGCACCTGTATATATCTTAGGTGATCCAACTAACACCAATAGCTTGTGAGACCGGCCACCGCCCCTCGTCAGGGTCTCAAATGTATACACTAGTCTACTCCGGATTATCGATACCCTGTCTCGAACCTCCCACGACTAGGGACACTTTAAGGATGTGCTTATAGACCCCAGCTCCTACATATATGATCACCATCGTACTGCTGGCAGTCAAGCAAGAATCCTATGGGATTTATCAACATAAACATGATGATAAAGACAAACCAGATATCATACTATCATCTCGAGTAAGATTGTTCTATCGGTATAGGTCCTCCCTCAATCATTGCAATCACGTACCTACGATCCAATAATTGACTTAGAGGGCACTATATCCAACAATCTTCCACTTGCACTTAAGGCTAATTATTGCGATGTCGCATACTCACAGCCCGTGTGATACCGAACATCCAACTCTTGTACTAATCAGTTCCACAAAGCCCGTTTGTAAAACTATTGTGTTCGAGAAATAGCCTTAGTGAGTGGATCCGCCTTGTTGTTTCTTTCTATATCTCTCTTAATCTCAAGTTTGCGAAGAACGCCATCTCCCGAATCGAGTAATACCTGTCTTAGAATATGTTTGGATATCTGATGGGACCTAGTTCATAAATGAACTACAAATACAAACTTCTTAGTCTTTATCGATCACTGAACCTAATCAGTATCCAGCACCATACCTCCCACAGTATCCTCTTGGACCACCTGTCAATAATACTGTCCCTCGTCAGAGGGAAAACTACAACTCTGACAATCACTCTGTCATCCATGTCACCTGTGAAACCTGGAATAATAACTGTCTCCCGAAGGAGGCTGCCGTCATCAAATCCATAGAACATACACTTATGTTCTAAAACTGCTTCCTTATGTTTCTTCAGGATTGGATTAATATAAACTTATTGCATCTAGTGCAAAAACAACATCTGTTGTGGTACTTGACATCTCAAGATTGACTCAATTGCCTATGTAAGTGATCTGCCAATCATGCACATCCCTCTCCCCTTTAGTCTGTAAGACACCTTTAGAGAGGGTGACTCCATCACCTCCAGGTACACCACCATGCTAGGAGTCATCTATTCTAAAATACTATTAGAATACTGTCAAAGTACCCACATTGGGAAACTACCCAAATCTAGATCTAAAACCATACATCAAGTATCCAGAATGTCAGATATTATATCCATGTCCTTTATGGAGAAACAACTGTATGACGACCATAGTACAACCGATCGTAGTATAGGAATTTTACTTCCTACTCTGTGTATATCATCCAAATACCAGGACATCACACCTTACTACCTTCTCAACAGATCCATCCCCTATTCTGATGAAGTCAAACCCATGACTGTCACATCAAAAATAGATGATCTATCTCCGCTATATTTGCTCAAGTCTATAAATAGACACTAGCTACTTGCCTACTATGCTTCCGCTGCTCCCACTGTCTACGACAACCCTCTGGCAGAATAATATATACGTACACTTCTAAAACTAGTTTAGAACGACGCTATACTTATCCTTCTGCCGGGTCTCATAGTCTGGAACAACAGTAGTGTCAAGTCTGGGTAAACAAGAACCTCTCTGTCACCGTCCTTGAGGCTACCGGAGTACCTCTCGGGTGTCTGAGGTTACCCACCATATCTGCGGAGTGGATATTGGAATATCAAACCTGTTGGATATATGTATGCCCTAGAGGCCATTATGTGATAGTGGATGTATCTATACATATATATATATTCAGTTTGCATTCTTGCTCGTCATGATAGTATGCTATCTGGTTCTTCTTTATCTGACATGTTGATTTGATCATGCTTTTATTCATTCATACATGCTGATAAAGCCCTGAGGATATCGGCTTGACTACTCTGATTATGATGGAGATCATACTAGTGGGACATCTGTAGTCTATAAGCATATCCTGGAACGTCCCTAGTCGTAAGTATATCGAGACGGGACATTGATATACCAGAGTAGACTAGCGTATATGATACTAGACCCATACGATGGGCGATGAATGTTCCCACATTCATCGATGTTTGACATCAAGATCATATACGGGTGCTCAGTGGTGACTGGGTACACTGGACGGACTCACCGAGAACTCCTATGTGGAATTATATCTATCGTCGGATAGCAGTTCTCAGGTGACACTGGTACAGGTTAGTCTGTAGACCCGAGATCGTCATGGAGTCTTGTATGTCCTCCCACTGTACTTTGATTGCCACCCTTCGACGGCTCTACTGAGTCGTGCAAACAGGTGGCCGTTGGGTACAGTCCCGAGACACACGAAGACGATGAGTGATAGGAGGGGTTTCGTCTCTCTCGGTATTGGGAGTTGATGCTGTGCTGTGCCCGACTGGTTATAACAGCAAGTCCCTGGCCAGGGCTGCTGAGATTTGCTGATAAGTGTTATCAGTAGTTTCTCGATCTGTTATAGACCATTCACTGGCACGACTTATTGAGTTATTGGGGTCGACGTGACCATCCCTAGGCTCGATATGCAGCATATCTGACGAAGAGACCGGACTGTACGGTAGTGTTGCCGGATGGCTCGACGGGAGTTGTAGCAGGTTCGCTTGTTGTCTTCTGATCGCTCAATACCCGGGTGGCCGTTAGGTTTAGCTGACCGCTTGCGGCTTGAGGGTACTTGATATGATCATTACCCTCTGCCGGCGTATTGACGAGTCTTAGAGTCCCACAAAGGAGTTACCCAGTCCAGGCGAAACGTTGTGGTGCGCGTATGCGATATGCGCATGCACCCGATTGAAATGTGCGTATATGATATCGAACATTGATCGGGTGAACTGCTTTTGGTGGGGTCATATGAGATATGACCGGATTGATAAATCAAGTGTTGATTTATCATTTAACCATTAGTTTTCTCACTTAAAACCTTTTCTTGGATGATGGATGTGTGCATGCATGTGTGCTTTTCTTTCTTTCTTTCATGCTAGTTTCATGCACATGTGGATGTGCATACATGCATACATACATACACCCATCCATCATGGTTGTAAGCATATGGAAATGGTGGCAATATAAGACTCACACCATGGATTATATAATGGATTATTATTTGATTTTGGATTTAAAAAGAAAATGAAAAGGAAAGGATAATCATTCTTGCTTCTACATTCTTCCTTTGACCTAACCATGCTCAACTACCACTAACCTATGGTTATCCTTCTCTTTATCATTCAAAACTCAAGTTAAATAATGTCTCCATCACTTTAACCATGGTTCATAGCATGAAGGAATAAAATATATATTGATATATTTCTTTTTCTTCACTAGAGTTATCTTTTTACCTCTTGTTAAAAATTGCCACCATCTTCTTCCTCTTGCTCTTTTGCTCTCTAGTTTTTCCTAGTGAGCAAATACCACTTAAAGATAGGTTTTTAAAGTGAGAAACCTAACCACAACATCATTCTACACAAGCTTAGCCGTTTTGTTTAGAGTGTTCTCTTCGGTTTTACGAAGTTGTGAGCTTGGACGGAGATCTCCGTGGTGGATCGTCGTGGACACAAGGGGACTTCAAGAGGACCTTCGTTCAACACCCTAGAGACCAAGGAGTCCAGCGAAAGGGAGCTACAAAGGTTGTAGTCTCGAAACCCTAGATTAGTTCGCTTTATATTTCGAAACCCTAATTTTCTAGGATCGATTCCTTTGCATGTTCGTTTAGCACCATAAAAATTTAAACTTTGGGTCATGTGATGCTTCAAAACTCTTCATAGGGTGCTAGTCAAACCTTACAAAACCTGATTGAATATATAGGTTCTATTAAATTTTCCGTAATCGTTTGCGGTTCTGGAATCACTTCCAGTTCTACCATACTCCCACTACTGTTTTCTGAAAAAATCCATTTTATTAAAACTGTGGTGAGTCAAGAACAATATCATTATTGATCTTCCAGATGGTAGAAAATCAACCCTCGTCAAAGCTAGGGTCAACCCACAAACTGCCATTACAGAAACGTGCCTTGAGTTATCCTGTGTCTGGTTTTAAGCATAAGCTGGACAACTCCCCTTACCTTAACATCGTTAAGATATGATCCATTCTATATCCTATATAGAAACTTTGGCACATATTTAATTGGCACCAGATTCAAATCATGCAGCTGTCTCCAGTGCATATCTACTTAATGGAGAGAGGCTAATCAACATTACTCAACTTAGGAATCCATCCAATTATGAGTAACCTGAAAGGGAAAAAGTTTCTTAAAACCATTACTATCAACTGAATACCAATCACAAGAATCTATATCTTCGATTTCTTTGAAGAATCCCGATACTTGCGACACATGGTTCTCTACTTTATTCCTATACCCACAATTTCTCAATGCTTAGACATTGTATTTCTATGAAACACTTGTCTAAAAACTAGAGAAGTCACAAGTAAATAGAATATAGTACGAGGACCAACCCCTTTGTCCTGATGGACACTGGACAACATACAATACTCTGTATAAGTCCGCTCAGTTTAATAACTCAAAACCTGTGCGTCGTAGGTTGAAAACTGTCCCCAGGCGATTTCTTCAAATATCACCAATTACAACGAATTCTGATATAATGAGGATGATTACCTAATTCCCAATAACTCACTCCCACTCATCATCTGCAAAACCATACAGATGTGAGAATCATACCTGGTAAATACATACCCTGGAGTAAGTATCTAATCAGGAAATCAGTTTTCCATTAACAATGCACTGAAACAAAAAAATGTTTCGTAGCGGTATCCTTGTATTCTTTAGTAATGCCTCTTCCATAATCCAAATCATGACTTTAATCGTATATTTCCCTGCCATCTTTCCAATTCCCTTTATTTGTCTTTAGCCGTTACCTTCTGTACACCAACATTAGGCTAAATGGTTTTCTTCCTTTCCTACCGTTCGGCACCAGCCCATGGTTTGGAAGAAGACTATCTAGTAAGCATAATAGGTGTACTCTCCTAATCCTAGGAGTACTCGTAACTTGAGAGAAGGTGATGATAAAAGACAACTGAATAAACCTTATTCCTTTTTCTCCTGAACCAGAATCCATCCTCGAAAAAATATCCTTCGAGTTCGTATACAACCATACGATGGATTTATCCAATGGAATTGGATGTTCGTAGTGATACGGGTTGTTCTGGAGAAATTAAAGATGTAGTAGGAGTGGCGATGAAATATGTGGTTTGTTCGTGAATGTGAATAGTCGCAATTTACTTTGCCTTATTTCTAATTCCTTTATCTTGTCTTTACATATTACCTTCTGCACACCCTACTTAGGCTAATTGGTTTTCTTCATTCCCTACCTTTTGGCACCTGCCTATGGTTTGGAATAAGACTATCCAATAAGCGCAATAGGTGTACTCTCCTAAACTAAGGAGCCCTCGCAACCTGAGAGAAGGTGATAATAGAAGAAAACTGAATAAACCAATTCTATTTCTCCTGAACCTGGATCCATCCTCGAAGAAATCCCTCCGAGTTCATATATAACCATACGATGGATCTATCCAATGGAAGTGGATGTCCGTAGTAATACGGGTTGTTCTGAGAAATACAAAGGGTAAAAGAAGGAGCGGCAATGACTTATGCAACTAAAGACAATCCAAAAGCCAGTATATTAAGAAGGTTCGGTCAACTTGGTCACTGAGTTATAGTCTAGGGTCGGTCAAAGGTCGCTGCCAAAGAGAGAGAGAAAAGAAACACTCTGCGTGCACTCTAACCTAGATCAGAATGGTTATCGCTTTATCTAATTAGGAAACCTCCCACTGTAATCTCAAATTCTCCTCCAAACCTGAAAGAAGAATTAGTTGGGATCACCCGAAGAGTAAACCAACTTATCAGTGAGAATCGGGATCCAACTATCATTGCATGATAACGTGAAGGAATCCACTCATGTTATCATACTCCAGAAGGTATGCTCAAGTTTTGCAAGTTTCCTGTATGTTTGAAACTCCCGATATAATTTTTATCCCATGCTCTTATGACCTTGACGTAGGCCAACAAATCATAAGCCACATGTCAAGTTCTACCCGTCGTTGTCCTGATTAATTTAGGTCATCGTACATGCCCTTGACGTAGGCCAACAAGGCTGTACGTCTGTCCTAAACTAATGCATCTATCTATGCAACAAATGAATACCCAGCAGCTACCAAACACTATGCCTTGACGTAGGCCAACAAACATAGCTTGAATACTACTGACCATCCATAAGAAATGAAAGAGGATTACGACTGGTTTTTGGCGAAAAACCTTTAACGTAATGAACTTGATCTCGTTGAAGGAACCTGATAGCTTTTTATAAAAATTACAGTGGTGAAAACCTTTTGCTAAAGAAGTTATTCCCGGTGAAGGGATCTCGGCTCTTTCCTCGTGGAATGAGGTGCAGGATATTGCAACTGAATACCCCGATGCAAAGCAACTTGTAATCGACTATATTGAAGTTATTACCCTGACGCAAACTTCTGCTCAAGGGGTCACTCCCGGTGAAGGGATCTTGGCCCTTGCCTCGTCGAATGAGGTGCAGGATATTCTAACTGAATACCGCTATGCAAAACAAAAGGAAACGTCTTTGTAATAACTCCTTTTTAAAATTTGTTCCAACAACATCAAATATATGTTTGTTTTATCCTTGCATTGATAAGAATCAATGCAGTCCCATCAATCAATCACACCAGAAAAGAACGAAAATAAAATGTACGTATATGCCATCCGCATTCGTCACTGGGTCCCGTCATCACTCGTTAGGTTACTTAACTAACGACAGAGCGGGGACAGGGCTAGCGCGGGTGCAAAACATATACAACATCTAATAGTATATATACTAATATACAATAATCGCTCCAGGCGTGCTAATATGCAACATTACAGAAAAGTAATAAGCATCACAGAGCAATACAGATAATTTGGGATCCCCGGGTTTCACAGAGCCGCTACTGAAAACCCGACGTTCCCTTGGTCGTGTGGATAGCCTGTGCAATGAAACCTAGACCCCTACGGGTGCGGGAAGTTACCCGCCAAAACCTGAAGCGAGGCAGCCCCCTACAGCAAAATGAATGGACCACCCGGCACTTCACGGAATCCGGTAACTTGAGCTCCCCTCCTTGGGTCATCCTGTACCCCCTACGAGTGCGGCGAATAGTCTGCCAATTCTAGAGTGAGGCCCCTCTGCCTCTCAAAGCCATAAGATACGGAGCCGTTGCCCTCCAGAACCCGGCTATCCGTGCACTCCATCGCGGGGTAAACCTAGTACAGAAATAAAAATATGTACAACGGGTACATCGACCTAAGCCCGGTCGTGCCCCAAAAGAATATTATACAAACAGGCAGTGACGGCAGTCCACAAGTCGGACGCTCGCCTCGCAATATCAAATGTACAAATAAATCCAAACAGCACTACCATTGCACACTGCTATCCACCACGAAAAATCCGCAACATCACAGCACAACACAGAACATCAACGCGAATGTCACGTTCGCAAACCCGTCTAAAAGAACTATAGCAATCAGACGCGGTTTACCGATCAAATGACATTCCCGGTCGGAGATATAATGTAAATACTGTAAACTAACACGTTTAAATTTCGATCGACAAAATTTCCCGAAGTGGGCCCCTCGTACATCTACTGTATAGTAATAAAAACTGGGTCCAAAAGAACAGTACCAAAAACCACAATTTCCTAAGATGAAAACCCAGAAGAAAAATGGCCCACCAAGTCACCAAGATGGCCACGCTTCCGCGGCCGTACGGTCGAATTGGTGGATCGTTTTTCTGCTGTTTCTATTAAAAAGCCTGCTTGATTTTCTGGTATGGTCAAAATAATTTTTAGAACAGATTTAAAATCAACAGAAACTTTAACATTGAAAATTGTGATTTTCGAAAATCCGTTCGATCGATGTTTTAAACGCGTTAGCACAAGTTAGTATAGCTTAATGGTGAGGCTTTGATACCACTGTATGTCCACGGTAGCGCCCCGGCCGTCTAATAGACGCCAAATGCGGAACAAAAACTTTTACGACTGGGGCTATCGCGTACTATAACCCGGATCTGCCATTAAAGATAAACTAACAAATTACAAAATGGGTAGAAATGTTATACCGAACGATCCGAGTCCTTCGGTCTTCAACCATCATCCCACGCTTTGTTGCGGCTGCTCCGATCTCCTGAATCTGCAGTCTTCTCGTCCAGGTGGCACCACGTCGACGGATCTTTAAACGGGCTCCCGCCTCTGAACCGAGGCAACTCGGTCGTCAAGTTTGCTAAAAGAGGCGAGCAAGATGATGTAGAGAATGAGTAGAACACTTTGTCTCGTTACGTCCAAAGCTATGGACGAACGGTTAATGAAGTTGCCTTTTGGAATCGGGTGAAATGAGAAATGAGGCTTTCTAATTTCCATGAGTCCAAAACAATATCAATCTTTTTTCCAAGCAACCATCTCTCTCCATGAAGGAATGGCCGGCCACTTATAGAGGCAAGGGGGGTGAGTGTAGGAGGAGGGAGAGTGACCATAACCATAAAAGATATGAATGAATCATCTAACACCTAGTATGAACACATTTAATGCATACATTGAACCATCTAACCTAGTCATCAAGCATTAATTGCACAATAAATGCACTAATGACTCACTAGCCTAATCACCTCATCTAGAAGCCTCTAGAAACTTCCACACTCATCTCAAGAAAAGATAAATCCATTTTTAACCGAACGTTAAAGACGGGCGATAGAAAACCAGAAACTGGCAACTTCCAAAAGTGATCCTGAAACGAATTTCAGGATAACCCCATAACAGTATAAACATACCCGTATTTGTATTACGACTGAATACAAATGCAACCGAGACAAAGATATTATATCTACACAGTATAATACTGGGATCCGGCTTAAACCAAAGCCTACCAGTATTATCTGCCCGAAAAATGACACGTGCGAAAACGCACGTGCATTTTCCGAACCCTGCCTTAAAACCATACGGCTTCTCCAACGTTTCGCCCGAACTTTGGGAAAGTGTCTGTGGGGGACTCTAATGACTCATCAATACACTGGCATTGGGTATAACCACTAGCACGTCAGAGATACTAGCTGTGCGTAACGGTTGCCTATGTATTGATTGGAAGGGAAGCTGACGAGCGAACTCATCTATAAACCCTACTGAGCCTGACAGTGACAATATCCGTACAGTCCGGTCCATTCGTCTATGAGTATCGCATATAGGGCCTAGGGGCCGGTAAACGTCAGACCCCCAATAGCTGTATAAGTCGTGTCAGAGAGCAGCCCAGAACACCCTGAGATACTACTGGAATACCTTTCAGTAAATCTCGATTACCCTGGCCATGGATTTCGTGTAATGGCTCTCCGAAACACTGCGCGATCTCACCCCCAATACCGGGAGAGACGAATCCCCGACGATCTGCTCACTGCCTCCATGTGGCTCAGAACTGTACCCAAAATATACCTTTTTGCACGACTCCTTTGACCCGTGGTAGGGTATAAATCAAAGTACAGTGGGAACTCACACGAGACAAATGACAACCTCAGGTCAATGAAGTAACCTGTACACATGTCACCAGGGAACTGCTATCTGACGCTAGGTATAATACCAACCAGCAAGTTCCCGGCGAGTCCTGTCCGGTGTACTTATAACCCAATGAGCACCTGTATATATCTTAGGTGATCCAAATAACACCAATGGCTTGTGAGACCGGCCACCGCCCCTCGTCGCGGTCTCGAATGTATACACTAGTCTACTCCAGAGTATCGATGCCCTGTCTCGAAACTCCCACGACTAGGGACACTTTAAGGATGTGCTTATAGACCCCAGCTCCCACATATATGATCGCCATCGTACTGCTGGCAGTCAAGCAAGAATCCTATGGGATTTATCAACATAAACATGATGATAAAGACAAACCAGATATCATACTATCATCTCGAGTAAGACTGTTCTATCGGTATAGGTCCTCCCTCAATCATTGCAATCACGTACCTGCGATCCAATAATTGACTTAGAGGGCACTATATCCAACACATCCATCGCCAATCATATGGGTTAAGATATGTATACGCTAGTCTACTTTGGAATATCGATGCCCCGTCTCAATATTTCCATGACTAGGAACAATTGTAGGATGTACTTACGGACTACCCCGGTCCCACTAGTATGATCTCCATCATAATCTTGGTAGACAAGTACACATCCTAAGGGCTTTACCAATATGTGAGAGCAAGACAGTATCATAATACAAGTCAACATGTTAAGATAAAGAACAACCAGATAGCATACTATCATGTCAAGCAAGAAGGTCCTCTCTATATATGTCCAAGCATCCACTATAATATACATCACATGTACAACAATGGCCTCTAGGGCATACACATAACTAACAGAGGCCAGGGACGTTCCTTCTTGTGCTGGTCTGTATGTGCTAATAGCACTGTCTGGGTATTATTGAATCTGTTTCAAAGTTGAGATCTCTGAGAATTATGGGTTTTGATATTTCGATCGAAATGTTTAACATCGTCTAGATATCTGTGATATGTGATACAATATTACAATAATTAGTTTTATGAAAACTAGTTTGAATTTTATAAATCTAGCAATTTATTCTCATTTGATCGGTTGCCACGGCGTTTTGATTCGGATCAAAAGTTCGTCGCAATCACGTAGTGTACGCGGATACTCGCCGGGTAACATTACTAGATAGGCACGTCCCATAGCCCCGACCAAGTGACTGTAGGAGAATCTCGTTGCCAAAAGCATCCCCTCGGGTGCTTGTGGCCACGGTGTTCTGCCTATGTGCACTTCGTCGACAACATCGGGGGTGCGACCGTATACTAATGTTTCCGACGAGCATTCGATCAGGTTGTCGGGAATCTTGTTGAATTGCCCGACTAGTTATTGAAAAGTGTTTTCAATATGAAAACTAAAATGCGGGGTTTATAATGTTATGTATGAAATTCGGAATATGAGATATTCCGGGTTTATGATGTCTAATGAACTCACTTAGTTAGGCATGAAATCCGAAGTATGTGATATTTCGGGTTTATGATGTCTAAGGATGTTGCAGATTCAAATTATTGTAGTTTTCACTTTCTTTTCTGCGACCATAAGTGTATTATGTGGTGTATCACCGGTTTCGTTGCTATACATCAACGACAATTAGGATACACATATTTACTTACGTTGATGACATGAGATGTTATGTGTTGCTGTGATATATTATAATGGATCGGCCTGTTTGAATAGATGGGGGGGAGGGGGTTATGTGAGATGAGAGTTTTTCATTTTTATTCATGTAAAAACTTGTATGTAATATTCTTTTATTGGGACACTTCCAGGTTAAGTATGTTGTCACCATTGATGTATATTATTTACTTTTCCGCATTAGGATAGACCCAAGGTGGGGAGCACAAGTAACCGGGTTCTAGGATCCAGTGGGAGACCATCACGAGGGGTCAGGACCGGGTCTCCTAACTCTAGAATTGGCAGGGTTGCTTGTCGCTCTCGTAGGGGTCTAGGGATGTGGGTTTAGCTATTCATCGTGACCGTAGAATCCTTTTTTTTACTGGATTAATCTAAAACACGGAACTCCAAGTATATCCAATATTTCATATGTTGACTTCTGCTACAATGTTCTATGATGGGATCATATAACTGCATGAGACGAATGCTTTTTATTATATATATGATATATAATAAACGTTGCTTATGTTTTGCACCCACGCTAGTCTAGCCCCCGCTCTGCCGGTAGTTAAGTAACCTAACGGTGAAGACGGGGCCCAGTGGCGAATGCGAATGGCATAAGCGTACGTTGTATTTTCGTTTTTTTATCTGTGATGCTTAGGAAGCATAAATGACGGGACTTCATTAATGAGATTAATGAAAAGGAAATAAACCTAATGATGTTGTAGAATCACATTTTCAAAAACGTAGCTCTAGTTTTACTTTGCATAGTAGTATTCCTTGTAGAACATCCTGCACCTCATTCGATGAGGAAAGAGACTAAATCCCTTCACCGGGAGTGACCTCTTTAGCAGAAGCTAGCAGTTGCTACACCCACTCGGTTTATTTTGAAAAACACATGATTTTAAAAGCGGATCTTAAACTACTCCTTTTCAAATCACTAGATTCTACAACGATATCAAGTTCATTACGCAAAAAGTTTTCTTAAAAACCCGTCGTAGCCCTCCGTCATTTCAGATAAGTACTATTTAGTATTCGTACTGCGTTTGTTGACCTTGTCAAGGCATAGTGTGTGGTAGCTGATTAGTGCTTATCTGCAAAGCATGTGATGCGATTGGATTAGGGTAGTCATACGGCCTTGTTGACCTTGTCAAGGGTTGTGCGGGTGGGTTTAATTCAATCATGAAATGAACGGGTTGAACTTGACTTGCGTTGTATGGTTTGTTGACCTTGTTAAGGCCATAAATCGCTTGGGGCAAAATGTTATTGGGAATTTCAAGTGTTGAAATTTGCAATGAGATTGCATACCTACTATGAGATAATTGGATCCCGATACCCGTTGCGAGTAACTGTTACTCCTGGGAGAGTTTTGCACTTTACAAATAGCTAAACCATTAGTTGTCTAGAAAGGTGTCAATGAGGTTATGCCTCTGGGAAAACGAGGTTTACTTTAATTAGGTCTGTGCGAAAGCACGGTGAACCTCCCTCAAAGTACCAACACTGGACTGGCTGACCGGTTAGCGAACTTGTAGGGTGTAATTAATCCCGGCAAGTCTTACCTTTTAGGGTTTGAATGAAGATTTGATGAAAAGCAGTGGGAGCGATCCTGATTAGATAAGATAATAACCAATCTAATCTTGCAAGAGCATAAGCTAAGTGTTTTCTTCTCTCTCATCAGGTAGCGACCATGACACGCCTTAATCAAGATAATAATATTGATGTATTGACCGAACCTGCTTATTATACTATGCCGGGGAATGTTGGTTCCGCTCTATCTTATAACTGTTATAAGTCTGAGCAGAAGATAGGGGAATACTAGGATTCCCTTGCCACCCAAACGAAGAAAGAGCATGTTGATGCATCTTCTTCGGGTGTGTTCATTGCCGAGAACTTTTTCTCACTATACTCTACGTCCTGGGTATTAGATACCGCATTAGGATCCCATATATGTAATCAGTTACATGGGCTTAGGAAAGGCAGAGAGCTGGGATTGGGTGATAAAAATATAAGAGTAGGGAATTGTGCAATTGTTGCAGCCAAAGCAGTTGGCAAATATCACCTTGTATTACCAAGTGGTAATAGATTGATTCTGAAAGAATGTTATTACATACCGAACCTGATATGCAACATTATATCAGTTTATTTATTAAGTAAAGAAGGATATAATTTTGTATAGCAGGATAATGTTATGAATATTTTGCGGAATCAAAAGTTGATTGGATCAGGCACATTATGTAATGGCATATACGTTCTAAATCAAACTACAGTTCTAAGTATACATAACACACACAAGAGGAACAGTTCAGAAATGAACGAATCCTTCTTGTGGCATTGTAGACTAGGTCATATCAATGCAACACGACTCGCTAAGTTAGATAAATATGGATATTTGAATCCGGTCGAATTTACATCTTATGAAACTTGCGAATCATGTCTCAAAGGTAAAATGACCAAAAATCTGTTTACAGGACACAGAGAAAGAGCCACTGAACTCTTGGGACGATACATAGTGATATATGTGGTCCCTTGTCTACACATGCCAGGAATGGTTTCTCATACTTTATTACATTCACTAACGATCTCTCAAGATTCGGACATGTGTTCCTATTGAAACACAAGTCTGAAGCTTTTGAGAAATTCAAAGAATATAAGCATGAAGTTAAGAACTAAATGGGTAAAAGTATTAAAATCCTTCGATATGTTCGGGGAGGAGAATACTTGAGCACAGAGTTCTTGCACTATTTAAAAGAGAATGGGATTCTCTCTCAGCTTATTCCTCCGTATACACCGCAACACAACGGTGTATCGGAGCAGAGGAATCGCACCCTATTAGATATGGAGCGATCTATGATGAGTATTGCTGAGTTGGTATTTCCTTTTGGGGTTATACGCTTGAAACAGCTGCATACCTATTGAATAAAGTTCCATCTAAATCAGTGCCTACAAAACCATATGAGATATGGAGTGGAAAGAGACCAAATCTTAAACGAGTTAAGATATGGGGTTGTCCGGCCTATGTCAAAAGGCAAAATCTGGACAAACTCAATGCACGATCAGTTCTTTGCAAGTTTATGGGATATCCAAAGAATTTACATGGGTATTTATTCTATTATAATGAGGAACAAAAGGTGTTTGTTTTTCAACATGCCACCTTTTTAGAAAAGGAATTTCTTGTAAAAGAAATTAGTGGCAAAGAGGTGGAACTGGAAGAAGTTCCAACTACAAAAACTACAACTGATGATTTAATAGAACTAGAGGATCCAATAGTGCCCAACGAACCCCAGCCAATCCGCAGATCTAGTAGGGTTCCTCACCCACCTGAGAGATACTAGGGTTTTCTCATTGATGGTAGGAGCGAGGATTGCATCATGGTGTTAGAGATAGTGCCCTCAGAGTCAATTATTGGATCACAGGCACGTGATTGCAATGATTGAGGGAGGACCTATCCCGGGACGACAGTCTTACTCGAGATGATAGTTTGCTATCTGGTTTACCTTTATCATCGTGTACTGCTTTAGGTGACCTGACATGTCGCTATTGCACGTTGATAGAGCCCCTAGGATTCTTGCTTGACTGCCAGCAGTATGAGGGCGATCATATAAGTGAGAGCTGGAGTCTACAAGCACATCCTTAAAAGGTCCCTAGTCGTGGGAGTTTCGAGACAGGGCATCGATTCTCCAGAGTAGACTAGTGTATACAGTCGAGACCCCGACGAGGGGCGGTGGCCGGTCTCACAAGCCACTGGTGTCAGTTGGTTCACCTAAGAGGTATACAGGTGCTCATTGGGTTATGAGTACACCGGACAGGACTCGCCGGGAACATGCTAGTTGGTCATATACCAGATGTCAGATGGCAGTTCCCTGGTGACATGTGTGCAGGTTAGTTCATCGACCTGGGGATCGTCATTTGTCTCGTGTGAGTTCCCACTGTACTTTGATTACTACCCTACCACGGCTCAAAGGAGTCGTGCAAACAGGTTTTAGTTGGGTACAGTCCCGAGCCACATGGAGGCAGTGAGCGTATCTTCAGGGGTTCGTCTCTCCCGGTATTGGGGGTGAGGTCGTGCTGTGTCTAGGAGAGCCATTACACAAAGTCCTTGGCCAAGGCAAGGAGATTTACTGGTAGGTATTCCAGTAGTATCTCAGAGTGTTCTGGGCTACACTCCGACACGACTTGTACCGCTTTTGGGGGTCTGACTTTTACCAACCCCCTAGGCCCGCCATGCGATACTCATAGACGAACGGACCGGACTGTACGGATATTGTCACTGACAGGCTCAGTAGGGTGTCAGGATGAGTTCGCTCATCGACGTCCCTTTTGGTCAATAGCTGGTGGCCCGTCACGTATTGGCTTATACCTCTGACGTGCTAGTGGTTAAATCCACAGCCATAGTATTGACGAGTCTTTAGAGTCCACCACACTTTCAGTTACTCAAGTTTCGGGCGAAATGCTGTAGAGGCCGTATGGAGATATGGCAGGGTCCGATCAGATACGTGCGGTATTGCACGGATCAGGATCGGACGGTTTTGTACTAGTGGCCGTATAGTTATATGGCAGCGTTCGATCAGATACGTGCGGTATTGCACGGATCAGGATCGAACGAATATTACTAGCCGGCTTTGGTTTAAGCCGGTCCTAGTTTAGTACAGTGTAGATTTTGTCTCATTGCATTTGTATCCGGACGGAATACAGATGCGGGTGTGTATGCACAGTATGGGGCTTTCCTGTAATTTATTACGGGACCAGTTTTCTAGAGTTGCCATTTTGCTTTCCGTTCCGGCCGGTTTTCCTTTGTTCTTTCCCGGCCGGACTTTTCCGATGGAGGGGGTAATTTACAGTTTTGCAAATTACACTTTGTGGAGGATTTATTTGCATATGGTTTGATATGATAAGTATCTTTGCTTTTCATGTAATTATGAGATTTGATGAGATAAGAAATGATTTGAGGTTGATGTAATGTTTAGTGATCATTATGCTTTATGTTGTGGTCACCCCTTCATGCTCCTACCATCACCTCCCTTCTTGCTTCATATTGTTTTTCCTCCACCATTTCACAAGATGATATTTTTGATTAGCAAAGTGAGAAGAAGAAAAGAGTAGAAGAGAGAGCTTCATCTTTGAGAGAGGTTTTCATTCTTGATCTCATTCCATGCCAAGAAAAATGCAAGCACCATTTTTCTTATCCTTGTTTCCTCCATCATCCACATATGGCAACAAACCCCAAAAGAGACTATGATTCTACACTACACTTCCTACAGCATATCTTGAGCATGTCGAGTAGCCAGCTTCATGCGCGAGTTGCCTCGGTATTGAGGTGGGAGCCCGTAAAAGTACCCGGCTTCGTGGTGCCCTTTCCGACGAGGAGGAGACGGACGGAGATCCCGCGAGGAAATCGGAGTGGAGATGAAGACCGGAGGACTCGGATCGTATGGTACATCTCTTCCCTTTCTCTTTAGTTGCTAGATATAGTTTAATGGCACGATCCGGGGTTTAGTGCGCGGTGGTGCCGGTTTGCAAAGTCCGCAAAATTTAAAGTTTACCACCGTTTCCGCGTTTGGCCGTCGGATTGACGGCCGGGGCGCCGCCGTACACTTACAGTGGTATCAGAGCCTCGCCATTAACTTCGTCTAGCTTTCGTTTGATGTGTTTTTCATGTTCCGATCGACCAAAATTCCGAAAACCCAATTTGTGTTCACATCAGTTTTCTGTTAAGTTTTTTTGGTGTCCAAAATTTTTTCAGGTGGCAGAAAAGTGATCTACCAAAAGATATAAGAATTCTGGCAAAATACGATATAGTGATTCATCTTCAAGAGCGCGGAACCGCGGCGCAAACCCCCATTTGGCCGCGGTTCCGCCGCACTGTAGCTTCATCATGTTATCATATTTTTCCAGTTTCTTTCTGGGTTAATTTCAGGGGTTTTGGAATATTAAAATTGGGCCAATTATTTCTGTGAGTGCTGCAGTATTGGTTTGGGGCCCACTTGTTAATTTTTGGTCAATCGGAAAATTTTAAACACATTTTTCACAGTATTTACATTATATCTGCGACCGTGAATGTCACTCGATCGGTAAATCCGGTCTAACTGCTATAGCCCGGTTAGACGGATTTGCGAACGTGACTTTCACGTTGATGTTCTATGTTTATGCTGTGATGTTGCGGATCGGTCGTGGGGGATAGCCTGGATGCAATGCTAGTACTGTGCTGTTGTATTATGTACATTTGATATTGCGGGACGAGCGTCCGACATGTGGACTGCCGTCACTGCCTGTTTGTATTATTCTTTTGGGGCACGACCTGGTTGCGGTCGATGTACCCGGTGTATGTATATTTTACATTCTGTACTAGGATTACCCCGCGGTGGGGTGCACGGATAGCCGGGTTCTAGAGGGCAACAAGCCCGCATCTCATGGCATTGGGACGGAGGGGGCTTCACTCTGGGATTGGCGGGCTATTCGCCGCACTCGTAGGGGGTACAGGTTGACCCAGGAGGGGTGCCCAAGTTGCCGGATTCCGTGGAGTGCTGGGTGGTCCATTCACGGAGCTGAAGGGGGCTGCCTCGCTTCAGGTTTTGGCGGGTGACTTGCCGCGCCCGTAGGGGTCTAGGATTTCATTGCACAGGCTATCCACACGACCAGGGGAACGTCGGGTTTCAGTAGTGGCTCTGTGAAACCCGGGGATCCCAGATATCTGTATTGTTCTGTGATGCTGTACATTTCTGTGATGTTGCATTTCTTTTCACGCCTTGAGCGAAATATAATATATTGGTATATATATTAGTAGATGTTGTATATGTTTTGCATCCACGCTAGTCCAGTCCCCACTCTGTCGTTAGTAAGCTAACCTAACGGGTAATGACGGGACCCAGTGGCGAATGCGGATGGCATATACGTACATCAGTATATTTTCGTTCTTTTTGGTGTGATCATTTGATGGGACTGCATTGATTCGGATCAATGCAAGTTTAAAAACAAACCTAATCTGATGTTGTTGGAACACTTTTTCAAAAAGCTGTTATTGCAAGGACGTTCACTTTTGTTTTGCATCGTGATATTCAGTTGGAATATCCTGCTCCTCAGTCGACGAGGCAAGGGCCGAGATCCCTTCACCGGGAGTGACCCCTTGGACAGAAGTTTGCGTCAGGGCATTAACTTCACTATAGCCGATTACTTTTGCTTTGCACCGTGGTATTCAGTTGGAATATCCTGCACCCCATTCTACGGGGAAAGAGCCGAGATCCCTTCACCGGGAGTGACCTCTTTAGTAAAGGTTTTCGTCACTATATTTTCTAAAAAGCTATCCGTTCCTTCAACGAGATCAAGTTCATTACGTTAAAGGTTTTCGCCAGAAACCATTCGTAGCCCTCCGTCGTTTCATATGGGTGGTCAATAGTATTCAAGCTGTGTATGTTGGCCAAAGTCAAGGCACAGTGATTGGTAGCTATTGGGGTATTCATATGCAGCATAGATAGATGCGTTGGTTTGGGACAGTAGTACTGCCATTTTGGCCAAAGTCAAGGGTATGTACGGGTGGATTCAAATTAACCTGGAGAATGACGGGTAGAACTTGACATGTGACTTATGATATGTTGGCCAAAGTCAAGGTCATAAGAGCATGGGGCAGAAATCACATCGGGAGTTTCAAAAGTACTGAAACTTGCCAGATATGCGCATACCTTCTGGAGTGTGATACCGTGAGCGGATTCCGTCACGTTGTCATGCGATGAGAGTTGGATCCCGATTCCCACTGATGAGTTGGTTTACTCCTCGGGTGACCCTGACTAATTCTTCTTTCAGGTTTGGAGGAGAATTTGAGGTACAGTGGGAGGATTCCAGATTAGATAAATTGGTAACCATTCTGATCTAGGATAGAGTGCAAGCTGAGTGTTTCTTTTCTCTCTCTCTAGCAGCGACCATTGACCCGACCCTAGACTATGACTCAGTGACCAAGTTGACCGAACCTACTTAACACTGGCTTTTGGATTGTCATAGTTGCAGACCTCATTGCCACTCCTACTTTTACCCTTTTCTCCAGGACACCTCGTATTGCTACGAACGTCCACTTCCATTGGACAAAACCATCGTATGGTTAGATACGAACTCGAAGGAATTCGAGGATGGTTTCCGGTTCTGGAGAAAACGGATAGGACTATTCAGTTGTCTTTTCTTTTCACCTTCTCTCAGGCTGCGAGTACTCCTTGGTTTAGGAGTAGTACACCTATTACGCAAATTGGATAGTCTTCTTCCAAACCATGGGCTGGTGCCGACCGGTAGGGAATGAAGAAAACCAGTTAGCCTAAACGGTGTACAGAAGGTATTAAGTTCAGACAAAGCAAGGGATTAGTAAGAGGGCAAAGTAAATTGCGACTGATATTCACGACCAAACCAAGTATTTCTTCGCCAATCCTAAATCACCTTTGTATTTCTCCAGGACACTCCGTATCACTACGAAGATCCCATTTTAATGGATAATCCATCGTATGGTTATATACGAACTCGAAAGGAACTTGTTCCAGTTCGGGGATGGATCCTGGTTCAGGAGAAATAAGAATAAAGTACATTCAGTTGTCTTTTATCATCACCTCCTCTCGCGTTGCGAGTGCTCCTAAGATTAGGACAGTACACCCTTTATGCTTTTTGGATAGTCTTATTCCAAACCATAGGCTGGTGCCGAACGGTAGGGAAGGAAGAAAACCATTTGGCCTAAAGAGGTGTACAGAAGGTAATGACTAAAGACATATAAAGGGATTTGGAGAGGTGGCAGAGAATTATACGGTTATAGTTGTGAATCTGGATAATGGATGAGGCATTACTAGGAATGCCAGGATACCCCAACGAAACATTTCAATGTTTCAGTTTCACTGTGTAATGTTAAAAGAGAACTGATTTCCCGATTGGACACTTGCTCCAGGGTATGTATTTACCAGGTTTGATTCTCACATCTGTATGGTTTTACAGATGATGAGTGGGAGTAAGTTATTGGGAATTGGGTGATCATCCTCATTATATCGGGATTCGTTGTAATTGGTGATGTTTGAGGATGCCACCTGGGTTGTTTGCCGGTCGGCAAATATTTGGTTTTGAATATCCGCGGTTATGCACCAATTTCAAATTGATATATCTGTACGTCTATTTTCATAGAGTGAGATATACCTTTTGATATTATGTCTACGACATTTACCTATATCAGTGGATGGTTAGGTAAGGAGCATTAAACAGCGGTGTAATTCTTCTTAACCATAAGTACAGTTTTCGACCTACGACACACAGTGAATGAGTTATCAGACTCAAGGGACTTATACAGAGTATTGTATGTTGTCCAGGGTCCATCAGGATAGAGGGGTTGGTCCTCGTACTACATTCAGTTTACTTATGACTTCTCTAGTTTTTAGACAGGTGTTTCGTGGAAACACAGGGTCCGAATTTGGAGAAGTTATTGGTATTTGAATAGAGTGGAGAACCAGGTGTCACAAGTATCGGGATTCTTCAAAGTGATCGAAGATGTAGATACTTGTGTATGGTGTTCAGTTGATAGTAATGATTAAGAGAACTTGCTTCTTTTTCAGGTTACTCATAATTGGAAATGCTTCCTAAGTTAAGTAACGCTGATCGGCCTCCTTCCATTTAGTTGACATGCACTGGAGACAGCTGCATGATTTGAATCAGGTTCAATTAAATCAGTGCCTCTGGTTCTATATTGGATATAGAACAGTTCATATCTTAACATTGTTAAGGTACGGGGAGTTGTCCGGCTTATGATTAAAACCAGACTCTGGACAACTCAAGGCACGTTTCTGTAATGGCTGTTTGTGGGTTGACCCAAGCTATGACGAGGGTTGATTTTCTACCATCTGGAAGATCAATAGTGATATTGTTCTTGACTCGCCACAGTTTTATTAAAAATGGATTTTTCCAAAAACAGTAGTGGGAGTATGGTAGAACTGGAAGTGATTCCAGAACCGCAAACGATTACTGAAGATTTGATAAGGAACCTAAAGATTCAATCTGATTTGACATTCCATTGGCCACTCCGCAGATAAGGTGGGTAACTTCAGGCACCCGAGAGGTACTTCGGTAGCCTCAAGGACGGTGACAGGAAAGTTCTTGTTTACCCACACTTGCCATTGTTGTTGTTCCAGGCTGCGAGACCCGGCAGGAGGATGAGTATAGCGTCGTTCTAAACTAGCTTTAGAAGTGCACGTCTGTATGACTCTGCCAGAGGGTTGTCGTAGTCAGTGGGAGCAGCGGAAGCATTGGTGGACATCAGGCTTATGTCTATTTATAGACTAAAGAAGATGTAGCGGAGATAGATCATCTATTTCTGATGTGACAGTCATAGGTTTGACGTCATCAGAATAGGGGATGGATCTGTTGAGAAGGTAGTAGGAAGTGATATTCCTTTACTACGATCGGTTATACTTTGGTCGTCACACAGTGGTTTCTCCACAAAGGACTTGGACATTATATAGACATACTGGTTACTAGATCTATGGTTTTAGATCTAGATTTGGGTGGTTTCCCAATCAGGGTATTTTGACAGCATTCTAAGAGTATTTAGAATGAACGACTCCTCGCACGGTAGTGTACCTGCAGGTAATGGAGTCACCCTCTCTAAAGGTGTCTTATAGACTAAAGTAGAGAGGGATGTACATGATTGGCAGATCACTTGCTTAGGCAATTGAGTCAATCAAGAGATGTCAAGTACCACACCAGATGTTGTTCTTGCACTAGATGCAATAAGTTGATATTGATCCAATCCTGAAGAAACAGTCGGAAGCAGTTTTAGAACATAAGTGAATGTTCTAGGGATATGATAACGGCTGCCTCCTTTAGGAGACGATTATCATTCCAGGCTTCCAAGGTGACATGGACGACAAGGAGGTTGTCAGAGTTATAGTTTTCCTTCTGATAAGGGGCAGTATTTTGGACAGGTGGTCCAAGGCAATACTGAGGGAGGCATGGCGCGCAGGATACTGATTAAGTTCAGTTGACGATACAGTCTAAGAAGTTTGGATTTGGAGTTCATTTATGAGCTAGGTCCCATCCGACATCCAGACATATTCTGAGACAGGTATTGCTCTTTTCGGGAGATGAGTTTCTCTGCGAACTTGAGATATAGAGAGATATAGAAAGAAACAACTAAGCGGATCCACTCACTGAGGCTATTCCTTGAACGCAATAGTTTCACAAACGGTTTTTGTGGGACTGACTAGTAGAGGAGTTGGGTGTTCGGTATCACACGGGCTGTGAGTATGCGACATCACAATAATTAGCCCTGAGTGCAAGTGGGAGATTGTTAGAGATAGTGCCCTCAGAGTCAATTATTGGATCACAGGCACGTGATTGCAATGATTGAGGGAGGACCTATCCCGGGACGACAGTCTTACTCGAGATGATAGTTTGCTATCTGGTTTACCTTTATCATCGTGTACTGCTTTAAGTGACCTGACATGTCGCTATTGCACGTTGATAGAGCCCCTAGGATTCTTGCTTGACTGCCAGCAGTATGAGGGCGATCATATAAGTGAGAGCTGGAGTCTACAAGCACATCCTTAAAAGGTCCCTAGTCGTGGGAGTTTCGAGACAGGGCATCGATTCTCCAGAGTAGACTAGTGTATACAGTCGAGACCCCGACGAGGGGCGGTGGCCGGTCTCACAAGCCACTGGTGTCAGTTGGTTCACCTAAGAGGTATACAGGTGCTCATTGGGTTATGAGTACACCGGACAGGACTCGCCGGGAACATGCTAGTTGGTCATATACCAGATGTCAGATGGCAGTTCCCTGGTGACATGTGTGCAGGTTAGTTCATCGACCTGGGGATCGTCATTTGTCTCGTGTGAGTTCCCACTGTACTTTGATTACTACCCTACCACGGCTCAAAGGAGTCGTGCAAACAGGTTTTAGTTGGGTACAGTCCCGAGCCACATGGAGGCAGTGAGCGTATCTTCAGGGGTTCGTCTCTCCCGGTATTGGGGGTGAGGTCGTGCTTTGTCTAGGAGAGCCATTACACAAAGTCCTTGGCCAAGGCAAGGAGATTTACTGGTAGGTATTCCAGTAGTATCTCAGGGTGTTCTGGGCTACACTCCGACACGACTTGTACCGCTTTTGGGGGTCTGACTTTTACCAACCCCCTAGGCCCGCCATGCGATACTCATAGACGAACGGACCGGACTGTACGGATATTGTCACTGACAGGCTCAGTAGGGTGTCAGGATGAGTTCGCTCATCGACGTCCCTTTTGGTCAATAGCTGGTGGCCCGTCACGTATTGGCTTATACCTCTGACGTGCTAGTGGTTAAATCCACAGCCATAGTATTGACGAGTCTTTAGAGTCCACCACACTTTCAGTTACTCAAGTTTCGGGCGAAACGCTGTAGAGGCCGTATGGAGATATGGCAGGGTCCGATCAGATACGTGCGGTATTGCACGGATCAGGATCGGACGGTTTTGTACTAGTGGCCGTATAGTTATATGGCAGCGTTCGATCAGATACGTGCGGTATTGCACGGATCAGGATCGAACGAATATTACTAGCCGGCTTTGGTTTAAGCCGGTCCTAGTTTAGTACAGTATAGATTTTGTCTCATTGCATTTGTATCCGGACGGAATACAGATGCGGGTGTGTATGCACAGTATGGGGCTTTCCTGTAATTTATTACGGGACCAGTTTTCTAGAGTTGCCATTTTGCTTTCCGTTCCGGCCGGTTTTCCTTTGTTCTTTCCCGGCCGGACTTTTCCGATGGAGGGGGTAATTTGCAGTTTTGCAAATTACACTTTGTGGAGGATTTATTTGCATATGGTTTGATATGATAAGCATCTTTGCTTTTCATGTAATTATGAGATTTGATGAGATAAGAAATGATTTGAGGTTGATGTAATGTTTAGTGATCATTATGCTTTATGTTGTGGTCACCCCTTCATGCTCCTACCATCACCTCCCTTCTTGCTTCATATTGTTTTTCCTCCACCATTTCACAAGATGATATTTTTGATTAGCAAAGTGAGAAGAAGAAAAGAGTAGAAGAGAGAGCTTCATCTTTGAGAGAGGTTTTCATTCTTGATCTCATTCCATGCCAAGAAAAATGCAAGCACCATTTTTCTTATCCTTGTTTCCTCCATCATCCACATATGGCAACAAACCCCAAAAGAGACTATGATTCTACACTACACTTCCTACAGCATATCTTGAGCATGTCGAGTAGCCGGCTTCATGCGCGAGTTGCCTCGGTATTGAGGTGGGAGCCCGTAAAAGTACCCGGCTTCGTGGTGCCCTTTCCGACGAGGAGGAGACGGACGGAGATCCCGCGAGGAGATCGGAGTGGAGATGAAGACCGGAGGACTCGGATCGTATGGTACATCTCTTCCCTTTCTCTTTAGTTGCTAGATATAGTTTAATGGCACGATCCGGGGTTTAGTGCGCGGTGGTGCCGGTTTGCAAAGTCCGCAAAATTTAAAGTTTACCACCGTTTCCGCGTTTGGCCGTCGGATTGACGGCCGGGGCGCCGCCGTGCACTTACACATGGATGATGATGACCCAACTAGTTTCGAGCAGGCCATCATGAGTGGGGACTCTGTGAAATGGCTGATGCAATGCGATCTGAGATGGAATCCATGTACACCAACGAAGTATGGACTTTGGAAGTTGCTCCTGAAGGGGTAAAACCTATTGGGAGCAAATGGATCTTTAAGAAGAAAATTGGTGTAGATGGAAAAGTTGAGACTTTCAAAGCTAGAATTGTAGCAAAAGGTTTTCGTCGACGACCAGGTGTAGATTATGATAAAACCTTTTCTCTAGTGGCTATACTTAAGTCCATCTGGATCCTACTTGCCATCGCTGCATACCATGACTACGAAATCTGGCAGATGGACATCAAGACCGCTTTTCTAATTGGTGATTTAGAAAGGTGTGCAAGCTGCTTAAATCAATCTACAGGTTAAAGCAGACATCGCGGGGTTGGAATATCTGTTTTGATATGGCAGTTAAAGAGTTTGACTTCGTTAAAAACGTAGATGGACCTTGTATATACAGGAAGATTGCAGAGTGTAAGGCCGACTTCCTTGTATTGTACATGAATGATATACTCTTGATAGGAAATGGTGTTCTTATGCTGCACTCGGTCAAGATCTTCTTATCACAAAGATTCTCAATGAATGATCTGGTGATGCCTCCTACATCTTGGGGATTAAGATCTATAAGGATAGATCTAAACGAATGTTAGGATTGTCCCAATCCAGGTACATTGACACCATACTAAAGATGTTTAGTATGAAAGATTCTAAGCGTGGGAATTTACCCACGATCTCAGAAATCACTCTCTCCAAAAAGATGTCTCCCAATACAGATTTGGAGAGGGCTCGTATGCAAGGGATACCCTATGCTTCGGTAGTAGGCTCAATCATGTATGCGATGTTATATACCAGACCTGATGTAGCTTACTCACTAGGTGTAGTGAGTAGGTATCAATCGGATCCTGGAGAAATTCACTGGACAGCTGTGAAGAAAATTCTTAAGTATTTGAGAAGGACTAAATAAATGTTCTTAGTGTATGGTAATGGTGAACTCCAAGTGGAGTCCTTTACCGATTCGAGCTTCCCGAGTGATAAGGACGACTCAAAATCGTTCTCGGGTTTTGTCTTCACCCTCAATAGAGGGGCGGTTTGTTGGAAGAGTTCCAAGCAAGAAATCGTAGCAGACTCGACGATGGAGGCTGAATACATCGCTTCCAACGATGCCGCCAAGGAGGCTGTCTGGATGAAGAAGTTCATAACTGAACTTGGTGTGGTTCCGTCCATCGAGCATCCAATACCTTTGTATTGTGATAACAATGGAGCAGTGGCTTTGGCCAAGGAACCCTGGTCCCATCAGCGATCCAAACATATTGTTAGGCGGTATCACATGATCTGGGAGATAGTTGATCGCTGGGAGATCGAGGTCAGGAGAGTTGACATGAAGAATAACACAGCGGATCCACTCATGAAGGCCATTCCCTAGATACAATTTGAGAGACTCTTCGGGATGTTGGGTATGAGATACTACACCAACTGGCCTTAGTTTAAGTGGGAGATTGATAGTTGTATTTATGCCCTAGAGGAAATTATTGTACATGATTGTATATTATAGTGGATGCTTGGACATATATAGAGAGGACTTTCTTGCTCGACATGATAGTATGCTATCTGGTTGCTCTTTATCTTAACATGTAGACTCGTATTTTGATACCGTCTTTCTCTCACATGTTGATAAAGCCCTTAGGATGTATACTTGACTACCAGGATTATGATGCAGATCATACTAGTTGGGCCAGGGTAGTCCACAAGTTCATCCTTTAATTGTTCCTAGTCATGGGTGTATCGGGATGGGGCATCGATATTCCAGAGTAGACAAGCGTATATGTTTCTTGACCCATTTGATGGGCGATGGATGATCCCACATCCATTGGTGTTTGACATTAAAGATTGTATACGGATGCTCAGTGGAGACTGGGTACACTGAACAGGACTCGCCGAGAACTCCTAGATGGTATTATACCTAACGTTAGCAGTTCTCTGGTGACACTGGTACAGGTAGTCTGTAGACCCGAGATCGTCATAGAGTCTTGTGTGATTCCCACCGTGCTTTGATTTCCACCCTACCACGTTCAAGAAAGCGTGCAAACAGGTGGTTTTTCGGATACAGTCCCGAGTCACATGGAGGCAATGAGCGATGGGAGTGGTTTCGTCTCTCTCAGTATTGGGTGTTGATGTTGCGCTGTGTTTGATTGGCTATAATAGGAAGTCCCTGGCCAGGGCTAATTATGAGATTTGCTGGTAAGTGTTATCAGTAGTTTCTCAATCCGTTATGAGCCTCATATCGGCATGACTTTTCAAGTTATTGGGGTCTGACGATTACTGAAGGGTCGTGGCAGTGCCCCGGCCGCCGAAACGCGGCCAAAATGCGGAACAAAAATTTCTAAACTGGCGCTACCGTTACCCGATTTACGGATCGACCTTAAACCCTAAACTAGCAATATAACTAAAA
This sequence comes from Agapanthus africanus, assembly GCA_030015575.1. Classification (NCBI taxonomy): domain Eukaryota; kingdom Viridiplantae; phylum Streptophyta; class Magnoliopsida; order Asparagales; family Amaryllidaceae; genus Agapanthus; species Agapanthus africanus. Next base: position 50,284,684 of record JASDDO010000006.1, on the reverse strand, counting down.
GTTAGAATCGTTATACTTCCAAGCTCCCAGTGATCCTCTGACGATGTTTGGTCGCCGGTCTTCCCCCATCTCCGATGATCCACTCGAGGGAAACGACACAAGCTCCAACCTCGTCGAACGAGGTAACCGACGCTCCAAAGTCGCTAGAGATGGAGAGTGGGGGTGTATGAAAGTGTCACTACAATTTTCTCTCTAACCATGAGCTCAAGAGAGCATCCATAGAAGATGAATGGAGGTGACGAAGCTTTTTTTTGCACGAACAAAAATGATTATGTATTTTGTGAACTTGAGAGAGTGAGAGAGTGGGCTTGCTAGTGTTGTGATCATGTAATCAAATAAAATGAAATCTACCCCCTTTCCTTAACAAGTGGCCGGCCCCCCCTCTCTCTCCCACTATGAAAAAATATTATTTCCATTTTCATTTAACAATAAAATAATAGCAACCATACTTTGTTCCATGCCATAAGCCATGATTTGACTTACCTTTTCCACCTCATTTCTTAATTAAATTTCTTAAAGAAAATCAATAAAGAGGTGGCATCTTCTAGAAGATATTCCGTATAAAATACGGAATACTTCCCGGTACATGTATCGAAATACATATATACCAAAATACGAATAGCTGAGAGAGAAAACGAATAGTGAACAATAATACTAGAATACATATATATAAATACATATGTAAATTATTAAATCAAAACCTGATTTAATAAACTGGCTTAATCCTAAGCCGCTAGTATTATCAACCGTCCGATTAAAGTCTGCGCAGCAAGTGCACATATTTAATCGGACACCGTATGTACCAACATGAGACATGTACACCATATCGCCTGAACCGTGAAAACCCTCTGTGTGGGACTCTAAAGACTCGTCAATACGCTGGCAGTGGGTTTAACCACAAGCACATCAGCGGCACTAGCTGTACGTAACGGCTACCCAGGTATTGAGCGAAAGGGAGGCCGACGAGCAAACTCATCCTGAACCCCTACTGAGCCTGTCAGTGACAATATCCATACAGTCCGGTCTGTTCGTCTAAGAGTATCGCATATCGAGTTTAGGGGGGTGGAAAAAGTCAGACCCCCAACAACGCAATATTTAGTGTTGGTATGAAACCAATCACCACTTGAGAAATTATCGATCCTGGATCAATAATTCTCATCCACCGTGGCTACGGATTTATGGTGATGGCCATCCGTACAAAACGCGACATCAACCCCCAATACCGGGGGAGACGAATCCCCGACGATCCGATCACCGTTTCCATGTGGCTCGGGACTGTACCCAACTAAAACCTGTTTGCACGACTCCTTTGAGCCGTGGTAGGGTAGTAATCAAAGCACAGTGGGAACTTACACGAGACAAATGACGATCTCAGGTCGTCAGACTAACCTGTACACATGTCACCTGGGAACTGCTATCTGATAATAGATATAATACCAACTAGCAGGTTCCCGGCGAGTCCGTCCAGTGTACTCATAACCCAATGAGCACCTGTATACTATCTTAGGTAAACAAACTAACACCAATGGCTTGGGAGACCTGGCTACTGCCCCTCGTCGGGGTCTCGATCAGTATATACTAGTCTACACTGGAGTATCGATGCTCGGTCTCGATACTCCTACGACTAGGGATATTTAAGGATGTGCTTATAGACCCCAGCTCCCACATATATGATCGCTATCATAATGCTGGCAGTCAAGCAAGAATCCTATGGGCTCTATCAACACGTACATGATGATAAAGACAAACCAGATAGCATACTATCATCTTGAGTAAGACTGTTTTATCGGTATTGGTCCTCACACAATCATCATAATCACAAGTCCGCGACTATGATAATTGACTTGAGGGCACTATAGCCAACAATCTCCCACTTGCACTTAAGGCCAATTATTGCGATGTCGCATACTCACAGCCCGTGTGATACCGAACACCCAACTTCTCTACTAATCAGTTTCGCAAAGCCCGTTTGCGAAAATGATTGCATTCGAGAAATAGCCTCAGTGAATTGATCCGCTCCAATGTTTCTCTCTTTATCTCTCTATATCTCAACTTCGCGGAGAAAATTATCTCCTGAAATGAGTAGTACCTGTCTTAGAATTTGTCTGGATATCTGATGGGACCCAGTTCACAAACGAACTCCAAATCCAGCAAATCTCCTAGACTGTATCATCCACTGAATTCAATAAGTATCCTGCGCCATGCCTTTCCTCAATATCCGCTTGGACCACCTTTCCAACATACTGTCCTTAAAAGATAGAAAACTATAACTCTGACAGTCACTCTGTCATCCAGGTCACCTTAGAAGCCTGAAATGATAATCGTCTCCCGAAGGAGGCTTCCTTAATCATTTCCCTAGAACATTCACTTATGTTCAATAACTGCTTGCCAATGTTTCTCCAGGATTGGATTAATATATCTGCTTATTGCATCTAGTGCGGAAGCAATATCTGATGTGGTACTTGACATTTCATGATTAACTCAATTGCATAAGCAAGTGATGTGCTAATCATGCAGACCCCTCTCTCCTTTAGTCTGTAAGACACCTTTAGAGAGGGTGAATCTATCACCTGCAGGTACACCACCATGCCAGGAGTCATGCAATTAATGTCAAAGTACCCAGATTAGGATACATCCCCAATCTAGATCTAAAACCATAGATCTAGTAACCAGAAAACCAGATATTATATCCATATCCTATGTGGAGAAACAACTTTGTGACAACCAAAGTATAACCGATCGTAGTATAGGAATATCTCTTCCTATTAAGTGCGTGTCATCCCGAATCCTCGGACATCACACCCTACTACCTTCTTACCAGATCCATCTCCTATTCTGATGAAGTCAAAACCTATGACTGTCACATCAAAAATAGATGATCTATTTCCGTTATACCTGCTTTAGTCTGTAAATAGACACAAGCTACTTGCCTACTATGCTTCCGATGCTCCTACTGACTACAACAACCCTCTGGCAGAGTCATATATACGTGCACTTCTAAAACTAGTTTAGAACGACGCTATACTCATCCTCCTGCCAGGTCTTATACTCTAGAACAACAGCAATGGCAAGTCTGGATAAACAAGAACCTCCCTGTCACCGTCTCTGAGAAGACCGAAGTACCTCTCGAGTGACTGAGGTTACCCACCGAATCTGCGGAGTGGCTAATGGAACATCAAATCCAATTGAATCCTTAGGTTCTATTAAATTTCCAGTAATCGTTTGCGGTTCTGGAATAACTTCCAGTTCTACCATACTCCCACTTGTGTTTTTTTTGAAAAAGTGCATTTTACTAAAACTGTGGCGAGTCAAGAACAATATAAATATTGATCTTCCTGATGGTAGAAAGTTATCCCTCGTCAAAGCCCGGGATAACCCACGAACAGCCATTCCTAAAACGTGCCTTGAGTTTATCCGGATTCTGGTTTTAAGCATCAGCCGGACAACTCCCTATACCTTAACATCGTCAAGATATAAATTGATTCTATATATATCTGATATAGAAACAAAAGCACTAATTTAATTGGAACTAGATTCAAAATCATGCAGCTGTCTCCAGTGCATATCAACCAAATGGAAAGTGGACAATCAGCATTACTCCTATACCTTAACATCGTCAAGATATAAATTGATTCTATATATATCTGATATAGAAACAAAAGCACTAATTTAATTGGAACCAGATTCAAAATCATGCAGCTGTCTCCAGTGCATATCAACCAAATGAAAAGTGGACAATCAGCATTACTCATCTAGGAGTGCATCCATATATGAGTGACCCAAAAGAGAAGCAAGTTCTCAAAACCATTACTATCAATGGAATACCAAACACAAGTATCTACATTTTCGACTTCCTCGAAGAATCCTGATACTTCTAATAAATGGTTCTCTACTTTATTCTTATATCTATAACTTCTCAAAATCTGAACCTTGCATTTCAACGAAATACTTGTTCAGAACTGGAGAAGTCACAAGTAAACAAAATATAGTACGAGTACCAACCCCATTGTCCTAACGGACACTGGACAACATACAATACTTTGTATAAGTCCCCTGAGTTCAATAACTCAAACTCTGTGCGTCGTAGGTTGAAAAATTGTACTTTAGTTAAGAAGAGTTACACCGCTGTTGAATGCACCTTACCTAATCACCAACTGATATAGGTAAATGTCATAGACACAATATCAAAAGATTATATCTCACTTTATAAAATAAATATACAGATATATGAGTTTGAAATTGGTGTATAACAACGGATATTCGAAACCAAATATTTGCCATCCGGCAAAATCCAGATGATTTCCTCAAATATCACCAATTACAACGAATTCCGATATAAAGAGGATCTAATCACCCAATTCCCAATATCTTACTCCCACTCACCATCTGTAATAACATACAGATGTGAGAAACTGATCTGGTAAATACATACCGTGGAGTTAGATTCCAATTTGGAAAACAGTTTTCAATTAACATTGCACGGTGAAACTGAAACATGAAAATGTTTCAAAAGGGTTATCAGGTATTCCTAGTAACGCCTCTTTCATTATCCTGAATCATGACAGTAACCATATACTTACCTGCCCTCACTGCAATCCCTTTATTATGTCTTTACTTACTACCTTCTGTACACCTCCTTTACGCTAATTGGTTTTCTTCATTCCCTACCCTTCGGCACCAGCCTAAGGTTTGGAAGAAGACTATCCAATAAGCATAATAGGTGTACTCTCCTAATCCTAGGAGCCCTCGCAACCTGAGAGAAGGTAAAGAGAAAAGACATCTGAATAATCCTATTCTTTTTCTCCTGAACCAGAATCTATCCTCGAAAAAGTTCCTTCGAGTTCATATGTAACTATACGATGGATTTATCCAATGGAAGTGGATATCCGTAGTGATACGGAGTGTTCTAGAGAAAAGCAAAGTGAATGTAGGAGTGGCAGGGGTATACACGGTCTTTGTCGTGAATAATGGTGGTCGCAATTTCCTTTGCCACTATTCTAATCCCTTATATGTCTTTATTTATTACCTTCTGTACACCACAGTTAAGCTTGTTGGATTTCTTCTTTCCTTACCATTCGGCACCTGCCTATGGTCTGGAGGAAGACTATCCAATAAGCTCAATAGGTGTACCCTCTCCTAATCCTAGGAGCCCTCACAACCTGAGAGAAGGTAAAGAGAAAAGACAACCGAATAATCCTATTCAATCTCTTCAGAACCAGAATCCATCCTCGAAAAAGTTCTTTCGAGTTCGTATGTAACTATACGATGGATTTATCCAATGGAAGTGGATGTTCGTAGTGATACGAGGTGTTCTGGAGAAAAGCAAAGGTGATATAGAAGTGGCAATAATGTATGCAACACTGTGACATTCCAAAAGCCAAAGTGTTTTAAGAAGGTTCGGTTAACTTGGTTTCACGAGTTTTAGTCAAAGGTCGGGTCATAGTCGCAGCCAGAGAGAGAGAGAGAGAAAAGAAACACTCAGCGTGCATTCTAACCTAGATCAGAATGGTTAATCATTTTATCTAATCTGGATGGTTCCCACTATTTCCTCGAATTCTCCTCCAAACCCAAAAGGAGAATTAGTCGGAATTACCCGAGGAGTAATACTACTCATCAGTGGGAATCGGGATCCAACTATCATCGCATGATAACTTGATGGAAGCCACTCAAGTCACCACACTCCAGAAGGTATGCGCAAGCCTGGCAAGTTTCCTGTATGTTTGAAACTCCCGATATGATTTTTACCCCAAGCGGTTTATGACCTTGACTTTGGCCAACAAATCATAACCCGCAAGTCAAGTTCTACCCGTCATTGTCCTTATTGATTTAGACCCACCCGCACACACCCTTTGTTAGTGTATATGCCATAGGGGCCATTATTGTATCATACTAGCTTGTATATTACTTAATGGAAGCTTGGGATATTCACAGTCTTGCTAAATATGGTAGCATGCTACTTGGTTTATATCTATCTTAATATGTGTATATGTTAGCATATCGAGAATACATATTGATAGAGTCCTTAGGATCTTGCTTGACTACCAGCGTTGTGATGGCAGTCACACTAGTGGGGGCTGGGTAGTCTACAAGCACATCCTTTTCAGGTCCCCAGTCGTAGGATTATCGAGACAGGGCATCGATACTCCGGAGTAGACTAGTGTGTACGCTTCTCATCCCAGCAGTGGAAATGGTCTGTCCTACAGCCATTAGTACGTTGTACTAGAAATAGTATACAGGTGCTCGTTGGGTTACGGGTACACCGGACATGACTCGCCGGGAACTGTTGGTTGGTATTATACCCGTCGTCAGTTAACAGTTCCCAAGTGACATGAGTACAACATAGTCCGCAGACTTGACACTACTGCTTCTCCTCGAGTGTGTTCCCACCGTTCTTAGATTGCTACCCGACCACGGCTCAAAGGAGTCGTGCAAACAGGTAGCAGTTGGGTGCAGTCCCGAAGCACTTGGAGGTAGTGGCGGTTAGATAGGATTCGTCTCTCCCGGTATAGAGAGTTGATATCGCGCTGTGTCTGGAGAGCCATTACGCAAAGTCCCTGGTCAGGGCAAGCGAGATTTACCGGTAGGATTTCCAGTAGCTTCTCAAGGTGTAATGGGATTCACTCCGACAAGACTTATACCGCCTTTTAGGGGACTGACGCTTGCCGCCCCCTAGGCCCGATATGTGATAGTCTTAGACGAACAGACCGGACTGAATGGAGATTGTCACATAAGGCTCAGTAAGAGTTCGGATGGGTTTCCTCATCGGCCTTCTTATCGACATCTACCCGGGGACCGTTACGTACAGCTAATGTCGCTTGCGGTCTGTGGTTAAACCAACTGCCAGCGTAGTAGTCGAGTCTTTAGAGTCCCACACAGAGAGTTTCCCTGCTTCGGGCGAAACGATATAGAGGTTGTATGGTTTTACGACAGGGTTTGGACACGCACGTGCATTTATGCACGCACGATGTTCGGACAGTTTATACTAGCAGGCTTCGGTTTAAGCCAGATTCTAGTATTGGATTATTGGATTCATACAGTCTCAGTATTTCCGTGTTTTCACGGATAGGAGGGGCGTTCTCGTAATTACTCGAGAAGCTTCTAGAAGTTTGATGAGGTGGAGAGCTTAGGTTTTATATGAATTAAATGGATTTGTGACTTATGGAGATGATTCATCAAATGAGTTAATGAAGCATTAATGGTTTTAATGACTCATTAGATGATTCATTTTGTATTAAATGAAGCATGAAGATATTTGTGCAAAGATATTTTGTGCAAGATATTTTATGCTTCATGATATATATACACAAATAAGTTAATTTTCATTTGATAATTACTTTCACATTCTCTCTCCTCAAGCTCTCTCTCTTCAACCCTAACCCTAACCTATCATGTGTTGAGATCTAAGGGTTAGCAAGACTAATAGATCCCTAATCCTATTCTATATCCTTTAGGTTACTTTGATTAGCACTCATAGCAACCTAGTTACCTCAAGTGAGAGGTTAAGCTTGGAGAAGTAGCTCTCGGGTGGATCTTCTATCACAACGAGGAGGCCGACGAGGAGGTGGTCTACGAGAACAAGAAGGACTTGATTCATTAGGCATAATCTTCTTTCATAGTAGCTAATCACTTCTATGATGTTGTTAGTTAGGGTTTAGCAAAGATCCGTAAAGTTAGTCGATGTTAGTTCAAACAAAATGATTGTTTTACCTATTCCGCCTCCCCGCATCATGTGGGGTGTGTAACGTCGACTTACAGTGGTATCATAGCCTCGCTAAACCATAACTAACTTGTTAGTAAAGTCGTTAGAAATTCGATCGCAAAATGAACCCGAAAAAACATCTTTTTGACCAAGTTTCTGCCGATTTTAAAACGGGGTCTAAAAATTTTTCAGCCTTAAAAATACAAGCAGGGAATTATAAGATTACTGGAGAAATTTGGGACCGTGACTCGGCCAAACCGCCGCGGAACCGCGGCCGATTCAAAGCGATCCTCCGCGGATCCGCGGCCGAGTTGAAGCCGAGTCAGCCCAAATTTGCCCAGTAACTCTTCTGTGTTCATTTTGTTTTTTCTGGGATGTTTTGTTTCTGCTCAGGTTTCAGGTGCACAGAGAATTATTTGGAGTAGAATCATTTGTATTTGCTTGATCGAAATTCTAAGATGTTTGGCTAACTTGATTATATCTGTGATGTGTTTAATGTGTTTGTAAACCTCCCCTAACTGCTAGTATGTCGGTTAGCAGGGGGTTGCACATTTCTGTAATGGTTTTTACTGGTTTGTGTTTGTGGACTTGTTGGATTGTCGTGAATGGATAGCCGGGGATGTGAGACTAGTGTTTCTTTTATTCAAATGTAATTTGTAAATTGTTGTAATATTCTTTTGCGGGGCACATCCGGGATGAGGTTGTAGCCACCGTTGTATTATTTCATTTACTATTTCTTCTCCTAGGATAGACCCAAGATAGGGTGCATAAACTACTAGGTACTTTGAAGTGTTTAGTGGCCTACTCATGTTGTTGAGGGAGACCGCTTCACTTCGGGTACTTGGCGGGTAGTTTTCCGTACCCGTAAGGGTCTAGGGTGGGGTTTTGGCTATTCATAGCGACTGTGTAATCCGTCTTTCTTTGCAGGCTCAAAAGGAATGCGGATTCGTAGAAAATCCAATATGTTCATCTGTGATCTGGAATGCCTATTATTCCGTCTGACTAATGTACTATATCTATATATGATATCTATTAGGCGTCACTTATGTTTTGCACCCGCGCTAGCCCAGCCCCCGCTCTGTCGTTAGTTAAGCAACCTAACGGGTGAATGACGGGACCCAGTGGCGAATGCGGATCACATATGGGGACATTGTATTTTCGTTGTTTTCTGCAATGATAGGTTAATTGATGGGACGCATTATATTAATGCAAAGAAAATAAACCAAAGTTGAATCGTTGGAACAGTTTAAAAGAAACCAATCGGTTATTTTAAAAAACAGAAGATATTTTTTAAATTGCGGAGCTTAAACCACTCCTTTTAAAAAAGCTATCAGGTTCCTTCGATCATATCAAGTTCACTACGTTCACGGTTTCGCCAAAACCATTCGTAGCCCTCCGTCATTTCATTTGGGTATTCAGTAGTATTCAAGCTATGCATTTTGACCAACGCCAAGGCATAGTGTTTGGTATATGCTGGGTATTCATTTGTTGCATAGATAGATGAGTTAGTTTGGGACAGTCGTATTATCATTTGGCCAACGTCAGGGGTATGTACGGATGGGTTCAAATTAACAAGATAATGATGGGTAGAACTTGATATGTAACTTATGACATTTTGACCAACGCCAAGGTCATAAGAGCATGGGGCAGAAATCCATATCGGGAATTTCTAAAGAAACTGAAATTTGCAAAAGAGATGCATACCATTTGGAGTGTGATAATTTTGGTAGGATTCCTTCAGCTTTATCGCACGATGATATTTGGATCCCGATCTTACTGTGAGTATCCGCTACTCATCAGGAGATTCGTCACTTAACGATCAATGCTATAAACCAAGTAGGTGTCAAGAAAGGTGTCAGCGGGGCTACGCCCCCAGAGAAAAGAGGTTATTTAATTAAAGAACTTCGCGAAAGCGTCGTAAAACCTCCCTCGAAGTATCGACACTGGCCTGGCTGAACGGTTACGCAAGTATTGTACGGTGAGAATAGTCCTGACTAGTTCTTCCTTTTTGGTTTGAGGAGGGATTCGAAAAACAGTGGGAGCCATCCTATTTAGATAAACTAAAAACCACTCTAAACTTGCAAGAGCATCATGCTAAAGTGTTCCCTCTCTCTCTCATTGCAGCGACTCAGAACATGACAGGCCTTAAGTTATTATTAGATAAAAATATTTTGACATGGCCAAACTATAAAGATTTGTTCCGGAATGTTAAGATGGCTATAACTTATGACAAATTGGGGTATGTCCTTACCACTAAGGCACCTGCTGTCCCTGGTCCAGAATCCAGTGTCACGTATAAGGAAATCCACAAGACCTGGGAGATTGATTGCGCGAAGGCCAAATGCATCGTGCTTGCCTCTATGAATAATGAACATCAGAGGAGGCACAAGAATATGGATCTTGAATCCATATTTCTCCACACCAAGGAATTGTATGGAGAGAAATCTCGTATAGCAAGATACGAGACCTCGAAGAACTTGTTTCAGTCGAGGTTGGCCGTCGGATCATCTGTAGGAGAACATGTCCTTAAGATGATTGGCTATATAGAAGAGCTCGCGGACCTCATGATGACTTTAGAGAACGAGCTCTATACAGACTTGGTTCTTCAGTCCCTTCTTTCCACCTACGCCCAGTTTATTCTGAATTTCAACATTCAAGGAAAAGAAGTTGAACTTCCAGAACTCCTTAACATGTTGAGGAGTGCAGAGGGCACCTTGCAGAAAGCAAGGGAAACACCCACTATGTTTGTTCGCGGTGCTTCCTCTTCCAGGTCCAAGGCAAGGGCCATAGGAAGGAAGAAGAAGGCCGCTACCAAACCAAGAGGTGGTGTTGGTAAGGTGGGAGTTAAGGGAAAGGCAAAGATTGCGGTGCCAGTAGTGGCAAATGATGAGTGCTTCCACTGTCGTAGGAAAGGCCATTGGAAGAAAGATTGCAAAGCTTGGATTGCCAAGAACCAGGAACTGAAGCAAGCTGTTGCTTCGACTTCAGGTGTGTTTGTAATTGAAAATTGTCTGTCAATCAACTCTACTTCCTGGGTATTGGATACCGGATCAGGATCTCATATATGCAATTCATTGCAGGCACCGAGAAACCGTATAGTGCTGAAGGTTGGTGATATGACCCTCTGTTAGTTATATGTATGCCCTAGAGGCCATTACTGTACATAGGATGTATATCGTAGTGGATGGTTGGACATATATAGGGAGGACTTTCTTGCTCGACATGATAGTATGCTATCTGGTTGATCTTTACCTTAACGTGTATACTGATTGTCTCTCTGTTACATGTTGGTAAAGCCCTTAGGATGTGTACTTGACTACCTGGACTATGATGCAGATCATACTGGTGGGGACATGGTAGTCCATAAGTACATCCTTCAAAGTCCCTAGTCGTGGGTATATCGAGACGGGGCATCGATATACCAGAGTAGACTAGCGTGTACCTTCTCGACCCATACAGATGGGCGATGGATGATCCCATATCCATTGGTGTTTGACATCAGAGATGATATACGGGTGCTCAGTAGAGACTGGGTACACTGGACGGACTCGCCGAGAACTCCCAGATGGTATTATACCTCACGTCAGATGGCAGTTCTCAGGTGACACTGGTACAGAGTAGTCTGTTGACCCGAGATCGTCATAGAGTCTTGTGTGGTTCCCACTGTGCTTTGATTTCCACCTTACCACATCCAAGAGGGCGTGCAAAACGATGGCTTTTGGGTACAGTCCCGAATCACATGGAGGCAATGAACGATAGGAGGGGATTCGTCTCTCCCGGTATAGGGAGTTGATGTTGCGCTGTGTTCGATTGGCTATAACCGGAAATCCCTGGTCAGGGTTGCTGAGATTTACTGGTAAGTGTTACCAGTAGTTTCTCGAACTGTTATAGACCTCATATCGACACGACTTATCGAGCTATTGGGGTCTGACGTTTACCACCCCTAGGCAAGATATGTGACATATCAGACGACGAGATCGGACTGTACGGTGGTGTTACTGGTTGGATTCACTGGAGTGTGAGCGGGCTTGCTCGTCGATCTTCTGATCGCTCAATACCCGGGTGGCCGTTACGTTTAGCAGACCGCTTGCGGCTTGTGGGTGTTTGATATGATCATCACCTGCTGCCGGCGTATTGACGAGTCTTCAGAGTCCTACACAGAGGTTTCCTGGCTCAAGAGAAACGAAATAGGAGCGCATATGAGATATGTGCGGGACCGAGAATAATACGTGTATGAGATACCGTATTCCATTCTCGCGATGAATGTGTCGAATGGTTGTATGCGATATAACCTAGTTATCGAATCAAGGATTGATTCGATAAGCCGATACATTAGATACTAGTCGGTTATATGCGATATGACCGGATCGTTAAATCAAGTGTTGATTTAATGATTTAATGCATAATTATATATTTGATATATTACTTTGCGTTAACTAGTATTGGTTCATTTTAAATGGTTTTTCTCACTCGGTTTGTGCACATTGTATATGTGATATACTTTTGTACACATGATTGTATCATGTTTGATGATACATGTTTACTTGGTTAAGTGTAAAGAATTAAACCGTGGTTAAACATATAATTAGGGTTTTATTTTCCATTACTTATTTATTCCTTTATTTATTTGTTTATACATTTTGGAAAATAAATGGAAAAGAGAAAAGAATGGTGGCTTTATTTGTTGTTTAGTTGAAGCTTCATGAAGCTTTGACCTAGTCCACCATTCTTATCTCATCCTTAACCCTAACCATTCCTTTAACCTTGGTCAATTCTCTACACATAACCATAGTAATATTTATGATAAGTATTGTTTTTCTAAGATATTCTAAATACTTATCATAACACTTTCTTCTTCTTCTTCATTTCTTCATGGAAGAAAGCTTGCTCCATTAATGGCAAGTGATGATAAAGAGTGAGAAATCCAATTCTAAAGTGAACCCACTTCCTATTTCTTCATCCTCTACCTCTTGCCAAGTAGTATAGGGTGTTTCCTTCACAAGTTTTCATGGCTTGGTGAAGGTGGAGCTTGATCTAGCGATGCCTCGACGTAGATCATCTTCGGCATGGACATCGATGACCTAGCTCGCCATTTCTCCGACGAAGCCGACGCTAGAGCCTGGGAATTCATTTGGACAGCGGGGGGACTTCGTTGCGGAGCTATGGAGGTGGAGCACCGGATCTACAAAGGTTGTATTTCCGTTTATTCTTGTAGTTAAGTGTTAGCTAGTTTGCTTTTGTCGCCTAAACTTCTAGCCAACGATCTTCTTAGGGTTTCTCGGCACCGCAATTTTTGTAAAATGGCATGGTTGATGCCTTGTGAGACCTCCTTAGCGTGCCCAGGAACCCTACACCCTCCAGGTTGCTAACGGAGCTAGCGTGGGTGCTGTGTCCGTAGGGGATTATCACCTAGGATTGACGAGTGGACATATTTTGGTTTTGCGCAACTGTTTTTGTGTACCTAGTTTAACGTGTAATATCATATCAGTATCGTTGTTATTAAAAGAAGGTTATGATTTCACGTTTGTAAGCGATGTTGTTAACATCCACCTTAATTATGGTTTGATTGGGTCCGGTACACTAGATAACGGTATATACGTGCTAAACCAATTACAGATTTTCAATGTCCAGAACACACCAAAAAGAAAGTCTCCAGATATAAATCAGGCTTTCTTATGGCATTGTAGACTGGGTCACATCAATGAGACAAGGTTAACTAAGTTACATATAGAAGGATATCTGGATCTGTTCGAATATTAATCTTATGCAACTTGTCAATCAGTTAGAGCGAGCGAGCTCTTAGGACTCATACACAGCGATGTATGTGGTCAAATGTCTACACATGCAAGAGGTTGTTTTTCATATTTCATTACTTTTATGGACAATTACTCTAGGTATGGATTCATTTTCTTAATGAAACATAAATCCGAGGCCTTTGAGAAATCCCAAGAATATAAGAATGAAGTAGAAAACCAACCGGCAAAAGTATCAAGACACTGAGATTTGATCGAGGTGGTGAATACTTAAGTGCCGAGTTCCTGGGTTGCCTAAAAGAGAAAGGTATTCTCTCTCAGCTTACTCCTCCATACACTCCACAGCATAACGGTGTATCGGAGAGACGGTACCGAACCCTATTGGATATGGTACGTTCTATGATGAGTAATGCTGAGTTACCGCGATCTTTCTGGGGTTATGCGCTAGAATCAGCAGCATATCTTTTGAACAGGGCTCCTACCAAGACTGTACCTACCACGCCATATCAGATGTGGAGTGGGAAGAAACCCTATCTTCGGTATCTGAAGATATGAGGATGTTCAGCTTTTGTTAAAAAGCAGCATGCGGACAAACTCGAGACACGATCAGTACAGTGTAAATTTGTAGGATATCCAAAGAACTCCAGGGGTATTTCTTCTATTACGCAGAGGAACAAAAGGTTTTTGTTTCTCGTAATGCCTATTTTCTAGAACAGCAGTTTTTAGAAAAGGAAACAAGTGGGAGCGCAATAGAATTGGAAGAAATTACAGAACCACAAACTACTACTGAAAGTTTGGTAGAACTAGTAGTTCAAGAAAAATAGGACATTCCCGCACCTCTCCGCAGGAGTAGTAGGCCGTCTCATCCGCCTGAGAGATACTACGGTTTTCTCATAGATGGGGATAGAGAGGATTGCGTCATTGATAATGATGAACCTACTAGCTTCCAGCAGGCCATCCAGAGCGGTGACTCGGTAAGATGGCTGGATGCAATGCGGACTGAGATGGAGTCCATGTACACCAACAAAGTATGGACTTTGGACTTTGCTCCAGGTGGGGTAAAACCCATAGGATGCAAATGGATCTTCAAGAAAAAGATTGGTGTAGATGGACAGGTGGAAACCTATAAGGCTAGACTTGTTGCAAAAGGTTTTCGTCAATGACCTGATTTGGACTATGACGAAACTTTTTCTCCAGTTGCTATGCTCAAATCCATTCGGGTCCTTCTTGCTATTGCCGCCTTCCATGATTATGAGATCTGGCAGATGGACGTAAATACGGCTTTTCTAAATGGTTATTTGGAAGAGTGCGTCTATATGGATCAGCCAGAAGGTTTCAATCAGAGTGGGAGCAGCGGGAAAGTGCGCAAGTTGCTTAAGTCCATTTATGGACTAAAGCAGGCATCGCGGAGTTGGAACATCTGTTTTGATGAAACGGTCAAACAATATGACTTTATCAAAAATCCAGATGAACCATGTATATATAGTAAAATTGTAGCACGAACTGTCGTATTCTTCGTCTTGTACGTGGATGACATTCTATTAATAGGAAATGACATTCCTATGCTATAATCTGTCAAAGGATTCTTGTCACACAGGTTCTCCATGAAAGACCTGGGTGATGCCTCTTACATTCTGGGGATCCAGATCTATCGTGATAGATCTAAGAGGATGTTGGGACTTTCACAGTCCAGGTATATCAACACTATACTGAAAAGATTTAGTATGGAAGATTCTAAGCGCGGTAATTTACCGGCTTGTCACTGAATCACCCTATCCAAAGAGATGTCTCCCATGACTGATTTGGAAAGGGATCGCATGTCAGTTATACCCTACGCTTCTGCGGTATGCTCTATAATGTATGCGATGTTGTGCACCAGACCAGATGTAGCTTACGCACTGAGCGTAGTAAGCAGGTATCAGTCAGACCCAGGGGAGAAGCACTGGATAGCAGTAAAGAACATTCTTAAGTATCTGAGAAGGACTAAGGATATGTTCTTGGTTTACGACGGAAAAGACCTCCAGATCGAGGTTTTGCCGACTCCAGCTTCCAGAGTGACAAGGATGACTCCAAGTCCATGTCAGGTTATGTCTTTACCCTCAATGGACGGGCGGTGTGCTGGAAGAGTTCCAAGCAGGACACCGTTGCTGACTCGACGATGGAAGCGGAGTATATCGCTTCTTGCGATGCCGCAAAAGAAGCAGTCTGGATGAAGAAGTTCCTAACAGAACTTCAGGTGGTTCCTACCATTGTTGATCCAAAACCGCTGTATTGCGACAACAACGGAGTTATAGCTTTAGCGAAGGAACCCAGGTCCCATCAGAAGTTCAGATACATCTTGAGGCGGTATCACCTGATCAGGGAGATCATAGATCGACATGAGATCGAGGTCTGGAGAGTTCCAACAGAGGAGAAAACTGCAGATCCATTCACTAAAGCCTTACCTCAGATTCAGTTCGAGAGGCTACTCGAGATGATAGGTCTTCGATACGCCAATACATGGCCATAGTGCAAGTGGGAGATTGTTAGTGTATATGCCCTAGGGGCCATTATTGTATCATACTAGCTTGTATATTGCTTAATGGAAGCTTGGGATATTCACAGTTATATTAACAATCTTGTTAAACATGGTAGTATGCTACTTGGTTTATATCTATCTTAATATGTGTATATGTTAGCATATCGAGAATACATATTGATAGAGCCCTTAAGATCTTGCTTGACTACCAGCGTTGTGATGGCAGTCACACTAGTGGGGGCTGGATAGTCTACAAGCACATCCTTTTTCAGGTCCCTAGTCGTAGGATTATCGAGACAGGGCATCGATACTCCAGAGTAGACTAGTGTGTACGCTTCTCATCTCTGCAGGGGAAATGGTCTGTCCCACAGCCATTAGTACGTTGTACTGGAGATAGTATACAGGTGCTCGTTGGGTTACGGGTACACCGGACAGAACTCGCCGGGAACTGTTGGTTGGTATTATACCCGTCGTCAGTTAACAGTTCCCAGGTGACATGAGTACAACATAGTCCGCAGACTTGACACTGCTGCTTCGCCTCGAGTGTGTTCCCACTGTTCTTAGATTTTTACCCTACCACGGCTCAAAGGATTCATGCAAAAAGGTAGCAGTTGGGTGCAGTCCCGAAGCACTTGGAGGCAGTGGCGGTTAGATAGGATTCGTCTCTCCCGGTATAGGGAGTTGATATCGTGTTGTGTATGGAGAGCCATTACACAAAGTCCCTGGCCAGGGCAAGCGAGATTTACTGGTAGGATTTCCAATAGCTTCTCAAGGTGTAATGGGCTTCACTCCGACACGACTTATACTGCCTTTTAGGGGACTAACGCTTGTCGCCCCCTAGGCCCGATATGCGATAGTCTTAGACGAACAGACCGGACTGTATGGAGATTGTCACATCTGGCTCAGTAGGAGTTCGGATGGGTTTCCTCATCGGCCTTCTTATCGACATCTACCTGGGGTATGTACAGCTAGTGCCGCTTGCGGTCTGTGGTTAAACCCACTGCCAGCGTAGTAGTCGAGTCTTTAGAGTCCCACACAGAGGGTTTCCCTGCTTTGAGCGAAACGATATAGAGGTCGTATGGTTTTACGACAGAGTTCGGACATGCACGTGCATTTATGCACGTACGATGTTCGGACAGTTTATACTAGCAAGCTTCGGTTTAAGCCAGATTCTAGTATTGGATTATTGGATTCATACAGTCTTAGTATTTCCGTGTTTTCATGGATAGGAGGGGCGTTCTCGTAATTACTCGAGAAGCTTCTAGAAGTTTGATGAGGTGGAGAGCTTAGGTGTTATATGCATTAAATGGATTTGTGACTCATGGAGATGATTCATCAAATGAGTTAATGAAGCATTAATGGTTTTAATGACTCATTAGATGATTCATTTTGTATTAAATGAAGCATGAAGATATTTGTGCAAAGATATTTTGTGCAAGATATTTTATGCTTCATGATATATATACACAAATGAGTTAATTTTCATTTGATAATTACTTTCACATTCTCTCTCCTCAAGCTCTCTCTCTTCAACCCTAACCCTAACCTCTCATGTGTTGAGATCTAAGGATTAGCAAGACTAATAGATCCCTAATCCTATTCTATATCCTCTAGGTTACTTTGATTAGCACTCATAGCAACCTAGTTACCTCAAGTGAGAGGTTAAGCTTGGATAAGTAGCTCTCAGGTGGATCTTATATCACAATGAGGAGGCCGACGAGGAGGTGGTCTACGAGAACAAGAAGGAATTGATTCATTTGGTATAATCTTCTTTTATAGTAGCTAATCACTTCTATGTTTTTATTAGTTAGGGTTTAGCAAAGATCCATAAAGTTAGTCAATGTTAGTTCAAACAAAATGATTGTTTTACCTATTCCTCCTCCCCGCATCATGTGGGGTGTCTAACGTCGACCTACACCCTTGACTTTGGCCTACAAAGTAGTACGACTGTCCTAAACCAATGCATATCCATGCAACAGACAAGCAATACACAGCTACCGCATACGATGCCTTGACTTTGGCCAACAAACACCGCACGAATACGATGCCTTTAACGTAATGAACTTGATATCGTTGCAGGAATCCAAGTGGTTTTACAAATATATAGTGGCGAAAACTTTTGCTAAAGAGGTCACTCCCGGTGAAGGGATCTCGGCTCTTTCCCCGTAGAATGAGGTGCAGGATATTCCAAACTAAATACCACAATGCAAAGCAAAAGAATCGACTATATTGAAGTTATTACGTTGACGCAAACTTTTACTCATGGGGTCACTCCCGATGAAGGGATCTCGGCCCTTGCCTCGTCGAATGAGGTGCTGGATATTCATAACCGAATAGCACAGTGCAAAGCAAAAGAGAACGTCTGTAATGTCAGTTTTTAAAAACATGGTTCCAACAACATCATATATATAGGTTTGTTTTATCCTTGCATTGATAAGAATCTATGCAGTCCCATCAATTAATCACACCAGAAAAGAACGAAAATAAAATGTACGTATATGCCATTCGCATTCGCCACTGGGTCCCATCATCACCCGTTAGGTTACTTAACTAACGACAGAGCGGGGACTGAGCTAGCGCTGGTGCAAAACATATACAACATCTGCTAGTATATATAAATATATATATAACATTCGTCCCAGGCATGATATAAAGCAACATCACAAAAACATCACAGAAGCAACACAGAATGGTGGATAAACTGGAGCCCCGGGTTTCACTTGAGCCGCAAGTGAGACCCGTTGTTCCCTGTCGTGTGGATAGCCTGTGCAATGAAACCTAGACCCCTAAGAGTGCGGAAAGTCACCCACCAAAACCAGAAGTGAGGCATCCCCCTTCAGCAACGTGAATGGACCACCAAGCACTTCATGGAATCCGGTAACTTGGGCACCCCTCCTGGGTCAATCTATACCCCCTACGAGTGCGGCGAACAACCCGCCAATTCTAGAGTAAGGTCCCCTCTATCCCAACGCCATGAGATGCGGACCCGTTGCCCTCTAGAATCCGGCTATTCGTGCACCCCACCGTGGGGTAATCCTAGTACAGAAAAGAAAATAATATACAAGGGTGACATCGACCTCATCCCGGTCGTGCCCCAAAAGAATAATATACAAAATGGCAGTGACGGCACTCCACATGTCGGACGCTCGCCCCGATATCAAATGTACAAATGAAATTAAACTGTACTAACATTGCACCATAGCTATCCACCACGACAATCCAACCAACATCACAGAACATCAACGTGAATGTCATGTTCGCAAACCCGTCTAAAGGAACATATAGCAGTTAGACGGGTTTACCGATCAAATGACATTCACGGTCGCAGATAGAAATGTATGTACTGTTCAACGCACACTTAAAATATCGATCGACTAAGTTCCAAATTGGCCCCAATAGCAAAATCAACACTTCACAGAAACCTGGGCCAAAACAGGATATTACAAAAATCACAATTCCAAGTCAGGGGCTACAGGAAAATTTTTGAAGCCCGTTGCCACTAAATGGCCGTGGATCCGCCGCCAATATGGGGTAAGTACGGCGGTTCCGCGGCGCTTTAGAGGAATCAGAAGCCCAAATTTTTGTGTACCCCTAAAATCGCCTGCACGGATTTTTAAGCCACTGGAAAATATTTTTGAACACTTTTGAAAATCGGCAGAGAACAGAAAAATGAAACCGTGATTTTGGAAATTTCCGTCGATCGATCTTTCAAGCACGTTTAAAGAAGCTAGTAAGGAGTTTAAAGGGTGTCTCTGATACGATGAAGGGTCGCGGCAGCGCCCCGGCCGCCGAAACGCGACCAAAATGCGGAACAAAAATTTCTAAACTGGCGCTACAGTTACCCGATTTACGAATCGACCTTAAACCCTAAACTAGAAATCTAACTAAGAGTTAGAATCATTATACCGAGTTGATCCGTGTCCTTCGATCTTCATTCCAAGCTCCTAGTGATCCTTTGATGATGTTTGGTCGCCGGTCTTCCTCCATCTCCGATGATCCACCCGAAAGAAACGAGGTAACCGACGCTCCAAAGTCACTAGCGATGGAGAGTTGGGGTGTATGAAAGTGTCACTATAATTTTCTCTTTACCCATGAGCTCAAGAGAGCATCCATAGAAGATGAATGGAGGTGATGAAGCTTTTTTTGCATGAACAAAAATGATTAAGTGTTTTGTGAACTTGAGAGAGTGAGAGAGTGGGCTTGCTAGTGTTGTGATCATGTAATCAAATAAAATGAAATCAACCCCCTTTCCTTAACAAGTGGCCGGCCCCCTCTCTCTCTCCCACTATGAAAAAATATTATTTCCATTTTCATTTAACAATAAAATAATAGCAACCATACTTTGTTCCATGCCATAAGCCATGCTTTGACTCACCTTTTCCACCTCATTTCTTAATTGAATTTCTAAAAAAAAATCAATAAAGAGGTGGCATATTCTAGAAGCTATTCCATATAAAATACGGAATACTTCCCGGTACATGTATCGAAATACATATACGCGTATTCGTACCAAAATACGAATAGCTGAGAGAGAAAACGAATAGTGAACAATAATACTAGAATACATATATATAAATACATATGTAAATTATTAAATCAAAACCTGATTTAATAAACTGGCTTAATCCTAAGCCGCCAGTATTATCAACCGTCCGATTAAAGTCTGCGCAGCAAGTGCACATATTTAATCGGACACCCATATGTACCAACATACGACATGTACACCATATCGCCTGAACCGTGAAAACCCTATGTGTAGGACTCTAAAGACTTGTCAATACGCTGGCAGTGGGTTTAACCATAAGCACGTCAGCGGCACTAGCTGTACGTAACGGCTACCCAGGTATTGAGCGAAAGGGAGGCCGACGAGCAAACTCATCCTGAACCCCTACTGAGCCTGTCAGTGACAATATCCGTACAGTCCGGTCTGTTCGTCTAAGAGTGTCGCATATCAAGTCTAGGGGGTGGATAAAGTCAGACCCCCAACAACGCGATATTTAGTGTCGGTATGAAACCCATCACCACCTGAGAAACCATCGATCCTGGATCGATAATTCTCGTCCACCGTGGTCACGGATTTATGGTGATGGCCATCCGTACACAACACGACATCAACCCCCAATACCGGGGGAGACGAATCCACGACGATCCGATCACTGCCTCCATGTGGCTCGGGACTGTACCCAACTAAAACCTGTTTGCACGACTCCTTTGAGCCGTAGTAGGGTAGTAATCAAAGCACAATGGGAACTCACGCGAGACAAATGACGATCTCAGGTCGACAGACTAACCTGTACACATGTCACCTGGGAACTGCTATGTGACAATAGGTATAATACCAACTAGCAGGTTCCCGGAGAGTCCGTCCAGTGTACTCATAACCCAATGAGCACTTGTATACTATCTTAGGTGAACAAACTAACACGAATAGCTTGTGAGACCTGGCCACCGCCCCTCGTCGCGGTCTCGATCAGTATACACTAGTCTAGACTGGAGTATCGATGGCCGGTCTCGATACTCTTACGGCTAGGGACATTTAAGGATGTGCTTATTGATCCCAACTCCCACATATATGATCGCCATCATAATGTTGGCAGTCAAGCAAGAATCCTATGGGCTCTATCAACACGTACATGATGATAAAGACAAACCAGATAGCATACTATCATCTTGAGTAAGACTGTTTTATCGGTATAGGTCCTCACACAATCATCATAATCACAAGTCCGCGACTATGATAATTGCCTTGAGATCACTATAGCCAACAATTACCACCCCTAGACTAGATATGCAACATATCAGACGAAGAGACCGGACTCTACGGTAGTGTTACTTATTGGATTCACGGGAGTATGGACAAGCTTGCTTGTTGATTTTCTGATCGCTCAATACCTGAGTAGCCGTTACGTCCAGCTAGTACCGCTGACAGCTTGTGGGCGACTGATATGATCATCACCTACTGCTGGCGTATTGACGAGTCTTTAGAGTCCTACACAGAGATTTCCTAGCTCATGCGAAATGAAGTAGGTCACATATGTGATATGTGCAGGACCGAGATTAATACGTGTATGTGATACCGTATTCTAATCTTGCGATATGTGATATCGGTCGGTTATATGAGACATAGCCATGTTATTGAATCAAGTGTTGATTCGATAAGTTGATATAAATGATATTTGTCGGTTATATGTGATATAGCCGGATTATTAAATCAAGTGTTGATTTAATAATTTAATATATAATTATATATTTGATATATTAATATATATTAACTAATAATAGGTCACTTAAGAATTTCTTTTTTCTACTTATACATTTAATATATATGTGATATATATTAATATATTATTTTTGTGTCATGCTTGATGATACATATTACATGAGTGTATGAGACTCATACTATACTTAAACTAATTAGGGTGATTATTTATTTAGGGAATAAACAAAATCAGTTGAAAATTTTCATGGTTGAGATGCTTGTAGAAGCTTATGAAATCTATTGACTTAGTCCTCTAATTTTGATTTACTCTAGATATTTATTAATCTAACTATTATCTTTAGCCATGATTAAGTCTCTACAAATATCATATATGATATTTTCTTATCCATGGTTGCTAGAGTTGACCACTTCATCTTCTTCTTCATCTTCTCTTGCTCTCTAGCTTTCAAGTGAGAAGAAAAAGAAAAAGAGAAAATTAATTTTAAAGTGAGCAAAATTCCTACTTCATCAATCTATACCAAACTAGCCATTTAGTATAGATTGTTTGCTTCACTAATTCATCAATTAGTGAAGAGGTAGCTTGAGTTAGCGATTTTTTGACGTAGATCATCTTCAGCCTCGAAGATCTTTGAGCAAGCTCGTTCCTTTCACCCAGTGGAGCCTAACAACAGTCCGGGACACCATTACTTGGAGCAAAGGGACTACTACACGGAGCTTTAGAAGCGAAGGACCGGTCTACAAAGGTTGTATTCCTAAATGACTTAGTGTAAAGTTGTTTACATGTTTTAAAAATCCTAATTCTCTAGTTAGATCCTTTGTTCAGGTTTCTTATGTTGGCTATAGTGCCCTCAAGTCAATTATTGGATCACATGCACATGATTGCAATGATTGAGGAAGGACCTATACCGGTAGGACAGTCTTACTCGAGATGATAGTATGCTATCTGGTTTGTCTTTATCATGATGTACTTGCTTCATGTGACATTACGGATCACTATTACATATTGATAGAGCCCATAGGATTCTTGCTTGACTACCAGCAGTGCGATCATATACGTGAGAGTTGGGTAGTCTATAAGCACATCTTCAAAGTGTCCCTAGTTATGGGAGTTTCGAGACCGGGCATCGATACTCTATGAGTAGACTAGTGTATACGGATCGAGACCCCGACAATGGGCAGTGGCCGATCTCACAAGCCATTGGTGTCAGTTGGTTCACCTAAGATAGTATACAGGTGCTCATTGGGTTATGAATACACCGGACAGACTCGCCGGGAACATGCTGGTTAGTATTATACCTATTGTCAGATAACAGTTCCCTGGTGACATGTGTACAGGTTAGCCTATCGACCTGAGATCGTCATTTGTCTTGTGTGAGTTCCCACTGTGCTTTGATTACTACCCTACCATGGCTCAAAGGAGTCATGTAAACAGGTTTTAGTTGGGTGCAGTCCCGAGTCACATGGAGGCAGTGAGCAGATCGGCAGGGGATTCGTCTCTCCCGGTATTGGCGGTGATATCACGCTGTGTGTGGAGAGCCATTACACAAAGTCCTTGGCCAAGGCAAGTGAGATTTACTGTAACGTTTTGAAAATCGTTTAGGTGAAATTTCAGAGAATCGGTAAAATAACGGGTGTTTTCCGTAAAAATCAAGATATAATTATCTTTCATCATAAAATCAAATATACTTATTCTAGCTATGTTATTGCTAGTATTTGGTATTTATTGAGTCACTTGCAAAATTTCTAGTTGACTGAAATTTTTTCCAAAATTAATTATTTTAATATTATTTTAAGCCGTCACTAATACATTTAATTTGGGATAATTACAAATTGGAATGGGTTAATACAAGTTGCATTGTATCATGACAACTTTAAATCAAGTTTGTAACATGTTCCTTTCTCTTTTGTTTGCAAGGAAAGAAAATTAAAGAGGCGTTTAATAATGAAATGAACTCGGGCATTGTTGACTTGAGAAATGGGTTATGTTGACTTGGTAAAACAACTCTATACTTACCCACACCCACCACACTCTTTCTCCCCTCTTTTCTGGCCAACCAGCAGCCCAAAGCTGCCCCAAAACCTCACACTCCAAAGTGTGAATGAAATGAAAGCAAAAAAAAAATAATAATAAAGAATTAAAGTATGGAGTTGAACAATGAAGCATGGGGTATTTCTTTGACTTTACAAACACCACCTCACCCACCTTTCCCCTTCTCTTATCCTGGCCGAGCCCATTTCTGCTCCTGCCCTCCTCTTTCTCCATCACTTCTGACTTCAAAAATCTCCCAAAATTCCATCAAAATCCACACAAATTTCCATTAACTCATAATCAAACCTTTAACCCTTGTTCCTTGGCCTTTCAAGCATGGATTTTGGGAGCAAGAGAGCATTGTGGGATGGCATGTAGCAAGCTAGATCTATGGGTTGTGAGGTATAAATCCTAACCAAATTGTTTAATTGTTGCTATAATACTTCAATATAAGATAATTAGATGCTTAATTAGGTTTTAATTTAAGACTTGGAAATTCCTAGAATAGGGTTGAGATCAAGTTAGGGTTTTTCTAATTTGATTATGGTTTTGATGTGTAGTCTCACATCTCAAGACATGCAAAATGTAATCTAGTTGCTAGTTTACTAATTGTTGCTTGTAAATTGTTAAAATTAGATTTTTAGCAAACTAGGTTTTTGAAATTAATTAAAAATGTGATATTAAAATATGGTTAAAGTTTTCATCAAATCATTAACAATTTAATGGGTAGTTTGACATTTTAAGACATGTAAAATATAAGCTAGTTTCTAGTTTGCCAATTGTTATTTTAAGAATTGTCCAAATCATATATTTTGTAAACTAGATTTTTAGAATTTTGAAAATAAGTGGATTAAAAATCTAGTAATGGTTTGGGTGGCTTAGTTAAGATATTTAATGAGTATTGTAGCCACTAAAATCGTTAAAACATTTAGTTTTGTACTAAAATGGAAAAGTATGCTTACTAGGTTTTCGGAAAAACAGCTTTTAAAGTGAGTTTGAGGTTTTGGTGAATTACAACCTATTTCATATTATAATTAGTGTTTTGTGAATGTGAAAATTGGTACTTTTGGGTTTTCTCGATCAATCGATGTTTGTACGTCGATGTCGAGAGTTATTTGGTTCTTTTGCATGAGCGGGCCATATGTTTTGACCTATGTGAGATTCGTGTGTCATTGGGTCATGAGTCGGATTTTAATGTGATACGATGTATTATGACATGTAGGTACCCTCACGAGGACTTTGAGACGACAATCAAGCGCGTGGATACATCGGCATCGGCAAGCGAAGATCAGGTGAGTAGATATATATCTACGGGGGAAGTCGGGTGGATGGCGTATAGCACCCCCGCAATGTCGTAAGAAATGATATGATGTAATATAGATATACTCAGATGTGTTATGGAGGGATATAAACACTTAGCAAGAAAAGTTTTAGGAGATCATGGGTTAGTGTTAGCGAGAATTTAAGAAAGGATTTAGTTGGTTTCTTAGTCGTGAACCCTAGAGTAAGGTTGTACACATACACATACACACACGGGATATAATTTTGGGTGTATACGCCATATGTGTATATATATATATATATATATATATATATATATATATATGTATGTATGTATATGTGGATGTGTTGGTGCTTATATATATACATACACGTATACACGGATGTTGAGGATAGTGTATAGTATTTAGAGATGAGTCGATGATATTAGGAATGGTGCCATTAGGTCAGTGATGTGATTAGTTCGTATTATGAGATACGACATGATATTAGCGGATTGATGGGCGATGTGTATTCATACACACGCGTACATATAAGTTGATGATATTAATATTGTATTAGATTTAGATCATTACCCTCCTGTTCATGATATGTGATGATAAGGATACCAGATGAGTAATGAGATAAATATGATATTTGACCCGTATCCCGATTTAGGATGCCGTTCGATAGATTTACCGTACGAGATATAGTTATGATGTTCGATCCTCACTCTTGACTCGAGGATGTCATATTGTTTATTGTATCGTACGTGATACTATTGAGAAGAGATCACCGACTGCTAAATATGTATATAGATCGACTCAGACTTAGGTGGATTTTCTTACCCTTTTGACTGGGCTCGAGTCATACTAGTTTTTAAAAGTGGAGAATTGTGAGTAATTTAAATACCAAACCATATGACTCGTATATTGAGCAAGTTTATTATTCAGTGTTGCTGTTATTATATCACTTTCTGTATATTCATGATATTTCATCGCATTGCATGCTTGTACATATGTTATCTGTAATTATTATGAAAGCTTGCTGTCAGGACACCAGCACCATTACCGATTATACGTATGTTCCACGTACACCTGCTTGCCGGCTCACACACATCATCATCGGTAATTGCCATGTCACGTACACTTTAGAGAATACTATTTCATTGACATAGCTTGCTAGCTGATAGTTGCAATATGTTATAGCTTTCATATGCTAGTTTAACTATTGCATTCATTGCATGATATCAGATGCATTCATATATTCATTGGTTATGCAGTATTAAGGAGATTTATCCCGGTTTTCACTATTTATTGACTTGGTGATATGATAATTTCGGATCCTTCTTGAGATTTCTGGATTTGGAAACCGTATGTGAAAGTTTTATAAACTGATTATTTGTTTTAAAGAGATAGAGGCGGTTTTCCTTGATATGATGAGTATTTTCCACCATGATGTTTTCTCGGTTCTGAGATGGTTTTCGAGACCCGATTCGAGGAGTTGGATGAACCGTCTGCGGGTACATGGTGGACCCGGTACGGTACCCCGGGGCAAGAAGCTCGAGTTGTAGACGATGAGCCCGACAGGGGCAAACTGCCTACCGGTGATTATTTGGCGCGGCGGATATCCGGAGTATACCGTTCGTGGTCATGTGATTGATGATATGGGCCGATCCAGACTGACGGAGCCCGAGGTATTGGGATATTGAGATATTGAGATTTGAGACGCTGAGATATTGAGATTTGATGATACAGGCCAGTCCGGATAGCCGGAGCCTGAGATTGAGATATTGAGATTCATGTTCTGTGTCGATACTTGACACCGATTTCTCTGTTGATTTCATTTATGATATTCGATTTATCTACATGCAAGAATCTCATTAAATAAAGAAAACAGTTGTCTCACTCATGATGTATTTTGTTTCCATTCGTAATGTATTCATACATCATATATCTGATATGTTGCTATCTGAGGCACTTACATGAGCACGTAGTATTGCACTTATATGTAGATGGATCAGGATATTATTTGAGGATATTACTATATGACCTAAGATGCGTCATACCTGCGATTACTGCTCTGTGATGTTTTCTACTCATGAGTTGGCAACTCACCCCCGTTATGCCACAGTTCCTTGCAGGTTTTGCCGTACAGGTTTCGTTGCGGCTTTTCTGACACATAGCTCCCATTCCGAGTGATTTCTTTGGTAGGTGGGTTCATTTGCATCGTGACCGCCCTTGTATTTTATTTTCATTGTTGTATATAGAAATTTCATCAACCAGACTTGTATTTATTTCGACCTTAGTGTCGCGCGTTGTATTATTATGGTTTTCATGTTGATTTGAGTTTCTTTTGAGTTTTGATCCTTGCCCTTCGGCGTTGTATATTATCTTGCTTGCGTGGTTGTGACCGTTGATTGATGAAGAGCTAGCTCCCACTTGGGGATGCCTTTTATCATTTCGTATACTATTCATGTTGTAGCCCGTTTGGGCCAGTATTTACAAAGGAAACTCTGCCGAAATTTTTAGAAATGACTTGATGTTTTAAAAAACGCATAATTCGGCTTATGCTATTAAAACTTCTTGCTTTAAAATTGGTTTTTCCTTCACTCTACTGCTTTACTTGGTTTGGATTTCTGGGTTTTGGCTTACTTAGATTACGTACGTCTCGAGACATTTCGTAGTTTTGGTGCCGGTCATGTTCCGTACTTTTCGGGTTGTGACAAAGTTGGTATCAGAGCGTTAAGTTTTATCTTCTGAGTGTAGGATGACCCTTGGTTGATGGAGTAGGCGACTTTAGTAGAGTGGCGTACCGTGTGTATGTTCCGTGGCATACTTACGATACGCTACTATGCTTAAGAAGTCTTAAGATCTACATTTCTTTGCACAGTATTATATTCATTCCTATGATCTATCCTCATCAGTACCAGTTATGGTTTTGTTACCACGGTTGTACGGGCATGGAGTGCTACGGCTAGAATTGCGGTCAGCACGAGCTCGTCATGGACGAGGACTGACCAGGGCATGATTCCAGGGATATACGATTGCATAGAGATGCGTCGTTTTATTGTGTTTTCGCGCCATGAGCGTTTGATGGACCGCTTTTACGAGATTTCTCGGACGTGCAGATCAGCACCAGAGGATTGAGCCACTGATAAAGGCCAACCAAATTTTGATGACATTGATGTATCGCTTGTTCATGATGATCGAGGCGCTGTTTAGCGTGCAGACGAATGAGCCAGTTGTTGCTGCGAACGACGAGATATCGCCTCAGATGTTGGAGTTTTTGTAGTACGAGTTGTACTTAGAGATATGATAGATGGTCGCTAGTCACCCGAGGATGAATGACTAGGAGACATGGTTCGTTCGCTTACCCCGATGCGAGGTTATCAGATTGATGAATTCCAGCTAGAGACGACTTCACGCAGATACGTTGAGAGTCGATAGAGATGATCGAATGTCAGAAACCCATATCCCAAGTTTAAAGTATTCGAAAAGACATGCAAGCAATTCTATGGACCTTCTAGAAGAATGAAAACCCTAATTCGACATAATGACCATGTGAAAGCCTTTGAACCTTAGGGTTTGTGGCAGTTCCACGGTGCCATTAGTGGGGCGTGTGTTTGCCCTTCTACTGCTGGTCCACCGGTTTTGTGGTATGTACTCGATACTATTAAACTGTACTCAAGATGTTGAGCTCTTGTGGGATTATGGGACTTTGACGAATCGATCGAAAGGTTCGACTTCATTCGGATACCATGTGATGGGATGCATTTCCTGGGAGACTCCAGAGACGAGTATAGCCGTTGGAGCACAGTCCATGCATCCACGAAAAGACGAGTCCGAAGCAGTTGACATTAGAAAAAAGTGGAGTAAAGAGTTCGCACGAGATTTCGACGAGATGACGTTCCACTCCGCCGACATCAGAGATGTGATATGCATACAGAGGCGTTGTATATGGATATATTTTCCGGAAGGAGTCGCGATGAGTATGTAGCCGTTCCGGAACTAGAAACAGATATAGTAAAGGGTGATAACCTCCGGACAGTTCGGAAGAGACGAGATTTGGGAGAGACCTCGACAGGACCTTTCTGGAATAATTTATGAGAAGACTTGGACCCAGGAGCGGTCCTATTACGCACACCCAGTAGGCCAGAGTTTGACATCGTCGACGAGACATGTTATGAGTGACCACGACAGTTGGCCAGAGACTTTTAGAGGATGTGCTTGAGCGGGACTATTCCACCATACTTGATTTCGGTATTTTAGACGATCTATTCGCATGATTGAGTTTTGATGACTGAGTTTCATGATATTTGTTTTCGTGCACCATGGCTATACCTACTGAGTATTTACGTTTTGTGCATAGTTATTGCACTTGAGATATGCTTTATACACCATTGTGTTGATTTATAATTTGTGCAGGTTTATTGCACTTGATTCAGTTTTGTGCCTTGGATGCACATGTTTATGATTTCATGGATTTCATATAGCTGATTTGATTTTTGTGCAGGTGGTATGAACTCGATTTGGTTTTTGCACTCGGTATAGCCTACATATGCATGCAGTCCGTGGATACGTGATTTGTGCACGCAGTTGCACGCGTTTATGATTTTATACACCTTGGCACACTCGGTGTTGCTTTTTATATGCATTTGAGTTATTGATGGATTTCCGTGCACTTGTTGCACCCGATTTGTATTTTGTGCAGTTGTTGCACTAGGTTTTTACGCTGTGCATTGTTTCACCATATTGTATTTCATGCACTGGATGCACTGTATTTTGTATTTTGTGCACTGGATGCACTGTAATTGGTATTCCGTGCACTGGATGCACTGTATTTTGTATTTCGTGCACTGGATGCACTGTATTTGGTATTTCGTGCACTGGATGCACTATATTCGGCATTTCGTGCACTGGATGCACTGTATTTGATATTTCGTGCACTGGATGCACTGGAGTTGATATTTTGTGCACTTGATACACCATATTTGTATTTTTGTGCGATTGTTGCACTGTATTGTATTTCGTGCACTGGATGCACCGGATTCATATTTCGAGCATTTGTTGCACCAGCTAGGTATTTTGTGTATTGGTTGCACCGGAATTATACTCCGTACCTTGGTTGCACCCGATTTATGTCTTTGAACATTTGTATTATCAAATTGGTGTTGTGTGCACGTCTGCACTTGATATTCGTTTTCATGCATGTTACTACACTGGATTGAGATTTTGTGCACCACAGTAGCACTTGACTTTGATTAGATATCATTCGAGATGTTGATTTTGATTTCATGCATATGGTATGCATGTAATTTGACTTATGCTTTCGGCATAGTTTCCATACACTTTTATTATTTTGATTCGATTTTTGTGCACGCTGATGCACATGGTTGTGAGATTATATACCACGGTATACCTGATTTGGATTTGGATTGAGGTTGGTTGTATACCGTCGATTTCGATTATGATATTCGATATTGTTTTCGTGCACCTCGTGCACTTGATTTTGATTCTTGCGCATATTTGACGCGCTTGATGCGATTTTGGTGCACACGAGATGCACTAAATTGAGATTCTTCATGCATATCAGATGCACCTGATATTGCTGTCAGGCACACCCGTCGCCCTTGACAGGTGTTTCGAACACACCCGTTGCACTTAGATTTTGTTTTTGTGTGCATGTATTGCACATTCATGGATTTCAATATCCGTGCGCACCAGACGCATGTGGAATTGTTATATACAGTTTGGGATTGATTTTGAGCAGTATGTTATTATGATATTTACTATTTGGTATAGTGGCTGAGCAGGACTACTCTGAGGACAGTACCTGAAAAAGTTTTGCATGCATTTCTTTCCGATGTTTGGATGATTTTACGACGATACGTACTATGTACATGTTATAGCTTTGATTTTTTGAGTTATATACTTGTTTTTCATGCACATGCATTGCGAAAAAGATGTATTTTAAGTATTGATGATTTTGGATCCCCGACGATTTGAGTGCTTTGCGGAAATGTTTTAGAAATTGTGGGAGTTTAAATTTAAATTTGGGGACCGAATTTCTTTAAGGAGGGAAGATTGTAACGTTTTGAAAATCGTTTAGGTGAAATTTCGAAGAATCGGTAAAATAACACGTGTTTTCCGTAAAAATCAAGATATAATTATCTTTCATCATATAATCAAATATACCTATTCCAGCTATGTTATTGCTAGTATTTGGTATTTATTGAGTCACTTGCAAAATTTCTGGTTGACTGAAATTTTTTCCAAAATTAATTATTTTAATATTATTTTAAGCCGTCACTAATACATTTAATTAGGGATAATTACAAATTGGAATGTGTTAATACAAGTTGCATTGTATCATGACAACTTTAAATCAAGTTTGTAACATGTTTCATTTTCTCTTTTGTTTGCAGGGAAAGAAAATTAAAGGGGGTTTAATAAAGAAATGAACTTGGGCTTTGTTGACTTGAGAAATGGGTTATGTTGACTTGGGAAAACATCTACACACTCACCCACACCCACCACACTCTCTCTCTCCCCCCCTTTTCTGGCCGACCGGTAGCCCAAAGCTGCCACAAAACCTCACACTCCAAAGTGTGAATGAAATGAAAGCAAAAAAAACAATAAAGAATTAAAGTATGGAGTTGAACAATGAAGCATGGGGTATTTCTTTGACTTTATAAACACCACCTAACCCACCTTTCCCCCTCTCCTATCCTGGCCGAGCCTATTTCTGCTGCTGTCCTCCTCTTTCTTCATCACTTCTCACTTCAAAAATCTCCCAAAATTCCATCAAAATCCACACAAATTTCCATTAACTCATAATCAAACCTTTAACCCTTGTTCCTTGTCCATTCAAACATGGATTTTGGGAGCAAGAGAGCATTTTGGGATGGTATGTAGCAAGCAAGATCTATGGGTTGTGAGGTATAAATCCTAACCAAATTGTTTAATTGTTGCTATAATACTTCAATATAGGCTAATTAGATGCTTAATTAGGTTTTAATTTAAGACTTGGAAATTCCTAGAATAGGGTTGAGATCAAGTTAGGGTTTTTCTAATTTGATTATGGTTTTGATGTGTAGTCTAACATCTAAAGATATGCAAAATGTAATCTAGTTGCTAGTTTACTAATTGTTGCTTGTAAATTGTTAAAATTAGATTTTTAGCAAACTAGGTTTTTGAAATTAATTCAAAATGTGAGATTAAAATATGGTTAAGGTTTTCATCACATCATTAACAATTTAATGAGTAGTTTGACATTTTAAGACATGTAAAATATAAGCTAGTTTCTAGTTTGCCAATTGTTATTTTAAGAATTGTCCAAATCATATATTTTGTAAACTAGATTTTTAGAATTTTGAAAATAAGTGGATTAAAAATCTAGTAATGGTTTGGGTGGCTTAGTTAAGATATTTAGTGAGCATTGTAGCCACTAAAATCGTTAAAACATTTAGTTTTGTACTAAAATGGAAAAGTATGCTTACTAGGTTTTCGGAAAAACAGCTTTTAAAGTGAGTTTGAGGTTTTGGTGAATTACAACCTATTTCATATTATAATTAGTGTTTTGTGAATATGCAAATGGGTGCTTTTGGGTTTTCTCGATTAATTGGCGTTTGTACGCCGATGTCGAGGGTTATTTGGTTCTTTTGCATGAGCGGGCCATAAGTTTTGACCTATATGAGATTCGTGTGTCATTGGGTCATGAGTCGGATTTTAATGCGATACGATATATTATGACATGTAGGAACCCTCATGAGGACTTTGAGACGACAAGCAAGCGCGTGGCGACATCGGCATTGGCAAGCGAAGATCAGGTGAGTAGATATATATCTATGGGGGAAGTCGGGTGGATGGCGTATAGCACCCCCGCAATGTCGTAAGAAATGATATGATGTGATATAGATATACTTAGATGTGTTATGGAGGGATATAAAAAATTAGCAAGAGAAGCTTTAGGAGATCATGGGTTAGTGTTAGCGAGAATTTAAGAAAGGATTTAGTTGGTTTCTTAGTCGTGAACCCTAGAGTAAGGTTGTACACATACACATACACACACGGGATATGGTTTTGGGTGTATAAATGTGTATATATATATATATATATATATGTATATGTGGATGTGTTGGTGCTTATATATACATACACATACACATATACACGGATGTTGAGGATAGTGTATAGTATTTGGAGATGAGTCGATGAGATTAGGTATGGTGCCATAAGGTCGGTGATGTGATTGGTTCGTATTATGAGATACGACATGATATTAGCGGATTGATGGGCGATGTGTATTCATACACACGCGTACATATAAGTTGATGATATTAGTATTGTACTAAACTTAGATCAGTACCCTCCTGTTCACGATATGTGATGATAAGGACACCAGATGAGTAATGAGATAAATATAATATTTGACCCGTACCCCGATTTGGGATGCCGTACGATAGATTTACCGTACGAGATATAGTTATGATGTTTGATCCGCATTTTTGACTCGAGGATATCATATTATTTATTCTATCGTACGTGATACTATTGAGGCGAGATCGCCGACTACTAAATATGTATATAGATCGATTCAGACTTAGGTGGATTTCCTTACCCTTTTGACTAGGCTCGAGTCATACTAGTTTTTAAAAGTGGAGAATTGTGAGTAATTTAAATACCAAACTGTATGACTCGTATATTGGGTAAGTTTATTTTTCAGTGTTGCTGTTACTATATCACTTTCTGTATATTCATGATGTTTCATCGCATTGCATGCTTGTACATATGTTATCTGTAATTATTATGAAACCCTGCTATCAGGACACCAGCACCATTACCGATGATGCGTATGTTCCACGTACACCTGCTTGCCGGCTCACACACATCATCATCGGTAATTGCCATATCACGTACACTTTAGAGAATACTATTTCATTGACATAGCTTGCTAGCTAATAGTTGCAATATATTATAGCTTTTATATGCTAGTTTTACTATTGCATTCATTGCATGATATCAGATGCATTCATATATTCATTAGTTATGTAGTATTATGGAGATTTATGCCGGTTTTCACTGTTTAATGACATGGTGATTTGATGATTTCGGATCGTTCTTGAGATTTCTGGATTTGGAATCCGCATGTGAAAGTTTTATAAACTGATTATTTGTTTTAAAGAGATAGATGCGGTTTTCCTTGATATGATGAGTATTGTCCACCATGATGTTTTCTCGGTCCTGAGATGGTTTTCGAGACCCGATTCGAAGAGTTGGATGAACTATCTGCGGGTACATGGTGGACCCGGTACGGTACCCCAGGCAAGAAGCTCGAGTTGTAGACGATGAGCCCAGCAGGGGCAGACTGCCTACCGGTGATTGTTTGGCGCGACGGATATCTGGAGGATACCGTTCGTGGTCGTGTGATTGATGATATGGGCCGATCCGTACTGGCAGAGCCCGAGGTATTGGGATATTAAGATATTGAGATTTGGGACACTGAGATATTGAGATTTGATGATACAGGCCAGTCTGGATAGCCGGAGCCTGAGATATTGAGATATTGAGATTCATGTTTTGTGTCGATGCTTGACACCGATTTCTCTGTTGATTTCATTGATGATATTCGATTTATATACATACAGGAACTCATTAAATAAAGAAAACAGCTATCTCACTCATGATGTATTCTATTTCCATTCGTAATGCATTCATACATCATATATCTGATATGTTGCTATCCGAGGCACTGACACGAGCACGTAGTATTGCACTTATATGTAGATGGATCAGGATATTATTTGAGGATATTACTTGATATGACCTAGGATGCGTCATACATGCGATTTCTGCTCTGTGATGTTTTCTACTCACGAGTTGGCAATTCACCTCCGTTGTGCCACAGTTCCTTGCAGGTTTTGCCGTACAGGTTTCGTTGCGGCTTTTCTGACACACGGCTCCTATTCCGAGTGATTGCTTTGGTAGGTGTGTTCACTCGAATCGTGACAACCCTTGTATTTTATTTTCATTGTTGTATCTAGAAATTCCATCAACCAGACTTGTATTTATTTCGACCTTAGAGTCGCGCGTTGTATTATTATGGTTTTCATGTTGATTTGAGTTTCTTTTGAGTTTTTATCCTCGCCCTTCGGCATTCTATATTATCTTACTTGCGTGGTTGTGACCGTCGATTGACGAAGAGCTAGCTCCCGTTTGGGGATGCCTTTTATCATTTCGTATACTATTCATGTTGCATCCCGTTTGGGACCAGTATTTACAAAGGAAACTCTCCCGAAATTTTCAGAAAAGACTTGATGTTTTAAAAGACGCATAATTCGTCTTATGCTATTAAAACTTCTTGCTTTAAAATTGGTTTTTCCTTCACTCTACTGCTTTACTTGGTTTGGATTTCTGGGTTTTGGCTTACTTAGATTATGTACGCCTCGAGACGTTTCGTAGTTTAAGTGCTGGTCATGTTCCGTACTTTCCGGGTCGTGACATTTACTGGTAGGTATTCCAGTAGTTTCTCAGGGTGTTCTGGGCTACACTCCGACACGACTTATACCGCTATTAGGGGTCTGACGTTTACCATCCCCCTAGGCTCGATATGCGATACTCATAAACAAACGGACCGGACTGTACGGATATTGTCACTATCAGGCTTAGTAGGGTTGCAGGATGAGTTTGCTCGTCGGCCTCCCTTTCGTTCAATACCTGGGTAGCCGTTACGTACATCTAGTGCCCTGACATGCTTGTGGTTAAACCCACTGTCAGTGTATTGACGAGTCTTTAGAGTCCCACACAGAGGGTTTCCCTAGTTCGGGCGAAACGTTGTAGAGGCCGTATAGTTTTATGGTAGGGTTTGATCATATACGTGCACTTGTGCACTGATCATGATCGGACGGATCATACTAGTGGGCTTTGGTTTAAGCCGGATCCTAGTATTAGATTGATGGGTTACTTTCGTCTCGTAGTATTCGTATTCAGTCGGAATACGGATGCAGGTATGTATATACAGATGAGGGATATTCTTGTAATCTGTTACAAGATTACTTTTGAAAATGCCATTTCTTTTTATAGTATTAAACATTTAGGGTTTTTATTTAAATGTTTAATATTGAGGTGTAAAGTGCGAGGTTAAGTTTTGGCTTGTGGCATTTATTATGGCATGGTGGTTTTCCTTGGGCCATGCTTTATTGTTTATGAGTTTTATTTGTGAGATATTTTGTGTGGGCATTTTTCTTTTGTTGCAAGATCTCACAAAAGACCTCACAACTAAAAATGAGCTGCCACTTGATATTCTTTCTTGAGTTGGCTTTTCTTTTGCTAAGTCTTGAGCTCACACTTCATACACCAATGGTCATCTTCTTCAACCTCCACTCTATCCCTCTCATGTGTTGAGAATCTTAGAGTGTATTGAGAAAAATTAATCACACTATTTCTACTTCATCTTGGGCACCTAGATTAGCAAACTAGTTGTCCAAGTTGCTTCGGTTTTGAAGCGGGAGCCCGTATTAAGAATACTCGACGTGGATCATCTTCGACGAGGGAGACCGGAGAGCGAACTTGTTCGGGGCAGCCGCGAGGAGCTTGGGAAGACGTTGAAGACCGAAGGACACGGAACGATCGGTATAACCTCTCTAAAATCTTAATAGATTGCTAGTAAAAGGTTAATGGTTCGATCCGGGTAATTAGTTGTGGTAGCGCTAAGTTTTACAAGTTTTTGTTCTGCATTTGGCCACGGATTGCTGGCCGGGGCGCTGCCGTAACCCAACATGGTATCAGAGCCAAACCATCAACCGCTTACTAGTTGGTTTAGACAATCTTAAATTATCGAAACCGAAACAAACCCGATTCACTCTCCCTGCACATTGCAGTTTCTGTCGAATTTTAAAGTGTCTTCAAAAATTATTTTAGTAACTGCAGAAATCTACCGACTTGACCACTTGACTACACACCAAATACGAACAAATTCCACTATATAAAAACCGGCCACATTTCTTAAATATTTGAGGAGGCCGGCCTCTTTGAGGAGTTTTGACTTCGTATTTAGGTGTTGATCTGGTCTCTGGAATGTTGGTTCAGTGATATTGTTTGTTTAGCCCAGTTTTGATATGGAGTTATCTACTTGTTTGGGGGCTATTCGGGGTTATTTCGAACTCGGTATTTTCTAACATTGTTTAAAGTTTACAGTACATACATTTCTATCTGCGACCATGAATGTCATTTGATCGGTACAACTTGTCTAATCGCTATAGTTCTTTTAGACGGGTTTGCGAACGTGACATTCACGTTGATGTTCTGTGTTGTGCTGTGTTGTTGCAGATTCATCGTGGTGGATAGCTTGGGTGCAATGGTAGTATAGTTTAGTTTTATTTGTACATTTGATATCGCGGGGCGAGCGTCCGATATGTGGACTGCCGTCACAGCCTGTTTGTATATTATTTGTTTGGGGCACGACCGGGTTGAGGTCGATATCACCGTTGTACATATTTTATTTTCTGTACTAGGATTGCCCCGCGATGGAGTGCATGGATAGCCGTGTTCTAGAGGGCAATAGGTTCACATCTCATGGCGTTGAGAAGGAGGGGGCCTCACTCTAGAATTGGCGGACTATTCGCCGCACTTGTAGGGGGTGCAGGTTGACCCAAGGAGGGGTGCTCAGGTTGCTGGATTCCGTGAAGTGCTGGGTGGCCCATTCACTTTGTTGAAGGGGGCTTCCTCGCTTCTGGTTTTGGCGGGTAACTTTCCGCGCTCGTAGGGGTTGTTAGGGTACGGCGGCGCCCCGGGCGTAAAACCGACGACAGATGCGGAACAAAAACTTGTTACGAAACCGGCGCCACCGGCGCCACCGGGACCCAAAATCCCGGATCATTCCATTAACCGTAAACTAGAAATATGTAAAAGGAGTTTGAAAAGATTATACCGATCGATCAGTGTCCTTCGGTCTTCAATCTCTGTGCCAAACTCCTCGCTGTTGCGCCGACGAAGTCCGCTCCCCGATCTTGCTCGTAAAAGAGGCACCACATCGATGAATCTGTATACGGGCTCCCACCTCAAAACCGAGGCAACTCGGACATGAAGTTTGCTAGCCGACATGTACAAGAATGAAGTAGAGAGAGGAATATGTTGTCTCAAGACTGAAGTTGCCAATTAGGATGTGATGTGAGCAAAGGAAAAAACCCCAAGCAAAAGAAATTGTGCTCGGCCAGAATGTATGGTGGAGGCCTCAAAAAGCTCACTGGAAATTGTAATATATGGAGTGAATCAAGCAAGTGAGTGTATATATCTCTTCACCACAAAAAACCCTTTTCTTTTAAAACTTAGTTCATTTGCAAAAAGGCCCCACTCCAAAGAAAACAGCCACCATCACGAGCCATGCTGCCCATGCTACCCCCATTCCCTCGAAATAGGCAGCCTCCCCTTTTACAAAAAAATCAGTGCAAGGGAAAAGGCAAAAAGGTCAAAGTCAAGGTCAATTCTCACAATGGATCAAGATATTTAAGACGGAAAAGGAAACTGGCAACTCCGAATGTAATCCCGTAACGAATTACGAGATTACACCTCAACTGTAAATACATACCCGCATTTGTATTCCTACCGAATACAAATGCAATGAGACAAAAATACTCCTACAATATAATACTAGGATCCAGCTTAAACCAAAGCCCGCTAGTATTATCCGTCCGATCATGATCCGTACACAAGTACACGAATATGATCGAACCCTGCCATATTACCATCCGGCCTCTACAACGTTTCGCCCGAACTTGGAAAACTTTATGTGGGGGACTCTAATGACTCATCAATACACTGGCACTGGGTATAACCATTAGCACGTCAGAGGTACTAGCTGTACTTAACGGTTGCCTATGTATTGAAAGAAGGGGAGCTGACGAGTGAACTCATCCAGAAACCCTACTGAGCCTGACAGTGACAATATCCGTACAGTATATGATCGAACCCTGCCATATTACCATCCGGCCTCTACAACGTTTCGCCCGAACTTGGGAAACTTTATGTGGGGGACTCTAATGACTCATCAATACACTGCCACTGGGTATAACCATTAGCACGTCAGAGGTACTAGCTGTACTTAACGGTTGCCTATGTATTGAAAGAAGGGGAGCTGACGAGTGAACTCATCCAGAAACCCTACTGAGCCTGACAGTGACAATATCCGTACAGTCCGGTCCGTTCGTCTATGAGTATCGCATATAGGGCTTAGGGGGCTGGTAAACGTCAGACCCCTAATAGCGGTATAAGTCGTGTCGGAAGTAGCCAGAACACCCTGAGAAACTACTGGAATACCTACCAGTAAATCTCGATTGCCCTGGCTAGGGATTTCCTGTAATGGCTCTCCTAAACATATCGCGATTCTCACCCCCAATACCGGGAGAGGCGAATCCCTGACGATCCGCTCACTGCCTCCATGTGGCTCGGGACTGTACCCAACTAAAACCTGTTTGCACGACTCCTTTGAGTCGTGGTAGGGTAGTAATCAAAGCACAGTGGGAACTCACACGAGACAAATGACGATCTCAGGTCGACAGACTAACCTGTACACATGTCACCTGGGAACTGCTATCTGACGATATGTATAATACCAACTAGCATGTTCCCGGTGAGTCCAGTCCGGTGTACTCATAACCCAATGAGCACCTGTATACATCTTAGGTGAACCAACTGACACCAATGGCTTGTGAGACCGGCCACCACCCCTCGTCGGGGTCTCGACTATATACACTAGTCTACTCTGGAGTATCGATGCCTTGTCTCGAAACTCCCTCGACTAGGGACCATTTAAGGATGTGCTTATAGACCCCAGCTCCCACGTATATGATCGCCATCATACTGCTGGCAGTCAAGCAAGAATCCTATGGGTTCTATCAATATTCAATAGTGAACTAAAGCATGTACACTATGATAAAGAAAAACCAGATAGCATACTATCATCTCGAGCAAGACTGTCCTATCGGTATAGGTCCTCCCTCAATCATTGCATTCACGTACCTACGATCCAATAATTGACTTTGAGGGCACCATATCCAACAATCTCCCACTTGCACTTAAGGCTAATTATTGCGATGTCACATACTCACAGCTCGTGTGATATCGAACATCCAACTCTTCTACTAATCAGTTTCACAAAGCTCGTTTGTAAAACTATTGTGTTCGAGAAATAGCCTCATTGAGTGGATCCACCCTGATGTTTCTTTCCATG
This sequence comes from Agapanthus africanus, assembly GCA_030015575.1. Taxonomy (NCBI): domain Eukaryota; kingdom Viridiplantae; phylum Streptophyta; class Magnoliopsida; order Asparagales; family Amaryllidaceae; genus Agapanthus; species Agapanthus africanus. Next base: position 50,243,977 of record JASDDO010000006.1, on the reverse strand, counting down.
TCACTCTTTTCTCAAGTTCGCGGAGAAAACCATCTCCCGAATTGAGTAATACCTGTCTTAGAATATGTCTGGATATCTGATGGGACCTAGCTCATAAGTGAACTCCAAATAAAGCAAACTTCTTAGACTGTATCGTCAACAGAATTAATCAGTATCCTGTGCCATGCCTTCCTCAGTATCCGTCTGGACCAAACTACTGCCCCTCGTCAGAGGGAAAACTATAACTCTGTCAGTCACTCTGTCATCCGGGTCACCTTGGAAGCCTGGAATGATAACTGTCTCCCGAAGGAGGCCGTCGTTATCAAAACCCTAGAACAAACACTTATGTTCTAAAACTGCTTCCGAACGTTTCTTCAGGATTGGATTAATATCAACTTATTGTATCTAGTGCAAAAACAACATCTGGTGTGGTACTTGACATCTCATGATCAACTCAATTGCCTAAGCAAGTGATCTGCCAATCATGCACATCCCTCTCCCCTTTAGCCTGTAAGACACCTTTAGAGAGGGTGCCTCCATCACCTGCAGGTACACCACCATGCCAGGAGTCGTTCATTCTAAAATACCTTTAGAATGCTGTCAAAATACCCAGATTGGGACACTTCCTAAATCTAGATCTAAAAACATAGATCTAGTAACCAGAATGCCTGATATTATATCCATATCCTATATGGAGAGAACACTGTGTGACAACCACAGTATAACCGATCATAGTGTAGGAATTTCACTTCCTATTATGTGTCTGTCATCCAAGTACCAGGACATTACACCCTACTACCTTCTTAACAGATCTATCTCTTATTCTGATGAAATCAAAGCCAATGACTGTTACATCAAAAATAGATGATCTATCTCCGCTATATTTTCTTTAGTCTATAAATAGACATAAGCTACTTATCCACTACGCTTTTGCTGCTCCCACTGACCACGACAACCCTCTGGCAGAATAATATATACGTGCACTTCTAAAGTAAACTTTAGAACGACGCTATACTCATCCTCCTGCCAGGTCTCATAGTCTGGAACAACAGTAGTGTCAAGTCTGGGTAAACAAGAACCTCCCTGTCACCGTCCTTGAGGATACCGGAGTACCTCTCGGGCGCCTGAGATTACCCACCCTATCTGCGGAGTGGCTAATGGAATGTCAATCCTGATTGAATCTTTAGGTCCTATTAAATTTTCCATAATCGTTTGCGGTTCTGGAATCTCTTCCAGTTCTACCATACTCCCACCACTGTTTTATGAAAAAATCCATTTTACTAAAATTGTGGCGAGTCAAGTACAATATCACTATTGATCTTCCAGATGGTAGAAAGTTAACCCTCATCATAGCCCGGGTTAACCCACAAACAGCCATTACAGAAATGTGCCTTGAGTTATCCAGAGTGTGGTTTTAAGCATAAGCCGGACAACTCCCCGTACCTTAACAACGTTAAGGTATGAACCATTCTATATACAATATAGATATAGATGCACTAATTTAATTGGAACCAGATTCAAATCATGCAGCTGTCTCTAGTGCATGTCAACTAAATGGAGAGAGGACGATCAGCATTACTCAACTTAGGAGTGCATCCAATTATGAGTAACCTGAAAGAGAAACAAGTTTCTCAAAACCATTACTATCAATTGAATACCTTTTACAAGTGTCTACATCTTCGATCACCTTGTAAAATCCCGATACTTGCGACGCCTGGTTCTCTACTTCATTCTTGTACCTACAACTTCTCAAACTTGTACCTTGTATTTCTATGAAACACTTGTCCAAAACTTGAGAAGTCATAAGTAAACATAATATAGTATGAGGACCAACCCCTTTGTCCTAATGGACACGGGACAATCATACAATACTTTGTATAAATTCGCTGAGTTGAATAACTCAAATCCTGTGCGTCTTAGGTTGAAAACTGGACCCAGGTGATTTCCTCAAATATCACCAATTACAACGAATTCCGATATAATGAGCATGATCACCTAATTCCCAATAACTTACTCCCACCCATCATCTGTAAAACCATACAAATGTGAGAATCATACCTGGTAAATACATACCCTGGAGTAAGGATCTAATTGGGAAATCAGTTTTCTATTAACAATACACAGTGAACCTGAAACACGAATATGTTTCGAAGGGGTATCCGGGTATTCCTAGTAATACCTCTTCCATTATCAGATTCACGACTGTAACCGTATATTTCTTTGCCATCTCTCCAAATCCCTTTATTTGTCTTTAGTCATTACCTTCTGTACACCATCGTTAAGCTAAGAGGTTTTCTTCCTTCCCTGCCGTTCGGCACCAGCCTATGGTTTGGAAGAAGACTATCTAATAAGCATAATAGGTGTACTTTCCTAATCCTAGGAGCACTCGCAACCTGAGAGAAGGTAAGGATAAAAGATAACTGAATAAACCATATTTCTATTTCTCCTGAACCAGAATCCATCCTCGAAAAAGTTCCTTCGAGTTCGTATATAACCATACGATGGATTTATCCAATGGAATTGGATGTTCGTAATGATACGGGGTGTTCTGGAGAAATACAAAGGTGAATTAGGAGTGGCGATGAGATACGTGGTTTGGTCGTGAATGTTAACAGTCGCAATTTACTTTGCCCTCTTTCTGACCCCTTTATCTGTCTTTACTTATTACCTTCTGTACACCCAACTTAGGCTAATTGGTTTTCTTCATTCCTTACCTTTCGGCACTTACCTATGGTTTGGAAGAAGACTATCCAATAAGTGTAATAGGTGTACCCATACCTAATCCTAGGATCCCTCACATCCTGAGAGAAGGTAAAAGGAAAAGACAACTGAATAATCCTATTCAATCTCTCCAGAACCAGAATCCATCCTCGAAGAAGTTCCTCCGGGTTCGTATATAACCATACGATGGATTTATCCAATGGTAGTGGATGTTTGTAATAATACGGGGTGTTCTAGAGAAACTCAAACGGTAAAAGAAGGAGTGGCAATGATGTATGCAACTCAGACAATCCAAAAGCCAGTGTTTTAAGAAAGTTCGGTTAACTTGGTCACTGAGTTATAATAAAGGGTCGGGCCATGGTCACAGTCAAAGAGAGAGAGAGAGAAAAGAAACACTCTGCGTGCACTCAAACCTAGATCAGAATGGTTAATCGCTTTATCTAATCAGGATGTCTCCCACTGTTATCTCAAATTCTCCTCCAAACCTGAAAGAAGAATTAGTCGGGGTCACCCGAGGAGTAAACCAACTCATCAGTGGGAATCGGGATCCAACTATCATCGCATGATAACGTGATGGAAGCCACTCACGTCATCACACTCCAGAAGGTATGCGCAATCCTGGCAAGTTTCCTGTATGTTTGAAACTCCCGATGTGATTTTACCCCTAACGACCTATAACCTTGACGCTTGCCAACAAGTCATAGGCCACTAGTCAAGTTCAACCCGTCATTGTCCTGGATTAACTCGAACCCACCCGCACAAACCCTTGACGCTTGCCAACAAAGCTGTACGACTGTCCCGATCAATCGCATATCCATGCTACAAATAAGTAATATTTAGCTACCGTACACTATGCCTTGATGCTTGCCAACAAACATAGCACGAATACTAAATATTACTTATAAGAAATGACGGAGGGCTACGACTGGTTTTTGGCGAAAAACCTTTAGCGTAATGAACTTGATATCGTTGAAGGAATCCAAGTGGTTTTATAAAAATATAGTGACGAAAACCTTTGCTAAAGAGGTCACTCCCGATGAAGGGATCTCGGCTCTTTCCTCGTCGAATGAGGTGCAGGATATTCCAAAATGAATACCACGATGCAAAGCAAAAAGTAATTGACTATAGTGAAGTTATTACCCTGACGCAAACCTCTGTCCAAGGGGTCACTCCCGATGAAGGGATCTCGGCCCTTGCCTCGTCGAATGAGGTGCTGGATATTCATAACCGAATACCACTGTGCAAAACAAAAGAGAATTCCCTTGTAATAACAGCTTTTTGAAAAAACATGTTCCAACAACATCATATATAGGTTTGTTTTATCCTTGCATTGATAAGAATCAACGCAGTCCCATCAATTGATCACACCAAAAAAGAACGAAAATATGATGTACGTATATGCCATCCGCATTCGCCACTGGGTCCCGTCATCACCCGTTAGGTTACTTAACTAACGACAGAGCGGGGACTGGACTAGCACGGGTGCAAAACATATACAACATCTACTAGTATATATATCAATATATAATAATCGCTCCACGTATGATAAATGCAACATCACAGAAAAGTTATAAGCATCACAGAACAATACAGATAATCTGGGATCCCCGGGTTTCCTTTGAGCCGCAAGTGAAACCCGACGTTCCCCTGGTCGTGTGGATAGCCTGTGCAATGAAAATCCTAGACCCCTACGAGCGCGGCAAGTTACCCGCCAAAACCTGAAGCGAGGCAGCCCCCTTCAACAAAGTGAATGGACCACCCAGCACTTCACGGAATACGGTAAATTGAGCACCCCTCCTTGGGTCAACCTATACCCCCTACGAGTGCGGCGAATAGCCCGCCAATTCTAGAGTGAAGCCCCCTCCGTCTCAACGCTATGAGATGCGGGCTCGTTACCCTCTAGAACCCGACTATCCGTGCACCCCACCGCTGGGTAATCCTAGGACAGAAAATAAAATATATACAACGGGTACATCGACCTCAACCCGGTCGTGCCCCAAAAGAATAATATACAAACAGGCAGTGACGACAGTCCACATGTTGGACGCTCGCCCCGCAATATCAAATGTAAAAATAAATCCAAACTGTACTAACATTGCATCCAGACTATCCACCACGACAAATCCGCAATCCCACAGCACAACACAAAACATCAACGTGAATGTCACGTTCGCAAATCCGTCTAAAAGGACTATAGCAATTAGACAAGATTTACCGCTCGAATGACATTCACGGTCGCAGATATAAAGTAAGTACTGTAAACTAACATATTTAAATTTTCGATCGACAAAAATTCCCGAAGTAGGCCCCAAGTACAAATCCAGTATTCAAAATAATCTGGGCCAAAAAATAAAAATTCCAGAGACCCTAATTCCAAGATGAAGACCTCCAGAAGAAACTTGGTGCATTGAATCCCTATAATGGCGGCGGAACCGCGGCCAATACCTGGGTATGGCCGCGGTTCGGCGGCGTTCCTGAAGGAACAACTTCCCAATTTTCTACAGTGGTCTTACAAAAGCCTGCATGTTTTTCTGAAACACTCAAAATAATTTTTCGACCAGCTTAAAAATTCGACAGAAACTTTACTATTGAAATTGCGGTTTCGGAAATTTTATTCGATCGGGATTTTAAACATGTTAGAACAAGCTAATTAACGGTTAATGGGTGGCTCTGATACCATGTTGGGCCACGGAGGCGCCCCGGGCATCAAACCGACGCCAGATGCGGAACAAAATCTTTTTACGAAACCCGGCCCCACCGCGACCCAAAATCCCGGATCATTCCATTAACCGTAAACTAGCAATATGTAAGAGGAGTTTGAAAAGATTATACCGATCGATCCGTGTCCTTCGGTCTTCAATCTCTGTACAAAACTCCTCGTTGTTGCGCCGACGAAGTCCGCTCCCCGATCTTGCTCATCAAAGTGGCACCATATCGATGAATCTGTATACGGGCTCCCGCATCAAAACCGAGGCAACTCGGACATGAAGATTGCTAGCCGACATGTCCAAGAATGAAGTAGAGAGAGTGAGGAATATGTTGTCTCAAGACTGAAGTTGCCAATTAGGATGTGATGTGAGCAAAGGATTTAGCAAAGGAAAAAACCCCAAGCAAAAGAAATTGTGCTCGGCCAGAATGAATGGGGGATGCCTTAAAAAGCTCACTGGAAATTTTAATATATGGAGTGAATCAAGCAAGTGAGTGTATATATCTCTTCATCACAAAAAACCCCTTGCTTTTAAAACTTGGTTCATTTGCAAAAAGGCGCCACTCCAAAGAAAACAACCACCATCACTAGAGCCATGCTGCCCCCATTCCCTCGAAATGGGCAGCCCCCCTTTTACAAAAAAATCAGTGCAAGGGAAAAGGCAAAAAGGGCAATGCTCACAATGGATCAAGATATTTAAGACGGAAATGTTAGTTATGTATATGCCCTAGAGGCCATTGTTGTACATTTGATGTATATTATAATGGATGCTTGGATATATACAGAGAGGACTTTCTTGCTCGTCATGATAGTATGCTATTTGGTTTCACTTTATCTTAACATGTTGACTTGTATTGGTTTACTGTCTTTCTCTCACATGTTGATAAAGCCCTTAGGATCTGTACTCGACTACTGGGATTATGATGAGATCATACTAGTGGGGCCACGGTAGTCGATGAGTACATCCTATAAATGTTCCTAGTCGAGGGTATATCGAGACAGGGCATCGATACACCAGAGTAGACTAGCGTATACGCATCTTGACCCATATGATGGGCGATGGATGGTCCCATATCCATCGGTGTTTGACATCAAGGATGGTGTACGGGAGCTCAGTGGAGACTTGGTACACTGGACGGACTCGCCGAGAACTCCCAGTTGGTGATATACCACATGTCAGATGGTAATTCTCCGGTGACACTGGTACAGGGTAGTCTGTAGACCCGAGATCGTCATAAAGTCTTGTGTGATTCCCACTGTGTTTTGATTTCCACCTTACCACGTCCAAGAGGGCGTGCAAAACGGTGGCTTTTGGGTACAGTCCCGAATCACATGGAGGCAATGAGCGATAGGAGGGGATTCGTCTCTCCCGGTATAGGGAGTTGATGTTGTGCTGTGTTCGATTGGCTATAACTGGAAGTCCCTGGCCAGGGCTGATATAGAGATTTACTGGTAAGTGTTACTAGTAGTTTCTCGACCTGTTATGAGCCTCACATCGACACGACTTATCAGTTACTGGGTCTGACGTTTACCACCCCTAGACCTGATATGCGACATATCAGATGAACAGACCAGACTGTACGGGAGTGTTATCGATTGGATTCACAGGAGAGCGCACAGGCTAGCTTGTTGATCTTCTGATCGCTCAATACCTGGGTGGCTGTTACGTTTAGCTGACCGCTTGCAGCTTGTGGGTGTTTGATATGATCATCACCTGCTACCGGCGTATTGACGATTCTTTAGAGTCCTACACAGAGGTTTCTTGGCTCAGGCGAAACGGAGTAGAGGCACATATGTAATATGTGCAGGACCGAGGATAATGCGATATGAGATACCGTATTATATTCTCGAGATATTTTGATATGAATCGGGACATCGGATCAAGTGTTGATTCGATGAATCGGTACATGATATATTAGCCGGTTATATTCGATATAGCCGGATCGTTGGATCAAGTGTTGATTCGATGATTTAATGTATAATAATATATATGATATACTGTATTACATTATCTAATATTAGCTCATTTTATTATTTCATTTTCTCACTGGATTAATACATTGATATATATGCGATATATGTTAAATGTATTATTTTCTTTTGTTGCAAATATATAATATATATGTGATATATATTATTGTGACATGATATGATTTATTATTAAACATGTTTAAGGATGATTAAATGGGATTAGGGTTAGCTTCTTCTTGCACATTCTAGAAGCTTTTCCTTTTGTCTTGGTTAAGATATTATGGTTGATACTTTTCCTTAACCTAACCAAACTCTAACTCTAGTTTATTCTCTACAAACTCTTAGTCACTCATCCTTGACCATGGTTGATATATCAATCATATACATTTCTTTTCTATTCATCACAAAAGGAATTATCTTTTCATTATCATCTTCTTCTCTCTTGAGTTAAAAAGAAAAAGCTTACTAGAAATTTCATTTTTGATGATAAATTGTGAGAAAGTGAATTAAAAAGAAAGCATAAATACTACTCCCTCATCCTCATCTCATCTAGCCCATGAGATTAGGGTGTTCATCTCTATAGAGTGAGAAAGCTTGGGTTTTTGCAACTTCGACGTAGATCATCGGAGATTCGGAACACTTCAAGCTAGCATGGATTGTTCGAGTCGTGGAGCCTCTCTTGAGTCTGGGAGATCGTGGATCACGGCAAAGGGACTTCTACTCGGAGCTGGTGAAGTGAAGGAGCAGACTACAAAGGTTGCAATCCCTCACATTTAGATAAAAAGTTGTTATCTTGTATGCTAAACCCTAATAATCTAGCAAAGATCCCGTCTTTGGGTTGTTAGGCACATGTAGAATTTTATTCGGGCATATTTGATGCTTTATGAACCTTCACCAGTGTGCCTAGGAACCCTACAATGGTATCAGAGCCTAGCTAGAGCATTAGGCGACGTGTTTACGAAGTTAAAACTCCGATCGAACCCGAACCGACAAAATTTACCCCCTCTCTGGAAATTTTTCAAAATCTGGGATTTTTCTGAATGAAAAATACCTGAAAAATACAGTAATGAAAACTAAGAATTATGGTGAAACAATAATCCCCAGATCCGTACAAACCGCCGCGGAACCGCGGCCGTACCTCGCTTGGGCCGCGGAACCGCTGCAGCATAAAGATATCAGGGCCTCATTTTTGCACAGTAATTCATATTTATCTGGTATATATTTTATGGGTATTTTTATTCTGACTCAAGTGTTGAGTATTCTGGGGTTTCTTTTGTAATCATAGATTCGATCGAAAAATTTAAATTCGTTTTTATTTCCGGATATTTAGAAACTGTTAAACTATTTGAACGGATATCATTAACTCACTTTTTCCCGGCACGGCAAACTTTCAAATGTTGAATTTTTATTGGGTTTAAATCTTTCGGAAAAATTGTACAAGTTAAGCGGTGGACCCTCTAGAAGACAACAAACCTTAACTCGATTATGTGACCGTCTTGAACTGCCTTTTGAACCTTCGGGTTTGGGGCAGTACGGCGTGCCACATGTGAGGCGTTGGCTTGACCCTTCTACGGCTGGATCACCGGTACTATGACATATTCTGGGATTATTTGAACTCCGCTCAAGTGTTGAGAACTTTGGGAAATTTTGGGTATTTGATTATCTGTTCGAAAAGTTTAATACTGTCTATTTATCTGGAATGTGATACAATATGTGGAATTCATAGAGTTAGGCATGAAATGCGGAGTATGTGATATTTCGGATTTACGATGTCTAAAGTGATTGTGGATTCCAAATATTGTAGTTTTACACTTTCTTTTCTGTGATCGTAAGTGTAGTATGTAGTTGTATTGTCGGTCTTTGTTGCTATACATCGGCGACAATCGGTGTATGCATACTTACTTACGTTGATGATATGTGATATTATGTGTTGCTGAGATATGATGTGCAGGATTGTCGCGATTGAATAGCCGGGGGTTTTATGTGAGATGAGAGTTTTATATTTTCATTCATGTAAATTCAATTGTAATGTAATATTCTTTTATTTGGGGCACTTCCAGGTTGAAGTTGATGCCACCAGTGTTGTATATTATTTACTTTTCCGCATTAGGATGGACCCAAGGTGGGGAGCACAGGTGACCGGGTTCTGGGGTTCAGTGGGAGGCCATCTCGAGGAGTCGAGACCGGGTCTCCTAAACTCCAGAATTGGTAGGGTCGCTTGCCGCTCTCGTAGGGGTCCAGGGTGTAGGCTTGGCTATTCATCGCGACTGTGGAATCCGTATTTTCTATTGTTGGCTAAATACTAAATACGGACGTCCTAGTATATCCCACATTATATCTATGTTTCTGCTGCGATATCTGTGATGTGATCATTTGATATGTTCTGATGGATACAGTATATAGTATATATGATATATTATATAGATGTTACTTATGTTTTACACCCGCACTAGCCCTGCCCTGCTCTGTCGTTAGTTACCTAACCTAACGGTGCACGAGGGGACATCGAGACGAATGAGGATGGCATAAGTGTACGTCGTATTTATCTGTGATGCTTAGGAAGCATAAGCTGATGGGTTTTTATTAATGAGATTAATAAAAAGAAAAGAAACCTAAAAGATGTTGTAGAATCAAAACTTTATAAAAAGGGTAGCTACAGTTTTGCTTTGCATAGTGGTATATATGATATACCCTGCACCTTATTCGATGAGGAAAGAGCCGAGATCCCTTCACCGGGAGTGACCTCTTTAGCGAAACTGGCAGATGCTACAAAACTCGGTTTGTCTTTTGATTGCTTTTAGAGTTTTGCTTTGCACAGTGATATATATGATATGTCCTGCACCTTATTCGATGAGGAAAGAGCCGAGATCCCTTCACCGGGAGTGACCTCTTTAGCAAAACTAATGAAAGCCTCAAAAACTCTCCATTTCAAAATTTCACTTGATTCTACGACGATATCAAGTTCATTACGCAATAGGTTTTCAGAAAAACCTGTCGTAACCTTTCGTCATTTCAGATAAAGACTATTTAGTATCCGTGCTGCGTTTGTTGACCTCTGTCAAGGCGTAGTGTGCGGTAGCTAACTAGTAATTATCTTTAAAGCATGTGATGTGATTGGATTAGGGTAGTCGTACGACCTTGTTGACCTCTGTCAAGGGTCGTGCGAGTGGGTTTGATTCAATCAAGAAATGACGGGTTGAACTTGACTAGTGCACTATGGTTTGTTGACCTCTGTCAAGGTCATGGCACACTAGGGGCAAAATATTATCGGGAATTTCAAGTGTTGAAATTTGCAATAAGATTTCATACCTTCTATGAGATAGTTGGATCCCGATACCCACTGCGAGTAAGAGTTACTCCTGGGAGAGTTTTACACAGAACAATTAGTCGATCAAGTAGGTGTCTAGAAAAGTGTTAACGGGGTTACGCCTCTGGGAAAACGAGGTTTATTTAATTAGGTCCGTGCGAAAGCACGGGGAACCTCCCTCAAAGTACCGACACTGATCTGGCTGAAAGATTGACGAAATTGTAGGGTGTAATAAATCCCGGCTAATCTTACCTTTTAGGGTTTGAAGGTAGATTTGATAAAAACAGTGGGAGACATCCTGATTAGATAAGATAATAACCAATCTAATCTTGCAAGAGCATACGCTAAAGTGTTTTCTTCTCTCTCTCTCCAGGTAGCGACCATGTCAGGCCATAATCAAGATAATAATATGGATGTATTGACTGAACCCGCTTATTATACTGAGCAGGGGAACGTTGGACCCGTTCTTTCTTATAAGAGTTATAAGACTAAACAGGGAATAGGAGAATATCTAGATTCTCACGCTGCCCAAAAGAACATGCATGTTGATGCATCTTCTTCAGGTGTGTTAGTTATTGAGAACTGTTTCTCAGTTCACCCTACTCCTGGGTATTGGATACCGGATCAGGATCCCACATATGTAAATTGTTACATGGGCTACGTAAAGGTATAGAACTGGGAAAAGGTGATCATTCTGTTCTAGTAGGGAACGGTGCAAGTATTACAGCCAAAGCAGTTTGCGAATATCACCTAGTATTGCCAAGTCGTAATACACTGATTCTAAATGAATTATATACCGAACATGATGTGCAACATTATATCAGTCTCTTTATTAACTAAAGAAGGATATAATTTTGTAGTAAAGGATAATGTTATGAACATATTCCTAGATCAAAAGTTGATTGCATCAGGATCGTTACATAATGGCATATTCATTCTAAATCAGAATACAGTCCTCAATATACAAAACACACACAAGAGGAAATGTTCAGAAATGAACGAATCCTTCTTGTGGCATTGTAGATTTGGTCATATCAATGTGACACGACTGGCTAAGTTACATAAGGATGGTTATTTGAATCCGTTCGAATTATCATCTTATGATACTTGTCATTCATTTCTCAAAGGAAAAATGACCAAAGCTCCGTTTAGTGGACACGGAGAAAGAGTTAATGAACTTTTAGGACTGATACATAGTGATGTATGCGGTCCCATGTCTACGCATGCCAGGAACGGTTCTTCCTACTTCATTACATTCACTGACGATCTCTCTAGATTCGGACATGTGTTCCTGATGAAACACAAGTCTGAAGCTTTTGAGAAATTCAGAGAATATAAGCACGAAGTAGAAAAACAAACGGGCAAAAGTATTAAGATCCTTCGATCTGATCGAGGAGGAGAATACTTAAGCAATGAGTTCCTAGATTATCTAAAAGAGAATGGGATTCTCTCTCAGCTTACTCCTTCTTATACACCACAGCACAACGGTGTATCGGAGCGGAGGAATCGCACCCTATTAGATATGGTGCGCTCTATGATGAGTACAGCTCAGTTACCTATTTCCTTCTGGGGCTATGCGCTTGAGACAGCAGCATACCTATTGAATCAAGTTCCAACTAAATCTGTACCTACCACACCATATGAGATATGGAGTGGGAAGAGACCATGTCTTAAACGAGTTAAGATATGGGGTTGTCTGGCCTATGTCAAAAGGCAAAATCCAGACAAACTCGAGGCACGGTCAGTTCTATGTAAGTTTGTGGGATATCCTAAACATTCAAATGGATATTTTTTCTACCACAGTGAACAACAAAAAGAGTTTATTGCTCAACATGCCACCTTTTTAGAAAAGGAATTTCTAGCAAAAGAGATTAGTGGCTCTGAGGTAGAACTAGAAGAAGTTCCAGAAACACAAACTGTAACTGAAGATTTAGTGGAACCAGAGGATTCGGTAGTACCCGACGAACCCCAGCCTCTCCGCCGATCTAGTAGGGTTTCTCGTCCACCTGAGAGATACTACGGTTTTCTCATTGATGGTGGAAGCGAGGATTGCATCATGGAAGATGATGAACCGACTAGTTTCGAGCAGGCCATCATGAGTGGTGACTATGTGAAATGGCTGGATGCAATGCGATCTGAGATGGAATCCATGTACACCAATAAAGTATGGATTTTGGAAAATGCTCCTGAAAGGGTAAAACCCATTGGGAGCAAGTGGATTTTTAAAAAGAAATTTGGTGTAGATGGAAAAGTTGAGACTTTCAAAGCTAGACTTGTAACAAAGGGTTTTCGTCAACGACCAGGTGTGGATTATGACGAAACCTTTTCTCCACTGGCTATGCTTAAGTCCATTCGGATCTTACTTGCCATTGCTGCATACCATGACTACGAAATCTGGCAAATGGATGTTAAGACCGCCTTTCTAAACGGTGATTTAGAAGAGAGCGTGTACATGACTCAGCCAGAGGGCTTCGTAGATAGTGGGAGCAGCGGAAAGGTGTGCAAGCTGCTTAAATCCATTTATGGGTTAAAGAAAGCATCGCGGAGTTGGAACATCTATTTTGATGTAGTAGTCAAAGAGTTTGACTTCATCAAAAACATAGATGAACCTTGTATCTATAAGAAGGTAGCAGAGAGTAAGGTTGTCTTCCTCGTATTGTACGTGGATAACATACTCTTGATAGGAAATGATATTCCTATGCTGCAATCAGTCAAGCTCTTCTTATCACAAAGATTCTCAATGAAAGATCTAGGTGATGCCTCATGCATATTGGGGATAAGGATCTATAGAGATAGATCCAAAAGGATACTGGGATTGTCCCAATCCAGGTACATTGACACCATACTAAAGAGGTTTAGTATGGAAGAATCCAAGCGTGGGAACCAACCCATGATCTATGGACTCACTCTCTCCAAAGAGATGTCTCCCAAGACTGATTTGGAGAGAGCTCGCCTGCAAGGGATACCCTATGCTTCGGCAGTAGGCTCTATCATGTATGCGATGCTATGTACCAGACCCGATGTTGCATACTCACTAAGTGTAGTGAGTCGGTATCAAGCAGATCCTGGAGAGAGTTACTGGACGGCTGTGAAGAACATTCTCAAGTACTTACGAAGGACTAGAGACATGTTCTTGGTGTATGGTAACGGAGAACTCCGGGTGGAGTCCTTTACCGATTCCAGCTTCCAAAGTGATAAGGATGACTCAAAGTCGCACTCGGGATTTGTCTTTACCCTCAATGGAGGGGCGGTATGTTGGAAGAGTTCCAAACAAGATACCGTTGCAGACTCGACGATGGAGGCTGAATACATCGCTGCCAACGATGCTGCCAAAGAGGCTGTCTGGATGAAAAAGTTCATCACTGAACTTGGTGTGGTTCCATCCATTGAACATCCAATACCTCTGTATTGCGATAACAATGGAGCTGTGGCTTTGGCCAAGGAACCCAGATCCCATCAGAAATCCAGACATATTCTGAGGCGGTATCACCTGATCAGGGAGATAGTTGATCGCCGGGAGATCGAGGTCAGGAGAGTAGATACGAAGGACAACATTGCGGATCCACTCACGAAGGCCATTCCCCAGATACAGTTTGAGAGATTATTCGGGATGCTAGGTATGAGATACTACAGCAGCTGGCCTTAGTACAAGTGGGAAATTGTTAGTTATGTATATGCCCAAGAGGCCATTGTTGTACATTTGATGTATAGTATAATGGATGCTTGGATATATACAGAGAGGACTTGCTTGCTCGTCATGATAGTATGCTATTTGGTTTCACTTTATCTTAACATGTTGACTTGTATTGGTTTACTGTCTTTCTCTCACATGTTGATAAAGCCCTTAGGATCTGTACTCGACTACTGGGATTATGCTGAGATCATACTAGTGGGGCCACGGTAGTCGATGAGTACATCCTATAAATGTTCCTAGTCGAGGGTATATCGAGACAGGGCATCGATACACCAGAGTAGACTAGTGTATACGCATCTTGACCCATATGATGGGCGATGGATGATCCCATATCCATCGGTGTTTGACATCAAGGATGGTGTACGGGTGCTCAGTGGAGACTGGGTACACTGGACGGACTCGCCGAGAACTCCCAGTTGGTGATATACCACACGTCAGATGGCAGTTCTCCGGTGACACTGGTACAAGGTAGTCTGTAGAACCGAGATCGTCATAAAGTCTTGTGTGATTCCCACTGTGTTTTGATTTCCACCTTACCACGTCCAAGAAGGCGTGCAAAACGGTGGCTTTTGGGTACAGTCCTGAATCACATGGAGGCAATGAGCGATAGGAGGGGATTCGTCTCTCCCGGTATAGGGAGTTGATGTTGTGCTGTGTTCGATTGGCTATAACTGGAAGTCCCTGGCCAGGGCTGATATAGAGATTTACTGGTAAGTGTTACTAGTAGTTTCTCGACCTGTTATGAGCCTCACATCGACACGACTTATCGGTTACTGGGTTCTGACGTTTACCACCCCTAGACCTGATATGCGACATATCAGACGAACAGACCGGACTGTACGGGAGTGTTACCGATTGGATTCACAGGAGAGCGCACAGGCTAGCTTGTTGATCTTCTAATCTCTCAATACCTGGGTGGCTGTTACGTTTAGCTGACCGCTTGCAGCTTGTGGGTGTTTGATATGATCATCACCTGCTACCGGCGTATTGACGATTCTTTAGAGTCCTACACAGAGGTTTCTTGGCTCAGGCGAAACGGAGTAGAGGCACATATGTAATATGTGCAGGACCGAGGATAATGCGATATGAGATACCGTATTATATTCTCGAGATATTTTGATATGAATCGAGACATCGGATCAAGTGTTAATTCGATGAATCGGTACATGATATATTAGCCGGTTATATTCGATATAGCCGGATCGTTGGATCAAGTGTTGATTCGATGATTTAATATATAATAATATATATGATATATTGTATTACATTATCTAATATTGGCTCACTTTATTATTTCATTTTCTCACTGGATTAATACATTGATATATATGCGATATATGTTAAATGTATTATTTTCTTTTGTTGCAAATATATAATATATATGTGATATATATTATTGTGACATGATATGATTTATTATTAAACATGTTTAAGGATGATTAAATGGGATTAGGGTTTGATTAGGGTTAGCTTCTTCTTGCACATTCTAGAAGCTTTTCCTTTTGTCTTGGTTAAGATATTATGGTTGATACTTATCCTTAATCTAACCAAACCCTAACTCTAGTTTATTCTCTACAGACTCTTAGCCACTCATCCTTGACCATGGTTGATATATCAATCATATACATTTCTTTTCTATTCATCACAAAAGGAATTATCTTTTCATTATCATCTTCTTCTCTCTTGAGTTAAAAAGAAAAAGCTTACTAGAAATTCCATTTGTGATGATAAATTGTGAGAAAGTGAATTAAAAAGAAAGCATAAATACTACTCCCTCATCCTCATCTCATCTAGCCCATGAGATTAGGGTGTTCATCTCTATAGAGTGAGAAAGCTTGGGTTTTTGCAACTTCGACGTAGATCATCGATCATCGGAGATTCGGAACACTTCAAGCTAGCATGGATCGTTCGAGTCGTGGAGCCTCTCTTGAGTCCGGGAGATCGTGGATCGCGGCAAAGGGACTTCTACTCGGAGCTTGTGAAGTGAAGGAGCGGACTACAAAGGTTGTAATCCCTCACACTTAGATAAAAAATTGTTATCTTGTATGCTAAACCTTAATAATCTAGCAAAGATCCCGTCTTTGGGTTGTTCGGCACATGTAGAATTTTATTCGGGCATGTTTGATGCTTTATGAACCTTCACTAGTGTGCCTAGGAACCCTACAGTGGTATCAGAGCCTAGCTAGAGTATTAGGCGGCGTGTTTACGAAGTTAAAACTCCGATCGAACCCGAACCGACAAAATTTACCCCCTCTCTGGAAATTTTTCAAAATCTGGGATTTTTCTGAATTAAAAATACCTGAAAATACAGCAATGAAAACTAAGAATTACGGTGAAACAATAATCCCCTGATCCGTACAAACCGCCGCGGAACCGCGGCCGTACCTCGTTGGGCCGCGGAACCGCGGCGGCATAAAGAGATCAGGGCCTCATTTTTGCACAGTAATTCATATTTATCTGGTATATATTTTATGGGTATTTTTATTCTAACTCAAGTGTTGAGTATTCTGGGGTTTCTTTTGTAATCATAGATTCGATCGAAAAATTTAAATTCGTTTTTATTTCCGGATATTTAGAAACTGTTAAACTATTTGAACGGATATCCTTAACTCACTTTTTCCCGGCACGGCAAAGTTTCAAGTGTTGAATTTTTATTGGGTTTAAATCTTTCGGAAAAATTGTACAAGTTAAGCGGTGGACCCTCTAGAAGACAACAAACCTTAACTCGATTATGTGACCATCTTGAACTGCCTTTTGAACCTTCGGGTTTGGGGCATTACGGCGTGCCACATGTGAGGCGTTGGCTTGACCCTTCTACGGCTGGATCACTGGTACTATGACATATTCTGGGATTATTTGAACTCCGTTCAAGTGTTGAGAACTTTGGGAAATTTTGGGTATTTGATTATCTGTTCGAAAAGTTTAATACTGTCTATTTATCTGGAATGTGATACAATATGTGGAATTCATAGAGTTAGGCATAAAATGCGGAGTATGTGATATTTCGGATTTACGATGTCTAAAGTGATTGTGGATTCCAAATATTGTAGTTTTACACTTTCTTTTCTGTGACCGTAAGTGTAGTATGTAGTTGTATTGCCGGTCTTCGTTGCTATACATCGGCGACAATCGGTGTATGCATACTTACTTACGTTGATGATATGTGATATTATGTGTTGCTGAGATATGATGTGCAGGATTGTCGCGATTGAATAGCCGGGGTTTTTATGTGAGATGAGAGTTTTATATTTTCATTCATGTAAATTCAGTTGTAATGTAATATTCTTTTATTTGGGGCACTTCCAGGTTGAGGTTGATGCCACCAGTGTTGTATATTATTTACTTTTCCGCATTAGGATGGACCCAAGGTGGGGAGCACAGGTGACCGGGTTCTGGGGTTCTGGGGTTCAGTGGGAGGCCATCTCGAGGAGTCGAGACCGGGTCTCCTAAACTCCAGAATTGGTAGGGTCGCTTGCCGCTCTCGTAGGGGTCCAGGGTGTGGGCCTGGCTATTCATCGCGACTGTGGAATCCGTATTTTCTATTGTTGGTTAAATACTAAATACGGACGTCCTAGTATATCCCACATTATATCTATGTTTCTGCTGCGATATCTGTGATGCGATCATTTGATATGTTCTGATGGATACAGTATATAGTATATATGATATATTATATAGATGTTACTTATGTTTTACACCCGCACTAGCCCTGCCCTGCTCTATCGTTAGTTACCTAACCTAACGGTGCACGAGGGGACATCGAGGCGAATGCGGATGGCATAAGTGTACGTCATATTTATCTGTGATGCTTAGGAAGCATAAGCTGATGGGTTTTTATTAATGAGATTAATAAAAAGAAAAGAAACCTAAAAGATGTTGTAGAATCAAAACTTTATAAAAAGGGTAGCTACAGTTTTGCTTTGCATAGTGGTATATATGATATACCCTGCACCTTATTCGATGAGGAAAGAGCCGAGATCCCTTCACCGGGAGTGACCTCTTTAGCGAAACTGGCAGATGCTACAAAACTCGGTTTTACTTTTGATTGCTTTTAGAGTTTTGCTTTGCACAGTGATATATATGATATGTCCTGCACCTTATTCGATGAGGAAAGAGCCGAGATCCCTTCACCGGGAGTGACCTCTTTAGCAAAACTAATGAAAGCCTAAAAAACACTCCATTTCAAATTTTCACTTGATTCTACGACGATATCAAGTTCATTACGCAATAGGTTTTCAGAAAAACCTGTCGTAGCCCTCCGTCATTTCAGATAAAGACTATTTAGTATTCGTGTTGCATTTGTTGACCTCTGTCAAGGCGTAGTGTGCGGTAGCTAACTAGTAATTATCTGTAAAGCATGTGATGTGATTGGATTAGGGTAGTCGTACGACCTTGTTGACCTCTGTCAAGGGTCGTGCGAGTGGGTTTGATTCAATCAAGAAATGACGGGTTGAACTTGACTAGTGCACTATGGTTTGTTGACCTCTGTCAAGGTCATGGCACACTAGGGGCAAAATATTATCGGGAATTTCAAGTGTTGAAATTTGCAATAAGATTGCATACCTTCTATGAGATAGTTGGATCCCGATACCCACTGCGAGTAAGAGTTACTCCTGGGAGAGTTTTACACAGAACAATTAGTCGATCAAGTAGGTGTCTAGAAAAGTGTTAACGGGGTTACGCCTCTGGGAAAACGAGGTTTACAATATCCGTACAGTCCGGTCCGTTCGTCTATGAGTATCGCATATCCGTACAATCCAGAAACCCTTAGAATCTTTGCTTGAATACCGGCATTGTGATGGCAGTCACACGTGTGGGGCTGGGTAGTCTATAAGCACATCCTTATACAAGTCCCTAGTCATTGGATTATCGAGACGGGGCGTCGATACTCCGGAGTAGACTAGTGTATACGCTTCTCATCCCAGCTGGGGATATGGTCTGTCCCACAGCCATTAGTACGACGTACTAGAGTTGGTATGCAGGTGCTCATTAGGTTATGAGTTACACTGGAAAGGACTCGTCGGGAACTGCTTGTTGGTATTATACTTATCGTAAGGTAGCAGTTCCCAAGTTTCATGAGTACATCTTAGTTCGTTGACTTGCCATCGTTACTTCGTCTCGAGTGTGTTCCTACTCCACTTTGATTACTACCCTACCACGCTCAAAGGAGTCATGCAAACAGGTAGTATTTGGGTGTAGTCCCGAACCACTTAGAGACAGTAGAGATCAACTATGATTCGTCTCTCCCGGTATTAGGGGTTGATATCACACAGTGTTCGGAAAGCCATTACAAAAAGTCCTTGGCCAGGGCAGTCGAGAAATACTGGTAAGGTACTCCAGTAGTTTCTCAGTATGTATTGGGCTCTCCTCCGACACGACTTTTCGCACTGTTAGGGGTCTAACGTTTACCATCCCCCTAGGCCGGTATGAGAGTATCTCATACGAACAGACCGGAATGTATGAAGATTGTCACCGATAGGCTCAGTAGGAGTCCAGATGCGTTTGCTCATCGACCTTCTTATTTACAGATACCTGGGTAGCCATTACGTGCAGCTAGTACCGCTGACGGACTTGTGGTTAAACCCTCTGTCAGCATATTGTCGAGTCTTTAGAGTCTCACACAGAGGGTTTCCCTTCTTCTGGCAATTGATGTAGACGTCGTATGGTTTTACGACTGGGCTTCAATCACGTACGTGTACTTGTACACGGATATTGAGCGGGCAAACAATACTGGTAGGCTTTGGTTTAATCCGGATCCTAGTATTGTATTATTAGATTGTTATCGTCTCAGTGTATCCGTATTTTTTGGAATACGGATACTGGTATGTATATACGGTGATGGGCATTCTTGTAATTTGTTAAGGTATGCTTCTAGAAGGAGCCACCTCATTATTGGTATTATCCATTTTCCAAATGGATTAATGAGGTGGAAATGGAGGAGACTTTATGAAGCATGGTGTAAATAATGGGATTGGATTATTTTATTTGGTTTGGGTTCATTATTGAGGCATGACACATATATTCTATTATGGTTTATTCCATGGCTCAATAAGTGAGTTCATTTTTGTTAGCCATTATATATACTTACCCATTCTCTACACTTAGTTTTTGATGGTTTTCATTTTCTTCTCCTCATTCTCTCTCTTGAGTTCCTTCATCTCCTTCTTCTTCAACACAAACCCTAACCTTCACATTTGTTGTGAGCCTAGGGTTTAGTGAGACAAACAATCCATTTAGACTTTCTACATCTCTTAGGATAGTTGGTTTAGCGAACCATCTACCTTAGTTACCTTATTTAGAGGTTGAAGCTTGGAGCACATTCTCTCACGGTGGATCATCTTTGACGCAAGAAGGTCGATGGAGCATGTCCGATCCGATCACCGAGGAGCCTTGGAGAGGAGCACTAAAAGACCCGAAGGACCGTATCTTGTAGGTATAACCATTCTACAGAGTAGTTAAACCTCTTGATAGATTATATAGTTAAGACTTTAGTAAAGATCTTGGAGTTTTAGCCGGTGTTGCATAATCGAACATAATCGTTTTTGAAAATTCCGCCTCCCCGTGAACCGCGGGGTGCGCGACATCGGCTTACAGTTGTATGATATAGTGGATGCTTGGACATATATATAGAGGAATTTCTTGCTCGATATGATGGTATGTTATCTGGTTGCTCTTTATCTTAACATGTACACTTGTATTGATATACTGTCTCTCTGATACATGTTGATGAAGCCCTTAGGATGTAGGCTTGACTACCAGGACTATGATGTAGATCATACTAGTGGGGCTTGTGTAGTCCACAAGCACATCCTTTAACAGTTCCTAGTCGAGGGAATATCGAGACAGGGCATCAATATTCCAGAGTAGACTAGTGTGTACGTTTCTTAACCCTGTATGGGGCGATGGTTGATCTCATAACCATTGGTGTTTGACATCAAAGATTGTACACAAGTGCTCATTAGAGAATGACACCGAACATGACTCATCGAGAACTCCTAGATGGTACCATACCTATCATCAGATAGCAGTTCTTTGGTGACGCTTATACAGGTTAGTTTGTAGAACCGAGATCGTCATAGTGTCTTGTGTGGTTCCCACTGTGCTTTGATTTCCTCCCTACCACGGTACAAAGGAGTCGTGCAAACAGGTGGATTTTGGGTACAATCCCGATTCATATGGAGGCAGTGAGCGATAGGAGGGGTTTCGTTTCTCCCGGTATTGGAAGTTGATGTTGTGCTATGCTCGATTGGCTATAACTACAAGTCTCTGGCCAGGGCTGATAAGATTTATTGATAAGTGTTATTAGTAGTTTCTTGAATGGTTATAGGACATACATCAGCATGACTTATCAAGTTACTGGGGTCTGACAATTCCACCCCCGGACTCGATATGCGACATATCAGACGAAGAGACCGGACTGTATGGTATGTGTTGCTTATAGGCTTTATGGGAGTTTGAATAAGTTTGCTTGTTGATCTTCTATTCGTTCAAAAGTTGGGTAGCCGTTACGTCCAGCTAGTACCGCTGATGGCTTATGGGTATCTGATGTGATCATTACCTATTGCTGGCGTATTGAAGAGTCTTTAGAGTCCCACACAGAGCTTTCCTAGCTCAAGCGAAATGAAGTAGGGCACATATGGAGATATGTGCGGGAGCTTGATTAAATACGAGTATGTGATATCGTACTCTAATCTGGTGATATTTGATATCGGTTAGGTTATATGTGATATAACTGAATTATTGAATCATGTGTTGATTCATTGATTTGTTTTATGTATATATATTTGATATTGACCGGTTATATATGATATGACCGGATTATTGAACCAAGTGTTGATTTAATAATTTGATATACATATAAATGATATTAGTCAGATAAATATTATATAACTGGATTATTGAATCAAGTGTTGATTTAATAATTGGATATATATTTATATATTTGATATATATATATCACATTTAAATATATATATATTAACTAATATTAGCTCACTGAAGATTTTCTTTTCTTCAAATACATACATATATATATATATATATATTAATATATGTATTTAAATATTGTATCATGGTTGATGATACATAGAACATAGGTGTATAAGAATTACACATATGCTAATGATTATTGGGATGATTTTCTTTTTAAGTAAAAACAAAAATGTGTGGAAATGAGTCATGGCTTTGGATGCTTGGAGAAGTATTGAGATGCCATGACTCATCTCCTCCTTTTTATTTTACTCTTAGATATTTATTCGTCCCAACCTTATCTCTAGCACATGGTTCACACACTCACACACCCAAGTTCATCTTCTTCCTCAATTTCTTCTCTAGATTTTTCTTGAGTCAAAGAAAAGAAAAGAGAAAAAGATTTCTAAGTAAGAAAATCTCCTACTTCATCAATCTACACTAATCTAGCCCATTAGTTTAGCTTGTTTGCTTCACTAATAACTTGATTAGTGAAGAGTTAGCTTGAGTGAAAGAGACTTCAAGGTGGATCATCTTCGGTATCGAAGACTTTGTGCAAGCTCAATTCTTTCTTCAAGTGGAGTTAAAGAAGAGTTCTAGGGACTACTACTTGTTTCTTTAAAAGTGAAGGACCAGTCTACAAAGGTTGTTAACTCTCTTCACTTAGTATAGAACTTATATTCTTGCTACAAAACCCTAATTCTCTAGTTCGATTCTTGTATGGTATGTTTTAGACCTTTAGATTTTTTTAAATTGTAGACTTGATACATGTTCCCCGCCGAAACGCGGAGACGCGACCGTGCAGGTCCGTCTTGCCTGAATTTCGGGGCAGATGCTAATTGGTGCTATCCATCCACCTTTCCGAAGGTGCCAAGTTGATTTATGACACCATGTATCGAAGGTTTAAACGGATGCGGCCGATGTAGCTGACTTCATCATATTCCCCCTCATCTGAGGGGTTTTTGATTGTGGGGACGCTCTTCCCTCCAGGCGCAAGTCCCTGCAGTTAATTACGCTACCGCATCGCGGTAACCACTTTCTCCTTCTCTAGATGGTCACATCGTGTCGTGTGTGTTGTTTTGTTTTTGGTTTCCCGTGGATTGTATACGGAGACTAATTTATGTTGTCGCCCGTAGGGCGTGGATTAGTCTAAATCCGTATTTTCTTAGATTTGGGTTTGGGGTTTGGATTTAAGGATACGTTTGTCTTATTTGGGACTAACATCAACTTAAATATTTGTTAAGGATACGTTAGTCTAATTTTAGACTAAGATCAACTTAACGGGATCGTTTAGATCCAACAAAAGAATTTGGACTCTATTGTTTAGTTTAGGGACTTTGCGGTCGATTACCAGTTTAAGGACATAGTGGTCCAATGTTAGTTTAAAGACATCTCGGTCCATGGGTTTTAAAGGACCCCACAGTCCGAGGTTAAGGACATCATAGTCGATGAGTTTAAAGACATCACAGTCAAGGTTAAGGACATCATAGTCCGTGAGTTTAAAGACCTCACAGTCAAGGTTAAGGACATCATAGTCCATGGGTTTAAGGCCCCACTGCCCAGGTTAAGGACATCATTGTCCATGAAGTGTATGGTTGTCGGGACCCGTCACCTCTGTGAAGACGTTGAAGGATTACAACGACAAATATCAGAGGAGTTCAGAGATGTACCCTTAAACCGATGTTGATTGAGAGACCTGTAGTCCAATTAGGATAAAGATCTGTGATTTATGAGCTTATGAACTCAATTAATCTGAATTGAGGACTTATGGCCAATTTGGGCTAAGTCCATTCAATTACAATGTTCAACATTTGTTTTTGAGTTGTTAGATGTTTGCTTGAGCCCAATCCCTTAGAAATGCTAAGCATTGGTTTGTTCTCTGACAATGTTTTGTCTTTAGTTGAATGCTGTGCATTTATCATAGCTCCAGGCTTATTCAAAGAACAGTTTATGTTCTGTCCAAGCGCACATAAAAGCATGTGGCGCACTTGGCACTAGCGCCGGTTGATGAGCGCAGTGCGCTATGGTTAAAGCGCTAATGCGCTTAGCGCTTTATGCCAGATATGAAGCGCTATACGCTTAGCGCTTTACGCTAAATGAAGAGCGCTGATGCGCTTTGCGCTAGATGTAGAGCGCTGATGCGCTATAGTTGAAGCGTTGAGGCGTTCGGCGCTGGTGCCATATAATGAGCGCAAAGCGCTTTTGGTAATGCAGCGCACACGTGAGGAGCACGTGGTGCGCTTAGCGCTGAGTGCTAGCCAATGAGCGCAGTGCGCTGTGTTTGTAGCGCTATGGCACTGCAGAGGTTTGCGCTAGATGAAGAGCACTAAGGCACTTTTAAATTAGGAGCGCTAAGGCTCTTCTTAGATTAGGAGCGCTAAGACTCTTCTTAGGTTAACTTTGCGCTCTGATGATTATCTTTTCTTTGATAAGAGTCTTTTTCTCAAGATTCTAAGAACAAAGTTCTTAGTGTATAGGAGACATTTCAATTTCTTTTTGATGAAAGGCTTTGCCTTTATGGATCTGTGATGCTAAGAGAATTGAATAATTCTCCCCCCTTTATAATGAGATGTTCATAATCTTTTTTGTGAAAGACAATTTGTCTTATAGATCTATGATCTGTGAAAGAAGTAAATACTTCTTTTTATATTGAGATGGTTTCGTCTTTCTATTCTTTTTACCCTGAAAGAAATTGTCTTCTTTTGCCGAGAGCTTCTTCTTCTTCCTGAGATTTTCTCAAAGTTTATGGGAGGTTCCTCTCCATAAGACTTAAAGTCTAGGGGCCTTTATATAGGGCAAGCTAATTTGTTCAATCGGTTAAGGAGATTTATACTTTCATTGATTTGGGAATTTCCCCACCGTTGGATCTTTGATCCAAGGGCTTCTGGTTTACAGAAGATAATCTTCTTGTTTTTAACAAAATTGAGAAATCATTCCTCCTTACAGAATTTGTTCTGTATTTTAGTGATTTTTAATCACCATTGGATCATTGATCCAACGGTGTTCCAAATTCAGGGCACAATCTTTTCTGTTTGGGAAGATTCAACAGAATTTCATTCTTGTTAATTGATGATTTAATCATATCCGTTGGATATTTAATCCAACGGTGAGGAACATTTAGTTCCAACGCTAGCGCTTATGCGCTCTGCCCATGGTGCGCTACTTGGAGCGCAGCATATCTAGCGCTCGCGCCTATGCGCTTTGCACTGGGTGCGCTAGTTGTAGCGCAGCGCTGTCACGACCCGAAAGTACGGAACATGACCGGCACTTAGGCTACGAACGTCTCAAGACGTACGTGCTCTAAGTAAGCTGAGCCTACAAATCCAAACCAAGAAAAGTAGTGGAGTGAAGGAAAAACCATATGTAAATCAACCAGTATGCAACATAATATACAACGCCTAAAGGCGAGGATCACAACAGAAAAGCGAACTCAACAACACGAGATCCACAGAAATATAACGCGCGACTCTATGGTCGAAAGAATAAACATCACTGGTCTCTATCTCAAATAAGTACATGTTTGGTTGATGGAACTTCTAGATACAACTGAAATATAATATACAATGTATAATGATGGGTATGATACAAATAACCCACCTACTAGCAAGTCACCTGAAAGAAGCTATGCCCGCAAAGCCGTAATGAAACCCGTACGGCAACACCTGCAAGAAACTGGGGCACAACGGTGGTGAGTTGCCAACTCGTGAGTAGAAAAAGATCTACGAACAGAAAATCACATGTATGAAGCAATCCTAGGTCATACGATCATAATATATAATCCTCAAATATATAACCAGCATTCTATAACAATGGCTAGGGTAACTATCTAACCCAAATGTAATCCCATCTGCCCTGTGTCAGTGTCCGTGCCTCAGGTAGCAATGTATCATATGAATGATGTATAAATGCATGAAAAGTATGATCAATGCAATCAAGTCAGTATGTGATCAATGTCTGTATATAGGTGGATCTCGTCCACGTGTCACCCAACGACAATAAGCATCATGCATGTAAATATGAGGATATAGTCAAACTCATGGAAAAACATCATGAAACCTGTGCCCAGCATCGGCACAAAACATAGCCTCAATCTCAATATATTAATGTCTCTGATAAGTCTCACTATCTGGGACGCCGTCAATCCAGACCGGCCCCTACTATCAATCTCAAGACCACGACGGTATCCTCCGGATATCCGACGCGTCAGGTAAAATCACTGGTCGGTAGTGCTCCCTTGCCAGGCTCAACGCCATCTCCCACGATCTTCTTGCCCCGGGATATCGCACCGGGCCCACCATGTACCCGCAATCGGCCTCATCCGCCTCCTCGAATCGGGTTTCACATGTCGCTCTCAGTGTTAGTTATATGTATGCCCTAGAGGCCATTACTGTACATTGGATGTATATTGTAGTGGATGCTGGGACATATATAGGTAGGACTTTCTTGCTCGACATGATAGTACGCTATCTGGTTGCTCTTTATCTTAACATGTATACTTTCTGTCTCTCTGTTACATGTTGATAAAGCCCTTAGGATGTGTACTCGACTTCCAGGGCTGTGATGCAGATCATACTAGTGGGGCCTGGATAGTCCATGAGTACATCCTTCAATGTTCCTAGTCGTGGGAATATCGAGACGGGGCATTGATATTCCAGAGTAGACTAGCGTATATCTTCTCGACCCATGCGATGGGCGATGGATGATCCCATATCCATTGGTGTTTGACATCAGAGATGGTATGCGGGTGCTCAGTGTAGACTAGGTACACTGAACGGACTCGCCGAGAACTCCCAGATGGTATTATACCTCACGTCAGATGGCAGTTCTCTGGTGACACTGGTACAGCTTAGTCTGTTGACCCGAGATCGTCATAGAGTCTTGTGTGTCTCCCACTGTGCTTTGATTTCCACCCTACCACGGCTCTACTAAGTTGTGCAAACAGGTGGTTTTTGGGTTCAGTCCCGATTCACATGGAGGCAATGAGCGATAGGAGGGGATTCGTCTCTCCCGGTATTGGGGGTTGATGTTGCGCTATGCTCGACTGGCTATAACAGGAAATCCCTGGCCAGGGTTGCAGTGATATACTGGTAAAAGTTATCAGTAGTTTCACGAATGTTATGAACCCTACGTCGGCATGACTTATCGAGCTATTGGGGTCTGACGTTTACCACCCCTAGGCGAGATATGCGACATATCAGACGAACTGACCGGACTGTACGGTAAGTGTTACTGGTTGGATTCACAGGAGTGTGAGCGGGCTTGCTCGTCGATCTTCTGATCGCTCAATACCCGGGTGGCCGTTACGTTTAGCAGACCGCTTGCGGCTTGTGGGTGTTTGATATGATCATCATCTGCTGCCGGCGTATTGACGAGTCTTTAGAGTCCTACACAGAGGTTTCCTGGCTCAAGCGAAACGAAATAGGAGCGCATATGAGATATGTGCGGGACCGAGAATAATGCGTGTATGTGATACCGTATTTCATTCTCGCGATGTATGTGTCGAATGGTTGTATGCGATATAACCTAGTTATCGAATCAAGGATTGATTCGATAAGCCGATACATTGGATACTAGTCGGTTATATACGATATGACCGGATCGTTAAATCAAGTGTTGATTTAATGATTTAATGTATAATTATATATTTGATATATTACTTTGCATTAACTAGTATTGGTTCACTTTAAATGGATTTACTCACTTGGTTTGTGCACATTGTATATGTGATATATTTTGTGCACATGATTGTATCATGTTTGATGATACATTCTAGCTTGGGTTTGTGTAAAGAATTGACCATGGTTATATGAATGGTTAGGGTTTCATTTTATTTACTTATTCATTTATTTATTCTTTTTGTTTATTTTGGCAAAAGAAAATGATAAAGATAAATGTGTAAGTCTACGCTAGCGCCCCGACAGTCTACAGACGCCAAATGCGGAACAAAAAACTTTTAACTGGCGCTATCGTATACTTTAACCCGGATCTGCCATTATTGCTAACTAACAAACTGTAAAGAGTGTAGAAAGGTTATACCGAACGATCCGAGTCCTTCGTTCTTTAACCATCATCCCACGCTCCGTTGTGGCTGCTCCGATCTCTTCGATCTCCGATCTGCTCGTCCAGGTGGCACCACGTCTCTGATTCTTTAAACGGGCTCCCGCCTCTGACTTGAGGCAACTCGATCGTCAAGTTTGCTAAAAGAGACGACCAAGAATGATGTAGAGAATAAGTAGATGACTTTGTCTCACTTCGTCCAAATCCGTGGACGATCGGTTAATGAAGTTGCCGAGGGAATTGGGTGATGGAATGAAATGAACTGTAAAATTCCATACACCCCAAAATCTATCATAATCTTTTCAAGTGAAACATCAAGTGAGTGAGAGAGGGAGGAGAGAGAGGGGCCGGCCATATATAGGTAGAGGGAGGTGAGTGTAGGAGAGAAGAGGGTAACCTTAAGAAGCTTCTCACTCAAAATATCAAGAACAAATATCCTTAGCTAAACAAGAATCATTAGAGCTAAAGCATGACTCACTTAAACACCTCATCAAGACATTAATGCAACCAATGAAAACTCAACACCAATTAATCCTAGTCACCTCATCTAGAATCTTCTAGAACACTGACTCACCTCAACTGAAGAAAAGATAAACCCGTCTTGAACCAAATGTTAAAAGACGGCTGATAGAAAACTGGAAACTGGCAACTTCCAAAAGTGATCCTGAAACGACTTTCAGGATAACCCCGAAACCGTATAAATATACCCGCATTTGTATTACGACCGAATACAAATGCAACTGAGACAAAGATATTATATCTACTCAATATAATAGTCGGATCCGGCTTAAACCAAAGCCGACCAGTATTATCTGCCCGAAAAATAACACGTGCGTAAACGCACGTGATTTTTCCGAACCCTGCCATAATACCATACGGCCTCTACAACGTTTCGCCCGAACTTGGGAAACTGTCTGTGGGGGACTCTAATGACTCGTCAGTACCCTGGCAGTGGGTTTAACCACAAACCGTCAGCGGTACTAGCAATGCGTAAAGGCTGCCCATGGACTGACCTCAAGGGATGCCGATGAGCGAACTCATCCGGAAAACCCTACTGAGCCTAACAGTGACAATGTATATACAGTCCGGTCCGTTCGTCTATGAGTATCGCATATCTGCCTCGGGGGCTAGTAACGTCAGACCCCCAATAGCAGTATAAGTCGTGTCGGAGTGAAGCCCAATCACACCCTGAGATACTACTGGAGTACCTACCAGTAAATCTCCTGCCATGGCCATGGACTTTGTGTAATGGCTCTCCTAGACACAGCACGACCTCGCCCCCAATACCGGGAGAGACGAATCCCCTGCCGATCCGCTCACGTGCCTCCATATGGCTCGGGACTGTACCCAAAAGCTACCTGTTTGCACGACTCCTTTGAGCCGTGGTAGGATAGAAATCAAAGCACAGTGGGAACTCACACGAGACAAATGACGACCTCAGGTCGATGAACTAACCTGTACACATGTCACCAGGGAACTGCTATCTGACGATATGTATAATGCCAACTAGCAGGTTCCCGGCGAGTCCTGTCCGGTGTACTCATAACCCAATGAGCACCTGTATACATCTTAGGTGATCCAACTGACACCAGTGGCTTGTGAGACCGGCCACCGCCCCTCGTCGGGGTCTCGACTGTACACACTAGTCTACTCCGGAGTATCGATGCCCTGTCTCGAAACTCCCACGACTAGGGACTACAATTAAGGATATGCATATAAACCACCCAACTCTCACGTATATGATCGCCATCATATTGTTGGTAGTAAAGCAAGATCCTAAGGGCTCTATCAAAGTGTAACATGTAATCAGTCACCTGATCATGTACACGACTGATAAAGGCAAACCAGATAGCATACTATCATCTCGAGTAAGACTGTCCTACCGGTATAGGTCCTCCGCAATCATTGCAATTACGTACCTGTGATCCAATAATTGACTATGAGGGCACTATCTCCAACAATCTCCCATTTGCACTCAAGGCTAATTATTGCGATGTCGACTACTCACAGCCCGTGTGAAACCGAACATCCAACTACTCTACTAATCAGTATCACAAAGCCCGTTTATAAAACTATTGTGTTCGAGAAATAGCCTTAGTGAGTGGATCCGCCTAGATGTTTCTTTCTATATCTCTCTTAATCTCAAGTTCGCGGAGAAAGCCATCTCCCGAATTGAGTAATACCTGTCTTAGAATATGTCTGGATATCTGATGGGACCTAGTTCATAAATGAACTCCAAATCCAAACTTCTTAGACTGTATCGATCACTGAACTTAATCAGTATCCGGCATCATGCCTCCCACAGTATTCTCTTGGACCACCTGTCCATAATACTATCCCTTTTCGTCAGAGGGAAAAACTATAACTCTGACAATCACTCTGTCATCCATGTCACCTTTGAAGCCTGGAATGATAACCGTCTCCCGAAAGAGGCTGTCGTCATCAAATCCGTAGAACATGTACTTATGTTCTAAAACTGCTTCCTTATATTTCTCCAGGATTGGATTAATACAAACTTATTGCATCTAGTGCAAAACCAACATTTGGTGTGGTACTTGACATCTCATGATTGACTCAATTGCCTAAGCAAGTGATCTGCCAATCATGCACATCCCTCTCCCCTTTAGTCTGTAAGACACCTTTAGAGAGGGTGACTCCATCACCTGCAGGTACACCACCATGCCAGGAGTCAACTATTCCAAAAACCATTAGAATATCTGTCAAAGTACCCACTTTGGGAAACTACCCAAATCCAGATCTAAAACCATAGATCTAGAAACCAGAATGTCAAATATTATATCCATATCCAGTCTGGAGAAACAACCGTGTGACGACCACAGTACAACCGATCGTAGTATAGGAATTTTACTTCCTACTCTATGTATGTCATCCAGATACCATGACATCACACCCTACTACCTTCTTAACAGATCCATCCCCTATTCTGATTGAAGTCAAAACCATGACTGTCACATCAAAATTAGATGATCTATCTCCGCTATTACTGCTCAAGTCTATAAATAGACATAAGCTACTTGCCCACTATGCTTCCGCTGCTCCCACTGACTACGACAACCCTCCTACCTGGTCTCATATCCTGGAACAACAGTAGTGTCAAGTCTGGGTAGATAAGAACCTCCCTGTCACCGTCCTTGAGGCTACCGGAGTACCTCTCGGGTGTCTGAGGTTACCCACCAAATCTGCGGAGTGGCTATTGGAATGTCAAACCTGATTGAATATATAGGTCCTATTAAATTTTCCATAATCGTTCGTGGTTCTGGAATCACTTCCAGTTCTACCATACTCCCACTACTGTTTTCTGAAAAAGATCCATTTTTACTAAAACTGTGGCGAGTCAAGAACAATATCACTATTGATCTTTCAAATGGTAGAATATCAACCCTCGTCATAGTCAGGGTCAACCCACAAACAGCCTTACAGAAACGTGCCCTGAGTTATCCAGAGTCTGGTTTTAAGCATAAGCTGGACAACTCCCTGTACCTTAATATCTTTTAAGGTACGATCTATTCTATATCCAATATAGAAACTTTGGCACTAATTTAATTGGAACCAGATTCAAATCATGCAACTGTCTCCAGTGCATATCAACTTAATGAAAAAGGCTAATCAGCATTACTCAACTTAGGAATCCATCCAATTATGAGTAACCTGAAAGAGAAACACGTTTCTCAAAACCATCACTATCATCTGAATACCAATCACAAGAATCTACATCTTCGATCTCTTTGAAGAATCCCGATACTTGTGATACCTGGTTCTCTACTTTATTTTTATACCCACAACTTCTCAAAACTTAGACCTTGTATTTCTACGAAACACTCGTCTAAATACTAGAGAAGTTATAAGTAAACAGAACATAGTACGAGGACCTACCCCTTTGTCCTGATGGACACTGGACAACATACAATACTCTGTATAAGTCCGCTGAGTTTAAACAACTCAAAACCTGTGCGTCGTAGGTTGAAAACTGTACCCTGGCGATTTCCTCAAATATCACCAATTACAACGAATTCCGATATAATGAGGATGATCACCTAATTCCCAATATCTTACTCCTACTCACCATCTGTAAAACCATACAGATATGAGAATGAAACCTGGTAAATACATACCCTTGGAGTAAGTGTCTAATCGGGAAAATAGTTTTTCTTTTAACAATGCACTGAAACATGAAAATGTTTCGTAGGGGTATCCTGGTATTCATAGCAATGCCTCTTCCATAATCCAATTCATGACTTCAACCGTATATTTTATTGCCATCTCTCCAAATCCCTTTATTTGTCTTTAGTCGTTACCTTCTGTACACCATCGTTAGGCTAAATGGTTTTCTTCCTTCCCTACCGTTCGGCACCAGCCTATGGTTTGGAAGAAGACTATCCAGTAAGCATAATAGGTGTACCCTCCTAAACTAAGGAGTACTCGCATCTCGAGAGAAGGTGACGATAAAAGACAACTGAAAAATACCTTATTCTTTTAAAGGTGAAATAGGAGCGGCGATGAAGTACGCGGTTTTGGTCGTGAATGATATCAGTCGCAATTTACTTTGCCCTCTTTCTAATCCCTTTATTTTGTCTTTACATATTACCTTCTGCACACCCTAGTTAGGCTAATTGGTTTTCTTCATTCCCTACCTTTCGGTACCAGCCTATGGTTTGGAATAAGACTATCCAATAAGCGTAATAGGTGTACTCTCCTAAACCAAGGAGCTCTCGCAACCTGAGAGAAGGTGATAATAAAAGACAACTGAATAAACCAATTCTATTTCTCCTGAACCTGGATCCATCCTCGAAGAAGTCCCTTCGAGTTCGTATATAACCATACGATGGCTCTATCCAATGGAAGTGGATATCCGTAGTAATACAGGTGTTCTGAGAAATTCAAAGGGTAAAAGAAGGAGTGGCAATGACTTATGCAACTCAGACAATCCAAAAGCCAGTATTTTAAGAAGGTTCGGTCAACCTGGTCACTGAGTCATAGTCTAGGGTCGGTCAAAGGTCGCTGCCAAAGAGAGAGAGAAAAGAAACACTCTGCGTGCACTCTAACCTAGATCAGAATGGTCATCACTTTATCTAATCCGGAAACCTCCCACCGTCCTGTCAAATTCTCCTCCAAACCTAAAGAAGAATCAATCGGGATCACCCGAAGAGTAAACCAACTCATCAGTGGGAATCGGGATCCAACTCTCATCGCATGATAACGTGATGGAATGCATCCACATTACTCATACTCCAGAAGGTATGCGCATACTTGGCAAGTTTCAGTTTCTTTAGAAACTCCCGATATTGTTTTTGCCCCATGCTCTTATAACCTTGGCGTTGGTCAAAATGTCATAAGTCACATGCCAAGTTCTACCCGTCACTATCTTGTCAATTTGAACCCACCCGCACATGCCCTTGACGTTGGCCAAAATGGCAGAATGACTGTCCCAAACTAACTCATCTATCAATGCAACAATTGAATACCCAGCAGCTACCAAACACTATGCCTTGGCGTTGGTCAAAATACATAGCTTGAATACTACTGAATACCCAAAAGAAGTGACGGAGGGCTACGGCTGGTTTTTGGCGAAAACCTTTAACGTAGTGAACTTGATATCGCTGAAGGAACCTGATAGCTTTTTAAAATATAGTGGCGAAAACCTTTTGCTAAAGAGGTCACTCCCGGTAAAGGGATCTCGGCTCTTTCCTCGTGGAATGAGGTGCAGGATATTCCACTGAATACCGCTATGCAAAGAAACATGTAATCGACTATAGTGAAGTTATTACCCTGACGCAAACTTCTTCCCAAGGGGTCAGTCCCGGTGAAGGGATATCAGCCCTTGCCCCGTCGAATGAGGTGCAGGATATTCCACTGAATACCGCTATGCATAACAAAAGGAAATGTCTTTGTAACAACACTTTTTAAATTTGTTCCAACAACTGCAAACAGGTTTGTTTTACTTTGCATTGATCAGAATCAACGCAGTCCCATCAATTAATCACACCAGAAAAGAACGAAAATAAAATGTACGTATATGCCATCCGCATTCGTCACTGGGTCCCGTCATCACCCGTTAGGTTACTTACTAACGACAGAGCGGGGACTGGACTAGAGCGGGTGTAAAACATATACAACATCTAATAGTATATAAACCAATATACAATAATCTCTCCAGGCGTGATAGTATGCAACATTACAGAAAAGTAATAAGCATCACAGAACAATACAGATAATCTGGGATCCCCGGGTTTCACAGAGCCGCTGCTGAAACCCGACGTTCCCCTGTCGTGTGGATAGCCTGTGCAATGAAACCTAGACCCCTACGGGTGCGGCAAGTTACCCGCCAAAACCTGAAGTGAGGCAGCCCCCTACAGCATAGTGAATGGACCACCCAGCACTCCACGGAATCCGGTAATCTTGGGCACCCCTCCTTGGGTCAACCTGTACACCCTACGAGTGCGGCGAATAGTCTGCCAATTCTAGAGTGGGGCCCCTCTGCCTCTCAAAGCCATGAGATGCGGACCCGTTGCCCCCCAGAACCCGGCTATCCGTGCACTCCGTCGCGGGGCAAAACCTAGTACAGTAATGAAAAATAGTACAATAGGTACATCGACCGCAACCTGGTCGTGCCCCAAAAGAATATTATACAACAGGCAGTGACGACAGTCCACAAGTTGGACGCTCGCCCCGCAATATCAAATGTACAAATAAACTCAAACTGTACTACCATTGCACACTGCTATCCACCACGACAAATCCGCAACATCACAGCACAAAACAGAACATCAACGTGAATATCACGTTCGCAAACCCGTCTAAAAGAACTATAGCAATCAAACGCGGTTTACCGATCAAATGACATTCCCGGTCGGAGATATAATGTAAGCACTGTAAACTAACATGTTTAAATTTCGATCGACCAAATATCAAGAAGTGGGCCCCACGACTTACTGGTGAACAGTAATAAAACCTGGGCCCAAATGATATATTCCAAAAACCCCAAAATCCAGAGAAGAACCCACTGTACAAATTTGGGAGCATGAGCTCACCAAGTGGCCGCGAATGCGCGGTCAAACCATGGGTTTGACCGTGTTTCCGCGGCGGTTTGGTGGAGTCACGTGCCCAAATTTTGTCGTGGTTCTTATAAAAGCCTGCACAGTTTTCTGAGACATGTGGAATATTTTTAGGACACCAT
Organism: Agapanthus africanus; assembly: GCA_030015575.1. NCBI lineage: Eukaryota > Viridiplantae > Streptophyta > Magnoliopsida > Asparagales > Amaryllidaceae > Agapanthus > Agapanthus africanus. The sequence goes on along the minus strand of JASDDO010000006.1, from coordinate 50,208,378 downwards.
TTAAAATCAACAGAAACTGTCAAGTTGGAATTTTGTAGTTTTCGATTTCCGGTTCGATCGATGTTTTAAACGCGTTAGCACAAGTTAGCATAGCAAAATGGTTAGGCTCTGATACCACTGTAAGTCTATGCTAGCGCCCCGGCAGTCTACAGACGCCAAATGCGGAACAAAAAACTTTTAACTGGCGCTATCGTATACTTTAACCCGGATCTGCCATTATTGCTAAACTAACAAACTGTAAAGAGTGTAGAAAGGTTATACCGAACGATCCGAGTCCATAGTTCTTTAACTATCATCCCACGCTCCGTTGCGGCTGCTCCGATCTCTTCGATCTCCGATCTGCTCGTCCAGGTGGCACCACGTCTTTGATTCTTTAAACGGGCTCCCGCCTCTGACTTGAGGCAACTCGATCGTCAAGTTTGATAAAAGAGACGACCAAGAATGATGTAGAGAATGAGTAGATGACTTTTTCTCACTTCGTCCAAATCCGTGGACGATCGGTTAATGAAGTTGCCGAGGGAATTGGGTGATGGAATGAAATGAACTGTAAAATTCCATACACCCCAAAATCTATCATAATCTTTTCAAGTGAAACATCAAGTGAGTGAGAGAGGGAGGAGAGAGAGGGCCGGCCATATATAGGTAGAGGGAGGTGAGTGTAGGAGAGAAGAGGGTAACCTTAAGAAGCTTCTCACTCAAAATATCAAGAACAAATATCCTTAGCTAAACAAGAATCATTAAAGCTAAAGCATGACTCACTTAAACACCTCATCAAGACATTAATGCAACCAATGAAAACTCAACACCAATTAATCCTAGTCACCTCATCTAGAATCTTCTAGAACACTGACTCACCTCAACTGAAGAAAAGATAAACCCGTCTTGAACCAAATGTTAAAAGACGGCTGATAGAAAACTGGAAACTGGCAACTTCCAAAAGTGATCCTGAAACGACTTTCAGGATAACCCCGAAACCGTATAAATATACCTGCATTTGTATTACGACCGAATACAAATGCAACTGAGACAAAGATATTATATCTACTCAATATAATACTCGGATCCGGCTTAAACCAAAGCCGACCAGTATTATCTGCCCGAAAAATAACACGTGCGTAAACGCACGTGCATTTTCCGAACCCTGCCATAATACCATACGGCCTCTACAGCGTTTCGCCCGAACTTGGGAAACTGTCTGTGGGGGACTCTAATGACTCGTCAGTACCCTGGCAGTGGGTTTAACCACAAACCGTCAGCGGCACTAGCAATGCGTAACGGCTGCCCATGGACTGACCTCAAGGGATGCCGATGAGCGAACTCATCCGGAAAACCCTACTGAGCCTAACAGTGACAATGTATATACAGTCCGGTTCGTTCGTCTATGAGAATCGCATATCTGCCTAGGGGGCTAGTAACGTCAGACCCCCAATAGCAGTATAAGTCGTGTCGGAGTGAAGCCCAATCACACCCTGAGATACTACTGGAGTACCTACCAGTAAATCTCCTGCCATGGCCATGGACTTTGTGTAATGGCTCTCCTAGACACAGCACGACCTCGCCCCCAATACCGGGAGAGACGAATCCCCTGCCGATCCGCTCACATGCCTCCATATGGCTCGGGACTGTACCCAAAAGCTACCTGTTTGCACGACTCCTTTGAGCTGTGGTAGGGTAGAAATCAAAGCACAGTGGGAACTCACACGAGACAAATGACGACCTCAGGTCGATGAACTAACCTGTACACATGTCACCAGGGAACTGCTATCTGACGATATGTATAATACCAACTAGCAGGTTCCCGGCGAGTCTTGTCCGGTGTACTCATAAACCAATGAGCACTTGTATACATCTTAGGTGATCCAACTGACACCAGTGGCTTGTGAGACCGGCCACCGCCCCTCGTCGGGGTCTCGACTGTACACACTAGTCTACTCCGGAGTATCGATGCCCTGTCTCGAAACTCCCACGACTAGGGACCACAATTAAGGATATGCATATAAACCACCCAACTCTCACGTATATGATCGCCATCATACTGTTGGTAGTAAAGCAAGATCCTAAGGGCTCTATCAAAGTGTAACATGTAATCAGTCACCTGATCATGTACACGACTGATAAAGGCAAACCAGATAGCATACTATCATCTCGAGTAAGACTGTCCTACCGGTATAGGTCCTCCGCAATCATTGCAATCATGTACCAGTGATCCAATAATTGACTATGAGGGCACTATCTCCAACAAAATGAATGGTGGCTATGTTTGTTTTTAGTTGAAGATTCTTGAAGCATTGACTTAGTCACCATTCTTGTCTCATGCCTAATCCTAACCACTCATCTAACCTTAGTTAAATCTCTACACTAAACCATGGTTGAAGAAATGATAAGTATTCATTTTATTTTCCTTTTTAAAATAACTTATCATATCTTTTCTTCTTCTTCTTCATCTTGAGCAAGAAAGAAAAAGCTTGACCATCAATGGTGATTGATGAAAAAGTGTGAGAAATCCAAATCTAAAGTCTACCCACTTCCTATTTCTTCATCCTCTACCTTTTGCCAAGTTGTATAGGGTGTTCCCTTCACAAGTTTTCAAGGCTTGGTGAAGTTGGAGCTTGTTCTTGTGATGCCTCGACGTAGATCATCTTCGGCATCGAACCGACGATCAAGCCCGCCCATTTCTTCGATGAAGCCGATGCTAGAGTTCGGGATCCGACTTGGACAGCGGAGGGACCTCTTCACGGAGTCTAGGATGTGGAGGACCGGATCTACAAAGGTTGTAGCCTCTTTCCTTTAGCATTAAATTCGTTTACATGCTTGCATCGCCTATATATCTAGTTAACGATCCGTGTTAGGGTTTGTAGGCACCCGTAAAATTTGAATTGAGCATGTTTGATCACTTGCGAGACTTCATTAGTGTGCCTAGGAACCCTACAGTGGTATCAGAGCCTAGCTAGAGCCTTAGGCGATGCGTAGACGAAGTTTGAAACCCGATCGACCCGAAACCCTGACCTGCAAGTGCTCTCTGGACTTTTTCTAAAAACTGGGTTTTTTCCGAATTAAAAATTCCTACAAAATTCAGCAGGAAATTGTAAGAATTACTGTGCAAATACGACACTGTTTGGAGTTTAAACAGCCGCGGAACCGCGGCACGAGCATGGCTCGTGCGGCGGTTCCGCCGCCACTTGATGACGTCAGCCATACCAATTTGCACAGTAATTCCTATTTAACTGTGCTGAGTTCTCTGGGTATTTTTAAATTTTATTCAAGAGTTGAATTTTCTGGGGTTGTTTTGGGGATTCGGTGTTTCGATCGGAGTATCAGATTTTGTCTATGTGGCTTTCCGGATAAATTTTAGAATATGTTAAAAAGTTCGACCGGATATAAATACCCAATTTTTCCCCTGTCGGGAGATTTCCAAGTGTTGGATTTTTCCGTAGTTTAACGACGTTCTAAGTAGTGCAAGTAACGCGATGGACCCTCTAGAAGACAATAAACCTTAACTCGATTATGCGACCATCTTGAACTGCCCTTTGAACCTTAGGGTTTGGGGCAGTACGGCGTGCCACATGTGAGGCGTTGGCTTGACCCTTCTACGGCTGGACCATTGGTACTGAGGCACGAACTGAATGTTGTTAGACTTATTTCATGTGTTGAGCTGTATCGGGAAAACTTGGGTGTTCGATTGTTCGATCGGAAAGTTTAACATTTTCTATTTATCCGGAATGTGATACAATACTTGGAATTCGTAAATAGTTATGAGATAACTGAATGAATGTTATAAACATAGCAGTTTAGTCTCACTTGATCGGTTGCCACGGAATTTTGATGTGATCAAAAGTCCGTCGCAATCACGTAGCGTATGCGGATACTCGCCGGATAAACTTAATAGACAGCCTCACTCCATAGCCCCGACCAAGTGACTGTAGGAGAACCCCGTCGCCGAAAGCATCCGTTCGGGTGCTCGCGGCAGCGGTGTTCCGCCTTGGTGCACTTCGTCGACGGTATCGGGGGTGCGGCGGCATACTAAAGTTTGCGACGAGCATTCGATCAGAATGTCGGGAATCTTGTTGAATTGCCCGACTCGATATTGAAAAGTGTTTTCGATAATGAGACTAAAATGCGGGGTTTATAATTGTTAGGCATGCGATGTCAGAGGAATTCATTTGATTAGGCATGCGATGTCTAAAGAGATTGCGGATTCCAACTGTTGTAGTTTTACACTTTCTTTTCTGTGACCGTAAGTGTAATATGTGATGTCGCCGGTTTCGTTGCTATATGTCAACGACAATTGGGATGCGCATATTTACTTACGTTGATGACATGTGATGTTATGTGTTGCTGGATATGTTATATTGGATCGTCGTGTTTGAATAGCCGGGGGTTTTTATGTGAGATGAGTGTTTTTCATTTTCATTCATGTAAAACCTTGTATGTAATATTCTTTTATTGGGACACTTCCAGGTTGCGGATGTTGTCACCATTTGTATATTATTTACTTTTCCGCATTAGGATAGACCCAAGGGGGGAGCACAAGTAACCGGGTTCTGGGGTCCAGTGGGAGATCAACTCGAGGAGTCGAGTCCGGGTCTCCTAACCCTAGAATTGGTAGGGTTGCTTGCCGCTCTCGTAGGGGCCTAGGGGTGTGGGATTGGCTATTCATCACGACCGTGGAATCCGTGTTTTATACTGGCTCGTATTGAAAACACGGACGTCCTAGTATATCCAATAGTTCATATGTTTCTTCTGCTGCGATATCTGTGATGTGATCATGTGATGTTCTGTGATAGATATAGTATATTGTATATATGATATATTATATAGACGTTGCTTATGTTTTACACCCGCGCTAGCCCTGCCTCGCTCTGGCGTTAGTTACCTAATTTAACGGTGCAGACGGGACATCGAGGCGAATGCGGATGGCATAAGCGTACGTTATATTTATCTGTGATGGTTAGGTGGACTTAAATGATGGGATATTAATTAATGAGATTAATGAAAGAAAATAAACCTAATTGATGTTGTGGAATCGAATTTCAAAATAAAAACAGGTAGCTACAGTTCTTGCTTTGCATCGCGGTGTTCCTTGTAGAACATCCTGCACCTTATTCGATAGGGAAAGGACCGAGATCCCTTCACCGGGAGTGACTTCTTTAGCAATAACTGGCAGATGCTACATCACTCGGTTTGTCTTTTGATAGCTTCTATAGTTTCCGCTTTGCACAGTGATATATATGATATATCCCGCACCTCATTCAACGAGGAAAGGGCCGACGATCCCTTCACCGGGAGTGACCCCTTTAGCAAAACTAGAAAAGCCTCAAAAACATTCCATTTAAAAACCATTTGATTCCGCAACGAGATCAAGTTCAAAGCGTTAAAGGTTTTCACAAAAACCATTCGCAACCCTCCGTCATTTTAGGAAGTAGAGTACTTAGTATTCGTGCTGTGTTTGTTGACCATAGTCAAGGCACAGTGTACGGTAGCTAAGTGATGTCTTCCTACACCGCATATGATGCGATTAGTTAGGAAAGTCGCATGACTTTGTTGACCTTAGTTAAGGGTCATGTGGGTGGGTCTAATTAATCACGAAATGACGGGTAGAACTTGACTAGTACTTATGATTTGTTGACCATAGTTAAGGTCATAGGTGCTAGGGGTAAAAACCTTTATCGGGAGTTTCAAGTGTTGAAACTTGCAATGAGATTGCATACCTTCTATGTGATAGTTGGATCCCGATACCCACTGCGAGTAATTGTTACTCCTGGGAGAGTTTTGCACTTTGCAATTAGCCGATCAAGTAGGTGTCTAGAAAGGTGTCAACGGGGTTACGCCTTTGGGAAAACGAGGTTTACTGTAATTAGGTCCGTGCGAAAGCACGGGGAACCTCCCTCAAAGTACCGACACTGGCCTGGCTGAAAGATTGGCGAACTTGTAGAGTGTAATTAATCCCGGCTAGTCTTTCCTTTTAGGGTTTGAAGGAAGATTTGATAAAAACAGTGGGAGCCATCCTGATTAGATAAAATATATAACCAATCTGATCTTGCAAGAGTGCACGCAGAGTGTTTTATTCTCTCTCTCTCCAGGTAGCGACCATATCACGCCTTAATCAAGATAATAATACGGAATTTTGACCGAACCCGCTTGTTATACTGAGCTGGGGAACGTTGGTCCCGCTCCAACTTATAATTGTTATAAGACAGAGCAGGAAATTAGGGATTACCAGAATTCCCATGCCGCCCAAACGAAGAGAGTGCATGCTGATGCATCATCTTCGGGTGTGTTCATTACAAAGAACTGTTTTTCAGTATCCTCTGCATCCTGGGTATATGATACCGGATCAGGATCCCAGATATGTAATCTGTTTCATAGGGCTACAAAAAGGTAGAAAAACTGAGAACGGGTGATAAGTTTCATGAGACAAAAAACGGGGCAAGTGTTGCAGCCAAGTCTGTTGGTCACTGTCACCCTGTATTACAAATACATTGATTCTGAACGGATGTTATTAGATACCGAACCTGATATACAAAATCATATCAGTCTCTTTATCAGTAAAGAAATGATAAAATTTTGTATTGATGGATAATGTTTTGAACATTTCCTATATCAAAAGTTGATCGGTTCAGGCACGTTATCTAAAAGCATTGACGTTCTAAATCAAACTACAGTTCCTCGTATACAGAACACACACAAGAGGAAGAGTTCAGAAATGAACGAATCCTTCTTGGGGCATTGTAGACTAGGTCACATCAATGCGACCCGACTGGCTGAAGTTACATTTTAGATGCATATTTAAATCAGTTTGAATTTACATCTTGTGAAACTAGCCAATCATGTCACAAAGATTAGATGACCATAGCTCTGTTTATTAGAAACAGAGAAAGAGTTAGTAAACTCTTGGGACTGATACATGATGATGTATGTAAAGTCTCCTGTCTACACATGCCAGGACTGGTTCTTTATATTTCATTATATTCTCTGATAATCTCTCAAGATTCAGTCATATGTTCCTGTTGAAACATAAGTCCGAACCTTTTGAGATATTCACAGAATATAAATTAGAAGTAGAGAACCAAAATACGAGTATAAGTATTATGTCCTATGATAAGATCAGGGAGGAGAATACTTGTGCATAGAATTCCTGGACTATTCTAAAGGAGAATGAGATTCTCTCTCAGTGTTACTCCTCTGAATACACCACAGCACAACGGTGTATCAGGGCGGAGCAATTGCACAATATTGATATGGTGTGCTCTATGATGAGTATTACTGAGTTACCTATTTCCTTTTGGGGTTATGCACTTGAGAAGCTGCATACCTATTGAATTAGGTTTGAATCAAATCAGTGCCTACCATTCCATATGAGATATGGTATGGGAAGAGCGTATCTCTTAAGTTAGTTAAGATTTGGGGTTGACCGGCCTATGTCTAAAAGCAAAATCCGGACAAGCTCGAGACAAGGTCTGTAATGTAGAACTGTAAAGGTTCCAGCTATACAAACTATAACAGATAATTTGGTAGAACCAAAGGATTCAGTAGATTCCAACGAACCTCAGCCTCTCCGCCGATCTAGTAGGGTTCCTCACCCACCTGAGAGATACTTCGATTTCTCGATGACAGTAGGAGCGAGGATTGCATCATGAGATGATGACCCAACTAGTTTCGAGCAGGCCATCAAGAGTAGGGACTCTATAAGAATGGCTGGATGCTAAGCGAACTGAGATGGAATCCTTATACACCAACAAAGTATGGACTTTGGTTGCTATATCTGAAGGGTTAAATCCCCATCAGGAGCAAGTATATCTTGAGAAGATTACTTGGTGTAGATGGAAAAGTTGAGACTTTCAAAGCTAGACTTGTTAAAGGTTTTCGTCATCGACCAGGCACGGATAATGATGAAACCTTTTCCAGGGAATATGCTTAAGTCCATCCAGATCCTACTTGCCACGGCTACATACCATGACTACGATATCTGGTGGTTGGGTGCCCTGACTGCTTTTCTAAATACTGATTTAGAAGAGTACGTCTATAAGAACACAGCCAGAGGTCTTCGTAAACAGTGGGAGCAGCGGAAACATGTGCAAGTTGCTTTACATAATGAAGCAGGCATCGCGGAGTTAGAACGTCTGTTTTGATGTGGTACTCAAAGAGTTTGATTTCATCAAAATGGTAGATGAACCTTGTATGTACAAAAGGGTAGTATGGAGTATGGTAATGATCCTCGTAGAGTACGTGGACAACATACTCTTGATAGGAAAATAGTTTCCTATGCTACGATCGGTCGATCTCCTCTTATCACATAGATTCTCCATATAGGATCAAAGTGATACCTCCTAAATCCTGAGATTTGGGTCTATGAGATAGATCTAAATGGATGTTAGGATTCTCACTAATTGTAGTGAGATGGTATCAGTTGATCCTGGAGAGAATCACTGGAAAGGTTCCAGGATGATAAAGACGACTGAATGTCAGTCACGGGCATTGTCTTTACCCTCAGTAGAGGGACGGTATGTTGGAAGAGTTCCAAGCTAGATACCGTGGCAAACTAGACGATAAAGGATGGTAACATCGTTATTAAAGATACTACCAAAGAGGCAGTTTGGGTGTATAATGGTTCATAAGATGAACTAGGTTCCTGCCGTTGTGTGACAATGGAAGTGTGGCTTTAGCCCTGGAACCCTGGTCCCATCAGTAACCCAGACATATTCTGAGGAAGCATCACCTGATCATGGAGATAGTTGATCTCCAGGTTGATCGAGGTTAGGAGAGTAGACTCAGAGGACAACACGGCGGATCCACTCACGAAGGCTTTTTCCGAAAGAGAGACTTTTAGGGGATGGTTGAGTATGTGATACTGCAACCACAACTACAGATGGCCCTAGTGCAAGTGGGAGATTGTTAGTTATATGTATGCCCTAGGGGCCATTACTGTACATTGTAGTGGATGCTGGGACATATATAGGTAGGACTTTCTTGCTCGACATGATAGTACGCTATCTGGTTGCTCTTTATCTTAACATGTATACTTTCTGTCTCACATGTTGATAAAGCCCTTAGGATGTGTACTCGACTTCCAGGACTGTGATGCAGATCATACTAGTGAGGCCTGGATAGTCCATGAGTACATCCTTCAATGTTCCTAGCCGTGGGAATATCGAGACGGGGCATCGATATTCCAGAGTTGACTAGCGTATATCTTCTCGACCCATGCGATGGGCGATGGATGATCCCATATCCATTGGTGTTTGACATCAGAGATGGTATGCGGGTGCTCAGTGTAGACTGGGTACACTGAACGGACTCGCCGAGAACTCCCAGATGGTATTATACCTCACGTCAGATGGCAGTTCTCTGGTGACACTGGTACAGCTTAGTCTGTTGATCTGAGATCGTCATAGAGTCTTGTGTGTCTCCCACTGTGCTTTGATTTCCACCCTACCACGGCTCTACTGAGTTGTGCAAACAGGTGGTTTTTGGGTACAGTCCCGATTCACATGGAGGCAATGAGCGATAGGAGGGGATTCGTCTCTCCCGGTATTGGGGGTTGATGTTGTGCTATGCTCGACTGGCCATACCAGGAAATCCCTGGCCAGGGTTGCAGTGATATACTGGTAAGAGTTATCAGTAGTTTCACGAATGTTATGGACCCTATGTCGGCATGACTTATCGAGCTATTGGGGTCTGACGTTTACCACCCCTAGGCGAGATATGCGACATATCAGACGAACTGACCGGACTGTACGGTAAGTGTTACTGGTTGGATTCACAGGAGTGTGAGCGGGCTGCTCGTCGATATTCTGATCGCTCAATACCCGGGTGGCCGTTACGTTTAGCAGACCGCTTGCGGCTTGTGGGTGTTTGATATGATCATCATCTGCTGCCGGCGTATTGACGAGTCTTTAGAGTCCTACACAGAGGTTTCCTGGCTCAAGCGAAACGAAATAGGAGCGCATATGAGATATGTGCGGGACCGAGAATAATGCGTGTATGTGATACCGTATTTCATTCTCGCGATGTATGTGTCGAATGGTTGTATACGATATAACCTAGTTATCGAATCAAGGATTGATTCGATAAGCCGATACATTGGATACTAGTCGGTTATATACGATATGACCGGATCGTTAAATCAAGTGTTGATTTAATGATTTAATGTATAATTATATATTTGATATATTACTTTGCATTAACTAGTATTGGTTCACATTAAATGGATTTACTCACTTGGTTTGTGCACATTGTATATGTGATATATTTTGTGCACATGATTGTATCATGTTTGATGATACATTCTAGCTTGGGTTTGTGTAAAGAATTGACCATGGTTATATGAATGGTTAGGGTTTCATTTTATTTACTTATTCATTTATTTATTCTTTTTGTTTATTTTGGCAAAAGAAAATGATAAAGATAAATGAATAGTGGCTATGTTTGTTTTTAGTTGAAGATTCATGAAGCATTGACTTAGTCACCATTCTTGTCTCATGCCTAACCCTAACCACTCATCTAACCTTAGTTAAATCTCTACACTAAACCATGGTTGAAGAAATGATAAGTATTCATTTTATTTTCCTTTTTAAAATAACTTATCATATCTTTTCTTCTTCTTCTTCATCTTGAGCAAGAAAGAAAAAGCTTGACCATCAATGGTGATTGATGAAAAAGTGTGAGAAATCCAAATCTAAAGTCTACCCACTTCCTCTTTCTTCATCCTCTACCTCTTGCCAAGTTGTATAGGGTGTTCCCTTCATAAGTTTTCAAGGCTTGGTGAAGTTGGAGCTTGTTCTTGTGATGCCTCAACGTAGATCATCTTCGGCATCAAACCGACGATCAAGCCCGTCCATTTCTTCGATGAAGCCGATGCTAGAGTTCGGGATCCGACTTGGACAGCGGAGGGACCTCTTCACGGAGTCTAGGATGTGGAGGACCGGATCTACAAAGGTTGTAGCCCCTTTCCTTTAGCATTAAATTCGTTTACATGCTTGCATCGCCTATATATCTAGTTAACGATCCGTGTTAGGGTTTGTAGGCACCCGTAAAATTTGAATTGAGCATGTTTGATCACTTGCGAGACTTCATTAGTGTGCCTAGGAACCCTACACTCAGCACCGAGAAAACACATGGTGGACGCACTGAAATATCATGCCAAGGGTAACCGGGTTTTTAAAACAATTACATAATCTCTTTGAAATACCCACGGTTCCCAAATCCAGAAATATCATAGAAACAACATATCTCAATGCGCATAATCAGAAAACATGATTATGTGACATATCAATGAAGTGCAAGTATAACAGTATATCATGCAACATGGAATAATAGTATGCACATACAAGGGTTATATCCTGCAGCAATAATACTACTGTGTAGTGACATGGCAATTACCGATGAAGATGTGTGTGAACTGGCAAGTAAGTGTACGTGGTACATACGCATCATCGGTAATGGTGCTGGTGTCCTAACAGCATGATATCAACAATAGAATATGAATCACGGTAAGTATGCGATGCAGAGAAACAACAATAATGTGCGGGAGCTGAATACCAAACACAATGATAGCAAAACTGCATCTAATGTCATAAGAGTCATATGGCTACACCACTATAAGGCTGAGCTAGAGCTAACAGTAGGTAAGGGAAACCGCCTAACCTCTGAGTCGACACACACACACACACACACACACACACACACACACACATATATATATATAGTCGGTGATCCCGCCTCGATCATATCACATCCGATACCATATCTCTATAATCGGTTATTCCCAAGTCAAGAGGGCGGATCAAACATCAAAATATAGCTTGTACGTGAATCCGTCGTACGGCATCCCCAAATCTGGGTACGGGTCAATATCACATTCGTCATATCATTCATCTAGTATTCTCTATATCAAATATCATAATCTAGGTACTGACCCATGTCTAGTACAAAGCTAACATCATCACTATAATTATGATCTGACTACTGATCAACAGTCTCGTATGAATCGATGTCATCAGCACATATCATCTCAAGGAGTATACCTCGCCTAAGGCGGCCTATCATACTAATCTTGTCATATCATATTATGTCATATCACATGTCGACCATTTTATATAGATATCACTATTCCTATGGCATCATCATCCCAAAATCCGCTAAAGCATCAAGACGTATCTCAAATATGAATTTTACCATATCACCGATATCATAATCTCGGATCAAATATCATCGACTCATCTCAAACCCAAGTATCATCCTCAACTCCGTATGTGAGCACATAGTCCCATACCCATGTGACAACATAACAATATAGAATCCCATAACCACATATGAAATAAGGATGTATGCAAGTATGTATGTGTGTATATGTATGTGTAGTGCACCCACTACCTAGGGTTTCGTAACCTTTCACCAATCCAACACACCAATATCCATCTTAACATCAATAATTAATGCCAAAAAATATATATTAATTGTTAGTGTGTATACGCATCCGTATACATCACGAAGAATTGCGGGGATGCTATACGCCATCCACCCGACTTCTCCCCGTAGATATAAATCTACTCACCTTTCTTTATGCGTGCCGGTGCCGATGTCGCCATTTGCATCTCCAACGCTCCGACGCCACATGGGGTACCTACAAGGATATCACACGCTAAAACACATGAAAACCATGTCGGAAACCAAAATGGTGGACGCTACGCCATAGGTAAAAACCTGTGGCCTCGCGTGCAAACACAGCCAATATCCCTCTGCCGTTGGCGTTCAAACGCCACCCGACAGAAACGAATTATCGAATACCAAAATCCACACGAAAACAAGTCGCAAATCATGCGCCAACTCAAGAAAATCAACCCAGATTCTATCCTGGTTGTAACCAAACAAAACTAGACATACCCAGGGTCAAGTTTACAGGTAAAAGAGCCATGCACGCAAAACGAGGCAGTTCCCTCCTGCTCTGGCCGCAAATTGCGGCCAGAGGGATTAAATCTGCGACCGGAGTAAGGTGGTTGGGGCTAGGGTTTTGGGTGTTGGTTTCTACCAGCCTGCACATCTCACTGCCAAGTCAATTTTATTTTAGGAGGCCCCGGGTTGTAGCAAATTCCAGAAAGGCTTAAAAAGTCGACAAAACGCTAACCGACACTAAATCGAACAATCTGGTATTTTTGCTGGAATCTGGGGAAATTCTGGGGTGAACTGGTCTCAAACACACCTAATAAGGTTATACCAACCATCAAAACCAACACTTGGTCAAGTCTCACTCAAATTTTCCTAAACTAGCACTAATCGCGATATAAACACTAAATTTCAGCTATAACCAGAACTTGGCAAAATAGGAGTTGGGTTGCAAGATTATACCTCAAGGAAATCCTAGGATGAAGGGAAGAAGGAGGAGGGGAAAGAGGGCTGTGCTGCTGCCGAGCTGCTCCTTGTGTGGTTGTTTTCCTTGTGTTGCTGTTGTTGCTGTTGGCTTCAGCTGCTGCTGCTGCAAATTTCCTTTGCTTTTCTGGCTGTGTGCAGCAGATGTGGTTGTTGTTGCTTCAGGTTGGGGTGTTGTTGCAGCTGAGTTGTGGTATGATGAGGGTGTGGGGTTGTTTCAAATGGTGTTGCTGCTGTGGCTGCAGATGCTGATGCAGTTGGGGCTGAAATGTGTTGATAGTGGCTGATGCTTTTGTTGCTGGGGTTGTATTATCAGCAGATGTAGGGGGGCTGTTTTGTGGCTGATGTAGCTGCTGATGTGTTGATGTGGGTGTGTAGGTGTTGGGCTATGGTGTTAGGGGCTGGTGGCTGCAGCTGCTGTTGATTGCTGATGTTTGGGCAGCAACTGATGTAGTTGATATGGGGGCTGAAGTTGGGCTGATGTGAGTGTGTAGGTGTTGGGCTAAGGTGTTAGGTGTTAGTGTGAGGGAGATTTGAAAGATGTGAGAGGGGGGGAGTGAAATAACACAAGGGATTATGAAATGAGAGGGATCATGGCACACCCTAGCCACCTCTCTCTCTCTCTCTCTCAAGTGCTAGCTTACACAAGCCATCATGGCTCACTTTCTCCCTACACAAGTCAACCCCCATCCCAATCACCCTTAAACAAGCTAAAGACCCTTAATTAACCCCAATTAACTTAACCAAATGGTTAACCCATCATGGTTGGCTTAACATGGTTAACCCACCAAGCTCATCTAAACATGGTAACCCTAGACTAACCCAAGCTAACATGCACAAGTGTGTGCAGTCACTATAAAATTCCAATAAAATATTCATAAAACCAGATAAAATATTTAAAAGCCGTTTTGGTAAACTTTTTACCAAAAAACCCTACATTAAACACAATTACCACTAAATAACATATTTTAGAATTTCCATAATTTTTTGTCCAGAATTTTCCCAAAATAATATTTTATTTTTTTGAAATGTTACAAGCGCTCTTATAAAAGCATAACTTTAATTCATATTTTGAATTCTGAATAGAGCTTTGCTCTAATTGGGGAAACAAATGCCCCCCCCACCATTGCGCTCACGGGGCCTACACGTGGGTGCAGCAGTGGCAGGCTCTCCACTCTTGGATCAACCGAGGAATTGAAACGACGCTTAGTGCCTATAAATAGGACCCTTGGCCCTTGAGATGACTTCTGTTCATCTTCAATCCTTCTTGAAAATTCATTTTCTCCTTCAGAGCGCAGCTCTTCCTCTTAAGAATTTTCTTAAGGACAGAACTCTGTCAGATTTTTTAGGTAAAAGATTAAATCTTTTTGAAACATCTTTTAGGGTTTCACCCATTAACAGAGCCTTGCTCTTCATAGATCTTTGATCTAAAGAAAATCCTTTTGAGGGTTTTATTAACAGAGCTTTGCTCTCTTGGAATCACAAATCTAAAAGGATCCTGCTTATGATTTCTTAATCCATTAATGGAGTTTTGCTCCTTTCAGATCATATAGAAGAACTCTTTAAGAGTTTGTTCATGGATCTTGAAGATCAAATTGAAATTTTATTTTTGATGGATTATTCCATCATCTTCTCAAAGCAAGGCTCTTAGGATTTTCTTGAGGAATTTTATTCCTTCATCATTAGATTTTGACAGATGTTTGTCTAGTGAAGAGCGCTACTCTCAATAGGAGTTTTACTCCTCTGCCCGAGAGATTTCTTATTTAATGAGAATCTCTTGAGGATTTACTCATTTAATTGACAGTCTCATCAAATGATAGGGCTGTTTTATTAATGATGAACTATCATCTAGATTTTGTGGGCCCCCTCTGGTCCCTTTTTACTGCATTGCAGTGCGGTACGAATTTTTAAAGTACCAAGCGTCAGAATTTAAATTATAGCACTGACGGTTGACTTTTGTTCTTTTTTGCGCAGGTGATATGTCTTTCGACACTTCCTTTCCGTTCGTTCTCTCAAAAGGCGGATTTCCTGAAGTGCCCGTAGACCGGGAGGTTATTGCGCTGATCAAGGACCATCACCCGGAGCACAAGAATCTTCACCTATGGGGTAGATGGTATGATCAAATTATCAGAGGCCGCTGGAGCTTTTCTTGTGCGACGCCTTCGGAGCCTATCTTTGCAATCCCTTATGCAGATGCACCCCCGATCAATTATACTGTGGAGGAGGTAAATTGGACTTCAGAAGGTCTCCTTCGGCCTTCTATTGCCGCAGTACCCGTGCTGTCGCATGTGGCTTTGGACACCCTAGGGCGGCGCATATGTCAGGGCGAGTCGCGCCCTTAGGGACAACCTTATAACACCGGACTAACTCCCCGTCATCCGGCCGAATACTTACAGTAGGCTCGGTATATTTTATCGGCGAAGAAATCACAGTTGCTGAAGCTCGGATTGTATCCCGCCGTTTACGCTTCTTTGTTTCAATATTCCACACCTCCTACATGGTGGGTCAGGGCATTTCTGGAGCAGTGGAACATTCCGACCCACACCTTCCTCCTATCAGATCGAGAAGTCTCCATTTCTTTGGAGGAATTTGTAGAGGTCTCGGGTTTATCCGTTTGGGGAGAACATCATGAGAAATTGCTTCCCCCGGATGAGTATATTTTCGCTACCAAATCAGAGGTAATGGTTCTTACTCCCGAGAACGCTATTCAATACCAATTTCCGAATTTGATAAAGGTGTTGAATATCTATGAGAACCTCTCTCTTGCATCCAAAGGTCGTGGAGTTAATTTTATGGCTTTTATCGTTGATTTTCTTCGCCCAGAAGTATTGAAGGAAGAAGCCGAGAAATTCGCCAGTCTTGACGACCCCTTCGGCTTAGGTTTGGGCAACCTGCCGGCGGCGGAGGCGGATCAGAAGAGCTTCTTTCTACCCGACACCCCGGTCATCCCTTTTGCAGAGCTGGCGGCTCCTGGGATTGACGAAGAAATGTTCTTTTTAGGGTTTCTTGGGTTATGGCTGAGTTGGTTTGCGCTTCCCATGCACCCTCGCCGTATGAGGCCGTCTGTCTTCTATCCTGCGCATCGGATGGTTGCTGGGATATAGGTGGCTGTAGGGATCGCTGGGTTAGCCCATGTGTATCACGACCTCAGCTTGGCAGTGGATACCACTGAGCCAGGGGTGCATTCGGTAAATTTCCCGATGCATTATTTCACGTCATGGCTCGAGTTGCACGTGCTAGGCGTCTTTGGCATCCATAAGAGGCCAGGTTTTTATGACAGGTGCAGGTTCCCTCGGATCATGCGACTGGTCGACGCCTCTATTGTGACTCCAACGCGACGGGAAGCTAGAGGATTTCTTCTTCACCCGCGCACGGTTGGAGCTGGCATGTCCTTTACTGATAAAGTTTTGACCGTCGGCCAGGAATTGGGGAAGACGGTGCTGCCCTTGCAGGACATATTTAAAGATGGGGCCTCCGTCTTGAAAGATCGGGAGATTCTTCATCTGTACTCTATCCGACCGGGCTTTCTCGTATTTATGATGAATGAATTAGCTTTATTTATGAGGTATAACCCGCATCGCTTCGCCCAGCAGTTAAGCTACAATCAGGGCGTCCCACTCGAGGCTTTCTTGGCAGAACCGGCTGCCACTGAAGAGGGTAATCGGAGCGCACTACATCATTTTATGCGCATGAACACAGGGTCTAACTTCTTCATCAGCGAACCGAGTTGTGTTCCGCAAGCCCTGAATGTGTACATGGCATGGTACCAACATTCGATGGGTGTCGTCATTAGGGAGGAAAAGCGATTGCTGCTTGATCGCAAGAGCACGGTGCCGGCTGGTGATCGAAATGTTCCTCTGAAGCGACGGAACATTGTTCATCCTCCCTTAAGAGAGGTTACTGCAGTTGAGCCCCCACACGTGCTAAGCCCCACGCACGGGTTGTCTCCATCCAGCGCGCCTGAAAAAGAGGTGGCTACCGTGTCCCCCGAGTCGGACATAGGAAAAGAAATTGGGACTCATCGTCCAAAGGCGCCTACTAAACGCAAACTCGTGTTATCGGCCACCGGTGCTCGTCCTCAGAAGAAAAAGAAACAAGTACTTTCTTTGGACACCATATTAGGCTCGACGCCCCTTGCTCCGTCTAGCGAAGGCTTGAGCGAATATGGGGCCAATGAGGGTTTATTATGGACGCTCGATGATACTGATTTGGAGGCTGCCATCGAAGCTTCCAAATAGTCAGCCATCCTCGAAAAAGAACTGGCCGCCCTTGCACAGTCATGTATACTTCACCCTTATCTCTCCGCTGTTCATTTTTTATCATGCTTTGACTGACGCCTGTTGTTTTGACAGGTGCCTCCACAGAAGAAGCCATTGCTGCTTCGCTTAAAACCTTCGGAGAGGAGGAAAGGCTTCGCGTCTCATTGCCAATAGAGGCTTCGCTTGAACTACCGATGATGGATACCGTAACGGTTCTGGAGGTGAAACCTAGCTCTGATGATAATATCCCCTTGGCGGAGGTCCTGAAGAAGTCTTCCCTCCCTGTCAAAACCGAGAAGCAGCTCAAAAAGAGGGCGGTAAGGGGAAGGAAGCGATCTTATACAGTCACTAGCTCTGGGCCAAAGTAGGGGAAGAAGACCGTTACTAGTCCGCCGGAAGACAGTCTTCTTTTTCCCGGTTCATCTGCCGAGGAAGCTGCACAATTAGCTGAGGCTATAAGACTCTCACAGGATGAATCCGAGAATGTAAGGATCCCGAAGAGGCCTTATCCTGCCGTCATCTTTTACGAAGACCCTCCATCAATACGGCGGATATTTATAGGTCTTTTGGAAGAGGGAGGCGAGAAAGCTCTTAAACAGCCTGTCTCGGCCGATACTGAAGACACTCTTTCGTTGTGGACCGGTGGCCACGAGTCTACCCTCGAACCTCGGTGAGCATACCTCCTGAGGAAGGTGCGTCGGCTTGAAAAAACCATACTAGAAGCTCCTTTGCGCATTGGTACACTTATATATCCTTTGGTAGTATTTTGCACTGCTTATATATATATACATATCCTTATCCTCGTGAAAACTTTGCAGGGACTTCGCTGATGGCAGAGGATCTGAGTCCAAGTCGTGCCCTGACTATGGGCTCTGCAAATATCCCCGATGAGACACTAATCAGGGTGGAGGGGGTCGATGCAACTTGTCACGACCCGAATATTTCGACTCGTGACCGGCACTTAACCACGCAACGTCTACAGGCGTAACGCGACTAAGTAAGCCGAAGCCAGAAATCAAAGCCATTTAAAAGTAGTGAGTGTTGAAAACATTCAATTAAAACATTTAGAAAACCTTAATAGCTCAATGAAGTTCTTTTTTAAAATTTAATTATCCTTATAATAATATTGGCAGCATTTCATTTGTAAAAGTAACCCCGAAAATCGGGTATAAAACAGGATATAAGTGAAAATGATATATAATGAAATAAAGCATCCCCAACGGGAACAATCACGCCCAACGGCGGAAACCATCACCAAAAGAGTAATATACGACGCCGTAGCGAAGAATGAGCAATAAGTAAACATCACAGAATAATAAACTGCAATATATAACAGTCGGCTCCCACGAGCTCGACACCAGAATACAAAAATATACATCATCGCCCTCACACTGTCAATAAGTCCAGTACATATATGGTAGATGGAGAATACTAGATACAAAAGTGTGTACAATAAAGTAACCAGATACCACAACCCACCTAGTAGCAAAATAGCTCTCGCACTAGCTGTAGTGGTATCTGTTGCCAAAAGATGCAAAAAGGCAGCCTGCCGCGACTACTCTGTGGGGCAACCTGCAAATACTGTGGCACAATGGGGGTGAGTTTCCAACTCGTGAATAGAGATAACATATAAAGGTAATCACGAGCATGCACTTACTGCGCAACGCAATCATATGCTAGCAGGTAAATCTATATGCGACAAGCAGTAGGTGCAATAATCATGCAAATGCTCTGTCAGGTAAAATAACAACAGGATGAGATACATGATAATCACTGCTGAGCATGGGATAAACAACATCTACACGGAATATAAATCATGGAAAATAATCGGTGCCCAAAACTGCACCGAAATCCCAAATAAACTCAGGCGCCGGCACTCTCCTCGGCCCTCAAATCCTGTAAATCTCTGAGAATCACGAGTGCCCAACATCGGCACCCAAAATATCATAAAATACTCGTGTCCAGCATCGACACACAAAACCTCATACATCGGGCTCCGTAAGTCCGGATCAGCCCACGGGCTCCGTCTGCGGTATCGGCCCTCGGCCCCGGCAGTACGGATCATCCCGCATCCATCTCTCGACTCCGGTCAGTATTCCCTGGATAACCGCCAGGTCCAACCAATCACCGGTAGGTACTCGCCCACCTCCAGGCTCAATCGGCAAAGTCCATCGATCAACTTGCCGAGGGGAACCATACCGGGTCCACCACGAACCCGCAAACGGATCATCCACTCCACGAATCGGGTTTCAAGCACACGTCTCGGCATCGAGAAAACGCGTGGTGGATGCACCAAAATATCATATCACGAGGAACCGGGTTTTCAAATAGTGCATCTTTTCTCAAATGATTCCACGGTCCTCAAAACCAGAAATCACATAAAAATCCAACACCAATGAGTAAATCAAATACGATGTGCTATGTACATCAAGTCATAATATAGGTACAAGAGAGAAACCGCTTTTCTTAAGATAGTTTCAGTTTTCAAAGACAGCATGCGGCTTCCAATTTCTATGAAAATCATATCGAATCATATGTGAAATGAACTACAATATAATGATCATGGCAATTCTACAGTGAGTGTGTCATGGCAATTACTAACGGTGTGTGTGTAACATGCAGATTAGTGCTCAAGCAACATGAACCGTTAGTAATAGTGCGGTGTTCTATCAATTCTAAGTTTACACACATATAGCAGGGAATTCAGTATGCAACAACAGTATCCATGAACAGTCAATGTAGGTAAATGCAATATGTAGCTATAAGGTCCTATCAGCCCTGACGCATAACGCCATGCGGGAGATATCCCCGTAGATGTTAAATCTACTCACCGAAGTCTCGCGCTAAGTGTAGCCGACGACTTGCTTCCCCTTCTTCGCAGCGTTCGTCTCACTCGCCTGCGAACCTAGAATTACACCATATATCACACATAAGCTCAAATCTACAAAAACGCGATATTAAGGTCAAACTATAAACCCGCGTTGCAAACCAAGCGCGCGTGTGAGCGATACGCTAAAACGTGTGATTACGCTCCTGAAGCTAACCTGACGCGTCGCGATACGCGGCACACCCCAAACCCACACACGTATCACGTGTGTCGCGAAGATTTAAAATACGAGAAATAGGTTTTCACCTCCAGATTTTTATACAGAATTGATATTACAAAAATATATATATCATAACACCCCATATATCAGCAGACACCAACCACCAAAACCCCAACCCAATATTCTCCTATCTGGCCGCAAATTGCGGCCAGAATGAGTTTTTCGCCGGCCTGGGTAGGGGGGTGGGCTCCCGGGTTTGGTGTGTGCACTTTATACCCCCTACACAAGCTACAGTAAATACAATTTTATTCTGAAACACCCCGGGTAGTAGCAGATTCAACAGATCCCAATTTCAAGTTAAAAATCACACTTTTGCACTAAAATGATACTTTACGGTATATTTGTGAAATCTGAAATAAACCCAAGTCTAAAAGTACACTAATATCACATTACCAAGTTAATCAAGCCATAAAAAGTTAATTTTTATCATAACCTCACTAAATCCCTTTATATAGCACAAAACATGCATAAAATGTGATATTTTGCTAGAAATACTACATGTTATGGAAAAGGGGTGCTAAGGGTGAGTTAATACCTTCAAAAGATCTTAAGAAACACCAAAAGCCCCAGATCTAGCCTCAAGTATGCAGTCTTGCCACCAAATACCTCAAATGAGCCATTAAACCAAGGTTTTATGAAGGAAAAAGGTTAGATTTGTGTAGAATTTGAATGAGGATCTAAAGAGAAGTGAAAAGAGAAGAGAAAATGGGGGAAAATGAGGGTTTTTCTGCTGGAATTTCCCTAGAAATTCTGAATGAAGAGAAAAGAGAGAGAAGAGAAGAAAAATGGGGTCAAAAGGTCAAACTTTCCTACCTAACACCATGCCTCATTTGTTTAATTGAAATTTTTGAATTTTAAAAGGGTTTTGACTTGTTTTGAAATGGTGGGGATAAATTATCAACCATGCAACAAATGAAGAGGGTTAACATGTTACACTTAAAAAAAACCGAAGTCGCAAAATTGGCTAAGTGTGCATGTATGCACTTAACACAAAATTTCTCACTTAGGGTAACATGACTAAAAGAGTCAATAACCCTACAATTATATAAACACTTCACAATACAATTTAGCACTAACCAAGAAGGAAAAATAAGATATCCGTTTTTGAAAAACACGCACACTAGCTAATTAACGAGAAAACATCCTAAACGAATTTCAAGGCGTTAGAATCTACCCCCCTTAAAGAAATTCGGTCCCCGAATTTAAAAATCTAACTATACGTACCTTCAAAATGACGGGTATACCTCTTCCTCATCTCGCTTTCGGTCTCCCAAGTCACCTCCTCGCTGCTCGGACCACGCCAAAGTACCTTGACGGACGGTATCTCTTTCGATCTCAATTTCTTCACTTGTCGATCCAAGATCATCACCAGCTGCTCTGCATAGGAAAGGTCGCGTTCAACCTGGATCGTCGGGTGCTGAATCGCATGCGAAGGATCATATAGATACTTGCAGATCATCGAAACGTGAAATACGGGGTGCACGTCTGGAAAACTGGGCGGAAGGGCTAAACGATACGCAACCGCACCAACATGCTCGAGGATCTCGAAGGGGCCCACATATCTGGGACTAAGTTTACCCTTCTTCCCAATTCTCATCACACCTTTCATTGGGGAGACCCTCAAGAAAACATGATTACCAACAGAAAACTCAAGTCTGCGCCGACGACGGTCTGCATAAGATCTCTGCCTACTCTAGGCTGCTCTCATCCTATCACGAATCAACTGGATCTTTGCGGTCGTCTCCTCAACAATCTGTGGCCCTAAGATACTGCCCTCACTGAGCTCTGTCCAACAGGCGGGCGATCTGCATCTCCTCCCATAAAGAGCCTCAAACGGTGCCATCTGAATGGTCTCCTGGTAGCTGTTATTGTAAGAGAACTCTACTAAGGGCAAATGATGATCCCAGCTACCTCCAAAGTCTAAGACGCATGCTCTGAGCATGTCCTCAAGAGTCTGAATAGTCCGCTCTGACTGTTCGTCGGTCTGCGGATGAAATGCTGTTCTGAAACTCAAGCGGGTGCCCAAAGCCTCCTGAAGCCTCTGCCATAGTCGGCTGGTAAACTGGGTGCCTCTGTCGGACATGATACATGTCGAACTCCGTACAGTCGTACAATCTCATCAATGTAAATCTGGGCATACTGAGCAAATCCGAAAGTCGTCTTCACCGCTAGGAAGTGAGCCGCTTTCGTCAAACGATCCACGATCACCCAGATGGAGTCATACCCTCGACTAGTCCTGGGTAGACCCACAATGAAGTCTATAGAAATCTGTTCCCATTTCCACTCCGGAATAGGCAGCGGCTGTAGCTCTCCCGCGGGCCTCTGATGGTCAGCCTTGACTTGCTGACAAGTTAGGCATCTCGACACGAAATCTGCAATGTCCTTCTTCATCCCGTCCCACCAGTAAACATCTCTCATATCGTGGTACATCTTGGTGGAACCTAGATGAACACTGTACACCGATCGATGTGCCTCCTCGAGAATCTCACACCGCAATCCCTCAGCATCTGGTACGTACAATCTGGTCCCAAATCGTAGTATGCCCTGATCATCGATCACAAACTCGGAAAATCTGCCCTGACCCATCTGTGCCATGATCTCTGAACATCGGTCATCACTGTGCTGTGCCTCATGTATACGGTCAAGCAACTGTGGGCGTGCACGAACATACGCAATCTGTCCTCCGATCGGCGTGAACTCGAACTGTACTCGGCCAGGTACTGCGCTCAAACAAGATAGACTACCCCCGGGCCTCCAGCTCAAAGCATCCGCCACTACATTAGCCCTGCCCGGGTGGTACAAGATCTCACAATCGTAATCTTTCACTAACTCCATCCATCGACGCTGTCTAAGGTTCAGGTCTCGCTGCTGAAATATATACTTTAAGCTCTTGTGATCAGTGAATATCTGGCATGACTCGCCATTTAGGTAATGTCGCCAGATCTTAAGTGCAAAGACCACTGCAGCCATCTCCAAATCGTGAGCGGGGTAGTTCTGTTCATGTTTCTTCAATTGCCGCGAAGCATACGCGATCACCCTGTCATGCTGCATCAATACCCACCCTAGCCCCACTAGAGAAGCATCACAATATACCACAAATCCGCCTGACCCTGAAGGCAATGATAATACTGGCGACGTAGTCAGTAGAGCCCGTAACTGCTGAAAACTGTGCTCACACTCCTCCGTCCAAACAAAAGGAACTCCCTTCCGGGTCAACCCGGTCAAAGGTGTAGCAATGCGAGAGAAATCCTGCACAAATCGCCTGTAGTAGCCGGTCAGCCCTAGAAAGCTGCGAATCTCCGTAACTGATGTGGGTCTGGGCCAACTCCGAACGGCCTCGATCTTCCTCGGGTCTACACATATACCGTCTCATGAAATCACATGCCCCAAGAAGTCTATGCTGTCCAGCCAGAAAGCACACTTGGAGAATTTGGCGAAAAGCTGATGCTCTCTCAAGGTCTGCAGTGTAATCCACAGGTGCTGCTCGTGCTCCTCTCTACTCCGAGAATACACCAGAATATCGTTAATGAATACAATGATGAACAGATCGAGATACGGCCGGAAAATACGGTTCATCAAGTCCATGAATGCTGCTGGCGCATTGGTGAGTCCGAAAGACATCACCAAAAACTCGTAATGGCTGTAGCGCGTGCGGAAAGCTGTCCTAGGAATGTCCTCCTGTCGAACCCGCAGCTAATGATAGCCTGATCGCAAATCGATCCTCGAAAAGTATCCTGCCCCCTGAAGCTGGTTGAACAAATCGTCGATACGTGGCAAAGGATATCTGTTCCGCACTGTAACTCTGTTCATCTGGCGATAGTCGGTACACAGACGCAAACTGTCGTCCTTCTTTTTGACGAACAGGACTGGAGCACCCCAAGGAGAAACACTGGGTCGATTAAGTCCCTTGTCCAGCAAATCTTGCAACTGACCCTTCAATTCTCGAAGTTCCGCCGGGGCCATCCGATAAGGCGGTATAGAAATAGGCCCTGTGCCGGAAACCAAATCAATACAGAAAGAAATGTCGCGCTCGGGCAGTAGCCCAGGAAGCTCGTCAGGGAACACATCAGGAAACTCGCTAACAACCAGAACCTGATCCAAGGGAACCTCTGTAGCTCTAGTATCGCAAACATAGGCGAGAAATCCCGGACATCCCTTCCTCAAAAGCTGTCCAGCGCGAAAAGAAGAAATCACACTGTGAGGGGCGGCAACACGGTGCCCCAACACAACAAAAACCGACTCGCCGGGAAAACAAAATATAACCGTCTTCTCACGGCAGTCCACAGAAGTATAGCATGTGGCTAACCAATCCATGCCCAAAAGAACGTCGAAGTCCAACATCTCAAGAAGGATTAAGTCGACAGGAAACTCTCTCTTGCCAATACAGACAGTACAGGATCGGAACACGTACCTAGCAACAAACGACTCCCCCACAGGAGTGGTCATAACAAGCGGCTGATCAAGCAAGCCGGACTCTCTACCCAAACTCGGCACAAAGTGTGTGGATACGTACGAGTGCGTGGACCCGGGATTGAACAATACATGTGCATCAACAGAGCATACTGGAAGGATACCTGAGACCACCGCATTGGACGCCTGTGCGTCCTGATGCGTCAAAGCAAAAACTCATGCTTGTCCTCCACCTGTGACTGACTGTCCTCTGCCTCGGTCATCCCGTCCTCTTTGAGCAACTCCTCCACGCCCACGACCTCTCTATGTATGAGTCTGACGCAGAGTAACAGTAGGAACAACAAGCAACGCCCTCTGAGGTGGTGAAGGTGGTAAGGTGACGTGCGGTGCTGCTGTCTCCCTCCGGTGTATCTCAGGACAATCTCTGACGAGGTGAAGTAGACTGCCGCATCTATAGCAACCTCGCGACGACTGCTGACTCTCTCATGGATACGAACTAAACATCTGGCCTCGTCCCGAATCTCTGCCACTCCTCGTACCTGAACTATACATGTCGCGGTGTCTGAATGTTTGTCTCCGTGCTGATAAACCAGTAAGAACTCTCTTCGGCTCTGGAACTACCGAAGTCTCAGCAAGGCGCTCCTCGACTAATAGAGCTGCATCTACCGCTGCTGCATATGTCTCGTAATGCTGCACGCTGATCGCAAGGAACAGTGGTGTAAGCAAGCCTCGAACAAATCTCTTGACTCGCAACTCCTCGGTAGCCACTAGATACGGGGCATAAATAGATAGCTCTGTGAACAGCACATCATACTCTGCCACCGATATCTCCGGAGTCTGGCGTAAGGACTCAAACCTGCGTGCTCTAGCATCTTTGACACTCAGTGGGAGAAAGCGGTCAAGGAATAGCGCCACGAACTCTGTCCTAGTCATAGAAGGAAGACATGATGCTCTGCCCTTCTCGACTGATTCGCACCATTTCTGCGCAAGACCTTCCAGGCGAAAGCTCGCGAGCTCAACCCATCTCGCATCTGCGCATCTGAGGGAATGACATATCCGAGCCATCCTATCAATGAAGGACTGTGGGTCATCGGCTGCATCGGTGCCTGTGAAGACCGGAGGCTTCAGCCTCATGAACTCTGATAGCGATACTGTAATCACCTCCGTAGCTACAGGGGCAACTGGCTGTACGGTAGGTACCATCGCGGTCTCTGTAATGGGTGGAGCTACCTCTGGTCTCTGCGCTCGAAGCGTCTCAACTAGCGATCCTATCATCTGGCGCATCTCCTGCATGCTGGATCCCACCGTCTGGCGCATCTCCTGCATACCAGCCCCTAGCATGGCGATTTGATCTGTCACAGGAGGAACAACCTGCTCGGGTACAATCGGTGTACTGCCCGGATCAGTCCTCGTCTCAGACGAATCAACTCGAATCTCGGCCCTCGCGGCCGCTCTCTGCGCCCTCGTAGTCTTTGGCGGCATAATAGCTGAAAGGAAAATAGGATTCGATAAAGATGCAGAAATCGAATCGCAAGAATGCATATACTCAAAAGGGAATTTAAATCAATAAGTCCTAAGGTCGCTTTGGCGGAGTACCGTGTCGTGAGTATGCCGCGGAACATACGCACGCTACGCCACTCTGCTTCAGCTACCTACTCCATCATACCAGGTCATCCTACACTCCGAAAGGTAAAACCTACGCTCAGATACCAACTTTGTCATGACCCGAATATTTCGACTCGTGACCGGCACTTAACCACGCAACGTCTACAGGCGTAACGCGACTAAGTTAGCCGAACCCAGAAATAAAAACCATTTAAAAGTAGTGAGTGTTGAAAACATTCAATTAAAATAATTAGAAAACCTTAATAGCTTAATGAAGTTTTTTTTAAAATTTAATTACTTTATAATAATTTTGGCAGCATTTCCTTTGTAAAAGTAACCCAGAAAATCGGGTATAAAACAGGATATAAGTGAAAATGATATATAATGAAATAAAGCATCCCCAACGGGAACAATCACGCCCAACGGCGGAAACCATCACCACAAGAGTAATATACGACGCCGTAGAGAAGAATGAGCAATAAGTAAACATCACAGAATAATAAACTTCAATATATAACAGTCGGCTCCCACGAGCTCGACACCAAAATACAAAAATATACATCATCACCCTCACACTGACACTAAGTCCAGTACATATATGGTAGATGGAGAATACTAGATACAAAAGTGTGTACAATAAAGTAACCAGATACCACAACCCACCTAATAGCAAAATAGCTCTCGCATCAGCTGTAGTGGTATCTGTAGCCAAAAGATGCAAAAAGGCAGCCTGCCGCGACTACTCTGAGGGGCAACCTGCAAATACTGTGGCACAACGGGGGTGAGTTGCCAACTCGTGAATATGGATAACATATAAAGGTAATCACGAGCATGCACGTACTGCGCTACGCTATCATATGCCAGCAGGTAAATCTATATGCGACAAGCAGTAGGTGCAATAATCATGCAAATGCTCTTTCAGGTAAAATAACTACAGGATGAGATACATGATAATCACTGCTGAGCATGGGATAAACAACATCTACACGGAATATCAATCGTGGAAAATAATCGGTGCCTAAAACTGCACCGAAATCCCAAATAAACTCAGGCGTCGGCACTCTCCTCGGCCATCAAATCCTGTAAATCTCTGAGAATCACGAGTGCCCAACATCGGCACCCAAAATATCATAAAATACTCGTGTCCAGCATCGACACGCAAAACCTCATACATCGGGCTCCGTAAGTTCGGATCAGCCCACGGGCTCCGTCTGCGGTATCGGCCCTCGGCCCCGGCAGTACGGATCATCCCGCATCCATCTCTCGACTCCGGTCAGTATCCTCCGGATAACCGCCAGGTCCAACCAATCACCGGTAGGTACTCTCCCACCTCCAGGCTCAATCGGCAAAGTCCATCGATCATCTTGCCGAGGGGAACCATACCGGGTCCACCACGAACCCGCAAACGGATCATCCACTCCACGAATCGGGTTTCAAGCACACGTCTCAGCATTGAGAAAACGCGTGGTGGACGCACCAAAATATCATATCATGAGGAACCGGGTTTTCAAATAGTGCATCTTTTCTCAAATGATTCCACGGTCCTCAAAACCAGAAATCACATAAAAATCCAACACCAATGAGTAAATCAAATACGATGTGATATGTACATCAAGTCATGATATAGGTACAAGAGAGAAACCGCTTTTCTTAAGATAGTTTCAGTTTTCAAAGACAGCATCCGGCTTCCAATTTCTATGAAAATCATATCGAATCATATGTGAAATGAACTACAGTATAATGATCATGGCAATTCTACAGTGAGTGTGTCATGGCAATTACTAATGGTGTGTGTGTAACATGCAGATTAGTGCTCGCGCAACATGAACTGTTAGTAATAGTGCGGTGTTCTATCAATTCTATGTTTACACACATATAGCAGGGAATGCAGTATGCAACAACAGTATCCATGAACAGTCAATGTAGGTAAATGCAATATGTAGCTATAAGGTCCTATCAGCCCTGATGCATAACGCCATGCGGGCGATATCCCCTAGATGTTAAATCTACTCACCGAAGTCTCGCGCTAAGTGTAACCGATGACTTGCTTCCCCTTCTTCGCAGCGTCCGTCTCACTCGCCTGCGAACCTAGAATTACACCATATATCACACATAAGCTCAAATCTACAAAAACGCGATATTAAGGTCAAACTAGAAACCCGCGTTGCAAACCAAGCGCGTGTGTGCGCGATACGCTAAAACGTGTGATTACGCTCCTGAAGCTAACCTGACGCGTCGCGATACACAGCACACCCCAAACCCACACACGTATCACGTGTGTCGCGAAGATTTAAAATACGAGAAATAGGTTTTCACCTCCAGATTTTTATACAGAATTGATATTACAAAAATATATATATCATAACACCCCATATATCAGCAGACACCAACCACCAAAACCCCAACCCAATATTCTCCTATCTGGCCGCAAATTGCGGCCAGAATGAGTTTTTCGCCGGCCTGGGTAGGGGGGTGGGCTCCTGGGTTTGGTGTGTGCACTTTATACCCCCTACACAAGCTACAGTAAATACAATTTTATTCTGAAACACCCCGGGTAGTAGCAGATTCAACAGATCCCAATTTCAAGTTAAAAATCACACTTTTGCACTAAAATGATACTTTACGGTATATTTGTGAAATCTGAAATAAACCCAAGTCTAAAAGTACACTAATATCACATTACCAAGTTAATCAAGCCATAAAAAGTTAATTTTTATCATAACCTCACTAAATCCCTTTATATAGCACAAAACATGCATAAAATGTGATATTTTGCTAGAAATACTACATGTTATGGAAAAGGGGTGCTAAGGGTGAGTTAATACCTTCAAAAGATCTTAAGAAACACCAAAAGCCCCAGATCTAGCCTCAAGTATGCAGTCTTGCCACCAAACACCTCAAATGAGCCATTAAACCAAGGTTTTGTGAAGGAAAAAGGTTAGATTTGTGTAGGGTTTGAATGAGGATCTAAAGAGAAGTGAAAAGAGAAGAGAAAATGGGGGGAAATGAGGGTTTTTCTGCTGGAATTTCCCTCAAAATTCTGAATGAAGAGAAAAGAGAGAGAAGAGAAGAAAAATGGGGTCAAAAGGTCAAACTTTCCTACCTAACACCATGCCCCATTTGTTTAATTGAAAATTTTGAATTTTAAAAGGGTTTTGACTTGTTTTGAAATGGTGGGGATAAATTATCAACCATACAACAAATGAAGAGGGTTAACATGTTACAGTAAAAAAAACCTAAGTCACAAAATTGGCTAAGTGTGCATGTATGCACTTAACACAAAATTTCTCACTTAGGGTAACATGACTAAAATAGTTAATAACCCTACAATTATATAAACACTTCACAATACAATTTAGCACTAACCAAGAAAGAAAAATAAGATATCCGTTTTAGAAAACACGCACATTAGCTAATTAACGAGAAAACATCCTAAACGAATTTCAAGGCGTTACACAACTGTTGTTCTTGCGATGGAGCTTCCCTCGGTGATTCCTGCTCCCCAAGTGCTTGCTCCCCCGGAAGAGGCATCTTCATTGGCTGCCGATTCAATGGATCTCTCTAGGGACGACCCGGCGACTGCGGGACAGGTATTCTGTCACGACCCGAAAATGGCACGTGACGACCCTAATACTACGCAACGCCTAAAGACGTAACGCAGTAAAAGAAAGCCAAAACCCAGAAATCTAAACCAAGAAAAATACGGAAAAGATAATAAAAGTATTTGAAACATTTGAAATCGCAACCCAAATTCTTTAAAAGTCCTACTTTCTTTCTTTAAAATTTTGGCAACACCCCCTTTTGTAAAAACTAGCCTAAGATGAATACAACACAAATATACGACGCCGTAGCGAAGAAATAAAGACAATAGAGAGAAAGCTATATATAAAAGACAACAAATCCACAAATAATATACAATATCGTCCTCACCAAGTCTCTAAGTCAACAACATAATAGTAGATGGAGAGTACAAGATATAACGAATGTACAATACAAAATACAGATAACCACCAAAACCCACCTAAGCAAAATAGTATACTGTGAGCCGATGCGGTATCTGTAGCAAAAGATGATAGATGAATAGCTGAATAGCCTGTCTCGACTACTCTGGGGAACAACCTGCAACACCTGTGGCACAACGGGGGTGATTTGCCAACTCGTGAATAGTAGATAACTTATGTAGGTAATCGCAGGAATGTACGTACAGCATGAATCTAAGATATACAATTTACAGTAATAACAGGTCATGTGAATGCAGAATAATGGAAAGTACACTAGCAGGTACAATCAATATATGAAGCAACAATAACATGACAGTAGTATGCAATAACCATGCAATAGGGATATGAGAATGTAAATATGCAGCAATCATGAAGGGTACACTAACAGGTACTCCTAATACATGGAACGGTGCATAATTGAAAAGGTATGAGGTATGGAGTGAAATATGTCATCCCACGGAATCCTGTCATCGTGGTAGGATCACAATCCATCAAGACACTAAAATCCTAATTCCTTAAATCAGCCCCCACGTTGGGCTCTCACATCATATAAGTCTCACGTCTCCTTAATGTACAATATCGAGTAATTTCCTATATCCCGAATGTACAAACCAGTAATCCCATATGTATGTCCAATCTTAATGAATCACCTGATATTCCAAGTCAAAATCTCAAGTAAGATTCTAGCATCCTAATTATATATATATATGCAGAAATAAATATGATGGGGTCAATACACATATATTAGCGTCCCATTCCACTAATATTGGTGTAAGGGTATATATAACAACGGCTAAATCCCATGTTATATATACAAAGGTGTTTAAAGGAAATATCAAGAAAACAATGTGCCAAGCATCGACACAGAAATCCTGATAGGTACGTATCATACGCTATCCCGAAAGCACGAGTGCCTAGCTCTGACCCTCGCCTTTCGACGTATGCATACGTGCATGACTCCCAACGGTATCTCCATGATCCCCGCCGAGTCATTGGTACTATCACGGTAGGTACTCGCCTGCCTCCAGGCTCAATCGGCAAAGTCCATCGATCATCTTGCTGAGGGGAACCATACCGGGCCCCACCATGTACCCTCATACGGCAACCACACCTCGTATGGAGTATATAATCAGAACCAATAAATCTCATGGTGGCTGCGCAAATATCATGTCAAGGGAACCGGGTTTTTTAATGTATGCATAATTTCATGAACTCCCGCGGTTCCCAAATCCAGAAAACATCAAGTAAAATCCCAATAACAATAGGCAAATCCAGGAATAAATATATGCGATATATCTGAAATGCGAGCATATAAATGAGAACATGTAGCTGAAACCAGATGTATGCGAACCAATAAGGTACAACTAAATATAGGTGTCTTCCTATAAGTAAATGATGTCGTATACCCCCTGGGTATAAGTAGAATATGTAGGATACCCCCCTGGGTATAAGCAAAATATGAGCAAGGTATACCTGTAGCTGTATCGCAAGGTGTATATGTACCTATCACTAATGGTATGATACACTATAGGTATACCGACAAGCTAGATGCCATGTGTGATAAACGATACGAATCAATGTCACAAGGTCCATAACTAATCAATATAGTATCTATAAGGGATTTGTGTGTGACATGGCAATTATTGACGGTGTGTGTGTAGCATACAATCCGTGCTCGTGCAACATGAACCGTCAATAATATGTGCAGTGTCCTACGGCTGCTAGTCATAGTACAACTATATCAAGGAAATAAGGTAAAGGCGCAATTCTAACAATGACGTAGAATATGCGACAAGTAATAGAATTCTAGCCCAGACATAGTTGTACTGTGACTAGCACCTGTCTCCCTCTGTAGCCGTGTCCGTAGTCCCCGCCTTCAAACCTGCAATTTAGACAAGGAAATCATATATAAGCCAAACATCTCGCAAAACGCGATATCGAACCCAAACGAGAAACTCGCGTCGCGAACTAAACGCGCGTGTGCACGATACGCTGAAACGTGTGTATACGCGTCTAAAACTACCGCGACATGCCGCGACACGCTCGATCGCAGAACCCACTCATGTATCGCGCGTATCACGCAAACACAATGGACATGAAAAACGGTATTTGATCCCAGATTTTCCTACAGGTCAAATATTACAAAACTATACATGCCAAAATACTATAACACACAGCAGAGAAGCCTAGCCAAGACCCCAACACCCCATCCCCCTACTTAGCGGCAATTTGCGACCAATCCTAATAAATTTGCGGCCTGAATTAGGAATGGGTGGCTCGTGTTCTGGTGGTGTGTTCTAGACCTAGTGTGCATGCCCCAGTTTCCTCAATTTTGTTCTGAAGGCCCCGGGTCAATAGCAGATACAGAATGCCAATATATCGCCTAAAATCACCGATTTTGCACAAAACACAAACCCTATGGTATTTTAGTGAAATCTGGGGAATTTCCCAGTTAAGGTAACCCTAACAACAGTAAAATAATCTAGGTTAACTAACACAATCATCACTTAACGAACATTCCACATAATTCACCATTTTAGCACAAAACTAACTATTTAACACAAACCGATGTTAAACTACACACAAGCTAAGCAACTAGAGGAATTGGGTTGAAGAATTATACCCTATGCAACCCTAGGAAGCAGGTGAAGGAGTGGAAGGAGAAGATGAGCTGCTGCAATTGCTCCTTGTGTTGCTACTGCTGCCTGTGCTACTGCTGATGCTTTTGCTGCCTGCTGAAGCTGCTGCTACTGCCTGCTGCTGATGCTGTTGTTATGTTGTTGCTGCTGCTGGAGTTGCTTCTGCTGCTGCTGCTTCTCTTGTTATGTGTGGGTGTGTGTGTTTATGAGAGTGAGAGAATGAGAGAAACATGAAAATGAGAAGGAGAATGAGAGCAAGGCAAAGACCCTAAACGATTTGTTGTGGTTCATTGCAAGGAAATCTGGAGTTGTTGGGCAATTGAAGAATTTTTTTGGAAATTTCCACAGAGCAGAAGAAATCAACAGCAAGCTGCTGTTGAATTTTGGCGCAGAGATCTGCACCGACGACTACGGAACCACGGTGGGAGCCTCCTATTGCGGCGGTTCCGCGGCTTAGTGAAGCCCTCTCTGCATCAAATTTCCTCAGGTAACTTCTTACTTTCTTATCTTCTTCTTTCTCTGCTCCAACTAACAAATTTCTGCAGGCTTCTTTGCAAATTAATCGCAGCGCGCAAATAGCAAAATTAAATTGTGCTTGTTTTGATTCTTGTGGTTGTTTGCATAATTAATACGGATATTAAGGGGCAAAGACCAAATCAAGATTAGGTGGGGAGTTCATTACCCTTCCTAGGCCCCGAAAATCACAAAACTTGCACCCGCATTTACCCCAATTAACTAAAAAAGATCTAGATATGACTCTAAGGACTGTCGCGCTCACTTAGGACAGAAGAAGGCCGTGGGTAATTCATTGGTTATCCGCGTTTCTCTTGTGGTGTCTAGGCAAGTGTGTCGAAGGCTAGTGGTTACTTAATTAGGCCCACTACTTACGTAGTGGAGAGCCTCCCACTTACCTGGCACTTACCTGGCCACAGGAGAGACAAAGAGGTAGTGGAGGATTTTATCCTGCGTCTTATCTTCTGGCAGTTAGGAGCGGTCTAGAGATCTAACCTAGGCGACCAATAGAATTAGGGTTTGTGTGCTGCATTTGTTGTGTCGCATCATTTTTTCAAAAATCCGTCCTATTTTCAAACACCGCATTCATTCATTACCCCTAATTATAAGTCAACGCTGCCACTTGTACTAACCCTTTTTAGTACAAGATAGGCTGGACACGGGATTCTAGTGCCCGTTTAGTCCGTGTACCCATTATCGACTCCGAAGTCGGTATTTCTCCATTTACTTCTTCTTTATCCACTACCACACCCACATCGATGGATCCACCTCCATCGAACTTCTTTAACCCTAATCTGCTGCCGTCCGTTGGTGCGCAGAATCCACCCCGCATCTCTCTCCAAGAGAGGTGCTATCCACTGCGAGGTCCTCTTTCGACCTGCTTATCCATTCCACCAGCCAACGGGGATAACTTTGAGATTAAACCCCAATACATCAACCTTTTACCCAAATTCCATGGACTCGAGACTGAGGACGCTTACGTTTTCATTACCAAATTTGAAAACGTATGCGCAATGATGGGTACGTCACAACTTTCAGTGGATGCTATGCGTCTACGACTTCTTCCATTTACATTGTGCGATATAGCCGAGAAGTGGTTATATAACACTACCGCACATTCAATCACGAATTGGTCGTCGCAGAATTCCTTAAGAAATTTTACCCAATGCAAAAGACAGCTCGAATCCGTAGCGAACTGAATCAATTTACCCAGCTCCCTACTAAACCATTCTCTAAATGCTTTGAACGTTTCAAGGATCTATTGGTTCAATGTCCTCATCACGGCATCCCGAGATGGGATCTTTGTCGAATCATATATGAGGGCATTAACCCAAACACTAAACAGAACCTTGAAAACATGTGTCAAGGTACTTTTATGACTAAGGATGATGGGGAAGCTTGGAAGTTTTTAGAAGAGTTCGCTGAAAAATCACTACAGTGGGAGAGTGGAACCCAACCATTGAATAGGGGTGGCGTACACCAAATAGATGTGTCCATAGGTGTTCGAGCTGAGATGGCAGCAATGCAAAAGAAGCTCGATGCTATGGAACACAAATTTTCTGCAGCCTCCCTAAACCCAATGTCGCTCCCTAAAACTGTATGTGGCTGCTGTTCTGATCCGTCTCATTTAACGGAAGAATGTCCATTAAACTCTGCGTTTCAAGGTCATGAGCATACAAATGCCGCATTTCAACGACCTAGAGACGATCCATATTCTTCCACATATAATCAGGGTTGGAGGAATCACCCGAATTTTGCTTGGAACCAACAACAATCTCAAAACACGGTTCGAAGCCAAAATAATTTCCAAAGGGCTCTTCCACCACAACAGCAACCACTTCAACTCACTCAGCACCCCTACCAGTCACAAAATTTCCATAACCAGGTCAACACTCTTGCACAGTCTAATCCTATGCAGTTGTTCTGTTCTGACGAATTCTCTCAATTCACTCAAACCATGAAATCACTTTTGTCAAATTTCATAGAGGTTTCGGCTGAGGTTAGAACTTCCGTCAGTGAGATAAAGAAAAACTCAGCATCCTAAGCTGAGAGTATCAGATCGATGGAAGCTGAAATAGCACGACTTAAAGCCGAAATGAGTGCGAGAGAAAAAGGGAAACTTCCCTCTCAACTCCTACAAAATCCTGGGCATTACAATGTAAATGCCATCACAACGTTGAGATCGGGAAGAGTGCTGAACAATCATGTCGGGGAAGGAATTGATGATATCAAAAATCCTATCAATAACACCCCGGCTGAGACCTTTCCTCACACACACACTTCTACTTCTGATCCTTGTTCTTGTACCCCACCACCTTCTCGCGAGCCTATTTTCCATTTCCTACTAGGCTCAACACCTCAACCCAACCCTTATAGTTTTCCACAGACGGTCCCCACACCTCTTTTGGAATCTCGTCTACCCCCTCTTCCTTCTCCTATGATGGACCCGTCGCTTATTGCAAAAGCTCTTTACCCGAATCAGTTAAGGGGAAATAGAACGAGTCCTCATATGGAGAAAATTATGGAAATGTTTAAACAGGTTAACATCAACATCCTTCTCCTAGATGCGAATCAACAAGTCCCCTCTTATGCAAAAATTCTTAAGGACTTGTGCACTAGAAAGAGGAAGACTCAAGTGCCGAAGAAGGTCTTTATGTCTAATAATATTAGCACTGCTTTTATTCCCCAGCTACCAAAGAAACGAAAGGACCCAGGATGTCCTACAATATCGATTTCTATTGGGGGTAAAAACATAAATCGTGCTCTTTTAGACCTTGGCGCAAGTGTTAACCTACTTCCATATTCTGTATATGAGCAACTAGGGATTGGAGAGCTGAAACCTGCTCACTGCACTCTCCAAATGTCAGACCGTTCAATCACCAAACCAAGGGGTGAACTAGAGGATGTGTTGATAAAGGTCGGGGAATTTGTTTTCCCTGTAGACTTCATTGTACTAGACACACAGCCTATAGCAAACCCCCTGAGCCAAATTCCGGTGATTCTGGGTCGTCCTTTCCTTGCTACTTCCAACGCTGTTATAAACTGTAGAAATGGTTCAATGAACTTATCATTTGGAAATATGACCATTGAACTAAATATCTACAAAGTTGGAAGTCAGCCATCAGAACCCTCTGCTCATATTCTAGATGTGTGCTCTGTCCACGAGATCGCTCCCGATAGTTGCGGAGCTGAGGAACTATGCTTTACTGATCTCGACGACATTGCCACATCTCTATTTGACTTTACACAAGATCTTAGTGAGGACACTTTTCCTACACTTGAGTCCTGCACTCCTGACTTTTCTCCACCCGAGTCTGTATCTTTCACAGGCTCTGAGCTTCTTTGTAAATCCAAAAATCACTCAATGATCCCTCCTTCTATCATTTCTCCGCCTGAATTAGATCTCAAAATTTTACCTTCTCATCTTAAATATGCTTATTTAGGTGAGAAGGAGTCTTTACCGGTTATAATATCCGCTTCTCTAGCATTAGAGCAAGAGAATGCACTTTTATCGGTATTGAGATCTAACAAAGAGGCGTTTGGTTGGAGTATGGCGGACATCAAAGGGATTAGTCCCTTGATAGTTGAACATCATATACATGTGATGGATGATGCCAGACCAACCCGAGAACCACAGAAACGGTTGAATCCCGTCATGAAGGAAGCTGTGATGAAAGAGATCGTCAAAAGCTTAGATAATGGTATTATATACCCCATCTCCGATAGCCAATGGGTGAGTCCTATACATGTCGTTCCTAAGAAATCCGGAATCACTGTTATAACCAATGAGGCGAATGAGTTGATTCAGACACGTGCCCAAACTGGGTGGCGTGTATGTATCGATTATAGAAAACTCAATGCTGCCACGAGGAAAGACCACTTTCCTCTACCATTCATTGATCAAATGCTGGAACGCTTAGCGGGACGAGAGTATTATTGTTTTATGGACGGATATTCAGGCTATAATCAGGTCCCCATCGCCAAAAAGGATCAAGATAAAATCACTTTTACTTGTCCTTTTGGTACCTTTGCTTACAGTCGCATGCCCTTTGGGTTATGCAATCCTCCCGCTCAATTTCAGCGGTGTATGATGGGGATATTCTCTGATATGGTAGAGAATTTTCTGGAGATCTTTATGGACGACTTCTCGATTTTTGGAGACTCTTTTTCTGATTGCCTATCGAATCTTGACGCTGTTCCTACTCGTTGCAAAGAGAAGAACTTAACTTTGAACTGGGAAAAATGCCATTTCACGGTCCAAGAAGGAATTGTTCTTGGACATGTTATTTCACAGAAAGGCATTGAGGTTGACAAAGCTAAGATAGATGTCATTCCAAACCTCCCTCATCCCAAAAGCGTCAAAGGTATTCGATCTTTCCTTGGCCATGCGGGCTTTTATAGGAGATTCATTAAGGATTTTAGCAAAATTGCTAGACCTTTAACTCTTCTCCTGGCCAATGATACTACCTTCCATTTTGACTCGGACTGTGAGACAGCTTTCGACTCACTTAAACACTCACTCACTTCAGTCCCCGTTCTATCATCTCCAAATTAGGACTACCCCTTTGAGCTGATGTGTGACACATCTGATTTTGCAGTAGGTGCGGTCTTAGGACAGCACATCGAAAAGATGCCACACGTGATATACTATGCAAGTAAGGCCCTGAATGATGCATAAATTAATTATACAACCACCGAAAAAGAACTTTTAGCGGTTGTATTTGCATTAGAAAAATCCAGGCCTTATTTAATTGGCTCACCTATAGTTGTGTATACTGACCATTCCGCCTTAAATCATCTTCTGGCGAAGAAAGATGCAAAAGGTCGACTAATATGTTGGATCCTTCTGTTACAAGAATTTGATCTTGTTATCAAAGATATGAAAGGATGTGAAAATGTAGTAGCCGACCATCTTTCACGCATCTCTTCTTCCCATGTGACCCTGCCGATCAATGACTCGTTTCCTGACGAACAACTCTTCAGCGTATCCAATGAACCATGGTTCAGGGATATAGTGAACTATCTTGTCACGGGACTTATACCCAGCGATTGGTCAAAACAGGACAAATACCGCTTTCTATCCCAAGTAAAACACTTTTACTGGGATGATCCATACTTGTTTAAGTATTGTCCTGATCAGATCATCCGCCGGTGTGTCCCGAAAGAGTGTTCTTTCTTTTTGTCATGATCAGGCCTGTGGGGGTCACTTTGGTCCTAAAAAGACGGCGGAAAAGGTTTTGCAATGTGGATTCTATTGGCCGACCTTATTCAAGGACGCATTTGATTATTGCAAAACCTGTACACAATGTCAGTACACGGGTAGAATCTCCTAGAGAAATGAAATGCCTCAGCAACCCATTCTGGTTGTTGAAATATTCGATGTTTGGGGCATTGATTTTATGGGTCCATTTCCCAACTCCTTTGGGAATTTGTACATACTGCTGGCAGTTGATTATGTCTCAAAGTGGGTGGAAGCCATTCCATGTCGCACTAATGACAGGAAAGTTGTCATTAAGTTCTTGAAAGAGAATATCTTTTCGCGATTTGGACACCCACGTGCTATTATTAGCGATAATGGGACACATTTCTGCAACAGGTCTTTCGAGACTCTGATGCGGAAATACTCAATCAACCACCGACTTTCTACACCCTATCATCCCCAAACAAGCGGGCGGGCTGAAATCTCAAACAGACAAATCAAACTTATCCTGGAGAAGACTGTTGCTAAAAATAGAAAAGACTGGTCGACCAAACTGAGGGATGCTCTTTGGGCATTCCGAACTGCATTTAAAACCGACCTAGGGATGTCTCCATATAGGATAGTTTTTGGGAAAGCATGTCATTTACCCGTCGAGATTGAGCATAAAGCATTGTGGGCTATTAAGGAAATAAATTTTGATCTAAACCAAACTTGCAAATGAGCTAAGCGAACTCCGCGATGAAGCTTATGATAATGCTGTGATTATAAAGAATAGGACCAAGGTTTTTCACGATAAAAACATTTTGAGGAAAACATTTTCACAAGGTCAACAAGTCCTTCTTTATGATTCACGACTACACCTTCACGCGGGTAAGCTCCGATCTCGGTGGAAGGGATCTTTTGTTGTGCGGTCTGTATACCCGCACGGGGCAGTAGAAGTAGAAAATGTTAAAAACGTCACATTTTTCAAAGTGAATGGACATAGACTAAAGCCGTATTTTTCCACTGACCCCACGGAGGAGCTCCTGTTCTTACAGGAGCCAGTTTATTTGGATTAAAATTCCTCCGTCTCACTTTCATGTCCAGTATATCAATGCATCATCTTTTGAATGAAGGTGAGTGAAAAGAGTAAGTTTGGGGGAAGTTCTTCACTTATATATGTTGCCCCCACTAATAATTCCTCCTAGACTTACAGGTTTTGTAGATATAGCTGTGGGCAACAGTGAGGACACTGTTGAAAACAAGTTTGGGGGAGGTTTGTGCTTATTTTTGCATCATTTGCATATCATTTGCATAAGCAAAAAACATTTCTTTAAAAACTTATAAAAATTTAAAAAATTTCAAAATCCATAAAAATTTAAAATTTTCAAAATATAAAAATATTTTAACATTTAAAAATTTTTTGTACATAAATAAGATAATGAAAGTTTAGATAGTGAAAAATTACATCCATGAGATTAGAAAAATCTAAGAAAACCAAGAAAATTAGAAGTTTTCTTATACGAACTAGTAATAAGTAGTTATGAGCCGTTGTCCCAAGGGTTAGTAAGATGAAGGACGTCACTAATCTGAGGATAAAAATAAGTCTGAAAAATAGTTTCTATTCTGGAAGCCAAACATTTTGAACGTTGATACCCTGCTATTCGCACTTACACATGTCTTAAAGCCTCGGATAGTAGAGGATACCTTGAAATGCTCTTGTCTTAAAGCCGAAAGTATGAAGGAAATATAAAAAAAAATGAAATGAAGAAAATATAAAGTGGTGAGAAAAATAGACACTGGTTTTGTTATCACCGAGGGCAATAAAAAATATATAGCGAGGGTGCTTCTACACCTAGTGCCCTAAGGCCAACTGGTCTGGGAGTCACTGCTATGCCTGAGTTGGTGCAAGACGAGGAAAATACACCAAGTAAGCAAGCACAGGAGTAATCGGTCGGTTAGTACCTCAAGAAGTATTAACGGTCGCATGAAAGTGTGTGAGCAATCTCATCTAAATATTCATTAATTAAAAAGTACTGAGGCTGATGGGCAAGAGTATGATAGCTTGAATTGAATTCTCCGGGTGTAGGGATGTCTTTACACACACGCAGGGTTATATGATCGATGTTTGGATGAAAGATAGGAATGAAGAATAAAGACGATGTTTTATTGAGGGAGGACGTGATTTCTGACATCTTTTCATGACCATTAAGATAGGGCTAATGACAACCGAAAAGCTAGCTTAGTTGGAAACCCTAATTTTCAAAGTCTTTCTTTTACAATTCTTTTCTTTAAATGTAATATTCATGATCTTTCTTTTATTATTGGATTTTGTGGGTGCAATCCGCTGAAAACCCTCAGGAGACAACACTCCTCCTACTAGGGACACCTAGAGGTTTAAAGGCTTGTTGCACGTGCTCTGTGCAATCGTGTTGCCTACGAAAGTGTGCTAGTTAGTTTTTCTCTTTCTTCATTTTCTCCTTCTTTTTAATAAAACAGTTCGCTCGAGACGATCGAAAATAAGTTTGGGGGAATTTGATCAGTCGAAAATACTGCATCTTTTAACCGGCAATTTCCCTATCATTTGCATTCATTTAGAAGTGTGCGGTATTCATATTTCACATATTAGCAAATCAGTCGTTAAATATCAGATTGCATATGTTAGACTCTAAAACCGGCACTATAAAGGAAATTGACTGCATATCATGGCATCGCTTCATCCCTATATTGCACGACACTTGTTTCAAGATTTGTGCAGGAAAATGCAGGATCAAAAGAAGCTGATAAAATGCACCAACTCCAAGTTTTGAGATCTGGTAGCAATCTAGAAGGAACAATACAATTCAGCATATCAGATAAAGCCCCAAATATCAGCCCAAGCATGTTCCAGAAAGCCCAAACCCCAAGCTTCCAACATGGCCGCGGAACCGCGGCCGGAGCCGGCTTGCGCCGCGGTTCCGCGGCGGCGCTGCCACGTCAGCCCTAAATCTTTGGTGCACAACTCTTCACTCAGCTCCTATACTTCAGAAAGACACTACAGTTTCCAGAAGACTCCAGAGGCTTCTGCCAGTTCAGCAAACTAGGGTTTCTAATGCTTAAACAACCCTAGCTTAAAGCCTAAGCTAAACTCCTAACAAACTATTTCTAGAAGCTCCTCAACAAACTTTTGGAGGGAATTGTAATTTCAAAACCTAGACCTAGGGTTTGGGAAGTCTATAAATAGAAGCCTAGACCTAGGGTTAAAAAAAGGAGGGAGGATCCCAATCTATCATCCAATCTATGATCTAGAATCTAGATCCATTCAACCTCTTTCTTCATCTTCTTCCACAAGTCTAGTGACAAGACTTGTATGAAACCCTAACCCTAATTCCAATCAAAAGTCAAGATCCCGAGTACCAAATCAAGCAAGAAGCCCTTCAATCTTTTAGGAGCGGAGCCGATCTTCAACAAAGCAAGTGGTCCAAGCCGATCCACGACTCACGGAGACAAGCGAAGCCAATTCAACAATCGAGTTCTTCCTCTTGTAGTTCTTGAGCGACTGTAATGAAATTGTTGATATAAATAAAAGGTGAAATTCTTTTATCTTGTTTTTTTTAAATTCTTGCATCATGATTTGATCTACATTTGTAGTTGTAGTTCTTGTTGTGATGTTTGAGTAATACTCCGCTCATCGAGGAGTCGAGACGATCAATAGAATGATGATGTAACAAATCTTAAAACGATTCTTGAGTCCTACGAGTTTTGTAAACCCTAGCAAGTTCAAGAATCGACGACCTAGTTTCGTTGCGATGCTTTCTTGATTGTTATCGCTCCAAATTGGGGAGTTACGATCGTTTCTTGAATTTACTAGAGGCTAGAATGTGAATGATATCGACGAAAGAATAAGGGATAAATGATGAAACCCTAGTTTCACGAGAAATCCCTAACTCTCGTCGATCATCATCGATCTAGTATCAACTCTTCGAAGGACAAGAATACGATATCTTGAGATTACATCACATCTATAGATCCGATCGATTCCTACGAGCCTCATTTAGATTCTTGACATTTGGTTGGAAATATCATCACAACCCGATTCTCGATTGTTTATCATTTTCTTGATTCTTGATTAGAATAGTGACACTTGAATCAATCGATAAAATCTTGAATCATGTTTTCTTCTCTTTTCGATTAACTTTTCAATTCGAACAAATCAAACATACAAACGAATCACACAATCCCTGTGGACGATCCGCACTCGCTTACGATCTACAACTGACACCGTAGTTGATTGCGGTCAAATAATTCTTTGATTGTGAATTTTATTCATTTTCTAAATACCGACATAAAGAAACTTATTCGAGTTACACGACACAATCGGAATTAAGAATCAATCACCCCTCCCTCTCTCCCTCTCTCTCATCATTTAATGAGGCATGGCTCATTCCATGTAGCCCCATGCTTTCTCTCTCTCTCCCTCTCTCATGGTCAACATTTCAACCCATTTCAAAACCTTTTTCGTTTTATTTTTAAAACAACCATATAAGGTTAAAACCCAAAACACTAATTATAATTATTAAAACTAGGTTAGGGAAAAGGTTAAACCACCATGTTGCTAATCATGGTTAAACCCCAAATTAACACCCTAGTTAACATGCACAAGTGTGTGCAAGCCTAGGAAAAATCTAATAAAATATTCATTAAATAGGATAAAATAATTGGAAATCAATTTGGTAAACTTTTTATTAAAAACCATATATTAAAATATAATTAGCTACAAAACACAATCTAAGGTGTTACAATCTCTCCCCTTAAAAGAAATTCGTCCCCGAATTTAAAAATATACTGCAACGCGTACCTTCAAAGAGAAGATTACAACTCTCAAATCTCGCTCGCAGCCTCCCAAGTGATTACCTCACTATACGGCTACGCCCAAGAAAACCCTTCACAGATGGAAAGACCCTTGACCGACGTTTCTCCGCCTGCCGAGCCATTAACACAATTGGCTGCTGGTAAATGAAAGATCGCGTCAAGCTAAATGGTCTGGTGCTAGATCATGTGAGAAAGGTCAAGAAGGTAATTTTAAAGTATCATCACAAGGAATACGGGGTGAAAACTCAATAATCTGGGCGGAAGTGCCAAATTAAAGGCAACGAAACTAACTCGCTTATAGGATCTCGAAAGGACCTACAATCCTGGGACAAGCTTCCCAGAATCCAACACGTCATTCATCGGAAAAATCCGCAGGAAT
Source organism: Agapanthus africanus (assembly GCA_030015575.1). Lineage (NCBI taxonomy): Eukaryota > Viridiplantae > Streptophyta > Magnoliopsida > Asparagales > Amaryllidaceae > Agapanthus > Agapanthus africanus. The sequence continues at coordinate 50,164,070 of JASDDO010000006.1, read as the reverse complement.
ACATGGTTTGCCACTGCGCACTTAAGTCTATGACCAACACGGTCGGTATAAGACTACTGTTTGCACAGGGCTACTCTCATCCTGACCTGAATCAACTGGATCATCTCTGAAGTCTCTAGACATAGCTGGAGTCCAAAATCCTACTTACGCAGTGTCAGAAAACAACAGACTGGTGATTGACATGACCTAACCCCTAAGCCTAAAGGTTGCCAATTGGGGTGTCTCCTGATAGCAGCTATCCAAGGAGAACCCTAACGATGGCGAGTGACGATTCCTAACTGCTGACAACAATTAACACAAACACACAACTTAACAAGAAACAACTGAGCAAATTGAGTATAACCGGATGACAAGAATCCGAATGGAGTCACACCCTGACTAAACTTGGGTAGAAACCATAATGAAATTCATGGAGATCTGCTCCCACTCCTACTTCGGAACGGTAAAAGGTCGCAACTCTCCAGCCGGCTTCAGATGCTCAACCCAAACACACAAAAGACAGACACCTTGAAACGAAACATGAAACTTCTCTTTACATCCCTGCCCACCCGTAACTATCACATAAGTCACGTCACTGTTGGTGGGACTTGAATGAAAACAGAAAGTTGACTGATGTGCCTGTCCTAGGGTTTCATGTCTCTACCCGATAACATCAGGTACACCCACGTGTCCCTAACTTAGCACACCGTGTCACAAATCAAGGACTCTGAATCATTACCCAGCTGAGTATGCTCAAGTATCTCTGACGGACGAGCATCGGCGGGCAGTGTCTCGCGAAAGCGATTTAAGAAAAGTGGTCGAGCACGGACATGAGCAAGATGTCCCCTCCGTAGAGACGAACTTAAGCTGTACTCAACGATCACACAAGAACTGTAAATCTGCAGAAGACTATCACAACAATCAAAATCCGCTGCAGGAAGATGTACATTAAGCTCTGGTGGTCCGTGAAAATCTGACACGACTTCCGAATGAGTAGTGTCTCCAAATCTCCAACGCAAAACCACCGCGGCCATCTCCAGATCATGAGTGGAATATCCTTCTCGTACTTTCTCTAAATATAGGGAAGCAAAAGCGATAACTCTATATTGTCACCTCAGTACACACTCGAGCCCCACTCACGAAACATTACAGTTAAACAACAAGGTCGCCCGAACCAAAAGCAAAGAAAGAACTGTTGCAGTTGTTAACTGAATCTCCAACTGCCGAAAACTCCGCGCACATGTCTCAGTCCAAAGAAAAGAAACCTCCCTTCCGGTCAATTCAGTCGACGGTGCAGCACTACTCTAGTAATCCTGCACGAAACGGCGGTAAAACCTACTAAGCCCAAAAATCTGCGGATCTCCGTCCTACACACATGTCTGGGCCTAAGCTGTACGACCACGCTCTCCCTCGGAACCATACGAAACCGTCTCCCGTGACTACAAGACCTAGGAGTCAACACAAAACAGGTCTGAAGAAACACTCCGAGAATCTAGCAACCGCTGGGACTCTCCCAGTATCTGCCTAACAAATCCTCAAGTGCTGTTCCTATTCCTCAAGACACATTAGATAGACCAGAATGTCGTAAATAACACAACAATAACTGGTCGAGGAACGACCTGCAGAAATCTGGTTCATCATATCTACGACTGCTGCTAGGGCACTGGTGAGTCCAATGACACACCAAAACATACAAAGCCCGTAGTACGCACAAGGCAGTCTTCAGAATGCCATCACTCCGAACCGCAATAATGATGACCCGATCCCAAACAAACTTAGAAAATGTCTCGCACTGTGGAGCTGATCGAAGAAATCGTCACGGCGAGGTGAAGGATACCTATCCGCACCGTAAGCCGGTTCAATTAACGATCCGTCGATACGCAACCCTAACCTGCCGTCTTTCTCCTTGACGAATAGAGATAGGAGCTTCTAAAAGCGAAACACTCAGACGCACAAAACTCCCCAAAAAAAACTCTGCAGCTGATTCTTAAGTTCTCTAAGCTTCGCCGGCCCACCTGGAACAACGTCGGAAAACTCTCGCACGAAAGGAAACCGGTCCAACAAACCCCCTGTGACTACGGTATGACGAATGAACGCCAAGAATCCACGACATCTCCTCAGTAGCCGACTAGCGAAAAAGGCTGAATTCTAGCTGTGAGAGGCGGCACAACTATCCACCTGCACAACAAGAACTGACCTGCCGGGAAAACAAACATGACTGTTTCCTCACGGTAGTCCACAGACGCCTAGCACGTAGTTAACCAGTCCGTGCCCAGGAGAACGTCAAATCCAACATCTCTAGAAGGATCAAAACGACGGACGAATCTCTATCTCCTATCCGATTGGCACACAACTGAAATATGTGTCGCGCAACAAAAGAATCGCTGACAGAAGTTAAAACAACAAACTACAACTAATCTACCCAACCACGGTACAAGTGTGAAAAGCAAACGAGTACACCAAAAGAACATATAAATTAAGGATACCTGAAAACTCCACATTGGACGCCTGCGCGTCTCGATGAGTAGAAGAAAACTCCTGTGTCTGCCCTCTACCCGCAACTGGATGAACTCCTCTGGTAGACTGAGCCCTCTGAGCGAACCTTCCACGTCCACGGCCTCTCTGAAAACGATCCTGACGAGGTTCTAAGGAACAATCCCTGACGAAGTGCTGAAGGCTCCCGCATCGAAAACATCCACGCGCTGACTGCTGACCCTCTTGGGAATGAGAGCTGAACGACTGTCCTCGTCCTAAGCCTCTGCTACTCCCGCGACGGCCGTGGAATCTGTCTCAATGACTAAACCTCTGTCTCTGGGCTGGTACACTGGTATGAGTCCTCCACTGTCCTGGAACTCTCTGAGCCTCTGGAATATGCGCCTCGTCAACTGGAGCTGCAACCACTGGTGCTATGTAGGTGACGGACTGCTGCATGCTGATCGTAAGTGACAACTGAGTAACAGGGGTGACAACCTCCTGTCGTAGCTCCCGAACGACATCAACCAATGAACTCATAGTCTGGCGGAAGTCTTGCATCTCTGTCAAAAGCCTATCAATAGTATATGTCGTAGGCTGATCTGTCTGCACCTATGCAACTAGAGTACCATCCTGGTCAGTACCCGTCTTACCCGAACCAACTCTGATCTCGGCCCTCGCTGCATCACTCTGAGTCCCCATAGTCATAAGCGGCAAGGCTATAAATAGAGATACGATTCGATAAGAATACGGAAATCGAATCACAAGGATATGAATCATCAAGGATGGAATTTCAAGCAATTTGTACTTAGGTCACTTAAGGCGAAGTACCGCATCGTGGGTATGATGAAGACATACACACACTACGTTACTCTGCTTAAGCTACCTACTCCATCATACCAAGGTCTTCCTACACTCCGAAAGGTAAAACCTAGCGCTCTGATACCAACTTTGTCACGACCCGAAATTGGTACGTGACGTCCCTAATACTACGCAATGCCTAAAGACGTAACACAGTAAAAGAAAGCCAAAACCCAGAAATCTAAACCAAGAAAAATACGGAAAAGATAATAAAAATATTTGAAACATTTGAAATCGCAACCCAAATTCTTTAAAAGTCATACTTTCTTTCTTTAAAATTTTGGCAGCACCCCATTTTGTAAAAACTAGCCTAAGATGAATACAACGCAAATATACGACGCCGTAGCGAAGAAATAAAGACAATAGAGAGAAAGCTATATATAAAAGACAACAAATCCATAAATAATATACAATGTCGTCCTCACCAAGTCTCTAAGTCAACAACATAATAGTAGATGGAGAGTACAAGATACAACGAATGTACAATACAAAATACAGATAATCACCAAAACCCACCTAAGCAAAATTGTATACTGTGAGCCGATGCGGTATCTGTAGCAAAAGATGATAGATGAATAGCTGAATAGCCTGCCTCGACTACTCTGGGGAACAACCTGCAACACCTGTGGCACAACAGGGGTGAGTTGCCGACTCGTGAATAGTAGATAACATATGCAGGTAATCGCAGGAATGTATGTACAGCATGAATCTAAGATATACAATTTACAGTAATAACAGGTCATGTGAATGCAGAATAATGGAAAGTACACTAGTAGGTACAATCAATATGTGAAGCAGTAATAACATGACAGTAGTATGCAATAACCATACAATAGGGATATGAGAATGTAAATATGCAGCAATCATGAAGGGTACACTAACAGGTACTCATAATACATGGAACAGTGCATAAGTGAAAAGGTATGAGGTATGGAGTGAAATATGTCATCCCACGGAATCCTGTCATCATGGTAGGATCACAATCCATCAAGACACTTAAATCCCAATTCCTCAAATCAGCCCCCACGTTGGGCTCTCACATTATATAAGTATCACGTCTCCTTAATGTACAATATCGAGTAATCTCCTATTCCTGAATGTACAAACCAGTAATCCCATATGTATGTCCAATCTCAATGAATCACCTGATATCCCAAGTTAAAATCTCAAGTAAGATTCTAGCATCCTAATTATATATATGTGCAGAAATAAATATGATGGGGTCAATACACATATATTAGCGTCCCATTCCACTAATATTGGTGTAAGGGTATATATAACAATGGTTAAATCCCATGTTATATATACAAAGGCGTTTAAAGGAAATATCATGAAAACAATGTGCCAAGCATCGACACAGAAATCTGGATAGGTACGTATCATACGCTATCCCGAAAGCACGAGTGCCTAGCTCTGACCCTCGCCTTTCGACGTATGCATACGTGCATGACTCCCAACGGTATCTCCATGATCCTCGCCGAGTCATTGGTACTGTCACCGGTAGGTACTCGCCCGCCTCCAGGCTCAATCGGAAAAGTCCATCGATCATCTTGCCAAGGGGAACCATACCGGGCCCCACCATGTACCCTCATACGGCAACCACACCTCGTATGGAGTATATAATCAGAACCGATAAATCTCATGGTGGCTGCGCAAATATCATATCAAAGGAACCGGGTTTTTCAATATATGCATAATTTCATGAACTCCCGCGGTTCCCAAATCCAGAAAACATCATGTAAACTCCAAATAACAATACGCAAATCCAGGAATAAATATATGCGATATATCTGAAATGCGAGCATATAAATGAGAACATGTAGGTGAAACAAGATGTATGCGAACCAATAAGGTACATCTAAGTATAGGTATCTACCTATATGTAAATGATGTCGTATACCCCCCTGGGTATAAGTAGAATATGTAGGATACCCCCCTGGGTATAAGCAAAATATGAGCAAGGTATACCTGTAGCTGTATCTCAAGGTGTATATGTACCTATCACTAATGGTATGATACACTATAGGTATACCGACAAGCTAGATGTCATGTGTGATATACGATACGAATCAATGTCACAAGGTCCCTAACTAAGCAATATAGTATCTATAAGGGATTTTTGTGTGACATGGCAATTATTGACGGTGTGTGTGTAGCATACAATCCGGGCTCGTGCAACATGAACCGTCAATAATATGTGCAGTGTCCTACGGCTGCTAGTCACAGTACAACTATATCAAGGAAATAAGGTAAAGACGCAATTCTAACAATGACGTAGAATATGCGACAAGTAATAGAATTCTAGCCCAAACGCATAACGCCATGCGGGCGATTCCCCTGTAGATGTTAAATCTACTCACCTACGCTCCACGCCAGGTGAATCCTACCACCTATCTCCCTCTGTAACTGTGTCCGTAGTCCCCGCCTGCAAACCTTCAATTTAGACAAGAAAATCATATATAAGCCAAACATCTCGCAAAACACGATATCGAACCCAAACGAGAAACTCGCGTCGCGAACTAAAAGCGCGTGTGCACGATACACTGAAACGTGTGTATACGCGTCTAAAACTACCACGACATGCTGGATCGCAGAACCCACTCACGTATCGTGCGTATCACGCAAACACAACGGACATGAAAAACGGTATTTGATCCCAGATTTTCCTACAGGTAAAATATTACAAAACTATACATGCCAAAATACTATAACACACAGCAGAGAACCCTAGCCAAGACCCCAACACCCCAGCCCCCTACTTGGCCGCAATTTGCGGCCAATCCTAATAAATTTGCGGCCTGAATTAGGAATGGGTGGCTCGTGTTCTGGTGGTGTGTTCTAGACCTAGTGTGCATGCCCCAGTTTCCTCAATTTTGTCCTGAAGGCCTCGGGTCAATAGCAGATCACAGAATGCCAATATATAGCCTAAAAACACCGATTTTGCACAAAACACAAACCCTATGATATTTTACTGAAATCTGGGGAATTTCCCAGTTAAGGTAACCCTAACAACACTAAAATAGGCTAGGTTAACTAACAAAATCATCACTTAACGAACATTCCACATAATTCACCATTTTAGCACAAAACTAACTATTTAACACAAACCGATGCTAAACTACACACAAGCTAAGCAACTAGAGGAATTGGGTTCAAGAATTATACCCTATGCAACCCTAGGAAGCAGGTGAAGGAGTGGAAGGAGCAGATGAGCTGCTGCAATTGCTCCTTGTGTTGCTACTGCTGCCTGTGCTACTGCTGATGCTGTTACTGCCTGCTGAAGCTGCTGCTACTGCCTGCTGCTGATGCTGTTGTTCTGTTGCTGCTGCTGCTGGAGTTGCTTCTGCTGCTGCTGCTTCTCTTATTGTGTGTGGGTGTGTGTGTTTATGAGAGTGAGAGAATGAGAGAAACATGAAAATGAGAAGGAGAATGAGAGCAAGGCAAAGACCCCTCCCTCTCTCCCTCTCTCTCATCATTTAATGAGGCATGGCTTATTCCATGTAGCCCCATGCTTTCTCTTTCTCTCCCTCTCTCATGGTCAACATTTCAACCCATTTCAAAACCTTTTTCATTTTATTTTTAAAACAACCATATAAGGTTAAAACCCAAAACACTAATTATAATTATTAAAACTAGGTTAGGGAAAAGGTTAAACCACCATGTTGCTAATCATGGTTAAACCCCAAATTAACACCCAAGTTAACATGCACAGGTGTGTGCAAGCCTAGGAAAAATCTAATAAAATATTCATTAAATATGATAAAATAATTGGAAATCAATTTGGTAAACTTTTTATTAAAAACCATATATTAAAATATAATTAGCTACAAAACACAATCTAAGGTGTTACATATTCGAGGCCACCGTCCTTTTATTGGAGCCTGTAGCAATGGCTACTGCCCCTCCACCGGAGGTTATTATACCGGCCCACATCCTCGATGATGTGCCTGGGGGCACGGAAGAGGTCGCCGAAGCTGCTATTCCTCCAACCCAGAATGGGAGGAGCATCGAAGGTATTGTTCTATCTTTTATTTTAATGATCTCTTCATTATCTAAACTTTCCTGTCTTTTCAGAGCTACGGGGATTGGCGGCGTCCATCGTGGACTTGTCCCCCAGGAAGTCTTTCCAGCGTCTACTAGAGATGGCCGCTCCGCAGGCGATATCCCCTCAACGCATCGCCGTCTCTTCCGGGCATGGTTAGCGTTATTTGCCTTCTCCTCACGGCATTATTATTATTTCATATAATGACACTGATGTCTTTTATAGTTCTGGAAGCTGATGACGAAGTCGAGATTCTTGACGGGCCTGGGGAGCCTTCACACCCTTCTTGCATAACCGTGGGTAAGTAAAGTTTCAATGTTGTTCCATTCGCTCTTTACTTATGAATCTCACTGACTGTTTTCTATGAATCTTAACAGCTTTTCCAGTTCTTACCACGCTGGAATCCCGCATCGTGATGCCGCCCGGCCCCTATGCTCTACGTGCCTCGGAACGGATGGCAAAGCTAAGCCTTCACTCCTTGTCAGCTCTGATTGAAGACCTTCGTGCTAGCAGTATGATCACGGCCGAATCATTTGCCGCTGAAGCCAACGATTCTCTTCCTTCCTTGCTACTTACCATAGTGAAACATTGGTGCAAGTCTGGGTTGAGTTCTGTCGTCAGGTGGAGGCTTGCTTGCATATCCTTGAATGCACACGTCTTCCCTCAGAGGTTGTAGCTGCAAAGGCAAGCTTGCGGGGGCTGATCGAACGATGCGCCTCAAATATGCTGTCATGCGAGATGAGGCTTGATCGCACGCCAAAAGCGTGTCGGATGTTCAAAGTTCTAAAGTTATAACCGCGATCAGGACGGTGTCGCTTCGCAGCTAGACGGTTGAGCACGGGTCGATCCACCGGGAGATGGTTGTATGTCCGTTCGAGTTTTAGACGAGTTAATAAAGAATGTGTATGTTTGTTCAATTCTATCCTAAGTGATATATGCAAGTATAAAGTTGTTAAGAAAAAGATACGAAAGTGTAAGCTAAAGAAATCCGCACTCAAAACCTTTGAGCCGAGTCTTGACCAATTGAAGCTAGAGCAATTGGCAACAACGTGGATTAGGGGATTTAAGCACGTTATTCGTAGAATCCGGCTTATTTACCCTTGTCCTTCCGTTCTTGTCTCTTGCTTTCGCCTCCGGCCAAACCGAACGCAACCGGTCGCGGTTAGGAATCACCGTTACCTTGGTAGGGTAGGGTGCCTAACGGAGCGCTTGCGTATCGTTTGGGCGGAGTTCAATGGAAAATAACGGGAAAAGGAAATGAGCAAAGAAACATTAACTTACAATAGCGTATTTATTCTTAACAACAATAATTACAACCATTCACAAAAACGAACCAAAAAGAGCACAAGAAAAGAAAAGATTACATGTAAGTAAGTGCATGGAATTTAAAGTGCATGAAAGTAAAGCAAGGTAATAAAAAGCAAGAAATAAATAAGCAAGAAAAAGAACTAAAAACTAGAACTCAAGACAAGCATGGGATCAATAGCCAACCCTTAAACTTGCAAGCTCAATCAAGAGGTTGCAAGATCAAGAGAAGGGTAAAGAACTCATGTGAAATGAAGCACTAATTCCATAAGAAGATACAACCCTTGAAATCAATAACTAACTCTTAAACTTTCAAGCTCAATGAAGAGGTTGAAAGATCAAGAGAAAGCAAAAATCTCAAGGGGAAGCTAAACAAACAAGAATGATACAAAAACTCTCATCTTTATTTAACATCCACTCAATACTCTCACTACATTTTCATGGAGGAAAGATGAAGAAGAAGAAGAAGAAGAAAACTAAAACTAGCAAAAAGAGGCTTAAGAATTTAACCCCTTTGGTTTGGCTCAGAACTGGGGTATTTATAGGCAGGGAACTGGAAACCTAGGGCAAGAATCTGGCTCCACATAGAGTTACCAAAATAACCCCAGAAAACGACGCAGTGAGGAGCCTATATGGCCGCGGTTCCGCGGCCTAAGCGCGCTAATGCCGCGGAACCGCGGCGCTTTAGAGGAGTTAGGCCATAAGATTTTGTGGGGTTCCATGGTTTGATGTCTTCTTCAGTGTGGTATAGTACTTTTCTCAGAATATCTTCACAATATTTCCAGAATTCCAGCATAACAAAAAGGTGATGTGATGTGGATCTTTTGCCATGATTTCCTCGAGCTCCGCGTAGATTTCTTGGATTTTGTGTTGCCATTGAGCTTTGTGCATGAAAATGACAATCAATTTGCCATTTTGTCCCTTAAACTGGTATGTGGCAACACACGGATAGAGAGCGGAGACCCATGTTTTATCTGTTGTTGGCAGTAATCCGGAATTTGTCGTACTTTTCCATGATATTCACTGTTTAGAGCTGATACCAGTATCCTGCAATTATGTAGCAAACACTGATTAAAAGCACCTGCCTATAAACAAACGAACGTAAGAATGGGCGGTATAAAATGCAATATTCTGGTATGAACAAATACCCCCAAACTTAACTTTTGCTCGTCCCGAGCAAAACCAATTATTCACAAAAAAGTCCTAACCGCACTTTCGCAGGGAACGCGATTGCACTGAGCTCGTGCAACAAGCCGTTAAACCTCTAGGTGTCCCTAGTAGGAGGAGTGTAGTCTCCTGAGGGTTTTCAGCGGATTACACCTACAAAATCCGGTCAAGCTAGTTTTGCGAAATAACTATAATTCAAACCCTAAAGTTTTGTTTCAGAAAATAACAATTCTATGATCCTAAGTCTAGACTATCGAACCCTTATTTTTCACACCTTGCTTCTTATTTAACTAAAGATTTTATATGTCTTTACGTGCAGTGCAAATAGTGTCGTTAAGTTCCAGAAGGATCGATTAAAGTCATCATGTCACACAATAAAGCCCAGATAAAAATTTTAAAAGGATCACATAAGATTTATAAAGAGTTAAGTATTTTTCAAGTTTCGTTTTCCAGTAAAATTTCAACTTCAGAATTTCTATCTTCCCTAACAGGAAACTAGGTCTTATTTTTCACTCCACCTTTTTCTTGTTTTCATTTCATACACATCTCTGTGAACGTGCAATAGTCTTTATCATAGAATAAAACCTTCATATCTCCGCTAGAAATATTTTTTATAAAACCTGTCTTTTGTCAAGATTATTCTCACACAAAGAACCGTTAGGAATTTTAACTCGGAGAGAACACTTGCTTGACTTTGTTTTAAACTGGACTTTCTAGGCATCTTAACGAGCTTTGGGCCAATGCACCCAAACCAGTTGACTTTAGGGCATTAGGTGTAGAAACACCCCAGCGGACTTAATTACTCAAGTTACCTAGGTCCAAAAACAAAAGACAATTTGGCGTGAAAATCATGATGATTCAATACGAACGGAGATATAATCGGAAGTTCAATTATTTTTTTTGGATAAAAGACGTGTTTAGTGGGTTCGGTGTGTAATCATTCCAATCAAGTTCCAGATAGGTTATTTTTCAGAATTTGTTCCAATTAAGGCATCAATAATATCCCTTCATATTCACTTCACTTCATAAACTATTCTTGATATTACTTATTTCAGAACAAACCTATTTGATTCTCAGAAAATCATTTATCCATTTAAAAGTTTTTAGACATAAAAGACTTGTCATCTAATTTCCAAAACTCATGACACGTGTAGTGTGATGTAAAGACGTATATCAGCTATAGTTAACTTCAAAGGAGAGTTATCTTTCAGGTTTTCAAAATCTAAAAATAAGATTTAGTTATTCTTATCTTATCAAACAAAACCGTCGAAATGTTGAATCTGAGTTCTCCCACTAGCTAACTTGACAAAGTTTTTATATTTTTTGGAAAATTTTCGATTTTTGTGGGTTTTTAATAAGGTATGCAAATGCAAAATATACAAATGAATGCGAAGGAAGAAAGCTTACCGAGCACACCCCCAAACTTAAACTTGACAGTGCCCTCACTGTCAGGCTACACCAAGAAGGTCAAAATTGTCGGCGCTCTCCCTTAAAACAAATTATATGCAAAAAAAAAGGAAAACAAAAAATATATACAAAAAAGGTGTCCCCCCCAAACTTAAGTAAAACAGTGTTTCCACTGTTAAGCGTTGAAGTTCAGGATTAGGGGGGAAGGAGAACAGTATCAAGCTAGACAAGGCCTTACACAGGCCAAAAGTTAACACCAACCATTCAAAAATTCTATCTCTGTAAGATGCGGGTTGGTGAAAGAAGGTGAAGAGGAAAGAAATGGAGAATACGCGAGACCGTATGGAGATAGAAGCGGGATACGGTCTCGGTATATAAGAAGAAGAATGATGGAAGGGAGAAAGAAGTGGAATACGAACTTGAGGGTGGAAATGGAGTGAATAGATTAGCACAATTTGTGATGACTGATGTGTAAGAAGCGTTTGTGCTAATCTATTAACCCATCGAGAAATGGGGTCAAATCCCTCAAGATTCGTAAGAAACCATGGGTAAGCCGAACCTGGTAAACCAGACATATGAAATGAAAGTGATACGGTTTCTTGCAAGGTCGGAACGATGGAAAGGATGGAGGTAGGTGATTGAGGAAGGTTATCGGTTAAAGGTTCCGGAGGGTGTACACAGTCAATGAAAGGAACATGATGAATTGGAAAATCCGACTCATCAATTAAAACTGGTTCATCCTCAAAACTATCCTCAAAATTTTCCTCAAAATTCAGCACATCCATGAATTTATCTTCAAAATCCAGACGCATATGGGGTTCGGGAAAAACATTTAATGACTCGGGATGATGAATTGGAGAGAAAAACTCAGCTAAATATACGGGTTCATCATCCAAAATATTCCCAGTGTCAATATCCTCAATCAAGTGAAAATCTATATTCTCAGACACCTCAACAAAAGCATGGATATCAATCAATTCAGGTTCTAAAGTGGAGGTGTAGAGGTCAAAATGTTTAGGAATGGTTTCACTTGGAAGGGACCCTTCACAATCAGGTAAATCAAACACTAAAACGTCGCATAACTCATTATCTATTCTATCTTTAATCAATGAATCGTTTGGAACATTAGATAGACATTCAAAACCGGAGTTGTGGGATTCAAGTTGAAACGGGTAGGCTTGATGCGGAAGGGGGTACATCTCACTCTCTCCACTCAAATTCTCAACCTGTCCTACCGCCTCTTCATACATTGGAAAATTTGGAGCTAATTGAAAACTAGCTATCGGGTCACTAGGTTGTATGAGGGCGGCCATGGACGCATTCAAATCCATCATCTGTTGGTACGACGCTACCCTAAAGTCTTCTAATGACTTTTCCAGACTAGACATAGGTTGGGAAGGGGTTTCAGTAAAAGATTCAAAGTTGTTTGGATACTGAAAACTCCCAAATGGCGGTTCAGAAGCAATGTCTAGGGAAGGTGCAAAGGTCGGGTAGGACTGGTAGGAATTGAATGGCTGGACAGGAGCAGGATCAACATTTGGATAAGAAGGTGAATGGAATTGTTGATCCCAAGAATCTGTAGTGGTGAAAGGAGTGAAACATCGGCTACAGGACTGTTCAATATGTTCAGCGATGGACAAAGGACGACTTGCAAAAGGGGTATCAACATAAGAGGGTGGAGGAGGTTGATACAAAGTGGATTGCGGAGGGCAAGTGTTTGTCCTAGACGCGTCTATGCGATCTTTCAATAAAATTTTGGGCATGGAGGGATCGTTTGATGTTCGGCCAAAGCAAGAACCGTAGGAAGTTATGTCTGGTTGTGGGTACCAAAGTTCGGCAAGAGTTTTGCGAGGTGGGGTACCCATGATATGAAGAGAGAATGAAAGAAAGGTAGAAAAAAGGAGGGGAAAAAGGATGTGGATTTTTTTTAGTTATTAACAAAAGAATGAAATATACACACAAAAAGAATCTGGACAAAAACAATCACGACACAAAAATACCACACACCTAATCGTTCTAGGGTTCACCTAGGTCAACTAGACCTGCTCCAGAACTTGATTGTCGAAGTAAAACTGTGTCGAGAAACGAGCTCAAGATACACTGATCACGAGACCAGGTAAGTGCAGAGATAAGGGGAGATTTTCCAACGCTTTCGCGAAGTTCCTTAATTAAATAACCCTTTCTCTTTTGGCGGTTTCGCCGTTAACACTTTCCTAGACACCCCGTAAACAATATACCGTTTAAGCGAGTTCTAAACTCAGTTAACTTCTCCTAGTGAGCGCGAAGTCCTTAAGGCTTAAAGTCTAGTTTCTTTTAAATTTTGTGCGGGTAAACGTTATGCTCAAGTTTGTGATTTGTGGGCCACGGAAAAGGTGATGAAATCCTTTACCGTATGTTGTGGGGTTCGCTTTCCCTTAAGTCCGTATTAATGTATGCAATGCGTAATTCAATAAAAATTCTATAAAGAATCAAACAATCATTTTTTAGTTTAAGCACGGCACTGCAACAAATACGGGTTAGTCAATTTTTAGCGTTTGCTAGCGAACTTGCAAAGAATCCTGCAAAGAATAGTATATTGGATGCGTCGGATTTGAGAAGAAGGTGTTAGTAAAGTACATACCGTTAAGTTTTTGGATTAGGAAACCCCCGTTGAATCAAATCCGGTAAGCTTGAAAAGTTCGCTTGCGCGGGTCAAACTACCCGGATCTTTGGCACTGTACTTTGCAATCACCTTAGCCTTGAACGTACACTTTGCTCCCCACAATCGCCGTTTGCTAATCCGCAAAAATCTGCAGACTTGCTCACAAAAATTATCAAAAAAAAAAAAGATTTTTTTTTATTTATAAATATATACAAAAAGAATATTAACCCGAATAACAAGAAAGAAAATACGCTACCGTCTCCCCGGCAACGGCGCCATTTGATCGCACGCCAAAAGCGTGTCGGATGTTCAAAGTTCTAAAGTTATAACCGCGATCAGGACGGTGTCGCTTCGCAGCTAGCCGGTTGAGCACGGGTCGATCCACAGGGAGATGGTTGTATGTCCGTTCGAGTTTTCGACGAGTCAATAAAGAATGTGTATGTTTGTTCAATTCTATCCTAAATGATATATACAAGTATAAAGTTGTTAAGAAAAAGATACGAAAGTGTAAGCTAAAGAAATCCGCACTCAAAACCTTTGAGCCGAGTCTTGACCAATTGAAGCTAGAGCAATTGGCAACAACGCGGATTAGGGGATTTAAGCACGGTATTCGTGGAATCCATCTTATTTACCCATGTCCTTCCGTTCTTGTCTCTTGCTTTCGAATCCGGCCAAACCGAACGCAACCGGTCGCGGTTAGGAATTACCGTTACCTTGGTAGGGTAAGGTGCCTAACGGAGCGCTTGCGTATCGTTTGGGCGGAGTTCAATGGAAAATAACGGGAAAAGGAAATGAGCAAAGAAACATTAACTTACAATAGCGTATTTATTCTTAACAACAATAATTACAACCATTCACAAAAACGAACCAAAAAGAGCAAAAGAAAAGAAAAGATTACAAGTAAGTAAGTGCATGGAATTTAAAGTGTATGAAAGTAAAGCAAGGTAATAAAAAGCAAGAAATAAATAAGCAAGAAAAAGAACTAGAAACTAGAACTCAAGACAAGCATGGGATCAATAGCCAACCCTTAAACTTGCAAGCTCAATCAAGAGGTTGCAAGATCAAGAGAAGGGTAAAGAACTCATGTGAAATGAAGCACTAATTCCATAAGAAGATACAACCCTTGAGATCAATAACCAACCCTTAAACTTTCAAGCTCAATGAAGAGGTTGAAAGATCAAGAGAAAGCAAAAATCTCAAGGGGGAGCTAAACAAACAAGAATGATACAAAAACCCTCATCTTCATTTAACATCCACTCAATACTCTCACTACATTTTCATGGAGGAAAGATGAAGAAGAAGAAAAAGAAAACTAAAACTAGCAAAAAGAGGCTTAAGAATTTAACCCCTTTGGTTTGGCTCAGAACTGGGGTATTTATAGGCAGGGAACTGGAAACCTAGGGCAAGAATCTGGCTCCACATAGAGTTACCAAAATAACCCCAGAAAACGACGCAGTGAGGAGCCTATATGGCCGCGGTTCCGCGGCCTAAGCACGCTAATGCCGCGGAACCGCGGCGCTTTAGAGGAGTTAGGCCATAGGATTTTGTGGGGTTCCATGGTTTGATGTCTTCTTCAGTGTGGTATAGTACTTTTCTCAGAATCTCTTCACAATATTTCCAGAATTCCAGCATAACAAAAAGGTGATGTGATGTGGATCTTTTGCCATGATTTTCTCGAGCTTCGCGTAGATTTCTTGGATTTTGTGTTGCCATTGAGCTTTGTGCATGAAAATGACAATCGATTTGCCATTTTGTCCCTTAAACTGGTATGTGGCAACACACGGATAGAGAGCGGAGACCCGTGTTTTATCTATTGTTGGCAGTAATCCGGAATTTGTCGTACTTTTCCATGATATTCACTGTTTAGAGCTGAGACCAGTATCCTGCAATTATGTAGCAAACACTGAATAAAAGCACCTGCCTATAAACAAACGAACGTAAGAATGGGCGGTATAAAATGCAATATTCTGGTATGAATAAGGCTCAGCTGCAAGTTTTTGGAAAGGGAGCTGGCTTCCAAAGCGCTGAGGGAACTTCAAGCTAATCTTACGGCCAAGACCACTCGGGCATATGATCTTTGGTGAGGGCTTCAAGAAGCTATTAAGGAGGTGGTAGCCATTGATAAAGCCGTCATTTTCACTAGTGAAATGGTCGAAGCTCATAAGGTTACCGAAAAGGAGCTCGAAAGTTGGCTTGCCTCATATCAGGCCCAATAGGCTCAAGCGGAGGCCCGTCTCCTAACGATAATGAATCATGAGGCTGAGGCCTAGCGGAAAAAGGATGAATTGGCAAATCTATTAAATCGTCCGCCTGCTTGAAGAATTGTATATATATATTTTTATTCTTCTTTTGTACATACCCCTGAATAAGAGTATTTTTTGATTCTTTCATAAATTGTACTTTGTATTCATTTTGATTCATGAATAAAAGACATATTTTTCTTCATGATGGTGTGTCCCTTTTAGTAAATGCATTTTGTGGATAATCTATTTGTAATCTCCTTGTAGGACAGCGATGGCTTAGGAGTCAGGTTATGATCTGCCTCCTAAGGCTATTCAACTTCATGAGCTGTGAGGGTCTCATAAAGACTTTTCTCCCTACGAGTCGAGAGGATCTAGTAGGTGTATTTTCTTCCTAAGTGCGTTTTCTCTTATAAGTCATAAGGATCTTACAAGCGAGTTTTCTTCCTTACGGGTCGAGAGGACCCGTAAGTGTTTGATGAGATCGACATCATCTGCGTTTCACGGAATAAGGAGTTGCTCTGGGCGTTTCCTACAGGGTCAGGATTGACATAGGCCGTGTTCCACGTGACCAGGATTTTCTCTGGATGCTTCCCACGGGGTCGGATTGACATAGCCGTGTTCCGCAAGGACCAGGTTCCGCTCTGGGCATTTCCCACGGGGTCAGGATTGACATAGGCCGTGTTCCATGTGACCAGGAATTTTCTCTGGATGCTTCCCACGGCGTCAGGATAGACATAGCCGTGTTCTGCCAGGACCAGGCTCCGCTTTGGACGTTTCTCACGGGGTCAGGATTGACATAGGCCGTGTTCCACGTGACTAGGAATTTGCTCTGGATGCTTCCTATGGGGTCAGAATTGACATGGCTGTGTTCTGCGAGGACCAGGCTCCTCTCTGGGCATTTCCCACGAGGTCAGGATTGACATAGCCGTGTTCTACGCGACCAGGAATTGGCTCTGGATGCTTCCCACGGGGTCAGGATTGACATAGCCGTGTTCTACGAGGACCAGGCTCCGCTCTGGACGCTTCCCACGGGGTCAGGATTGACATAGGCCGTGTTCCACGTGACCAGGAATTTGATTTGGATGCTTCCCACGGGGTCAGGATTGATATAGCCATGTTCTGCGAGGACCAGGCTCCGCTCTGGACGTTTCCCACGGGGTCAGGATTGACATAGGCCATGTTCCACATGACCAGGAATTTGCTCTGGATCCTTCCCATGGGTTCAGAATGACATGGCAGTGTTCTGCGAGGACCAGGCTCCGCTCTGGGCAATTCCCACGGGGTCAGAATTGACATAGGCCGCGTTCCACGTAACTAGGAATTTGCTCTGGATGCTTCCCACGGGGTCAGAATTGACATGGCCGTGTTCTGCGAGGACCAAGCTCCGCTCTAGGCGTTTCCCACGGGGTCAGGATTGACATAGGCCGTGTTCTACCTAACCAGGAATTTGCTCCGGATGCTTCCCACGGGGTCAGAATTGACATGGCCGTGCTCTGCGAGGACCAGGCTCCGCTCTGGGCGTTTCCCACGGGGTCAGGATTGACATAGGCCGTGTTCTACATGACCAGGAATTTGCTCTGGATGCTTCCCACGGTGTCAGTTTGATATAGTCGTGTTCTGCGAGGACCAGGCACCGCTCTGGACGTTTCCCACGGGGTCAGGATTGACATAGGCCGTGTTCCACGTGACCAGGAATTTTCTCTGGATGCTTCCCACGGGGTCGGTTTGACATAGCCGTGTTCTGCGAGGACTAGGATCCGCTCTAGGCGTTTCCCACGGGGTTAGGATTGACATAGGCCTTGTTCCATATGACCAGGAATTTGCTCTGGATGCTTCCCACGGGGTCGGTTTTACATAGCCGTGTTCTGCGAGGACCAGGCTCCGCTCTAGGCGTTTCCCACAGGGTCAGGATTGACATAGGCCGTGTTCCACGTGACCAGGAATTTGCTCTGGATGCTTCCCACGGGGTCGTTTTGACATAGCCGTGTTCTGTGAGGACCAGGATCCGCTCTGGGCATTTCCAATTGGGTCAGAATTGACATAGGCCATGTTTTACGTGACCAGAAATGGTTGACTCTTGGTTGTCTGTGCATCGTCGAGTCATGGAACTGGGAACTTTGCCGCAGCTCCGATTTGTTGATGTTGCGTCTGCTGTAATGAGACGAATGTTGAGATGATCTCCAAGCTGTCTGTGAACCATCAAGATTTGGAACAGGGACTCTTCTATTGCTCTTTTTGCTGACGTCGTATATTCCTTCATAGACACTGATCTCTCTGCGGGTCGACTCGAATCGAGATGCTCTCGTCAAGGACGCTGATCTCCCTGAGGTTGAGACGAATCGAGGAGTTCTCGCAAGAATGTCCTAACGTTACAGTTATCCTTTGCTCTTTACGACAGAGGTCCGTTAGGGTCTGTGGTACTAGGGTTTTTCCCGTTGTACCATCGCGTTGGCTGATGTATCCCTCGACAGGCAATCTTGCTGTTCGAGTAGCTATTCATATCAGAATATTACATTATTATATTCCCCATTCTTAATCATATTACAAATAAATAGGTGCTTTTGATCCA
The DNA here is from genome assembly GCA_030015575.1 of Agapanthus africanus. Classification (NCBI taxonomy): domain Eukaryota; kingdom Viridiplantae; phylum Streptophyta; class Magnoliopsida; order Asparagales; family Amaryllidaceae; genus Agapanthus; species Agapanthus africanus. Next base: position 50,145,384 of record JASDDO010000006.1, on the reverse strand, counting down.
TGTCTGCTAAATAGTTGCAGGTTACAGGTTCTCAGAACAATACAGTAAAATTCAGGAAAAGAAACTAAAAATGTGAGACTACGACCAACAAATAGTTGAATCTGTATGATGCCGCCTACCAGTATAAGGAACAAATGAAGATCAGTAAACAGTTCAATTGCACAAAGCACAAGGGCAATACAAGATTCAAGACTTCAACGTGAAGCTAACGGTAAAAGTCCACAAATTCTGCACTGTTGGAAATCTGGGAGAAAGTAGAAAAGATTCTGAAGAACCAAATGAAGAAAATAGAAGAAAAAGGCAACATGAAGCAACCCTGAAGAAATGAGCCAGAGATCTCACCATATGGCCGTGGATCCGCAGCCAAACAAGGGATTCTATCGCGGGTCCGTGGCAGTGCAGTGCACGTGACGGTGCACGTATCGGTGGGTGTCGGTGCTTTGACCCGGCTTTCTCTGAGTAGTCTTGTAATTTCAAGTATGGATCAGATGTAAAACCTATGGTTTCTCCGGTCTATAAATAGGAAAGCCTACAGCCTCTTTTGGGGCATGCCTCTTTTAATTTCTAGATTAAATTTTCATTCCATTGTAATCGTCAAGAGGTGTCAATAAAAGTAAGTTTTTTTTAATCTTGCATTCTTCGTAATTGAAATTTAGTTTTCTGCAATTTTTTATCTGCCTTTATTTATCTGCAAGTTAAATAGTTTATTTAAAAGAAAAAAATTATAAAAATGAATCTCATCGTAATTTCCCTAATGAGGGAGTAATTTCTCACTTGTTAGGGTTAGGATTGGGTAGGTTTGAGAGATGGAAATCTCTCACTCCTTTCTTGCCCTTATAACATTTTAAATTAGGACACTATGTGAATCAAACACACACCGCTCACTATGGCACCCTATCCTAAGAGATAGCGGTGATTCCCTAGTTAGACCGGTTGTGGTTGATTTATATAGAGCTTAGGGCTAAGAGTTAAGAAAGGACGGATAAGGACCAAAACGAAGAAACTACGTTTCTTCCTAGTCGTGCTAATCCCTTTTGTTAACTATTACCTTAACACCTATGTTCTTAATTAGGGCAAAGGAAGCAGTGAGTAGAGTTTTATTTCCAAACTAACCTAATCCTAACCCTAGCAAGGATTTAATTCAAATTAAATTCAATCTTAGTTTTTATAAAAATCAAAACCTACCAAAAAATAGGAATTAACTCGTAAGAACTTAAAGAAAGAATACGTTATCCCTATGGACCGACCCGTACTCAACCGGCTAGCTACCAAGCGAAACCGTTATTGATTACGGTATATTCTTAATTTTGATTTTAAAACGCACGTACGCAAAAAGAGACAAACAATCAAATGGCGCCGTTGCCGGGGATAGCGGTAGTTATTTTCTTTTTGTAATTTCGGGTTGATTGAAATTGAAAAAAAATTATAAAAAATGAAAAATATAAAAACATAAAAAATATCATCTTGTTATTTTTTGAAGGGTTTTGTGTGAATTGCGCAGGAAAGGAAGAAGGACAGATTCAGATCTGGAGCAAGCTCGGTGAACAAATCCAGAAACAGAAGATCTGAATAGACAGAGGAGAATCAAAACAGCACAGAACAAATTTTTTGGGATCCGAACCAACCATTACACCGCGGAACCGTGGTGGGAAGATTTTTCTGAGCTCCACTGAAAAATTTTCCTGCAGGGTTCTTTGCGCAAAACTTCTTCTCCCTCTCCAATAAATCAATTTTGTGCAGGATTCTTTGCGCCGCAAATAAAAGTAATTTTTTTTTTCAAGTGTTTTAGATTTTTGTGTGATTATTGCTTTGCATATTTAAAACGGAAATTAAGGGGCTATAACACCAATTCAGATTGGGTGGGGATTTCATTACCTTTCCTAAGACCCCAGAAATCACAAAAAGCATATGCATCAACCCTCGAGTTAATTAAAAAATATCTAGACTCAGCCAATTAAGGACTGTTGCGCTCATTAGGACAGAGGAAGGTTGTGGGCAATCGGTCGTTTATCTAAACCTGATTTTGTGGTGCCTAGGCTAGACAAGTGAGAAATGTAATTTTAAAAGGCCCGTCTCACGATGATTCATGAGCGGATCCCTCTTTTCTTCACTTGTGCTTACCTGGCCACAATTGGCGGTGAAGAGGCGATTTGAGGGATATCTCACAACTTGTCGCTTTGGACTAGTTAGGAGCAGTCTAGTTGATTTAGGAGACCCTAGCTTTAGGCTTGATTGTGCATGCTTAAATTGTGACCATTTGAAAGTGTGTCGTAGTTCCTTACAAAATCTTTTGCAAAAATCTTTAAAAAAAAAAAAACAAAACAAAAATTTTTACAAAAACTTTCCATTTGTCGCTAGAAATCCATTGCACCCAACTTGCACCCACATTTTCTCCATTGACATTTTCTTACCCCCACCTTCAACTTTTTGACTACACTACACTTCATTTAGTGTATATCCGGTTGGACTAGGGACACTAGTGCCTGTTTAGTCCGTGTCTCGTTAGTCCCTACTGACGACGCGTTCGACTCCGAAGTCGAAATTCTCTCCACTTCTTTACCTTCATCTTCAAATTCATCATCTTCTAAGGAGATGTCAGGATTCAATCCTAACAACCCTTTACCTCCTGTTGATGCGCCCCGGCGCTCCAGGATCTTTTCTATCCAACCCATACCGCACTTCCTATTTGTCTTTCACTTCTGCCGGCTAATAGGGATAATTTCGAAATTAAGCCCCACTTCATCAATATGTTGCCCAAATTTCACGGGCTGGAATCCGAAGATGCCTACATCTTCATTAACAAATTCCAAAATGTTTGTGCAATGATGAAGACTACCCAACTTTCCGATGATGCTATAAGGCTACGAGTCATTCCATTCACTTTATATGACCTAACAGAAAAGTGGCTGTATAGTACAGCATCGCATTCCATAAAAAGTTGGGAAGAGTTTGTTAAAGATTTTCTTAAAAAGTTTTACCCACACCACAAGACAGCGAGAATTCGAAATGAAATTAATCAATTTTCCCAGCTTCCGTTCGAACCTTTTTGGAAGTGTTTCGAACGATTTAAGGGCCTTCTTGTTCAGTGCCCTCACCACGGTATCGAGAGATGGCAACTTTGCCAAACTTTATAAGAAGGACTGAACCCAGCAACTAAGCAGTTGCTGGAAACCATTTGTCAAGGTCACTTCCTAACCAAATCTGACGAGGAAGCTTGGCAATTTCTCGACGATCTTGCTGAACAAACGCTTCAGTGGGAAAGCACTAGACAGACCTCTTCGTCCACTTCATCTACTTCCGCTGGTCAGTCTAGGGCAGGTGTTCACCAATTTGATATGTCAATTGCAATGAAAGCCGAAATGGCAACAATTACATATAAATTAAAAGCTATTGAGAGCAAATTCTCACTGCCTTCTCCTGCCCCTGCTTTACCCCCTCGCACTATATGCGCTTGTTGTTCGGATACGTCCCATTTGACCGAAGAGTGTCCTTACAACCCACCTGCTCAAGGACAGGATCAAGTCAATGCTGCCTTTCAACAGAGACAAAGAAATGATCCATACTCTTCAACTTATAATCCTGGTTGGAGGAACCACCCCAATTTTTCTTGGAATAAAAATCAACAACAATTCCAAGGCAATAACAATTTTCAAAGGCCTCCTCCACAACAACAAGTCCTTCAACAAACTCAATATCAGCAACCTTTCCAACCCCAACCTTACCAAAATCAAATGAACAATTTTTCACCGAACAACTCTTCTCCTCAAAATAATTTTGTTCAACCAAATAACGATAAGGTTTCCTCGCTAGAACGAAGTCTGGATACGTTTTTAAAACAATCTACGCAATCCTCAACCAACATCCAGTCATCCATTCAGTCTTTGGTGCAACACACTGCATCACATGAGCAAAGCATCAAAACCATTGAAGTCTGGATTGCACAACTGAATGCAGCTTTAAGCGAGCGAGAGAAGGGGAAACTTTCATCTCAACCACTGCCAAATCCTGGTTACACACAAAATGCACATGTTGCTCATGAACAAAAAAATCATAATGTGAGTGTCATGACTACATTGAGATCTGGAAAGGTATTGCACAACAACGTTGGCACTAATAATGACACCCCGGCCGCTGCTTCTTCTTCTTCTTCATCTTCTTCATCTTCAGATCATGTTCTTCATTCTTCACAAGGCTCTACTTTTTCTACTGCTCCGAATGGACCCACATCTCACTCCACGAAAACACCAACACTGGGATCCGTTCCAACTCCGCAATCTACTCCACAAAATTGGACTCAACAAATTTTCAAAATGTTCCATTTCCAAACAGGTTGAGATCCAATAAATCAACTCCACAAATGGAGAAGATTGTGGAGTTATTTAAACATGTTAGCATTAATATACCTCTCTTGGATGCAATCCAACAAGTCCCTTATTACGCTAAAATCTTGAAGGACTTATGCACCAAGAAGAGGAAATTACAGGTACCTAAGAAAGTTTTCTTAGCTAGTGTAGTAAGTGATGCTCTTACCTAACCTTTACCTCAAAAACGAAAGGACCCTGGTTGTCCTACAATTTCAATAACTATTGGGGATAAGAACATTAACCGCGCACTTTTAGATCTTGGTGCCAGTGTTAATTTGCATCCTTATTCAGTATATGAACAATTAGGCGTTGGAGAGCTGAAACCCACACATTGAACTCTCTAAATGGCCGATCGATCCATCGCCCATCCTAGGGGTGAGTTAGAGGATGTGTTGATTAAAGTAGGGGACTTGATATTCCCTGTTGATTTCATTGTTATGAACACACAACCTGTAACTAATCCCCAGAGTCAAATTCCGGTGATACTCGGTCGACCATTCCTTGCAACTTCTAATGCAGTGATCAATTGTCGAAATGGTTCAATGAACCTATCTTTTGGAAACATGACAATTGAACTCAACATTTTTAAGTTGGGGAATCAGCCCTCCGAACCTAATGCGAATATACTTGATGTTTTCTCGATCCAAGAGATCACTCAGGAGGACTGTGAGCTCGAAAAATTTCTGTTCGATCACAGCAATTTTGACGCCACTAGTGCGTTCCTCCTTAAATCTGACACTGCTTCCACACCCGATAATGATTACGAGTGTTTCATTTTTTTTTAACGATTTTGAAGAATCACCGCCCGAGTTTGAATCCTTTGAATTTTCGGATGAGTTAGCTGAACCATCCGACTCGGTTACTTGCACTCGCTTTGAACTTTTGTTGGAATCCTTCGAGTTTGAGACAGTTTCACCAATTTTACCTTCAATTTTTCTCCTCCAAAACTCGAACTCAAGCTATTGCCATCTCACCTTAAATACGCTTACTTAGGTGAGAATGAGACTCTTCCTGTTATCATCTCGGCCTCTATAGCCCCCGAGCAAGAGAAAGCCCTTTTAACGGTCTTACAAAACAATCGGCAAGATTTTGGCTGGACTATGGCGGACATAAAGGGGATTAGTCCCCTAATAGTTGAACATCATATTCATATGATGGACGATGCCAAGCCAGCAAGGGATCCACAGAGACGTCTAAACCCTATAATGAAGGAGGTTGTTAAAAAGGAGATCGTAAAATGTCTAGATAGTGGTATCATTTACCTTATCTCTGATAGCCAGTGGGTAGCCCCATTCACGTTGTCCCAAAGAAATCGGGCATAACGGTCATAATTAATGATGCGAATGAGTTAATACCTACTCGCACCCAAACTGGGTGGCGAGTTTTCATCGATTATAGAAAACTCAACGCCGCGACACGGAAATACCACTTTCCATTACCTTTTATTGACCAAATGCTAGAACGATTGGCTAGGCATGAATTTTATTGCCTTTTGGATGGCTACTCCGGCTATAATCAAATTCCCATCGCCGAAAAGGATCAAGACAAGACCATATTCACTTGTCCTTTCGGTACGTTTGCTTACCGTCGCATGCTCTTTGGGCTATGCAATGCACCCACTACCTTTCAGCGGTATATGATGGGTAATTTTTCATACATGGTGGAAAAATTCTTGGAGATTTTCATGGATGATTTCTCCATTTTCGGCGACTCCTTTGATGAGTGTTTGCTACATTTAGACGCAGTTCTTACCCGGTATAGGGATAAGAACCTTACTTTAAATTGGGAGAAATGCCACTTTATGGTACGAGAAGGTATTGTCTTAGGACATATTATCTCGTAAAATGGCATTGAGGTAGATAAAGCTAAGATTGAAGTCATTTCCAATCTTTCTCCTACCAAATGCGTCCGAGACATTCGAGCCTTCCTTGGCCATGCCGGTTTCTATAGACGGTTCATCAAGGATTTTAGCAAGATAGCTAGACCCTTGACTCTTTTGTTGGCCAAGGATACCACATTTGATTTTGACTCGAGTTGTATGAAGGCGTTCGAGTTATTAAAAAACTCACTAACTTCCGCTCCCATTCTTTCATCTCCTGACTAGACGCATCCATTTGAGATTATGTGCGATGTATCTGATTTCGCCCTTGGTGCTGTCCTTGGACAACACATTAATAAGATGCCGCATGTAATTTATTATGCTAACCGAACCTTGAACGAGGCCCAATTAAATTACACAACAACCGAGAAGGAATTCTTAGCTGTTGTGTTTGCATTAGAAAAGTTCAGGACCTATTTAATCGGCTCTCCAGTCATCGTTTATACTGACCACTCAGCTCTTCACCATCTTTTTGCCAAGAAGGATGCTAAATCTCGGCTGATACGTTGGATCCTCTTACTACAAGACTTTGACCTTTTCATCAGAGACAAGAGAGGATGCGAAAACGTAGTCGCCGACCATCTGTTACGCTTCCCTTCTTCGCCTACACTTCAAATTCCTATTAAAGAAGTTTTTCCAGATGGGAGGCTCTTGACTGTGTCATGCGAACCTTGGTTCGCAGATGTTGTAAATTATTTGTCCACCGGACTTATACCAAACGATTGGTCGAATCAGGACAGACTCAGATTTCTATCCCAGGTAAAACATTTTTACTGGGATGAACCATATCTATTCAAATACTGTCCCGACAAAATTATTCGTCGGTGTGTCCCCGACAATGAGTTCAAGAGCGTGCTGTCATTTTGCCACGATCAAGCGTATGGCGGGCATTTTGGCCCCAAAAAGACAGTAGAAAAGATCTTGCAGTGTGGCTTCTACTGGCCATAACTTTTTAAAGACGCACATGATTACTGCAAGACATGCTTCCGGTGCCAACACTTGGGCCAGATATCAAGGAGAAACGAAATGCCGCTCCAACCAATATTGGTTGTTGAAATTTTTGATGTTTGGGGGATAGATTTTTTGGGACCGTTTCCAAATTCTTTTGGGAACGTGTATATTCTCCTCGCTGTTGACTATGTTTCTAAATGGATCAAGTGTCACGACCCGAAATTCGGCCCGTAACCGGCACTTAAACTACGTAACGTCTACAGGCGTACGTAACTTAAGTAAGCCGAAAACCCAGAAATCTAAACCACCCTAAACTGGATCAACGGAGAAAACATAGTTTAAAACATAAAAGAAGCCGCCATTTAAAATCTCTAACTCTAGTTTTCTTTCGTGAAAATTTCGGCAGCACCTCCTTTGTAAAACTGGCCCCGAAAACGGGTACAACACAGATAATATAAAACATCCCAAGTGGGAGAAAAATCACGCCCACCGGCGGAGACAATCACCACAACAAGTATACGACGCCAAAGCGAAGAATATCAAGAGAACGACATATATAGGAAGTAAACATTTCCAAAATAACCTGCTTCTACGAGCACGGCTCCCAAAACCAATATACAACACTGATATCTCACAAGTCGTCTCTAAGTCATATACAACAGGGGTAGATGGAGAATACTGGATCCAACAAAAGATATACAATGTACAACGGATAACCGCAAACCCACCTATAATGCAACGGCCTCACTGCCAAAGGTAGCGGTATCCACAAAAGTAGTGATGATAAGCTGCCCTGCCGCAACTACTCAGAGGGAAAGTCCTGCAAAACTGTGGCACAACGGGGGTGAGTTGCCAACTCGTGAATAGTAATTAACATCATGCAGTAATCGCAAGTATGCACTAACAGCAATGATCAATAACATGTGAACTGATAGTGTAAGTCCATGTTGCCACCCCCGGTTCTTACGGGGAGGCGGAAACGGTATAAAAATCAAATTTTTAGGGCAAGAGGCAACATGGACTATGCATGGTCGGGATCGTTGTCTAAACTAAACTAGCAAATACACTAAAAGGAGTTAGCTACTATGGAAGATGGTTATACCTATACTTGAACTCCTTCTTCTTCAAACCTTGTAGAGGTTGATGGTTCTCTTTACGTCGCCTTCTCCTGTCGAAGATGGATCCACCTCGAAGGTTCGACTTTGGGCTCTTCCTCGATCTTTGAGTGAACTAGGGTTTCCGGTTTGCTAAACCTTCATCCTAGAATGAGTAGAGAGAGATTAGGGTTTGCTTTTCTATCAAAAGAGAATGATTCTCAACACATGAGAAGGTTTCTCTTTTCAAGAGGAAGAAGAAGATGAAAATGAGGAGAGAGAGAGGTTATGATAGAATGAGCTCAATAATTTCTTTCTTGCAACCATATTGCAAAAGAAATGAATTATCTAAATGATAATAATTGAAATAAGAATAGTTGATGGTAATTTTTGAATGACCACAACCATGCTTCATTTAATAAAAAGTAAGCATGAATCAAGGAAGACTTTCAAGGCATGAAAGTGGTCAATGGTCAACAAGTCAACCAAGGTCAACAAGTCAACAAAAACAACCATAACATAATTCTCATTTAATTATTATTATTAATAGATAATATATAAATCCATTAGGGTTTGGAAAATGAAGACTGTCAATTTGTGCATACGCACCCGTTCCGAAACCCTAATGAAAAACCTCATTCTCCGCCTCAAGCAACTGTGCATACACACCTGCATTCTCGTTCCGAGGAACAAGAATACCAAGATATAAAAGCAACCCCAAAAACATATACCAGTATCTGGCTCAAACCAGAGCCTGCCAGTATAATCCGTCCGGACTCCAAACGTGCACAAGTGCGCGGATGAGAACGAACCCTGTCGCAAAACCATGCGACCTCTACTCTGTTTTGCCCAGAGGCGAATACCCTCTGTGTGGGACTCTAAAGACTCGACACTACGCTGGCAGTGGGTTTAACCACAGACCGCAAGCGGCACTAGCTGTGCGTAACGGTCCCCAGGTAGATGCCGACAAGAAGGCTGACGAGGTGAAACCCCATCTGTACTCCTACTGAGTCTGAATGTGACATTCTCCGTACAGTCCGGTCTGTTCGTCTGATACATCGCATGGCGGGCCTAGGGGGCGGTAAACGTCAGTCCCCCAATAGCGGTACAAGTCGTGCCGGAGCGAAGCCCAAAACACCCTGAGATAACACTGGAAACCTACCAGTATATCTCGTTTGCCCTGGTCAGGGACTACTCGTGTAATGGCTCTCCTAGACACAGCGCGATGTCAACCCCCAATACCGGGAGAGACGAATCCTGTCTAACCGTCACTGCCTCCAAGTGCTTCGGGACTGCACCCAACCACCACCTGTTTGCACGACTCCTTTGAGCCGTGGTAGGGTAGTGATCAAAGTGCAGTGGGAACACACTCGAGGCGAAGTGCCAGTGTCAAGTCAGCGGACTAAGCTGTACTCATGTCACCTGGGAACTGACGACTGACGATAGGTATAATACCAACCTGTCAGTTCCCGACGAGTCCTGTCCAGTGTACTCGTAACCCAACGAGCACCCGTATACTATCTCCAGTACGACGTACTGATGGCTGTGGGACAGACCATCTCCCACACTGGGATGAGAAGCGCATACGCTAGTCTACTCCGGAGTATCGATGCCCTGTCTCGATAGTCCTGCGACTAGGGACCTGTATAAGGATGTGCTTATAGATTACCCAGCCCCCACTAGTGTGACTGCCATCACAACGCTGGTAATCAAGCAAAGATCCTAAGGGCTCCACTAATGCGTATAAGTGATATAGTAAAATAAACACAAGTACACATTGAAGTAGAGACAAACCAAGTAGCATACTACTATTTTGAGCAAGATTGTATATACAAGGTGAATATCCCAAGCATCCATTAAGTAATATACAAACTAGTATGATACAGTAATGGCCTCTAGGGCATATACACTAACAATCTCCCACTTGCACTAAGGCCATGTACTGGCGTATCGAAGACCTATCATCTCGATCAGCCGCTCGAACTGAGTCTGGGGCAGGGCCTTGGTGAATGGATCTGCAGTGTTGTCTTCTGAAGCAACTCTCCGAACCTCGATCTCCTTGCGATCCACGATTTCCCTGATCAGGTGATACCGCCTCAAGATGTGCCTGGATCTCTGATGGGACCTGGGTTCCTTTGCTAAAGCTATAGCCCCATTGTTGTCGCAATACAGAGGTATTGGATCAACAATGGACGGAACCACCTGAAGTTCTTTCAAGAACTTCCTCATCCAGACAGCTTCTTTTGCGGCATCAGATGCAGCGATGTATTCCGCTTCCATCGTCGAGTCTGCAACGGTTTCCTGTTTGGAACTCTTCCAACACACCGCCCCTCCATTGAGGGTAAAGACAAAGCCCGACATAGACTTGGAATCATCCTTGTCACTCTGGAAGCTGGAGTCAGCAAAGGCCTCGGTCTGGAGGTCTTTTCCGCCATACACCAAGAACATCTCCTTAGTCCTTCTTAGGTACTTGAGAATGTTCTTTACCGCTATCCAGTGTTTCTCCCCAGGGTTTGACTGATACCGGCTTACCACACTCAGTGCATAAGCTACATCCGGTCTGGTACACAACATCGCATACATTATAGAGCCTACCGCAGAAGCGTAGGGTATAATAGACATGCGATCCCTCTCTAAATCAGTCTTGGGAGACATCTCTTTAGAGAGGGTGATCCCGTGACAAGCCGGTAGATTACCGCGCTTGGAATCTTCCATACTGAATCTCTTCACTATGGTGTCGATGTACCTGGACTGAGAAAGTCCCAATATCCTCTTGGATCTATCACGATGGATCCGGATCCCCAGGATGTATGAGGCATCACCCAGGTCTTTCATGGAGAACCTTTGTGACAAGAACCCCTTGACAGATTGTAGCATAGGAATGTCATTTCCTATTAAGAGAATGTCATCCACGTATAAAACGAGGAATACTACAGTTCTCGCTACAAATCTACTATAGATGCATGGTTCATCTGGATTTTTGATAAAGCCAAATTCTTTGACCGTCTCATCAAAACAGATGTTCCAACTCCGCGATGCCTGCTTTAGTCCATAGATGGACTTAAGCAACTTGCACACCTTTCCGCTGCTCCCACTCTGAATGAAACCCTCTGGCTGGTCCATATAGACACACTCCTCTAAATTTCCATTTAGAAAAGCTGTCTTTACGTCCATTTGCCAGATCTCATAATCGTGGAAGGCAGCGATGGCAAGAAGGATCCGAATGGATTTCAGCATGGCTACTGGAGAAAAGGTTTCGTCATAGTCCAAGCCAGGTCTTTGACGGAAACCCTTTGCTACCAGCCTAGCTTTATAGGTCTCAACCTGTCCATCTACACCAATCTTCCTTTTGAAGATCCACTTGCATCCTACGGGTTTTACCCCGTCTGGAGCAATGTCCAACGTCCATACCTTGTTGGTGTACATGGACTCCATTTCGGTCCGCATTGCATCCAGCCACTTCACTGAGTCAACGCTCTGAACGGCCTGCTAGAAGCTAGTAGGCTCATCATAATCTATGATGCAATCCTCTCTATCCCCGTCTATGAGAAAACCGTAGTATCTCTCGGGCGGATGAGACTGCCTACTACTTCTGCGGAGTGGCGTAGGAATGTCCTGTTCCTCCGAACCCTCTGGTTCCACTAAACTTTCAGTAATAGTCCGTGGTTCTGGAATCTCTTCCAGTTCTACTGTGCTCCCACTTATTTCCTTTTCTATGAACTGGTGTTCTAGAAAGTGGGCATGACGAGAAACAAGAACTTTTTGTTCCTCTTCGCAGTAGAAGAAATATCCCTTGGAATTCTTTGGATATCCCACAAACTTGCACAGTACTGAGCGTGCCTCGAGTTTGTCCGCATGCTGCTTTTTGACAAAAGCCGGACTTCCCCATATCTTAATGTGATTAAGATGGGGTCTCTTCCCACACCACATCTCAAATGGCGTAGTAGGCACAGTCTTAGTGGGAACTCGGTTCAATAGGTATGCGGCTGATTCTAGCGCATATCCCCAGAATGATCGCGGCAACTCAGCGTTACTCATCATGGACCGAACCATATCCAATAGGGTTCGGTTCCGTCTCTCCGATACACCGTTATGTTGCGGAGTGTATGGAGGAGTAAGCTGAGAGAGAATACCATTCTCTTTTAAGTAATTCAGGAATTCGGCACTTAAGTATTCTCCACCTCGATCCGATCTTAGAATCTTAATACTTTTGCCGGTCTGTTTCTCTACTTCATTCTTATACTCCTGGAATTTTTCAAAAGCCTCGGACTTATGTTTCATTAAGAAAACATAACCGTACCTTGAGAAGTCATCCGTAAAAGTAATGAAGTAAGAATGTCCGCTTCGGGCATGTGTAGACATTGGACCGCACACGTCACTGTGTACGAGTCCCAAGAGCTCGCTCGCTCTTTCTCCATGTCCAGTAAACGGAGTCTTTGTCATCTTTCCCTTGAGACAGGATTGACAAGTGGCATACGACTGATATTCGAACGCATTCAAATACCCTTCTGTATGTAACTTCGTCAACCTTCTCTCATTGATGTGACCCAATCTACAATGCCATAAGAAAGTCTGGTTTATTTCTGGAGACTTTCTTTTGTGTGTATTCTGGACATTAAAAATCTGTGGTTGGTTCAATACGTATATACCATTACTCAAAGTACCTGACCCAATCAAAACTTGATTAAGGCGAATGTTTACAACATTACTTACAAACGCAAATTCATAACCTTCTTTAGAAACTAAAGATACAGAAATGATATTACAAGTTGCGTTGGGTACAAAAAAGCAATTACGCAAAACCAAAACATGTCCATCTGACATTCCCAGGTGATAGTCCCCCACGGCTTTAGCATCCATGCTCGCTCCGTTTGCAACTCTGAGGGTCATGTCACCTGCTTTCAAAACACTACGGTTTCTCAACGCCTGCAAAGAATTACAGATATGAGATCCTGATCCGGTATCCAATACCCAGGAAGTAGAGTTTATAGAAAGACAGTTTTCAATAACATACACACCTGAAGCTGAAGCTGCAACCTGCTTCAATTCCTGTGTTCTGGCCTTCCAGGCCCTGCAATCATTCTTCCAGTGTCCTTTCTTATGACAAAAGAAGCATTCTTCCTTATCCACAAGCTTCCCCGCTATCTTTGTTGCTTTTCCTTTTCCCTTCGTATCCACTTTACTAACACCGCCCCTTGGTTTGGCGGGGGCTTTCTTCTTCTTTCCCTTGGCTTTCGCCTTGGACCTAGAAGAAGATGATCCTCCTACAAACAAAGTGGATGTTTCCCTACCTTTCTGTAGGGTGCCCTCTGCGCTCCTCAGCAGGTTGAGGAGTTCTGAAAGTTCAACCTCCTTTTCTTGTAGGTTGAAATTCATTATAAACTGGGCGTAAGTGGAAGGAAGGGACTGGAGAACTATATCCGTATATAGCTCACTCTCCAATGTGATCCCTAGGTCAGCGAGCTCCTCAATGTAACCGATCATCTTTAGCACGTGCTCGGCTACTGATGATCCGACGGCCATTCTTGTCGAAAACAACTTTTTCGACGCTTCGTATCTTGCGATACGTGATTGCTCTCCATACAGTTCTTTTGTATGAAGCAATATGGACTCCATGTCCATATTCTCATGCCTCCTCTGATGTTCGTTGTCCATCGAGGCAAGCAAGAGGCACTTGGCCTTCGCGCTATCAATCTCCCAAGTCTTGCGGATTTCCTTATCCGCGACGCTGGAAGTTGGACCAGGGACAGGGGGAGCTTTGGTGGTAAGAAGATACCCCAGCTTGTCATAAGTGATTGCTATCTTGACATTCCTGAGCCAATCTTTGTAGTTTGGCCCTGTCAGCTTGTTTTTATCTAGGAGTAACTTAAGTCCAGTCATGTTGATAGGTCGCTGCAATTAGGAGAGAGAAGAAGAAACACTCAGCATGATGCTCTTGCAAGTTTAGAGTGGTTTTTAATTTGTCTAAACAGGATGGCTCCCACTGTTTCTCGAATCCCTCCTCAAACCATAAAGGAAGAATTAGTCAGGATCAATCCCACCGTACAATACTTGCTTAACCGTTCAGCCAGGCTGGTGTCGGTACTTCGAGGGAGGTTTTCCAACGCTTTCGCGAAGTTCCTTAATTAAAGAACCTCTTTTCCCTGGGGGCGTAGCCCCGCTAACACCTTTCTAGGCACCTACTAGGTTTATAGCATTGATCGTTAAGTGAGAAATTTCCCGAGGAGTAGCATATACTCACAGTAGGATCGGGATCCAAATATCATCGCGTGACGAAACTGAAGGAATCCTACCAGAATCACCACACTCCAAATGGTATGCAAATCTAGCAAGTTTCAGTACTTATGAAACTCCCGATGTGGATTTTTGCCCCATGCTCTTATGACCTTGACTTTGGCCAAAATATCATAAGTCACATGTCAAGTTCTACCCGTCATTATCCAGGTTAATTTGGATCCATCCGTATCTACCCTTGACTTTGGCCAAAATGGCAGTACGACTGTCCCAAACCAACGCATCTATCTATGCTACACATGAACACCCAACAGCTACCAATCACTGTGCCTTGACTTTTGCCAACATACACAGCTTGAATACTATTGACTATTCATGCGAAACGACGGAGGGCTACGGATGGTTTTTGGCAAAACCGTGAACGTAGTGAACTTGATTTGGTCGATGGAACGAGATAGCTTTTAAATGGAGTGGCTCAAACTCCGCATTTTAAAAGTTAGTTTTGAAAAGAACCGAGTGGTTTTTCGAAAGTGTTCCAACGACTTTAACTTGGTTTATTATCTTGCATTAGTTCTTTTAATGCGTGATATTCTTGCATTAGTTCTTTTAATGCGTCCCATCATTTAAATCCTACCATTGCAGAAAACAACCAAAATATGACGTACGCTTATGCCATATGCATTCGCCACGGGGCCCCGTCATCACCCGTTAGGTTACTTAACTAACGACAGAGCGGGGGCTGGGCTAGCGCGGCTGTAAAACATAAGCAACGCCTAAATAGAAAGCAATGATAGACATTACAGATCACAGATGAATACATTGGATATACTAGCAATCCGCATTTCTTTCGAGCCTGAAACGAAAAGCGGATAACACGGTCGCGGTGAATAGCAAATACCCCACCCAAGACCCCTACGGGTGCGGCAAACTACCCGCCAAGTTCCCGGTAGTTTGTGCACCCCACCATGGGTCTATCCTAGGAGCAAAAACAGTAAAAAAGAATTATACAATGACGGCTACAACCCCGACCCGGTTGTGCGGCCAAACAAATAATATAATTACATCAATTTACATTTACAAATGAATGAAAGAAAAACAAAAGCTCATCTCACATCCAACCCCGGCTATTCACCCGCGACAGTCCAACACATTCATATACACATTCCAGCACATTACAGATCATGTATAACCCCGACTAAACGTCTTATAGCGATTAGTCGACGTTCAATACATGCAAACATCACAGATACAACCATCATAGTCAAAGTGCAGTGAAGTTCGGAAAAATACGGAATTATAGGCCCCCAAAAGTAAATTTTAGTTCTGGAAAATCTGGGCATATAATTTATATCCTAAAAATCCCAAAATCAACACAGAAAGACACTGCACGAAAAACGATGCAGAGAGGACATCAAGTCGCGGCGGTTCCGCGGCGGCCAAGAAGGCTCACGCGGCGGAAGGGCGGCGGCTTCGATGAATCTCTGTGTCGTTTTTCATGGGTGTCTTTAAAAAACCCTGAGATGAATTTACAAATATAAAGTTTTTCATTTCGAGCCCAAAAAATTTCAACAGAAACTCAGGTTTTGGAAAAATACGGTTTTTGGGTTTTTTACGGTTCCGAACTTCGTTACACTTCACTACCAAGCTAGTTTAAGTTTAGTTAGGCTCTGATACCACTGTAAGTCCACGTTGCCACCCCCGGTTCTTACGGGGAGGCGGAAACGGTATAAAAATCAAATTTTTAGGGCAAGAGGCAACATGGACTATGCATGGTCGGGATCGTTGTCTAAACTAAACTAGCAAATACACTAAAAGGAGTTAGCTACTATGGAAGATGGTTATACCTATACTTGAACTCCTTCTTCTTCAAACCTTGTAGAGGTTGATGGTTCTCTTTACGTCGCCTTCTCCTGTCGAAGATGGATCCACCTCGAAGGTTCGACTTTGGGCTCTTCCTCGATCTTTGAGTGAACTAGGGTTTCCGGTTTGCTAAACCTTCATCCTAGAATGAGTAGAGAGAGATTAGGGTTTGCTTTTCTATCAAAAGAGAATGATTCTCAACACATGAGAAGGTTTCTCTTTTCAAGAGGAAGAAGAAGATGAAAATGAGGAGAGAGAGAGGTTATGATAGAATGAGCTCAATAATTTCTTTCTTGCAACCATATTGCAAAAGAAATGAATTATCTAAATGATAATAATTGAAATAAGAATAGTTGATGGTAATTTTTGAATGACCACAACCATGCTTCATTTAATAAAAAGTAAGCATGAATCAAGGAAGACTTTCAAGGCATGAAAGTGGTCAATGGTCAACAAGTCAACCAAGGTCAACAAGTCAACAAAAACAACCATAACATAATTCTCATTTAATTATTATTATTAATAGATAATATATAAATCCATTAGGGTTTGGAAAATGAAGACTGTCAATTTGTGCATACGCACCCGTTCCGAAACCCTAATGAAAAACCTCATTCTCCGCCTCAAGCAACTGTGCATACACACCTGCATTCTCGTTCCGAGGAACAAGAATACCAAGATATAAAAGCAACCCCAAAAACATATACCAGTATCTGGCTCAAACCAGAGCCTGCCAGTATAATCCGTCCGGACTCCAAACGTGCACAAGTGCGCGGATGAGAACGAACCCTGTCGCAAAACCATGCGACCTCTACTCTGTTTTGCCCAGAGGCGAATACCCTCTGTGTGGGACTCTAAAGACTCGACACTACGCTGGCAGTGGGTTTAACCACAGACCGCAAGCGGCACTAGCTGTGCGTAACGGTCCCCAGGTAGATGCCGACAAGAAGGCTGACGAGGTGAAACCCCATCTGTACTCCTACTGAGTCTGAATGTGACATTCTCCGTACAGTCCGGTCTGTTCGTCTGATACATCGCATGGCGGGCCTAGGGGGCGGTAAACGTCAGTCCCCCAATAGCGGTACAAGTCGTGCCGGAGCGAAGCCCAAAACACCCTGAGATAACACTGGAAACCTACCAGTATATCTCGTTTGCCCTGGCCAGGGACTACTCGTGTAATGGCTCTCCTAGACACAGCGCGATGTCAACCCCCAATACCGGGAGAGACGAATCCTGTCTAACCGTCACTGCCTCCAAGTGCTTCGGGACTGCACCCAACCACCACCTGTTTGCACGACTCCTTTGAGCCGTGGTAGGGTAGTGATCAAAGTGCAGTGGGAACACACTCGAGGCGAAGTGCCAGTGTCAAGTCAGCGGACTAAGCTGTACTCATGTCACCTGGGAACTGACGACTGACGATAGGTATAATACCAACCTGTCAGTTCCCGACGAGTCCTGTCCAGTGTACTCGTAACCCAACGAGCACCCGTATACTATCTCCAGTACGACGTACTGATGGCTGTGGGACAGACCATCTCCCACACTGGGATGAGAAGCGCATACGCTAGTCTACTCCGGAGTATCGATGCCCTGTCTCGATAGTCCTGCGACTAGGGACCTGTATAAGGATGTGCTTATAGATTACCCAGCCCCCACTAGTGTGACTGCCATCACAACGCTGGTAATCAAGCAAAGATCCTAAGGGCTCCACTAATGCGTATAAGTGATATAGTAAAATAAACACAAGTACACATTGAAGTAGAGACAAACCAAGTAGCATACTACTATTTTGAGCAAGATTGTATATACAAGGTGAATATCCCAAGCATCCATTAAGTAATATACAAACTAGTATGATACAGTAATGGCCTCTAGGGCATATACACTAACAGATAGCATGAGTATGACAATATAAATATGCAACTATCATGATATCCATATCAATTTTATACTGAGTGCGGGACAGTAATTAATCTTATGCACAAATCATAAGAATGGAAAATACGGTGTAACTCAACAACACCCAAATCCCAAAATACTCAGATCGGCCCTCAGATCGGCCCTCAAATCCTGTACGTCTCATGAAACCTGAGTGTCAAACATCGACACTCAAAAACATCATGAAAACCAGTGCCTATCATCGACACATAAATACAGATATCCATACGTTCCTCGAAAACCCAAGTATCCCACCTCGACACTTGTATTTCCACGTACCGGTCTTCCTGATATCCATACGTTCCTCGAAACCCAAGTATCCCACCTCGACACTTGTATTTCCACGTATCGGTCTGTCAAACCCCATATATCTCTCGGAAAGTAAGTGCCCAAGATCGACACTTCAATTTCCCATATCGCATCTCAAATGCATAAATCCATATAAAGTAGCATATGCAACATAAAACATCAATATGAGCATATCACGGAACGATTCGCCAAATAATGCATCAAGTCATTAAATGTATCTCGCGGTTCCCAAAAATCCAAATCCCGAATACATATATATACAGCGTCCCATACCACCGATATATATGTTATAAAAACTAATCAATCCAAATTCAGAATACATATATATACAGCGTCCCATACCACCGATATATATGCAATAAAAACTGATCATATAACAATAGCAAAGTATATGTGCGAACGAGTAATATAGCATGGCATACATATGAGCATGTAGGTATACAGGTATTTTCTATGTAACATGTACCATCGCACAAGTATAACTGTTTTAAATGTCGCTAACCAATAGCAAAGTATATAAATAAGCATTTGTGTTATGCGTGACATGGCAATATCGACAGTGTGTGTGTAGCATATCATTGGTGCTCGTGCAACATGGACTGTCGATAATAGTGCAGTGTACAACAGGTACAATATTAAGCACAAGTAACTATATGCAACATGAATCATGCAATATCTCTATATAAGCAAATCAGCATACGGCTAATATTATATCATATCTAGCCCCGACGCGTAGCGCCATACGGGCGATTCCCCGTAGATGTTAAATCTACTCACTCTGTGGTCCTCAGCTATGAAAATCCGACCACCTGCTTCCCTTTGTTCGCAGCGTCTGAAGTCCCCGCTTGCGACGCTATAATATCACAAACACAAGAAATAAAGCGAATATCTTAGAAGCAATCACAATAACGCAAAACTACGTATTTCAAAACACATCAACGCACTAAACCAACTCACGAGTACACGTCTAGTGCAAACACACGAAACGATACCAAAACCCAAACTGAGTACGTCGCAGCACGACACACGACTCGTGTCGCAACACGTATCATGCGAACTCAAAACACACGATTATAGGTAATCGATCCCAGATTTTGTATACTGCATCTACTAATAAAATCAACAGTACCAAACAACCCAAAATAACAGCAGACAACACCCACAGAAACCCCACCCCAAACCCTAACTAGCCGGCCGGCGTCGCCGGCCCCCTCTTCAAGTCTCGCCGGCCCCGGCCGGTGGGATAGCCCCCGTCTCCTAGGTGGTGTCTCAGGTCAACCTGCACACTCCTCTGAAGTTGTTGAAACAGACACTAAAATTCCCAGGTCACAGCAGATACTAATATCTCTAAAAAGACACTAAAAACCGATATCGCCTCAATCGGTAAAAACTACGATCTACACAGAAATTAACGATCAATACCACACAAAAACTACAAATTAACAGTAGAGGGGTTATACCTAACAACTTTGCTCCTAACTCCAAGCTTTTCCTATCTCCAAGTGCTCAAGAAGCAAGAAATCCCAAGTTTAAGGTATTTTTGTGATAGGTTTCAGAATTTTGAGGATTTTGTGAGTTTAGAATGATAAATTATGAGGAATAATTGAGCAAGGGCAGTAGAGGGAGAAGGAATTTCGGCCAAGGGGTTGAGGAGGTGGAGTTGTGATGCTTTCCTAGCAATTTCCCTCATTTAATGCTACATAAATGCATTGCACACATACACACACATGCATGCACCTAATCCTTCTCTATTCTATTTCTTTTTCTTTTAATTTCCAAGTTTAATTCTAGTCCACACAATGAATCCTAAGGTGAGGTGAGAAGGATTCCTTAACTCAATTAATTTTAAAGAAAAGATCGCAAACAGAAATTTTCCCAAAATTTGAATACCGCATTAAAATAATATTAAAAATTGGGAAAAACCAAATTGAACCAAAACGTCCCATATACTCCCAAAGCTCGCGCACTAGCTTTATTTTAGCTAACCTAGGTGCTGGCAAGTCTATATGGTCGCTTGTTCCCAGTCGGGTAAAAACGGAAAATACCGACAAACTTACCCTAAAACGAACAAATTCACATAACGATTTCTAAAACGTTACAATCTCCCCCCTTATAGAAATTCGGTCCCCGAATTACAATTTCATACTAACCGTACCTTCAAAAAGATGAGGGAATCTCTTCCGCATCTCGCTCTCGATCTCCCAAGTGATCTCCTCACCAGTAGGACTACGCCAAAGAACCTTTACAGAAGGCAAGTCCCTAGACCGAAGTTTCTTCACCTGCCGATCCAAAATAACCATCGGCTGCTCGGTGAAAGAAAGATCACGATCAAGCTGAACGGTCTCGTGCTGAATCACATGAGAAGGATCATGAAGGTATCTACGAAGCATCGACACATGAAAAACGGGGTGAACATCTGGAAAACTAGGCGGGAGTGCTAAGCGATAAGCAACGGAACCCACTCGCTCAAGGATCTCGAAAGGACCTACAAATCAGGGACTGAGCTTCCCTCTCTTCCCAAATCGCATAACGCCCTTCATCGGAGAAATCTTCAGGAATACATGATCTCCCACTGCGAACTCAAGTCTGCGACGACGACGGTCGGCATAAGACTTCTGCCTGCACTGGGCTGCTCTCATCCTGTCCTGAATCAGCTGGATCTTCTCCGTAGTCTCCTGAACAAGCTGGGGTCCCAAAACCAAACTCACACTAAGCTCGGTCCAACAGACTGGCGATCGACACTTCCTACCATATAAAGCCTCAAAAGGTGCCATCTGAATAGTCTCCTGAAAGCTGTTATTGTAGGAGAACTCAATCAACGGCAAGTGACGATCCCAACTGCCCCCAAAATCAAGCACACATGCACGGAGCATATCCTCCAGAGTCTGAATAGTCCGCTCCGTCTGACCATCGGTCTGCGGATGAAAAGCGGTGCTAAAACTCAATCTGGTACCCAAAGCTTCCTGAAGCTTCTGCCATAGACGGCTAGTAAACTGGGTACCTCTGTCGGACACTATGCATGTGGAAACACCGTGCAAACGCACAATCTCATCTATATAAAGCTGAGCGTACTGAGCATAGCCGAAAGTGGTCTTCACTGGAAGGAAGTGAGCCGCTTTCGTCAACCGGTCTACAATAACCCAAATGGAATCATACCCTCTACTGGTCCTGGGTAGACCCACAATGAAATCCATGGAAATTTGCTCCCATTTCCACTCCGGAATGGGTAAAGGCTGCAACTCTCCAGCCGGTCTCTGATGCTCAGCCTTGACTTGCTGACAAGTCAGGCACCTCGAAACGAAGTCTGAAATATCGCGTTTCATCCCTTCCCACCAGTAGTAGTCTCTCAAGTCTCGGTACATCTTGGTGGAACCTGGATGAACGCTAAAGGCCGACTGATGTGCCTGCTCTAGGATCTCGCGTCTCAACCCATTAACATCTGGTACACACAAGCGAGTCCCACATCGTAGCACATCCTGGTCATCAATCATGAACTCCGTAACGGTACCCTGTCGAACAAGCTCAAGAATCTCAGACAAACGAGCATCACTGGGTTGCGCCTCACGAATACGATCAACAAGTAGTGGACGGGCACGGACATGAGCAAACTGTCCCCCAGTGGAGGTGAACTCGAACTGTACTCTACTATCACACAAGAGCTGCCAATCTGCAGAAGACTGACATCGAACGGCGCTCAGCTGGGACAAGCTACCCACGGGCCTACGACTCAAAGCATCGGCTACCACATTCGCCCTGCCCGGGTGATAAAGGATCTCACAATCATAATCCTTTACTAGCTCCATCCATCGGCGCTGTCTCAGGTTCAGATCTCGCTACTGGAAGATGTACTTCAGACTCTTGTGATCCGTGAAGATCTGACACGACTCTCCATACAAGTAGTGTCTCCAGATCTTCAACGCAAAGACTACCGCTGCCATCTCAAGATCGTGAGTGGGGTAATTCTGCTCGTGCTTCTTCAGCTGCCTAGAAGCATACGCAATCACCCTATCATGCTGCATCAAAACACAGCCGAGCCCCACTCGAGACGCATCACAATACACAACGTAGCCTCCCGATCCAGAAGGTAAAGAAAGAACTGGTGCTGTCGTCAACCGAGTCTTCAACTGCTGAAAACTCTGTTCGCACGCATCAGTCCAGAGAAAAGGAACCCCCTTCCGGGTCAAACCAGTCAGCGGTGCAGCGATACTCGAAAAATCCTGCACAAAACGGCGATAATAACCAGCTAAGCCCAAAAAGCTGCGGACCTCAGTCACCGACACAGGTCTGGGCCAAAGCTGTACAGCCTCGATCTTCCTCGGGTCCACAAGAATACCATCACTAGTCACCACATGACCCAGGAAGTCCACTCGATCAAGCCAAAATGCGCACTTTGAGAACTTAGCATACAGCTGGTGCTCTCTCAATATCTGCAAAGTAATCCCCAAGTGCTGCTCATGCTCCTCTCGACTCCTAGAGTAGACCAGTATGTCATCAATAAACACGATAATGAACTGGTCGAGGAACGGCCTGAAAATCCGGTTCATCAGATCCATGAACGCTGCTGGCGCATTGGTGAGTCCGAACGACATCACCAAAAACTCATAATGCCCATAGCGCGTACGAAAAGCAGTCTTCGGAATGTCATCATCCCGAACCCGCAACTGATGATAACCCGAACGCAAATCAATCTTCGAAAAATGTTTCGCACCCTGGAGCTGATCGAATAAATCGTCAATGCGGGGCAAAGGATACCTGTTCCGCACCGTAACACGGTTCAACTGACGATAATCCACACATAGCCTCAAACTGCCGTCCTTCTTCTTGACGAACAGAACAGGAGCTCCCCACGGCGAAACACTCGGACGCACGAGTCCCAAATCAAGAAACTCTTGCAACTGATCTTTAAGCTCTCTAAGCTCGACCGGAGCCATCCGATAAGGCGGTATAGAAATAGGCTCCGTGCCAGGAATCAGATCAATGCAGAACTCAATATCGCGCTCTGGCGGCAACCCAGGTAACTCATCGGGAAAAACATCCGGAAACTCTCGCACGGTAGAAACCTGGTCCAACAACTCCACTGTGGCTCCAGTATCATAAATGAACGCCAAGAATCCCCGACATCCTCTCCTCAAAAGCCGACTAGCGCACAATACAGAAATCAAGCTGTGAGGGGCGGCACTACGGTCCCCCTGCACAACAAACACTGACTCGCCGGGAAAACAGAATCTAACAGTCTTCTCGCGGCAGTCCACGGACGCATAGTACGTAGCTAGCCAATCCATGCCCAACAGAACGTCGAAGTCCAACATCTCCAGAAGGATCAAGTCGACGGGCAGATCTCTGTCACCGATATGGACGACACAAGATCGAAACACATAACGCACAACAAACGACTCTCCCACAGGAGTAGTCACGATCAGCGGCTGATCCAGCAAACATGACTCTCGGCCTAACCTCGGCACGAAGTGCGTAGAAACATACGAATGCGTGGATCCCGGATCAAAAAGAACATGCGCATCAAAAGAACAGACAGAAAGAGTACCTGAAACCACGGCATTGGACGCCTGAGCGTCCTGGTGAGTCAAGGCAAAAACCCTAGCCTGACCTCTACCGGCTACCGGCTGTCCTCTGCCTCTGCCACCTCGACCTCTCGGTACAAAACCCCCGCGACCACGACCTCGCTGAACAGGAGTCTGACGCGGCGCAACTACAGGAACAAGAGGCAACGCTCTCTGGGGTGGAGAAGGTGGTAAGGTAACCTGCGGTACAGCTGGCTCGTTCACACGCGGCTCCGTACAATCTCGAACCCGATGACCCAAACTACCGCACCGGTAACATCCAGAAACAAACTGCCGATCATCCTGAGGGTAAGAACCATAAAGTCGACCTCGTCCCGAACCGCCACTATCAGAACGGAAACAGTCTCGACGTCTAAACGCCTGCCTCGCTGCCGAATCACCTATACGAACTCTCTTCGGTCCCGGAGCAACTGATGACTCAGCCAAACGCTCCTCTACCAAAAGAGCTGCATCCACCGCTGCCGCATACGTGTCACAATGCTGAATGCTGATGGCTAGGAATATCTGGGTAAGTAGGCCTCGAACAAACCTCTTCACCCTCATCTCCTCAGTCGCCACCAGGTATGGAGCATATATTGACAGCTCAGTAAACAATACATCATAATCCGACACCGTCATCCCCGGCGTCTGACGTAAAGACTCAAATCTGCGGGCTCGCGCATCCCTGACACTCGGTGGAAGAAAACGAACAAGGAAAGACGCCACAAACTCAGCCCAGGTCATAGGAGCAAGACCAGCGGCTCTGCCCCTCTCCAACGACTCACACCATTTCTGGGCCATACCCTCCTGACGAAAACTGGCAAACTCTACCCATCTCTCGTCGGAACATCGAAGTGAGCGACAAATCCTGGCCATCCGGTCGATGAACGACTGCGGATCCTCGGTAACATCTGTGCCCGTAAACACCGGAGGTCTCAACCTCATGAAATCCGTCAACGACACAGCAATAACCTCCGGAGCTGAAACTGCGACTACCGGAACCGTAGGTACCATCATGGCCTCCGCAGCGGGTGGAACAACTGCCTGCCCCTGCGCTCGGATGGTCTCTACCAAAGTCCCCACAATCTGGCGCAGATCCTGCATACCAGCTCCAATCATAGCAATATACTCCGGTACAACAGGCGTACCATCCTGGTCAGTCCTCGCCTCAGACGAGTCAACCCTGACCTCGGCCCTCGCGGCCGCTCTCTGAGCCCTCGTAGTCTTCGGCGGCATATGGGCTGGAAATTGAAACAAGATTCGATAAGGAAACGGAAATCGAATCACAAGATGTATATCAATCACGGAAGGAATACAAATCAACAAGTCCTAAGGTCACTTAGGCGGAGTACCGTGTCGTAAGTATGCCGCGGAACATACACACGCTACGTCACTCTGCTTAAGCTACCTACTCCATCATACCAAGGTCATCCTAGACTCCGAAAGGTAAAACCTAACGCTCTGATACCAACTTTGTCACGACCCGAAATTCGGCCCGTAACCGGCACTTAAACTACGTAACGTCTACAGGCGTACGTAACTTAAGTAAGCCGAAAACCCAGAAATCTAAACCACCCAAAACTGGATCAACGGAGAAAACATAGTTTAAAACATAAAAGAAGCCGCCATTTAAAATCTCTAACTCTAGTTTTCTTTCGTGAAAATTTCGGCAGCACCTCCTTTGTAAAACTGGCCCCGAAAACGGGTACAACACAGATAATATAAAACATCCCAAGTGGGAGAAAAATCACGCCCACCGGCGGAGAAAATCACCACAACAAGTATACGACGCCAAAGCGAAGAATATCAAGAGAACGACATATATAGGAAGTAAACATTTCAAAAATAACCTGCTTCTACGAGCACGGCTCCCAAAACCAATATACAACACTGATATCTCACAAGTCGTCTCTAAGTCATATACAACAGGGGTAGATGGAGAATACTAGATCCAACAAAAGATATACAATGTACAACGGATAACCGCAAACCCACCTATAATGCAACGGCCTCACTACCAAAGGTAGCGGTATCCACAAAAGTAGTGATGATAAGCTGCCCTGCTGCAACTACTCAGAGGGAAAGTCCTGCAAAATTGTGGCACAACGGGGGTGAGTTGCCAACTCGTGAATAGTAATTAACATCATGCAGTAATCGCAAGTATGCACTAACAGCAATGATCAATAACATGTGAACTGATAGCATGAGTATGACAATATAAATATGCAACTATCATGATATCCATATCAATTTTATACTGAGTGCGGGACAGTAATTAATCTTATGCACAAATCATAAGAATGGAAAATACGGTGTAACTCAACAACACCCAAATCCCAAAATACTCAGATCGGCCCTCAGATTGGCCCTCAAATCCTGTACGTCTCATGAAACCTGAATGTCAAACATCGACACTCAAAAACATCATGAAAACCAGTGCCTATCATCGACACATAAATACTGATATCCATACGTTCCTCGAAAACCCAAGTATCCCACCTTGACACTTGTATTTCCACGTACCGGTCTTCCTGATATCCATACGTTCCTCGAAACCCAAGTATCCCACCTCGACACTTGTATTTCCATGTATCGGTCTGTCAAACCCCATATATCTCTCGGAAAGTAAGTGCCCAAGATCGACACTTCAATTTCCCATATCGCATCTCAAATGCATAAATCCATATAAAGTAGCATATGCAACATAAAACATCAATATGAGCATATCACGGAACGATTCGCCAAATAATGCATCAAGTCATTAAATGTATCTCGCGGTTCCCAAAAATCCAAATCCCGAATACATATATATACAGCGTCCCATACCACCGATATATATGTTATAAAAACTAATCAATCCAAATTCAGAATACATATATATACAGCGTCCCATACCACCGATATATATGCAATAAAAACTGATCATATAACAATAGCAAAGTATATGTGCGAACGAGTAATATAGCATGGCATACATATGAGCATGTAGGTATACAGGTATGTTCTATGTAACATGTACCATCGCACAAGTATAACTGTTTTAAATGTCGCTAACCAATAGCAAAGTATATAAATAAGCATTTGTGTTATGCGTGACATGGCAATATCGACAGTGTGTGTGTAGCATATCATTGGTGCTCGTGCAACATGGACTGTCGATAATAGTGCAGTGTACAACAGGTACAATATTAAGCACAAGTAACTATATGCAACATGAATCATGCAATATCTCTATATAAGCAAATCAGCATACGGCTAATATTATATCATATCTAGCCCCGACGCGTAGCGCCATACGGGCGATTCCCCGTAGATGTTAAATCTACTCACCCTGTGGTCCTCAGCTATGAAAATCCGACCACCTGCTTCCCTTTGTTCGCAGCGTCTGAAGTCCCCGCTTGCGACGCTATAATATCACAAACACAAGAAATAAAGCGAATATCTTAGAAGCAATCACAATAACGCAAAACTACGTATTTCAAAACACATCAACGCACTAAACCAACTCACGAGTACACGTCTAGTGCAAACACACGAAACGATACCAAAACCCAAACTGAGTACGTCGCAGCACGACACACGACTCGTGTCGCAACACGTATCACGCGAACTCAAAACACACGATTATAGGTAATCGATCCCAGATTTTGTATACTGCATCTACTAATAAAATCAACAGTACCAAACAACCCAAAATAACAGCAGACAACACCCACAGAAACCCCACCCCAAACCCTAACTAGCCGGCCGGCGTCGCCGGCCCCCTCTTCAAGTCTCGCCGGCCCCGGCCGGTGGGATGGCCCCCGTCTCCTAGGTGGTGTCTCAGGTCAACCTGCACACTCCTCTGAAGTTGTTGAAACAGACACTAAAATTCCCAGGTCACAGCAGATACTAATATCTCTAAAAAGACACTAAAAACCGATATCGCCTCAATCGGTAAAAACTACGATCTACACAGAAATTAACGATCAATACCACACAAAAACTACAAATTAACAGTAGAGGGGTTATACCTAACAACTTTGCTCCTAACTCCAAGCTTTTCCTATCTCCAAGTGCTCAAGAAGCAAGAAATCCCAAGTTTAAGGTATTTTTGTGATAGGTTTCAGAATTTTGAGGATTTTGTGAGTTTAGAATGATAAATTATGAGGAATAATTGAGCAAGGGCAGTAGAGGGAGAAAGAATTTCGGCCAAGGGGTTGAGGAGGTGGAGTTGTGATGCTTTCCTAGCAATTTCCCTCATTTATTGCTACATAAATGCATTGCACACATACACACACATGCATGCACCTAATCCTTCTCTATTCTATTTCTTTTTCTTTTAATTTCCAAGTTTAATTCTAGTCCACGCAATGATTCCTAAAGTGAGGTGAGAAGGATTCCTTAACTCAATTAATTTTAAAGAAAAGATCGCAAACAGAAATTTTCCCAAAATTTGAATACCGCATTAAAACAATATTAAAAATTGGGAAAAACCAAATTGAACCTAAACGTCCCATATACTCCCAAAGCTCGCGCACTAGCTTTATTTTAGCTAACCTAGGTGCTGGCAAGTCTATATGGTCGCTTGTTCCCAGTCGGGTAAAAACGGAAAATACCGACAAACTTACCCTAAAACGAACAAATTCACATAACTATTTCTAAAACGTTACATCAAGTCTGTGCCCAGCCGAACTAATGACAACAAGGTTGTCATTAGATTTCTCAAAGAAAACATTTTTTCTCGGTTTGGGCATCCCCGCGCAATTATCAGCGATTTAGTGGAACCAGAGGATTCAGTAGTACCCGACGAACCCCAGCCTCTCCGCCGATCTAGCAGGGTTTCTCATCCGCCTGAGAGATACTACGGTTTTCTCATTGATGGTGGAAGCGAGGATTGCATCATGGAAGATGATGACCTGACTAGTTTCGAGCAGGCCATCACAAGTGGTGACTATGTGAAATGGCTGGATGCAATGCGATCTGAGATGGAATCCATGTACACCAATAAAATATGGATTTTGGAAAATGCTCCTGAAGGGGTAAAACCCATTGGGAGCAAGTGGATTTTTAAAAGAAATTTGGTGTAGATGGAAAAGTTGAGACTTTCAAAGCTAGACTTGTAGCAAAGGGTTTTCGTCAACGACCAGGTGTGGATTATGACGAAACCTTTTCTCCAGTGGCTATGCTTAAGTCCATCCGGATCTTACTTGCCATTGCTGCATACCATGACTACGAAATCTGGCAAATGGATGTTAAGACCGCCTTTCTAAACGGTGATTTAGAAGAGAGCGTGTACATGACTCAGCCAGAGGGCTTCGTAGATAGTGGGAGCAGCGCAAAGGTGTGCAGTCTGCTTAAATCCATTTATGGGTTAAAGCAAGCATCGCGGAGTTGGAACATCTGTTTTGATGTTGTAGTCAAAGAGTTTGACTTCATCAAAAATATAGATGAACCTTGTATCTATAAGAAGGTAGTAGAGGGTAAGGTTGTCTTCCTCGTATTGTACGTGGATGACATACTCTTGATAGGAAATGATATTCCTATGCTGCAATCAGTCAAGCTCTTCTTATCACAGAGATTCTCAATGAAAGATCTAGGTGATGCCTCATGCATATTGGGGATTAGGATATATAGAGATAGATCCAAACGGATACTGGGATTGTCCCAATCCAGGTACATTGACACCATCCTAAAGAGATTTAGTATGGAAGAATCCAAGCGTGGGAACCAACCCACGATCTCTGGACTCACTCTCTCCAAACAGATGTCTCCCAAGACTGATTTGGAGAGAGCTCGCATGCAAGGGATACCCTATGCTTCGGTAGTAGGCTCTATCATGTATGCGATGCTATATACCAGACCCGATGTAGCATACTCACTAAGTGTAGTGAGTCGGTATCAAGCAGATCCTGGAGAGAGTCACTGGACAGCTGTGAAGAACATTCTCAAGTACTTGCGAAGGACTAGAGACGTGTTCTTGGTGTATGGTAACGGAGAACTCCGGGTGGAGTCCTTTACCGATTCCAGCTTCCATAGTGATAAGGACGACTCTAAGTCGCATTCGGGATTTGTCTTTACCCTCAATGGAGGGGCGGTATGTTGGAAGAGTTCCAAACAGGATACCATTGCAGACTCGACGATGGAGGCTGAATACATCGCTGCCAACGATGCTGCCAAAGAGGCTGTCTGGATGAAGAAGTTCATTAGTGAACTTGGAGTGGTTCCATCCATTGAGCATCCAATACCTCTGTATTGCGATAACAATGGAGCTGTGGCTTTGGCCAAGGAACCCAGATCTCATCAGAAGTCCAGACATATTCTGAGGCGGTATCACCTGATCAGGGAGATAGTTGATCGCCGAGAGATCGAGGTCAGGAGAGTAGATACGAAGGACAACACTGCGGATCCACTCACGAAGGCCATTCCCCAGATACAGAGGCCATTGTTGTACATTTGATGTATATTATGATGGATGCTTAGATATATACAGAGAGGACTTTCTTGCTCGTCATGATAGTATGCTATTTGGTTTCACTTTATCTTAACATGTTGACTTGTATTGGTTTACTGTTTTTCTCTCACATGTTGATAAAGCCCTTAGGATCTGTACTCGACTACTGGAACTATGATGAGATCATACTAGTGGGGCCATAGTAGTCGATGGGTACATCCTATAACTGTTCCTAGTCGAGGGTATATCGAGACAGGGCATCGATACACCAGAGTAGACTAGCGTATACGCATCTTGACCCATATGATGGGCGATGGATGATCCCATATCCATCGGTGTTTGACATCAAGGATGATGTACGGGTGCTCAGTGGAGACTGGGTACACTGGACGGACTCGCCGAGAACTCCCAGTTGGTGATATACCACACGTCAGATGGCAGTTCTCCGGTGACACTGGTACAGGGTAGTCTGTAGACCCGAGATCGTCATAGAGTCTTGTGTGATTCCCACTATGCTTTGATTTCCACCTTACCACGTCCAAGAGGGCGTGCAAAACGGTGGCTTTTGGGTACAGTCCCGAATCACATGGAGGCAATGAGCGATAGGAGGGGATTCGTCTCTCCCGGTATAGGGATGATGTTGTGCTGTGTTCGATTGGCTATAACTGGAAGTCCCTGGCCAGGGCTGATATAGAGATATACTAGTAAGTGTTACTAGTAGTTTCTCGACCTGTTATGAGCCTCACATCGACACGACTTATCGGTTACTGGGGTCTGACGTATACCACCCCTAGACTTGATATGCGACATATCAGACGAACAGACCGGACTGTACGGGAGTGTTACTGATTGGATTCACAGGAGAACGCGCAGGCTAGATTGTGGATCTTCTGATCGCTCAATACCTGGGTGGCTGTTACGTTTAGCTGACCGCTTGCAGCTTGTGGGTGTTTGATATGATCATCACCTGCTACCGGCGTATTGACGATTCTTTAGAGTCCTACACAGAGGTTTCTTGGCTCAGGCGAAACGGAGTAGAGGCACATATGTGATATGTGCAGGACCGAGGATAATGCGATATGAGATACCGTATTATATTCTCGAGATATTTTGATATGAATCGGGACATCGGATCAAGTGTTGATTCGATGAATCGGTACATGATATATTAGACGGTTATATTCGATATAGCCGGATCGTTGGATCAAGTGTTGATTCGATGATTTAATGTATAATAATATATATGATATATTGTATTACATTATCTAATATTGGCTCACTTTATTATTTCATTTTCTCACTGGATTAATACATTGATATATATGCGATATATGTTAAATGTATTATTTTCTTATGTTGCAAATATATAATATATATGTGATATATATTATTGTAACATGATATGATTTATTATTAAACATGTTTAAGGATGATAATGAGGGATTAGGGTTTGATTAGGGTTAGCTCTTTCAAGTTCATTCTAGAAGGATTCTATTTTGTCTTGGTTAAGATATTATGGTTGATCTTTATCTTTAACCAAACCAAACCCTAACCCTAGTTTATTCTCTACAACTTTTTATCATATCATCCTTGACCATGGTTAGATAATCAATCATATACACTTGACTACTATTCATCACAAAAGGATTATCTTTTCCATTATCATCTTCTTCTCTCTTGAGTTCTAAAAGAAGCTTACTAGTTAATTCTTGTGTGATGATTTCAAGTGAGAAAGTGAATAAAAAGAAAGCATAAATACTACTCCCTCATCCTCATCTCATCTAGCCTATGAGATTAGGGTGTTCATCTCTTTAGAGTGAGAAAGCTTGGGTTTTTGCAACTTCGACGTAGATCATCGGAGATTCGGAACACTTCAAGCAAGCATGGACCGTTCGAGTCGTGGAGCCTCTCTTGAGTCCGGGAGATCGTGGATCGCGGCGAAGGGACTACTACTCGGAGCTTGTGAATCGAAGGAGCGGACTACAAAGGTTGTAATCCCTCACACTTAGCTTTAAAGATATAATCTTGCATGCTAAACCCTAATAATCTAGCAAAGATCCCGTCTTTGGGTTGTTCGGCACGTCTAAATTTTTATCCGGGCATGTTTGATGCCTTATGAACCTTCACAAGAGTGCCTAGGAACCCTACAGTTTGCTTCACTAATACCTTGATGTTAGTTGTATGTATGCCCTAGAGGCCATTATTATACATATGATGTATATTTTTGTGGATGCTGGGATCTATATAAGGATGACTTTCTTGCTCGACATGATAGTATGCTATCTGGTTAGTCTTTATCTTAACATGTACACTTATTGTCTCTCTGTTACATGTTGATAAAACCCTTAGGATGTGTACTTGACTACTAGGATTATGATGCAGATCATACTAGTAGGGACAGGGTAGTCCGTAAGTACATCCTTCAATTGTTCCTAGTTGTGGTAGTATCGAGACGGGGTATCGATATTCCAGAGTAGAATAGCGTATACGTTTCTTGACCCATATGATGGGCGATGGACGATCCCACATCCATTGGTATTTGACATCAAAGATTGTATATGGGTGCTCTGTGGAGACTGGGTAGACTAAACAGGACTCACCGAAAACTCCTGGATGGTATTATACCTCACGTCAGATAGCAGTTCTCTGGTGACACTGATACAGATTAGTCTGTAGACCCGAGATCGTCATAGAGTCTTGTGTGATTCCTACTCTAATTTGATTTCCACCTTACCATGTTCAATAGAACGTGCAAAACGGTGGTTTTTGGGTACAGTCCCGAGTCATATGGAGGTAATGAGCGATAGGAGGGGATATCGTCTCTCTCGGTATTGGGGGTTGATGTTGCGCTGTGCTGGATTGGCCATAAGAGGAAATCCCTAGCCTGGGCTGATTATGAGATTTACTGGTAAGTGTTATCAGTAGTTTCTTGACCCGTTATAAGCCTCATATCGGCATGACTTGTCAAGCTATTGGGGTTTGACGTTTACCATCCCCAGGCTGGATATGCGACATATCAGATGAAGAGACCGGACTGTACGGTAGTGTTACTTATTAGATTCGTAGGAGTATAAGAAGGCATGCTTGTTGATCTTCTGATCGCTCAATACCCGGATGACCATTACGTGCAGCTAGTACCGCTGACGGCTTGTGGGTGACTGATATGATCATCACCTATTGCCAGCGTATTGACGAGTCTTTAGAGTCCTACACAGAGGTTTCCTGGCTCAAGAGAAACGAAGTACGAGAACATATATGATATGTGTAGGACCGAGATTAATATGAGTATGTGATACCATATTCTAATCTCGTGATATAAGATATCGGTCGGTTATATGTGATATAGTCGGGTTATCGAATCAAGTGTTGATTCGATAAGTTGATATAAATGATATTAGTCGGTTATATATGATATAGCCGGATTATTAAATCAAGTGTTGATTTAATAATTTAATGTATAATTATATATTTAATATATGAACATACATTAACTAATATTAGCACAGTTAAGCATTTCTTTTTCTCACTTGTGCACATTTTAATATATATGTGATATATATTATTGTGTCATGCATGTTGCTACATGGTACATGGGTGTATGAGACTCACACCATTCCTAAGATAATGTAGGTTTTTATGTTAGTTATATGTATGCCCTAGAGGCCTTTACTATACATGAGATGTATATTGTAGTGGATGCTTGGACATATATAGGGAGGACTTTCTTGCTCGACATGATAGTATGCTATCTGGTTACTCTTTACCTTAACGTGTACACTGATTGTCTCTCTGTTACATGTTGGTAAAACCCTTAGGATTTGTACTAGACTATAGGGACTATGATGAGATCATACTAGTGGGGCCACGGTAGTCTACGAGTACATCCTATAACAGTTCCTAGTCGTGGGTGTATCGAGACAGGGCATCGATGCACCAGAGTAGACTAGCGTATACGCATCTTAACCCATATGATGGGCGATGGATGATCCCATATCCATCGGTGTTTGACATCAAGGATGGTGTACGGGTGCTCAGTGCAGACTGGGTACACTGGACGGACTCGCCGAGAACTCCCAGATGGTATTATACCCTACGTCTGATGGAAGTTCACTGGTGACACTGGTACAAGCTTAGTCTGTTGACCCGAGATCGTCATAGAGTCTTGTGTGATTCCCACTGTGCTTTGATTTCCACCTTACCACGTTCAAGAAGGCGTGCAAAACGGTGGTTTTTGTTAGTTATATGTATGCCCTAGAGGCCATTACTATACATAGGATGTATATTGTAGTGGATGCTTGGACATATATAGGGAGGACTTTCTTGCTCGACATGATAGTATGCTATCTGGTTGCTCTTTACCTTAACGTGTACAATGATTGTGTCTCTGTTACATGTTGGTAAAGCTTTTAGGATGAGTACTTGACTACCTGGACTATGATGCGGATCATACTAGTGGGGACATGGTAGTCCATAAGTACATCCTTCAAGGTCCCTAGTCGTGGGTGTATCGAGACGGGGCATCGATATACCAGAGTAGACTAGCGTATACCTTCTCGACCCATACAGATGGGCGATGGATGATCCCATATCCATTGGTGTTTGACATCAGAGATGATATACGGGTGCTCAGTGGAGACTGGGTACACTGGACGGACTCGCCATGAACTCCCAGATGGTATTATACCTTACGTCAAATGGCAGTTCTCTGGTGACACTGGTACAGGTTAGTCTGTAGACCCGAGATCGTCATAGAGTCTTGTGTGATTCCCGTTGTGCTTTGATTTCCACCTTACCACGTCCAAGAAGGCGTGCAAAACGGTGGTTTTGGGGTACAGTCCCGAATCACACGGAGGCAATGAGCGATAGGAGGGGATTCTTCTCTCCCGGTATAGGGAGTTGATGTTGCGCTGTGTTCGATTGGCTATAACCGGAAATCCCTGGTCAGGGTTGCAGAGATTTACTGGTAAGTGTTACCAGTAGTTTCTCGAAATGTTATAGACCTCATATCGACACGACTTATCGACCTACTGGGGTCTGACGTTTACAACCCCTAGGCGAGATATGCGACATATCAAACGACGAGACCGGACTGTACGGTAAGTGTTACTGGTTGGATTCACAGGAATGTGAGCGGGCTTACTCGTTGATCATCTAATCGTTCAATACCCGGGTGGCCGTTACGTTTAGCAGACCGCTTGTGGCTTGTGGGTGATTGATATGATCACCACCTACTGCCGGCGTATTGACGAGTCTTTAGAGTCCTACACAGGGGTTTCCTGGCTCAAACGAAACGAAATTGGAGCGCATATGAGATATGTGCGAGATCGAGTATAATACCAGTATGTGATACTGTATTCTATTCTCGTGATTTGTATCATCGGACGGTTATATGTGATATAGCCGGGTTACCGAATCAAGTGTTGATTCGATACATTGATACACTAAATATTAGTCGGTTATATGCAGTATGACCGGATCATTAAATCAAGTGTTGATTTAATGATTTAATGTATAATTATATATTTGATATATTACTTTACATTAACTAGTATTGGTTCACTTAAGATTATTTTTCTCACTAGATTGTGCACATTGTATATATGATATATGTTTGTGCACTAGTTTGTATCATGTTTGATGATACATGCAAACTTGGGTATGTGTATGATTTACACCATGTTTAGTTAATGGTTAGGGTTTAGGTTCTTATGTTCTTTATTCATTTTGTAAAAACAAAATGGTGCTTTTCTTTATTTTTGGCTTAAAGCTTCATGAAGCTTCATAGCATCTTTGAAAAGTCTAACCATTTTGTTTTGACTCTTTAACCTAACCATTAGCTAAACCCTAGTTTATTCTCTACACAAATCTCACCCATGGTTGCAACATGATAGACATCACTTGAATTTTCTTTTTAAATTAATTCATTTTCTTTTCTTCTTCTTGATCTTCTTCATGAAGAAAAGAAAAGCTTGCTAGAACATTTCAAGTGTTGAAATCAAGTGAGAAATCCAAATCCAAAGTGAACCCACTTCCTATTTCTTCATCCTCTACCACTTGCCATGTTCTATAAGGTGTTTTCTTCACAAGGTTTATGACCAAGTGAAGATGGAGCTTGAGTTTGAGTCTCCTCGACGTAGATCATCTTCGGCATCGAAGTCAACGACCCAGCCCGATCATTTCTCCGATGAAACCAACGCTAGAGTCCAGGATCCCGATGGTCGCAGCGGAGGGACGTCATCATGGAGCTAAAGAGATGGAGGACCGGATCTACAAAGGTTGTAGTCACTTTCACTTAGTAGCAAAGTTGTTTGCTTGCTTGGTTTTTTCGGCTATCCTCTAGTTAACGACTCTCATTAGGGTTTCTCGGCACATAAAATTTTGATTTTGGCATGGTTGATGTCTTGTGTAACCTCTTGAGTGTGCCTAGGAACCCTACAGTGGTATCAGAGCCTAGCTAGAGCTTTAGGCGATG
Organism: Agapanthus africanus; assembly: GCA_030015575.1. Taxonomy (NCBI): domain Eukaryota; kingdom Viridiplantae; phylum Streptophyta; class Magnoliopsida; order Asparagales; family Amaryllidaceae; genus Agapanthus; species Agapanthus africanus. Next base: position 50,108,292 of record JASDDO010000006.1, on the reverse strand, counting down.
CGTAGACAAAGTTAGAAACCCGATCGAACCCCGAAACCCTAAATTATACCCTTCTATGTACAATTATTGAAAATGTGGATTTTTCATAATTAAAAATAGCCAGAAAACTCAGCAGGGTGTTTTAGGTGTTACTGTGAAGCACGTGCGTTTAAGTCAATAAAGGCGCAGCGGAACCGCGGCATGAGCATGGCTCATGCGGCGGTTCCGCGGCCGTACGGTCACTTCATTCTCTTTAGTTTGCACAGTAATGTCCTTCTGTCATTCCTGATTCTTCTGGATATTTTTAATTTATACTGCACCGTTAAGTTTTCTGGGTTGTATTAGGGACTCGATGATTCGATCGGAAACTTTAACTGCGTCTATGTGTTTTTCCGGGTAATTTTAGAATATGTTAAAAAGTTCGACCGGATATAAATACCCACTTTTTCCCTGCCGGGAAATTTCCAAATGTTGGATTTTTCCGTGTTTTAAGAACGTTCTAAGTAGTGCAAGTAACGCGATGGACGCTCTAGAAGACAACAAACCTTAACTCGATTATGTGACCGTCTTGAACTGCCCTTTGAACCTTCGGGTTTGGGGCAGTACGGCGTGCCACATGTGAGGCGTTGGCTTGACCCTTCTACGGCTGGACCGTTGGTACTGTGGCATGAAATGGATGTTTTTAAACTTATTTCATGTGTTGAGCTGTTTCGGGAAAACTTGGGTGTTTGATTGTTCGATCGGAAAGTTTAACATTTTCTATTTATCTGGAATGTGATACAATATTTGGAATCCACAAGTAGTTATGAGATAACTAATTTGATTGTTATAAATCTAGCACTTTAGTCTCACTCGATCGGTTGCCACGGAATTTTGATGTGATCAAAAGTCCGTCGTAATCACGTTGCGTACGCGCATACTCGCCGGGTAAACTTAATAGATAGCCACGCCCCATAGCCCCGACCAAGTGACTGTAGGAGAACCCCATCACCGAAAGCATCCGTTCGGGTGCTCACGGCAGCGATGTTCCGCCTTAGTGCACTTCGTCGACAGTATGGGGGTGCGGCCGTCTACTAAAGTTTGCGACGAGCATTTGTACCGGATGTCGGGAATCTTGTTGAATTGCCCGACTTGATATTGAAAAGAGTTTTCGATATAGAGACTAAAATGCGGGGTTTATAACTGTTAGGCATGCGATGTTTAAGAAAGTTGCGAATTCCAACTGTTGTAGTTTTACACTTTCTTTTCTGCGACCGTAAGTGTAATATGTCATATCACCGGTTTCGTTGCTATATGTCAACGACAATTAGGATACGCATGTTTACTTACGTTGATGACATGTGATGTTATGTGTTGCTGGATATGTTATATTGGATCGTCGTGTTTGAATAGCCGGGTTTTTTTTTATGTGAGATGAGTGTTTTTCATTTTCATTCATGTAAAAACTTGTATGTAATATTCTTTTATTGGGGAACTTCCAGGTTGCGGAAGATGTCACCATTTGTATATTATTTACTTTTCCGCACTAGGATAGACCAAGGAGGAGAGCACAAGTAACCGGGTTCTAGATTCCAGTGGGAGACCAACTCGAGGAGTCGAGTCCGGGTCTCCTAACTCTAGAATTGGTAGGGTTGCTTGCCACCCTCGTAGGGGTCTAGGGGTGTGGGTTTGGCTATTCATCGCGACCGTGGAATCCGTGTTTTATACAGGTTCGTATTGAAAACACAGACGTCCTAGTATATCCAATGTTTCATATGTTTCTTCTGCTGCAATATCTGTGATGTGATCATTTGATATGTTGTGATAGATACTGTATATAGTATATATGATATATTATATAGACGTTACTTATGTTTTACACCCGCGCTAGCCCTGCCCCGCTCTGTCGTTAGTTACCTAACCTAACGGTGCACGAGGGGACATCGAGTCGAATGCGGATGGCATAAGTGTACGTCGTATTTATCTGTGATGTTTAGGTGATTTAAATGATGGGACTTCATTAATATGATTAATGAATGAAAAGAAACCTAAAAGATGTTGTGGAATCGAATTTTCAAAAACAGGTAGCTACAGTTCTTGCTTTGCATCGCGGTGTTCCTTATAGAACATCCTGCACCTTATTCGATAAGGAAAGGGCCGAGATCCCTTCACCGGGAGTGACCCCTTTAGCAATGACTGGCAGATGCTACACCCCTCGGTTTGTCTTTTGATAGCTTTTCTAGTTTTTGCTTTGCACGATGATATATATGATATATCCTGCACCTCATTCGACGAGGAAAGAGCCGACGATCCTTTCACCGGGAGTGACCTCTTTAGCGAAACTAGAAAAAGCCTCAAAAACACTCCATTTTAAAATCATTTGATTCTACAGCGATATCAAGTTCATTACGCAATAGGTTTTCAGAAAAACCTGTCGTAGCCCTCCGTCATTTCAGATAAGTCCTACTTAGTATTCGTGCTACGTTTGTTGACCTCCGTCAAGGCGTAGTGTGCGGTAGCTAACTAGTATTTATCTGCTTATGCATATGATGCAGATTAGGTTAGGGTAGTCGTACGACCTTGTTGACCTCCGTCAAGGGTCGTGTGGGTGGGTTTGATTCAATCAAGAAATGACGGGTTAAACTTGACTAGTAGCCTATGGTTTGTTGACCTCCGTCAAGGTCATAGGGTGCTAGGGGCAAAATTATCTAGAATTTCAAGTGTTGAAATTTGCAATGAGATTGCATACCTTCTATGAGATAGTTGGATCCCGATACCCGCTGCGAGTAATTGTTACTCCTGGGAGAGTTTTACACATTACAATTAGCCGATCTAGTAGGTGTCTAGAAAGGTGTCAACGGGGTTACGCCTCTGGGAAAACGAGGTTTACTGTAATTAGGTCCGTGCGAAAGCACGGTGAACCTCCCTCAAAGTACCGACACTGGCCTGGCTGAAAGATTGGCGAACTTGTAGCGTGTAATTAATCCCGGCTAGTCTTTCCTTTTAGGGTTTGAAGGAAGATTTGATAAAAACAGTGGGAGCCATCCTGATTAGATAAAATAATAACCAATCTGATCTTGCAAGAGCGCACGCAGAGTGTTTTCTTCTCTCTCTCTCCAGGTAGCGACCATGTCACGCCTTAATCAAGATAATAATACGGATGTATTGACCTAACCCGCTTGTTATACTGAGCTGGGGAACGTTGGTCCCGCTCCAACTTATAATTGTTATAAGACGGAGCAGGAAATAGAGGAATACCAAAATTCCTATGCCGCCCAAACGAAGAAAGTGCATATGATGCATCTCCTTCGGGTGTGTTCATTACGAAGAACTGTTTCTCTGTATCCTCTACGTCCTGGGTATTTGATACCGGATCAGGATCCCACATATGTTATATATTACAAGGGCTACAGAAAAGTAGAGAGCTGAGAACGGGTGATAAGTTTCATGAGACACAAAACGGTGCAAGTATTGCAGCCAAGTCTGTTGGTCACTGTCACCCTGTATTCCAAATACATTGATTCTGAACGAATGTTATTAGATACCGAACCTGATATACAAAATCATATCAGTCTCTTTATTAGTAAAGAAATGATAAAATTTTGTATTGTTGGATAATGTTTTGCACATTTCCTAAATCAAGAGTTGATCGGTTCAGGCACGTTATCTAAAAGCATTAACGTTCTAAATCAAACTACAGTTCTTAGTATAAAGAACACACACAAGAGGAAGAGTTCAGAAATGAACGAATCCTTCTTGAGGCACTATAGACTAGGTCATATTAATGTGACCCGACTAGCTAAGTTACACATAGATGCATATTTAAATTTGTTTGAATTTACATCTTGTGAAACTTGCCGGTCATGTCACAAAGATAAGATGACCACAGCTCTGTTTATTGGAAACAGAGAAAGAGTTAATGAACTTTTGGGATTGATACAGGCTGATGTATGAAGGTCCCCTGTCTACATATGCCAAGACCGGTTCTTTTTACTTTATAACATTCTCTGATAATCTCTCAAGATTCAGACATATGTTCCTGTTGAAACACAAGTCCGAACCTTTTGAGATATTCACAGAATATAAGTTAGAAGAAGAGAACTAAAACGGGTATAAGTATTATGTCCTTTGATGTGATCAAGGAGGAGAATACATGAGCACGGAATTCCTGGACTATTCTAAAGGAGAATGAGATTCTCTCTCAGCATTACTCCTCCGTATACACCATAGCACGATGGTATATCGGGGCGGAGCAATAGCACCCTATGTGACATGGTGTGCTCTATGATGAGTACTACTGAGTTTCCTATTTTCCTTTTGGGAGTTATACACTTGAGAAGCTGCATACCTATTGAATAGGGTTTAAATCAAATCAGTTTCCTGCCACTTCATATGTGATATGGAAAGGGAAGAGCCCATATCTTAAGTTTGTTAAGATTTGGGGTTGTCCGGACTATGTCTAAAAGCAAAATCCGGACAAGCTCGAGGCAAGGTCTGTAATGTAGAAATGGAAAGGTTCCAGCTATACAAACTACAGCAGATGATTTGGTAGAACCGAAGGATTCAATAGTAACCAACGAACCTCAGCCTCTCCGCCGATCTAGCAGGGTTCCTCACCCACCTGAGAGATACTTTGGTTTCTCTATGACAGTGGGAGCGAGGATTGCATCATGAGATGGTGACCCAACTAGTTTCGTGCTGGCCATCAGGAGTGGGCTCTGTAAGAATGGCTGGATGCTTAGCAATCTGAGATGGAATCCTTATACACCAACAAAGTATAGACTTTGGTTGCTTTATCTGAAGGGTTAAATCCCCATCAGGAGCAAGTATATCTTGAGAAGATTACTTGGTGTACATGGAAAAGTTGAGACTTTCAATGCTAGACTTGTTAAAGGTTTGCATCATTGACCAGGTATGGATTATGATGAAACCTTTTCTAAATAGCTATGCTTAAGTCCATCCAGATCCTACTTGCCACAGCTACATACCATGACTACGATATCTGGCGGTTGGGTTTCATGACTGCTTTTCTAAATGATGTTTTAGAAGAGTGTGTCTATAAGTACACAGCCAGAGGGCTTCGTAGACAGTGGGAGCAGTGGAAACGTGTGCAAGATGTTTTATGTGATAAAGCAGGCATCGCGGAGTTGGAACGTCTGTTTTGATGTGTTAGTCAAAGAGTTTGACTTCATCAAAATAGTAGATGAACCTTGTATATACAAAAAGGTAGTAGGGCGTATGGTGATGATCCTCGTAGAGTACGTGGATGACATACTCTTGATAGGGAAGGTGTTTCCTATGCTACGATCGATCAATTTCCGCTTATCACAAGGATTCTCCATATAGGATCAAAGTGAAACCTCCTAAATCCAAAGTTTTGATCTATGAGATAGATCTAATTGGATGTTAGGATACTCACTAGTTGTAGTAAGATGGTATTAATCGATCCTGGGGAGAATCACTGGAAAGATTCCAGGGTGATAAGGACGACTAAATGTCAGTCACAGGCATTGTCTTTACCCTTAGTAAAGGAACGGTATGTTGGAAGAGTTCCAAGCTAGATACCGTAGCTTACTAGACGATAAAGGCTGGATACATCGCTACTTAAGATGCTACCAAAGAGGCTGTCTGGGTGTATATTAGTTCATGAGATGAACTTAGTTCCTCCCATTGTGTGACAATGGAGTTGTGGCTTATGCCAAGGAACGTCCGTCCCATCAGTGATCCAGACATATTCTAAGGCAGTATCACCTGATCATGGAGATGGTTGATCTCCAAGGAGATCGAGGTTAGGAGAGTAGACTCAGAGGACAACACGGCGGATCCACTCACAAAGGCCTTTTCCCAGAAAGAGACTTTTATGGGATGGTTGAGTATGAGATACTACAACCACTGCTATCGATGGCCCTAGTGCAAGTAGGAGATTGTTAGTTATATATATGCCATAGAGGCCATTACTATACATAGGATGTATATTGTAGTGGATGCTTGGACATATATAGGAGGACTTTCTTGCGCGACATGATAGTATGCTATCTGGTTGCTCTTTACCTTAACGTGTACACTGATTGTCTCTCTGTTACATGTTGGTAAAGCCCTTAGGATGAGTACTTGACTACCTGGACTATGATGCGGATCATACTAGTGGGGACATGGTAGTCCATAAGTACATCCTTCAAGGTCCCCTAGTCGTGGGTGTATCGAGACGGGGCATCGATATACCAGAGTAGACTAGCGTATACCTTCTCGACCCATACAGATAAGCGATGGATGATCCCATATCCATTGGTGTTTGACATCAGAGATAATATACGGGTGCTCAGTGGAGACTGGGTACACTGGACGGACTCGCCGAGAACTCCCATATGGTATTATACCATACGTCAGATGGTAGTTCTCTGGTGACACTGGTACAGGTTAGTCTGTAGACCTGAGATCGTCATAGAGTCTTGTGTGATTCCCACTGTGCTTTGATTTCCACCTTACCACGTCCAACAGGGCGTGCAAAACGGTGGTTTTTGGGTACAGTCCCGAATCACAAGGAGGCAATGAGCGATAGGAGGGGATTCGTCTCTCCCGGTATAGGGAGTTGATGTTGCGCTGTGTTCGATTGGCTATAACCGGAAATCCCTGGCCAGAGTTGCTGAGATTTACTGGTAAGTGTTACCAGTAGTTTCTCGAACTGTTATAGACCTCATATCGACACGACTTATCGAGCTACAGGGGTCTGACGTTTAACACCCATAGGCGAGATATGCAACATATCAGACGACGAGACCGGACTGTACGGTAAGTGTTACTGGTTGGATTCACAGGAATGTGAGCGGGCTTGCTCGTTGATCTTCTAATCGTTCAATACCCGGGTGGCCGTTACGTTTAGCAGACCGCTTGCGGCTTGTGGGTGATTGATATGATCACCACTTACTGCCGGCGTATTGACGAGTTTTTAGAGTCCTACACAGGGGTTTTCTGGCTCAAGCGAAACGAAATAGGAGCGCATATGAGATATGTGCGGGACCGAGAATAATACCAGTATGTGATACTGTATTCTATTCTCGCGATTTGTATCATCGGACGGTTATATGTGATATAGCCGGGTTACCGAATCAAGTGTTGATTCGATACATTGATACACTAAATATTAGTCGGTTATATGCAGTATGACCGGATCATTAAATCAAGTGTTGATTTAATAATTTAATGTATAATTATGTATTTGATATATTACTTTACATTAACTAGTATTGGTTCACTTAAGATTATTTTTCTCACTAGATTGTGCACATTGTATATATGATATATGTTTGTGCACTAGTTTGTATCATGTTTGATGATACATGCAAACTTGGATATGTGTATGATTTACACCATGTTTAGTTAATGGTTAGGGTTTAGGGTCTTATTTTCTTTATTCATTTTGTACAATCAAAATGGTGCTTTTCTTTATTTTTGGCTTAAAGCTTCATGAAGCTTCATAGCATCTTTGAAAAGTCTAACCATTTTGTTTTGACTCTTTAACCTAACCATTACCTAAACCCTAGTTTATTCTTTACACAAATCTCACCCATGGTTGCAACATGATAGACATCACTTGAATTTTCTTTTTAAATTAATTCATTTTCTTTTCTTCTTCTTGATCTTCTTCATGAAGAAAAGAAAAGCTTGCTAGAAAATTTCAAGTGTTGAAATCAAGTGAGAAATCCAAATCCAAAGTGAACCTACTTCCTATTTCTTCATCCTCTACCACTTGCCATGTTGTATAGGGTCTTTTCTTCACAAGGTTTATGACCAAGTGAAGATGGAGCTTGAGTTTGAGTCGCCTCGACGTAGATCATCTTCGGCATCGAAGTCAACGACCTAGCCCGATCATTTCTCCGATGAAACCAACGCTGGAGTCCAGGATACCGATGGTCGCAGCGGAGGGACGTCATCATGGAGCTAGAGAGGTGGAGGACCGGATCTAAAAGGTTGTAGTCACTTTCACTTAGTAGCAAAGTTGTTTGCTTGCTTGGTTTTTCGGCTATCCTCTAGTTAACGATCCTCATTAGGGTTTCTCGGCACATAAAATTTTGATTTTGGCATGGTTGATGTCTTGTGTAACCTCTTGAGTGTGCCTAGGAACCCTACAGTTTTTGGGTACAGTCCCGAATCCCATGGAGGCAATGAGCGATAGGAGGGGATTCGTCTCTCCCGGTATAGGGAGTTGATGTTGCGCTGTGTTCGATTGGCTATTGTTAGTGTATATGCCCTAGAGGCCATTACTGTATCATACTAGTTTGTATATTACTTAATGGAAGCTTGGGATATTCACCTTGTATAAACAATCTTGCTCAATATAGTAGTATGCTACTTAGTTTGTTTCTACTTCAATGTGTACAAGTGTTTATTTTAGTATATCACCTATACACATAAGTGGAGCCCTTAGGATCTTTGCTTGATTACCAGCGTTGTGATGGCAGTCACACTAGTGGGGGCTGGGTAATCTATAAGCAAATCCTTATACAGGTCCCTAGTCGCAGGACTATAGAGACAGGGCATCGATACTCCGGAGTAGACTAGCGTATGCGCTTCTCATCCCAGTGTGGGAGATGGTCTGTCCCACAGCCATCAGTACGTCGTACTGGAGATAGTATACGGGTGCTCGTTAGGTTACGAGTACACTGGACAGGACTCGTCGGGAACTGACCGGTTGGTATTATACCTATCGTCAGTTATCAGTTCCCAGGTGACATGAGTACAGCTTAGTCCGCTGACTTGACACTGTCACTTCGCCTCGAGTGTGTTCCTACTGTACTTTGATTACTACCCTACCACGGCTCAAAGGAGTCGTGCAAACAGGTGGTAGTTGGGTGCAGTCCCGAAGCACTTGGAGGCAGTGATAGTTAGACAGGATTCGTCTCTCCCGGTATTGGGGGTTGACATCGCGCTGTGTCTAGGAGAGCCATTACACGAGTAGTCCCTGGCCAGGGAAATCGAGATGTACTGGTAGGCTTCCAGTGTTATCTCAGAGTGTTTTGGGCTTCACTCCGACACGACTTGTACCACTATTAGGGGACTGACGTTTACCGCCACCCTAGGCCCGCCATGCGATGTATCAGACGAACAGACCGGACTGTACGGAGACTGTCATATTCAGGCTCAGTAGGAGTTCAGATGGGTTTCACCTCGTCAGTCTTCTTGTCGGCTTCTACCTGGGGACCGTTACGCACAGCTAGTGCCACTTGCGGTCTGTGGTTAAACCCACTGCCAGCGTAGTGTCGAGTCTTTAGAGTCCCACACAGAAAGCTATTCGCCTTTAGGCAAAAGAGTAAAGGTCGCATGGTTTTGCGACAGGTCGCATGGTTTTGCGACAGGGTTCGGTCACATCCGTGCACTTATGCACGTACAGTGTCCGGACAGTTAACACTAGCGGGCTTTGGTTTAAGCCAGATCCTAGTGTACGTTTTGGGATTGGTTTTATCCAGTATGTATTCGTGTTCCTCGGAACGCGGATGCGGGTGTGTATGCACAGTTGACAGAGAGACAGAGGCAGAGGATTCTCATTTGGGTTGTTGACTGTTGACTGTTGACCATTGACTTTTTGCTCAACCCTAATGAGAATATGATATGTAATTAACAATAATATTAATTAAGTATTATAGTGACATGGTTGTTGAGGGGTTGACTTTGTTGACTTGTTGACTTTGTTGACCGGTTGACTAGTTGACCATCATGATGACAATGGCTATCATTTCATGGCAAAGACTTTTGCTTGCTTGTTCTCTTGTGCAAAATGAGTGCATGAAATGATATGGCTATTGTAGCTTAAACCATCACTAATACTTGATTGCTATTATTGGTTATGATGGTTTTGGATTATGAGAGCCAAGAGAGAAAAGTCTTGCTCATTCTTTCATTTCCTTTCTCTATCTTGTGTTCTTTAGCTCTCATCCTCTTCCTCTTGCTCTCCCTCTCTTTAGTCTATGGTTCACTTGTCTCATGTGTTGAGAAGAAAGAACCATAGAGTATAATCCCAACACACTCTTCTCTACTCACTCTAGTTCACAAGGTTTAGCAAACCGAGTGAACTAGTTTCTTCAAAGCTCGAAGAAGAAGCTAAAGGTAGAAGCTTTCGGGTGGATCGATCTTCGGCGTAAGGAGACGACGGAGTGAAGCCAATCCGTACACCATCGAGAGTCAAAGACGAAGGAGTTCAAGAAAGAAAGGTATAACCCCCTAACCGAGTAGTTAACAACTCCTAGTTAGGTTGTTAGGTAGATAGTTTAACAAAGATCCGGTTTTGAGTCCATGTTACCGCCTCTAGAAAATTGTTTTTCACCAAATTCCGCATGCCCGAAAGTACCGGGAGAGCTAGCATGGACTTACAGTGGTATCAGAGCCTAGTTAAACTCTATCAAACATGTTAGCAAAGTAACTAGAAGATCGATCAAAAGAAAAAGTCACGAAACGAACCCGATATGTCAAGTTTCTGCCAATTTTTTTTCTGTTCAAAAATTGATAAATTTCATCTTAAAAATCGGCTCAGGCTTTTTATAGAATAACCACAAAATTTGGTCCCACGAACCGATCAAAGCGCCGCGGAAACGCGGCGGGAGCACGCTCCCGCCGCGATTCCGCGGCCTAGTTGACTCGGCCGTGGTCCAAATTTAGTGCAATGTATTTCTGGGGTTGTTTTGGGAATTTTGGAATATGTCTTTTCAGCCCAGATTTTCCAGAACGAAAATTTTGTGTTTGGGGCCTAAAAATCCATATTTTTTGATCGAACTTCTAAAGACTTAAGTTGACGGGTTTTTCTGTGATGTGATATTTGTATTGAACGTCTGCTAATCGCTATATGTCGAACATTGGGGGTTATACAAATCTGTGATCTGTAATGTTATTGGTTTGTGTATATGAATTCATTGGATTGTCGCGGGTGAATAGCCGGGGGTTGTGAGACGAGAGTTTTCTTTTCTTTCAATTCATGTAAATTTGTAAATTGATGTAATAATTATTTGTATGGCCGCACAACCGGGTCGGGGTTGTAGCCGTCATTGTATAATTTCTTTTTACTGTTTTTGCTCCTAGGATAGACCCATGGATGGGGTGCACAAACTACCGGGTATGCCGAAGTGCCGAGTGGCCTACTCACGGGGTTGAGGGAGGTTGCTTCGCTTCGGGTACTTGGCGGGTAATTTGCCGCACCCGTAGGGGTCTTGGGTGGGGTTTTGGCTATTCACCGCGACCGTGTAATCTGCTTTTCGTTACAGTCTCGTACGAATTGCGGGTTCCTAGTATATCCAATGTGTTCATCTGTGATCTGAAATGGCTATCATTGCAATGTATATCCATATATGATATTATTTAGGCGTTGCTTATGTTTTACAGCCGCGCTAGCCCAGCCCCCGCTCTGTCGTTAGTTAAGTAACCTAACGGGTAATGACGGGGCCCCGTGGCGAATGCGAATGGCATAAGCGTACGTCATATTTTGGTTGTTTTCTGCAATGGTAGGATTAAATGATGGGACGCATTAAAAGAACTAATGCAAGAATATCACGCATTAAAAGAACTAATGCAAGAAAATAAACCAAGTAAAAGTCGTTGGAACACTTTCGAAAAACCACTCGGTTCTTTTAAAAACCAACTTTTAAATGAGGAGCTTGAGCCACTCCTTTTAAAAGCTATCTTGTTCCATCGATTATATCAAGTTCACTACGTTCACGGTTTTGCCAAAACCATCCGTAGCCCTCCGTCGTTTCACATGAATAGTCAATAAGTATTCAAGCTATATTTGTTGGCCAAAGTCAAGGCATAGTGATTGGTAGCTATTGGGTATTCATGTGCAGCATAGATAGATGCGTTGATTTGGAACAGTCATACTACCTTGTTGGCCAAAGTCAAGGGTAGGTACGGGTGGATTCAAATTAACCTGGAGAACGACGGGCAGAACTTGACATGTGACTTATGATTTGTTGGCCAAAGTCAAGGTCATAAGAGCATGGGGCAAAAATCCACATCAGGAGTTTCAAAAGAACTGAAACTTGCTAGTGTTTGCATACCATTTGGAGTGTGATGATTCTGGTAGGATTCCTTCAGTTTCGTCACGCGATGATATTTGGATCCCGATCCTACTGTGAGTATATGCTACTCCTCGGGAAATTTCTCACTTAACGATCAATGCTATAAACCTAGTAGGTGTCTAGAAAGGTGTTAGCGGGGCTACGCTCCCAGGGAAAAGAGGTTCTTAAATTAAGGAACTTCGCGAAAGCGTTGGAAACCTCCCTCGAAGTACCGACACTAGCCTGGCTGAACGGTTAAGCAAGTATTGTACGGTGAGATTGATCCTGACTAATTCTTCCTTTTTGGTTTGAGGAGGGATTCGAGAAACAGTGGGAGCCATCCTGTTTAAACAAACTAAAAACCACTCTAAACTTGCAAGAGCATCATGCTGAGTGTTTCTTCTTCTCTCTCCTAATTGCAGCGACCAATCGACATGACTGGACTTAAGTTACTTCTAGATAAAAACATACTAACAGGGCCAAACTACAAAGATTGGCTCAGGAATGTCAAAATGGCAATCACTTACGACAAGCTGGGGTATCTTCTTACCACCAAAGCTCCCCCCGTCCCAGGTCCCACCTCCAGCGTCGCGGATAAAGAAATCCGTAAGACTTGGGAGATTGATTGCGTGAAGGCCAGGTGCCTCGTGCTTGCCTCTATGGACAACGAACATCAGAGGAGGCACGAGAATATGGACCTTGAGTCCATATTTCTCCATACAAAAGAACTGTATGGAGAGCAGTCTCATATCGCAAGATACGATGTGTCGAAGAAGTTATTTTCGGCAAGGTTGGCCGTCGGATCATCGGTAGCGGAACACGTGCTTAAGATGATTGGCTACATAGAAGAGCTCGCGGACCTTAGGACCACGTTAGAGAATGAGCTCTATACGGACTTGATTCTCCAGTCCCTTCCTTCCACTTACGCCGAGTTTATCCTGAACTTCAACTTACAAGAAAAGGAAGTTGAACTTTCAGAACTCCTCAACATGCCGAGGAGTGCAGAGGGCACCCTACAGAAAGGTAGGGAAACATCCACTTTGTTTGTAGGAGGATCTTCCTCTTCTAGGTCCAAGGCGAAAGCCAAGGGAAAGAAGAAGAAAGCTCCCGCCAAACCAAGGGGCGGTGTTAGTAAAGTGGATACGAAGGGAAAGACAAAGGCAACAAAGAAAGCGGGGCAGCTTGTGGATAAAGAAGAATGCTTCTATTGTCATAAGAAGGGACACTGGAAGAATGATTGCAGGGCTTGGAAAGCCAGCACACAGGAACTGAAGCAGGTTGCGGCTTCAGCTTCAGGTGTGTATGTTATTGAAAACTGTCTATCAATAAACTCTACATCCTGGGTATTGGATACCGGATCAGGATCTCATATCTGTAATTCTTTGCAGGCGTTGAGAAATCGTAGGGTTTTGAAGGCAGGTGACATGACCCTCAAAGTTGCAAACGGAGCTAGCATGGATGCTAAGGCCGTGGGGGACTATCACCTGGGGTTGTCAGATGGACACGTTTTGGTTTTGCGTAATTGTTTTTTTGTACCCAACGCAACTTGTAATATCATTTCTGTATCTTTGACTTCTAAAGAAGGTTATGAATTTGCGTTTGTAAGTAATGTTGTGAACATTCACCTTAATCAAGTTCTGATTGGGTCAGGTATATTAAGCAATGGTATATACGTATTAAACCAACCATAGATTTTCAATGTCCAGAATACACACAAAAGAAAGTCTCCGGAAATAAATCAGACTTTCTTATGGCATTGTAGACTGGGTCACATCAAGGAGAGAAGGTTGACGAAGTTACATACAGAAGGATATTTGAATCCGTTCGAATATCAATCGTATGCCACTTGTCAATCCTGTCTCAAAGGAAAGAGGACAAAGGCTCCGTTCACTGGACACGGAGTAAGAGCGAGCGAGCTCTTGGGACTCGTACACAGCGACGTGTGCGGTCCAATGTCTACACATGCGCGAAACGGTTATTCTTACTTCATTACTTTTACGGATGACTTTTCAAGGTACGGTTATGTCTTCTTAATGAAACATAAGTCCGAAGCCTTTGGAAAATTCCAGGAATATAAGAATGAAGTAGAAAAACAAATCGGCAAAAGTATCAAGATTCTAAGATCGGATCGAGGTGGTGAATACTTGAGTGCCGAGTTCCTGGACTATTTAAAAGAGAACGGAATTCTCTCTCAGCTTACTCCTCCATACACTCCGCAACATAACGGTGTATCGGAGAAACGGAACCGAACCCTATTGGATATGGTACGGTCCATGATGAGTAACGCTGAGTTACCGCGATCATTCTGGGGTATGCGCTAGAATCGGCTGCATACCTTTTGAACCGAGTTCCAACTAAGACTCTGCCTACTACACCATATGAGATGTGGTGTGGGAAGAGACCCTATCTTAATCACATTAAGACATGGGGATGTCCAGCTTTTGTTAAAAAGCAGCATGCGGACAAGCTCGAGGCACGCTCAGTACAGTGCAAGTTCGTGGGATATCCAAAGAACTCCAAGGGATATTTCTTCTACTGCGAAGAGGAACAAAAGGTTTTTGTTTCTCATCATGCCTACTTCTTGGAAACTGAGTTTTTGGAAAACCAGATAAGTGGGAGCACAGTAGAACTGGAAGAAATTCCAGAACCACGAGCTATTACTGAAAGCTTAGTGGAACCAGAGGGTTCAAAAGAATAGGACATTCCTACGCCGCTCCGCAGGAGTAGTAGGCAGTCTCATCCGCCCGAGAGATACTACGGTTTTCTCATAGACGGTGATAGAGAGGATTGCATCATAGATTATGATGAGCCTACTAGCTTCCAGCAGGCCGTTCAGAGCGTCGACTCGGTAAAATGGATGGATGCAATGCGGACCGAAATGGAGTCCATGTACACCAACAAAGTATGGACGTTGGACATTGCTCCAGACGGGGTAAAACCCGTAGGATGCAAGTAGATCTTCAAAAGGAAGATTGGTGTAGATGGACAGGTCGAGACCTATAAAGCTAGACTTGTTGCAAAGGGTTTTCGTCAAAGACCTGGTTTGGACTATGACGAGACCTTTTCTCCAGTAGCTATGCTGAAATCCATTCGGATCCTTCTTGCCATTGCTGCCTTCCACGATTATGAGAATTGGCAGATGGACGTAAAGACCGCTTTTCTAAATGGAAATTTAGAGGAGCGTGTCTATATGGACCAGCCAGAGGGTTTCATTCAGAGTGGGAGCAGCGGAAAGGTGTGCAAGTTGCTTAAGTCCATTTACGGACTAAAGCAGGCATCGCGGAGTTGGAACATCTGTTTTGATGAGACGGTCAAGGAATTTGGATTTATCAAAAATCCAGATGAACCATGCATCTATAGTAGATTTGTAGCGAGAACTGTAGTGTTCCTCGTTTTATACGTGGATGGCATTCTCTTAATAGGAAATGGCATTCCTATGCTACAATCTGTCAAGGGGTTCTTGTCACACAGGTTCTCCATGAAAGACCTGGGTGATGCCTCATACATCCTGGGGATCCGGATCCATCGTGATAGATCCAAGAGGATATTAGGACTTTCACAGTCCAGGTACATCGACACCATACTGAAAAGATTCAGTATGGAAGATTCCAAGCGCGGTAACCTACCGGCTTGTCATGGGATCACCCTCTCTAAAGAGCTGTCTCCCAAGACTGATTTGGAGAGGGATCACATGTCTATTATACCCTACGCTTCTGCGGTAGGCTCTATAATGTATGCGATGTTGTGTACCAGACCGGATGTAGCTTATGCACTGAGTGTGGTAAGCCAGTATTAGTCAAACCCTGAGGAGAAATACTGGATAGCGGTAAAGAACATTCTCAAGTACCTGAGAAGGACTAAGGAGATGTTCTTGGTGTATGGCGGAAAAGACCTCCAGATCGAGGCCTTTGCTGACTCCAGCTTCCAGAGTGACAAGGATGATTTCAAGTCCATGTCGGGTTTTTTCTTTACCCTCAATAGAGGGACGGTGTGTTGGAAGAGTTCCAAACAGGAAACCGTTGCAGACTCGACGATGGAAGCGGAATACATTGCTGCATCTGATGCCGCAAAAGAGGCTGTCTCGATGAGGAAGTTCTTGAAAGAACTTCAGGTGGTTCCGTCCATTGTTGATCCAATACCTCTGTATTGCGACAACAATGGGGCTATAGCTTTAGCGAAGGAACCCAGGTCCCATCAGAGATCCAGACACATCTTGAGGCGGTATCACCTGATCAGGGAGATCGTGGATCGCCAGGAGATTGAGGTCCGGAGGGTTGCTTCAGAAGATAACACTGCAGATCCATTCACCAAGGCCTTGCCCCAGACTCAGTTCGAGCGGCTGATCGAGATGATAGGTCTTCGATACGCCAGTACATGGCCTTAGTGCAAGTGGGAGATTGTTAGTGTATATGCCCTAGAGGCCATTACTGTATCATACTAGTTTGTATATTACTTAATGAAAGCTTGGGATATTCACCTTGTATAAACAATCTTGCTCAATATAGTAGTATGGTACTTGGTTTGTTTCTACTTCAATGTGTACATGTGTTTATTTTATTATATCACCTATACACATTAGTGGAGCCCTTAGGATCTTTGCTTGATTACCAGCATTGTGATGGCAGTCACACTAGTGGGGGCTGGGTAATCTATAAGCACATCCTTATACAGGTCCCTAGTCGTAGGACTATCGAGACAGGCCATCGATACTCCGGAGTAGACTAGCGTATGCGCTTCTCATCCCAATGTGGGAGATGGTCTGTCCCACAGCCATCAGTACGTCGTATTGGAGATAGTATACGGGTGCTCGTTAGGTTACGAGTACACTGGACAGGACTCGTCGGGAACTGACCGGTTGGTATTATACCTATCGTCAGTTATCAGTTCCCAGGTGACATGAGTACAGCTTAGTCCGCTGACTTGACACTGTCACTTCGCCTCGAGTGTGTTCCCACTGTACTTTTATTACTACCCTACCACGGCTCAAAGGAGTCGTGCAAACAGGTGGTAGTTGGGTGCAGTCCCGAAGCACTTAGAGGCAGTGACGGTTAGACAGGATTCGTCTCTCCCGGTATTGGGGGTTGACATCGCGCTGTGTCTAGGAGAGCCATTACACGAGTAGTCCCTGGCCAGGGAAATCGAGATATATTGGTAGGCTTCCAGTGTTATCTCAGAGTGTTTTGGGCTTCACTCCAACACGACTTGTACCGCTATTAGGGGAATGACGTTTACCGCCCCCCTAGGCCCGCCATGCGATGTATCAGACGAACAGACCGGACTGTACGGAGACTGTTACATTCAGGCTCAGTAGGAGTTCAGATGGGTTTCACCTCGTCAGTCTTCTTGTCGGCTTCTACCTGGGAACCGTTACGCACAGCTAGTGCCGCTTGCGGTCTGTGGTTAAACCCACTGCCAGTGTAGTGTCGAGTCTTTATAGTCCCACACAGAAAGCTATTCGCCTTTAGGCAAAAGAGTAAAGGTCGCATGGTTTTGCGACAGGTCGCATGGTTTTGAAACAGGGTTCGGTCACATCCGTGCACTTGTGCACGTACAGTGTCCGGACAGTTAACACTAGCGGGCTTTGGTTTAAGCCAGATCCTAGTGTACATTTTGGGATTGGTTTTATCCAGTATATATTCGTGTTCCTCGAAACGCGGATGCGGGTGTGTATGCACTGTTGACAGAGAGACAGAGGCAGAGGATTCTCATTAGGGTTGTTGACTGTTGACTGTTGACCATTGACTTTTTGCTCAACCCTAATGAGAATATGATATGTAATTAACAATAATATTAATTAAGTATTATAGTGACATGGTTGTTGAGGGGTTGACTTTGTTGACTTGTTGACTTTGTTGACCAGTTGACTAGGTTGGACTAGTTGACCATCATGATGACAATGGCTATCATTTCATGGCAAAGACTTTTGCTTGCTTGTTCTCTTGTGCAAAACGAGTGCATGAAATCATATGGCTATTGTAGCTTAAACCATCGCTAATACTTGATTGCTATTATTGGTTATGATGGTTTTGGATTATGAGAGCCAAGAGAGAAAAGTCTTGCTCATTCTTTCTTTTCCTTTCTCTCTCTTGTGTTCTTGAGCTCTCATCCTCTTCTTCTTGCTCTCCCTCTCTTTAGTCTATGGTTCACTTGTCTCATGTGTTGAGAAGCAAGAACCATAGAGTATAATCCCAACACACTCTTCTCTACTCACTCTAGTTCACAAGGTTTAGCAAACCGAGTGAACTAGTTTCTTCAAAGTTCGAAGAAGAAGCTAAAGGTAGAAGCTTTCGGGTGGATCGATCTTCGGCGCAAGGAGACGACGGAGTGAAGCCAATCAGTACACCATCGAGAGTCAAAGACGAAGGAGTTAAAGAAAGAAAGGTATAACCCCCTAACCGAGTAGTTAACAACTCCTAGTTAGGTTGTTAGGTAGATAGTTTAACAAAGATCCGGTTTTGAGTCCATGTTACCGCCTCTAGAAAATTGTTTTTCACAAAATTCCGCATGCCCGAAAGTACCGGGAGAGGTAGCATGGACTTACAACTATAACCGGAAATCCCTGGCCAGGGTTGCTGAGCATTACTGGTAAGTGTTACCAGTAGTTTCTCGAACTGTTATTGACCTCATATCGACACGACTTATCGAGCTACTGGGGTCTGACGTTTACCACCCCTAGGCGAGATATGCGACATATCAGACAACGAGACCGGACTGTACGGGAGTGTTACTGATTGGATTCGCAGGAGTACTAGCGGGCTTGCTTGTTGATCTTCTGATCGCTCAATACCCGGGTGGCCATTACGTTTAGCACACCGCTTGCGGCTTGTGGGTGTTTGATATGATCATCACCTACTGCCGGCGTATTGACGAGTCTTTAGAGTCCTACACAGGTTTCCTGGCTCAAGCGAAACGGAGTAGGAGCACATATGTGATATGTGCGGGACCGAGATTAATATGATATGAGATACCGTATTCTATTCTCGCGATTCGTGACATTGATCGGTTGTATGCGATATAGCCGGGTTATCGGATCAAGTGTTTATTCGATAAGTTGTTACACATGATATTAGTCGGTTATAGCCGGATTATTAAATCAAGAGTTGATTTAATAATTTAATGTATAATTATATATTTGATATATTACTTTACATTAACTAGTATTAGCTCACTTAAGATTTGTTTTCTCACTAGTTTGTGCATAAGTGTATATATGATATATATTTGTATACATATGTTTGTATCATGTTTGATGATACATACAAGATGCGTGTGTGAGACTTATACCAAGATTAGATTTGAGATTAGGGTTATTGTTTTATCATAACATTTAACAAAAGGGTTAAACTTAGTCAAAGTAATCAAGCTTGAAGAAGCTTGGAGAAACTTTGACAAGGTCCACCCTTTTGTCTTTTGCCTTGATATTCTTTAACCCAACCCTTAACCTAATGCCTTGGTTAATTCTCTACATGAGTTAAGCATGAGGGCTTAACTCAACCATGGTGCCATTATTTATTGGATAAGTTTTTATTTTGATGGTATAATTCTTTATTCCTTCTTCTTCTTCATCATCAAGCTCCATCCAAAAGCTTACTAGCTCCAATGGTGCCATGAGCAAAAGAGTGAGAAAATCAATTCTAAAGTGAGCCTACTTCCTACTTCTTCATCCTATACCACTTGCCATTTATTAGAGTGTGTTCTCTTCACAAAGTTTATGACCTAGTGAAGGAATAGCTTGAGTTAGTGTCTCCCCGACGTAGATCATCTTCGGCCCCGAAGTCATCATAGCAAGCACGTTCGTTCTTCTCGTGGAGCTTCTCTAGAGTCCGGAGTTCACGATCGCAGCGATGGGGATGTCTACACGGAGCTAATTAAGTGGAGGACCGGATCTACAAAGGTTGTAATCTCTTTCACTTAGTAGTAAAGTAGTTTACTAGATTATAGTTTCGCCTAATCTCTAGTTAACGATCTTGAATAGAGTTGTTAGGCATATAAAATTTTGATTTTGGCATGGTTGATGCCTTGAGGAACCTCTTGAGTGTGCCTAGTAACCCTACAGTGGTATCAGAGCCTAGCTAGAGCTTTAGGCGAAGTGTAGACGAAGTTAGAAACCCGATCGAACCCCGAAACCCTAATCAAAACCCTTCTCTGTACATTTTCTAAAACTGTGGATTTTTCCAAATTAAAAATATTCAAAAAATTCAGCAGGGTTTTCTAGGAGTTACTGTGGAGAACGTGCCCCTAATTCAACTAATGCGCCGCGGAACCGCGGCCCCACCCTAGCTTGCGCGGCGGTTCCGCGGCCATAAAAACGAATCTTGGCACGTTCCTTGCACAGTAATGCCCATCTGTAATTCCTCTCTTTTCTGGGTATTTTTGATTTATTCTCAAGATTTGAGTTTTCTGGGTTGTATTGGGGATTCGATGATTCGATCGGATTATTTAACTTTGTTTATTTTTTTTTTCCGGGTATTTTTAGAACGTGTTAAAATGTTCGACCGGATATCAATATCTCACTTTTTCCCCTACCGGAAAATTTCCAAGCGTTGGATTTTTCCGTAGTTTAAGAACGTCTAAGTAGTGCAAGTAACGCGATGGACCCTCTAGAAGACAACAAACCTTAACTCGATTATGTGACCGTCTTGAACTGCCCTTTGAACCTTAGGGTTTGGGGCAGTACGGCGTGCCACATGTGAGGCGTTGGCTTGACCCTTCTACGGCTGGACCGTTGGTACTGTGGCATGAAATGGATGTTTTTAAACTCCCCTCAAGTGTTGAGCTATTTAGGAAAACTTGGGTGTTTGATTGTTCGATCGGAAAGTTTAACATTGTCTATTTATCTGGAATGTGATACAATATTTGGAATCCACAAATTGTTATGAGATAACTGATTTGAATGTTATAAACATAGCACTTTAGTGTCAATTGATCGTTTGCCACGGAATTTTGATGCGATCAAAAGTCCATCGCAATCACGTAGCGTACGCGGATACTCGCCGGGTAAACTTTGTAAGTCTACGTTAGCGCCCCGGCCATCTACAGACGCCAAATGCGGAACAAAAACTTTTTAACTGGCGCTATCGTATACTTTAACCCGGATCTGCCATTATTGCTAAACTAGAAAACTGTAAAGAGTGTAGAAAGGTTATACCGAACGATCCGAGTCCTTCATTCTTTAACCATCCCACGCTCCGTTGCGGCTGCTCCGATCTCTTCGATCTCCGATCTGCTCGTCCAGGTGGCACCACGTCACTGATTCTTTAAACGGGCTCCCGCCTCTGACTCGACGCAACTCGGTCGTCAAGTTTGCTAAAAGAGACGACCAAGAATGATGTAGAGAATGAGTAGATGATTTTGTCTCACTTCGTCCAAAACCGTGGACGATCGGTTAATGAAGTTGCCATTTTATCGGGTGATGGAATGAAAAAGGCAAATGAAATTTCCATGCACCTTAAACCATAGTCTTTTCTCTCAAGAATGAAATTAATCTCTCTCTCACTCAAAGAATGGCCGGCCACTTTTATGCAAAGAGGGAGGTGATGGTAGGAGCAATCAAGGGGGTGACCATAAACATAAAGCTTATCTTTTATCATAAATGAAAAGCATGACTCACTTAGAAACAATGAATCTAAACAACCTTAGTCATCAAGCATTAATGGCACCATTAATGCACTAATGACTCACCAAGCCAAGTCACCCTCTCTAGAATCTTCTAGAACACAGACTCACCTCATCCCAAGAAAAGATAAATCCGTCTTTAACCGAATGTTAAAAGACGACTGATAGAAAATTGGAAACTGGCAACTTCCAAAAGTGATCCTGAAACGACTTTCAGGATAACCCCGTAACTGTATAAATATACCCGCATTTGTATTACGACCGAATACAAATGCAACTGAGACAAAGATATTATACCTACTCAATATAATACTTGGATCCGGCTTAAACCAAAGCCGACCAGTATCATCCGCCCGAAAAATAACACGTGCGTAAACGCACGTGCATTTTCCGAACCCTACCATAAAACCATACGGCCTCTACAACGTTTCGCCCGAACTTGGGAAACTGTCTGTGGGGAACTCTAATGACTCGTCAGTACCCTGGCAGTGGGTTTAACCACAAACCGTCAGCGGCACTAGCAATGCGTAACGGCTGCCCATGGACTGACCTCAAGGGAGGCCGATGAGCGAACTCATCCGGAAACCCTACTGAGCCTAACAGTGACAATGTATATACAGTCCGGTCTGTTCGTCTATGAGTATCGCATATCTGCCTAGGGGGCTAGTAAAGTCAGACCCCCAATAGCAGTATAAGTTGTGTCGGAGTGTAGCCCAATAACACCCTGAGATACTACTGGAGTACCTACCAATAAATCTCCTGCCATGGCCATGGACTTTGTGTAATGGCTCTCCTAGACACAGCACGACCTCACCCCCAATACCGGGAGAGACGAATCCCCTGCCGATCCGCTCACGTGCCTCCATATGGCTCGGGACTGTACCCAAAAACTACCTGTTTGCACGACTCCTTTGAGCCGTGGTAGGGTAGAAATCAAAGCACAGTGGGAACTCACACGAGAAAAATGACGACCTCAGGTCGATGAACTAACCTGTACACATGTCACCAGGGAATTCTATCTGACGATAGGTATAGTACTAACTAGCAGATTCCCGGCGAGTCCTGTCCGGTGTACTCATAACCCAATGAGCACCTGTATACATCTTAGGTGATCCAACTGACACCAGTGGCTTGTGAGACCGGCCACCGCCCCTCGTCGGGGTCTCGACTGTACACACTAGTCTACTCCGGAGTATCGATGCCCTGTCTCGAAACTCCAACGACTAGGGACCACAATTAAGGATATGCATATAAACTACCCAACTCTCACGTATATGATCGCCATCATACTGTTGGTAGTAAAGCAAGATCCTAAGGGCTCTATCAAAGTGTAACATGTAATCAGTCACCTGAACATGTACACGACTGATAAAGGCAAACCAGATAGCATACTATCATCTTGAGTAAGACTGTCCTACCGGTATAGGTCCTCCGCAATCATTGCAATCACGTACCTGCGATCCAATAATTGACTCTGAGGGCACTATCTCCAACAAACTTAATAGACATCCACGCCCCCATAGCCCCGACCAAGTGACTGTAAGAGAACCCCGTAGCCAAAAGCTTCCGTTCGGATGCTCGCGGTAGCGGTGTTCCGCCTTAGTGCACTTCGTCGACGGCATCCGGGGGTGCGGTCGTCTACTAAAGTTTGCGACGAGCATTCGATCAGGATGTCGGGAATCTTGTTGAATTGCCGACTTGATATTGAAAAGAGTTTTCGATAATGAGACTAAAATGCGGGGTTTATAATTGTTAGGCATGTGATGTCTAAGGAATTCATTTGGTTAGGCATGCGATGTCTAAGGAGGTTGCGGATTCTAACTGTTGTAGTTTTACACTTTCTTTTTTGTGACTGTAAGCGTAGTATGTGGTGTATCGTCGGCTTCGTTGCTATACATCAACGACAATCGGGATACGCATACTTGCTTACGTTTATGATATGAGATATTATGTGTTGCTGTGATATGTTTTATTGGATCGTCTCGTTTTGAATAGCCGGGTTTTTTTATGTGAGATGAGAGTTTTTATTTTCATTCATATAAAATTAAATGTATGTAATATTCTT
The DNA here is from genome assembly GCA_030015575.1 of Agapanthus africanus. Taxonomy (NCBI): domain Eukaryota; kingdom Viridiplantae; phylum Streptophyta; class Magnoliopsida; order Asparagales; family Amaryllidaceae; genus Agapanthus; species Agapanthus africanus. The sequence continues at coordinate 50,084,616 of JASDDO010000006.1, read as the reverse complement.
TTATTGGGGCACTTCCGGGATGAGGTTGATGTCACCATTTGTATATTATTTACTTTTCCGCACTAGGATAGACCCAAGGTGGGGAGCACAAGTAACCGGGTTCTATGGTCCAGTGGGAGACCATCTCGAGGAGTCGAGACCGGGTCTCACCCTAGAATTGGCAGTGTTACTTACCGCTCTCGTAGGGGTCTAGGGATGCGGGTTTGGCTATTCATCGGGACTGTGGAATCCGTGTTTTATACTGGCTCGTATTGAAAACACGGACGTCCTGGTATATCCAATATTTCATATAAGTTTCTTCTGATGTGATATCTGTGATGTGATCATTTGATATGTTGTGATAGATACTGTATATAGTATATATGATATATTATATAGACGTTACTTATGTTTTACACCCGTGCTAGCCCTGCCCCGCTCTGCCGTTAGTTACCTAACCTAACGGTGCACGAGGGGACATCGAGGCGAATGCGGATGGCATAAGTGTACGTCGTATTTATCTGTGGTGTTTTGGTGATTTAAATGATGGGACTTCATTAATATGATTAATGAAAGAAAAGAAACCTAAAAGATGTTGTGGAATCGAATTTTCAAAAACAGGTAGCTACAATTCTTGCTTTGCATCGCGGTGTTCCTTGTAGAACATCCTGCACCTTATTCGATAAGGAAAGGGCCGAGATCCCTTCACCGGGAGTGACCCCTTTAGCAATAACTGGCAGATGATACACCCCTCGGTTTGTCTTTTGATTGCTTTTAGGAGTTTTTGCTTTGCATAGTGATATATATGATATATCCTGCACCTTATTCGATGAGGAAAGGGCCGACGATCCCTTCACCGGGAGTGACCTCTTTAGCAAAACTAGAAAAGCCAAAAAAACACTCCATTTTAAAATCATTTGATTCTACAACGATATCAAGTTCATTACGCAATAGGTTTTCAAAAAAACCTGACGTAGCCCTCCGTCATTTCAGATAAGTCCTACTTAGTATTCGTGCTACGTTTGTTGACCTCCGTCAAGGCGTAGTGTGCGGTAGCTAACTAGTATTTATCTGCTTATGCATATGATGCAGATTGGATTAAGGTAGTCGTGCAACCTTGTTGACCTCCGTCAAGGGTCGTGCGGGTGGGTTTGATTCAATCAAGAAATGACGGGTTGAACTTGACTAGTTGCCTATGGTTTGTTGACCTCCGTCAAGGTCATAGGGTGCTAGGGGAAAAATTATCGGGAATTTCAAGTGTTGAAATTTGCAATGAGATTGCATACCTTCTATGAGATAGTTGGATCCCGATACCCGTTGCGAGTAAGAGTTACTCCTGGGAGAGTTTTACACATTACAATTAGCCGATCAAGTAGGTGTCTAGAAAGGTGTTAACAAGGTTACGCCTCTGGGAAAACGAGGTTTACATTAATTAGGTTCGTGCGAAAGCACGGGGGACCTCCCTCAAAGTACCGATACTGGCCTGGCTGAATGATTGGCGAACTTGTAGCGTGCAATTAATCCCGTCCAGTCTTTCCTTTTAGGGTTTGAAGGAAGATTTGATAAAAACAGTGGGAGCCATCCTGATTAGATAAAATAATAACTAATCTGATCTTGCAAGAGCATACGCTGAGTGTTTTCTTCTCTCTCTCTCCAGGTAGCAACCATATCACGCCTTAATCAAGATAATAAAACGAATATATTGACCGAACCCGCTTGTTATACTGAGCTGGGGAACGTTGTTCCCGCTCCAACTTATAATTGTTATAAGGCAGAGCAGGAAATTGGGGAATACCAGATTTCCCGTGCCGCCCAAACGAAGAAAGTGCATGCTGATGCATCTTCTTCGGGTGTGTTCATTACAGAGAACTGTTTCTCAGTATCCTTTACGTCCTGGGTATGAGATACCGGATCAGGATCCCGCATATGTAATCTGTTACATGGGCTACAGATAGGTAGAGAACTGAGAACGGGTGATAAGTTTCATGAGAAAAAAAACGGTGCAAGTGTTGCAGCCAAGTCTGTTGGTCACTGTCACCCTGTATTACCAGAATACATTGATTCTGAACAAATGTTATTAGATACCGAACCTGATATACAACATCATATCAATCTCTTTATTAGTAAAGAAAGGATATAATTTTGTATTGATGGATAATGTTTTGAACATTTCCTATATCAAGAGTTGATCGGTTCAGGCACGTTATCTAAAAGCATTGACGTTCTAAATCAAACTACAGTTCTTTGTTTACAGAACACACAAAAGAGGAAGAGTTCAGAAATGAACGAATCCTTCTTGAGGCATTGTAGACTAGGTCATATCAATGCGACCCGACTAGCTGAAGTTACATATAGATGCATATTTAAATTAGTTTGAATTTACATCTTGTGAAACTTGCCGGTCAAGTCACAAAGATACGATGACCATAGCTCTGTTTATTGGAAACAGAGAAAGAGTTAATGAACTCTTGGGATTGATACATGCTGATGTATGAAAGTCTCCTGTCTACACATGCCAAGACTGGTTCTTTGTACTTCATTACATTCTCAGATGATCTCTCAAGATTCAGACATATGTTCTTGTTGAAACACAAGTCCGAAGCTTTTGAGATATTCACAGAATATAAGTTAGAAGTAGAGAACCAAATATAGGTAAAAGTATTATGTCCTTTGATGTGATCAAGGAGGAGAATACTTGAGCACGGAATTCCTGGACTATTCTAAAGGAGAATGAGATTCTCTCTCAGCATTACTCCTCCGCATACACCACAGCACGTCGGTGTATCGGGGCGGAGCAAAAACACCCTATGTGATATGGTGTGCTCTATGATGAGTACTACTGAATTGCCTATTTCCTTTTGGGAGTTATGCAGTTGAGAAGCTGCATACCTATTGAATAGGGTTCAAATCAAATCAGTTGCCTACCACTTCATATGTGATATGGATAGGGAAGAGCCCATATCTTAAGTTTGTTAAGATTTAGGGTTGTCCGGTTTATGTATAAAAGCAAAATCCGGACAAGCTCGAGGCATGGTCTGTTATGTAGAACTGGAAAGGATCCAGCTATACATACTACAGCTGATGATTTGGTAGAACCAAAGGATTCAATAGTAGCCAACGAACCTTAGCCTCTCCGCCGATCTAGTAGGGTTCCTCACCCACCTGAGAGATACTTCCGTTTCTCTATGACAGTGGGAGCGAGGATTGCATCATGAGATGATGACCCAACTAGTTTCGAGCAGGCTATCAGGAGTGAGACTCTGTAAGAATGGCTGGATGCTTATCGATCTGAGATGGAATCCTTATACACCAACAAAGTATGGACTTTGGTTGCTTTATCTGAAGGGTTAAATCCCCATCAAGAGCAAGTATATCTTGAGAAGATTACTAGGTGTACATGGAAAAGTTGAGACTGTCAAAGCTATGCTTAAATCCATCCAGATCCTACTTGCCACGGCTACATACCATGACTACGATATCTGGCGGTTGGGTGTCATGACTGCTTTTCTAGATGATGTTTTAAAAGATAGCATCTATAAGTACACAGCCAGAAGGCTTCGTAGATAGTGGGAGCAGCGGAAACGTGTGCAAGATGTTTTATGTGATAAAACAGGCATCGCGGAGTTGGAACATCTGGTTTGATGTGGTAGTCAAAGAGTTTGACTTCATCAAAATGGTAGATGGACCTTGTATATACAAAAAGGTATTAGGGAGTATGGTGGTGATCCTCGTAGAGTACATGGATGACATACTCTTGATAGGGAAGGAGTATCCTATGCTACGATCGGTCAATATTCGCTTATCACAAGGATTCTCCATATAGGATCATAGTGATACCTCCTGAATCCTGGATTTTGGATCTATGAGATAGATCTAATTGGATGTTAGGATACTCACTAGTTATAGTGAGATGGTATCAATCGATCCTGGGGAGAATCACTAGAAAGGTTCCAGGGTGATAAGGACGACTTAATGTCAGTCGCAGGCATTGTCTATACCCTCAGTGGAAGGACGGTATGTTGGAAGAGTTCCAAGCTAGATACCGTGACATACTAGACGATTAAAGGCAAGATGCATCGTTACCAAGGATGCTACCAAAGAGGCAGTCTTGATATATATATAAGTTCATGAGATGAACTTCTTTCCTACCATTGTGTGACAATGGAGTTGTGGCTAATGCCAAGGAACTACCGTCCCATCAGAAACCCAGATATAATTCTTAGGCAGTATCACCTGATCAAGGAGATGGTTGATCTCCAGGGAGATCGAGGTTAGGAGAGTAGACCAAGAGGACAACACGGCGGATCCACTCACAAAGGCTTTTCCCAGAGAGAGACTATTATGGGATGGTTGAGTATGAGATGCTACAACCACTGTTATCGGATGGCCGTAGTGCAAGTGGAAGATTGTTAGTTATATGTATACCCTAGAGGCCATTACTATACATGAGATGTATATTGTAGTGGATGCTTGGACATATATAGGGAAGACTTTCTTGCTCGACATGATAGTATGCTATCTGGTTACTCTTTACCTTAAAGGTGTATACTGATTGTCTCTCTGTTACATGTTGGTAAAGCCCTTAGGATATGTACTCGACTACTGGGACTATTGATTGTTTGGAAAAATATTGTTTGTAGAATAACCGCAATCAGAACGGTGTCACGTGTAGCTAGACTGAGGTGAGTACGGGTCGTCCTCAGGGAAACGTTGAATGTTTTACTCTTACTTTAGATGTGTTGAGAAAGAGAGGAGGAATAAAGACTTTTGTGAAAAGTTTCTAGATCTACATTAAGCAAGAATGCAAATTTATAGATCTAGATTATTTTAGGAATATAGTTAATATAATAAGAGGGCTTGTAGGGTTCGTTAGGATTTAGTAGCCATGGACGATTAATTAAAAGTTACCCCTTTTATCCTTTAATAGATTTAAAACTAGAACGACGGTGATGCGTGTAGATTAGGGTTTCTAGAGGGAAAAGGAATCCCACTCTTAACCCTTATCAAGACACGGAACTCCGTTCATATCTAGCCTTTACCAAAACAATCATTAATCTAATCTCTAATCGCTGTCGGAACTAAGAAAGAATTGTTAGCGCGCCAGATTAGGATGTTAATGATTCATTTGATAAAGTTCATAAACTTTATAGGACTTAAAAAGGGTTTAGGGATGTTCATCATCCATTAGCCTACCATAATCCTACGAACCCTAACAAGCGGAGAATTACTCGCGCATGTTGGGAGAAGAAGATGAAAAGACAGAGTGGGAAAACATAATGTAAAATGCAAAATAACTACCTTTATTAATCAACTTGAACAATCTACACTTTATTCCTTAGAAAATGATTACAAAACTTGATTTGCTTCTGGATCTTTCCTAAGGAGGTAGACGAACAGTGATGATCAGCCTGGATGCGTGAGCGTCTAGGAATTCGTGATCTCGTCGGCTTGATGAATTTTCCAAGAGGCTCTCGGTGACTTTTTATAGTGTAAAGCCAGAATCATTTGCTTCAAAATTAGGTAAAATTCATCATAGATTCACCACAAAAATCCTCAGCCTCCATCTCTCCTTAACCGCGGTGGATCCGTGGCATAAAGGGGATATTGCCGCGGATCCGCGGCTTGATGATCACAGCCGTTGGTCAAACTTCTGGGGATGTCTCGTAGTGACATGTGGCAATCCTAGGAACCTTCAGAATTTAGAAATCTTCTCGTGGTTGCTGCCAGACTTGGTCTTCCAGTTTTGATTCTTAATTAGGCAAGTCTTCTTCAACAACTTGATTTGCTTGATTCTAGTCTTTGAAAAATTCTGCACACTTGGAAATCTTTTGCACAACAACTCAAATAATATTTAGTAGACTTTGTTCTACTAGGATTTGGTCAATGAATTTATTTGCATACATTTTCCTACCAAATACTAATTATAATATATCAACACATGGAAAATAGTATAATTACAGATAAACCCTCATATGTATGATATATTATAATAAAGACCTTTTTAAATATGAAAATGGTAGGAAAAATGTAATACAAATGTGCAGTTTTATCAACTGAACAAATACCCCCAAACTTATCTTTGATCGTCCCGAGCAAACTAGTTTATTCAAGAGGAGAAAAAGAAAGGAGAAAACTAAGCACACTTTCGTAGGCAGACACGATTGCACTGAGCACGTGGAACAAGCCGTTAAACCTCTAGGTGTCCCTAGTTGGAGGAGTGTTGTCTCCTGAGGGTTTTCAGCGGATTGCACCCACAAAATCCCATAACAAAAGAGAGATAGTGAAATTTACATATTAAGATAAGAACCATAAAAGAAAGACTTTGAAAATAAGAGTTTCCAACTATACTAGCTTTTCATTCGTCATGAGCCCTATCTTAATAGTCATGAAAAATGTTAGAAATCTCATCATCCCTCAATAAAACATCGTCTTTATTCTTTATTCCTACCTTTCATCCAAACATTGATCATATACCCCTACGTGTGTGAAATGGACATCCCTACACTCGGAGAATTCAATTCAAGCTATCATACTCTTGTCCATCTACCTCAGTACTTTTTAATTTGATGAATATTTAGATTTGCTCACACATTTTCATGCGACCGTTAATACTTCTTGAGGTACTAACCGACCGATTACTCATTTTCTTGCTGATTCGGTGATAATTTCTTTCCTCGTCTTGCACCACCTAAGGCTTAGCAGTGACTCCCAGACCAGTTGGCCTTAGGGCACTTGGTGAAGAGGCACCCTCGCTATATTTTTTTTATTGTTGCCTTGGCGATAACAAAACCAGTGTTTATTTTTTTCTTTTCACCATTTTTATATTTTCTTCATTTTTTTATTTCCTTCATACTTTGGCTTTTAGACAAGAGCATTTCAAGGTATCATCTACTATCTCGAGTTTCAAGACGTGTGTGAGTGCATATAGTAGGGTATCAACATTCAAATGTTTGGCTTCCAGAATAGAAACTATTTTTCAGACTTATTTTTATCCTCAGATTAGTGACTTCCTTCATCTTACTAACCCTTGGGACAACAGCTCATAACTACTTATTACTAGTTCGTTTAAGAAAACTTCTAATTTTCTTGGTTTTCTTAAACTATTCCTATCTTTTGGATGTAATTTTTCACTTTCTACTCTTTTGTTATCAAAAAAAAATCTATATTTTTTAAAAGTTGTGCTTATGCAAAATAGGATGTAAATTGATGTGTAAATAAGCACAAACATCCCCCAAACCTGTTTATAGCAGTGTCCTCACTGATGTCATCCGTTAAGCTTAAAAACATGTAGACTTGGGAGGAAATTATTAATGGGGGCAAGAATATATGAAAGTGAAAATCCTCTCCCAAACTTATTTTAGGCTCATAATTTTGTAAATATCATTTTCTTTCAAGAGCCAAAATATCCCCCCCCCCCAAACTTGAGTTAAATAATGTTAAGCAATTAAAATCATTGGGGGGATAAAGTTATTGGTCAAAGTAAAGCCTTACAAAGACCAAAAGTCAACACCAACCATTCAAAAATTTTATCGATGAAGCACCGAGGTTGGTGGAAGAACATGTCACCTTTCGACGTGAAGAAATGGGGAGGTGATAAGAGGTGTAATGGAAAAGGATTGCGTCTCAATTTGAAGAGACGACACAGTGATAGTAATGATGGATTACTCGCATTATCATGATTGTCCAAAAGAAAGGGGTGGAGGTCCAATTTCTTCATCTTGGAGTTGATTCATCTCAACACCCGTGTCTTGTAAAAATGCGAGTTCATCAGCGAAAGTTTCCTCAAAGCTTTCATCAATACCCCGAAAAATAATGTCATCAGAAAAAATAGGGTAATCGTCAGACTCTATAAAAAGTTCCTTATCAGCATTAGATGTTGACCCGGACAACTCGGTGGAAGAGTCTGTGTCAACCAACAACATATGAAAAGAGTCAGAATTATGAGGTTGATCATATTCGCTGCTGTCGACATCCATTAATTCGACAGAACACACATGAGCATATGGTTCGGAGGGTTCACGTCACAACTTGTAAATGTTAAGCTCAATTGACTTCTTTCCAAAGGATAGGGTCATAGAGTCGTTTCTACAATTGATTACTGCGTTGGAAGTGGCCAAAAAGGGTCGACCGAGTCTCACCGGGATTTGATTGCGTGGGTTTGCCACAGGTTGTGTATCAATAACGATAAAGTCCACAGGAAATATGAATTCCCCGACTTTAATTAACACATCCTCTAGCTCACCCCTAGGTTGGTTGATAGATCGATCGGCCATCTGAAGAGTGCAATGCGCAGGTTTTAACTCTCCGATCCCTAATTGCTCATAAACAGAATACGGAAGCAAGTTAACACTAGCACCTAAATCGAGTAGAGCACGATTGATATTTTTACCCCCAATAGAAATTGAAATTGTAGGACTTCCGGGGTCCTTTCGTTTCTTGGGTAGTTGTTGTGTAAAAGCTGTGCTCACATTACTCGTAAGGAAAACTTTTTTAGGTACTTGAACTTTTCTCTTCCTAGTTCACAAGTCCTTTAGGATTTTCGCATATGACGGAACTTGTTGAATAGCATCTAGGAGAGGAATGTTTATGTTAACTTGCTTAAAAATTTCCACAATCTTCTCCATTTGTGGACTTGGTCTGTTGCCCCTTAACCTGTTTGGATAAGGTGCTTGATCAATAAGTTTTGGGTCCAACGTTTGTGGAGAAGACTGTGGGGACGGATTCGATCCTAAAATTAGAGTGGGAATCGACTTAGATAGATTTGGTGAAATGTTCGAGCCTTGGGGAAAACGGAGAATAGGCTCGGGTGAAGGTGGGAGATTAGACGAATTAGGGGAAGAAGAAGAAGCTGCGGTATCATTGGTGTCACTATCATCACATTGCTCACCCACTCGGTTATGCAGCACTTTTCCCGATCTCAACGTGGTAACAGCACTCACATTATAACTTTGTGAGTGGCCAGGATTAGGTATGGGTTGAGATGGGAGTTTCTCTTTCTCTCTCGCACTCATTGCGGCGTTTAACTGTGCGATTTGGTTTTCTATTGATTTAATACTCTCACCATGGGAGGCGGAGTTTTTCGTTATGGTATCAATAGAAGACTTCATCTCAGCCGAAAATTGCATAGATTGTTTCATGAACATATCCAAAGATTGTGCAAGTGAGTTGTCAGTACCGGCCACTTGTTGTGTAGAAATGTTGGCCAGATTTTGAAAATTTTGTGACTGAAAGGGGGGCTGATTCTGTGGTTGTGGTTGCTGTGGAGGAGATCTTTGATAATTGCTTTGTTGGTTTTGATTCCAAGCAAAGTTAGGACGATTCCTCCATCCTTGATTGTACGTGGAAGAATAAGGGTCGTTTCTAGGTCGCTGCTGAAAAGCAGCATTAGTTTGCTCGTGACCTTGAAACGGTGCATTCATAGGACATTCTTCCGTTAAGTGTGAAGGATCCGAACAGCAACCACAGACAGTCTTAGGAAGCGTGACCTGATTTAGGGAGACTGATGAAAGTTTGTTCTCAATAGCATCGAGTTTCTTCTGCATCGCTGCCATTTCGGCTTTCACTGCGATGGAAACATTGATCTGGTGAATACCTCCCCTAGATGAAGGTGGTCTTACGCTTTCCCACTGCAAAGTGTGTTCAGCGAGGTCTTCCAGATACTTCCAAGCTTCACCGTCATCTTTAGACATGAAATTGCATTGACACATTGTTTCAAGCATCTGCTTTGTCGCTGGATTAATGCCCTCATATATAATCCGACATAAATCCCATCTATTGATTCCATGATGAGGACATTGGAGAAGCATATCTTTGAAAGGTTCAAAGCACTTCCAAAATGGTTCATTGGGAAGCTGGGTGAACTGGTTGATCTCGCTCCTAACACGTGCAGTCTTATGGTTTGGGTAAAACTTCTTAAGAAATGCTATGACGAATTCATCCCAATTAGTGATAGAGTGTGCGGCAGTATTGTAAAGCTATTTTTCTGCCAAGTCGCACAGTGTGAATGGGAGAAGACGCAAGCGCATAGCATCGACAGTCAACTGTGAAGTACCCATAATTGCGCATACGTTTTCGAATTTGGTGATGAAAACGTACGCGTCTTCCGACTCATGCCCGTGAAATTTGGGCAGCAGATTGATGTAGTGGGGTTTAATTTCGAAATTATCCCCGTTAGGTGGTGGAAGAGATAGACAAATGGGAAGAGGACCACGGATAGGATAGCATCTCTCTTGGAGAGAGATGCGCGGTGGATTCTGCGCACCTACGGGCGGTGGCAGCGTGGTGTTATAATCTGATAGAGTACCGTCCATCTCGGTCGTGTGTGGTGGGAAAAAAGAAGATGAAGAAGTACCGACTTCGGCGTCGATAGCAGGAACGCGGACAAGACGGGCACTAGGATCCCGTGTCCAGCCGAGCATGAACTATGCGATTTTAGTGCAAGTGGCAGCGTGTGTGTGGTTTAAAATTGGTCTGTTTTGAAAAAAGTGGGACTCAAGACAAATCACTCTAAAATGCACAAGCAACCCTAGAACTAAGGTCACCTAGGTCCAATCTCTAGACCGCTCCTAGACTTCCAAAGGACAAGCCGCAGGATAAATCCTCTACCGCCTCTTTACTACTCTCGGAGCCAGGTAAGTGCCAGGTGAGTGGGAGTCTCCCCACTACGAAGGTAGTGGTCCTAATTAAGTAACCACTCGCCTTGGACACACTTTCCTAGGCACTACAAAAGTAATGCGGATAAGCGATAGATTACCCACGACCTTCCTCTGTCCTTAATGAGCGCGACAGTCCTTAGAGTCTGGTCTAGATTTTTTTTAAATTATTGTAGGGTTGATGCAGATGCTCGGTTTGTGATTTGTGGGGCTTAGGAAGGGTGATGAAATCCCCACCTAATCTTGATTTGGTCTTTGCCCCTTAAAGTCCGTATTAAAATATGCAAAACAAAACCAATCACAAAACTTTTGCAAAAAGATTTTTGAGCGGCGCTATTTTGCAAAGAATCCTGTAGAAAATAAATTTTATTGGATTTGAGAGGAGAGAGAAAGAGTTAAGAATGATACCAGAGAAGTGTGAAACCCTAGATCTCCTGTTTCCTCAAGTCCGTGACTCCAGATTCCCTCGCAAAATTCACACACAAATCGTTAAATATGCAATTTGCAGTTTTGTTTTAATAATGATATGAATCGTCTAAGAATTCAAAGCAAATAGTAAGAATAAAAAATTACGCACGTATCCCCGGCAACGGCGCCATTTGATTATTTGGAAAAATTGTGTTTGTAGAATAACCGCAATCAGAACGGTGTCGCGTGTAGCTAGACCGAGGTGAGTACGGGTCATCCTCAGGGAAACGTTGAATGTTTTACTCTTACTTTAGATGTGTTGAGAAAGAGAGGAGGAATAAAGACTTTTGTGAAAAGTTTCTAGATCTACTTGAAACAAGAATGCAAATTTATAGATCTAGATTATTTCAGGAATATAGTTAATATAATAAGAGGGCTTGTAGGGTTCGTTAGGATTTAGTAGTCATGGACGATTAATTAAAAGTTACCATTTTTATCCTTTAATAGATTTAAAACTAGAACGACGGTGATGCGTGTAGATTAGGGTTTCTGGAAGGAAAAGGAATCCCACTCTTAACCCTTATCAAGACACGGAACTCCGTTCATATCTAGCCTTTACCAAAACAATCATTAATCTAATCTCTAATCGCGGTCGGAACTAACAAAGAATTGTTAGCGCGCCCGATTAGGATGTTAATGATTCTTTTGATAAAGTTCATAAACTTTATAGGACTTAAAAAGGGTTTAGGGATGTTCATCATCCATTAGCCTACCCTAATCCTACGAACCCTAACAAGCGGAGAATTACTCGCGCATGTTGGGAGAAGAAGATGAAAAGACAGAGTGGGAAAACATAATGTAAAATGCAAAATAACTACCTTTATTAATCAACTTGAACAATCTACACTTTATTCCGTAAAAAATGATTACAAAACTTGATTTGCTTCTCGATCTTTCCTAAGGAGGTAGACGAACAGTGATGATCTGCCTGGATGCGTGAGCGTCTGGGACTTCGTGATCTCGTCGGCTTGATGAATTTTCCAAGAGGCTCTCGGTGCCTTTTTATAGTGCAAAGCCAGAATCATTTACTTCAAAATTAGGTAAAATTCATCATAGATTCACCCCAAAAATCCTCAGCCTCCATCTCTCCTTAACCGCGGCGGATCCGCGGCATAAAGGGGATATTGCCGCGGATCCGCGGCTTGATGATCACAGCCGTTGGTCAAACTTCTGGGGATGTCTCGTAGTGACATGTGGCAATCCTAGGAACCTTCAGAATTTCGAAATCTTCTCGTGGTTACTGCCAGACTTGGTCTTCAAGTTTTGATTCTTAATCAGGCAAGTCTTCTTCAACAACTTGATTTGCTTGATTCTAGTCTCTGAAAAATTATGCACACTTGGAAATCTTTTGCACAACAACTCAAATAATATTTAATAGACTTTGTTCTACTAGGATTTGGTCAATGAATTTATTTGCATACATTTTCCTACCAAATGCTAATTATAATATATCAACACATGGAAAATAGTATTTTTACAGATAAACCCTCATATGTATGATATATTATAATAAAGACCTTTTTAAATATGAAAATGGTAGGAAAAATGTAATACAAATGTGCAGTTTTATCAACTGAACAACTATGATGAGATCATACTAGTGGGGCCATGATAGTCTACGAGTACATCCTAGAACAGTTCTTAGTCATGGGTGTATCGAGACAGGGCATCGATGCACCAGAGTAGACTAGGGTATACGCATCTTGATCCATATGATGGGTGATGGATGATCCCATATCCATCGGTGTTTGACATCAAGGATGGTGTACGGGTGCTCAGTGCAGACCGGGTACACTGGACGGACTCGCCGAGAACTCCCAGATAGAATTATACCTTACGTCAGATGGCAGTTCACTGGTGACACTGGTACAGCTTAGTCTGTTGACCCGAGATCGTCATAGAGCCTTGTGTGATTCCCACTGTGCTTTGATTTCCACCTTACCACGTCCAAGAGGGCGTGCAAAACGGTGGTTTTTGGGTACAGTCCCGAATCCCATGGAGGCAATGAGCGATAGGAGGGGATTCGTCTCTCCCGGTATAAGGAGTTGATGTTGCGCTGTGTTCGATTGGCTATAACCGGAAATCCCTGGCCAGGGTTGCTGAGATTTACTGGTAAGTGTTACCAGTAGTTTCTTGAACTGTTATAGACCTCATATCGACACGACTTATCGAGCTACTGGGGTCTGACGTTTACCACCTCTAGGCGAGATATGCGACATATCAGACGACGAGACCGGACTGTACGGGAGTGTTACTGATTGGATTCGCAGGAGTACTAGCGGGCTTGCTTGTTGATCTTCTGATCGCTCAATACCCGGGTGGCCGTTACGTTTAGCACACCGCTTGCGGCTTGTGGGTGTTTGATATGATCATCACCTACTGCCGGCGTATTGACGAGTCTTTAGAGTCTACACAGGGGTTTCCTGGCTCAAGCGAAACGGAGTAGGAGCACATATGTGATATGTGCGGGACCGAGATTAATACGATATAAGATACCGTATTCTATTCTCGCAATTCGTGACATTGATCGGTTGTATGCGATATAGCCGGTTTATCGGATCAAGTGTTGATTCGATAAGTTGTTACACATGATGTTAGTCGGTTATAGCCGGATTATTAAATCAAGAGTTGATTTAATAATTTAATGTATAATTATATATTTGATATATTACTTTACATTAACTAGTATTGGCTCACTTAAGATTTGTTTTCTCACTAGTTTGTGCATAAGTGTATATATGATATATATTTGTGTACATATGTTTGTATCATGTTTGATGATACATACAAGATGTGTGTATGAGACTTATACCAAGATTAGGTTTGAGATTAGGGTTATTGTTTTATCATAACATTTAACAAAAGGGTTAAGCTTAGTCAAAGTAATCAAGCTTGAAGAAGCTTGGAGAAACTTTGACAAAGTCCACTCTTTTGTCTTTTGCCTTGATATTCTTTAACCCAACCCTTAACCTAATGCCTTGGTTAATTCTCTACATGAGTTAAGCATGAGGGCTTAACTCAACCATGGCGCCATTATTTATTGGATAAGTTTTTATTTTGATGGTATAATTCTTTATTCCTTCTTCTTCTTCATCATCAAGCTCCATCCAAAAGCTTACTATCTCCAATGGTGCCATGAGCAAAAGAGTGAGAAAATCAATTCTAAAGTGAGCCCACTTCCTACTTCTTCATCCTATACCACTTTCCATGTAGTAGAGTGTGTTCTCTTCACAAAGTTTATGACCTAGTGAAGAAATAGCTTGAGTTAGTGTCTCCCCGACGTAGATCATCTTCGGCCCCGAAGTCATCGTAGCAAGCACGTTCGTTCTTCTCGTGGAGCTTCTCTAGAGTCCGGAGTTCACGATCGCAGCGATGGGGACGTCTACACAGAGCTAATGAAGTGGAGGACCGGATCTACAAAGGTTGTAATCTCTTTCACTTAGTAGTAAAGTAGTTTACTAGCTTATAGTTTCGCCTAATATCTAGTTAACGATCTTGAATAGAGTTGTTAGGCACATAAATCTTTGATTTTGGCATGGTTGATGCCTTGAGGAACCTCTTGAATGTGCCTAGTAACCCTACATTTTATTCGTTTAAAGTAAATCAAAATTAGGTGGAAATTAGTAATGGGTGATGCTTAGTGGAAGCTTGTAGAACCCATTAACTTAGTCTACTAATTTTGTTTTATATTAGATATTTATTAACCCAACCATTATTTTTTGCCATGGTTAAGTCTCTACAAGAGTTAGTATGAGATATTATCTCACCCATGGTTGCTATTCTCACTCATTTGATTCATTCATGACATTCTCCACATCAACTTCTTCTTCATCTCCAAGAGCTCTCTAGGTTTTTAGGAGGTGAAGAATATTAGTGAGAAAAATAATTCTAAAGTGAGCAAAAATCCTATTTCATCAATCTACACTAGACTAGCAATTTAGTATAGATTGTTTGCTTCACTAATTCTCAATTGGTGAAGAGGTAGCTTGAGTTGGAGTCTCCTCGACGTAGATCATCTTCGGTCTCGAAGACTTCAAGCAAGCTTGCTCATTTCGCTTAGTGGAGCCTTACTTGAGTCTTACTTGAGTCCGGAAGATCACTACTTGGAGCTTTAGAAGTGAAGGATCGGTCTATATAAAGGTTGTATTCCCTATTCACTTAGTGTAAAGTTGTTTACATGTTTGATAACCCTAATTCTCTAGTTAAGATCTTGTCTTCCGGGTTCTTAGCACGCTGAAATTTTTGAAAACGGCATGGTTGATGCCTCCCGAAACTCCGTAGTCGTGCTAGGGAACCCTACAATGGTATCAGAGCCAAGCTAGAACATTAGGCGTTGTCTAGGAGAAGTTAGAAGTTCGAACGAACTCCGAATACCCGAAATACACCCCTCTTGTTAGTGTATATGCCCTAGAGGCCATTACTGTATCATACTAGTATGTATATTACTTGATGGAGCTTGGGATATTCACAGTTGTACAGACAATCTTGCTCAATATAGTAGTATGCTACTTGGTTTGTCTCTGCTTTAATGTGTACTTGTGTGTTTATTTATTATATCACCTATACACATTAGTAGAGCCCTTAGGATCTTTGCTTGATTACCGGCGTTGTGATGGCGATCACACTCGTGGGGGCTGGGTAATCCACAAGCACATCCTTATACACGTCCCTAGTCGTGGGAGTACCGAGATAGGGCATCGATACTCCGGAGTAGACTAGCGTATGCGCTTCTCATCCCAGCACGGGAGACGGTCTGTCCCACAGCCGTCAGTACGTCGTACTTGAGATAGTATGCGGGTGCTCGTTAGGTTACGAGTACACTAGACAGGACTCGTCGGGAACTGATGGTTGGTATTATACCTATCGTCAGTTATCAGTTCCCAGGTGACATGAGTACAGCTTAGTCCGCTGACTTGACACTGTCATTTCGCCTCGAGTGTGTTCCCACTGTTCTTTGATTACTACCCTACCACGGCTCTACTGAGTCGTGCAAACAGGTAGTAGTTGGCAGCAGTCCCGAAGCACTTGGAGGCAGTGACGGTTAGACAGGATTCGTCTCTCCCGGTATTGGGGGTTGACATCGCGCTGTGTCTAGGAGAGCCATTACACAAGTAGTCCCTGGCCAGGGCAAGCGAGATATACTGGTAGGTTCCAGTGTTATCTCAGGGTGTATTGGGCTTCACTCCGACACGACTTGTACCGCTATTAGGGGACTGACGTTTACCGCCCCCCTAGGCCCGCCATGCGATGTATCAGACGAACAGACCGGACTGTACGGAGATTGTCACATACAGACTCAGTAGGAGTTCGGATGGGTTTACCTCATCGGCCTTCTTATCGACATCTACCTGGGGACCGTTACGTACAGCTAGTGCCGCTTGCGGTCTGTGGTTAAACCCACTGCCAGCGTAATGTCGAGTCTTTAGAGTCCCACACAGAGAGTTTCCCTGCACTGAGCGAAACGTGTAGAGGCCGTATGGTTTTACGGCAGGGCTGCGATCACTTACGTACACTTGTGTGCGTGTGGTGTTCGGGCAGGCAATACTAGTGGGCTTTGGTTTAAGCCGGATCCTAGTATTGCATGGATGGATTTGTTTTGCCTTCTGCGCATCCGCATTCTACGGAATACAGATGCAGGTGTGTATGCACAGTTTTCTGGAGCGATGAAGGAGGAGGTGCCTCATTAGGGTTTTGGCAGTTGGTTCGGCCAAAACCACTATGTGGCAGGCTCATTAGGGTTTTGACAGTTGATTTGGTCAAAACCATTTGGAGGCGGACTCATTAGGGTTTCGACAGTTCGTTTGGTCAAAACCATAATGAGCCGGGGACATTATTTACTAATCCTTTCATTGATAATTTTGTTATGGCTAATTACATTGACCATTTGACCATCTTGACTTTGTTGACCTTTTGACCAAAGTTGACTTGGATCTTCTTAGGAAATCTAAAGTATTCATTGGTTTTCTTTTTATTTGGTTATGATAATGGTCATGTCATTAGTTGCCATCACCTTTATCTTGATTGGATTTGTAATGATAATGTTTATGCATTATTGCAACCATGGTTAGGTTTTCTTTGGTTAAGCTTTCTCATTTTGCTTATTCTCATTCTCTCTCTTGAAATGAGAAGCTCCATGGTTGCAAGAAAAACCTCCTTCTTCTTCCTCCTCTTGATTTCTCTTTTGATCTCATGTGTTGAGAGATAAAGATTTCACAAAGACAAAGCCATCCCTTCATCACTTCTACACAACCTAGGGCTTTTAGATTAGCTATCTTCTTGCCCTAGTTACCTCGGCTCGAGGTGGAGCTCGGTGTACATCTCTCGGGTGGATCTTCTTCGACTCAAGGAGGACGCGGAGGTGACCGAAGTCCGGATCAACCATTGAGCAAGCAAAGAGAACAACAACAAGAAGAGAAGAACAACAAAGAAGAAGAACAACAAGAAGAGAAGGAGTTCAAGTTGAGGTATAACCACTTTGCCGAGTAGTTAATTCTTCTTTGCAAGCATGCTAGTTTAGTTTAGTAAAGATCCGGCTTTTACGGTCCATGTTACAAAGTTTAGAAAAAATTTTGATTTACCGTTTTCGCAACCCCGAAAGTACCGGGAGAGGTAACGTGGACCTAACAGTGGTATCAGAGCCTAACTAAACTCAAACTAGCTAGGTAGTGAAGTGGAACGAAGTTTCGAAACCGGAAAATCCAAAAACCAAACTTTGCAAAACCCAAGTTTCTGTTAATTTTTTTTTCTGGTCAAAATGACATTTGTTATACACCAAAAATTATCTCAGGGTTTTGTTTGAAAACCCACCAAATACGAACCAGAGAGGAGATCAGAGGAGCGCGGATCCGCTGCAGGAGGAAGCTCCCGCCGCGGAAGCGCGGCCGTCTTGTCCCCTCTCTGCATCGTTTTTGGTGCAGTGTTTTTCTGTGTTGATTTTGGGATTTTTAGGATATGATAGATGTGCCCAGATTTTCCAGAACTAAAATTTACTTTTGGGGGCCTATAAATCCGTATTTTTCCGAAACTTCACTACACTTTAACTATATTGGTTATATCTGTGATGTTTGCATGTATTGAACGTCGGCTAATCGCTATAAGTCGATTGGTCGGGGTTATATATGATCTGTGTTTGATATTGGAATGTGTATATGAATGTGTTGGACTGTCGCGGGTGAATAGCCGGGGTGGATGTGAGATGAGAGTTTCTTTTTCTTTCATTCATGTAACAAAGTTGTAAATTGATGTAATATTATTTGTTTGGCCGCACAACCGGGTCGGGGTTGTAGCCGTCATTGTATAATTCTTTTTACTGTTTTTGCTCCTAGGATAGACCCATGGAGGGGGTGCACAAACTACCGGGTAGCTCGAAGTGCCGAGTAGCCTACTCATGGCATTGAGGGAGGTTGCTTCGCTTCGGGTACTTGGCGGGTAGTTTGCCGCACCCGTAGGGGTCTTGGGTGGGGTATTTGGCTGTTCACCGCGACCGTGTTATCCGTTTTTCGTTCCAGGCTCGAAAGGATTGCGGATTGCTAGTATATCCAATGTATTCATCTGTGATCTGTAATGTCTACTATTGCTACATATAATAACTATTTAGGCGTTGCTTATGTTTTACAGCCGCGCTAGCCCAGCCCCCGCTCTGTCGTTAGTTAAGTAACCTAACGGGTGATGACGGGGCCCCGTGGCGAATGCGAATGGCATAAGCGTACGTCATATTTTGGTTGTTTTCTGCAATGGTAGGATTTAAATGATGGGACGCATTAAAAGAACTAATGCAAGAAAATAAACCTAAAAGACGTTGTTGGAACAATTTTTCAAAAAGCTGTTATTGCAAGGACGTTCATTTTTGTTTTGCATAGCGGTATTCGGTTGTGAATGCCCAGCACCTCAGTCGACGAGGCAAGGGCCGAGATCCCTTCACCGGGAGTGACCCCTTGGACAGAAGTTTGCGTCAGGGTAATAACTTCACTATAGTTGATTATTCTTGCTTTGCATCGAGGTATTCAGTTTGGAATATCCTGCACCTCATTCGACGAGGAAAGAGCCGAGATCCCTTCACAGGGAGTGACCTCTTTAGCAAAAAGTTTTCGCCACTATATTTTCAAAAGGTTACCAGGTTCCTTCAACGATATCAAGTTCATTACGTTAACGGGTTTCTCGCCAAAAACCCAGCCGTAGCCCTCCGTCATTTCTTACAAGTAACACTTAGTATTCGTGCTGCGTTTGTTGACTCCGTCAAGGCGTAGTGTACGGTAGCTAAGTGCTGCTTGTTTGTATTGGTATATGGGATTGATTAGGACAGTCGTATAACCTTGTTGACTCCGTCAAGGGTTATGCGGGTGGGTTTAATGCAATCCAGATAATGACAGGTTGAACTTGACTAGGACTTTTTGATTTGTTGACTCCGTCAAGATCACTTGGGTCCTAAGGGCAAAAACCACATCGGGAGTTTCAAAAGAACTGAAACTTGCAGATTTAGCATACCTTCTGGAGTGTGGTGACTAGAGTGGATTCCATCTAGGTTATCACACAATGACAGTTGGATCCCGATCCCACTGATGAGTTGGTTTACTCTCGGGAGATTATTTCACTTAAACGATCAATGCTACAAACCTAGTAGGTGTCTAGAAAGGTGTTAGCGGGGTTACGCCCCCAGGGAAAAGAGGTTCTTTAATTAAGGAACTTCGCGAAAGCGTTGGAAAACCTCCCTCGAAGTACCGACACTAGCCTGGCTGAAAGGTTAAGCAAGTATTGTGACGTGAATTAAAACCTGGCTAGTTCTTCTTTTAAAAGGTTTTAAGAAGAATTTGAGGAAACAGTGGGAGACATCCTGGTTAGATAAATTAATAAACCAATCTAATCTTGCAAGAGCATACGCTGAGTGTTTCTTTTCTCTCTCTCCAGGCAGCAACCTTTTCACGCCCTAATCAAGATAATAAAATGTATCGCTTGACCGAACCGAATTCTTATTCGGGACTGGGGAAAGTTGGTTCAGCTCTAACTTGTGGCAACAGTCATGAGTATGAGAATGGGAAAGAGGAAAGTATGGATTTCCAGGATACCCAGTCGAAGAAGAAGCATGGTTTTGCATCTACTTCAGGTGTTCTTGTAATTGAGAACTGTTTTACGGTCAGCCCTACCTCCTGGGTACTTGATACCGGATCAGGATCTCATATCTGTAATTTATTGCAGGGACTGAGAAAAAGTAGGAAAGTTGCACCGGGTGATATGTCGCTCAGAGTAGCGAACGGAGCACAAGTTAATGCGGCAGCCGTCGGTGAATATCACCTAGTATTGCCAAATGGCAAGACTATGATTTTGAACGATTGCTACTATGTACCCTCTATGGTTTGCAACATCATATCAGTTTCTTTACTCGATAAAGAAAGATATAAGTTTGTTCTTGAAAAGAATATCATGAACATTTACCTTGATAAGGTACTAGTTGCAGAGGGTACACTGTTTAATGGTATCTACGTTCTAAATCAGAATACAGTTCTCAATATAAAAAACACACGCAAGAGGAAGAATTCAGATGCGAATGAATCCTACTTGTGGCATTGTAGACTTGGTCATATCGGAGAGAAAAGACTGAGTAAGTTGCATAAAGATGGACTCTTGAATGCGTTCGAGTTTTCATCTTATGAAACTTGTCAGTCTTGTCTCAAAGGGAAGATGACCAAATCTCCGTTCACCGGACATGGAGAAAGAGCAAGAGAGCTTTTGGGACTCATACACAGTGATGTGTGTGGTCCGATGTCTATACTTGCAAGGGGTGGGTTCTCGTACTTCATCACATTCACTGACGATCTCTCTAGGTTCGGATATGTGTATCTGATGAAACACAAATCTGAAGCTTTTGAGAAATTCAAGGAATTTAGAAACGAAGTAGAGAACCAGACAGGCAAAAGTATTAAGATCCTCCGGTCTGACAGGGGAGGGGAGTACTTAAGCACGGAGTTCCTAGATTACTTAAAAGAGAAAGGTATTCTCTCTCAGCTTACTCCTCCTTATACACCACAGCACAACGGCGTATCGGAGCGGAGGAATCGTACCCTATTGGACATGGTTCGCTCCATGATGAGTAGTGCTGAGTTGCCTCTTTCATTTTGGGGACATGCGCTTCAGACAGCAGCGTACCTATTGAACTATGTTCCATCCAAATCAGTGCCTAAGACTCCATATGAATTGTGGAGTGGAAGAAATCCGTATCTTAAGCGATTTAAGATATGGGGTTGTCCGGCCTATGTGAAAACACATAAACCGGACAAGTTAGAGGCACGGTCAGTTCTCTGTAAATTTGTGGGATATCCTAAAGACTCACTAGGATATCTGTTCTACCACACTGAGGAACAGAAGGTGTTTGTATCTCGCCACGCCACCTTCTTAGAAAGGGAGTTTCTTGCAAAAGAAACTAGTGGGAGTTCGGTAGAACTGGAAGAAATTCAGCGACCACAAAATGTAACTGAAAATTTGGAGGAACCGCTAGATTCTATAACCCTAGACGAACCTCAGCCACTCCGCAGATCTGGTAGGATTTCTCATCCGCCCGAGAGATACTACGGTTTTCTCATAGACGGGGATCGAGAGGATTGCATCTTGGAAGAAGATGACCCTACCAGTTTCAGGCAGGCCATTATCAGTAGGGACTCTGATAAGTGGCAGGAAGCAATGCAATCCGAAATGGAGTCCATGTACGCCAATAAAGTGTGGACCTTGGATATTGCTCCACCTGGGGTAAAACCCGTTGGATGCAAATGGATCTACAAAAGGAAACTTGGTGTAGATGGGCAGGTGGAAACCTATAAAGCTAGACTCGTTGCAAAAGGTTTTTGTCAAAGACCTGGTTTGGACTATGACGAGACTTTTTCTCCGGTGGCTATGCTAAAATCCATTCGGATCCTACTTGCCATTGCTGCCTTCCATGACTATGAAATCTGGCAGATGGATGTTAAGACGGCTTTCCTAAACGGTTGTTTGGAAGAGTGCGTTTACATGGATCAACCAGAAGGTTTCGTAGACAGTGGGAGCAGCGGAAAGGTGTGCAAGTTGCTTAAATCCATTTATGGATTAAAGCAGGCATCGCGGAGCTGGAACATCTATTTTGATGAGGCAATCAAGGAATTTGATTTCATCAAGAACGAAGATGAACCCTGTGTATATAAGAAGATTGTAGGACGAACTGTCGTATTCCTAGTCTTGTACGTGGACGACATTCTTTTGACAGGAAATGATATTCCTATGCTACAATCGGTCAAGCTGTTTTTGTCACAAAGGTTCTCCATGAAGGACCTGGGTGATGCCTCGTACATTCTGGGGATCAAGATCTATAGAGATAGATCCAAGAAACTGTTGGGACTTTCACAGTCCAAGTACATAGAGACCGTACTAAAGAGATTTAGTATGGAGGGTTCCAAGCGCGGTAACATACCCGCATTGCACGGAATTACCCTCTCCAAGAAGATGTCTCCTAAGACTGACGAGGAGAGGGTTCGCATGAGCACTATACCCTACGCTTCGGCGGTAGGATCTATAATGTATGCGATACTATGTACAAGACCAGATGTAGCTTACGCGTTGAGCGCGGTAAGCCGGTATCAGTCAGACCCAGGGGAGGACCACTGGACAGCAGTGAAGAACATTCTCAAGTACCTAAGAAGGACTAAGGAGATGTTCCTGGTTTACGGTAATGGAGACCTCCGGGTCGAGTCCTTTACCGATTCAAGCTTCCAGAGTGACAAAGATGACAGCAAGTCCGTCTCGGGTTTTGTGTTTACCCTCAACGGAGGGGCGGTATGTTGGAGGAGTTCCAAGCAGGAAACCGTCGCAGACTCGACGATGGAGGCTGAGTACATTGCTGCAAGCGATGCCGCAAAAGAGGCGGTCTGGATGAAGAAGTTCATTAGTGAACTTCAGGTGGTTCCGTCCATTGTTGACCCAATACCTTTGTATTGCGATAACAATAGGGCTATAGCTTTAGCGAAGGAACCAAGGTCCCATCAGAAATCCAGGCACATCTTAAGGCGGTATCACCTGATCAGGGAGATCATTGATCGACAGGAGATCGAGGTGCGGAGAGTGGACACAAAGGACAACACTGCGGACCCATTCACGAAGGCTTTACCCCAGACTCAGTTCGAGCGGCTGATCGAGATGATAGGTCTTCGATACGCCAGTACATGGCCTTAGTGCAAGTGGGAGATTGTTAGTGTATATGCCCTAGAGGCCATTACTGTATCATACTAGTATGTATATTACTTGATGGAAGCTTGGGATATTCACAGTTGTACAGACAATCTTGCTCAATATAGTAGTATGCTACTTGGTTTGTCTCTGCTTTAATGTGTACTTGTGTGTTTATTTATTATATCACCTATACACATTAGTAGAGCCCTTAGGATCTTTGCTTGATTACCGGCGTTGTGATGGCGATCACACTCGTGGGGGCTGGGTAATCCACAAGCACATCCTTATACACGTCCCTAGTCGTGGGAGTACCGAGATAGGGCATCGATACTCCGGAGTAGACTAGCGTATGCGCTTCTCATCCCAGCACGGGAGACGGTCTGTCCCACAGCCGTCAGTACGTCGTACTTGAGATAGTATGCGGGTGCTCGTTAGGTTACGAGTACACTGGACAGGACTCGTCGGGAACTGTTGGTTGGTATTATACCTATCGTCAGTTATCAGTTCCCAGGTGACATGAGTACAGCTTAGTCCGCTGACTTGACACTGTCACTTCGCCTCGAGTGTGTTCCCACTGTTCTTTGATTACTACCCTACCACGGCTCTACTGAGTCGTGCAAACAGGTAGTAGTTGGGAGCAGTCCCGAAGCACTTGGAGGCAGTGACGGTTAGACAAGATTCGTCTCTCCCGGTATTGGGGGTTGACATCGCGCTGTGTCTAGGAGAGCCATTACACAAGTAGTCCCTGGCCAGGGCAAGCGAGATATACTGGTAGGTTCCAGTGTTATCTCAGGGTGTATTGGGCTTCACTCCGACACGACTTGTACCGCTATTAGGGGACTGACGTTTACCGCCCCCCTAGGCCCGCCATGCGATGTATCAGACGAACAGACCGGACTGTACGGAGATTGTCACATACAGACTCAGTAGGAGTTCGGATGGGTTTACCTCATCGGCCTTCTTATCGACATCTACCTGGGGACCGTTACGTACAGCTAGTGCCGCTTGCGGTCTGTGGTTAAACCCACTGCCAGCGTAATATCAAGTCTTTAGAGTCCCACACAGAAAGTTTCCCTGCACTGAGCGAAACGTGTAGAGGCCGTATGGTTTTACGGCAGGGCTGCGATCACTTACGTACACTTGTGTGCGTGTGGTGTTCGGGCAGGCAATACTAGTGGGCTTTGGTTTAAGCCGGATCCTAGTATTGCATGGATGGATTTGTTTTGCCTTCTGCGCATCCGCATTCTACGGAATACGGATGCAGGTGTGTATGCACAGTTTTCTGGAGCGATGAAGGAGGAGGTGCCTCATTAGGGTTTTGGCAGTTGGTTCGGCCAAAACCACTATGTGGCAGGCTCATTAGGGTTTTGACAGTTGATTCGGTCAAAACCATTTTGAGGCGGACTCATTAGGGTTTCGACAGTTCGTTTGGTCAAAACCATAATGAGCTGGGGACATTATTTACTAATCCTTTCATTGATAATTTTGTTATGGCTAATTACATTGACCATTTGACCATCTTGACTTTGTTGACCTTTTGACCAAAGTTGACTTGGATCTTCTTAGGAAATCTAAAGTATTCTTTGGTTTTCTTTTTATTTGGTTATGATAATGATCATGTCATTAGTTGCCATCACCTTTATCTTGATTGGATTTGTAATGATAATGTTTATGCATTATTGCAACCATGGTTAGGTTTTCTTTGGTTAAGCTTTCTCATTTTGCTTATTCTCATTCTCTCTCTTGAAATGAGAAGCTCCATGGTTGCAAGAAAAACCTCCTTCTTCTTCCTCCTCTTGATTTCTCTTTTGATCTCATGTGTTGAGAGATAAAGATTTCACAAAGACAAAGCCATCCTTCATCACTTCTACACAACCTAGGGCTTTTAGATTAGCTATCTTCTTGCCCTAGTTACCTCGGCTCGAGGTGGAGCTCGGTGTACATCTCTCGGGTGGATCGTCTTCGACTCAAGGAGGCCGCGGAGGTGACCGAAGTCCGGATCAACCATTGAGCAAGCAAAGAGAACAACAACAAGAAGAGAAGAACAACAAAGAAGAAGAACAACAAGAAGAGAAGGAGTTCAAGTTGAGGTATAACCACTTTGCCGAGTAGTTAATTCTTCTTTGCAAGCATGCTAGTTTAGTTTAGTAAAGATCCGGCTTTTACGGTCCATGTTACAAAGTTTAGAAAAAATTTTGATTTACCGTTTTCGCAACCCCGAAAGTACCGGGAGAGGTAACGTGGACCTAACACCTCTCTGGAAATTTTTCCAAAAGTTGGAATTTTTCATGTTAAAAATATTTAAAAAATCATGCAGGTAATTCTATGGACCCTCTAGAAGAACGATACCCAATCTCGATTACATGACCGCGGAACCGCGGCCAAATAGGCTTATTTGCGGTGGTTCCGCGGCGCCATGTATGAGACATGGGTCGGCCCTTCTACAGTTGGTCCGTAGGTACTGTGGCATGTTTGGGTATTTTTTAACACTGCTCAAGTGTTGAGCTCTCTGGGAAATTTTGGGAATTCATTGATTCGATCAAAATGTTTAACATCGTCTAGCAATATGTGAATGTGATACAATATTTAGAATCCACAATTATTAGTTTTGTGAAAATTAATTTGAATTTTGTAAATCTAGCAATTTAGTCTCAATTGATTGGTTGCCACGGGATTTTGATGTGGATCAAAAGTCCGTCGCAATTACATAGTATACGCGGATACTCGACGGGTAATGTTACTTGATAGCCACGCCCCATAGCCCCGACCAAGTGACTGTAGGAGAACCCCGTTGCCAAAAGCATCCGTCCGGATGCTCGCGGCCGCGATGTTCCGCCTAAGTGCACTTTGTCGACGGCATCGGGGGTGCGGGCGTCTACTAAAGTTTCCGACGAGTATTCAATTAGGATGTCGGGAATCTTGTTGAATTACCCGACTTATTATTGAAAAGTGTTTTCAATAACGAGACTAAAATGCGGGGTTTATAATTGTTAGACATGAAATTTGGAATATGAGATATTCCGTGTTTATGATGTCTAAGGAATTCATTTGGTTAGGCATGAAATCCGAAGTATGTGATATTTCGGGTATATGATGTCTAAGGTGTTGCGGATTCCAATTGTTGTAGTTTTTCACTTTATTTTCTGCGACCGTAAGTGTAATATGTGGGGTATCGCCGGTTTCATTGCTATACGTCAACGACAATTAGAATACGCATATTTACTTACGTTGATAACATGTGATGTTATGTGTTGCTATGATATGTTATATTGGATCATCGTGTTTGAATAGCCGGTTTTTTTTTATGTGAGATGAGAGTATTTTTATTTTCATTCATGTAAAAACTTGTATGTAATATTCTTTTATTGGGGCACTTCCGGCTTGAGGATGATGTCACCATTGATGCATATTATTTACTGTTCCGCATTAGAATAGACCCAAGGAGGGGAGCACAAGTAACCGGGTTCTAGGGTCCAGTGGGAAACCATCTCGAGAAGTCGGGACCGGGTCTCTTAACTCTAGAATTGGGAGGGTTGCTTGCCGCTCTCGTAGAGGTATAGGGGTGTGGGTTTGGATATTCATCGCGACCGTGGAATCCGTGTTTTTTTTCTGTATTAAATTAAAACACGGAACTCCTGGTATATCCAATACTTCATATGTTGTCTTCTGCAGCTGATATTCTATGATGTGATCACTTTATATTCTGAGTCCAATGGCTTATTATATATATGATATATAATAAACATTGCTTATGTTTTACATCTACGCAAGTCCCGCCCCGCTATGCCGTTAGTTAAGTAACCTAACGGTGCATAATGAGGCACTATGGCGAATGCGGATGGCATAAGAGTACGTTCTATTTTCGTTCCTTTATCTGTGATGCTTTGGAAGCATAAATGATGGGACTTCATTAATGAGCTTAATGAAAAGAAAGAAACCTAATGATGTTGTGGAATCAAATTTTCAAAAAGGGTAGCTCTAGTTCTTACTTTGCATAGTGGTATTCCTTATAGAATATCCAACACCTTATTAGATAAGGAAAGAGCCGAGATCCCGTCACCGGGAGTGACCTATTTAGCGAAACTAGCAGATGCTACAATCCACTTAGTTTTGTTTTTGATTGCCTTTTTCAGTTCTCGCTTTGCATAGTGGTATTCCTTGTAGAATATCCAGCACCTCATTCGATGAGGAAAGAGCCGAGATCCTTTCATCGGGAGTGACCGCTTTAGCGAAACTATTAAAAGCCTCAAAAACGCTCATTTTCAAAAATCACTCGATTCTGCAACGATATGAAGTTCATTACGCAAAATTTTTTCTTAAAAACCTGTCATAACCCTCCGTCATTTCAGATAAGGACAATTTAGTATTCGTGCTGCGTTTGTTGACCTTGTCAAGGAGTAGTGTACGGTAGCTGATTAGTGCTTATCTGCTAAAGCATGAGATGCAATTGGATTAGGATAGTCGTGCGGCCTTGTTGACTTTGTCAAGGATTGTGCGGGTGGGTTTAATTCAATCATGAACTGTACGGGTTGAACTTGACTTGTGATTTATAGTTTGTTGACCTTGTCAAGGTCATAGATCGCTTGGGGCAAAATATTATCGGGAATTTCAAGTGTTGAAATTTTCAATGAGATTGCATACCATTTATGAGATAGTTGGATCCCGATACCCTCTGCGAGTAAGTGTTACTCCTGCGAGAGTTTTGCACTTTACAATTAGCTAACCCATTAGGCTTCTAGACAGGTGTCAATGTGGTTATGTCCCTGGGAAAATAAGGTTTACTTTAATTAGGTCCGTGCAAAAGCACGGAGAACCTTCCTCAAAGTATTGACACTGGCCTGCTGAACAGTTAGCGAACTTGTAGGGTGTAATTAATCCCGGCTAGTCTTACCTTTTAAGGATTGAAGGAAGACTTGATAAAAACAGTGAGAGCCATCCTGATTATATAAAATAATAACCAATCTAATCTTGCAAGAGCGCATACAGAGTGTTTTCTTCTTTCTCTCTCTCTCGGTAGCGACCGTAACATGCCTTAATCAAGATAATAATATGGATGTATTGACCGAACCTACTTATTATACTGAGCTGGGGAACATAGGTTCTGCTCTTCCTTATAATTGTTATAAGTCTGAACAGGAAATAGGGGAATACCAGAATTCCCATGCCACCCGATTGAAGAAAGAACATGTTGATGCATATTCTTCAGGTGTGTTTCATTACCAAGAACTGTTTCTCAGTATACTCTACGTCCTGGATATTTGATACCGGATTAGGATCCCATATATGTAATCTGTTACATAGGCTTAGAGAGGTAAAGAACTGGGATCGGGTGATAGTGCAATTGTTGCAGCCAAATCAGTTGGCAAATATCACCTTGTATTATCAAATACATTGATTCTGAATGAATGTTATTACATATCAAACATTATATACAACATTACATCAGTTTCATTATCAAGATAAAGAAGGATATAATTTTGTATTGCAGGATAATGTTGTGAACATTGTCCTGGATCAAGAGTTGATTAGATCAGGCACGTTATGAAATAGCATATACGTTCTAAATCAAACCACAGTTCTAAGCATACGGAACACACACAAGCTGACAAGTTCAGAAATGAACGAATCCTTCTTATGGAATTGTAGACTAGGTCTGTTGGATATATCGGAACACACACTAGAGGCCATTATTTGATAGTGGATGTATTGGTATGTGTATATATATATTCAGAGGACATTCTTGCTCGACATGATAGTATGCTATCTGGTTTTTCTTTATCTTGACATGTTCATTTGATTATGCATTTCATTCATTTGGTACAAGTTGATAAAGCCCTTTGGATATTTGCTTGACTACTCTGATTATGATGTGGATCATACTAGTGGGACATGTGTAGTTTATAAGCATATCCTTAAATGTTCCTAGTCGTAGGTGTATCGAGACGAGGCATCGATATTCTAGAGTAGACTAGCGTATACGCTTCTTGACCCATACGATGGATGATCCCATATCCAATGGTGTGGTGACACCAAAGATTGTATATGGGTGCTCAGTAGAGACTGGGTACACTGAACGGACTCGCCGAGAACTCCTATGTGGTATTATATCTATCGTCGGATGGCATTTCTCAGGTGACACTTGTACAGGTTAGTCTGTAGACCTGAGATCGTCATAGAGTCTTGTGTGTGCTCCCACTGTACTTTGATCTCCACCCTACCACGGCTCTACTGAGTCGTGCAAACAGGTGGATTTTGGGTACAGTCCCGAGGCACATAGAGGAAATGAGCGATAGAAGGGGTTTCGTCTCTCCCGGTATTGGGGGTTGATGTTGTGCTATGCTTGATTAGCTATAACAGGAAGTTCCTGGCCAGGGCTGATGAGATTTACTGATAAGTGTTATTTATAGTTTCTCGATCTGTTAAAGGCCTTATACTAGCATGACTTATTGAGTTATTGGGGTCGACGACACCATCCCTAGACTCGATATGCAGCATATCTGACGAAGAGACCGGACTGTACGGTAAGTGTTGCCAGTTGGCTCGACGGGAGTTTTGACAGGTTCGCTTGTTTTTCTTCTGATCGCTCAATACTTGGGAGCCGTTACGTACAACTTGTGCCGTTGACGATTTGTGGGTATGTGATATGATCACTGCCTACTGCTAGTGTATTGATGAGTCTTGGAGTCCCACAAAAGGGTTTCCTAGCTCAGGAGAAAAGATGTGGGGTGCATATGGGGATATGCGCGGGAGCTCGATTAAATGCGTGTATATGATACCATACTTTAATCGGGAATTTTATATTGGTCGGGTCGTATGTGATATGACCGGATTATTACATCAAGTGTTGATTTAATATTAATGACCATTAGCTCATTTATTATTAAACCCTTTTCTTTTATATGTATGAATGAATGAATGTATCTATGTATTGATATGAATGCACACATGCATGCATACATGTGTCATGGTTGATGAAACATTGGAGATGGAAATGCAAGACTCACATGGGGAAATATTTATATATTTTGATTATTGAGAAAAAGAAAATGGGGATAAAATTATGGCTAGGTTTCTACACTCTTCCTTGGTTAACCAAAGTCAAAACCATAGTTTTATTGCCCATGGTTTTAGTTAACTCAATATCAAAATATCTAGATATTTTAACCATGGTTATAAGTGAGATGACCCTCTCTCTCTCTCTCTCTTGATAATTATCATTATTCTCATTTCCTAACACAAGAGTTAAGCTTAGCCATCTCCTCCTTCTTCTTCCTCCTTCAAGCTCTCTAGGTTTTAGAAAGTGAGTGAAGAAAAGAAAAAGAAAAAGGTTTTTATGTGAGAACACAACCTACATCACCAATCTATGTTAGTTTAGCCCACTAGTGTAGATTGCTTGCTTCACTTCTATCTTGATCAAGTGAAGCTAGGAGCTTGTGCAAAGGGACAACGTGGTCGATCATCATGGACTTCGAGGGACTCAAGTGAACCGGTTCAAACACCAAGTTGATCCAAGGAGTCACAAAGAAGAGGTCTATAAAGGTTGTATTACTCTCTTCTTAGTGTTAAACTATTATTTGTATGTGATACTTGCCATGTTACCCTAAATTTCTAGTTCGATTCATGGTTGGTTTTGCTTAGCACCCCTAAAATTTTTATTGTGGCATGTTTGATGCAAGAAAAACCCTAGGTATGGTGCTGAGGAATCCCTTCAGTGGTATCAGAGCCAAGCTAGAAACTTAGACGATGTTAGATAAATCACGAAACCGAAACAATTTTGAAAACTGAATCCCTAAAACCTGCTCTCTGTCGAATTTTTCAGAGCCTCAAAATTTTTTTTAAGCAGTTGCAGAATGTTACATATGATATAATAAGAACACCACACGAAAACGAGGCCATTCCACCTGATTTCACACGGCAAAATGCTCAAAATATCCGGCCTGGCCGGTTTTCCCATGATGTTTAGGCATCGATTTTGTCTGGTGCTCTGGTCTCTGGGTTTTGGTGTTTTAGGTATTGTTTGTTTTTACTAAGATTGCATGTGATGTTATCTTTCAGTAAAGACTATTCGGAGTATTTCATAGTCATAATTTTAACATTGTTTTAGGTAACCTAGACGACATTTAACAGTTCGAACGAACATCAAACACCGCCTCATGACCTCTTCTGAAATTTTCCAAAAGTTGGAATTTTCCAAGTTGAATATATTCAAGAATCGTGCAGGTAATTCTATGGACCCTCTAAAAGAACGAAACCCTAACTCGATTCTATGACCAAGGAACCGCGGTCAAACCCTAGGGTTTGCCGTAGTTCCGCGGCGCCATAGGTGAGGCAAGGGTTGACCCTTCTACGGTTGGTCCATAAGTTCTGTGGCATGTTTTGAGTATTTTAATTTTGCTTAAGTGTTGAGCTCTTTGTGAGATGTGGATGTTTGTCGATTCGATTGAAACGTTTAACATTGTCTAGATATTTATGAATGTGATAAAATAATTGGAATATACACTAATTGGTTTTGTGAAAAGTAATTAGTTACGTGTAAATTTAACATTTCGATCTCGGGTGGAATCGGGAATCTTGTTGAATTACCCAACTTCTTTTGAAAAGGTGTTTTCATAAATGAGACCCAAATGTAAGATTTTCATCATTAGGCATGAAATCCAGAATATGTGATATTCCGGGTTTATGATGTCTAAAGGGACTGGTGATTCCAATTGTTTTAGTTTTTCACTTTATTTTCTGCGACCATAAGTGTAGTATGTGGTGTATCGCCGGTTTCGTTACTATACGTCAACGACAATTGGGGTACGCATACTTACTTACGTTGATGAAATGTAATGTTATGCGTTGCTAAGATATGATGTATAGGATCGTCGTGATTGAATGGCCGGGGGTTTTATGTGAGATGAGAGTTTTTCTTTTCATTCATGTAAAATTCATTGTATGTAATATTCTTTTATTGGGGCACTTCCGGGTTGAGGATGATGTCACCATTGTTGTATATTATTTACTTTTCCGCATTAGGATAGACCCATGGTGGGGAGCACAAGTGACCGGGTTCTGGGGTCCAGTGGGAGACCATCTCGAGGAGTCGAGACCGGGTCTCCTAACTACAGAATTTGTAGGGTCACTTGGCGCTCTCGTAGGGGTCTAGGGGTGTGTGATTGGCTATTCATCACGACCGTGGAATCCGTATTTTCTATTGTTGGCTAAATACAAAATACGGACCTCCTAGTATATCCTATATTTTCATTTATGTGCTTCTGCTGTTTATATTCTATGATGTGATCACTTGATATGCTGAGACGAATGGAATATTATATATATGATATATAATAAACGTTGCTTATGTTTTGCATCCATGCTAATCCTGCCCCGCTATGCCGTTAGTTAAGTAACCTAACGGTGCATAACAGGACACTGTAGCGAATGCAGATGGCATAAAAGTGCATTATAATTTCGTTTCTTTTCAATGATGGCTTAAGGAATTAAATGATGGGACTACATTAATGAGATTAATGTAAAGAAAAAAGAAACCTAAAGGATGTTGTAGAATCGGATTTGAAACCCACTTGGCTTTTTATGAAAAAGCAAAGTTTCAAAATTGCGGAGATTAAGCCACTCCTTTTAAAACTATTTGATTCTACAACGATATCAAGTTCAAAGCGTTAAAATTTTTCTTAAAAACCATCTGCAGCCCTCCGTCATTTTAGGAAGTAGAGTACTTAGTATTCGTGCTGCGTATTTTGACTATAATTAAGGCGCAGTGTTCGGTAGCAAAGTGATGTCTTCCTACACAGCATATGATGCGATTAGCTAGGACATTCATGTGATTATGTTGACTACAGTTAAGGGTCACATGGGTGAGTCTAATTAATCACGAAATGACAGGTAGAACTTGACTAGTACTTATGATATGTTGACCATAGTTAAGGTCATGAGTGCTAGGGGTAAAAACAAATATCGGGAGTTTCAAGAGTTGAAATTTACAATGAAATTGCATACCTTCTATGTGATAGTTGGATTCTAATCTCACTATGACCAAGAGTTTCTCCCAGGAGAGTTTTGCACTTTACAATTAGCTAACCCATTATGTGTCTAGAAAGGTGTCAACGGGGCTACGCCTCTGGGAAAATGAGATTTACTTTAATTAGGTCTGTGTTAAAGCACGAGCAACCTCCCTCAAAATACCGGCGCTGGTCTGGTTGAACGGTTAGCGAAGTTGTAGAATGTAATTAATCCTGGCTGATTTTCTTTTTAAGGTTTGAAGGAAAATTTGATAAAAGCCGTGGGAGACATTGATTAGATAAGATAATAACCAATATGATCTTTGCAAGAGCTTTCGCTAAGTGTATTATTTTCTCTCTCCAAATGGCAGATACCAATGACCGACCTTAAGCTTTTACTAGATAAAAATAAGCTGACCGGATCGAACTATAAAGACTGGATGAGGAACATTAATATTGCTCTCACATATGATAAGGTATCATATTTCCTCAATGCTAAAGCCCCGCCCGTCCCTGGCCCTGAATCTTCTGTAGCGGATAGGGAAATCTGTAAGACATGGGATATTGATTGTGCCACCGCTAAATTCCTCATGGTTGTATCGATGGACAATACACATCAGCAGCAGTATGAGAAGATGGACGTTCAATCCATCTTTCTCCATACAAAACAGTTGTATGGGGAGCAATCTCGTACCCTCCGATACGAGGCATCTCGAAAGTTGTTTCAAATGCGGATGGCTCCCGGCACACCAGTAGGTGGCTGTTTGATAGAGTACTTTCGCGCATTTCGCATTTTAAACATTTGATTGATAGAGCGCTTTTGCGCGTTTCACGTTTTAAAATTCTAAAGTTACCCGCAATCAGAACGATGCCGCTTTGCAGCTAGCCGTGATGAGTACGGTCCATAGGGAGACGGAGCGTTTTACGTTCTTGTTTTCACGAGTTAATGCGCGGGGCAAAATTGTTCTTATCTAACCTATGTGTTTATATGCAAGTATAAAATTGTTAGGAATAGATAGGATATTGTAAGTTAAGGAAATCCGTACTCAATCCTTTGAGCCGAACTCGACCACTAAAACTAGAGCAATCGGCAAAAACATGGATTAGGGTACTTAAGCA
This sequence comes from Agapanthus africanus, assembly GCA_030015575.1. NCBI lineage: Eukaryota > Viridiplantae > Streptophyta > Magnoliopsida > Asparagales > Amaryllidaceae > Agapanthus > Agapanthus africanus. Next base: position 50,050,211 of record JASDDO010000006.1, on the reverse strand, counting down.
TGGTATTTGTGAAATCTGGCTTATTGACCCTTGTCCGTCCATTCTTGTCGCTTGCTTTCACCTACGGCCAATCCGAATGCAACCGGTCACGGTTAAGAATCACCGATACCTTGGTAGGGTAGGGTGCCTAACGGAGCACTTGCGTAACGTTTTGGGCGGAGTTTAAAAGAAAAGATAAGGAAAAAGAAATGGGAAATGAAAACCCTGACTTAAAATATCATATTCTTTTCCTAACAACACATATTCACAACATCTCAAACAAAAAACAAAAAGAGCAAAGAAATGATACAAAGAAATGAAAAGACAATTGCAAGAAAGTAAATGACATGGTAATAAAATTGCAAATGAGTAAAGCATGGAAATAAATTGCAAGAAAGTAAAGCAAGAAATAAAGATACTAGGAACCATAGAACACAATACAAGCCATGGGTTCAATAACCTAAACTTAAACTTGCAAGCTCAATGAAGAGGTTGCAAGATCAAGTGAAGACAAAGAACCCAAGGGAAAATGAAGGCACAAAAGAGAGTTTATTGATTCTTTAAGTAATGATAAAACCCTTGAGATCAATAACCAAAGCTTAAACTTGCAAGCTCAATGAAGAGCTTGCAAGATCAAATTATGGTAAAGAGCTCAAGAGGACTAAGCTATTTACAAGAATAAAAAGAAAACAAAACAAAACTTGAACAAAGAATGAGAAAGAATCACCAAAGAATGACCCCCTCTCCCTTGCTCACTAGTATGTATTTATAGGCTCAAAAGAAAATTAAACAAGTAATAAAAATGAGCTGACGAGGCAGCAAGAGAGGGTCTACAGAAAACTGGGGGCTTTTGGACACTGTAGGGCCGGCCTGCTCGGCCAAATAGTGAGAGTGCTCGGCCAAAATTCGAGGAAACTGGCTTGTAATTGTTGTGTGGTCTTGTGTGCTTCCCAATATCATTCTGGTGCTGCTTGTTTTCTCTGTAGAGGCCTTGGATGCACTCAGAGTTTTGGAGGGAAACTTGTAGCTAAACATCACATCTTTATGCATTTAACACTCTTGTCCCCTAACTTGCACAAGCTATCATTTGCGTGTGTTATAGGCAGCCCCCACCATGGTCCTAGTGCCAAAGAGCATGTGTACACTTGCATTGTGTTGGACCAATATTGTGTGCACACATTTTATTTGCAAAAACTCTTTGGATATCAGTTGGTTTTCAGTTCCGGTTGCAGTGTCGGCTCACATACATTATATCCATGATTTTAAGTATATTTCTAGTATTTTGTTACGGATACCTGTAATCTGTAATTACTGAGCAGACACTGTTAATAGTACCGATATATACAAAAAATAGATAATGAATGAGTGGTATAAAATGCAGTTTTCTGTGATAAACAAATACCCCCAAACTTATCTTTTGCTCGTCCCAAGCAAAACAAAATCCTAACCTCACTTTCGCAGGGAACGCGATTGCACTGAGCACGTGCAACAAGCCGTTAAACCTCTAGGTGTCCCTAGTAGGAGGAGTGTTATCTCCTGAGGGGTTTTAGCGGATTACACCCACAAAATTCCGTCAAGCTAGATTCATAAGTTAACGTCGATTTTACTCCTACAGTTTAGTATCTAAATTAGAAATTCTATCATCCTAAGTTAGAAATATTCAAAACTTATGTTTCATGCGTCTTGTCTATTTAACCTCAGATCCTATACGTTCCAAAAAAGTTTAGAAAGATATTGGTATCTCCTAAGTTTTTCTTCTAAAGTGCGGTCTCCAATCAGGAATTTTTATTAACTCTACGGAAAACATAAGTCTTATTATTCATTTCTATCTTTCCTCCAAACATCGATCGTATACCCTCACGTGTATGTAAAATTTCACCCTTATACTTAAGAATTCAATTCAAGCTATAGTACCCTTGCCTTAATACCTAATACTACTTCTTTTCATTAATAATGGACGGATTTGCTCACACATCTTTCATGCGATTATTAATGCTTCTTAAGGCACTAACAGCCGATTACTGAATGTGTTAGCTTAAAGCATAAATAGCAGTCTCCAGGTCTTGACTTTATTTATTTTTCTTTTATTTTTCTTTTTCTTTTTAAGACCGGATATATTTTTCAATGATGCTTTTATGGTGGTTAGATTTAAATATCGTTTTTTCTTTCATACTAGGTTTTCAGGCAATAATATTTCTAGGTATCCTCTACTATCCCAAGTTTCAAGGTGCGTGTATGTGCAGTTTGTAGGGTATATACTTTCTAAATTTGGATTCAAGAATAGAAACTATTTTTCAGACATATCTTTCAGTAAAGCTTCAATATTTTCCTTTCATCTCGACTTAACTCAAGAACTGAACTCAAGATTACATATTTCTCAAAAAAAACTGTAAGGACGTATATTTAGCAAGGTTAAACAAAAAGAGGGTTATTTTTAGGGTTTTCAATTCATAGGCCTAGGATTTAGTTATTTCTAACGTATCAACTAAACTTTCGGAATAGAAATCTAAGTTACTTTATTAATTAACTTAACGACAAAGTTTTTATATTTTTGGAAAAAAATTCGATTTTTATGGGTTTTTAAATAAGTATGCAAATGCAAAATACACAAATGAATGCGAAGGAAAGAAAGCTTACCGAGCACACCCCTAAAGTTAAACTTGACAGTGCCCTCATTGTCATGCTACACCAAGACGGTCAAAATTTTCAGCGCTCCGCTGTTTATTTTTTTATTTTATTTTATTTTTAATTTTAATTTTTTTAACAGAAAAAGAAAACAAAATGTATATACACCAAAAAGCCCCCTCAAACTTAAGTAAAATAGTGTTTTCACTGTTAAGCGGTGAAGTTCAGGATTATGGGGGAAAGAACAGTATTATCTATACAAGACATTACAAAGGCCAAAAGTTAACACCAACCATTCAAAAATTCTATCATTATAATGCAGCGGTTGGTGAAAAAATGCGGAGAGGAAAGAAAAGGAGAGTACGCGAGACTGTATGGGGAAGGAAGTGGTATACGGTCCAGGTGGAGGAGAAGAATGGCGGAAGGGGAAATGAAACGGAATACGAACTTGAAGGTGTAAATAGAGTGAATATATTAGTACAATTTGAAATGAACGATGTGTAGAAAGAGATTGTACTGGTCTATTAACCCATCGAGAAATGGGGTCAAACCTCTCAAGATTCGTGAGAAAACATGGGTAAGCCGAACTCGGTAAACCAGACATTGGAAATGAAAGTGATACGGTGTCTTGCGAAGACGGAACAATGGAAAGGGTGGAGGGGAGTGATTGAGGAAGGGTATCAGTTAAAGGTTCAGGAAGGTGTACACAGTCAGTGAAGGGGATAGGATGAATTGGAAAATCCGACTCATCAAGAAAAACTGTTTCATCCTCAATTCTATCCTCAAGATTCTCCTAAAAAATTAGCACATCCATGCATTCATTATCATCAAAATCTAGACGCATATGGGGTTCGGGAAAAACTGTTAATGACTCGGGATGATGTCCATACATAAGTGAAAGGGTTTGATTAATTGGTGAGAAAAACTCATCCAAAACCGCGAGTTCATCATCCAAAATATTCCCAGCGTCAATGTCCTTAATCAAGTGAAACTCAAATTTCTCAGTCACTTCCTCAAAAACATGGATTTCAATCATTTCTGGTTCTAGAGAGGAGGTGTAGTGATCAACAGGATTGGGTGTGGTTTCACTTGGAATGGACCCTTCACAATCAGGCAAATCAAACACTACAAAGTTGCACAACTCATCAAATGTTCTATCTTAAATTGGTGAATCATTTAGGACACTTGATAGACTTTCAAAACTGGAGTTGTGTGATTCAATTTGGAATGGGTAGGTTTGATTTGAAAGGGTGGACAGCTCACTCTCACTACTAAAATTCTCAGCCTGTCCTATCGCCTCTTCATACATTAGAAAATTTGGAGCTAGTTGGAAACTAGTTACCGGGTCACTTGGTTGTATGAGGGCGGCCATAGACGCATTCGAATCCAGCATCTATTGGTACGATACTACCCGAAAGTCTTCCAACGACTGTTCCATACTAGATATGGGTTGTGAAGGAGTTTCGGCAAAAGATTCAAACTCGTTTGGATACTGGAAACTCCTAAATGGCTGTTTAGAAGCAATATCTAGGGAGCTGAAAAAGTCGGGTGGGACTGGTAGGAATCGAATGGTTGGACAGGATGATGATCAACATTCGGGTAAGAAGGTGGTTGGGATTGTTGATCAACAGAATTGGAGGTGGTGAAAAGAGTGAAAGATCAGCTACGGGATTGTTCAATACGTTCGGCAATGGACATTGGTCTTGGAGTAGGAACATGACTCGAAAAAGGGGTATCAACGTAAGAAGGTGGGGAATGTTGAAACGGTTGATACGAGGTGGATTGCGGAGTCTAAGTGTTTGTCCTAGACGCGTCTATCAGATCTTTCAAGGAGATTTTTGGCATGGAGGGATCGTTCGAAGTTTGACCAAAGCAAGAACCGTATGAAGTAATGTCTGGTTGTGGGTACCAAAGTTCGGCAAGAGTTTTTCTAGGTGGTATACCCATGATATGAAGAGAGGAAAAAGGAAGAAAAGGAGTGGAAAAAGAATGTGAATTTTTTTTATATTACTTTGTTAATGTCAGTTATCAACAAAAAAGAATGAAATATACACACAAAAAGAATCTGGACAAAAAAAATCACGACACAATACCACACACCTAATCAGTCTAGGGTTCACCTAGGTCAACTAGATCTGCTCAAGAACTTGATTGTCGAAGTAAAACTATGTCGAGAAACAGGCTCAAGATATACTGATCACGAGACCAGGTAAGTGCAGAGATATGAGGAGGTTTTCCAACGCTTTCGCGAAGGTCCTTAATTAGATAACCCTTTCTTTTTTGGCAGTTTCGCCGTGAACACTTTCTTAGACACCCCGTAAATGATATACCGTTAAACGGTGTTCTAATCACAGTTAACTTCTCCTAGTTAGCGTGAAGTCCTTAGAGGCTTAAAATATAGTATCTTTTAAAATTTGTACGAGTAAACGTTATGCTTAATTTCGTGATTTGTGGGCCACGGAAAAGGTGATGAAATCCTTTATCGTATGTTGTGGGGTTTGATTGCCCTTAAGTCCGTATTAATGGATGCAATGCGCAAATAAATGAAAAAAATTTGCTCAAAAACTTCAAACAATCTTCTTTTTTATGTTTAAGCTCGGCACAGCAACAAATACGGGTTAGTCAATTTTAACGTTTGCTAGCGAACTTGCAAAGAATCCTGCAAAGATATTATATTGGATGCGTCGGATTTGAGAAGAAGGTGTCAGTAAAGTACGTAGCGTTAAGTTTTTGGGTTAGGAAACCCCTGTTGAATCAAATCCGGTAAGCATGAAAAGTTCGCTTGCGCGGGTCAAACTACCCGGATCATTGGCACTGTACTTCGCAATCACCTTACCCTTGAATGTGCACTTTGCTCCCCAAGATCGCAGTTCGCAAATCCATAAAAAAATCTGAAATGTCGGAAAAAAGGATTTTAGTGCGAAAAAGCAATAAACTTGGGACAGTAATAGAACACTTGGAGCACAGAAATTTTTTTTGGAGCAATTGGGGAAGAACAGGCCGGCGAGCTCGGAATATTAGGGTATCTCGCCGGGCTCCCTGATGAGATGGGGCTCCAAATTTCTTCTGGTGTCCCACTGTCCTATTAGTGTCTTAATTTTATTGTTTATCTTTTCTGTTAAGTTCCAGAGTGCAAGCAGGTCAAAAATCCAGAGAACAAAAATGTTAGCAATGTTAGTTTTTGTTTTGGTTTTGAAATTTTTTGAATTTTTTAGTTTGTTTTTAAGAATGGTGTTAGGTGATATAAACAAGATTAACCCAAAATAATAAGAATAAAAACGTTACCGTCTTCCCGGCAAACGCGCCATTTGATTGATAGAGCACTTTCGCGTGTTTTGCGTCTTAAAATTCTAAAGTTAACCGCAATTAGGACGGTGTCGCTTTGCAGCTAGCCGTGATGAGTACGGGTCGTCCGCAGGGAGACGGAGCGTTTTACGTTCTTTTTTTCACGAGTTAATGCGTGGGGCAAAATTGTTCATACCTAACCTATGTGTTTATATGCAAGTATAAAGTTGTTAGGAATAGATAGGATAGTGTAAGTTAAGGAAATCCGTACTCAATCCTTTTAGCCGAGCTCGACCATTAAAGAAATAGCAATCGGCAACAATGTGGATTAGGGTACTTAAGCACGGTATTTATGAAATCCGGCTTATTGACCCTTGCCTGTCCGTTCCTGTCGCTTGCTTTCTCCTCCGGCCAATCCGAACGCAACCGGTCACGGTTAGGAATCACCGATACCTTGGTAGGGTAGGGTACTTAACGGAGCGCTTGCATAACGTTTTAGGCGGAGTTTAATAGAAAAGTTCGGGAAAAGGAAATAGGAAACGAAAACCCTAACTTACAAGATTCATCTACGTTTTAGACGAAGTCAATCTCTTTGACTACGTCATCAAAACAGATGTTCCAACTCCGCGATGCTTGCTTTAACCCATAAATGGATTTTAGTAGCTTACACACCTTCCAGCTGCTCCAACTATCTACAAAGCCCTCTTGCTGAGTCATGTACACGCCCTCTTCTAAATAACCATTTAGAAAGGCGGTCTTATCATCCATTTGCCAGATTTCGTAGTCATGGTATGCAGCGATGGCAAGTAGGATCTGGATGGATTTAAGCATAGCTACTGTAGAAAAGGTTTCGTCATAATTCACACCTGGTCTTTGACGAAAACCTTTTGCTATAAGTCTAGCTTTGAAAGTTTCCACTTTCCCATCTACACCAAGTTTTTTCTTGAAGATCCACTTGCTCCCGATGGGTTTTACCCCTTCAGGAGCATCTTCCAAAGTCCATACTTTGTTGGTGTACATGGATTCCATCTCAGATCGCATTGCATCCAGCCATTTCACAGAGTCACCACTCGTGATGGCCTGCTCGAAACTAGTTGGGTCATCATCAACCATGATGCAATCCTCGCTCCCACCATCAATGAGAAAACCGTAGTATCTCTCAGGTGGGTGAGGAACCCTACTAGATCGGCGGAGTGGCTGAGGTTTATCGAGTACTACTGAATCCTCTAGATCAACTACTTGTTCTGTTGCAGTATGCGCAGTTGGAACTTCTTCCAGCTCTACCTATTTGCCACTAATTTCTTTTGCAAGAAATTCCTTTTCTAAAAAGGTGGCATATTGAGAAACAAACACTTTTTGTTCCTCGGCGTGGTAGAAATGATATCCATATGAATTCTATGGATATCCCACAAACTTGCATAAAACAGATCGTGCCTCGAGTTTGTCCGGATTTTGCGTTTTGACATAGGCCGAACAACTCCAAATCTTAACTCGTTTAAGAGATGGTCTCTTCCCATTCTATATCTCATATGGAGTGGTAGGCACTGATTTGGTTGGAACTCTATTAAGTAGAAATGCTGTTGTTTCAAGAGCATAAGCCTAAAAGGAAATAGGTAACTCAACGCTGCTCATCATTGAGCGCACTATATCTAATAGAGTGCGGTTCCTCCATTTTGATACACCGTTGTGCTGTGGTGTATACGGAGGAGTAAGCTGAGAGAGAATACCATTCTCTTTTAGGTAGTCCAAGAACTCATTGCTCAAGTATTCTTCTCCAGGATCAGATCGAAGGACTTTAATACTTTTTCCCGTTTAGTTCTCAACTTCTTGTTTATATTCTCTAAATTTCTCAAAAGTTTCAGACTTGTGTTTCATCAGGAATACATGTCCGAATCTTGAGAGATCGTCAGTGAATGTAATGAAGTACGAGGACATGGTAGTCCATAAGTACATCCTTCAAGGTCCTTAGTCGTGGGTGTATCGAGACGGGGCATCGATATACCAGTATAGACTAGCGTATGCCTTCTCGACCCATACAGATGGGCGATGGATGATTACATATCCATTGGTGTTTGACATCAGAGATGATATACGTGTGCTCAGTGGAGACTGGGTACACTGGACAGAATCGCCGAGAACTCCCAGATGGTACTATACCTTACGTCAGATGGCAGTTCTCTGGTGACACTGGTACAGGTTAGTCTGTAGACCCGAGATCGTCATAGAGTCTTGTGTGATTCCCACTGTACTTTGATTTCCACCTTACAACGCCCAAGAGGGCGTGCAAAACGGTGGTTTTTGGGTACAGTCCCGAGTCACATGGAGACAATGAGCGATAGGAGGGGTTTCGTCTCTCCCGGTATTGGGGGTTGATGTTGCGCTATGCTCGATTGGCCATAACAGGGAAGTCCCTGGCCAGGTCTGGTTTAGAGATATACTGGTAAGTGTTACCAGTATTTTCTCAACCCGTTATGAGCCTCATATCGGCATGACTTATCAGTTATTGGGGTCTGACGTTTACCACCCCTAGACTTGATATGCGACATATCGGACGAGGAGACCGGACTGTACGGTAGTGTCACTGTCAGGCTTTTACAGGAGTTGGAGCGGGCTTGCTTGCCGATCTTCTGATCGCTCAAAACCCGGGTAGCCGTTACGTCCAGCTAGTACCACTGACGGCTTGTGGGTGTTTGATATGATCATCACCTACAGCCAGCGTATTGACGAGTCCTTAGAGTCATACATAGAGGTTATACTGGCTCAGGCAAAACGAAATAGGAGCGCATATGTGATATGTTCGGGACCGAGAATAATGCGTGTATGTGATACCGTATTCTATTCTCGCGATGTTTGTATCGATCGGTTATATGCGATATAACCGGGATATCGAATCAAGTGTTGATTCGATAAGTCGATACATTGGATGTTAGTCGGTTATATGTGATATAACCGGATTATTAAGTCAAGTGTTGATTTAATAATTTAGTGTATAATTGTATATGTGATATACTAATTTACATTAACTAACATTGGTTCACTTAAGCTTTGATTTTTTCTCACTTGTGCACAACTTGATATATATATATATATGATATATATATTTATTTGTATTTACTATATGTATCATGGTTGTTAATACACTTGACATGGGTGTATGAGACATACACCATTACATATATATGTAACGTTTTAGAAATCGTTATGTGAATTTGTTCGTTTTAGGGTAAGTTTGTCGGTATTTTCCGTTTTTACCCGACTGGGAACAAGCGACCATATAGACTTGCCAGCACCTAGGTTAGCTAAAATAAAGCTAGTGCGCGAGCTTTGGGAGTATATGGGACGTTTTGGTTCAATTTGGTTTTTCCCAATTTTTAATATTATTTTAATGCGGTATTCAAATTTTGGGAAAATTTCTGTTTGCGATCTTTTCTTTAAAATTAATTGAGTTAAGGAATCCTTCTCACCTCACCTTAGGATTCATTGTGTGGACTAGAATTAAACTTGGAAATTAAAAGAAAAAGAAATAGAATAGAGAAGGATTAGGTGCATGCATGTGTGTGTATGTGTGCAATGCATTTATGTAGCAATAAATGAGGGAAATTGCTAGGAAAGCATCACAACTCCACCTCCTCAACCCCTTAGCCGAAATTCCTTCTCCATCTACTGCCCTTGCTCAATTATTCCTCATAATTTATCATTCTAAACTCACAAAATCCTCAAAATTCTGAAACCTATCACAAAAATACCTTAAACTTGGGATTTCTTGCTTCTTGAGCACTTGGAGATAGGAAAAGCTTGGAGTTAGGAGCAAAGTTGTTAGGTATAACCCATCTACTGTTAATTTGTAGTTTTTGTGTGGTATTGATCGTTAATTTCTGTGTAGATCGTAGTTTTTACCGATTGAGGCGATATCGGTTTTTAGTGTCTTTTTAGAGATATTAGTATCTGCTGTGACCTGGGAATTTTAGTGTCTGTTTCAACAACTTCAGAGGAGTGTGCAGGTTGACCTGAGACACCACCTAGGAGACGGGGGCCATCCCACCGGCCGGGGCCGGCGAGACTTGAAGAGGGGGCCGGCGACGCCGGCCGGCTAGTTAGGGTTTGGGGTGGGGTTTCTGTGGGTGTTGTCTGCTGTTATTTTGGGTTGTTTGGTACTGTTGATTTTATTAGTAGATGCAGTATACAAAATCTGGGATCGATTACCTATAATCGTGTGTTTTGAGTTCGCGTGATACGTGTTGCGACACGAGTCGTGTGTCGTGCTGCGACGTACTCAGTTTGTGTTTTGGTATCGTTTCGTGTGTTTGCACTAGACGTGTACTCGTGAGTTGGTTTAGTGCGTTGATGTGTTTTGAAATACGTAGTTTTGCGTTATTGTGATTGCTTCTAAGATATTCGCTTTATTTCTTGTGTTTGTGATATTATAGCGTCGCAAGCGGGGACTTCAGACGCTGCGAACAAAGGGAAGCAGGTGGTCGGATTTTCATAGCTGAGGACCACAGGGTGAGTAGATTTAACATCTACGGGGAATCGCCCGTATGGCGCTACGCGTCGGGGCTAGATATGATATAATATTAGCCGTATGCTGATTTGCTTATATAGAGATATTGCATGATTCATGTTGCATATAGTTACTTGTGCTTAATATTGTACCTGTTGTACACTGCACTATTATCGACAGTCCATGTTGCACGAGCACCAATGATATGCTACACACACACTGTCGATATTGCCATGTCACGCATAACACAAATGCTTATTTATATACTTTGCTATTGGTTAGCGACATTTAAAACAGTTATACTTGTGCGATGGTACATGTTACATAGAACATACCTGTATACCTACATGCTCATATGTATGCCATGCTATATTACTCGTTCGCACATATACTTTGCTATTGTTATATGATCAGTTTTTATTGCATATATATCGGTGGTATGGGACGCTGTATATATATGTATTCTGAATTTGGATTGATTAGTTTTTATAACATATATATCGGTGGTATGGGACGCTGTATATATATGTATTCGGGATTTGGATTTTTGGGAACCGCGAGATACATTTAATGACTTGATGCATTATTTGGCGAATCGTTCCGTGATATGCTCATATTGATGTTTTATGTTGCATATGCTACTTTATATGGATTTATGCATTTGAGATGCGATATGGGAAATTGAAGTGTCGATCTTGGGCACTTACTTTCGGAGAGATATATGGGGTTTGACAGACCGATACGTGGAAATACAAGTGTCGAGGTGGGATACTTGGGTTTCGAGGAACGTATGGATATCAGGAAGACCGATACGTGGAAATACAAGTGTCGAGGTGGGATACTTGGGTTTTCGAGGAACGTATGGATATCAGTATTTATGTGTCGATGATAGGCACTGGTTTTCATGATGTTTTTGAGTGTCGATGTTTGACACTCAGGTTTCATGAGACGTACAGGATTTGAGGGCCGATCTGAGGGCCGATCTGAGTATTTTGGGATTTGGGTGTTGTTGAGTTACACCGTATTTTCCATTCTTATGATTTGTGCATAAGATTAATTACTGTCCCGCACTCAGTATAAAATTGATATGGATATCATGATAGTTGCATATTTATATTGTCATACTCATGCTATCAGTTCACATGTTATTGATCATTGCTGTTAGTGCATACTTGCGATTACTGCATGATGTTAATTACTATTCACGAGTTGGCAACTCACCCTCGTTGTGCCACAGTTTTGCAGGACTTTCCCTCTGAGTAGTTGCGGCAGGGCAGCTTATCATCACTACTTTTGTGGATACCGCTACCTTTGGCAGTGAGGCCGTTGCATTATAGGTGGGTTTGCGGTTATCCGTTGTACATTGTATATCTTTTGTTGGATCTAGTATTCTCCATCTACCCCTGTTGTATATGACTTAGAGACGACTTGTGAGATATCAGTGTTGTATATTGGTTTTGGGAGCCGTGCTCGTAGAAGCAGGTTATTTTGGAAATGTTTACTTCCTATATATGTCGTTCTCTTGATATTCTTCGCTTTGGCGTCGTATACTTGTTGTGGTGATTGTCTCCGCCGGTGGGCGTGATTTTTCTCCCACTTGGGATGTTTTATATTATCTGTGTTGTACCCGTTTTCGGGGCCATTTTTACAAAGGAGGTGCTGCCGAAATTTTTCACGAAAGAAAACTAGAGTTAGAGATTTTAAATGGCGGCTTCTTTTATGTTTTAAACTATGTTTTCTCCGCTGATCCAGTTTTGGGTGGTTTAGATTTCTGGGTTTTCGGCTTACTTAAGTTACGTACGCCTGTAGACGTTACGTAGTTTAAGTGCCGGTTACGGGCCGAATTTCGGGTCGTGACAATATATTAGTATGGTTTTTAATATTCAAAGTAAATACAAAATTAGTGAATATTTGTTAAATGCATGAAGCTTGTAGAAGCTTGTGAGTGCTTTGACAAATTCAACTCTTTTTGTTTTTCTTTGGATATTATTTAACCTAACCAATATATTTACCCATGGTTATGTCTCTACATGAGTTAAGTATATGATACTCACTCACCATGGTTAGTTCACTCTCTCTCTCTCTTGATGATTATCCATTCTCATTTGAGCTCATCTTCTTCTTCCTCAAGATTTTCTTTCTAGGGTTTGATAAAGAGAGAGATACAAAGTGAGAAATGAAATTCTAAAGTGTACCCATTTCCTATCTCACCATCCTCTACTAGACTAGCACTTTAGTTTAGGGTGTTTGCTTCACTAATTCTTTGGTTGGTGAAGTAGAAGCTTGAGTCCGTATTCCCTTGACGTAGATCATCTTCGGCCTCGAAGACTTCAAGCAATACCGTTGCAACTTTCTTATGGAGCCGTCCGAGAGTCCGGGAGCCGATGATCGCAGCGAAGGGACTACATCAAGGAGCTTAAGAAGTGAAGGACCGATCTACAAAGGTTGTATTTTCGTATTCACTTAGTGTAGATGTGATTTACTTGCATATGTTCGCCTAATCTGTAGTTAACGATCTTGTTTAGAGTTATTCGGCACGGCTAAAATTTTAATCCGGCATGTTTGTTGCCTTGTAGAACCTCATTAGAGTGCCTAGTAACCCTACACAAGGAACCATTTCTGGCATGTGTAGACATGGGACCGCATACATCACTATGTATCAGTCCCAAGAGTTCCGTAACTCTTTCTCCGTGTCCACTAAACGGAGTTTTGGCCATTTTGCTTTTGAGACATGACTGGAAAGTGTCATAAGATGAAAATTCAAACGAATTCAAATAACCATCCTTATGTAACTTACCCAGTCGTGTCGCATAGTTTGATTTAGAAGGATTCGTTCATTTCTGAACTCTTCCTCTTGTGTGTGTTTGTTATGCTCAGAACTGTAGTTTGATTTAGAACATAAATGCCATTGCACAACGTGCTTGATCCAATCAACTTTTGATTCAAGAAAATGTTCATAACATTATCCTATAATACAAATATATCCCTCTTTACTTTATAAAGAAACTGATATAATGTTGCATATCAGGTTCAACATGTAATAGCATTCGTTCAGAATAAATGTATTACCACTTGGTAATACAAGGTGATATTCCCCGACAGATTTGGCTGCAACAATTGCACCATTTCCAACCCTTATGTCTTTATCATCTTCGCCAAGTTCTCTACCTTTTCTTAGCCCATGTAATAGATTACATATGTGGAATCCTGATCCGGTATCCAATACCCAGGACGTAGAGAAAAGTGAGAAACAGTTCTCTTTAACGAACACACCCGAAGAAAATGCATCAACATGTACTTTCTTCAATCGGGTGGCATGGGAATCCTGGCATTCCCTATTTCCTGTTCAGATTTATAACTCTTATAAGAAAGAACGGAACCAACGTTCTCCAGCCCAGTGTAATAAGCAGGTTGGGTCGATACATCATTGTTATTATCTTGATTAAGGCGTGACAGGGTCTCTACCTAGAGAGAGAGAAGAAAACACTTAGCGTATGCTCTTACAAGATTAGATTGGTTATTATCTTATCTAATCAGGATGGCTCCCACTGTTTTTATCAAGTCTTCCTTCAAACCCTAAAAGGTAAGATTAGCCGGGATTAATTACACCCTACAAGTTCGCTAACCGTTCAGCCAGGCCAGTGTTGGTACTTTAAGGGAGGTTTCCCGTGCTTTCGCACGGACCTAATTAAAGTAAACCTCGTTTTCCCAGAGGCATAACCCCGTTAACAACTTTCTAGACACCTAATGGGTTAGTTAATTGTACAGTGCAAAACTCTCCCAGGAGCAACTCTTGCTCACAGCGAGTATCGGGATCTAACAATTTCATCGAAGATATGCAACCTCATTGCAAATTTCAACACTTGAAATTCCCGATAATGGTTTTTACCCCTAGTAGCTTATGACCTTAACTATGGTCAACAAATCATAAGTACTAGTAAAGTTCTACCCGTCATTTCATGATTAATTAGACCCAGCCACATGAACCTTAACTATTGTCAACAAAGTCACATGATTATCCTAATTAATCGCATCATATGCAATGTAGGAAGACATCACTTAACTATCGTACACTGCGCCTTAACTATGGTCAGCAAACGCAGCACGAATACTAAGTACTCTACTTTCTAAAATGACGGAGGATTGCGGATGGTTTTTAAGAAAACCTTTAACGCTTTGAACTTGATATCGTTGCAGAATCGAGTGATTTTTGAAAAGGAGTGTTTTTTAAGCTTTTACTAGTTTTGCTAAAGAGGTCACTCCCGGTGAAGGGATCTCGGCTCTTTCCTCATCGAATGAGGTGCAGGATATTTCACAAATACCACTATACAAAGAAAAAACTCCAAAAAGCAATCAAAAAATGAAACCGAGATTTCTAGCATCTGCTAGTTTCGCTAAAGAGGTCACTCCCGGTGAAGAGATCTCGGCTCTTTCCTTATCGAATAAGGTGCAGGATATTTCACAAATACCACTATGCAAAACCAGAACTAGAGCTACCAGTTTTTTTAAACAAGATTCTATAACATCTTTAGGTTTATTTTGTTTCATTAATCTCATTAATGAAGTCCCATCAATTATGTTAGATATGTATGCCCTAGAGGCCTGTATTGTTTAGGATGCTAGGCATGTATATGTATAGAAACAATCTTTGCTCGAAATAATAGTATGCTATCTGGTTTATCTTCATCTTAAAGTGTGATGTGTTATATGTCATATCTGTATATATGTCACGACCCAAAGTTTGGCCCGTGACAGGCACTTAACCACGTAACGTCTACAGGCGTAACGCGACTAAATAAGCTGAAAACCCAGAAATCAAACCAGTAAAAGTATAGAGTGATTTAAGCATTTAATAGAACCAATTACTAAGATAATAATATATGACGCCGTAGCAAAGAAAATGAGCAACAAGTGGGAAACATCACAGATAGAATAAACTGCATAAGTAAAGTCGGCTCACAACGAGCTCGATGCCAGAATACAAAATAATATATATCGTCCTCACAACTGGTCTCTAAGTCAATACATAAGTAGTAGATGGAGAGTACTAGATACAACAATGTACATAACTGAAAGATAACCAGATACCGCACAAAACCCACCTATCAGCAAAAGAGCTAGTACACCAACTGTAGGGGTATCTGTGTCAAAAAGATGCAAGAACACAGCCTGCCGCGACTACTCCGAAGGGCAACCTGCAAACACTGTGGCACAACGGGGGTGAGTTGCCAACTCGTGAATAGAAGATAACATATAAAGGTAATCGCGAGTATGCACGTGCAACGATACTCTAACCTATATCAACAGATAACATCTATATGATGAACTGGATGCTCAAAACATGCAACAAGTGCGATCTAATAACATCTCCATGTGATGAGCAAGAAATGTGATGATCAGGTATAGCAATGCAGTCTAACCACCCTATACAGAATGAACAGGGTATGCAATGATCATGCAAGCATGTGTACTATGTCTGGTACAATAGATACAGGATGAGATATCAATTACTAGATACTGAGCATAGGAAATATAACATCTACACGGAATGTCATCGTGGAAAGTATAATCGATACCCATCAATGCACCCAAATCCCAATACTACTCAGGCGTCGTCATCCTCCTCGGTCCTCAAATCCTGTAAATCTCATATAATCGTGAGTGCCCAACATCGGCACCCAAAATATCAAGAAATACTCGTGCCAAGCATCAAAACGCAAATCCTCCTGTATAGGGCATCCGTCAGTCCGGATCTGCCCACGGGCTCTATCTGCGGTATCGGCCTTCGGGCCCAGCAGTACGAGTCGTCCCGTATCCATCCATCGACTCTGGTCGGTATCCTCCGGATAACCGCCAGGTCCAACCAATCACCGGTAGGTAGTAGTCCCTATGCCAGGCTCACCGTCTACTACACAGCGAAACCGTTCTCGCCCCGGGGTACCATACCGGGTCCACCATGTACCCGTAATCGGCCTCATCCAACTCCTCGATTCGGGTTCACATATATCACTCTAGTACCGAGAAAACACATGGTGGACGCACCGAAATATCATATCAAGGGAAACCGGGTTTTTAAATAATTAACTATTCTCTTTGAAATATCCACGGTTCCCCAAATCCAGAATTAACAAGGAAACAACATATCTCAATGCGTAATCTAAGCAAGTATGAAGATATCAATATATGTGTGCACTGGTATGAATATACAGTGTGCATGTGCGCATGTATGAAGATATCAATAAATGTGTGCACTGGTATGAATATACAGTGTGCATGTGCGCAGGTATGAAGATATCAATATATGTGTGCACTGGTATGAATATGCAGTGTGCATGTGCGCAGGTATGAAGATATCAATATGTGTGTGCACTGGTATGAGTATACCGTATGCATGTGCGCAGGTATGAAGATATCAGTATATGTGTGCACTGGTATGAATATACAGTGTGCATGTGCACAGGTATGAAGAAATCAATATATGTGTGCACTGGTATGAGTATACAGTATGCATGTGCGCAGGTATGAAGATATCAATATATGTGTGCACTGGTATGAACGTACAGTGTGCATATGCGCAGGTATGAAGATATCAATATATGTATGCACTGGTATGAATATACAGTGTGCATGTGCGCAGGTATGAAGATATCAATATATGTATGCACTGGTATGAATATACAGTGTGCATGTGCGCTGGTATGAAGATATCAATATATGTGTGCACTGGTATGAGTATACAGTATGCATGATATATGATTTATAGCAATTCTATGATGTGAGTGTCATGGCAATCACTAACGGTGTGAGTGTAGCATATCAATCGTGCTCGTGCGACTTGAACCGTTAGTGACAGTGCAGTGTCCTATGCTATCATTTCTATATGCAACAAAAGGGTAAGCTACTACAATCCATATGAACATCTATACTAAATATCCTAACACGCCCTGACGCTTAACGCCATACGGGCGATTTCCCCGTAGATGTTAAATCTACTCACTTGGTAATGCGCTACTCGTAGCCGACCACCCGCTTCCCTTTCTTAGCTTCGTCCGACGTACCCGCCTGCGAACCTGGAATTACATAAGAATCCAT
Organism: Agapanthus africanus; assembly: GCA_030015575.1. Lineage (NCBI taxonomy): Eukaryota > Viridiplantae > Streptophyta > Magnoliopsida > Asparagales > Amaryllidaceae > Agapanthus > Agapanthus africanus. The sequence continues at coordinate 50,032,729 of JASDDO010000006.1, read as the reverse complement.
ATATAAGCAACTAACTCGCAAAACGCGATATCGAAGTCAAACGATACGCTCACGTCGCGAACTAAACGCGCGTGTGTACGATACGCTAAACGTGTGCACACGTCTAAAACTAACCCCGACACGCCGCGATACGCTGAATCATGGAACCCTCTCACGTACCGCGCGTATCGCGCGAACCAAACGTACTAGAAATACGATATAACATCCCAGATTCTACCCAAGCTAACAACTTACAAAACTATACATACCACTGGCCTAGAAATAACAACAGACTCCTACCCAAGCAAACATCAACCAAAAATTCCCCTATCTGGCCGCAAATTGCGGCCAGAATGAATAAACCGGCGGCTTCACTATGGGGTGGGGGTCTCGGGCTCTGGTGGTGTTGTCTATACCTTATATACAAGCTCCAGTTAACTCAATTTCAACCTGAACTACTCGGGCCTATAGCAGATCACAGAAATCCAAAAAGTTCACTTAAAAACACTAAATTTGCACAATTATAAACCTTATGGTATTTTGGTGTAATCTGCGGTCTAACTAGGTTTACATGGTCTTGATATCACCTAATTAGGCTAGGTTAACCAATACTAACAGCACTAAACCATAAGTCCACACAATTCACCATTTCAAGCACAAAATCTCACTTTTTACACAAACCGAAGCAAATCCTAAGTAAGTTAAGAAATCTAGAGGGTTGGGCTCAAAGATTATACCTTACTAGACCCTAAGAAGAAGGAAGAGGGAGGAGGAGGAGAATAGGTGAGCTAATGTTGCTGCTGTTGCCTGCTGTGCTGCTGCCGATGTTGTAGCTGCTGCTGATGCTGTAGCTGCTGCTGATGCTTATGCTTCTGCAGCCGATGCTGGTGCTGTAGCTGCTGATGATGCTTCTGCTGCTGTTGCCTATCTCTCTCTCAGCTGGGTGTGTGTGTGTGTGAGAAGGTGTTGTGAGAATGAGAAGTGAGAGTGAGAAAATGAGGCCCCAAGTCAACAACCCCCTCTCTCTTTCCCTCTCTCTTCATTTAATGAGCATGGCTCAAGCCATGCCCATAATCCCTCTCTCATGCACCAAGTCAACAAAAGAAAAAGAAAAGAAATTCAAATAAACAAATAAATAAAACCCAATTAAATCCCAAAACACTTAATACAAATAGGTTAACCCACCATGGTTGCTAATCATGGTTTTAACCCCAAATCTAAACCCTAGTTAACATGCACAAGTGTGTGTGTGCCTAGAAAAATCCTAATAAAATATTCATTAATTAGAATAAAATATCTGAAACTTAATTTAGTAAACTTTTTACCAAAAACTATCTATTAAAAATAATTAACCCCTAAACACGACCTAAGGTGTTACAATCTTCCCCCTTAAAGAAAATTCGTCCCCGAATTTTAAAATACAAAGCTATGCATACCTTCGTATGGATGAGGGAACTTCTTCCGCATCTCGCCCTCAGCCTCCCAAGTGATCTCTTCACCATTTGGGATACACCCAAATACCTTCACTGATGGCAAGACCTTCGATCGAAGTTTCTTCACCTGCCGGTCCAATATTACGACTGGCTGTTGGGTGAATGAAGGATCACGCTCGAACTAAATGGTCTGGCACTGAATCTAATGAGAAAGGTCATGAAGGTAATTGCAAAGTATCGACATTAGGAATACGGGGTGAATACTCAATAATCTGGGTGGAAGTGCCCAACTTAAGGCAACGAACCAACTCGCCTTAAGGATCCTAAAAAGACTTACTATCCCGGAAAGCTTCCCAAAACTCAACATGTCATTTATCGGAAATTTCCGTGGGAATACATGATCTGCCATTGCGAACTCGAATCTGCAACCATCTTGGTCAGCATCTGATCTCTACCCAAAATGGACAATTCTCATCCTGACCTAAAACAACTGGATCATTTCCGAAGTTTCTAAACTAGCTGGGGTCCAAAAATCCTATAACACGGAGTTAGGAAAACAGAGTGGTGATCGACACGACCTAACCTCTAAACCTAAAGGTTACCAATTGGAGTGTCTCTTGGTAACCGTCATCGAAGAAGAATCCTAACGATGGCGAGTGACGATCCCCAACTGCCGACAACAATTTCTATAAACACATAACTTAACAAGAACAACTGAGTATCACCGGATGACAAGCATCCGAATGGAGTCACATCCTGACAACTCCTGGGTGGACACCATAACAAAATTCGGGGAGATCTGCTCTCGTTCCCTCTTCGGAATGGTTAAAGGCTGCAACTCTCCCGTCAGTCTCAGTTGCTCAACTCAAGTACACAACAAGACAAACACCTTGAAACGAATCCCAAGACTTCTTTTTCTCTCCCTGCCCACCCGTAACTACCTTACAAGTCACGTTAACAGTTGGTAGGGCTTGAATGAGTACAGAGAGTTGACCGATGTGCCTGCCCTAGGATTCCACGTCTCCTTCCCATAATATTAGGTACACAAGTGTCTCTCTAACCTAGCACACCCTTGCCACAAGTCAAGGATTCCAAATCATTACCCAGCCGAGTAGGCTCCAATATCTCTGACGAACGAGTGTCGGCGGGCAGTGTCTCGCGAAAGCGATTTAAGAAAAGTGGTCGGGCGCGGACATGAGCCAGCTGTCTCCTTAGTAGAGACGAACTTAAGCTGTACTCAACGATCGTACAAGAACTGTAAATCTACGGAGGACTATCACAACAATCAAAACCCGCTGCAGGAAGATGTACATTTAACTCTGGTCGTCTATGAAAATCTGACACGACTCTCAAACAAGTGGTGTCTCAAATCTCTAACGCAAAACCATCGCGGCCATCTCCAGATCATGAGTGGGATATCCTTCTCGTACTTCCTCCTAATGTAGGGAAGCAAAAGCGATAACTCCATTGTGTCACCTCAGTACACATTCGAGTCCTACTCACGAAACATCACAGTTAAACCATAAAGTCGCCCGAACCAAAAAGCAAGGAAGGAGCTGAAGCAGTTGTTAACCGAGTCTTCAACTGTCGAAACTCCGTACACAAGCCTCAGTCTAAAGAAAGAAACCTCCAATCCGGTCAATTGAGTCAACGGTGCAGCATTACACTAGCAATCCTGCAAGAAACAGTGGTTAAAACCTGCTAAGCACAAAAATCTGCGGACCTCCGTCCTGCTCACAAATTAAGCCTAAGCTGTACGGCCACGATCTTCCTCAAAACCATACCAATTCGTCTCCGTAACTACAAAACCTAGGAGTCAACACAAACAAGCTTAAAGGGACACTCTGAGAATCTAGTAAACCGCTGGGGCTCTCCCAGTATCCGTATAACAGATCCTCAAGTGCTACCCGAACCCTCAAGGCACACTAAAAAGACTAGGATGTCGTAAATAACACAACAATAACTAGTCGAGGAACGGCCCGAAGAAAACCAGTTCATCACACCTACGAATGCTGCTAGAGCATTGGTGAGTCCAGTGACACACCCAAAACACACAAAGCCCGTAGCACGCACAAAACAGTCTTCGGAATGTCATCACTCCGAACCCGCAACAATGATGACCTGATCCCTAACCAACTTAGACAAAGTCTCGCGCTCTGGTGCTGATCGAAGAAATCGTCAATGCGAGGTACAAGATACTTATCCGCACCGTAGGCCGATTCAAGTGACGATCCATCAATACACAACCTCAATCTGTCGTTTTTCTCCTTGACGAACAGAAATAGGAGCTTCCTAAATGCGAAACACTCAGACGCACAACTCCCTCAACAACCACTCTGCAGCAGATCCTTAGCTCCTTAAGCTTCGCCGGCTCATCTGGAACGACGTCGGAAAAATTCTCGCACGAAAGAAAACCGGTCCAACAAACCAACTGTGGCTACAGTATCACGAATGAACACCAAGAATCCACGACATCTCCTCAAAGGCCAACTAGCGAAAAGGCTAAATTCAAGCTGGGAGGGGCAGCACAACTATCTGCCAGCACCACAAGACTGACTCGCCCGGGAAAACAAAGCCTAATCGTTTCCTCATGGTAGCCCACAACGCCTAGCACGTAGCTAACCAGTCCGTGCTCAGGAGATTGCCAAATCCAACATCTCTAGGATGATCAAAATGACAGACGAATCTCTATCTCCTATCTGATAGGCACATGACCGAATTACGTGTCGCGCAACAAAAGGATTGCTGACAGAAGTTAACACAACAAACGGCTGATCTACCTAGCACGACTCTCGTCCTAAACTCGGCACGAAGTGTGGAAACATACGAGTGCAAGAACCCTGATCAAACAATATGTGTGCAACAAAAGGACATACTGAAAGAGTACCTGAAACCACAGCATTGGACGCCTGAGCATCCTGATGAGTCGAAGCGAAAACTTGGGCCTGCCCTCCATCTGCGGCTGATCGAACTCCTCCTCTACTAGCCTGACCCCTCTGTGCAAACCCTCCGCGTCCACGACGTCTCAGAATACGACCCTGACGTGGTGTGAAGGAACATTGCCTGATGAGGTGTTGAAGGCTTCTGCATCGTAAACACCTATGCGCTGACTGCTGTCCTCCCTGGGGATGAGAGCCAAACGACTGTCCTCGTCTCAAGCCTCTGCTCTTGGCTGGTACACCAGTATGATTCCACAACTGTTCCGTAACTCTTACGGTCTCTGGAAGACGTGTCTCGTAAACTGGGGCTGCCTCCACCAGTGCTACGTAGGGAAGGAATACTGCATGATGATCGCAAGGAACAACTGGGTAACAGGGGTGACAACCACCTGTCGCTGCGCTCGAACGACCTCTACCAATGAGCTCATCGTCTGGTGCAAGCTCTGCATATCTGCCACTAGTCTAGCGATCTGAACAGTCGTAGGGGAAACAATCTGTCCTGGTACAACAGGGGTACTACTCGGATCAGTCCTCGTCTCAGATAAATCAACTCGAACCTCGGCTCTCCCGGCCTCTCTCTGCACCCTCGTAGTCCTTGGCGGCATAATGGCTGAAAAGAATGTATGATTCGATGAGGATACGAAAATCGAATCACAAGGATGTATACAGTCATGAGGAAAATTCAATCAATAAGTCCTAAGGTCGCTTAGGCGGAGTACCGTGTCGTGAGTATGCCGCGGAACATACGCACGCTACGCCACTCTGCTGCAGCTACCTACTCCATCATACCAGGGTCATCCTACACTCCGAAGGTAAAACCTACGCTCTGATACCAACTTTGTCACGACCCAAAGTTTGGCCCGTGACCGGCACTTAACCACGTAACGTCTACAGGCGTAACGTGACTAAGTAAGCCGAAAACCCAGAAATCAAACCAGTAAAAGTATAGAGTGATTTAAGCATTTAATAGAACCAATTACTAAGAAAACAATATACGACGCCGTAGCGAAGAAAATGAGCAACAAGTGGGAAACATCACAGATAGAATAAACTGCATAAGTAAAGTCGGCTCACAACGAGCTCGACGCCAGAATACAAAATAATATGCATCGTCCTCACAACTGGTCTCTAAGTCAATACATAAGTGGTAGATGGAGAGTACTAGATACAACAATGTACATAACTGAAAGATAACCAGATACCGCACAAAACCCACCTATCAGCAAAAGAGCTAATACACCAACTGTAGGGGTATCTGTGTCAAAAAGATGCAAGAACGCAGCCTGCCGCGACTACTCCGAAGGGCAACCTGCAAACACTGTGGCACAACGGGGGTGAGTTGCCAACTAGTGAATAGAAAATAACATATAAAGGTAATCGCGAGTATACACGTGCAATGATACTCTAACCTATATCAACAGATAACATCTATATGATGAACTAGATGCTCAAAACATGCAACAAGTGCGATCTAATAACATCTCCATGTGATGAGCAAGAAATATGATGATCAGGTATAGCAATGCAGTCTAACCACCCTATATAGAATGAACAGGGTATGCAATGATCGTGCAAGCATGTGTACTATGTCAGGTACAATAGATACAGGATGAGATATCGATTACTACATACTGAGCATGGGAAATATAACATCTACACGGAATGTCATCGTGGAAAGTATAATCGGTACCCATCAATCCACCCAAATCCCAATACTACTCAGGCGTCGTCATCCTCCTCGGTCCTCAAATCCTGTAAATCTCATATAATCGTGAGTTCCCAACATCGGCACCCAAAATATCAAGAAATACTCGTGCCAAGCATCGAAACGCAAATCCTCCTGTATAGGGCATCCGTCAGTCCGGATCCGCCCACGGGCTCTGTCTGCGGTATCGGCCCTCGGGCCCAGCAGTACGAGTCATCCCGTATCCATACATCGACTCTGGTCGGTATCCTCCGGATAACAGCCAGGTCCAACCAATCACCGGTAGGTAGTAGTCCCTATGCCAGGCTCACCGTCTACTACACAGCGAAACCGTTCTCGCCCCGGGGTACTATACCGGGTCCACCATGTACCCGTAATCGGCCTCATCCAACTCCTCGATTCGGGTTCACATATATCACTCTAGTACCTAGAAAACACATGGTGGACGCACCGAAATATCATATCAAGTGAAACCGGGTTTTTAAATAATTAACTATTCTCTTTGAAATATCCACGGTTCCCCAAATCCAGAATTAACATGGAAACAACATATCTCAATGCGTAATCTAAGCAAGTATGAAGATATCAATATATGTGTGTACTGGTATGAATATACAGTGTGCATGTGCGCAGGTATGAAGACATCAATATATGTGTGCACTGGTATGAATATACAGTGTGCATGTGCGCAGGTATGAAGATATCAATATATGTGTGCACTGGTATGAATATACAGTGTGCATGTGCGCAGGTATGAAGAAATCAATATATGTGTGCACTGGTATGAGTATACAGTATGCATGTGCGCAGGTATGAAGATATCAATATATGTGTGCACTGGTATGAACGTACAGTGTGCATATGTGCAGGTATGAAGATATCAATATATGTGTGCACTGGTATGAATATAAAGTGTGCATGTGCGCAGGTATGTGCATGTGCGCTGGTATGAAGATATCAATATATGTGTGCACTGGTATGAGTATACAGTATGCATGATATATGATTTATAGCAATCCTATGATGTGAGTGTCATGGCAATCACTAACGGTGTGAGTGTAGCATATCAATCGTGCTCGTGCGACTTGAACTGTTAGTGACAGTGCAGTGTCCTATGCTATCATTTCAATATGCAACAAAAGGGTAAGCTACTACAGTCCATATGAACATCTATACTAAATATCCTAACATGCCCTGACGCTTAACGCCATACGGGAGATTTCCCCGTAGATGTTAAATCTACTCACTTGGTCGTGCGCTACTCGTAGCTGACCACCCGCTTCCCTTTCTTAGCTTCGTCCGACGTACCCGCCTGCGAACCTGGAATTACATAAGAATCCATATATAAGCAACTAACTCGCAAAACGCGATATCGAAGTCAAACGATACGCTCGCGTCGCGAACTAAACGCGCGTGTGTATGATACGCTAAACGTGTGCACGCGTCTAAAACTAACCCCGACACGCCGCGATTAGCTGAATCATGGAACTCTCTCTCGTACCGCGTGTATCGCGCGAACCAAACGTACTAGAAATACGATATAACATCCCAGATTCTACCCAGGATAACAACTTACAAAACTATACATACCACTGGCCTAGAAATAACAACAGACTCCTACCCAAGCAAACATCAACCAAAAATTCCCCTATCTGGCCGCAAATTGCGGCCAGAATGAATAAACCGGCGGCCTCAATATGGGGTGGGGGTCTCGGGCTCTGGTGGTGTGGTCTATACCTTATATACAAGCTCCAGTTAACTCAATTTCAACCTGAACTACTCGGGCCTATAGCAGATCACAGAAATCCAAAAAGTTCACTTTAAAACACTAAATTTGCACAATTAGAAACCATATGGTATTTTGGTGTAATATGGGGTCTAACTAGGTTTACATGGTCTTAATAACACCTAATTAGGCTAGGTTAACCAATACTAACAGCACTAAACCATAAGTCCACACAATTCACCATTTCAAGCACAAAAGCTCACTTTTTACACAAACCGAAGCAAATCCTACGTAAGTTAAGAAATCTAGAGGGTTGGGCTCAAAGATTATACCTTACTAGACCCTAAGAAGCAGGAAGAGGGAGGAGGAGGAGAAGAGGTGAGCTGCTGTTGCTGTTGCTGCCTGCTGTGCTGCTGCTGATGCTGTAGCTGCTGCTGATGCTGTAGTTGCTGCCGATGCTGATGCTTCTGCAGCTGATGCTGGTGCTGTGGCTGCTGATGATGCTTCTGCAGTTGCTGCCTATCTCTCTCTCAGCTGGGTGTGTGTGTGAGAGAGAGTGTTGTGAGAATGAGAAGTGAGAGTGAGAAAATGAGGCCCCAAGTCAACAACCCCCTCTCTCTTTCCCTCTCTCTTCATTTAATGAGCATGGCTCAAGCCATGCCCATACTCCCTCTCTCATGCACCAAGTCAACAAAAGAAAAAGAAAAGAAATTCAAATAAACAAAACACACAAATAAATAAAACCCAATTAAATCCCTAAACACTTAATACAAATAGGTTAACCCACCATGGTTGCTAATCATGGTTTTAACCCCAAATCTAAACCCTAGTTAACATGCACAAGTGTGTGTGTGCCTAGAAAAATCCTAATAAAATATTCATTAATTAGAATAAAATATCTGAAACTTAATTTGGTAAACTTTTTACCAAAAACTATCTATTATAAATAATTAACCCCTAAACACGACCTAAGGTGTTACAATATACATGTTGATGAAGCCCTTAGGATTATGCTTGACTACCGGGATTATGATGCAGATCATACTAGTGGGGCCTGGGCAGTCTATAAGCATATCCTTTAATTGTTCCTAGTCAAGGGTATATAGAGACAGGGCATCGATATTACCAGAGTAGACTAGTGTGTACGTTTCTTGACCCTGGGGGCGATGGTTGATCCCACAACCATTGGTGTTTGATATCAATGATTGTACACAGGTTCTCATTGGAGAATGGGTACACCGAACAGGACTCGCCGAGATGTAACGCTTTAGATTTCGGTTAGTGTTCGTTTAGACGTTAATGCGGGTTTACTGTAAAAAGTTTATCAATTCGGGTTCCTTACATTTTTAACATTTAATTAATAATTTATTATTATTTGTTATGAGCATGCACGCACGTGTGCACGTAAATATGAGGTTTTTTTTGTACTAATCTAGTTCTTAGCAACCATGACACTTAACCTAATCCCTTTTGCTTTATCTAATCCTTTGCCTTAACCCTAATCCTTAAACCTAAACACTAGATATTTTCAGTGAGAAGAGGAGATATTTGTTTGGATGAAGAGGTGGCATGGTGACTTGGCGTGAAGGCATCAATGAGGAGTTAATGCATTGGTTACACTTGTTAGTGATATGCATGCCCTAGAGGCCATTACTGTACATGCGATGTATATTGTAGTGGATGCTTGGACATATATATGGAGGACTTTCTTGCTCAACATGATGGTATGCTATCTGCTTACTCTTTATCTTAACATGTACTCTGATAGTCTCTATGTTACATGTTGATAAAGCCCTTAGGATGAGTAATTGACTACCAGGACTATGCTGCAGATCATAGTAGTGGGGACAGTGTAGTCGCTAAGTACATCCTTCAAATGTTCCTAGTCGCAGGTGTATCGAGACAGGGCATCGATATACCAGAGTAGACTAGCGTATGCTTCTTGACCCATGTAGATGGGCGATGGATGATCCCATATCCATTGATGTTTGACATCAGAGATAGTATACGGGTGCTCAGTGGAGACTGGGTACACTGGACGGACTCGCCGAGAACTCCCAGATGGTATTATACCTCACGTCAGATGGCAGCTCTCTGGTGATACTGGTACAGGTTAGTCTGTAGACCCGAGATCGTCATAGAGTCTTGTATGATTCCTACTGTGCTTTGATTTCCGTCATACCACGTCCAAAAGGGCGTGCAAAATGGTGGCTTTTGGGTACAGTCCCGAATCACATGGAGGCAATGAGCGATAGGAGGGGTTTCGTCTCTCCCGGTATAGGGAGTTGATGTTGCGCAGTATTCGATTGGCTATAACTGGAAATCCCTGGCCAGGGTTGCTGAGATTTACTGGTAAGTGTTATCAGTAGTTTCTCGAACTGTTATGGATCTCATATCGACACGACTTATCGGTTACTGGGGTCTGACGTTAACCACCCCTAGACTAGATATGCGACATATCAGACGAAGAGACCAGACTGTACAGGAGTGTTACTGATTGGATTCGTAGGAGAATGTATAGGCTTGCTTGTTGATCTTCTGATTTCTCAATAAACGGGTGGCTGTTACGTTTAGCTGACCGCTTGCAGCTTGTGGGTGTTTTGATATGATCATCACCTACTGCCGGCGTATTGACGATTCTTTAGAGTCCTACACAGAGGTTTCTTGGCTCAGGCAAAACGGAGTAAGAGCATATATGTGATATGTGCGGGACCGAGAATAATACTTGTATGCGATACCGTATTAGATTCTCGCGATATGCGATATCAGCCGGGTATATGTGATATAACCGGGTCATCGGATCAAGTGTTGATTCGATGAACTGATACAGATTATATTAGTCGGTTATTTGTGAAATAGCCGGATTATCGGATCAAGTGATGATTTGATAATTTAATATATAATTATATATTTGATATATTACATTGCATTAACTAATATAAGCTCACTTAAAGATTCTTTTTCTCACATGGATAATACATTGATATATATGCGATATATGTTAATTGTATTATTTTCTTTTGCTACTATATATATTATATCTATGATATATAATATTGTAACATGTTAGGGTTAAAGTTGCAACTAAGGTTTTGAGAATAAAACATGTTAGGGTTTGGATTAGGGTTAATCTTATGGATAAGCTTTGTGGAAGCTTTGACTTTAGTCTTCATCCTTTGATATTTTGTGAAAATATTTGTTAATCCAACCTAAATCTCAACCCATGATTTATTCTCTACAAGCTTTAAGGATGTGATCTTTAACCCATGGTTGCAATTCTAACCTCACACAACAATTCATTATTCATCACAAATGAAATTCTTCTTCTCCTTCCTCTTGAAAAAAGCTTTCTAGCTTTTTGTGATGTGATGAAATAAAGTGAGAAATTGAAAACAAAAGAGAGCAAAATTCCTACTTCATCATCCTCATCTATTCTAGCCACTTAGATTAGAGTGTTTTCTTTGCTAATACTTGATTAGTGAAGCAAGAGCTTGGATTTGAGATTCTTCAAGATAGATCGTCTTAGTAGTTGAAGATTGAAAGCAAGCTTGCATCTTTCTCTTCATGGAGCCTCTCTAGAGTCCGGGTACTTGATGATCGCAGAGAAGGGACCTCAACACGCAGCTTATGAAGCGAAGGAACGGACTACAAAGTTTATAATCCCTAACTCTTAGAAGTAAGGTTGTTTACTTGTAAAGTTTACCATAATTCTCTAGTTAAGATCTTGGTTAAGATTACATAGCACCCCAAATTTTTATAAAATGGCATGTGTGATGCCTTGCTAAATCTTGTTGTCGTGCTATACAACCCTACAGTGGTATCAGAGCCAAGCTAGAGCATTAGGCGTTGTCTAGACGAAATTAAAAGTCCAATCGAACCCTGAAACATCATTTTTGACCCCCTCTCTGGAATTTTTCTAAAAAGTTGGTTTTTTCCATATTAAAAGTACTCGGAAACTTAAGCAGCTGATTCTATGGATATCTGAGAAGTACGACTCCCAGAATCCATCAAGCCACCGTGGAACCGCGGCCAAACCAAGCTATTAGCGGCGGTTCCGCGGCAGAACATGAGGATTGAGGGATCGTACTTCAACAGGTGATCCGTAGGTATTACATCATGCTTCTGGGAATTTTTAATATTACTCATGTGTTGAGTTTTTTGGAGATCTTAAGTAATCGTTGATTCGATCGGAAAGTTTAACATCGTTTAGTTTTCCGGGTAATTTAGAACGTGTTAAAAAGTTCGAACGGATATCAATAACTCACTTTTTCCCCTATCGGAAAACATTCAAGTGTTGGATTTATCCTGAGTTTAAAACTTTCAGAAAATCATGCAAGCGAATTTGTGGACCCTCAAGAAGAACGTAACCTTAACTCGATTATTTGACCGTCAAAACCGCCACTGAACCATGATCGCACGCTTTTGGCGTGTCGAGTTTTAAAAGTTCTAAAGTTTACCGCGATCAAGACGGTGTCGCTATGCAGCTAGCCGGTTGAGCACGGGTCGATCCACATGGAGATGGTTGTATTCTTTTCTTATCTTAGACGAGTCAATAAAGAATTTGTATGAGTTCGAATCTAACCTATGTGTATTATTTGCAAGTATAAAGTTGTTAAGAAAAGATACGAGATTGTAAGCTAAGAAATCCGTACTCAAAACCTTTGAGCCGAGTCTTGACCAATTGAAGCTTGACAATCGGCAACAACGTGGATTAGGGGATTTAAGCGCGGTATTCGTGGAGTCCGGCTTATTTACCCTTGTCCTTCCGTTCTTGTCTCTTGCTTTCGCCTCCGGCCAAACCGAACGCAACCGGTCGCGGTTAGGAATCACCGTTACCTTGTCAGGGTACGGTGCCTAACGGAGCGCTTGCGTATCTTTTGGGCGGAGTTCAAAAGGAAAATAACGGGAAAAGGAAATGAGGAAAGAAGTGTTAACTTACAATACCGTATTGATTCTTAACAACGACGATAATTACAACATTCACAAAATGAACAAAAGAGAGCAAAAGAAAAGAACAAAGAAAAGAAAAGATTACAAGTAATTGAGTGCAAGGAATTTAAGTGCATGAAATAAATTGCAAGTAATAAAAAGCAAGTAATAAAAAGCGGGTAATAAAAAGAACAAGAAACTAGGACTCAAGACAAGCATGTGATCAATAGCCAACCCTCAAACTTGCAAGCTCAATCAAGAGGTTGCAAGATCAAGGGAAGGGTAGAGAACGCATGTGAATTGAAGCGCTAATCCCATGAGAAAATACGACCCTTGAGATCAATAACTAACCCTTAACCATTCAAGCTCAATGAAGAGGTTGAATGATCAAGAGAAAGCAAGAATCTCAAGGGGAAGAAGAAACACAAGAGAATGATACAAAAAGCCCCCATCTTCATTGATCTCCCACTCAAAAAGCTCTCACTACAATTTTCATGGAAAAAGAATGAAGAAGAAGAAGAAGAACTATACAAAAAAACTACAAAAGAGTGGACACAAAAATTGGACCCTTGGCTTAGCTCAATTCTGCTGTATTTATAGGCTGGAGAATGGAAATCTAGGGCAACCACCAGAGCACATGGGAAGTTACAAAAAAGCCCCTAAAAGATGACACTCTGAAGCCATAGTACGGCCGCGTTTCCGCGGCCAATACCCCCTATTGGTCGCGGAAACGCGGCAGTATAGGGGAGATGGGCAGTGGGTTTTGGTCAGAATCCCTGGTTTGCTGTGCCCTGTTTTCTGGTACATGTATTTTTTCATAATTCCTTCACGAATTTTCCAGAATTTCTGTTAAGGGAAAGGTGGACTTTTTGTCAAGATTTGGAATGATTTCCTCGAGCTCCGCGTAAGATCTCTTGGATCTTGTGCAACCATTAAGCCTTGTGCCTGAAAACGACATTGATTTGACATTTTGTCTTCCTAAACTGGTATCTGGCAGCATACGGATGAAGAGCGGAGACCGTGTTTTATCTGTGGTTGGCAGGAACCCGGATTTTGTCGTGTTTTCCATGAATTTCACCGTTTTAGAACCGAGAACCTGTATCCTGCAAATATGTAACAAACACGGATCAAAAGCACCTACCTATAAACACACGAGCGTAAGAATGGGCGGTATGAAATGCAGTATTCTGGTATGAACAAATACCCCCAAACTTAACCTTTGCTCGTCCCGAGCAAAACCAATTATTCACAAAAATAAAATCCTAACCGCACTTTCGCAGGGAGCGCGATTGCACTGAGGGCGTGCAACAAGCCGTTAAACCTCTAGGTGTCCCTAGTAGGAGGAGTGTTGTCTCCTGAGGGTTTTCAGCGGATACTACCCACAAAATCCCGTCAAGCTAGTGTCATAAGTTAACAATGATTCTACTCCTACAGTTTAGTATTTACATTAGAAACTCTATCATCCTAAGTTAGAAATATCCAACCCTTATTCTTCACACCTCTTATCTATTTAACCTTGGTTCGTATACGCTCCAAAAAATTTAAAAAGATGTTGGTTCTCCTGAGTTTTCCTTCTAAAGTACGTCCTCAAATCAGGGATTTTTATCAACTTTACAGAAAACACAAGTCTTATTCTTTATTTCTATCTTTTATTCAAACATCGATTGTATACCCCTACGTGTGTGTATATTTGCACCCCTACACTCAAGAATTCAATTCAAGCTATAATACCCTTGCCCTAATACCTAATACTACTTCTTTTCATTAAGGATGGACGGATTTGCTCACACACCTTTTATGCGATTATTAATGTTTCTTGAGGCACTAACGGCCGATTACTGAATGTGTGAACATTAAAGCGTAAATAGCAGTTTCCAGGTCTTGACTTTATTCTATTTTTTTTCTTTTTCTTTTTCTTTTTTTCTTTTTTTTTTAAGACCGGATATATTTTTCAATATGCTCTTTTGGTGTTTAGCTTTAAATACCGTTTTTTCTTTCATACTAGGCTTTCAGGCAAGAGTATTTCTAGGTATCCTCTACTATCCCAAGTTTCAAGATGCATGTAAGTGCAGTTTGTAGGGTATATACTTTCTAAATTTGAACTCAAGAAAAGAAACTATTTTTCAGACTTATCCTCCAGTAAAGCTTCAATACTTTCCCTTCATCTTGACTTAACTCAAGAACTGAACTCAAGATTACCTATTTCTCAAAAAAAACTGTAAGGACGTATACTTACCAAAGTTAGACAGAATGAGGGTTATTTTTAGGGTTTTCAAATCCTAAGCCTAGAATTTAGTTATTTCTATCATATCAACTAAACTTTCGGAATAAAGATCTAAGTTACCCTATTAGCTAACTTGACGACAAAGTTTTTATATTTTTTTGGAAAATTTTTCGATTTTTATGGGTTTTTAAATAAGGTATGCAAATGCAAAATATACAAATGAATGCGAAGGAAGAAAGCTTACCGAGCACACCCCCAAACTTAAACTTGACAGTGCCCTCACTGTCAGGCTATACCAAGAGGGTCAAAATTGTCGGCGCTCCCCCTAAAAACAAATTATATCAAAAAGGAAAAGAAAAAATATATACAAAAAAGGTGCCCCCCCAAACTTAAGTAAAACAGTGTTTCCACTGTTAAGCGTTGAAGTTCAGGATTAGGGGGGAAAGAACAGTTTCAAACTATACAAGGCCTTACACAGGCCAAAAGTGAGTACCAACCATTCAAAGATTTTGTCTCTATAATGTGCTGGTTGGGGAAAGAAGGCGTAGAGAAAAGAGATGGACAATACGCGAGACCGTATGCGAAGAGAAGCGGGATACGGTCTCGGTATATGAGAGGAAGAAGAATGGCGGAAGGGAAAAAGAAGTGGAATACCAACTTGAGGGTGCAAATGGAGTAAATAGATTAGCACAATTTGTGATGAGCGATGTGTAAAAAGCGATTGTGCTAATCTATTAACCCGTCGAGAGATGGGGTCAAATCCCTCAAGATTCGTGAGAAACCCTGGGTACGCCGAACTTGGTAAACCAGACACAGTAAATGAAAGTGAGACGGGTTCTTGCAAGGTCGGAACGATGGAAAGAATTGAGGGAAGTGGTTGAGGAAGGGTATCGGTTAAAGGTTCAGGAGGGTGTACACAGTCAGTGGAAGGAACATGATGAATTGGGAAATCCGACTCATCAAGCAAAACTGGTTCATCCTCAAAACTATCCTCAATATTCTCCTCAAAATTTAGCACATCCATGCTCTTCTCTTCAAAGTCCAGACGCATATGGGGTTCGGGAAAAACGTTTAATGACTTGGGATGATCATTTGAAGAGACAAACTCATCCAAATCTACGGGTTCATCATCCAAAATATCCCCAGCGTCAATATCCTCAATCAAGTGAAAATCAAAATTCTCTGACACCTCATCAAAAGCATGGATATTAATCGATTCTGGTTCTAAGATATAGGTGTAGAGGTCAAAAGGATTAGGTATGGTTTCACTTGGAAGAGATCCTTCACAATCGGGCAAATCAAACACTACGAAGTCGCACAACTCATTCATCATTCTATCTTCAATTGATAAATCATGTGGGATACTTGATAGACTTTCAAAACAGGAGTTGTGGGATTCAATTTGGGACGGGTAGGTTTGATTTGGAAGGGTATACAGCTCACTCTCTCCACTCAAATTCACAGCCTGTCCTGCCGCCTCATCATACATTAAAAAATTTGGAGCTAGTTGAAAACTAGCTACCGAGTCACTAGGTTGCATGAGAGCGGCCATGGACGCATTCAAATCCATCATCTGTTGGCTTGACGCTACCCTAAAATCTTCCAACGACTGTTCCAGACTAGACATAGGTTGTGAAGGAGTTTCAGTAAAAGATTCAAAGTTGTTTGGATACTGAAAACTCCCAAATGGCGGTTCTGATACAATGTCTAGGGAAGGTGTAAAAGTTGGGTAGGACTGGTAGGAATTGAATGGCTGGACAGGAGTGGGATCAACATTGGGATAAGAAGGTGAATGGAATTGTTGATCCCAAGAATTTGTAGTGGTGAAAGGAGTGAAAGATCGGCTACGAGATTGTTCAATACGTTCAGCAATAGACATAGGTCTCGGGGTTACAACTGGATTTTCAAAAGGGGTATCAACGCAAGAAGGGGTGAATGTTTGAAATGGTTGATACGAAGTGGATTGCAGGGTCCAGTTGTTCGTCCTAGACGTGTCTATCCGATCTTTCAAAGAAATTTTGGGCATGGAGGGGTCTTTTGAAGTTCGACCAAAACAAGAACCGTAGGAAGTAATGTCTGGTTGTGGGTACCAAAGTTCGGCAAGAGTTTTGCGAGGTGGAGTACCCATGATATGAAGAGAGAGAGAAAAAGGTAGAGAAAAGGAGGGAAAAAAGAATGTGATATTTTTTTTTTAATTTTTAATTTTTAATTTTTTTTTTATAAATATTAACAAAAGAATGAAGTATACACAAAAAAGAATATGGACAAAAAACAATCACGACACAAGAATACCACACACCTATTCGTTCTAGGGTTCACCTAGGTCAACTAGATCTGCTCCAGAACTTAATTGTCGAATTAAAACCGTGTCGAGAAATAGGCTCGAGATATACTGATCACGAGGCCAGGTAAGTGCAGAGATAAGGGGAGGTTTTCCAACGCTTTCGCGAAGTTCCTTAATTAAATAACCCTTTCTCTTTTGGCGGTTTCGCCGTTAACACTTTCCTAGACACCCCGTATACAATATACCGTTAAGCAAGGTTCTAAACACAGTTAACTTCTCCTAGTGAGCGCGAAGTCCTTAAGGCTTAAAGTCTAGTTTCTTTTAAATTTTGTGCGGGTAAACGTTATGCTCAAGTTCATGATTTGTGGGCCACGGAAAAGGTGATGAAATCCTTTACCGTATGTTGTGGGGTTCGCTTGCCCTTAAGTCCGTATTAATTGATGCAATGCGCAATTCAATAAAAATTCTGTAAAGAATCAAAAAATTGTTTTTTTTTAGTTTAGCACGGCACTGCAACAAATATGGGTTAGTCAATTTTGGCGTTTGCTAGCGAACTTGCAAAGAATCCTGCAAAGAATAGTATATTGGAAGCGTCGGATTTGAGAAGAAGGTGTTAGGAAAGTACGTACCGTTAAGTTTTTGGGTTATGAAACCCCCGTTGAATCAAATCCGGTAAGCTTGAAAGGTTCGCTTGTGCGGGTCAAACTACCCGGATCTTTGGCACTGTACTTCGTAATCACCTTTGCCTTGAATGTACACTTTGCTCCCACAATCGCAGTTTGCAAATACGCAAAAATCAGCACACTTGCCCACAAAAATTATCAAAAAAAAAACAAAAAGATTTTTTTTTTAATTTTTTTTTATATTTACAAAAAGAATATTAACCCGAATAACAAGAAAGAAAATACGCTACCGTCTCCCCGGCAACGGCGCCATTTGATCGCACGCTTTTGGCGTGTCGAGTTTTAAGAGTTCTAAAGTTTACCGCGATCAAGACGGTGTCGCTATGCAGCTAGCCGGTTGAGCACGGGTCGATCCACAGGGAGATGGTTGTATTCTTTTCTTATCTTAGACGAGTCAATAAAGAATTTGTATGAGTTCGATTCTAACCTATGTGTATTATTTGCAAGTATAAAGTTGTTAAGAAAAGATACGAGATTGTAAGCTAAGAAATCCGTACTCAAAACCTTTGAGCCGAGTCTTGACCAATTGAAGCTAGACAATCGGCAACAACGTGGATTAGGGGATTTAAGCGCGGTATTCGTGGAGTCCGGCTTATTTACCCTTGTCCTTCCGTTCTTGTCTCTTGCTTTCGCCTCCGGCCAAACCGAACGCAACCGGTCGCGGTTAGGAATCACCGTTACCTTGTCAGGGTACGGTGCCTAACGGAGCGCTTGCGTATCTTTTGGGCGGAGTTCAAAAGGAAAATAACGGGAAAAGGAAATGAGGAAAGAAGTGTTAACTTACAATACCGTATTGATTCTTAACAACGACGATAATTACAACATTCACAAAATGAACAAAAGAGAGCAAAAGAAAAGAACAAAGAAAAGAAAAGATTACAAGTAATTGAGTGCAAGGAATTTAAGTGCATGAAATAAATTGCAAGTAATAAAAAGCAAGTAATAAAAAGCGGGTAATAAAAAGAACAAGAAACTAGGACTCAAGACAAGCATGTGATCAATAGCCAACCCTCAAACTTGCAAGCTCAATCAAGAGGTTGCAAGATCAAGGGAAGGGTAGAGAACGCATGTGAATTGAAGCGCTAATCCCGTGAGAAAATACGACCCTTGAGATCAATAACTAACCCTTAACCATTCAAGCTCAATGAAGAGGTTGAATGATCAAGAGAAAGCAAGAATCTCAAGGGGAAGAAGAAACACAAGAGAATGATACAAAAAGCCCTCATCTTCATTGATCTCCCACTCAAAAAGCTCTCACTACAATTTTCATGGAAAAAGAATGAAGAAGAAGAAGAAGAACTATACAAAAAAACTACAAAAGAGTGGACACAAAAATTGGACCCTTGGCTTAGCTCAATTCTGCTGTATTTATAGGCTGGAGAATGGAAATCTAGGGCAACCACCAGAGCACATGGGAAGTTACAAAAAAGCCCCTAAAAGATGACACTCTGAAGCCATAGTACGGCCGCGTTTCCGCGGCCAATACCCCCTATTGGCCGCGGAAACGCGGCAGTATAGGGGAGATGGGCAGTGGGTTTTGGTCTGAATCCCTGGTTTGCTGTGCCTTGTTTTCTGGTACATGTATTTTTTCATAATTCCTTCACGAATTTTCCAGAATTTCTGTTAAGGGAAAGGTGGACTTTTTGTCAAGATTTGGAATGATTGCCTCGAGCTCCGCGTAGATCTCTTGGATCTTGTGCAACCATTGAGCCTTGTGCCTGAAAACGACATTGATTTGACATTTTGTCTTCCTAAACTGGTATCTGGCAGCATACGGATGAAGAGCGGAGACCGTGTTTTATCTGTGGTTGGCAGGAACCCGGATTTTGTCGTGTTTTCCATGAATTTCACCGTTTTAGAACCGAGAACCTGTATCCTGCAAATATGTAACAAACACGGATCAAAAGTACCTACCTATAAACACACGAGCGTAAGAATGGGCGGTATGAAATGCAGTATTCTGGTATGAACAACCATATGGTTTGTGGTAGTTTAGCGTTGCCACATGTAAGGCGTTGGTTTGACCCTTCTACGGCTGGTTCATAGCGGCTGTGACATGTTCTGGGACTTTTTGAACTACGCTCAAGTGTTGAGCTATTTAGGAAATCTTGGGTGTTTGTTTATTCGATCGGAAAGTTTAACATTGTCTATTTATCTGGAATGTGATACAATATGTAGAATTCATATAGTTAGGCATAAAATGCGAAGTATGTGATATTTCGGATTTAAGATGTCTAAAGTGATTGTGGATTCCAAATGTTGTAGTTTTTCACTTTCTTTTCTGCGACCGTAAGTGTAATATGTGGTGTATCGCCGATTTCGGTGCTATATGTCAACGACAACTGGGATACACATATTTACTTACGTTGATGATATGTGATGTTATGTGTTGTTGTGAAATGGTATATTGGATCGTCATGTTTTGAATAGCAGGAGAATTTTACATGAGATGAGAGTTTTTCTTTTTCATTCATGTAAAATTCAATTGTATGTAATATTCTTTTATTGGGGCACTTCCGGGTTGAGGATGATGTCACCATTGTATATTATTTACTTTTTCGCATTAGGATAGACCCAAGGCGGGGAGAACAAGTAACCGGGTTCTAGGGTCCAGTGTGAGACCATCTCGAGGAGTCGAGACCGGGTCTCCTAACTCTAGAATTGATAGGGTTGCTTGCCGCTCTCGTAGGGGTCTAGAGATGTGGGTTTGGCTATTCATCGCGACCGTGGAATCCGTGTTTTATACTGGCTTAACTTAAAACACGGAATCCGAGAATATCCAATATTTCATATGTGTTTCTTCTGCTGCAATGTTCTGTGATGAGATCATATGACTGCCTGAGACGAATGTTTATATTATATATATGAGATATATGTTATATTGCTGATTTCATTTCAAATGTGATGCTTGTGAAGCATAATAAAATGGGACTTCATTATTGAGATTAATGAAATAAAAGAAACCTAAAGATGTTGTAGAAACTTGTTTTAAAAACCGGTAGCTCTAGTTCTTGCTTTGCATAGCGGTATTCCTTGTAGAATATCCAGCACCTTATTCGATAAGGAAAGAGCCGAGATCCCTTCACCTGGAGTGACCTCTTTAGCAAAACTAGCAGATGCTATACACTCGGTTTGTCTTTTGATTGCTTCTATAGTTTTTTGCTTTGCATAGCGGTATTCCTTGTAGAATATCCAGCACCTTATTCGATAAGGAAAGAGCCGAAATCCCTTCACTGGATGTGACCTCTTTAGCAACACTAGAAAAGCCTAAAAAACACTCCATTTAAAATCACTCGATTCTACAACGATATCAAGTTCATTACGCAAAAGGTTTTCATAAAAACCTGTCGTAGCCCTCCATCATTTCAGATAAATACTACTTAGTATTTGTGCTGCGGTAGTTTGGCATTCGTCAAGGCGTAGTGTACGGTAGCTAACTAGTGCTTGTCTGCTAGCATACGATGCGATTGGATTAGGGTATTCGTACGGCGTTGTTTGGCATGCGTCAAGGGTCGAGCAGGTGGATTTAATTCAATCAGGAAATGACGGGTTGAACTTGACTAGTAGCCTATGGTTTGTTGGCTTTCGTCAAGGTCAGAGGATACTAGGTGTAAAATATTATTGGGAATTTCAAGTGTTGAAATTTGCAATGAGATTGCATACCTTCTATGAGATAGTTAGATCCCGATACTCGCTGCGAGTAAGAGTTACATCTGGGAGAGTTTTACACATTACAATTAACCGATCAAGTAAGCGTATAGAAAGGTGTCAACGGGGTTACGCCCTTGGGAAAACGAGGTTTATTTTAATTAGGTCCGTGCGAAAGCACGAGGAGCCTCCCTCAAAGTACCGGCACTAGCCTGGCTGAAAGATTGGCAAACTTATAGCGTGTAATTAATCCCTGCTAGTTTTTCCTTTTAGGGTTTGAAGGAAGATTTGACTAAAACAGTGGGAGACATCCTGATTAGATATATTAATAACCAATCTAATCTTGCAAGAACATACGCTGAGTGTTTTCTTCTCTCTTTCTCCAGGTAGCGACCATGTCACGCCTTAATCAAGAATAAAAAAGAGGTTGTATTGACCGAACCCGCTTGTTATACTGAGTTAGGGAACGTTGGTCCCGCTCCAACTTATAAATGTTATAAGACCGAGCAGGAAATAGGGGATTACCAGAATTCCCGTACCACCTAAACAAAGAAAGTATATGATGATGCATCATCTTCGGGTGTGTTCATTACAAAAACTGAGGAAGGGTGATATGTTTTAAAAGTTAAAAATGGTGCAAGTGTTGCAGCCAAGTATGTTAGCAGTTATCACCCTGTATTAACAAATACATTAATTCTGAACGAATGTTATTAGATACCGAATCTGATATACAACATCATATCAGTATCTTTATTTAATAAAGAAGGATATAATTTTGTATTGTTGGATAATGTTTTGAACATTTCCTATATCAAGAGTTGATCAGTTCAGGCACGTTATCTAAAAGCATAGACGTTCTAAATCAAACCACAGTTCTTAATGTACAGAACACACACAAGAAGAAGAGTTCAGAAATGAACGAATCCTTCTTGAGGTTTTGTAGACTAGGTCATATCAATGTGACCCGACTAGCTAAGTTACATTTAGATGCATATTTAAATTAGTTTGAATTTACATCTTGTGAAACTTGCCGGTCATGTCACAAAGATAAGATGACCATAGCTATGTTTATTGGAAACAGAGAAAGAGTTAGTGAACTCTTGGGATTGATACATAATGATGTATGAGGTCCCCTGTCTACACTTGCCAGGAATGGTTCTTTTTACTTCAGAAGTAGAGAACCGAAATAGGTATAAGTATTATGTCTTTTGATGTGATCAGGGAGGAGAATACTTGAGCACGGGATTCCTGGACTATTCTAAAGGTGAATGAGATTCTCTCTCAGCATTACTCCTCCGTATACACCACAGCACGTCGGTATATCGGGGCGGAGCAATCACACCCTATTAAATATGGTGCGCTCTATGATGAGTAATACTGAGTTTCCTATTTCCTTTTGGGAGTTATGCACTTGAGAAGCTTCATACCTATTTAATAGGGTTCCAATCAAATCAGATGCCTACCACTTCATATGTGATATAGAATGGGAAGAGCCCATATCTTAAGTATGTTAAGATTTGGGGTTTTCCAGCCTATGCCTAAAAGTAAAATCCTGACAAACTCGAGGCAAGATCAGTTCTGTGGAAGTTTGTTGGATATTCCAAGCATTCGCAAGGGAATATCTTCTACCAAACTGGGAGCAAAAGGTGTTTTGTTTCTCAGCATGTCACCTTTTGGAAAGGGAATTTCTTATGAAGAAATTAGTGGTCATAAGGTAGAACTGGAAGGAGTTCCAGCTATACAAACCGCAGCTGATGATTTGGTAGAACCAAAGGATTCAATAGCTCACAACGAACCCCGGACTCTCCGCCGATCTAGTTGGGTTCCTCATCCACCTGAGAGATACTTCGGTTTCTCTATGACAGTGGGAGCGAGGATTGCATCATGAGATGATGAACCAACTAGTTTCGAGCAGGCCATTAAGAGTGGGGACTCTATGAGTATGGCTGGATGCTAAGCGATCTGAGATGGAATCCATATACACCAACAAAGTATGGACTTTGGTTGCTTTATCTGAAGGGTTAAATCCCCATCAGGAGCAAGTATATCTTGAGAAGATTACTAAGTGTATATGGAAAAGTTGAGACTTTCAAAGCAATGCTTAAGTCCATCCAGATCCCACTTGCCACTGCTACATACCATGACTACGATATCTGGCGGTTGGGTGTCATGACTGCTTTTCTAAATAGTGATTCGGAAGAGAGCGTCTATAAGTACACAGCCAGAGGGCTTCGTAGACAGCGGGAGCAGCGGAAACGTGTGCAAGATGTTTTATGGGATAAATCAGGCATCGCGGAATTGGAACGTCTGTTTTGATGTAGTAGTCAAAGAGTTTGACTTCATCAAAATGGTAGATGAACTGAGTATATACAAAAAGGTAGTAGGGAGTATGGTGGTGATCCTCGTATAGTACGTGGATGACATACTCTTGATAGGGAAGGAGTTTCCTATGCTACGCTCGGTCAATCTCCTCTTATCACAAAGATTCTCTCTATAGGATCAAGGTGATACCTCCTAAATCCTGGGTTATGGATCTATGAGATAGATCTAATTAGATGTTAGGATTCTCACTAGTTGTAGAGAGATGGTATCAATCGATCCTGGGGAGAATCACTGGAAAGGTTCCATGGTGATAAGGACTACTGAATGTCAGTCACAGGCATTATCTTTACCCTCCGTGGAGGGACGGTATGTTGGAAGAGTTCCAAGCTAGATAACATGACATACTAGATGATTAAAGGCTAGATACATCGTTACCAAGGATGCTACCAAAGAGGCAGTCTGGATATAAATATAAATTCATGAGATGAACTTCGTTCCTACCATTGTGTGACAATGGAGTTGTGGCTTATGCCTGGGAACCCCCATCCCATCTGAGATCCAGACATATTCTTAGGTAGTATCACCTGATCATGGAGATAGACGATCTCTAGGGAGATCGAGGTTAGGAGAGTAGACACAGAGGACAACAGAGCGGATCCACTCATAAAGGCCTATTTCCCAGTAGAGACTTTTATGGGATGGTTGAGTATGAGATACTTCAATCACAGCTGATTATTAGGTATGAGATACTACAACAGATGGTCCTAGTGCAAGTGGGAGATTGTTAGTGATATATATGCCGTAGAGGCCATTACTGTACATGCGATGTATATTATAGTGGATGCTTGGACATATATATGGAGGACTTTCTTGCTCAACATGATGGTATGCTATCTGGTTGCTCTTTATCTTAACATGGACTATGATAGTCTCTATGTTACATGTTGATAAAGCCCTTAAGATGAGTATTTGACTACCAGGACTATGATGCAGATCATACTAGTGGGGACAGTGTAGTCGCTAAGTACATCCCTCAAATGTTTCTAGTCGCAGGTGTATCGAGACAGGGCATTGATATACCAGAGTAGACTAGCATATGCTTCTTGACCCATGTAGATGGGCGATAGATGATCCCATATCCATTGATGTTTAGCATCAGAGATAGTATGCGGGTGCTCAATGGAGACTGGGTACACTAGACGGACTCGCCGAGAACTCCTAGATGGTATTATACCTCACGTTAGATAGCAGTTCTCTGGTGACACTGGTACAGGTTAGTCTGTAGACCCGAGATCGTCATAGAGTCTTGTGTGATTCCTACTGTGTTTTGATTTCCATCACCACGTCCAAGAGGACGTGCAAAACGGTGGCTTTTGGGTACAGTCCCGAATCACATGGAGGCAATAAGCGATAGGAGGGGTTTCGTCTCTCCCGGTATAGGGAGTTGATGTTGCGCTGTGTTCGATTGGCTATAACTGGAAATCCCTGGCCAGGGTTACTGAGATTTACTGGTAAGTGTTATCAGTAGTTTCTCAAACTGTTATGGACCTCATATCGACACGAAATATCGGTTACTGGGGTCTGACGTTAAGCACCCCTACACTAGATATACGACATATCAGACGAAGAGACCGGACTGTACGGGAGTGTTACTGATTGGATTCACAGGAGAATGTACAGGCTTGCTTGTTGATCTTCTGATTGATCAATACACGGGTGGCTGTTACGTTTAGCTGACCGCTTGCAGCTTGTGGGTGTTTTGATATGATCATCACCTACTGCCGGCGTATTGACGATTCTTTAGAGTCATACACAGAGGTTTCTTGGCTTAGGCAAAACGGAGTAGGAGCACATATGTGATATGTGCGGGACGGAGAATAATACGTGTATGCGATACCGTATTAGATTCTCGCGATATGTGATATCGGCCGGGTATATGTGGTATAGCCGGGTCATCGGATCAAGTGTTGATTCGATGAACTAATACATATTATATTACTCGGTTATTTATGAAATAGCCGGATTATCGGATCAAGTGTTGATTTGATAATTTAATGTATAATTATATATTTGATATATTACATTACATTAACTAATATAAGCTCACTTAAAGATTCTTTTTCTCACATGGATAATACATTGATATATATGCGATATATGTTAATTGTATTATTTTCTTTTGTTACTATATATATTATATATGTGATATATAATATTGTAACATGTTAGGGTTAAAGTTGCAACTAAGGTTTTGAGAATAAAACATGTTAGGGTTTGGATTAAGGTTAATGTTATGGATAAGCTTTGTGGAAGCTTCTTGAAGCTTTAACTTTAGTCTTCATCCTTTGATATTTTGTGAAGATATTTGTTAACCCAACCCAAACCTCAACCCATAGTTTATTCTCTACAAAGGTTGAGGATGTGATTTTTAACCCATGGTTGCAATTCTAATCTCACACAACAATTCATTATTCATCACAAATGAAATTCTTCTTCTTCTTCTTCCTCTTGAAAAAAGCTTTCTAGCTTTTTGTGATGTGATGAAATAAAGTGAGAAATTGAAAACAAAAGAATGCAAAATTCCTACTTCATCATACTCATCTAGTCTAGCCACTTAGATTAGGGTGTTTGCTTTGCTAATACTTGATTAGTGAAGCAAGAGCTTGGGTTTGAGATTCTTCAAGGTAGATCATCTTAGTAGTTGAAGATTGGAAGCAAGCTTGCATCTTTCTCTTCATGGAGCTTCTCAAGAGTCCGGGTACTTGATGATCACAGCGAAGGGACCTCAACACGGAGCTTATGAAGCGAAGGAACGGACTACAAAGGTTGTAAGCCCTAACTCTTAGAAGTAAAGTTGTTTACTTGTAAAGTTTTCCCTAATTCTCTAGTTAAAATCTTGGTTAGGGTTACATAGAACCCAAAAATTTTATAAAATGGAATGTGTGATGCCTTGCTAAACCTTGTTGTCGTTCTATACAACCCTACAACACTCACCTAAAACCTCACCCTACACTCACTTCCCTCTCTCTTATCCTCACACACTCTCTCATTTCTCTATCTCTTTTATTCTTTCTTATCTCTCACACTCAAACTGAACACTCTCAAGTTCTTCATAAAAACCATCACAAAACTTCACAATCTCACAAAAATCACACCTTTTACCTTGATTTCCCTCTTGGATTCCTTGGAGTGTGCAAAGCTTGGATCTTTGAGTTCTTTTGTGTAGGTAACGATCTCTTTCTGTTCTTTAAGTGTTTTTAGTGTAGCGTAGCTTAATCGTTTCAGTTTTTATCGCGTATCGTATCGTTTCGGGTAAATATCGTATTTTTAGTGTCGTTTGTGACTTCTGTGATCTGCTGTGACCTGGAGATTTTACTAGAAAACCAAACAATGTTGTTGTGTTATACCAGTGACCATAGGACCTCACCTGGAGCACGAACCCAAGGAGCTCGGACTTGGCCGGCGATGACACGAAGGGGATCCAGCGACCTCGGCCATGGGTTGGAGTTGGGGTTTGGGTTTTTCTGGGTAGGTATCTGCAGTGGTTTAGGTGTGTTTGGTCTTGTTTGGTTGTTGAATTTTCTCAGTATATAAAATCTGGGATCACCTAGGTAGTTTCTTGTGTTTCGTTTTAGCGCGATACGTTATACGACACGGATCGTGCACTTTGTGTGATTTTGCTCTTAAGTTGGTTTCGTAGTGTCGCTATACACGTTAGCTACAACACGAACACTTTAGAGTACGTATGTGTGTCTTGTTAGTCCGTGTAGATTGTACGTGTTTTATGTCTATTGCTAATATATTTCTGTTATATTGTTTTATGTTACAGGTTCGCAGCCGGGGACTTCGGACGCTGCGACAAAGGGAAAACAGGTGGTAGGCTTCACTTAGCCAAGAGCGTTGTGAGTAGATTTAACATCTACAGGGGAATCGCCCGCATGGCGTTATGCGTCTGGGCTAGAAATGACTTAACTTGTCGCATATTCTATTTCATATTTAGAATTGCGCATTCACCATACTGCTTAGTTATTGTTGTGCTGGGACTAGTATCCTTAGGACATTGCACCATTATTGACGGCTCATGTTGCACGAGCACTGATTGTATGCCACACATACTGTGAATAATTGCCATGACACGCACAACCCACTTATAGATATGATATAGTTTGGTTAGGGACATTGAGACATTGATTCATATTTCTTATCGTATATGACATATAGCATACCTGTATACCTACATGCTTACACATATTCCTTCACATACTTACATGCTAGTTACATGTATACCTATAGAGTATTGTACCATTAGTGATAGGTACATACACACTAATGATATAGTTACTTGTATACTTTGCATACATACTTCACTTATACCTGGAGGGTATATCACATCATTACTAATAGGTAGATACCTATATCTTGCTATATCTTTGTGTTTACACATATATCTAGTTATAGCTAGATATTTACATTTACTTGATGTTATTTAGAATTGGAGAGATTAGGAACCTCGTGATATCTTATATTCACTTGTTGCAGTTAATTAGCGGCTTTTCCTTTATATGCTTACATTACAGTTTTTTGTTGCATATATTATATTCATGGATTTTCGCATTGAGATATGGATTTTTCATGATGTTTTCTGGATTTGGGGACCGTGGTAGTTTCATGAAATTATGCATTATTTGAAAAATCCGGTTTCCCTTGATATGATATTTCATCATCCACCATGAGTTTTATCGGTTGTGAAATATATACCCTACGCGAGGAAAGGAGGGGTCCGTGTGCGGGTACATGGTGGGGGTCGGAGGTACCCCGGGGCAAGAATCTCAGTGAGGAGATGAGTTGGTGGGGGAACCATACCATTCGGTGACATTACCAATGATTCGACGGTTATCGTGGGGATACCGACGGGAGTCATGTGTAAGTCGATGTACAACACCCCAATACTTGTGGGGAGGCGGAATTTTCAAAAACGAACTTGTTTAGTGAACAAACATCGACTAACCGCTTGAATCGAAGCTAAACGATAACTAACTTAAAACATAGAGTTTCTATGCTACTATGTTTAGGGATTATACCTAACGAATCGTGTCCTTCTTCTTTGCGAACTCCACCTCCTCCTCGGCCTTCTCGAAGTAGCAGACGATCCACCCGAGAGCTTTACTCCAAGCTTAGCCTCTAAACTTGAGGCAACTAAACTTCTCTAAGTGCTAATCAAAGAAGCTAGGTGAAATATAGAGAGGGTTATGGATTAAGTATTCTAACTAATCCTTGTACTCAACACATGAGAGGGGAGGATTAGGGTTTGAAGAGGGAGAGCTTGAGGAGAGAGAAGGTGAGGATAATAATGAAGTGAGAATAATGAGTTATGATAATATATATTAAGCATTTCTTTTATAAAGAAAAGAATAAGAAATGAATTTAGCAACCATGCTTGATAATATCTAGTGATGATTCACTCCATGAGTCATTAAGCATTTATCATGCATTAATGAGATGGATGAATCATCCATATGACT
The DNA here is from genome assembly GCA_030015575.1 of Agapanthus africanus. Lineage (NCBI taxonomy): Eukaryota > Viridiplantae > Streptophyta > Magnoliopsida > Asparagales > Amaryllidaceae > Agapanthus > Agapanthus africanus. The sequence continues at coordinate 50,003,335 of JASDDO010000006.1, read as the reverse complement.
CACTAATCACATTTATTGCATATGCCACCTAAACCTTCTTAGTCACCACCTTCTAGAAGCTTCTCGCGCAATTACGAGAACGCCCCTCCTTTCCGCAAAAATACGGAAAAACTTTAGACTGTATAAATCCAATAACCGGATACCAGTAACTGGCTTAAACCAAAGCCGACTGGTAAAAACTGTCCGAAAGTCGTACGCGCGTAAACGCACGTATGCGTCCGAACCCTTGTCGTAAAACCATACGACCTCTATATCGTTTCGCCTGGAGTAGGGAAACTCTCTGTGTGGGACTCTAGAGACTCGACTATTACGCTGGCAGTGGGTTTAACCACAGACCGCAAGCGGCACTAGCTGTACGTAACGGTCCCCAGGTAGATGTCGATAAGAAGGCCGATGAGGGAACCCATCCGAACTCCTTCTGAGTCTGATGTGACAATCTCCATACAGTCCGGTCCGTTCGTCCAAGACTATCGCATATCGGGCCTAGGGGGGCGGCAAGCGTCAGTCCCCTAATAGCGGTATAAGTCGTGTCGGAGGGAAGCCCATTACACCCTGAGAAACTACTGGAACCTACCAGCAAATCTCGCTTGCCCTGGCCAGGGACTTTGCGTAATAGCTCTCTGACACAGCGCGATATCAACTCCCAATACCGGGAGAGACGAATCCTGTCTAACCGCCACTGCCTCCAAGTGCTCGGGACTGTACCCAACTGCTACCTGTTTGCACGACTCCTTTGAGCCATGGTAGGGTAGCAATCTAAGAACAGTGGGACACACTCGAGGCGAAGTAGCAGTGTCAAGTCTGCGGACTATGCTGTACTCATGTCACCTGGGAACTGTTCACTGACGACTGGTATAAAACCAACCAACAGTTCCCTATGAGTCCTGTCCGGTGTACCCGTAACCTAACGAGCACCTGTATACTATCTCCAGTACGACGTACTGACGGCTGTGGGACAGACCATCTCCCCAACTGGGATGAGAAGCGTACACACTAGTCTACACCGGAGTATCGATGCTCTTTCTCGATAATCCAACGACTAGGGACCTGAATAAGGATGTGCTTGTAGACTACCCAGCCCCCACTAGTGTGACTGCCATCACAACGCTGGTAGTCAAGCAAGATCCTAAGAGCTCTATCAATACGTATACTCACATATTAAGATAGAAAAAACCAAGTAGCATACTACCATGTTTAGCAAGACTGTTATATACATGTGAATATCCCAAGCTTCCATTAAGTAATATACAAACTAGTATGATACAGTAATGGCCTTCTAGGGCATAAACACTAACAATCTCCCACTTGCACTAGGGCCATGTACTGGCATATCGAAGACCAATGATCTCGAGTAGTCTCTCGAACTGCGTCTGAGGTAGGGCCTTCGTGAATGGATCAGCAATGTTCTCTTCTGAAGCAACTCTCCGAACCTCGATCTCCTGACGATCAATGATCTCCCTGATCAGGTGATACCGCCTCAAGATGTGTCTGGACTTCTGATGGGACCTTGGTTCCTTCGCTAAAGCTATAGCTCCGTTGTTGTCGCAATACAGAGGTATTGGATCAACTATGGTAGGAACCACCTGAAGTTCTGTTAGGAACTTCTTCATCCAGACTGCTTCTTTTGCGGCATCGCAAGCAGCTATATACTCCACTTCCATCGTCGAGTCAGCAACGGTGTCCTGCTTGGAGCTCTTCCAGCACACCGCCCCTCCATTGAGGGTAAAGACATAACCCGACATGGACTTGGAATCGTCCTTATCACTCTGGAAGCCGGAATCAGCAAAGGCCTCCAACCTGAGGTCTTTTCCGCCGTAAACCAAGAACATCTCCTTAGTCCTTCTTAGGTACTTGAGAATGTTCTTTACTGCTATCCAGTGTTTCTCCCCTGGGTCTGACTGATACCGGCTTACCACGCTCAGTGCGTAAGCTACATCTGGTCTGGTGCACAACATCGCATACATTATAGAGCCTACCGCAGAAGCGTAGGGTATAATAGACATGCGTTCCCTTTCCAAATCAGTCTTGGGAGACATCTCTTTGGAGAGGGTGATTCCGTGACAAGCCGGTAGATTACCGCGCTTAGAATCTTCCATACTGAATCTTTTCAGTACAGTGTCGATATACCTGGACTGCGAAAGTCCCAACATCCTCTTGGATCTATCACGATAGATCTGGATCCCCAGAATGTAAGAGGCATCACCCAGGTCTTTCATAGAGAACCTGTGTGACAAGAATCCTTTGACAGATTGTAGCATAGGAATGTCATTTCCTATCAATAGAATGTCATCTACGTACAAGACGAGGAATACGACACTTCTGGCTACAACTTTACTATATATGCACGGTTCATCTGGATTTTTGATAAAGTCATATTCTTTGACTGTCTCATCAAAACAGATGTTCCAACTCCGCGATGCCTGCTTTAGTCCATAAATGGACTTAAGCAGCTTGCATACTTTCCCGCTGCTCCCACTCTGATTGAAACCCTCTGGCTGATCCATATAGACGCATTCTTCTAAATTTCCATTCAGAAAAGCCGTCTTTACGTCCATCTGCCAGATTTCATAATCATGGAAGGCAGCAATAGCAAGAAGGACCCGAATGGATTTGAGCATAGCCACTGGAGAAAAAGTTTCGTCATAGTCTAAACCAGGTCTTTGACAAAAACCCTTTGCAACAAGTCTAGCCTTATAGGTTTCCACCTGTCCATCTACACCAATCTTTTTCTTGAAGATCCATTTGCATCCTATGGGTTTTACCCCATCTGGAGCAAAGTCCAAAGTCCATACTTTGTTGGTGTACATGGACTCCATTTCGGTCCGCATTGCATCTATCCATCGTACCGAGTCGCCGCTCTGGATGGCCTGCTGGAAGTCAGTAGGTTCATCATCATCTATGATGCAATCCTCTCTATCCCCATCTATGAGAAAACCGTAGTATCTCTCAGGCGGATGAGACGGCCTACTACTCCTGCGGAGGGGTACGGGAATGTCCTGTACTTCTTGAACTTCTGGTTCTACCAAACTTTCAGTAGCAGTTTGTGTTTCTGGAATTTCTTCCAGTTCTACTACGCTCCCACTCTTCTGATTTTCTAAAAATTCAGTTTCTAAGAAGCGGGCATGACGAGAAACAAAAACCTTTTGTTCCTCTGCGTAATAGAAAAAATATCCCACAGAGTTCTTTGGATATCCCACAAACTTACACTCTACTGAGCGTGCCTCGAGCTTGTCCGGATGCTGTTTTTTTTACAAAAGCTGGACATCCCCATGTCTTCAGGTACTGAAGATAGGGTTTCTTCCCACTCCATATATGATATGGTGTGGTAGGCACAGTTTTGGTTGGAACTCTGTTCAAAAGATATGTCGCTGATTCTAGCGCATAACCCCAAAAAGATCGCGGTAACTCAGCATTACTCATCATGGATCGTACCATATCCAATAGGGTTCGATTCCGTCTTTCCGATACACCGTTGTGCTGTGGAGTGTATGGAGGAGTAAGCTGAGAGAGAATTCCTTTCTCTTTTAGGTAACCTAGGAACTCAGCACTTAAGTATTCTCCACCTCGATCAGATCTCAGTGTCTTAATACTTTTGCCTGTTTGGTTTTCCGCTTCACTCTTGTATTCCTGGAATTTCTCAAAGGCCTCGGATTTATGCTTCATTAAGAAGACATGTCCAAACCTAGAGAAATCATCTGTAAAAGTAATGAAGTAGGAATAACCACTTCTCGCATGTGTAGACATTGGACCACATACATCGCTGTGTATGAGTCCTAAGAGCTCGCTCGCTCTTACTCCTTGTCCAGTAAATGGAGTCTTTGTCATCTTTCCTTTGAGACAAGATTGACAAGTGTCATAAGTTTGATATTTGAACGAGTCCAAATATCCTTCTCTATGCAACTTAGTCAATCTTCTCTCATTGATATGACCCAGTCTACAATGCCATAAGAAAGCTTTATTTAAATCTGGAGACTTTCTTTTTAGTGTGTTCTGGACATTGAAAATTTGGAGTTGGTTTAAAACATATATACCGTTATTTAGTGTACCGGACCCAATCAAACCATGATTAAGGTGGATGTTGACAACATCTCTTACAAACGTGAAATCATAACCTTTATTTGATAACAAGGAAACTGATATGATATTACACGTTAAGCTTGGTACAAAATAACAGTTATGTAAAACCAAAATGTGTCCACTCGTCAATCCTAGGTGATAATCCCCGACGGACGCAGCTCCCACGCTAGCTCCGTTAGCAACCTTTAGGGTCATATCACCTTCCTTCAGCACTCTACGGTTTCTCAATGCCTTCAATGAATTGCAAATATGAGATCCTGATCCGGTATCCAATACCCAGGAAGTAGAGTTGATCGACAGACAATTCTCAATTACAAACACACCTGAAGTCGAAGCCACAGCTTGCTTCGGTTCCTGGTTCTTGGCGTTCCACGCCTTGCAATCCTTCTTCCAGTGCCCTTTCCTGTGACAATGGAAGCACTCATCCTGGCCAACTACCGGTACTGCAAACTTTTTCTTTCCCTTCCCTCCCACCTTACTTACACCTCCTCTAGGTCTGGGTGCGGCCTTCTTCTTCCTTCCTTTGGCCCTAGCCTTGGACCCGGAAGAAGATGAACCGCCAACAAACATAGCGGGTGTTTCCCTTGCTTTCTGCAAGGTGCCCTCTGCACTCCTTAACATGTTCAGGAGTTCCGGAAGTTCAACTTCTTTTCTTTGAATGTTGAAGTTCAGGATAAACTGGGCATAGGTGGAAGGAAGGGACTGGAGAATAAGGTCTGTATAGAGCTCATTATCCAAAGTCGTCCCAAGGTCTGCGAGCTCTTCTATATAGCCGATCATCTTTAGGACATGTTCTCCTACTGATGACCCGACAGCCAACCTCGCTCGAAAGAAGTTCTTTGAGGTCTCGTATCTTGCTATACGAGATTGCTCTCCATTAAGTTCCTTTGTATGGAGAAATATGGCGTCTAGTTCCATATCCTCGTGCCTCCTCTGATGTTCATTGTTCATCGAGGCAAGCACGATGCACTTGGCTTTCGCGCAATCTAAACCCAGGTTTTGCGGATTTCCTTATCCGCATTGCTGGATTTGGGACCAGGGACAGCAGGTGCCGTAGCGGTGAGGACGTACCCCAATTTTTCATAGGTCAAAGCCATTTTGACATTCCGCAGCCAATCTTTATAGTTTGGCCCTGTCAGTATATTTTTCTCTAAAAGTAACTTAAGTCCAGTCATTTTCAGGGTCGCTGCAATTAGGAGAGAGAGAAGAAAACTCTTTAGCATGATGCTCTTGCAAGTTTAGAGTGGTTTTTAGTTTATCTAAACTGGATGGCTCCTACTGTTTCTCGAATCCTTCCTCAAACCATAAAAGAAGAATTAGCCAGGACTATTCTCACTGTACAATACTTGCTTAACCGTTCAGCCAGGCCAGTGTCGATACTTCGAGGGAGGTTTTCCAACGCTTTCGCGAAGTTCCTTAATTAAATAACCTCTTTTCTCTTGGGGTGTAACCCCACTGACACTTTTCTGGACACCTACTTGGTTTATAGCATTGATCGTTAAGTGACGAATATCCTGATAAGTAGCATATACTCACAGTAGGATCGGGATCCAAATATCATCGTATGATAATGTTGAAGGAATTCTACCAACATTCATCAAACTCCAAATGGTATGCATCTCTTTGCAAATTTCAGTTTCTTTAGAAATTCCCGATATAAGTTTTTTTGCCCCATGCTCTTATGACCTTGACGTATGCCAACAAATCATAAGTCACATGTCAAGTTCTGCCCATCATTATCTTGTTAATTTGAACCCACCCGTATATACCCTTGACGTAAGCCAACAGGGTAATGCGACTGTCCCAAACCAACATATCTATCTATGCAACAAATGAATACCCCAGCAGCTACCAAACACTATGCCTTGACGTAAGCCAACAAGCATAGCTTGAATACTACTGACCATCCATAAGAAATGACGGAGGGCTACGACTGGTTTTGGCGAAACCGTGAACGTAGTGAACTTGATATAACCGAAGGAACCTGATAGCTTTTAAAAGGAGTGGTTAAGTCTCCGCATTTAAAAATATCTGTTTTTTAAAATTAACCGAGTGGTTTCTTTTAAATTGTTCCAACGATTACAACTTTGGTTTATTTTCATTGCATTATAGACATTGCGTCCCATCATTAACCTATCATTGAAGAAAACAACGAAAATACAACGTCCTCTTATGCCATCCGCATTCGCCACGGGGTCCCGTCATTACCCGTTAGGTTACTTAACTAACGACAGAGCGGGGGCTCGAGACATTGATTCATATTTCTTATCGCATATGACATATAGCATACCTGTATACCTACATGCTTACACATATTCCTTCACATACTTACATGCTAGTTACATGTATACCTATAGAGTATTGTACCATTAGTGATAGGTACATACACACTAATGATATAGTTACTTGTATACTTTGCATACATACTTCACTTATACCTGGAGGGTTTATCACATCATTACTAATAGGTAGATACCTATATCTTGCTATATCTTTATGTTTACACATATATCTAGATATAGCTACATATTTACATTTACTTGATGTTATTTAGAATTGGAGAAATTAGGAACCGCGTGATATCTTATATTAACTTGTTGCAGTTAATTAGCGGCTTTTCGTTTATATGCTTACATTACAGTTTTTTGTTGCGTATATTATATTCATGGATTTTCGCATTGAGATATGGATTTTTCATGATGTTTTCTGGATTTGGGGACCGTGGTAGTTTCATGAAATTATGCATTATTTGAAAAATCCGGTTTCCCTTGATATGATATTTCATCACCCACCATGAGTTTTATCGGTTGTGAAATATATACCCTACGCGAGGAAAGGAGGGGTCCGTGTGCGGGTACATGGTGGGGGTCGGAGGTACCCCGGGGCAAGAATCTCAGTGAGGAGATGAGTTAGTGGGGGAACCATACCATCCGGTGACATTACCAATGATTCGACGGTTATCGTGGGGATACCGACGGTAGTCATGTGTAAGTCGATGTACAACACCCCAATACTTGTGGGGAGGCGGAATTTTCAAAAACGAACTTGTTTAGTGAACAAACATCGACTAACCGCTTGAATCGAAGCTAAACGATAACTAACTTAAAACATAGAGTTTCTATGCTACTATGTTTAGGGATTATACCTAACGAATCGTGTCCTTCGTCTTTGCGAACTCCACCTCCTCCTCGGCCTTCTCGAAGTAGTAGACGATCCACCCGAGAGCTTTACTCCAAGCTTAGCCTCTAAACTTGAGGCAACTAAACTTCTCTAAGTGCTAATCAAAGAAGCTAGGTGAAATACAGAGAGGGTTATGGATTAAGTAGTCTAACTAATCCTTGTACTCAACACATGAGAGGGGAGGATTAGGATTTGAAGAGGGAGAGCTTGAGGAGAGAGAAGGTGAGGATAATAATGAAGTGAGAATAATGAGTTATGATAATATATATCAAGCATTTCTTTTATCAAGAAAAGAATAAGAAATGAATTTAGCAACCATGCTTGATAATATCTAGTGATGATTCACTCCATGAGTCATTAAGCATTTATCATGCATTAATGAGATGGATGAATCATCCATATGACTCACTAATCACATTCATTGCATATGCCACCTAAACCTCCTTAGTCACCACCTTCTAGAAGCTTCTCGCGCAATTACGAGAACGCCCCTCCTTTCCGCAAAAATAAGGAAAAACTTTAGACTGTATAAATCCAATAACCGGATACCAGTAACTGGCTTAAACCAAAGCCGACTGGTAAAAACTTTCCGAAAGTCGTACGCGCGTAAACTCACGTATGCGTCCGAACCCTTGTCGTAAAACCATACGACCTCTATATCGTTTCGCCTGGAGTAGGGAAACTCTCTGTGTCGGACTCTAGAGACTCGACTACTACGCTGGCAGTGGGTTTAACCACAGACCGCAAGCGGCACTAGCTGTACGTAACGGTCCCCAGGTAGATGTCGATAAGAAGGCCGATGAGGGAACCCATCCAAACTCCTACTGAGTCTGATGTGACAATCTCTATACAGTCCGGTCCGTTCGTCCAAGACTATCGCATATCGGGCCTGGGGGGCGGCAAGTGTCAGTCCCCTAATAGCGGTATAAGTCGTGTCGGAGGGAAGCCCATTACACCCTGAGAAACTACTGGAACCTACCAGCAAATCTCGCTTGCCCTGGCCAGGGACTTTGCGTAATGGCTCTTTGACACAGCGCTATATCAACTCCCAATACCGGGAGAGACGAATCCTGTCTAACCGCCATTGCCTCCAAGTGCTCGGGACTGCACCCAACTGCTACCTGTTTGCACGACTCCTTTGAGCCGTGGTAGGGTAGCAATCTAAGAACAGCGGGACACACTCGAGGCGAAGTAGCAGTGTCAAGTCTGCGGACTATGCTGTACGCATGTCACCTGGGAACTGTTCACTGACGACTGGTATAAAACCAACCAACAGTTCCCTGTGAGTCCTGTCCGGTGTACCCGTAACCTAACGAGCACCTGTATACTATCTCCAGTACGACGTACTAACGGCTGTGGGACAGACCATCTCCCCAACTGGGATGAGAAGCGTACACACTAGTCTACTCCGGAGTATCGATGCTCTGTCTCGATAATCCAACGACTAGGGACCTGAATAAGGATGTTCTTATAGACTACTCAGCCCCCACTAGTGAGACTGCCATCACAACGCTGGTAGTCAAGCAAGATCCTAAGAGCTCTATCAATACGTATACTCACATATTAAGATAGAAAAAACCGAGTAGCATACTACCATGTTTAGCAAGACTGTTATATACATGTGAATATCCCAAGCTTCCATTAAGTAATATACAAACTAGTATGATACAGTAATGGCCTTCTAGGGCATAAACACTAACATCATGTACGTATTGATACGTCGAGAGTCGAGGGTCAGAGCTAGGCACTCGAGTTTTCGGTATAGCGTATGATACCTACCTATCAGGGTGCCAGTCGTGGTGACAGCATCTGATAGATCAGCATTTCTGTGTCGATGCTTGACACATTGTTTTCATGATATTTCACTCCTTGTATATATAACAGTGTAATGGGACGCTATTATATATATATATATATTAGTGGAATGAGACGCTAATATATATGTACACATATAAATTCATATACATCATCATATTTATTCATGCAAATTTACTTAGGATATTAGAGATTTACTTGATATTAGATTTGGGATATATGAGATTTATTTGAGATTTGATACGGGATATATATATATATATATATATATGAGATTGCTGATTTTGTACATTCATGATATATGAGATTTATTCGATTTTGTACATTCAGTATTTGTGAGACTTATATGATATAAGAGCCAATTTGGGGGCTGACTTGAGGAATTGGGATTTAGATTGTCTTGATGGATTTTGATCCTACCACGATGTCAGGATTCCATGGAAATGACATGTTTCATTCCATACTCCACATTTATTGTTTATGCAGTGCTTCATGTATTAGTTGTACCTGATAGAGTACCATTCATGACTGTTGCATTTACATACCTTTATTTATATGCATTGCTTCATGTGTTAGTTGTACCTGCTAGCGTACCTTTCATGACTGTTGCATATATACCTTTTCATATCATTATTGCATGATTATTGCATACCGATTGTCATATTATTGCTTCATGTATTTGTAGTAACCATTAGTATACTTTTCATGATTATTGCATTCTTATGACCTTTTATTGCTATTAATTGCATATGTTAGATTCGCGTTGTACGTGCATACTTGCGATTACCTGCATATGTTATTTACTATTCAAGAGTTGGCAACTCACCCCCGTTGTCCCACAGTTGTTTTGCAGGATTGTTCCCAGAGTAGTCGAGGCAGGTTATTCATCTATCTTATCATCTTTTGCTACGGATACCGCATCAGCTCCTAGTGTGCACTTTTCTTTAGGTGGGTTTTGTGGTTATTCGTTGTTGTATTGTATATTCGGTGTATCCTTGTACTTTCCATCTACTATTTTCTTGTTGACTTAAAAACTTGGTGAGGACGATATTGTATATTATTTTATGACTTGGTGTTCTTTTATACAGTTTCCTTTTATTCGTCTTTTATTTCTTCGCTACGGCGTCGTATATCTGTTGTGGTGCTTGTTTTCCGCCTTTGGGCGTGTATTTGCTCCCGTTTGGGGATGCTTTACTTATATTTATGTTGTACCCATTTTTGGGGCTAGTTTTTACAAAGGAGGTGCTGCCAAAAATTTTAAAGGGAATAAAGTTGGACTTTTAAAGAATTTGGGTTGAGATTTCAAAGGCTTTTAAAAATTGTTCTTAATTCTTACTACTTTTGATGGTTTAGATTGCTGGGTTTTTGGCTTACTTAAATTGCGTCACGCCTGTAGACGTTGCTTAGTTTAAGGGCCGTCACGTGCCAATTTCGAGTCGTGACACGAGAACTCCTAAATGGATATGTACCTATCGTCAGATAGCAGTTCTCAGGTGACACTAGTACAGGTTAGTCTGTAGACCCGAGATCGTCAGAGTGTCTTGTGTGATTCCCACTGTGGTTGATTTCCTCCCACCACGGCTCTACTGAGGCGTGCAAACATGTGGATTTTGGGTACAGTCCTGAATCATATGGAGACGGTGAGCGATTGGAAGGGTTTCGTCTCTCCCGGTATAAGGAGTTGATGTCGTGCTATGCATGATTGGCCATAACAGCTGTAACATTTTGGAAAATTATAAATATTAATTTATAATTTTAAATATGAATTTAAAGAGAGTTTGCAAGTATATCACCTACGATTTTGGTATCGGAATTTTATCTGTAAAATTGTAATTATTTTGGTAAATATGAAGAAAAGTGTGTGATATAATAAATATGATATTTTAATTATTTTAACATGATATTCTATTATTCATTAAGTTAATGACATTTAAGTGATATATTTATCATTTCACATCTTTTATGTTACATGAGTTTAAATTTTAAAATGGATTTAAATTATAACATAAAATGTTATGATAAATTGATAATTCTTTTATGATTGTTATAATTTAACATAGGTTACACCCTCACAAACACCACACCCTCATGCATGCTCAACTTCCTACACCTCCTCCTTCTCTTTACACCTCCACCTTGCATGAAGTCACCATTCCTCCTCTTGATGACACCTCTTCTTTCCTCCATGCCAACTCCTCATTTCTCTACAATAAATCCTCACCCCATTTACACATACTCTTTTATCCTTTCTTAAACTGAAACAATACACTCTTCAGCCCCAAAAACCAAAAATATTTCTAAGTGTTCATACCAAAAGAAAAAGAGCAATGAATTCCTTCATCAAGTGTGCACTTCTCCAAATTTATGAGACTACAAACCATAGATGCTCCCACATACCATCCTTGAGCTGGTGTTCCTTTGTGAATCATTTACATAGGTATATTACTTCCTTTCTTTTCAAATATCAATTCTGTTCCATATCTGTTTTTATGTGCAGTGATATAAAAACAGTGTATTTTGTGATAATTAGCCGACAGATATTGAATCTGGAACCACTAGGTGTAATCACTAGAAAATCCAGCAAGACCAAAAGTATAATGAGACTACTAGGAGGCATCACTTAAAACACGAACCCTAAATTCCACACTTGATCCGGCGAGATCACCTCCAAGTCCGGCGACGCCGGCCCCCTTGTGTCCTTTTGTGTTGGTTTTCCTTCTGTGGCCTATTTTGGGTAGATTATGGTCTCTAGTATTGTTTGTTTTGTCTAAATATTTACACCGTAAAATCTGGCAACGTTTTAGTAATGGTTTATCAAAATTCAGATATTTACGATATGGAATTTTCGTATTTTTAGCTGCTGCTGAACCGTTAACGTTTATACGTTAACGACAGATATATATTGTTGTTTTTAGGTTAAGTATACTGTAGGTTCTAACCTACGGATGCCTAACTCGTTGTTTTGGTTTTTGATATGATATTTACGCCGATATTTCATAAATATGATTATAGGTACCGTTGCGAGGATTTCCGAGACGGAGTTGGCGGATATAGAAGCGTGGATTTCAGCAAGCTTATGAAGTTGGTGAGTAGATTTACATCGACTGGGAAAGTCGGGTGGATGGCGTATAGCACCCCCGCAACCTTATAAATAGTATTATGATATCTAGTTAGTTTAGTATTTATTCAAGATATTGATATAGTATCGCATCTAGTATGTCCTTCATTTGCATATAGTTTCATACATAGTTTTAAATGAAATACGTACGTGGTGTTAGATCCGTACTATATAGATATGGTTTGATGGATTGGTACGAGGAATCATGCCGTACTTGAGATGATACAGATACGGTGGTACGATGAGCTATTATATAAGAGAGTATATGTATTGGAAGTGGTGAGATTCGTATGCCGAATAACGGCCAAGTTTTTCCTTTAGACTCGTAGAGTTAGATTATATTCTGTTTTAGGATGTAATACTTGTATGATCTATATTCTTTTAAAAACTATGATTCGTTTCTCTTTTATATGATAAAAACAAGGATGCGGTGCCAATTTCCAAAACGAATATCGATTTTAACCTAAGACAGCTTCCTTATCTCAAAACTAACATTTCGTTCCCTTTTCAAAGATAATGATATAGCTCATAGAAAGTAATTACAGTTATCAGTTACGCTTAGATTTACTTTACATTTTCGCTTTATATGTATCGATGTTATATGTTTCCGTAATACGAACACTCTGATAGAACACTGCACAACTACCAATGAGTATTATACTGCACAAACACATATACCTATGTTACACTACACCTCATTAGTACTGCCATGTCACTGTAGGACCGTTATGATATATTGCATATGTAGATATCAATATGAGTAGGCTATTACACTTATAGAACACTTGCATAAATACTAATGATTGCCATGCTGCACGAGCACAGACGCGTATGCTACACTACACATCATTAGTAGTGCCATGATACAGTAGGATTGACATCATTATGCCTATATAATTTAATTAAGCAGTCTTTCTTTATTTCCTGTTGTAAATTACGAATATCAGTACTATTGATGTTATATTTGATTCTTATGGATTTTCTGGATATTTTACTCATGATGATATATATCGGTGGTATGGGACGCTGTTATATATGTATATATATATAATATATCATCAGAATGGTCTATGTAAGTATTCTCATTCTTTACTTGATATTTCTGGATATGATGAGTTGGAGTCCACCATGAGTTTTATGTTTTCTGAGTTTTTATTCCGAACCGAGTGGGGTAGCTATACGGTTTTGGATTTGTGACTTATCCGTACTAAATGGGGGAGCTATACAACGGGATACATGGTGGACCCGGTTTGAGGCCGAGGGGCAGGATAGTCGTATTATAGGTGGGGAGCCTAACGAGGATACTTGAAACCGGAGATAGAGATGAGCACGGCAGTAATCCAGGGGATACTGACCGGGGTTCGATTAGGCACGACGGATATCCAGGGGATACCGACCGGGGCCAGGGATATCGGGTGGCGATCATCTGTTGAGATGGTGTTAACGGTATCTGCATTTACGTGTCGGTGATGGATACGAGAGATTTGAGCATTTGCGTGTCGGTGATGGACACGAGAGATTTCTGATTTCGGGTGTCGATGTTGGACATCCATATATATATTGATATTTTGCTATCATGAGGTACACAGTTATATCATAGTCTTAGTAGCCGACCAGGACTGATCCGAGGGACAGTACCCGCTTACCTTTTTACAAGTAGTTGCATATAAAAAGGATTTCAAAAATCGAGCTATAGCCTCATTATTTTGACGTGTCTGAGATGACACTGAAATCTTTTAAATTATAAATCTCTTAACACTATTTATTAAAATAGCAGGACGTATATCTTTAAAAAGATATCTATTATATTTCATATTATCACGTCTGCTTTATGCCGAGACATATCTATTCCATGACTATTTTAAAGGAGAGGTTTATATATACATATTTTCGGTTACAATGGGCTTAAACCTAGATATAGGTTATTTGCATTGAGATATTCTACTTGGGATTGCATGATAGTCAGTGTTGCATTATGATATATATGCATATCATATGGTATATTATACATATTATGATAGTACTATATTTATGACCTAGGTATCGTCGTGCATTTCGATTTCTATCTTTTGATGTACTTCTATTCACTGAGTTGGCAACTCATCCCCGTTGTGCTACAGTTTCTTGCAGGTTTTACCGCTTGGATTATCAGCGGCATGGGCACACATTCCTTTCGGTGATTGATTGGTAAGTGGGTTGCTATTGTATCGTACTCACACTTGGTTATTCATATATTCTTGTATCTAGTGAAAACTCCATCAACTTAGAAATGGTATATTGTGGACTTAGAAGCGAGACTTAGAGTTTGTGTGTTGTGATATCACACCCATTGGAGTCGACCATTTTAGATGGTTGATTTTGTTTCGCTTTCCTTTTCTTTGCCATTGTGCGTCGTATATTGTGTGCTTGGTTGCTCCATTGTTTTGGCGTGGAAGTTTGCTCCCGTTGGGATGCTATTTATATTATTATGCTGTATTGGGTTTTATTTTGAAATTTACAAAGGAGGTGCTGCCGAATTTCAAATGACATAAATATTCTTTAAACATACTCAGTGAAAATCAAATGGTTATTTTAAATCGATTCTTTATGATGATTATTTAAACTTCACCTCCAATGTTTTCAAAAAGGTTTAGATTCCGGGTTTTGGCTTACCTGAACCACGTTGACGTCTTTAGATGTCACATAATTTAAGTGCCGGTCACGTGGCACATTTGGGTCGTGACAACAGCAAATCCCTGGCCAGGGTTATCGAGATTTACTGATAAGTGTTATCAGTAGTTTCTCGAACCGTTATGAGCCATATATCGGCATGACTTGTCAAGTTACTGGGGTCTGACGTTTGCCACCCCTAGACTTCACATGCAACGTATCAGATGAAGAGACCGGACTGTACGGTAAGTGTTGCTTATAGGCTCTTAGGGTTGGGATGGGTTCGCTCGTCGATCACCTCTTTTTCGTCATAACCTGGGTAGCCGTTACGCACAGCTAGTGCCGCTGACGTGCTTATTGTAAACCCACTGCCAGCGTATTATCGAGTCTTTAGAGTCCCACAAAGAGAGATCCCTGGTTCAGGCGAAAGATGTAGAGGCCGTAAGTTGTTACGGAAGGGTTTCGATCATGTTCGTTTAATGGTTACAGGAATAATGATCGGAAGGTTAGTACCGGTGGGCTTTGGTTTAAGCCGCATGCCGGTATTATATTATTGGATTATTTGTATTCGTATTTTTCAGAATTCGGATACGGGTATACTTATTGCTGGGTTCCCTAGCACAACAGTGGGATTTCGGGCGGCATCTTCCATGCTAAATCAAAAAATTTCCATGCCAAAGGACCCAAAACTATGGATGTTTAACTAGAGAATCATACGAAAAGAAATTGTAAACAACTTTAAAACTAAGTGAATGCGAAATACAACCTTTGTAAACCTGTTCTTCACTTCTAAAGCTCCATGTAGTAGTCCCTTCGCTGCGGTCATCGAACTCCCGGACTCAAGTGAGGGTTCACATGAAGAAATGAACGGACTTGCTCGATGCCTTCGAAGCCGAAGATGATCTACGTCGAGGAGACTCAAGCTCATGCTGCCTCTTCACTAATTGTGTAGATTAGTGAAGCAAACACCCTAAACTAAATGGCTAATAGTAGAGGATGATGAAGTAGGAATTTTACTCACTTTAGGTTTAATTTTCTCACATAGTTCATCACTTTATCATGAGGCTAGAAAGCTTCAATGAGAGGAAGAAAAAGATGAAGTTGTGATGAACTAAAGAATGAACTCATGAGGTTAGAAATGCAACCATGGTGAAATAATATCATGGCTAACTCATGTAGAGAATAAACCATAGCATAGGGTTAAGGTTTGGGTTAATAAATATCTTAAGTTAGACAAAAGAGTGGACTTGGTATATGATAATCCATAAGCTTCATCCAAACTTAAACCATGACAAATTCTCACTAATTTGTTTAACTTAATAATAAATATGAAACCCTAACTTTAACCTAGCATGGTGTGAGTCTCATACATCCATGTTGCATGTGTAACCTAGCATGACACAACAATATATATCACATATATATTTTATATACAAAAGAAAATAATATAATTAACATATATTACATATATGTCAATGTATTATCAAGTGAGAAAAATGAATACTTAAGTGAGCTAATATTAGTTAATGTAATGTAATATATCAAATATATAATTATACATTAAATTATTAAATCAACACTTGATTTAATAATCCGGCTATATCACATATAACCGACTAATATCAAATGTATCATTTTATCGAATCAACACTTGATCCGATAACCCGGCAATATCATATATAACCTATCGATACATATATCGCGAGAATAGAATGCGGTATCACATATGCGCATTAATCTCGGTCCCGCACATATCACATATGTGCTCATACTCTGTATCGCATGAACCAGGAAATCTCTGTGTAGGACTCTAAAGACTTTTCAATACGCTGGCAGTAGATGATGATCATATCAAATACCCACAAGCCGTCAACGGTCTGCTGAACGTAACGGTCATCCGGGTATTGAGCGATCAGAAAAAGCAAGCATTCTCACACTCCTGTGAATCAAATCAGTAACACTACCATACAGTCCGGTCTCTTCTTCTGATATGTCACATATGCAGCCTGGGGTGGTAAACGTCAGACCCCAATAACCGGATAAGTCGTGTCGATATGTGGCTCATAACGAGTCGAGAAACTACTGATAACACTTACTAGTAAATCTCATAGCAGCCCTGGCCAGGGACTTCCTGTTATAGCCAATCGAGCACAGCGCAACATCAACCCCCAATACCGGGAGAGACAAAATCCCCTCCTATCGCTCATTGCCTCCATATGACTCGGGACTGTACCCAAAAACCACCATTTTGCACGTTCTCTTGAACGTGGTAAGGTGAAAATCAAAGCACGTTCTCTATGACGATCTCAGGTCGACAGACTAACCTGTACCAATGTCACCAGAGAACTGCCATCTGATGTCAGGTATAATACCATCTAGGAGTTCTCGCCGAGTCCGTCCAGTGTACCCAGTCTCTACTGAGTACCCATACTATCCTTGATGTCAAACACCAATGGATGTGGGATCATCCATCGCCCATCATATGGGTCAAGATACGTATACGCTAGTCTACTCTGGAATATCGATTCCCCGTCTCGATACTCCCACGACTAGGAACAATTGTAGGATGTACTTACCAACTACCCTGGCCCCACTAGTATGATCTGCATCATAGTCCCGGTAGTCTAGAACCCATCCTAAGGGCTTTACCAACATGTCACAGAGAGACTGTCACGACCCAAAATTGGCCCGTGACGGCCCTAATACTACGCAACGCCTAAAGACGTAACGCAGTAAAAGAAAGCCAAAACCCAGAAATCTAAACCATAAAAATACGGAAAAGATAATATAAGTATTTGAAACATTTGAAATCGCAACCCAAATTCTTTAAAAGTCCTACTTTCTTTCTTTAAAATTTTAGCAACACCCCCTTTTTTGTAAAAACTAGCCAAGATGAATACAACACAAAAATATAACGCCGTAGCGAAGAAATAAAGACAATAGAGAGAAAGCTGTATATAAAAGACAACAACCCACAAATAATATACATTATCGTCCTCACCAAGTCTCTAAGTCAACAACATAATAGTAGATGGAGAGTACAAGATACAACGAATGTACAATATGAAATACAGATAATCATCTAACCCACCTAAGCAAAATAGTACTGTGAGCTGATGCGGTATCTGTAGCAAAAGATGATAGATGGATACTGAATAGCCTGCCTCGACTACTCTGGGGAACAACCTGAAACACCTGTGGCACAACGGGGGTGAGTTGCCAACTCGTGAATAGTAGATAACATATGCAGGTAATCGCAGGAATGTACGTACAGCATGAATCTAAGATATGCGATTACAGTAATAACATGTCATGTGAATGCCGAATAATGGAAAGTACACTAGCAGGTACTATCAATATGTGAAGCAATAGTAACATGACAATAGTATGCAATAACCATGCAATAGGGATATGAGAATGTAAATATGCAACTATCATAAGGGTACACTAACAGGTACTACCAATATATGAAACTGTGCATAAAATAGATAAGTGTGAGGTATAGAGTGGAATATGTCATTTCCACGGAAACATGACATCGTGGCAGGATCACAATCCATCAAGACACTCAAATCCACAATTCCTCAAATCATCCCCCAAATTGGGCTCTCACATCATATAAGTCTCACATCACCTCAATGTACAATATCGAATAGCTCTCCTATATTTCGAATGTACAAATCAACAATCTCTTTCATATCCAATATCCAATCTCAATGAATCACCTATATCCCAAGTCGAATCTCAAGTAAGTTTCTAACATCCTAAATAAATATATATGCAGAAATAAATATGATGAGGTCAATACACATATATTAGCGTCCCATTCCACTAATATTGGTGTAAGGGTATATATAACAATGGCTAAATCCCCTGTTATATATACAAAGGTATTAAAGAAATATCATGAAAACAATGTGCCAAGCATCGACACAGAAATCCTGATAGGTACGTATCATACGCTATCCCGAAAGCATGAGTGCCTAGCTCTGACCCTCGCCTTTCGACGTATGCATACGTGCATGACTCCCAACGGTGTCACCATGACCCCTGCCGAGTCATCAGTACTGTCACCGGTAGGTACTAGCCCGCCTCCAGGCTCAATCGGCAAAATCCATCGATCTTCTTACCGAGGGGAACCATACCGGGCCCCACCATGTACCCTCTACGGCCTCGACACCTCCTCGTAGGGGTATATATATAATCAGCACCGATAAAACCCATGGTGGATGCGCAAATATCATATCAAGGAAACCGGGTTTTTCAATGTATGCATAATTTCATGAACTCCCGCGGTTCCCAAATCCAGAAAACATCATGTAAAATCCAAATAATAATGCGCAATCCAGGAATAAATATATACGATATATCTGAAATGCGGGCATATAACAGAGATTATGTAGCTGAAACCAGATATATGCGAAACCAATAAGGTACTGCTAAGTAACATCAGTAAAGGTAAATATATGACTGCAACTGAATATGTGTGTAACATACAGGTGTAGCAATGTATAGGTATCTACCTATAAGAACTGATGTCGTATACCCCCCAGGGTATAAGCAAAACATGTAGGATATCCTCCTGGTATAAGTAAAATATGTACAAGGTATACTTGTAGCTGTATCGCAAGGTGTAGCTGTACCTATCACTAAAGGTATGATACACTATAGGTATACCGATAAGCTGGATGTCATGTGTGATAAGCAATAGTATCTATAATGGTTAGTGTGTGACATAGCAATTATTGACGGTGTGTGTGTAGCATACAATCCGTGCTCGTGCAACATGAACCGTCAATAATGTGTGCAGTGCCCTACGGCTACTAGTCACAGTACAACTATATCTAAGTAAAATAGGGTAAAGGCGCAATTCTAACAATGACGTAGAATATGCGACAAGTATTGAATCCTAGCCCAGACGCATAACGCCATGCGGGCGATTCCCCTATAGATGTTAAATCTACTCACCTACGCTCCATGCTAGGTGAATCCTACCATCTGTTTCCCCCTGTAGCAGTGCCCGTAGTCCCTGCCTGCAAATCTGCAAATAAGACATGGAAATCATATATAAGCCAAATATTCCGCAAAACGCGATATCGAACCAAAACGAGAAACTCGCATCGCGAACTAAACGCGCGTGTGCACGATACGCTAAAACGTGTGTGTACGCGTCTAAAACTACCGCGATACGCTGGATCACAGAACCCACTCACGTATCGCGCGTATCGCGCAAACACAACGGACATGCAAAACGATATTTGATCCCAGATTGTCCTACATGTCGAATCTTACAAAACTAGACATGCCAAAACACAAAAATACACTGCAGACAACCCTACCCAAAACCCCAACACCCAACACCCTAACCTGGCCGCAAATTACGGCCAATATGATTAAATCTGCGGCCATGTTTGGGAGAGAGGGGTTCGTGTTTTGGTGGTGTTGTCTAAACCTAGTGAGCATGCTCCAGTATTATCAAATTTATCCTGAAAGGTCCAGGCCAATAGCAGATTACAAAATGCCACACATATCGCTTAAAAACACCAATTTGCACTAAACACAAACCCTATTGTATTTTAGTGAAATCTGGGTTAATTCTCAGTTGAAGTGGCCCTAACAACACTTAAATAAGTAGGGTTTACCAACACAATCACCACTTATCCAAAAGTCCACACAAAACACCCTAATTAGCATTAAACTAGCTAATTTAACACTAATCGAAGCTAATTAACACACAAGCTAAGCAAACTAGGGAAAGGGTTCAGAAATATACCCTAAGAACCCTAGAGAGCAGGTGAAGAAGTGGAGAAGAGCTGTTGTAGGTTGCTGGAGCTCCTGCTACTACTGTTGCTCCCTGCTGCTCCTGCTGCTGCTGATGATGGTGGTGGTGGTGTTGTTGCTGATGATGATGATGCTGGAGCTGCTGCTGCCTCTGCTGCAGGTGAGTGTGTGTGTGTTTTTGAGAGTGAGGGAATGTGAGGGAAATGAGAGTGAGAGTGAGAAATGAGAGAAACAATTCAACCCCCCCTTCGCACTCTCTCTCACTTCATCAAAAAAGCATGGCACAAGCCATGTTGTCCCATGCCCTCTCTCTCCCAAAGTCAACAATTGAACCATTTTTAAAATCCTTTTTCATTTTTATTAAAACCCTTTTTCATTATAACAACCATACGCATTATTAAACCCAAAAGCACCTAAACAATATTTAAAACAAGCTCAAAGGAAAATGGTTAGCTAACCATGATTGCTAATCATGATTAACCTCCCAACTAGCACCCTAGTTAACTTGCACAAGTGTGTGTGTGCCTAGGAAAATTCTAATAAAATACTCATAAAATAGTGTAAAATATTTAAAAACCAAATTGGTAAACTTTTTTATTAAAAACCATATATTAAAATATAATTAGCTAAGAAAACACAATCTAAGGTGTTACAATCACCCCTCCCTTAAAAGAAATTCGTCTCCGAATTTAAAATTATACTGTTACGCGTACCTTCAAAGAGAAGATTACAACTCCCAGATCTCGCTCGCAGCCTCCCAAGTGACTATCTCACTATACGGCTACGCCCAAGAAAAACCCTTCACAGATAGCAAGACCCTTGACCGATGTTCCTCCACCTGCCGAGCCGTTAATACCATTGGCTGCTGGTGAACGAAAAATCGCGTCAAGCTAAAAGGTCTGGTGCAAAATCATGTGAGAAAGGTCAAGAAGGTAATTGTAAAGTATCATCACAAGGAATACATGGTGAAAATCCAATAATCTGGGCGGAAGTGCCAAATTCAAGACAACGAAACTAACTCGCTTATAGGATCTCGGAAGGACCTAAATCCGGGGACAAGCTTCCCAAAATCCAACACGTCATTCATCGGAAAGTCCGTAGGAATACATGATCTGTCCTTGCGAACTCGAGTCTATGACCAACACTGTCGGCATAAGACCTCAGTTCGCAATGGACAATTTCCATCCTGACCTAACACAACTGGATCATCTCCGAAGTCTCTAGACATAGCTGGGTTCCAAAATCCTACTTACGCAGAGTCAGAAAAACAACAGACTGGTGATCGACATGACCTAACCCCTAAACCTAAAGGTGGCCAATTGGAGTGTCTCCTGATAACAGCTATCGAAGGAGAACCCTAACGATGGCGAGTGACGATCCCCAACTGCTGACAACAATAAAAACAAACCCACAACTTAACAAAGAACAACTGAGCAAACTGAGTATAACCGGGCGACAAGAATCCGAATGGAGTCACACCCTGACTAAACTTGGGTAGAAACCATAACGAAATTCGTGGAGATCTGCTCCCACTCCTACTTCGGAACGGTAAAAGGTTGCAACTCTCCAGCCGGCCTCAGATGCTCAACCCAAGCACCCAACAAGACAGACACCTTGAAACGAAACCTGAAACTTCTCTTTACATCCCTGTCCACCCGTAACTATCTCACAAGTCACGCTAAATGTTGGTGGAACTTGAATGCATATAGAGAGTTGACAGATGTGCATGTTCTAGGATTTCACGTCTCTACCCGATGATATCAGGTACACAAACGCGTCCTTAACTTAGCACACCATTGTCACAAATCAAGGTCTCTGAATCATTACCCAGCCGAGTATGATCAAGTATCTCTGACGAACGAACATCGGCGGGCAGTGTCTCGCGAAAACGATTTAAGGAAAGTGGTCGGGCGCGGACATGAGCAAGCTGTCCCCTCCGTAGAGACGAACTTAAGCTGTACTCAACGATCACACAAGAACTGTAAATCTGCAGAAGACTATCACAACAATCAAAATCTGCTGTAGGAAGATGTACGTTAAGCTCTGGTGGTCCGTGAAAATCTGACACGACTCTCGAACAAGTAGTGTCTCCAAATTCCCAACGCAAAACCACCGCGGCCATCTCCAGATCATGAGTGGAATATCCTTCTCGTACTTCCTCTAAATGTAGGGAAGCAAAAGCGATAACTCTATAGTGTCACCTCAGTACACACTCGAGCCCACTCGAGAAACATTACAGTTAAACAACAAGGTCGCCCGAACCAAGAACAAAGAAAGAACTGATGCAGTTGTTAACAGAATCTTCAACTGCCGAAAACTCCGCACATATGCCTCAGTCCACAGAAAAGAAACCTCTCTTCCGGTCCATTCAGTCGACGGTGCAACACTACTCTAGCAATCCTGCACGAAACGGCGGTAAAAACCTGCTAAGCCCAACAATCTGCGGATCTCCATCCTGCACACAAGTCTGGGCCTAAGCTGTACGTCCACGATCTCCCTCGGAACCATGCGAAACCGTCTCCCGTGACTACAAGACCTAGGAGTCAACACAGAACAAGCCTGAAGAAACACTCCAAGAATCTAGCAACTGCTGGTGCACTCCCAGTATCTGCCTAACAAATCCTCAAGTGCCGCTCATGTTCCTCAAGACACATTAAATAGACCAGAGTGTCGTAAATAACACAACAGCACTGGTCGAGGAATAGCCTGAAGAATTCCGGTTCATCATATCTATGAACGCTGCTAGGGCATCAGTGAATCCAACGACTCACAATAACATACAAAGCCCGTCGCACGCATAAGGCAGTCTTCGGAATGCCATCACTCCGAACCGCAATAACGATGACCCGATCCCAAACAAACTTAGAAAATGTCTCGCACTCTGGAGCTGATCGAAGAAATCGTCAATGCGAGGTAAAGGATACCCATCCGCACCGTAAGTCGGTTCAATTAACGATCTGTCGATACACAACCTCAAACTGCCATCTTTCTCCTTGACGAACAGAAATAGGAGCTTCCTAATACGAAACACTCAGACGCACAAAACTCCCCAAACCACAACTCTGCAGTTGATCCTTAAGCTCCCCAAGCTTCGCCGGCTTATCCCGTACAACGTCGGAAAAACTCTCGCTCGAAAGGAAACCGGTCCAACAATCCCACTGCGGCTCCGGTATCACGAAATGAACGCCAAGAATCCACGACATCTCTTTAGAAGCCGACTAACGAAAAAGGCTGAATTCAAGCTGTGAGAGGCGGCACAACTATCCACCTGCACAACAAGAACTGACTTGCCGGGAAAACAATTCCTGACTGTTTCCTCACGGCAGTCCACAAACGCCTAACACATAGTTAACCAGTCCATGCCCAGGAGAACGTCAAATCCAACATCTCTAGAAGGATCGAAATGACGGACGAATCTCTATCTCCTATTCGATTGGCACACAACTGAAATACGTGTCGCGCAACAAAAGAATCGTTGACAGAAGTTAAAACAACAAACTACAACTAATCTACCAAACCACGGTATAAGCATGAAAAACAAACGAATACATCAAGGAACATATAATTTAAGGGTACCTGAAAACTCCACATTGGACGTCTGCACGTCCCGATGAGTAGAAGCAAACTCCTGTGTCTGCCCTCTACCCGCAACTGGATGAACTCCTCTGGTAGCCTGAGCCCTCTGAGCGAAACTTCCACGTCCACGGCCCCTCTGAAACGATCATGACGAAGTGCTAAGGAACAATCCCTGACGAAGTGCTGAAGGCTTCCGCATCGAAAACATCCACGCGCTGACTGCTGACCATCCTGGGGATGAGAGCTGAACGACTGTCCTCGCCCTAAGCCTCTGCTACTCCCGCGACGGCCACGAAATCTGTCTCGATGACCAAACCTCTGTCTCTGGGCTGGTACACTGGTACGAGTCCTCCATTGTCCTGGAACTCTCTGAGCCTCTGGAACATGCGCCTCATCAACTGGAGCTGCAACCACTGGTGCTATGTAGGTGACGGACTGCTGCATGCTGATCGCAAGTGACAACTGAGTAACAGGGGTGACAACCTCCTGTCGTAGCTCCCGAACGACATCAACCAAAGAACTCATAGTCTGGCGGAAGTCCTGCATCTCTGCCAAAAGTCTATCAATAGTATATGTCGTAGGTTGATCCGTCTGCTCCTGTGCAACTAGAGTGCCATCCTGGTCAGTACTCGTCTCACCCGAGCAAACTCTGACCTCGGCCCTCGCTGCATTACTCTGAGTCCCCATAGTCATCGGCGACAAGGCTATAAATAGATATAAGATTCGATGAGAATAAGGAATCGAATCTCAAGGATATGAATCATCAAGGAAGGAATTTGAATTAATTTCTACTTAGGTCACTTTAGGCGAAGTATCGCATCGTGGGTATGCTGCAGACATACACACACTACGTTACTTTGCTTAAGCTACCTACTCCATCATACTAAGGTCATCCTACACTCCGAAAGGTAAAACCTAGCGCTCTGATACCAACTTTGTCACGACCCAAAATTGGCCCGTGACGGCCCTAATACTACGCAACGCCTAAAGACGTAACGCAGTAAAAGAAAACCAAAACCCAGAAATCTAAACCATAGAAATACGGAAAAGATAATATAAGTTTTTGAAACATTTGAAATCGCAACCCAAATTCTTTAAAAGTCCTACTTTCTTTCTTTAAAATTTTAGCAACACCCCATTTTTTGTAAAAAACTAGCCAAGATGAATACAACACAAAAATATAACGCCGTAGCGAAGAAATAAAGATAATAGAGAGAAAGCTGTATATAAAAGACAACAACCCACAAATAATATACATTATCGTCCTCACCAAGTCTCTAAGTCAACAACATAATAGTAGATGGAGAGTACAAAATACAACGAATGTACAATATGAAATACAGATAATCATCTAACCCACCTAAGCAAAATAGTACTGTGAGCTGATGCGGTATATGTAGCAAAAGATGATAGATGGATACTGAATAGCCTGCCTCGACTACTCTGGGGAACAACCTGAAACACCTGTGGCACAACGGGGGTGAGTTGCCAACTCGTGAATAGTAGATAACATATGCAGGTAATCGCAGGAATGTACGTACAGCATGAATCTAAGATATGCGATTACAGTAATAACATGTCATGTGAATGCCGAATAATGGAAAGTACACTAGCAGGTACAATCAATATGTGAATCAATAGTAACATGACAATAGTATGCAATAACCATGCAATAGGGATATGAGAATGTAAATATGCAACTATCATAAGGGTACACTAACAGGTACTACCAATATATGAAACTGTGCATAAAATAGATAAGTGTGAGGTATAAGGTGGAATATGTCATTTCCACGGAAACATGACATCGTGGCAGGATCACAATCCATCAAGACACTCAAATCCACAATTCCTCAAATCATCCCCCAAATTGGGCTCTCACATCATATAAGTCTCACATCACCTCAATGTACAATATCGAATAGCTCTCCTATATTTCGAATGTACAAATCAACAATCTCTTTCATATCCAATATCCAATCTCAATGAATCACCTATATCCCAAGTCGAATCTCAAGTAAGTTTCTAACATCCTAAATAAATATATATGCAGAAATAAATATGATGAGGTCAATACACATATATTAGCGTCCAATTCCACTAATATTGGTGTAAGGGTATATATAACAACGGATAAATCCCCTGTTATATATACAAAGGTATTAAAGAAATATCATGAAAACAATGTGCCAAGCATCGACACAGAAATCCTGATAGGTACGTATCATACGCTGTCCCGAAAGCACGAGTGCCTAGCTCTGACCCTCGCCTTTCGACGTATGCATACGTGCATGACTCCCAACGGTGTCTCCATGACCCCCGCCGAGTCATCAGTACTGTCACCGGTAGGTACTAGCCCGCCTCTAGGCTCAATCGGCAAAATCCATCGATCTTCTTGCCGAGGGGAACCATACCGGGCCCCACCATGTACCCTCTACGGCCTCGACACCTCCTCGTAGGGGTATATATATAATCAGTACCGATAAAACCCATGGTAGATGCGCAAATATCATATCAAGGAAACCGGGTTTTTCAATGTATGCATAATTTCATGAACTCCCGCGGTTCCCAAATCCAGAAAACATCATGTAAAATCCAAATAATAATGTGCAATCCAGGAATAAATATATACGATATATCTAAAATGCGAGCATATAACAGAGATTATGTAGCTGAAACCAGATGTATGAGAAACCAATAAGGTACAACTAAGTAACATCAGTAAAGATAAATATGTGACTGCAACTGAATATGTGTGTAACATAAAGGTGTAGCAATGTATATGTATCTACTTATAAGAACTGATGTCATATACCCCCCTGGGTATAAGCAAAACATGTAGGATATCCCCCCGGTATAAGTAAAATATGTACAAGGTATACCTGTAGCTTTATCACAAGGTGTATCTGTACCTATCACTAAAGGTATGATACACTATAGGTATACCGATAAGCTAGATGTCATGTGTGATAAGCAATAGTATCTATAATGGTTAGTGTGTGACATAGCAATTATTGACGGTGTGTGTGTAGCATACAATCCGTGCTCGTGCAACATGAATCGTCAATAATGTGTGTAGTGCCCTACGGCTACTAGTCACAGTACAACTATATCTAAGTAAAATAAGGTAAAGGCGCAATTCTAACAATGACGTAGAATATGCGACAAGTATTGAATCCTAGCCCAGACGCATAACGCCATGCGGGCGATTCCCTTGTAGATGTTAAATCTACTCACCTACGCTCCACGCTAGGTGAATCCTACCATCTACTTCCCCATGTAGCAGTGCCCGTAGTCCCTACCTGCAAATCTGCAAATAAGACATGGATATCATATATAAGCCAAATATTCCGCAAAACGCGATATCGAACCAAAACGAATAACTCGCGTCGCGAACTAAACGCGCGTGTGCACGATACGCTAAAACGTGTGTGTACGCGTCTAAAACTACCGCGACACGCCGCGATACGCTGGATCACAGAACCCACTCACGTATCGCGCGTATCGCGCAAACACAACGGACATGCAAAACGATATTTGATCCCAGATTTTCCTACAGGTCAAATCTTACAAAACTAGACATGCCAAAACACTAAAATATACTGCAGACAACCCTACCCAAAACCCCAAGACCCAACACCCTAACCTGGCCACAAATTGCGGCAAATATGATTAAATCTGCGGCCATGTTTGGGAGAGAGGGGTTCGTGTTCTGGTGGTGTTGTCTAAACCTAGTGAGCATGCTCCAGTATTATCAAATTTATCCTGAAATGTCCGGGCCAATAGCAGATTACAAAATGCCACACATATCGCTTAAAAACACCAATTTGCACTAAACACAAACCTTATGGTATTTTAGTGAAATCTGGGTTAATTCTCAGTTGAAGTGGCCCTAACAACACTTAAATAAGTAGGGTTTACCAACTCAATCACCACTTATCCAAAAGTCCACACATAACACCCTAATTAGCACTAAACTAGCTAATTTAACACTAATCGAAGCTAATTAACACACAAGCTAAGCAAACTAGGGAAAGGGTTCAGAAATATACCCTAAGAACCCTAGAGAGCAGGTGAAGAAGTGGAGAAGAGCTGTTGTAGGTTGCTGGAGCTCCTGCTACTACTGTTGCTGCCTGCTGCTCATGCTGCTGCCGCTGATGATGATGGTGTTGTTGTTGCTGATGATCATGATGCTGGAGCTGCTGCTGCCTCTGCTGCAGGTGAGTGTGTGTGTGTGTGTTTGAGAGTGAGGGAATGTGAGGTAAATGAGAGTGAGAGTGAGAAATGAGAGAAACAATTCAAACCCCCCTTCTCACTCTCTCTCACTTCATTAAAGAAGCATGGCATAAGCCATGTTGTCCCATGACCTCTCTCTCCCAAAGTCAACGATTCAACCATTTTTAAAATCCTTTTTCATTTTTATTAAAACCCTTTTTCATTATAACAACCATACACATTATTAAACCCAAAAGCACCTAAACAATATTTAAAACAAGCTCAAAGGAAAATGGTTAGCTAACCATGATTGCTAATCATGATTAACCTCCCAACTAGCACCCTATTTAACATGCACAAGTGTGTGTGTGCCTAGGAAAATTCTACTAAAATACTCATAAAATAGGGTAAAATATTTAAAAACCAAATTGGTAAACTTTTTATTAAAAACCATATATTAAAATATAATTAGCTAAAAAAACACAATCTAATGTGTTACAGAGACAATATAAGTGTACATGTTAAGATAAAGAGCAACCAGATAGCATACTATCATGTCGAGCAAGAAATTCATCCCTATATATGTCCCAGCATCCACTATAATATACATCACATGTACAACAATGGCCTCTAGGGCATACATACAACTGACAATCTCCCACTTGCACTAAGGCCAGTTGTTGCAGTATCTCATACCCAACGTCCCATAAGATTCTCTCGTAGGATAGGCCTCGGTGAGTGGATTTTCTGTTTTATCCTTCACATCAACTCTCCTAACCTCGATCGCCTGGAGATCAACCATCTCCATGATCAGGTGATACTGCCTCAGAATATGTCTGGATCGCTGATGGGACCTGGGTTCCTAGGCCAAAGCCACAACTCCATTGTCACACAATGGTAGAAACCATGTTCATTTCATGAACATAGAATACCCAGACAACCTCTTTTGGTAGCATCGCTGGTAGCGATCTATACAGCCTTTATCGTCTAGATTGCCACGGTATATAGCTTGGAACTCTTCCAACATACTGTCCCTCCACTGAGAGTATAGGCAATGCCTAAGACTGACTATCAGTCGACCTTATCACTCTGGAAGCTCGAACCAAGAGCATTCTTTTAGTGCTTCTCAAGTACTTAAGAATGTCGTTCCTAGCTGTCCAATGATTCTCCTAAGATCCTATTGATTCCTGATCACGACACCTACTGAGTTAACTACATCTGGTCTGGTACATAACATCGCATACATGATAGAGCCTGTTGCTGAAGCATAGGATATCCCTTGTACGCGAGCTCTATCCAAATCAGTCTCGAGAGACATATTTTTGGAGAGAGTGATTCTTCAGTAAGTGGGCGAACCACTATGCTTAGAATCATCCATACTAAACTCTTTAGTACGGTGTTAATGTACCTGGATTTGGGACACTCCCAACATCCACCTAGATCTATCTCATAGATCTCTATCTCCAAGATGTAGTAGGTATCAACAAGATCTATCCTGGAGAATCCTCGTGATAAGAGGAGCTTGACCGAGCGTAGCATAGGAAAACCCTTATCCTATCAAGAGTATGTCATCTACGTACAATACGAAGACAACAGTCTTACTCTCTACTACCTTCTTGTATATACAAGGTTCATCTATCTTTTTGATCAAGTCAAACTCTTTGACTATCATATCAGAACAGACGTTCCAACTCCGCGATGCATGCTTCAACTAAGCATCTTGCACATCTTTTCGCCGCTCCCACTAGTCTATGAAGCCCTCTGGCTGTCATGCACACGCTCCCTTAAAATCACATTCAGAAAAGCGGTCATGACGTGCAACTGCCAGATATCGTAGTCATAGTATGCAGCGATGGCAAGTAAGATCCGGATGGTCTTACGCATAGCCACTAGAGAAAAGGTTTCATCATAATCCATACCTGGTTGTATGACGAGAACCTTTTGCTACAAGTCCAGTTTTGAAAGTCTCAACTTTTCCATCTACACCAAGTAATCTTCTCAACATATACTTGCTCCTGATGGGGATTTAACCTTTCAGATAAAACAACCAAAGTACATACTTTGTTGGTGTATATGGATTCCATCTCAGATTTCTATTGCATCCAGCCATTTCACAGAGTCCCCACTCATGAAGGACTGCTGAATCTAGTTGGGTCATCATCAACCATGATGCAATCCTCGCTCCCACTGTCACCGAGAATAATCACATTATCTCTCAGGTGGGTGAGGAACCCTACCAAATTCGCTGAGAGGCTGAGGTTCGTTGGAGACTATTGAATCCTCTTGTTCCACTAAATCGTCAGTCATAGTTTGTATAGCTGGAACTCCTTCCAGTTCTACCTCATGACCACTTAACTATTTTTTAAGAAATTCCTTTTTCTAAAAAGAGTGGTCATGTTGAGAAACAAAACACTTTTGTTCCTCGGTTTGGTAGAAGATATTCCCTCACAAATGTTTGGGATATCCAACAAACTTATAGAACTGACCTTGCCTCGAGCTTGTCCAGATTTTTCTCTTCAACATAGGCCGGACAACCCCATATCTTAACTTTCTTAATACATGTTCTCTTCCCATACCATATCTCATATGGAGTGGTAGGCACTGATTTGGTGGAAACCTTATTCAATAGATATGCAGCTTCTCAAGTGCATAACTCCAAAAAGAAATAGACAACTCAGCAGTACTCATCATAGAGCGCACCATATCTCATAGGGTGCGATTGCTCCGTCCCGACACACTGTTGTGTTGTGGTGTATACGGAGGAGTAATGCTGAAAGAGAATCTCATTCTCTTTTAGATAAACCAGGAATTCTGTGCCCAAGTATTTTCCTTCTCCATCACATCGAAGGACTCAATACTTTTACCCGTCCGGTTCTCAACTTCATGCTTATATTCTTTGAATTTCTCAAAAGCATCAGACTTGTGTTTTAACAGGAACACACGTTTGAATCTTAAGAGATTGTCAGTGAATATAATAAAGTACGAGAAACCAACCTTGGCATGTGTATACATAGATCGCATACATCAACATGTATCAATCCCAAGAGTTCATCAACTTTTTATCCATTTCTTCTAAACGGAGTATTGGTCATATTACCTTTGAGACATGATTCGCAAGTTGCATAAGATGAATGT
The DNA here is from genome assembly GCA_030015575.1 of Agapanthus africanus. NCBI lineage: Eukaryota > Viridiplantae > Streptophyta > Magnoliopsida > Asparagales > Amaryllidaceae > Agapanthus > Agapanthus africanus. The sequence goes on along the minus strand of JASDDO010000006.1, from coordinate 49,971,789 downwards.
TTGAACGGATTCAAATATTCATCCTTATGTGCCTTAGCTGGTCGTGTCGCATTGATATGACCTAGTCTACAATGCCACAAGAAAGATTCGTTCATTTCTGAACTTGTCCTCTTATGTGTGTTCCGTATACTTAGAACCGTGGTTTGATTTAGAACGTATATGCTATTTCATAACATGCCTGATCTAATCAACTCTTGATTCAGGACAATGTTCACAACATTATCCGGCTATACAACATCATATCCTTCTTTATCAAATAAAGAGTGATATAATGTTGTATATCAGGTTCGAAATGTAATAACATTCGTTCGGAATCAATGTATTCTGTAATACAATGTGATATCTGCCAACCAATTTGGCTGCAACAATTACACCATTCTCTAACACTTAGAGATATATCACCTAATCCCAGTTGTCTACCTGTCCAAGCCCATGTAATCATATTACATATGTGAGATCCTGATCCGGTATCACATACCCAGGACGTAGAGAATACTGAGATATAGTTCTTGGTAATGAAACACCTGAAGAATATGCATCAACATGCTTCTTCTTCAATTGGGTGGCATGGAATTCTGGCATTCCCCATTTCCTGTTCAGTCTTATAACAATTATAAGAAAGAACGGAACCAACGTTCCCCAGCTCTGTATAATAAGCAAGTTCGGTCAACGCATCCATATTATTATCTTGATTAAGGCGTGACATGGTCGCTACCAGGAGAGAGAGAGAAGAAAACACTCTACGTGCACTCTTGCAAGATCAGATTAGTTATTATTTTATCTAATCAGGATGGATCCCACTGTTTTTATCATGTATTCCACCAAACCCTACAAGGAAAGACTAGCTGGGATTAATTACAGTCTACAACTTCGCTAACCGTTCATCCAGGCCTATGTCATTACTTTGAGGGGGTTCCCCGTGCTTTTGCACGACCTAATTAAAGTAAACCTCGTATTCCCAGAGGCATAACCCCGTTGACACCTTTCTAGACACCAAATGGGTTAGCTAATTGTAAAGTGTAAAACTCTCTCAGGAGCAACTCTTGCTCCCAGTAGGATCGGGATCCAACTATCTCATAGAAGGTATGCAATCTCATTGCAAGTTTCAACACTTGAAACTCCCGATATATTTTGCCCCTACCGTCCTATGACCTTGACGAAAGCCAACAAACCATAGGCTGCTAGTCAAGTTCTACTCACCATTTCATGATTGAATTAAACCCACCCGCACGACCCTTAACGAAAGCCAACAAAATCACGCGACTGCCCTAACTCAATCGCATCATATTCTTAAGTAGATAAGCATTAAGTAGCTACCGCATACTACGCCTTGACGAAAGCCAACAAACGTAGCACGAATACTAAATACTACTTATCTAAAATGACGGAGGGCTACGACAGGTTTTTATGAAAATCTTTTGCGTAATGAACTTGATATTGTTGCGAAATCGAGTGATTTTGAAAAGGAGTGTTTTTTAGGCTTTTACCAGTTTTGCTAAAGAGGTCACTCCCGATAAAGGGATCTCGGCTCTTTCCTCATCGAATGAGGTGCAGGATATTTCACAAATACCACTATGCAATGCAAGAACTAAAAGCAATCAAAAGACAAATTGAGTGTTATAGCATCTGCAAATTATTGCTAAAGAGGTCACTCCTGGTGAAGGGATCTCGGCACTTTCCTTATCGAATAAGGTGTTGGATATTCTATAAGGAATACCGCTATACAAAGCAAGAACTAGAGCTACCAGTTTTTAAAACAAGATTCTGCAACATCTTTAGGTTTATTTTCTTTCATTAATCTCATTAATGAAATCCCATCATTTAATTATGCTTCCCAAGCATCACAGAAGAAATGAAAGCATCAATATATAATATATATCATATATATATAATATACGCATTCGTCTCAGAATATATCAAATGATCACATCACAGATATCAGCAGCAGAAGAACACATATGAAATATTGGATATACTAGGATTTCCGTGTTTTATATCAAGCTAGTAGAAAACACGGATTCCACGGTCGTGATGAATAGCCAAACCCACATCCTTAGACCCCTACGAGAGAGGCAAGTAACCCTCCTAATTCTAGGGTTAGGAGACCCGGTCTCGACTCCTCGAGATGGCCTTCCACTGGACCCTAGAACCCGGTTACCTGTGCTCTCCTCCTTGGGTCTATCCTAATGCGGAAAAGTAAATAATATAATATGGTGACATCATCATCAATCCGAAATTTCCCCAATTAAAAGAATATTACATACATTGAATTTTACATGAATGAAAATGAAAAACTCTCATCTCACATAAAACCCCCAGCTATTCAAACGCGACGTTCCAATATAACATATCACAGCAACACATAACATCACATGTCATCAACGTAAGTAAATATTTGTATCCCAATTGTCGTTCACGTATAGCAACGAAACTAGCGATACTCCACATATTACACTTACGGTCGCAGAAAAGAAAGTAAAAAACTACAACAATTAGAATCGTCACTGCCCTTAGACATCATAAACCCGGAATATCATATATTCAGGATTTCATGCCTAACAATGCAAATCTTACATTTAGGTCTCAACTATGAAAATACTTTTCAAAAGAAGTCGGGTAATTCAACAAGATTCCTAATTTCACCCGAGACCGAAATGTTAAACTTGCACGCATCTAATTAATTATCACATAACTAATTTGTGAAGATTCCAATTATTATATCACAATCTCAGATAACTAGACAATGTTAAACTTTCCGATCGAATAAACAAACACCCAAAATTTCCCAAAGAGCTCAACACTTGAGCGGAGTTCAACAGGTCCCAGAACATGCGACAACTCCTATGGACCAGCCGTAGAAGGATCAACCAATGCCTCACATGTGGCACCGCTAAACTACCACAAACCCTAGGGTTTAGTGGCAGTTTTGATGGTCACAATGAATCGAGTTAAGGTTTCGTTCTTCTAGATGGTTTACAGAATCGGTTACATGATTTTCTGAAAGTTTTAAACTAAGGAAAAATCCAACACTTGGAAAATTTTCCAGTAAGGGAAAAAGTGAGTTATTGATATCCGTTCGAACATTTTAACACATTCTAAAATACCCGAAACAAACATTAGAATTACGAATATGAAACAGTCCGAGTTGTCTATGCAGAAAATTAACATCACATGCAATTTTAGCAAAAACAAACAACACCTGAAACCCTAAAACTCAGAGACAGGAACACCATCAAAATTTGGAGCTCAAATTCAAAATTCGACCCGAGCTCACCGGTTTTGAGCCCAATGTGGCCGATTCTTTTGAGGTAAAATTGCTTCAATTTTTTACGGTGTTCATGTTATATCACATATAACATTCTGCAGTTGTTTAAAAAAAAAATTTGACACCATTTAAAAAACGACAGAGACTAGGTTGATAGGTTTCAAGTTTCAGATTCGTTTTTCATAATCTAATAAACATCATGTAATTCTCTAGCTTGGCACTGATACCACTGCTGGGTTCCCTAGCACGGCAGCGGGGTTTCGGGCGGCATCTTCTGTTGGCTATAGTGCCCTCAAGGCAATTATCATAGTCGCGGACTTGTGATTATGATGATTGAGTGAGGACCTATACCGATAAAACAGTCTTACTCAAGATGATAGTATGCTATCTGCTTTGTCTTTATCATCATGTACATGTTTATAGAGCCCATAGGATTCTTGCTTGACTGCCAGCATTATGATGGCGATCATATATGTGGGAGCTGGGGTCTATAAGCACATCCTTAAATGTCCCTAGTCGTAAGAGTATCGAGACCGGGCATCGATACTTGTAGACTAGTGTATACTGATCGAGACCCCGATGAGGGGCGGTGGCCAGGTCTCACAAGCCATTGGTGTTAGTTTGTTCATCTAAGATAGTATACAGGTGCTCATTGGGTTATGAGTACACTGGACGGACTCGCCGGGAACCTGCTAGTTGGTATTATACCTATTGTCAGATAGCAGTTCCCAGGTGACATGTGTGCAGGTTAGTCTGCCGACCTGAGATCGTCATTTGTCTCGTGTGAGTTCCCACTGTGCTTTGATTACTACCCTACCACGGCTCAAAGGAGTCGTGCAAACAGGTTTTAGTTGGGTACAGTCCCAAGCCACATGGAGGCAGTGATCGGATCGTCGGGGATTCGTCTCTCCCGGTATTGGGGGTTGATGTCGCATTGTGTACGGGTGGCAATCACCACAAATCCATGGCCATGGTAGATGAGGATTACCGATCCAGGATCGATAATTTCTCAGGAGGTAATGGGTTACATGCCGACACTAAATATCGTGTTGTTAGGGGTCTGACTTTATCCACCCCCGTAGACTCGATATGCGATACTCTTAGACGAACAGACCGGACTGTACGGATATTGTCACTAACAGGCTCAGTAGGGGTTCAGGATGAGTTTGCTCGTCGGCCTCCCTTTCGCTCAATACCTGGGTAGCCGTTATGTACAGCTAGTGCCGCTGACGTGTGATTTATCTCAAAAACTATCTATTACCGCAATCAAGAATGGCGTCGCTTGATAGCTAGCCGGTGAGTACGGGTCGGTCCACAGGGATGTTGTGAATCTCCTAATCGCGCTTACGAGTTAATTCCGAAGGGTGTTCGGATTGATTATTAAATCTAAAAACTAAATTAATCTATATCTAAATCTTGCTAGGGTTAGGTCTAGGTTAAGTTTGGAAAGTCAATAAATCTCACCGCTTTCTATACCCATATGAAGATCTAATTAGGTGTTATGGTAATTATTAATAAAAGGGATTAGAACCAGTTGGAAAGATGTTTCTTCCTCTAGGTTCTTGTCCTTCCTTTAGAAATCCTTACCCTAACCTCCATGGAAAACCATCACAACCGGGCCTTTATACTACGGTATCACCGCTACCTCGATGGATAGGGTGCCGTAGGGAGCGGTATGTGCATGTATGCATAGAGTCCTATGAAAATATATGACGGGCAAGAAAGGGGATGAGAGATCTTCGTCTCTCAAACCTTCCCCGGATCTAACCCTAACAAGCGAGGAGACTACTCACTCATTAGGGAATTGAAGAACATTTATCTAGGGCAGAGAATAAAAGATCTAACTATCTAACTAGGGCAAGGAATTAAATTTAACTAGGGCAAGGAATAGAAATTTAACCTAGGGCAGAAAAATAAAATAAGAACTTACAAATCGATGCTCTCCAAAGAATTCTAAATTTTATTAATGAAGGGAGGCATAGGGAGGCATAGCCTTTACAATGATTTAGAGTTCCTATTTATAGAGGATAGGAAACCCTAGGTTACAATTGATTCGCACGTCTACATTTACCAAAATATCCTTAGGAAGACCTAGTCAAAGTAGACTTCAAGCTTTGGTAAAATTCTATGTCTGGAAATTTTGGAACTGATTCTGGACTTCTTGGGCTTTTTATTTCTTTGGATCTTTATTCAATTTGGCTTCTCTATTTCTTCCAGATCTCCAGTGAACAATTGCATTGGACTTTTAACCGTTTGCTTTGTAATCTTGGACCTTGCGTTGCCTTGTACTGATATTTTGTGTAGGCTTGATTAAGATCCTTCTATTTGTTGGTCAAAGTCCCTTTTTGCATCGTCTTTTCATCGTTTTCACTGTTTTCTGTCTAAGAACCTGTAACCTGTAATATGTAGCAGACATGCGTCAAAAGCACCTGTTTATTTATAAAACGAATAAGAATGGGGAATATAATAATACAATATTATGGTGTGAACAAATACCCCCAAACTTATCTTTTGCTCCTCCTCGAGCAAACTTATTTTTTATTCTCTACAAAAAACCTAATCGCACTTTCACAGGGAAACGCGATTGCACTGAGCACGTGCAACAAGCCGTTAAACCTCTAGGTGTCCCTAGTCGGAGGAGTGTTGTCTCCTGAGGGTTTTCAGCGGATACTACCCACAAAATCCTATCAATTCAGCTTTTCGACTTTTGTTCTCCAATTAGGGTTTCTAACAAGGAATTCTATTATCGTCGACTCATAAACAATCCACCCATATTCTTCACACTTCCTCATCATTTAACTTAAGATTATGTATGTTTTATAGATTTACTTAGCTTTCGGCATCTCTTAAGTTTTCCTTCTAGGGTTCCATCTCCACTTAGGAATTTCTATCAACCCTTACTGAAGATACAAGTTCTATTCTTCACCCCTTTCTCTCATCTAAACTCCAATCACATATCCCTACGTGTGTGTATAGATCACCCCTACACTTGGAAATTCAAATCAAGCAATCATACTCTCGTCCGTTGTCCAAAGCACTTCTTAATTGGTGAATTTTTAAATGAATTTTGCTTACACATCCTTCATGCGACCGTTAATACTTCTTGAGGTACCAACAACCGATTACAAGATGTGTTTGCACATTAAAGTGTAATTCCTAGTCTTGCAACATCCAAGGCTTTAGCAGTGACTCCCAAACCAGTTGGTCTAAGGCACTAGGTGATGAAGCACCCTCGCTAAATATTTTTCTATTTTTTTTTGCAGCCTTAAGTAATCACAAAAACCAGTGTTCATTTTTTTTTCTTTATTCACTTTTTTTTCTTTTATTTTCATTGTACTAAGGACTTTAGACAAGAGCATTTTAAGGTCTCTTCTACTATTCCAAGTTTCAAGGTGCGTGATTGTGCAAATTATAGGGTATACATTTTCAGAATCTAGACTTAAGCTAGGAATTATTTTTCAAACTTATACTCTAATAAGAATATCAATACTTTTCCTTTGTTTCAACTTAGCCTAAGAACTGAACTCAAAATTTGCCTATTTCTAAAGAAACTACAAAGACATACACTTTCTACCGTTAAACTTTAAGGAAGGTCATTTTTAGGGTTTTTAATTTACTAAATCTAAGATCTAGTTGTTCCTAGCTAGTTGACCTATTTGTCAAACTCAAATCAAATATGGCCAAAATTGAATACAATAATTTTTATAATTTTTGAAAATTTTCAATTTTTTTTTGGGTTTTAAAATAAGTATGCAAATGCAAAAATGTACATATGAATGCGAAGGAAGAAGACTTACCGAGCATACCCCCAAACTTAAACTTGACAGTGTCCTCACTGTCATGCTACACCAAGAGGGTCAAAATGCCGGCACTCCCCTGTTTATTTATTTACAAAATATTTTTTATATTTTTTAATGTTTTGAATTTTTTTTATATATTTTTTATAGAAAAAGAAAACAAAAATATATATACATATATACAACAAGGTTCCCCCAAAACTTAAGCTTGGCCTTACACAAGCCAAAAGTTAGCACCAACCATTCAAAAATCTTATCGTGGTAATGGTCGAGTTGGTGAAAGAATGGAGTGGAAAGAAAAGAGATGAGAAGCATACGAGACCGTGTGGAGGTAGAAACGGGATACAGTCTCGGTGGGGGAGAAGAATAGCGGAAAAGAGAAAGAAGTAGAGTACGATCTTGAGGGTGTAAATCAAGTGAATAAATTAGCGCAATTTGTGATGACTGATTTGTTAAAAGCGATTACGCTAATCTATCAACCCGTAGAGCAATGGGGTCAAATCCCTCAAGATTAGCAAGAAAACATGGGTACGTCGAACTTGGTATTGGAGATGAAAGCGTAACGGTCTTTTGTACGGTCGGAACGATAGTAAGGACGAAAGGGAGTGAATTCGGGATAGTCTCATTCTCACCATAGTAAACTGTCTCAAATTTGAAAGATTCCATCAATGGTTCGAAACAACTGTAAGCAACCGAGTCTGATGGTTCGACTAACTCATCCGAAAATGTAAAGGACTCAAACTCGGGAGGTGAGTCATCAACATCGTCCGAAAAAGTGAAACACTCGTATGTGTTATCGTCTATGAGAACTATGTTAGATTCAAAGAGAAATTTTTCAAACTCACAGTCTTCAAGCATGATATTAGGCATTTTCAGAACGATGGAAAGGAGGGAGGGTGATTTAGGTAAAGGTTCAAGAGGATGAATTGGAAAATCGGACACATCAAACAAAAATAGTTCAACCTCAATATTATCCTCACTACTCTCCTCAATATTATCCTCATAATTCTCCTTAATATTTATCTCATCCATGCCATTATCATCAAAATCAAGACGCATATGAAGTTCGGGAGAAACAATTAATGACTCGGGATGATGAATTGGACATAAAATTTCAATCAAATCGACAGGTTCATCATCCGAAATATTCCCGGCGTCTATATCCTCAATCAAGTGAAAATCAATATTTTCTGACACCTCATCAAAAGCATGGATATTTATCGATTTAGGTTCTAGAGTGGAGGTGTAAAGATCAAACTGATTAGGTGCGGTTTCACTCGAAAGGGGTTCCTCACAATTTGGCAAATCAAGCACTACAAAGTCGCACAACTCATCATTTTGGACACATGTTTGAAAATTGGAGTTGTTGGATTCAATTGGGTATGGGTAGGTTTGATTTGGAAATCCTCTCACATTCTCACTCTGTCCAACCGCCTCCTTATACATTGAAAAATTTGAAGCTAGTTGAAAACTAGCTACCGGTTCAGCAGGTTGCATAAGGGCGGCTATGGACGCTTTCACATACCTAGTCATTTTTTTTGTTGCTGCAATATAAGCTTCCAACGACTGTTCCAAACTAGACATGGGTTGTGAAGGGGTTTCGGTAAAAGATTCGAAATTGTGTGGATATGTGAAACTCCCTAATGGCTGTGTAGAAACAGTGTCTAGTGAAGGTGGGAAAGTCGGGTAGGACTGGTAGGAATTGGATGGTTGGACAGGATTAGGATCAACATGTGGATAAAAAAGGTGGATGGACTTGTTGATTCCTAGAACTAGATGATGGGGTTGGGGTGAAAGATCGGCTACGAGATTGAGGAATATGCTCAGCAATGGACATCGGTTTAGGAGTTACAGCTGGACTCGAAAAGGTGGTGTCAACGTACGAAGGTGGTAAAGGTTGACTTGGTTGACACAGAGTGGGTTGCAAAGTCAAACTGTTTCTCCTAGACGCTTCTATTTGATCTTTCAAAGATATTTTGGGCACGGAGGGATCTTTCTTAAATCGACCGAAACAATTGACGTACGACGCAAAGTTAGGTTCGGGATACCAAAGTTCGGCAAGAGATTTATGATGTAGGGTACCCATGATAGAAGAAAGAGAAGAGAAACAAGATTTTGGTGCAAGGATTTCTTAGCGAAAAAGTTGTAAGTCTTTTTATAAAAAATTTCCTCTTATTTTTTTTATTTGTTTTGCAAAAAATGATTTTTGATAAAGGGCTAAGACACACTTCCGATCAACCAAAAATGCACAATCAGGCCTAACTCTAGGGTCACCTGGGTCAGCTAGACAGCTCCTAACTGTTCCAAAGGGTTAGAGATAGGACCTCAAACCGCCTCTTCACCGCCAATTGCCGCCAGATAAGTGCCAGGTAAGTGGGAGGCTCCCCGCTACAAGTAGCGGTCCTAATTAAGTAACCATTTGCCTTGACACACTTGCCTAGACACCGCAAAGTCAGGTTAGGATAAACAGTTGATGCCTATAACTAGTCCTCTGTCCTATTGAGCTCGAAGTCCTTAGGACTGAGTCTAGTATTTTTTTTATTAATAGATGGTCAATGCATATGCCTTATGTGATTTCTGGGGTCCTGGGAAGGGTGATGAAATCCCCACCCAATCTTAATTGGTCAAAAGCCCCTAAAAATCCGATTAAAGATATGCAAAACAGTAAATCACTTGCAATCAAATCTTTTTTTTATGAATTTCAAAGTTTGCAAGTTTTCTAATTAAAATTTTCCTTTTTCCGCTTGATCTTTATTTGGAAATTTTGCAAAAAGATTTTCGATAAAAGATATGCAAAACAAAAAATATTACTTGCAATCAATTTCTATTTTAAGCGAGCGTAAAGAATCCTGCACAAGATTTGTTATTTGGAAGGGGAAAGATTTTTTTTAAGCGCAAAGAATCCTGCAGGAGATTTTTCAGAAGATATATCGGAGATTTTCAGAGGAGGAGATTCAAAGACTTACAGTTTTTTTTTCGCCCTGAATCGACCAGGCCGCGGCGGTTCCGCGGCCAGAAGGGGTGTCCCGCGGCGGTTCCGTGGCCTGCTGGACGTTTTTTTTTTGGTGTTTGCACCAGATCACCTCGGTTGACTTGTAGACTCGGTCCTCCAAATTTCTTCTGTTCCTCGGTTGTTGTCACCTCGGTTGACTTGTAGACTCGGTCCTCCAAATTTCTTCTGTTCCTCGGTTGTTGTGATCTTCTGTTGTTCCGATCTCTTTTTTTTTCTGTTCAGCTTTCTGTAGATTCCCAGATCTGAATTTGTATATAGATCCTGCAAAATTCAAACAACAAAGTATCCTTTCCAAAATAACAGGTAATATATTTATATATTTTTTTGGATTTTTTCAGATTTTTATGATTTTTTAATTTTGATTAACCCGAAATTGCAAAAAGGAAATAACACGCCGTCCCCGGAAACGGCGCCATTTGATTTATCTAAAAAACTATCTATTACCGCAATCAAGAACGGCGTCGCTTGATAGCTAGCCGGTGAGTACGAGTCGGTCCACAGGGATGTTGTGAATCTCCTAATCGCGCTTACGAGTTAATTCCGAAGGGTGTTCGGATTGATTATTAAATCTAAAAACTAAATTAATCTATATCTAAATCTTGCTAGCGTTAGGTCTAGGTTAAGTTTGGAAAGTCAATAAATCTCACCGCTTTCTATACCCATATGAAGATCTAATTAGGTGTTATGGTAATTATTAATAAAAGGGATTAGAACCATTTGGAAAGATGTTTCTTCCTCTAGGTTCTTGTCCTTCCTTTAGAAATCCTTACCCTAACCTCCATGGAAAACCATCACAACCGGGCCTTTATACTACGGTATCACCGCTACCTCGATGGATAGGGTGCCGTAGAGAGCGGTATGTGCATGTATGCATAGAGTCCTATGAAAATATATGACGGGCAAGAAAGGGGATGAGAGATCTTCGTCTCTCAAACCTTCCCCGGATCTAACCCTAACAAGCGAGGAGACTACTCACTCATTAGGGAATTGAAGAACATTTATCTAGGGCAGAGAATAAAAGATATAACTATCTAACTAGGGCAAGGAATAGAAATTTAACCTTGGGCAGAAAAATAAAATAAGAACTTACAAATTGATGCTCTCCAAAGAATTCTAAATTTTTTTAATGAAGGGAGGCATAGGGAGGCATAGCCTTTACAATGATTTAGAGTTCCTATTTATAGAGGATAGGATACCGTAGGTTACAATTGATTCGCACGTCTACATTTACCAAAATATCCTTAGGAAGACCTAGTCAAAGTAGACTTCAAGCTTTGGTAAAATTCTATATCTGGAAATTTTGGAACTGATTCTGGGCTTCTTGGGATTTTTATTTCTTTGGATCTTTATTCAATTTGGCTTCTCTATTTCTTCCAGATCTCCAGTAAACAATTGCATTGGACTTTTAACCGTTTGCTTTGTAATCTTGGACCTTGTGTTGCCTTGTACTGATATTTTGTGTAGGCTTGATTAAGATCCTTCTATTTGTTGGTCAAAGTCCCTTTTTGCATCGTCTTTTCATCGTTTTCACTGTTTTCTTTCTAAGAACCTGTAACCTGTAATATGTAGCAAACATGCGTCAAAAGCACCTATTTATTTATAAAACGAATAAGAATGGGGAATATAATAATACAATATTATGGTGTGAACAACGTTCTTGTGGTTAAACCCACTGCCAACGTATTGACGAGTCTTTAGAGTCCCACACAGAGGGTTTTCACGGTTCAGGCGATATGGTGTAGATTAGGTATGTTGATACATACAGGCGTCCCATTAAATATGTGCACATGCTGCGCAGACTTTAATCAGACCGTTGATAATACTAGCGGCTTAAGATTAAGCCAGATTATTAAATCAGGTTTTGATTTAATAATTTACATATGTATTTATATATATGTATTCTAGTATTATTGTTCGCTATTTATTTTCTCTCTCGGCTATTCGTATTTTTATATGAATATGGGTATATGTATTTCGATACATGTACCTGAAGTATTCCGTATTTTATACGGAATAGCTTCTAGAAGATTTGCCACCTCATTATTGATTTTCCTTTTTAGGAAATTCATTTGTTTTATAATGAGGTGGAGGGTGTGAGGTGGCGTGAACAATGACATGGCATGGTGCAAGGTATGGGTGCATTTGTTTATTGCTTTTTGACTTTGGAAATGATAATTTTTCTTTTCAAAAATGAGAGAGGGGGAGAGGGGCCGGCCACTCAAGCTGGGGGTGGGGTTCATTTCATTTTGGTGGGATGATTAATTTAGACACTAGCTCACTCTCTCATGCTCCAAAAAATACTTAGCCATTCTTTGTTCATGCCAAGCCTTCATCACCTCCTTCTTCATCTTCTATGGATGCTCCATGAGCACTAAGGGTAGAGAGAAAAATATAGTGACACTTCCATACACCTCGACTCTCCATCGCTAGCGACTTTGGAGCATCAGTATCTCGTTCGACGAGGTTGGAGCTTGCGCCGTTTCTCTCGGGTGGATCATCGGAGATGTAGGAAGACCGGCGACCAAACCACATCAAGGAACCGCTAGGAGCTTGGAATGAAGACCGAAGGACACGGATCAACTCGGTATAATGATTCTAACTCTTAGTTAGCTCGCTAGATTAGGGTTTAAGGTCGATGAGCACTAAGGGTAGAGAGAAAAATGTAGTGACACTTCCATACACCTCGACTCTCCATCGCTAGCGACTTTGGAGCGTCGGTATCTCGTTCGACGAGGTTGGAGCTTGCGCCGTTTCCCTCGGGTGGATCATCGAAGATGGAGGAAGACCGGTGACCAAACCACATCAAGGAACCGCTAGGAGCTTGGAATGAAGACCGAAGGACACGGATCAACTCGGTATAACTATTCTAACTCTTAGTTAGCTCGCTAGATTAGGGTTTAAGGTCGATCCGGAATTCGGGTAGCGGTGGTGCCGGTTTCAGAAATTTTTGTTCCGCATTTTGGCCGCGTTTCGACGGCCGGGGCGCCGCCGGAACCCTTCATGGTATCAGAGCCACCCTTTAAACCCCTTACTAGCTTGGTAAAACGTGCTTGAAAGATCGATCGACGAAAACTTCCAAAAACACGATTCCAATTATCTGTTCTCTGCCGATTTTCAAAAGTGGTCAAAAAATTATTTAAGGCATCTTAAAAATCCGTGCAGGCAATTGTAAGGGTACACAAAAAATTTGGGCTCCTAATGCCTCCAAAGCACAACGGAACCGCCGCACTTACCCCCAATTGGCGGCGGATCCGCGGCCATTTATTGGCGACGGGCCTTCAAATTTTCACTGTAGCCCTCTGACCAGTAATTGTGTTTTTTGACATATTCTGTTTTGGCCCAGGTTTCTGTGCAGTGTTGGTTTTTCTATTAGGGACAATTTGGAACTTAGTCGATCGATATTTTAAGCGTGCGTTTGCCAGTACATACATTATATTCTGCGACCGTGAATGTCACTTGATCGGTAAACTCGTCTAATTACTATATGTTTTTTAGACGGGTTTTGTGAACGTGACATTCACGTTGATGTTCTGTGTTATGCTGTGATGTTGGTTGGATCGTCGTGGTGGATATCAATGGTGCAATGTTAGTACAGTTTTATTTCATTTGTACATTTGATATTGCGGGGCGAGCGTCCGTCATGTGGACTGCCATCACTGCCAGTTTGTATATTATTCTTTTGGGGCACGACCGGGCTGAGGTCGATGTCACCCTTGTATATTATTTTCTTTTCTGTGCTAGGATTACCCCGCGATGGGGTGCACGAATAGCCGGATTCTAGAGGGCAACAGGTCCGCATCTCATGGCGTTGGGATGGAGGGGACCTTACTCTAGAATTGGCGGGCTATTCGCCGCACTCGTAGGGGGTATAGGTTTCATTGCACAGGCTATCCACACGACAAGGAACGTCGGGTCTCACTTGCGGCTCAAGTGAAATTCGGGGCTCCAGATTATCCACCATTCTGTGTTGCTTCTGTGATGTTTCTGTGATGTTGCTTTATATCATGCCTGGGATGATTTTTATATATATTTATATATATTAGTAGATGTTGTATATGTTTTGCACCCGCGCTAGCCCAGTCCCCGCTCTGTTGTTAGTTAAGTAACCTAACGGGTGATGACGGGACCCAGTGGCGAATGCGGATGGCATATACGTAAATTTTATTTTCGTTCTTTTCTGGTGTGATTAATTGATGTGACTGCATTCATTCTTATCAATGCAAGGATAAAACAAACCTATTTATATGATGCTGTTGGAACCAAGTTTTTAAAAACTGACATTACAGACGTTTTCTTTTGCTTTGCATCGTGGTATTCATTTGGAATATCCTGCACCTCATTCGACGAAGCAAGGGCCAAGATCCCTTCATCGGGAGTGACCCCTTGGGTAAAAGTTTGCGTCAACGTAATAACTTTACTATACTCGTTTCCTTTTGCTTTGCATCGTGGTATTCATTTGGAATATCCTGCACCTCATTCAACGAGGCAAGGGCCGAGATCCCTTCATCGGAAGTGACCCCTTAGGTAAAAGTTTGCGTCAACGTAATAACTTTACTATAGTCGTTTCCTTTTTCTTTGCATCGTGGTATTCATTTGGAATATCCTGCACCTCATTCTACGGGGAAAGAGCCGAGATCCCTTCACCGGGAGTGACCTCTTTAGCAAAAGTTTTCGCCACGATATATTTATAAAACCGCTTGGATTCCTTCAATGAGATCAAGTTCATTACGTTAAAGGTTTTTCGCCAAAAACCAGCCGTAACCCTCCGTCATTTCTTACAAGTATTGCTTAGTATTTGTGCTGCGTTTGTTGACTATGTCAAGGCGTAGTGTGCGGTAGCTAAGTAGTGCTTGTTTGTGGTATATTAATGCGATTGGTTAGGACAGTCGTGCGGCCTTGTTGACTATGTCAAGGGCTCGTACGGGTGGGTTTAATACAATCCAGGATAATGACGGGTTGAACTTGACTAGGGCTCTTTGATTTGTTGACTGTGTCAAGGTCACTTGGGTCCTAGGGGTAAAAATCATATCGGGAGTTTCAAACATACAGGAAACTTGCCAGGCTTGCGCATACCTTCTGGAGAATGGTGACTTGAGTGGCTTCCATCAAGTTATCATACGATGATAGTTGGATCCCGATTCCCACTGATGAGTAGGATTACTCCTCGGGTAATTCCGACTAATTCTCCTTTTGGGTTTGAAGGAGAATTTGAGGAAACAGTGGGAGCCACCAAGATTAGATAAAGTGATTAACCATTCTGATCTAGGTTAGAGTGCACGCTGAGTGTTTCTTTTCTCTCTCTGGCTGCGACGATGACCCGACCTTTGACTAAAACTCATGAAACCGAGTTAACCGAACCTTCTTTAAACACTTTAGCTTTTGGAATGTTATGGTGTCGCATACATCATTGTCACTTCTATATCACCTTTGCATTTCTCCAGAATACCTCGTATCACTACGAACGTCCACTTCCATTGGATAAATCCATCGTATGGTTATATAAGAACTCGAAGGAACTTTTTTGAGGATGGATTCTGGTTCTGGAGAGATTGAATAGGATTATTCAGTTGTCATTTCTCTTTACCTTCTCTCAGGTTATGAGGGCTCCTAGGACTAGGAGAGGGTACACCTATTGAGCTTATTGGATAGTATTCCTCTAGACCATAGGCAGGTGTCGAACGGTAAGGTAGGAAGAAAACCAACAAGCTTAACTATGGTGTACAGAAGTTAATAAGTAAAGACATATAAAGGGATTAGAACAATGGAAAAGGAAATTGCGATCGCCATCATTCACGACAAAAACAGTGTATACCCCTGCCACTCCTACATCCACTTTGCTTTTCTCTAGAACACTCCGTATCACTACGGATATCCACTTCCATTGGATAAATATATCGTATAGTTACATACGAACTCGAAGGAACTTTTTCGAGGATGGATTCTGGTTCAGGAGAAAAAGAATAGGATTATTCAGATGTCTTTTCTTTTTACCTTCTCTCAGGTTGCGAGGGCTCCTATGATTAGGAGAGTACACCTATTACGCTTATTGGATAGTCTTTTTCCAAACCTTAGGCTGGTGCCGAAGGGTAGGGAAAGAAGAAAACCAATTAGCCTAAAGAAGGTGTACAAAAGGTAATAAGTAAAGACATAATAAAGGGATTAGAATGAGGGCAGGTTAAGTATATGGTTACTGTCATAATTCAGAATAATGGAAGAGGCATTACTAGGAATACCAGTTGACCATTTTTGAAACATTTTCATGTTTCGGTCTGACTGTGCGATGTTAATTGAAAATTGTTTTCTCAATTGGAATCTAACTCCAGGGTATGTATTTACCAGATCAGTTTCTCACATCTGTATGATATTATAGATGGTGAGTGGGAGTAAGATATTGGGAATTGGGTGATTAGATTCTCATTATATCGGAATTCGTTGTAATTTGTGATATTTGAGGAAATCATCTGGATTTTGCCGGATGGCAAATATTTGGTTTTGAATATCCATTGTTATGCACCAATTTCAAACTGATATATCTGTACATTTATTTTATAAAGTGAGATGTAATTTTTTTATATTATGTCTATGACATTTACCAATATCAGTTGGTGTTTAGGTAAGGTGCATTCAACTGTGGTTTAATCCTTCTTAACCATACTACAGTTTTTTCAACCTACGACGCACAGGGTTTGAGTTATTGGACTCAGGGGACTTATAAAAAGTATTGTATGTTGTCCAGTGTCCATTAGGACAATAGGGTTGGTACTCGCACTGCATTCTGTTTACTCATAACTTCTCTGATTCTAGACATGTATTTCGTTGAAGTGCAAGGTTCAGATTTTGAGATGTTATAGGTATAAGAATAAAGTAGAGAACCATTTATTAGAAGTATCGGGATTCTTCGAAGTATTCGAAGATGTAGATACATGTGTTTGGTATTCAGTTAATAGTAATGGTTTCGAGAACTTGCTTCTCTTTCAGGTTACTCATATATGGATGCACTCCTAGATGAGTAATGTTGATTGTCCTCTTTCCATTTGGTTGATATGCAATTGAGACAGCTGCATGATTTTGAATCTGGTTCCAATTAAATTAGTGCTTTTGTTTCTATATCAGATATATATAGAATCAATTTATATCTTAACGATGTTAAGGTATAGGGAGTTGTCCGGCTGATGCTTAAAACCAGAATCCGAATAAACTCAAGGCACGTTTTAGTAATGGCAGTTTGTGGGTTATCCCGGGCTTTGATGAGGGATAACTTTCTACCATCAGGAAGATCAGTACTTATATTGTTCTTGACTCGCCACAGTTTTAGTAAAATGGATTTTTTCAGAAAAACAAAAGTGGGAGTATGGTAGAACTGGAAGTTATTCCAGAACCACAAACGATTACTGGAAATTTAATAGAACCTAAGGATTCAATTGGATTTGACGTTCCATTAGCCACTCTGCAGATTTGGTGGGTAACCTCAGGCGCCCGAGAGGTACTTTGGTCTTCTCAGAGACGGTGACAGGGAAGTTCATGTTTACCCAGACTTGCCATTGTCGTTGTTCTAGACTATAAGGCCTGGCAGGAGGATGAGTATGGAGTCATTCTAAACTAGCTTTAGAAGTGCACGTGTATATGAATCTGCCAGAGGGTTGTTGTGGTCAGTGGGAGCAGCGGAAGCATAGTAGGCAAGTAGCTTTTGTCTATTTACAAACTAAAGCAGGTATAGCGGAAATAGATCATCTATTTTTTATGTGACAGTCATAAGTTTTGACTTGATCAGAATAGGAGATGGATCTGGTAAGAAGGTAGTAGGGTGTGATGTCCGAGGATTCGGGATAACATGCACTTAATAGGAAGAGATATTCCCATACTACGATCGGTTGTACTTTGGTTGTCACAAAGTTGTTTCTCCACACAGGATATGGATATAATATCAGGTTTTCTGGTTACTAGATCTATGGTTTTGGAACTATATTTGGGAAGTATCCTAATCTGGTATTTTGACATTAAATGGACGACTCCTGGCATGGTGGTCTACCAGCAGGTGATGGAGTCAACCTCTCTAAAGGTGTCTTACAGACTAAAGGGGAGAAGGTTCTACATGATTAACATATCATTTGCGTAGGCAATTGAGTTAATCATGAAATGTCAAGTACAACACCAGATATTTCTTTTGCACTAGATGCAATAAGCATATATATTAATCCAATCCTGGAGAAACATTGGGAAGCGGTTATTGAACATAAGTGAATGTTCTTGGGAATTGATTACGGCAGCCTCCTTCGGGAGACGGTTATCATTTCAGGCTTCCAAGGTGACCTGGATGATAGAGTGACTGTCAGAGTTATGGTTTTCCCTCTTTTGAGGGACAGTATGTTGGACGGGTAGCCCAAGCGAATACTGAAGAAAGACATAGCGCAGGATACTGAGTAAATTCAGTGAACGATACAGTCTGAGTAGTTTGCTGGATTTGGAGTTCATTTGTGAACTGGGTCCCATCAGATATCTAGACAAATTCTAAGATAGGTATTGCTCATTTCGGGAGATAACTTTCTCCGCGAAGTTGAGATATAAAGAGATACAGAAAGAAACATTGGAGCGGATCCACTCACTGAGGCTATTTCTCGAACGCAATCATTTTCGCAAACTTGCTTTGCGAAACTGATTACTAGAGAATTTGGGTGTTCGGTATCACACGGGCTGTGAGTATGCGACATCGCAATAATTAACCTTAAGTGCAAGTGGGAGATTGTTGGCTATAATGCCCTCAAGGCAATTATCATAGTCGCGGACTTGTGATTATGATGATTGAGTGAGGACCTATACCGATAAAACAGTCTTACTCAAGATGATAGTATGCTATCTGGTTTGTCTTTATCATCATGTACATGTTGATAGAGCCCATAGGATTCTTGCTTGACTGCCAGCATTATGATGGCGATCATATATGTGGGAGCTAGGGTCTATAAGCACATCCTTAAATGTCCCTTGTCACGCCCCACTTCCCAGAGTACGCAAAATTGGGCACGTGACATAGCCAACCATGCTACCTGTGGGTAGGACGCATCCGTCCACAGTCACATTACGGCTGTAGAGATATCAAGAACAGTAAAACAAACTAAACTAATACATGTCCAAATCCATAATAACAAGAATCAATAAACAATAAGTGCGGAAGCTAATGATCCAATACAATGAATAAACAGTACGCCCCATAATGCGGGCTCACATCTGGAAATGAAAAGCAATAAATAAACTAAATCCTAAGGACTCACTGTTCAGCCTGCTGGCTGAAGTACTCCTGCTCGGTCGACGTCAAAGGTACGGAATCTGGGCCATGCAAAACCCAGACGTCAGCGCGTCATGATATCAAGTATACAGCAAAACATGGTAATAAACAATGCAAGCATGAACATGAATAAAGCGGTAATAAGAAGTAACAAGCAGGGTAATGTGCAAAGGTGACTAAACTGTCCTATCAGGTTTTCTACTCTATAGTCTTTGAAACCAATTGATGAATCGTCGATGTAACTCAATAGTATCCCGTGCGTGCCCGGGACCACGGACATGATCCTCGGGGCTGAATCCGAGACGTGCCGCTAAGCAGTAAAAGGTAGTAGGATAGATGAGTGATGTCAGCATCAACACTCCGGAGCTGGCCAAGCCCGTAAGACTGATCAGAACAATGTATCGAACTGTTGAGTTACAAGTCGGTTTCACCTTTGATTTCCCCATACCCCCAAGCTATGTATGTCATGTCAGGTATTCAGTAGTCGAGGACTAATGCCAACACAAGTCAAGTAAAGGTAGGTCTGTCTGGATCGACAGCAGGAATGGTTAGGTCTGTCGGCATTAGGCATGAGATCAGGTAACAGGTCAGGTTACTTTCAACAGGTAGAGTCGATATGTACAGGGTGTTGTATCCGGTGTATCAGTACATGTGTCAGGTGTATCAAGATCGGTCAATATGTAATGCAATCAGGTATATAATGATAACAGGTATAGTAACAAATAATGAACAGTAGCAGGAAACAGTAAATAACAAATATTATTCTATGTGAACACAGTGATGTTTGTATTCTCATATTAATCCGGTTCACGCACCTTTGAGGTGCAATAGCCACAAGACGAAACAATATCGATAATATACGCAATGGAGTTACATGAATTTGAACTAAGCATAATAATTGTCTTATGAGTGATTTTAACAAATGAAGTGGGGATGATCTACTTGGTTTGATTAGTTAAGTGTGAATTAATAGCAGACCGGTTAATACGAGCAATGATTTCATTGATTTAAAATTACGGATAATTGTAATTGTCACCAAATCGTGTGATTGTAACGGATAACATGTTTATTAAGTTTGTAGCATGTTAAAGCAAGTATTCGGATACTTGCCTCAGCGGTTCCGCAAACCGAAACACGGATGCGATGTCGGTAGAAACCACGATATGGAAGCACGGGCCATGGATCGAGTCCCAACAGAAATCAACGGGATCACACGGACCAGGGGGCTTCGCTGGAGCGTCGGGTTCGTCAGACGGCACGGTCGGATTCCGGCAAAATGTCATCGGTAACAAGTTAGCAACAAGATACGATACACGCAAAATAACGATTAGCGGGGGTTGTACCAAAAAGAAGGAGAAGGAAACTTACGGGGAGACACCAGGGGGTGACCACGGCGGGTTCGACGGCACTGGAACGCCGGCGAGGCCGCGACGGTGGCTGCGAAGGCTGGAACAGCCGCTGGGCTTGCTGGAGAGGGGTGCTACGAGTGGAGGAGGGTGGTGGTCGGCTCAGGTGGTCGTGGGAGAGAGGGAGGTGGTCGGAGGTGGCGTCGACGAGGTCGACCGGGGCTTCTCCGGCGAACGGGAGATGGTGCAGGGTCGGTTCGGGTTTGCTCGTGTTCCAGCGAGGAGAGGAGGGGGTGATGCCGAGGTCGCGCCGAGGAGAGTGAGAGGGAGTCGCGGGGTTGTCGACGACGATGGGCGGCGTCGACGGCGAGGGTTGCGAGGGTGGAGGTGAGGTCGGGAATGGGTGCAGTGCGGGAAGGGGCGGGAGAACGGGAGGAAGAGGGTAGGTGGGCGCGGTGGAGGTCGTGGTGGTGAGGGCGGCGACGGCGAGGTCTCGAGGAGGCCGGCGGTGAGACTGCGGGAGGCTAGGGTTAGGGTTCGTAAGGAGGAAGATGGGTTAAAGGGAGGCGACTGTTGCATGGGAATAATATATAGAGAAAGAGAGAGAAGTTGATGAGATAGAGAGAGAGAGATTTGAAAGAGATTGAGGGAGGAGAGAGAGAGAGAGATGGGAAACAGGAGGCGGGGCCCACGAGCTCGATTGTGAGCTCGTGATTGGCTGAGGGTGATAAAGGAAAATATTTGGTTAAGGATTTGAGGAAAAATTAACTGTTAGGAATATATTCGTAGGTATATTTTAGTTATATATATTAAATTGAAACGGGTCCTTTTTGGCGCGAAATAAAACATTTCCAAATCGCGCCCGGGTCGCGCCCAAATGTTCCAAATTCAAATTATAGGATTTTAAGCGGGTTCCAAATTTTGAAAATAGGTGTTTAGTGATTAAAATGCATGCCCCCAAGTCGGACACTTGCACGCGCGCGTAGTCGCCCAAACTGGCCCGTTTAACCAAACGGAACGGAATCTCGACACGCGGACGCTACCACGCGACTAGTGGCGACGAGTAGGCCAACATGGACATCTTAAATTTCATTTTCGGAGTTAAAATTTGTTATGTGCCAAAATGACTTAACCGGGTAAAATTTAGCAATAAACACCAGAAAATCAGGAAAATTGGAATGAGCAATAAATAACCCTCAACTAGTAATATACATAGTATTATTGGGCTCGGGTGTTACATCATACCCAACTACAAAAGAATTTCGTCCTCGAAATTTCAAGGATACAAGATAGCTAACTACTGGAAAAGGTGAGGGAAATTCTGTCGGATCTCGTCTTCTCGCTCCCAAGTGGATTCTCCATGCAATCGGTTACCCCAAGAAACTAGCACAAGAGGGATAACCTTGTTCTTAAGAACCTTTCTCTTCGATCCTTGTTTTCGACTGGTCGCTCCTCAAAAGTCGGGTCCTCCCGAACGGTCAACTCCGAATGATCCAAGACATGAGTCTCATCACGAACATACCTCCGTAGTTGAGACTCCTGAAACACATCGTGAATTCCTGCTAATGACGGTGATAACGCCAACCTGTACGTTACCTTTCCAACACGCTCCAATATCTCGAAGGGTCCAGCGAATCGGGGACTAAGTTTTCCCCGACTTCCAAAGCGAATCACCCCTCTAGTCGGTGATATCTTCAGGAATACCGAATCACCCACGGCGAACTCTAGAGGTCTTCTTGACGTGTCGGCCCAACTTTTCTATCTGTCTTGAGCTGCCTTCATAAGCTTCCTGATTGTATTCACCTTCTCGACTGTCTGTACCACCAAATCTGGTCCTAGTAACCTTCGTTCACCAACATCATCCCAACAAACCGGCGAACGGCACTTACGACCATACAACGCTTCAAACGGAGCCATCTGAAATGTCGCTTGGAAGCTATTGTTGTACGAAAACTCCACCAGGTGTAGATGATCTTCCCAAGAACCTTTGAAGTCCAACATGCCAGCCCTCAACATATCTTCAAGGGTCTGGATCGTTCTCTCCGATTGTCCATCGGTCTGAGGATGATAAGCTGTGCTAAACTTCAATTGAGTCCCCAAACTTTCTTGTAAACTCCTCCAAAAGTGTGACAAGAACCGAGTGTCCCGATCGGACACGATGCTTACCGGTACTCCATGCAATCTGACAATCTCCTGCATGTACCGCTCTGCCAAAGTCTCCGTCGATTGACCAACCCGAAAAGGAATAAAGTGAGCTGCCTTGGTCAACCGATCGACAATCACCCATACAGCATTGTTGCCCTTTGGACTCCGCGGTAAAGCCGTCACGAAATCCATGGTTATATGTTCCCACTTCCATTGAAGAATCGGAAGTGGTTGCAACAAACCATCAACCCTTTGATGTTCAGCCTTGACTTGCTGACACACTAAGCACTTAGCCACAAAGCGAGCAATTTCCCGTTTCATACCTTCCCACCAGAAATGCTGTCGAATATCTCGGTACATCTTTTTCCCTCCTGGATGTACAGAGTAAGCTGAACTGTGTGCCTCCTTCATAAGCTCCTCACGCGCATCTCCTTTTGGCACACACACACGGCTACCATATCTCAACGAACCATCTTCATAGATCAGCAAATCGGTTCGTAGTCCGGCTCCAACCTGCTCTCGAAACTTTTGCAGTCTAGGATCCTGCGATTGCGCCGCTTTAATCTTCTCAACTAAGGACGATTGTACTTGCAACTGCATCAACTGTCCTGTAGTACGCGGTAGCACAACCTCCAAGTCAAATCTCCGAAACTCTTCAATGATCTCTCTCTGTGCAGTCAATAACTGAATTGCTGGTAATCGACTTAGCTCATCTGGCACGACGTTAACTTTTCCCAGATGGTACTTAAGATCAAGGTCGTAGTCGGCCATCAGCTCCAACCATCTGCGTTGCCTCATGTTCAACTCCTTCTGAGTGAACACATACTTCAAACTCTTGTGATCCGTAAAGACTTCAACTCTCTCTCCCAGAAGGTAGTGTCTCCAAATCTTCAGGGCAAAGATCACGGCTGCAAGCTCCAAGTCATGAGTCGGATAGTTCTTCTCATGAGTCTTCAGTTGTCTCGATGCGTAAGCGACGACTTTCCCATTCTGCATTAAGACACATCCCAATCCTTTTCCAGATGCGTCGCTGTGAATCACCAGTCCTCCTGAATCATCCGGTACGGTTAGGATAGGGGCGGTTATCAACTCCTGCTTCAACGTCTCGAAGGCCAATGCACATCCATCTGTCCACACAAACGGTACCTCCTTACGCGTAAGCTTGGTTAACGGCTCAGCTAAACGAGCGAAGTTCTCCACAAATCTTCTGTAGTAACCGGCGAGTCCAAGAAAACTTCTTATCTCTGCAACATTCTTTGGAACAGGCCAATCTCGAACTGCTGCAATCTTCTCGGGATCAACGGCGATTCTATCGCCCGACACGACATGCCCCAGAAACTTCACTTCTTCCAGCCAGAATTCGCACTTACTCGCCTTCGCGAATAGTTTCTCTTGTCTCAGCGTCGGCAGTGTGATCCTTCTTCTTCACTAAAAGAACTGGAGCTCCCCAAGGTGAGTTGCTGCTTCGAATCATCCCTTCTCGAGTAATTCACTCACTTGTTTCTTAACTTCTTCCAATTCCACCGGTGCCATCGGATAATAAGATTTTGATACTGGCGCTGCACCAGGAATGAGGTCAATCGCAAACTCCACATTTCGCTTCGGCGGTAAGCCCGAAATATCTTCAAACACATCCATAAAGTCGCGAACAACTGCCGGCTCTTCATCACTCTCCACTACCATAGCCGCAAGAACGCTGTTCGTCGGCCTAGCCCTAAACTCGACTGGCCCGACAGAACTTCTTTCTCCAATGAAAGTAAACTTAGGATGTCCGGGAATCTGGAAATTACCTTCCTTGCCCTACAGTCGATGTGGGCATGGAAAGTGCCAAGAAAATCCATCCCCAAGACAACCTCATAACTGCCCGTATCAATCACCAAGAAATCTGCAAAAGCTTCCGTCCGCAAACAACAACTGTACAATCTCTACCTTCCCTACTAGCTATGATTCTCCCATTCCCAGTGTGTATGTCCCAAAAACTAGACAGGGTCGTGCAGGTGATCGAGTGTGTAGTTATAAAATTTGATGACATAAACAGTGGGATGCTCCGGAATCAAATAATGCCAAAGCAGGAAAACCACGAACGAGTACAGTACCTGAAACCACTTCTCCTGATGCCTTGGCTTCCTCAGCTGTCAAAGTGAAAGCTCGACCCTGGTTTGGTCCTTGATTCGACTGTCTCTGCCCTTGGAACGGTCTGTGCGGAGGCTTCTGAACGTCATCTTTCGTGCGAGGCTTCGACGGACAAGCATCAACGGTGTGATCTGCCGTTCCACATCTCAAACAGAGTCCCAGCCTCAAACGACACTCCCTTCGCACATGTCCGGGTTTATGGCAGTGGCTACAGATCACGCTCCCCCTTCGATCACCCACAATCATTTTCTTCATCGGTGCTACGCTGCGCCTGTTCACTGGAATACTTCTACGTACCGACGTTTGGTTTAGTTCAAAAGCTGGCTCCAGCTCGAGTTGTTCCTTTAGTTTCTCTAGCAATCCCCTTATCACTCTTTGCCTGGCGGCTAAGACCGCATGCCCTGGGTCCATCTCCAAATTCTGATCGGCCATATTCCTGGAAATCAAAGTACCCAACATTAGCATGATGATAGTTTTCAAGTATAGATCAAGGCTAGAACTCCAAGATACTTAAATAGAGTGCTGCATTGTAGCTATGCCGCGGTATCATAGCCGCAATTACTTAACTCCACCCAAGTCGCCTAAGTCCTAGAGATAACAAGAAGTTAGGTTTTCAAGTTTGACAATGCAAAGTAAGTTTGCATGTCGACATGATCCGGAAGAATGATTCAAGGATGGTAAAACGGTCAAAGTGGCAGGACATGTTTCCTAATCACGGGTATCCTGATTCGTGTATTGGGTGCAATACCCAACTACAAGGAATCAACCCAATTAACCTATGGCTCTGATACCATAAAACCATGTCACGCCCCACTTCCCAGAGTACGCAAAATTAGGTACGTGACATAGCCAACCATGCTACCTGTGGGTAGGACGCATCCGTCCACAGTCACATTACGGCTGTAGAGATATCAAGAACAGTAAAACAAACTAAACTAATACATGTCCAAATCCATAATAACAAGAATCAATAAACAATAAGTGCGGAAGCTAATGATCCAATACAATGAATAAACAGTACGCCCCATAATGCGGGCTCATATCTGGAAATGAAAAGCAATAAATAAACTAAATCCTAAGGACTCACTGTTCAGCCTGCTGGCTGAAGTACTCCTGCTCGGTCGACGTCAAAGGTACGGAATCTGGGCCATGCAAAACCCAGACGTCAGCGCGTCATGATATCAAGTATACAGCAAAACATGGTAATAAACAATGCAAGCATGAACATGAATAAAGCGGTAATAAGAAGTAACAAGCAGGGTAATGTGCAAAGGTGACTAAACTGTCCTATCAGGTTTTCTACTCTATAGTCTTTGAAACCAATTGATGAATCGTCGATGTAACTTAATAGTATCCCGTGCGTGCCCGGGACCACGGTCATGATCCTCGGGGCTGAATCCGAGACGTGCCGCTAAGCAGTAAAAGGTAGTAGGATAGATGAGTGATGTCAGCATCAACACTCCGGAGCTGGCCAAGCCCGTAAGACTGATCAGAACAATGTATCGAACTGTTGAGTTACAAGTCGGTTTCACCTTTGATTTCCCCATACCCCCAAGCTATGTATGTCAAGTCAGGTATTCAGTAGTCGAGGACTAATGCCAACACAAGTCAAGTAAAGGTAGGTCTGTCTGGATCGACAGCAGGAATGGTTAGGTCTG
This sequence comes from Agapanthus africanus, assembly GCA_030015575.1. Classification (NCBI taxonomy): domain Eukaryota; kingdom Viridiplantae; phylum Streptophyta; class Magnoliopsida; order Asparagales; family Amaryllidaceae; genus Agapanthus; species Agapanthus africanus. The sequence continues at coordinate 49,945,152 of JASDDO010000006.1, read as the reverse complement.
TCGGCATTAGGCATGAGATCAGGTAACAGGTCAGGTTACTTTCAACAGGTAGAGTTGATATGTACAGGGTGTTGTGTCCGGTGTATCAGTACATGTGTCAGGTGTATCAAGATCGGTCAATATGTAATGCAATCAGGTATATAATGATAACAGGTATAGTAACAAATAATGAACAGTAGCAGGAAACAGTAAATAACAAATATTATTCTATGTGAACACAATGATGTTTGTATTCTCATATTAATCCGGTTCACGCACCTTTGAGGTGCAATAGCCACAAGACGAAACAATATCGATAATATACGCAATGGAGTTACATGAATTTGAACTAAGCATAATAATTGTCTCATGAGTGATTTTAACAAATGAAGTGGGGATGATCTACTTGGTTTGATTAGTTAAGTGTGAATTAATAGCAGACCGGTTAATACGAGCAATGATTTCATTGATTTAAAGTTACGGATAATTGTAATTGTCACCAAATCGTGTGATTGTAACGGATAACATGTTTATTAAGTTTGTAGCATGTTAAAGCAAGTATTCGGATACTTGCCTCGGCGGTTTCGCAAACCGAAACACGGATGCGATGTCGGTAGAAACCACGATATGGAAGCACGGGCCACGGATCGAGTCCCAACAGAAATCAACGGGATCACACGGACCAGGGGACTTCGCTGGAGCGTCGGGTTCGTCAGACGGCACGGTCGGATTCCGGCAAAATGTCATCGGTAACAAGTTAGCAACAAGATACGATACACGCAAAATAACGACCAGCGGGGGTTGTACCAAAAGGAAGGAGAAGGAAACTTACGGGGAGACACCAGGGGGTGACCACGGCAGGTTCGACGGCACTGGAACGCCGGCGAGGCCGCGACGGTGGCTGCGAAGGCTGGAACAGCCGCTGGGCTTGCTGGAGAGGGGTGCTACGAGTGGAGGAGGGTGGTGGTCGGCTCAGGTGGTCGTGGGAGAGAGGGAGGTGGTCGGAGGTGGCGTCGACGAGGTCGACCGGGGCTTCTCCGGCGAACGGGAGATGGTGCAGGGTCGGTTCGGGTTTGCTCGTGGTCCAGCGAGGAGAGGAGGGGGTGATGCCGAGGTCGCGCCGAGGAGGGTGAGAGGGAGTCGCGGGGTTGTCGACGACGATGGGCGGCGTCGACGGCGAGGGTTGCGAGGGTGGAGGCGAGGTCGGGAATGGGTGCAGTGTGGGAAGGGGCGGGAGAACGGGAGGAAGAGGGTAGGTGGGCGCGGTGGAGGTCGTGGTGGTGAGGGCGGCGACGGCGAGGTCTCGAGGAGGCCGGCGGTGAGACTGCGGGAGGCTAGGGTTAGGGTTCATAAGGAGGAAGATGGGTTAAAGGGAGGCGACTGTTGCATGGGAATAATATATAGAGAAAGAGAGAGAAGTTGATGAGATAGAGAGAGAGAGAGATTTGAAAGAGATTGAGGGAGGAGAGAGAGAGAGATGGGAAACAGGAGGCGGGGCCCACGAGCTCGATTGTGAGCTCGTGATTGGCTGAGGGTGATAAAGGAAAATATTTGGTTAAGGATTTGAGGAAAAATTAACTGTTAGGAATATATTCGTAGGTATATTTTAGTTATATATATTAAATTGAAACGGGCCCTTTTTGGCGCGAAATGAAACATTTCCAAATCGCGCCCGGGTCGCGCCCAAATGTTCCAAATTCAAATTATAGGATTTTAAGCGGGTTCCAAATTTTGAAAATAGGTGTTTAGTGATTAAAATGCATGCCCCCAAGTCGGACACTTGCACGCGCGCGTAGTCGCCCAAACTGGCCCGTTTAACCAAACGGAACGGAATCTCGACACGCGGACGCTACCACGCGACTAGTGGCGACGAGTAGGCCAACATGGACATCTTAAATTTCATTTTCGGAGTTAAAATTTGTTATGTGCCAAAATGACTTAACCGGGTAAAATTTAGCAATAAACACCAGAAAATCAGGAAAATTGGAATGAGCAATAAATAACCCTCAACTAGTAATATACATAGTATTATTGGGCTCGGGTGTTACATCCCTAGTCATAGGAGTATCAAGACCGGGCATGGATACTCCAGTGTAGACTAGTGTATACTGATCGAGACCCCGACGAGGGGCGGTGGGCAGGTCTCACAAGCCATTGGTGTTAGTTTGTTCACCTAAGATAGTATACAGGTGCTCATTGGGTTATGAGTACACTGGACGGACTCGCCGGGAACCTTCTAGTTGGTATTATACCTATAGTCAGATAGCAGTTCCTAGGTGACATGTTTGCAGGTTAGTCTGCCAACCTGAGATCGTCATTTGTCTCCTATGAGTTCCCACTGTGTTTTGATTACTACCCTACCACAGCTCAAAGGAGTCGTGCAAACAGGTTTTAGTTGGGTACAGTCCCGAGCCACATGGAGCCAGTGATCGGATCGTCGGGGATTCGTCTCTCCCGGTATTGGGTGTTGATGTCGCACTGTGTACGGGTGGCCATCACCACAAATCCATGGCCATGGTAGACGAGGATTACCGATCCAGGATCGATAATTTCTCAGGAGGTGATGGGTTACATGCCGACATTAAATATCGTGTTGTTAGGGGTCTGACTTTATCCACCCCCTAGACTCGATATGCGATACTCTTGGACGAACAGACCGGACTGTACGGATATTGTCACTGACAGGCTCAGTAGGGGTTCAAGATGAGTTTGCTCGTCACCCTCCCTTTCGCTCAATACCTGGATAGCCGTTACGTACAGCTAGTGTCGCTGACGTGCTTGTGATCAAACCCACTGCCAGCGTATTGACGAGTCTTTAGAGTCCCACACAGAGGGTTTTCACGGTTCAGGCAATATGGTGTAGATCAGGTATGTTGATACATACAGGCATTCGATTAAATATGTGCACATGCTGCGCAGACTTTAATCAGACGGTCGATAATACTAGCGGCTTAGGATTAAGCCAGATTATTAAATCAGGTTTTGATTTAATAATTTACATATGTATTTATATATATGTGTTCTAGTATTATTGTTCGCTATTTATTTTCTCTCTCGGCTATTCGTATTTTTGTACGAATACGCGTATATGTATTTCGATACATGTACCGGAAGTATTCCGTATTTTATACGGAATAGCTTCTAGAAGATTTGCCACCTCATTATTAATTTTCCTTTTTAGGAAATTCATTTGTTTTATAATGAGGTAGAGGGTGTGAGGTGGCATGAACAATGACATGGCATGGTGCAAAGTATGGGTGCATTTGTTTATTGCTTTTTGACTTTGGAAATGATAATTTTTCTTTTGAAAAATGAGAGAGGGGGTGAGGGGCCGGCCACTCAAGCTAAGGGTGGGGTTCATTTCATTTTGGTGGGATGATTAATTTACACTCTCTCTCACTCTCTCATGCTCCAAAAAGTACTTAACCATTCTTTGTTCATGCCAAGCCTTCATCACATCCTTCTTCATCTTCTATGGATGCTCTATGAGCACTAAGGGTAGAGAGAAAAATGTAGTGACACTTCCATACACCTCGACTCTCCATCTCTAGCGACTTTGGAGCGTCGGTTACCTCGTTCGACGAGGTTGGAGCTTGCGCCGTTTCCCTCGGGTGGATCATCGGAGATGTAGGAAGACCGGCGACCAAACCACATCAAGGAACCGCTAGAAGCTTGGAATGAAGATCGAAGGACACGGATCAACTCGGTATAACGATTCTAACTCTTAGTTAGCTCGCTAGATTAGGGTTTAAGGTCGATCCGGAATTCAGGTAGCGATGGCGCCGGTTTCAGAAATTTTTGTTCCGCATTTTGGCCGCGTTTCGACGGCCGGGGCGCCGCCGGGACCCTTCATCGTCTATGCCAAATCAAAAATTTGCCATGCCAAGGGACCCAAAACTACGGATGTTTAACTAGAGAATCATACGAAAAGCAATTGTAAACAACTTTACAACTATGTGAATGCGGAATACAATCTTTGTAGACCGGTCCTTCACTTCTAAAGCTCCATGTAGTAGTCCCATTGCTGCGATCATCGAACTCCCGGACTCAAATGAGGGTTCACATGAAGAAATGAACGGACTTGCTCGATGCCTTCGAAGCCAAAGATGATCTACGTCGAGGAGACTCAAGCTCATGCTACCTCTTAATAATTATGTAGATTAGTGAAGCAAACACCCTAAACTAAATGGCTAATAGTAGAGGATGATGAAGTAGGAATTTTACTCACTTTATATTTAATTTTCTCACATAGTTCATCACTTTATCATAAAGCTAGAAAGCTTCAATGAGAGGAAGAAGAAGATGAAGTTGTGATGAACTAAAGAATGAACTCATGAGGTTAGAAATGCAACCATGGTGAAATAATATCATGGCTAACTCATGTAGAGAATAAACCATAGCATAGGGTCAAGGTTTGGGTTAATAAATATCTTAAGCTAGACAAAAGAGTGGACTTGATCAATGATTATGCATAAGCTTCATCCAAGCTTAAGCCACGAAAAATTCTCACTAATGTGTTTAACTTAATAAGAAATATGAAACCCTAACTATAACCTAGCATGGTATGAGTCTCATACATCCATGTTGCATGTGTAACCTAGCATGACACAACAATATATATCACATATATATTTTGTGTACAAAAGAAAATAATACAATTAACATATATCACATATATATCAATGTATTATCAAGTGAGAAAAATGAATACTTAAGTGAGCTAATATTAGTTAATGTAATGTAATATATCAAATATATAATTATACATTAAATTATTAAATCAACACATGATTTAATAATCCGGCTATATCATATATAATCGACTAATATCAAAAGTATCGTTTTATCGAATCAACACTTGATCCGATAACCCGGCAATATCACATATAACCTATCGATACATATATCGCAAGAATAGAATGCGGTATCACATACGCGCATTAATCTTGGTCCCGCACATATCACATATGTGCTCCTACTCTGTTTCGCATAAACCAGGAAACCTCTGTGTAGGACTCTGAAGACTCGCCATTTCGCCGGCAGTAGGTGATGATCATATCAAACACCCATAAGCCGTTAGCGGTCTGCTAAACGTAACGGCCACCCGGGTATTGAGCGATCAGAAGATCAACAAGCAAGCCCTCTCACATTCCTGTGAATCCAATCAGTAACACTATCGTATAGTCCGGTCTCTTCGTCTGATATGTCACATATGCAGCTTAGGGGTGGTAAACGTCAGACCCCAATAGCCGGATAAGTCGTGTCGATATGAGGCTCATAACGGGTCGAGAAACTAATGATAACACTTACCAGTAAATCTCATAGAAGCCCTAGCCAGGGACTTCCTGTTATAGCCAAACGAGCATAGCGCAACATCAACCCCCAATACCGGGAGAGACGAAATCCCCTCCTATCGCTCATTGCCTCCATGTGACTCAGGTTTGTACCCAAAAACCACCGTTTTGCACGTTCCCTTGAACATGGTAAGGTGGAAATCAAAGCACAGTGGGAATCACACAAGACTCTATGACAATCTCGGGTCGACAGACTAACATGTACCATTGTCACCAGAGAACTGCCATCTGACGTCAGGTATAATACCATCTAGGAGTTCTCGGCGAGTTCGTCCAGTATACTCAGTCTCCACTGAGCACCCGTATACTATCCTTGATGTCAAACACCAATGGATGTGGGATCATCCATCGCCCATCATATGGGTCAGGATACGTATACGCTAGTCTACTCTTGAATATCGATGCCCCGTCTCGATACTCCTACGACTAGGAACAATTGTAGGATGTACTTACCAACTACCCTGGCCCCACTAGTATGATCTGCATCATAGTCCTGGTAGTCTAGTACTCATCTTAAAGGCTTTACCAACATGTCACAGAGAGACAATATAAGTGTACTGTTAGTTATATGTATGCCCTAGAGGCCATTACTGTACATTGGATGTATATTGTAGTGGATGCTGGGACATATATAGGTAGGACTTTCTTGCTCGACATGATAGTATGCTATCTGGTTGCACTTTATCTTAACATGTATACTTTCTGTCTCTCTCTGATTACATGTTGATAAAGCCCTTAGGATGTGTACTCGACTTCCAGGACTATGATGTAGATCATACTAGTGGGGCCTGGGTAGTCAATGAGTACATCCTTCATTGTTCCTAGTCGAGGAAATATCGAGATGGGGCATCGATATTCCAGAGTAGACTAGCGTATATCTTCTCGACCCATGCGATGGGCGATGGATGATCCAATATCCATTGGTGTTTGACATCAGAGATGGTATACGGGTGCTCAGTGGAGACTGGGTACACTGAACGGACTCGCCGAGAACTCCCAGATGGTATTATACCTCACGTTAGATGGCAGTTCTCTGGTGACACTGGTACAGCTTAGTCTGTTGACCCGAGATCGTCATAGAGTCTTGTGTGTATCCCACTGTGCTTTGATTTCCACCCTACCACGGCTCTACTGAGTTGTGCAAACAGGTGGTTTTTGGGTACAGTCCCGATTCACATGGAGGCAATGAGCGATAGGAGGGGATTCGTCTCTCCCGGTATTGGGGGTTGATGTTGCGCTATGCTCGACTGGCCATAACAGGAAATCCCTGGCCAGGGTTGCAGTGACCTACTGGTAAGTGTTATCAGTAGTTTCACACATGTCATTGACTTCACGTCGGCATGACTTATCGAGCTATTGGGGTCTGACGTTTACCGCCCCTACCCCTAGGCGAGATATGCGGCATATCAGACGAACAGACCGGACTATACGGTAAGTGTTACTGGTTGGATTCACAGGAGTGTGAGCGGGCTTGCTCCTCGATCTTCTGATCGCTTAATACCCGGGTGGCCGTTACGTTTAGCAGACCGCTTGCGGCTTGTGGGTGTTTGATATGATCATCATCTGCTGCCGGCATATTGACGAGTCTTTAGAGTCCTACACAGAGGTTTCCTGGTTCAAGCGAAACGAAATAGGAGCGCATATGAGATATGTGCGGGACCGAGAATAATGCGTGTATGTGATACCGTATTTCATTCTCGCGATGAACGTGTCGAATGGTTGTATGCGATATAACCTAGTTATCGAATCAAGTATTTATTCGATAAGTCGATACATTGGATACTAGTCGGTTATATACGATATGACCGGATCGTTAAATCAAGTGTTGATTTAATGATTTAATGTATAATTATGTATTTGATATATTACTTTGCATTAACTAGTATTGGTTCACTTTAAATGGATTTTCTCACTTGAATTGTGCAAGTTGTATATGTGATATACTTTTGTGCACATGATTGTATCATGTTTGATGATACATGCTTATTTGGTTAAGTGTAAAGAATTAAACTATGGTTAAGTTAATGATTAGGGTTTTGTTTACTTAATTACTTATTCATTTATCTTATTCATTTATTCATTTTGGAAAATGAAAAGGATAAATGAATGGTTACTTGTTTTGTTTTTAGTTGAACATTCTTGAAGTTTTGACTTAGTCTCCATTCTTGTCTTATACTTAACCCTAACCATTTAAACTAACCCTAATTCATTCTCTACACTTAACTAAGGTTAGAAGATGATAAGAATGAATTCTTTTTCATTTTTCTTTAATACTTATCATATCTTCTTCTTCTTCTTCATTTTCTTCTTCCATGAAGAAAAGCTAGTGACCATCAATGGCAACTAGTGATATCAAGTGAGAAATCCAATTCTAAAGTCTACCCACTTCCTATTTCTTCATCCTCTACCTCTTGCCAAGTAGTATAGGGTGTTTCCTTCACAAGTTTTCAAGGCTTGGTGAAGTTGGAGCTTGTTCTTGTGATGCCTCGACGTAGATCATCTTCGGCATCGAACCGACGATCAAGCCCGCCCATTTCTTCGATGAAGCCGATGCTAGAGTTCGGGATTCAATTTGGACAGCGGAGGGAGATCATCGCGGAGCTTAGGAAGTGGTGGACCGGATCTACAAAGGTTGTAGCCACTTTCCTTTTAGATAAAGTTGTTTATTTGCATCGCTTCGCCTATATATCTAGTTAACGATCCGTATTAGGTTTTCTCGGCACATGTAAAATTTCAATTGGGCTTGTTTGATCACTTGTGAGACTCCATTAGTGTGCCTAGGAACCCTACAGTGGTATAAGAGCCTAGCTAGAGCCTTAGACGAAGTCTAGACGGAGTTAGAAGTCCGATCGACCCGAAACCCCGATTTTAACGTGCTCTCTGGACAATTTTGAAAAACTGGGTTTTTTCCAGATTAAAAATATGTAGAAACCTCAGTGCAATATTATAAGAATTACTGTTTAAAACGGGGGCTCTGAATCGTTCATAGTGCGGCGGAACCGCCGCATATTCATGCCTAAGGCGGCGGTTCCGCGGCACGTTGGTCTCCTCTGGCACATTTTTCTGCACAGTAATTCTTATAGATTATTGTTGGTGTTTCTGGGAATTTTTAATAATTTTTTAAGGAGTTGAATTTTCTGGGTTGTATCAGGGACTCGGTGTTTCGATCGGATTGTCTAATTTTGTCAGTGTGGCTTTCCGGATAAATTTTTGAATATGTTAAAAAGTTCGACCGGATATAAATACCCAAATTTTCCCCTGCCGGGAAATTTCCAATTGTTGGATTTTTCCGTAGTTTAACGACGTTCTAAGTAATGCAAGTAACGCGATGGACCCTCTAGAAGACAACAAACCTTAACTCGATTATGTGACCGTCTTGAACTGCCCTTTGAACCTTCGGGTTTGGGGCAGTACGGCGTGCCACATGTGAGGCGTTGGCTTGACCCTTCTACGGCTGGACTGTTGGTACTGAGGCACGAACTGAATGTTGTTAGACTTATTTCATGTGTTGAGTAGTATCGGGAAAACTTGGGTGTTCGATTGTTCGATCGAAAAGTTTAGCATTTTTTGTTTATCCGGAATGTGATACAATAATTGGAATTCACAAATTGTTATGAGATAACGGAATGAATATTATAAACATAGCAGTTTAGTCTCACTTGATCGGTTGCCACGGAATTTTGATGTGATCAAAAGTCCGTCGCAATCACGTAGCGTACGCGGATACTCGCCGGGAAACTTAATAGACAGCCTCACTCCATAGCCCCGACCAAGTGACCGTAGGAGAACCCCGTCGCCGAAAGCATCCGTTCGGGTGCTCGTGGTAGCGGTGTTCCGCCTTGGTGCACTTTGTCGACGGCGTCGGGGGTGCGGCCGTCTACTGAAGTTTGCGACGAGCATTCGATCAGAATGTCGGGAATCCTGTTGAATTGCCCGACTTGATATTGAAAAGAGTTTTCGATAATGAGACTAAAATGCGGGGTTTATAATTGTTAGGCATGCGATGTCTAAAGAATTCATTTGATTAGGCATGTGATGTCTAAAGGAGTTGCGGATTCCAACTGTTGTAGTTTTACACTTTCTTTTCTGTGACCGTAAGTGTAATATGTGATATCGCCGGTTTCGTTGCTATATGTCAACGACAATTGGGATGCGCATATTTACTTACGTTGATGACATGTGATGTTATGTGTTGCTGGATATGTTATATTGGATCGTCGTGTTTGAATAGCCGGGGGTTTTTATGTGAGATGAGTATTTTTCATTTTCATTCATGTAAAAAATTGTATGTAATATTCTTTTATTGGGGCACTTCCAGGTTGCGGAAGTTGTCACCGTTGATGTATATTATTTACTTTTCTGCACTAGGATAGACCCAAGGAGGGGAGCACAAGTAACCGGGTTCTGGGGTCCAGTGGGAGACCAACTCGAGGAGTCGAGTCCGGGTCTCCTAACCCTAGAATTGGTAGGGTTGCTTGCCGCTCTCGTAGGGGTCTAGGGGTGTGGGATTGGCTATTCATCACGACCGTGGAATCCGTGTTTTATACTGGCTCGTATTGAAAACACGGACGTCCTAGTATATCCAATATTTCATATGATTCTTTCTGCTGCGTTATCTGTGATGTGATCATGCGATGTTCTGTGCTATGTTCAGATAAATGTAGTATATAGTATATATGATATATTATATAGACGTTGCTTATGTTTTACACCCGCGCTAGCCCTGCCTCGCTCTGCCGTTAGTTACCTAACCTAACGGTGCAGACTGGACATCGAGGCGAATGCGGATGGCATAAGCGTACGTTATATTTATCTGTGATGATTAGGTGGACTTAAATGATGGGATATTCATTAATGAGATTAATGAAAGAAAATAAACCTAATTGATGTTGTGGAATCGAATTTCAAAATAAAACAGGTAGCTACAGTTCTTGCTTTGCATCGCGGTGTTCATTATAGAACATCCTGCACCTTATTCGATGAGGAAAGGGCCAAGATCCCTTCACCGGGAGCAATAACTGGCAGATGCTACAACCCTCGGTTTGTCATTTGATCGCTTCTATAGTTTCTGCTTTGCACAGTGATATATATGATATATCCCGCACCTCATTCGACGAGGAAAGGGCCGACGATCCCTTCACCGGGAGTGACCCCTTTAGCAAAACTAGAAAAGCCTAAAAAACGTTCCATTTAAAACCATTTGATTCTGCAACGAGATCAAGTTCAAAGCGTTAAAGGTTTTCATAAAAACCAGCCGCAACCCTCCGTCATTTTAGGAAGTAGAGTACTTAGTATTCGTGCTGTGTTTGTTGACCATAGTCAAGGCACAGTGTACGGTAGCTAAGTGATGTCTTCCTACACCACATATGATGCGATTAGTTAGGACAGTCGCGTGACTTTGTTGACCTTAGTTAAGGGACATGTGGGTGGGTCTAATTAATCACGAAATGACGGGTAGAACTTGACTAGTACTTATGATTTGTTGACCTTAGTTAAGGTCATAAGTGCTAGGGGTAAAAACCATTATCGGGAGTTTCAAGTGTTGAAATTTGCAATGAGATTGCATACCTTCTATATGATAGTTGGATCCCGATACCCACTGCGAGTAATTGTTACTCCTGGGAGAGTTTTGCACTTTGCAATTAGCCGATCAAGTAGGTGTCTAGAAAGGTGTCAACGGGGTTACGCCTCTGGGAAAACGAGGTTTACTGTAATTAGGTCCGTGCGAAAGCACGGGGAACCTCCCTCAAAGTACCGACACTGGCCTGGCTGAAAGATTGGCGAACTTGTAGAGCGTAATTAATCCCGGCTAGTCTTTCCTTTTAGGGTTTGAAGGAAGATTTGATAAAAACAGTGGGAGCCATCCTGATTAGATAAAACAAATAACCAATCTGATCTTGCAAGAGCGCACGCTGAGTGTTTTCTTCTCTCTCTCTCCAGGTAGCGACCATATCACGCCTTAATCAAGATAATAATATGGATGTATTGACCGAACCCGCTTGTTATACTGAGCTGGGGAACGTTGGTCCCGCTCCGACTTATAATTGTTATAAGACCGAGCAGGAAATTGGGGAATACTAGAATTCCTATGCCGCCCAAACGAAGAAAATGCATATGATGCATCTCCTTCGGGTGTGTTCATTACAAAGAACTGTTTCTCAGTATCCTCTGCATCCTGGGTATATGATACCGGATCAGGATCCCAGATATGTAAGCTGTTACATAGGGCTACAAAAAGGTAGAAAACTGAGAACGGGTGATAAGTTTCATGAGACAGAAAACGGGGCAAGTGTTGCAGCCAGGTCTGTTGGTCACTGTCACCCTGTATTACCAATACATTGATTCTGAACAAATGCTATTAGATACCGAACCTGATATACAAAATCATATCAGTCTCTTTATTAGTAAAGAAATGATATAATTTTGTATTTTTGGATAATGTTTTGAACATTTCCTATATCAAAAGTTGATCGGTTCAGGCACGTTATCTAAAAGCATTGACGTTCTAAATCAAACTACAGTTCCTAGTATACTGAACACACACAAGAGGAAGAGTTCGAAAATGAACAAATTCTTCTTGAGGTATTGTAGACTAGGTCATATCAATGCGACCCGACTAGCTGAAGTTACATTTAGATGCATATTTAAATCAGTTTGAATTTACTTCTTGTGAAACTTGCCAGTCATGTCACAAAGATAAGATGACCATAGTTCTGTTTATTGGAAACAGAGAAAGAGTTAGTAAACTCTTGGGACTGATACATTATGATGTATATAAGGTCTCCTGTCTACACATGCCAGGACTGGTTCTTTATACTTCATTATATTCTCTGATAATCTCTCAAGATTCAGTCATATGTTCCTGTTGAAACATAAGTCCGAACCTTTTGAGATATTCACAGAATATAAGTTAGAAGTAGAGAACCAAAATACGGGTATAAGTATTATGTCCTATGATAAGATCAGGGAGGAGAATACTTGTGCATAGAATTCCTGGACTATTCTAAAGGAGAATGAGATTCTCTCTCAGTGTTACTCCTCTGAATACACCATAGCACAACGGTGTATCAGGGCGGAGCAATTGCACAATATTAGATATGGTGTGCTCTATGATGAGTATTACTGAGTTACCTATTTCCTTTTGGGGTTATGCACTTGAGAAGCTGCATACCTATTGAATTAGGTTTGAATCAAATCACTGCCTACCACTCCATATAAGATATGGTATGGGAAGAACCCATCTGTAACACTTTGGATTTTCCGTTTGATGTCTTTCGTGATAATTAGTGATCGTACGTGTTAATTTATATATGTGTTTATAGGATTATTAGTTAGTTAGTAGTGTTAGCATCATTTCCCTTGTGTAGTATACACCTTGCACACTTAGACCTTTTTGAGACATAGGTTTAAGTGTTAGCCATATTCTTTTAGGCATGGTTGCTAAATTTTTCCCCACCATGTTAATCTTTTCAAAAACCCCCACTTTATAATTCAAATCCATTAAACAAATGAGCATGGTGTTAGGTAATGACTTTGACTTTATGACCCCCTTTTCTTCTCTCTTCTCTCTCTTTCCCTCATTCTGAACTCCAACAGAAATTCCAGCAGCCAAAAACCCCCATTTTCATCCATATTCTCTTCTCTTTTCATTCCCTTTTGATCCACACACAAAACCCTATGCATATCAACACATTTTCATCACAAAACCTTAGGAAAAGTGAGCTTTTGAGGTGTTTGAAGCAAATCTGCATACTTGAGGGAAAAAGCTGGAACTTTTGGTCTTCCTAGAGTCTTTAGAAGGTATAAACTCATGTCTTAACCTCTTTTTCCATAACTTGTAGTATTCTTTAGTAAAAATCTCTTTTTTGTGCATTTTTAGTGATATTAAAGGATATTTGTGAAGTATATGTTAGATTAGGGTTTTGTTAGTTGTGCTAGCTCTATTATGTGTTATTAGAGCTATCTTAGGCCAAGTCTTGTTTCAGTTTGCACAAAAATAGCCTAAAGTTTGATTTTAGTCCAAAAGTGTGGATTTTAACTAGAAATTAGGCTCTGTAGGATCTGCTGTTACCCGAGACTTTTTAGTGTAAATCTAGATGTTACTGTAGCATGTATGGGGGGTATAGAGTGCACACACCAAACCTGGGAGCCCAATTCCCAAGTGAGGCCGCCAAATATTGCATTCTGGCCGCAATTTGCGGCCAGATGGGGGAGTTTTGGGTTGGGGTTTGGGGTGATGGTATCTGCTGCTGTGTGGGTCATTTTGGTATATTTAGTTTTACAATATCTTTCCTGTATCAAAATCTGGAGTAGAATACCCTATTTCCCGTATTTTCAATCTTTCGTGACACGCGTGATACGTGTGTGTGGGTTTGGGGTTTCTGCGTAGCGCGGCGCGTCGGAGTGGTTTCAGGCGCGTAACCACACGTTTTAGCGTATCGCGCACACGCGCGCTTGGTTCGCAACACGAGTTACTAGTTCGGCTTTAATGTCGCGTTGTGTGATTTCAAGCTTACGTGTGTTATATTGTGTAATTCTAGGTTCGCAGGCGAGTACGGCGGACGCCGCGCAGAAGGGGAAACAAGTTGTTGGCTATACCTAGCGATGGACTACGGTGAGTAGATTTCACATCTACGGGGATATCGCCCGCATGGCGTTCTACGTCAGGGCTGATAGGACCTTATAGTTTCCTTTGTATACATTAACTATTCATGGCTACTATTTAGTGCATGCTGCATTCCCTGATATTTGGATATAAACTAGAATTGATAGAATACCGCACCATTACTAATGGTCCATGTTGCACGAGCACTATCCTGCATGTTACACACACACCGTTAGTAATTGCCATGACACTCACACTGTAGTATATCACATCGGATCATCATATTGTAGCTCATCTATATGTGACTTGACATGCTATTCATACTTGATGCTTATATCACATCGGATCATCATATTGTAGCTCATCTATATGTGACTTGACATGCTATTCATACTTGATGCTTATATCACATCGGATCATCATATTGTAGCTCATCTATATGTGACTTGACATGCTATTCATACTTGATGCTTATATCACATCGGATCATCATATTGTAGCTCATCTATATGTGACTTGACATGTTATTCATACTTGATACCTATATCACATCGGATCATCATATTGTAGCTCATCTATATGTGACTTGACATGCTATTCATACTTGATGCTTATATCACATCGGATCATCATATTGTAGCTCATCTATATGTGACTTGACATGCTATTCATACTTGATGCTTATATCACATCGGATCATCATATTGTAGCTCATCTATATATGATTTGACATGCTATTCATACTTGATACCTATATCACATCGGATCATCATATTGTAGCTCATCTATATGTGACTTGACATGCTATTCATACTTGATGCTTATATCACATCGGATCATCATATTGTAGCTCATCTATATGTGACTTGACATGTTATTCATACTTGATACCTATATCACATCGGATCATCATATTGTAGCTCATCTATATGTGACTTGACATGCTATTCATACTTGATGCCTATATCACATCGGATCATCATAGTGTAGCTCATCTATATGTGACTTGACATGATATTTATATTTGACGCACATATCATATCGGATCATTGACTTGCATTCTGGTTTGGATTACATGTGATTTCTGGATTTGGGAACCGTGGCTATTGCAAATATGTAATCATTTAAAAACCCGGTTCCCTTGATATGATAATTCGGTGCGTCCACCATGTGTTTTCTCGGTGCTAGAGTGATACATGTGAACCCGAATCGAGGAGCTGGTTGAGGCCGATTACGGGTACATGGTGGACCCGGTATGGTACCCCGGGGCGAGAACGGTTTCGCTGTGTAGTAGACGGTGAGCCTGGCAGAGGGACTACTACCTACCGGTGATTGGTTGGACCTGACAGTTATCCGGAGGGTACTGATCAGAGTCTATAGATGGATGCGGGGTGATCCGTACTGCTGGGGCTGAGGGCCGATACCGCAGACGGAGCCCGTGGGCTGACCCGGACTGACGGGGCCCGATGGATGAGGATTTGCGTGTCGATGCTGGACACGAGTATTTATGATATTTGGGTACCGATGTTGGGCACTCGGGATTCTCAGAGATGTACAGGATTTGAGGGCCGATGAGAGTGCCGGCGCCTGAGCTATTTGGGGGATCTGGGTGCATCGATGGACACCGATTATATATTCCACGTTGACATTCCGTGTAGATACTATATTGCCCCTGCTCGGCATTTATTATTGTACCTCATCCTGTAGTTACATTACCTGATAGAGCATTGCTACCTCATCCTGTAGTTACATTACCTGATAGAGCATTGCTACCTCATCCTGTAGTTACATTACCTGATAGAGCACTTGCATGATTGTTACACATACTGCTTATCACTTATTGATATCATCTGTTGGCATATGATAGAGTAGCGCAGTATGTGCATGCTCGCGATTACCTTTATATGTTATCACTATTCACGAGTTGGCAACTCACCCCCGTTGTGCCACAGTGTTTGCAGGTTGCCCTTCGGAGTAGTAGCGGCAGGCTGCGGTTGCATCTTTTGACACAGATACCCCCATAGTTGGTGTACTAGCTCTTTTGTTGATAGGTGGGTTATGTGCGGTATCTGTTTATCTTTCAGTATGTACATTGTTGTATCTAGTATTCTCCATCTACCATATATGTATTTGACTTAGAGACAGTATGAGGACGATGTTGTATATTATTTGTACTCTGGTGTCGTGCTCGTTATGAGCCGACTGTACTTGCAGTTTATCCTTTCTGTGATGTTCCCACTGGTGGATCTTGATCTTCGCTACGGCGTCGTATATTACTATCTTGGTGATTGTTTACTTAGATTTCTTGTCATGTTAGTAAATGCTTTCCTTTTAAAACTTATAACACTCTATACTTTCACTGGTTTGATTTCTGGGTTTCCGGTTCACTTAGTCGCGTTACGCCTGTAGACGTTACGTGGTTAAGTGCCGGTCACGGGCCAAACTTCGGGTCGTGACACCATCTCTTAAGCGAGTTAAGATTTGGGGTTGTCTGGCCTATGTTTAAAGCAAAATCCGGACAAGATCGAGGCAGGATCAGTTCTGTAGAACTGGAAAGGTTCCAGCTATACAAAACTGCAGTTGATGATTTGACAGAACTAAAGGATTCTATAGTTCCCGATGAACCTTTGCCTCTCCGCCGATCTAGTAGGGTTCCTCATCCGCCTGAGAGATACCTCGGTTTCTCGATGACAGTGGGAGCGAGGAATGCATCATGAGATGATGACCCAACTAGTTTCGAGCAGGCCATCGAGAGTAGGGACTTTGTAAGAATGGCTGGATGCTTAGCGATCTGAGATGGAATCCTTATACACCAACAAAGTATGGACTTTGGTTGCTATATCTGAAGGGTTAAATCCCCATCAGGAGTAAGTATATCTTGAGAAGATTACTTGGTGTAGATGGAAAAGTTGAGACTTTCAAAGCTAGACTTGTTAAAGGTTTTCGTCATCGACCAGGCACGGATAATGATGAAACCTTTTCCATGGAATATGCTTAAGTCCATCCAGATCCTACTTGCCACGGCTACATACCATGACTGCGATATCTGGTGGTTGGGTGCCATGACTACTTTTCTAAATAATGATTTAGAAGAGAACGTCTATAAGAACACAGCCAGAGGGCTTCGTAAACAGTGGGAGCAGCGGAAACGTGTGCAAGTTGCTTTACATAATGAAGCAGGCATCGCGGAGTTGGAACGTCTGTTTTGATGTGATAGTCAAAGTGTTTGACTTCATCAAAATGGTAGACGAATCTTGTATATACAAAAGGGTAGTAGAGAGTAAGGTGGTCATCTTCGTATTGTACGTAGACAACATACTCTTGATAGGAAAAGAGTTTCCTATACTACGATCAGTCAATCTCCTATTATCACTAGGATTCTCCAAATAGGATCAAAGTGATACCTCCTAAATCCTGAGTTTTCATCTATGAGATAGATGTAATTGGATGCTAGCATTCTCACTAGATATAGTGAGATGGTATCAATCGATCCTGGGGAGAATCACTGGAAGAGTTCCAGGGTGATAAAGACGACTGAATGTCAGTCACGGGCATTGTCTTTACCCTCAGTAGAGGGACAGTATGTTGGAAGAGTTCCAAGCTAGATACCGTGGCAAACTAGACGATAAAGGCTGGTAACATCACTATTAAAGATACTACCAAAGAGGCAGTTTGGGTGTATATTGGTTCATAAGATGAACTAGGTTCCTGCCATTGTATGACAATGGAAGTGTGGCTTAGGCCCAAGAACCCTGGTCCCATCAGTGACCCAGACATATCCTGAGGAAGCATCACCTGATCATGGAGATAGTTGATCTCCGGGGTGATCGAGGTTAGGAGAGTAGACTCAGAGGACAACACGGAGGATCCACTCACGAAGGCCTTTTCCCAAAGAGAGACTTTTAGGGGATGGTTGAGTATGTGATACTGCAACCACTGCTACAGATGGCCCTAGTGCAAGTGGGAGATTGTTAGTTATATGTATGCCCTAGAGGCCATTACTGTACATTGGATGTATATTGTAGTGGATGCTGGGACATATATAGGTAGGACTTTCTTGCTCGACATGATAGTACGCTATCTGGTTGCACTTTATCTTAACATGTATACTTTCTGACTCTCTCTGATTACATGTTGATAAAGCCCTTAGGATGTGTACTCGACTTCCAGGACTATGATGTAGATCATACTAGTGGGGCCTGGGTAGTCAATGAGTACATCCTTCATTGTTCCTAGTCGAGGGAATATCGAGACGGGGCATCGATATTCCAGAGTAGACTAGCGTATATCTTCTCGACCCATGCGATGGGCGATGGATGATCCCATATCCATTGGTGTTTGACATCAGAGATGGTATACGGGTGCTCAGTGGAGACTGGGTACACTGAACGGACTCGCCGAGAACTCCCAGATGGTATTATACCTCACGTCAGATGGCAGTTCTCTGGTGACACTGGTACAGCTTAGTCTGTTGACCCGAGATCGTCATAGAGTCTTGTGTGTCTTCCACTGTGCTTTGATTTCCACCCTACCATGGCTCTACTGAGTTGTGCAAACAGGTGGTTTTTGGGTACAACCCCGATTCACATGGAGGCAATGAGCGATAGGAGGGGATTCGTCTCTCCCGGTATTGGGGGTTGATGTTGCGCTATGCTCGACTGGCCATAACAGGAAATCCCTGGCCAGGGTTGCAGTGACCTACTGGTAAGTGTTATCAGTAGTTTCACACATGTCATGGACTTCACGTCGGCATGACTTATCGAGCTATTGGGGTCTGACGTTTACCACCCCTAGGCGAGATATGCGACATATCAGACGAACAGACCGGACTATACGGTAAGTGTTACTGGTTGGATTCACAGGAGTGTGAGCGGGCTTGCTCGTCGATCTTCTGATCGCTCAATACCCGGGTGGCCGTTACGTTTAGCAGACCGCTTACGGCTTGTGGGTGTTTGATATGATCATCATCTGCTGCCGGCGTATTGACGAGTCTTTAGAGTCCTACACAGAGGTTTCCTGGTTCAAGCGAAACGAAATAGGAGCGCATATGAGATATGTGCGGGACCGAGAATAATGCGTGTATGTGATACCATATTTCATTCTCACGATGAATGTGTCGAATGGTTGTATGCGATATAACCTAGTTATCGAATCAAGGATTTATTCGATAAGCCGATACATTGGATATTAGTCGGTTATATACGATATGACCGGATCGTTAAATCAAGTGTTGATTTAATGATTTAATGTCTAATTATGTATTTGATATATTACTTTACATTAACTAGTATTGGTTCACATTAAATGGATTTTCTCACTTGAATTGTGCAAGTTGTATATGTGATATACTTTTGTGCACATGATTGTATCATGTTTGATGATACATGCTTATTTGGTTAAGTGTAAAGAATTAAACTATGGTTAAGTTAATGATTAGGGTTTTGTTTACTTAATTACTTATTCATTTATCTTATTCATTTATTCATTTTGGAAAATGAAAAGGATAAATGAATGGTTACTTGTTTTGTTTTTAGTTGAACATTCTTGAAGTTTTGACTTAGTCTCCATTCTTGTCTTATACTTAACCCTAACCATTTAAACTAACCCTAATTCATTCTCTACACTTAACTAAGGTTAGAAGATGATAAGAATGAATTCTTTTTCATTTTTCTTTAATACTTATCATATCTTCTTCTTCTTCTTCATCTTCTTCTTCCATGAAGAAAAGCTAGTGACCATCAATGGCAACTAGTGATATCAAGTGAGAAATCCAATTCTAAAGTCTACCCACTTCCTATTTCTTCATCCTCTACCTCTTACCAAGTAGTATAGGGTGTTTCCTTCACAAGTTTTCAAGGCTTGGTGAAGTTGGAGCTTGTTCTTGTGATGCCTCGACGTAGATCATCTTCGGCATCGAACCGACGATCAAGCCCGCCCATTTCTTCGATGAAGCCGATGCTAGAGTTCGGGATTCAATTTGGACAGCGGAGGGAGATCATCGCGGAGCTTAGGAAGTGGTGGACCGGATCTACAAAGGTTGTAGCCACTTTCCTTTTAGATAAAGTAGTTTATTTGCATCGCTTCGCCTATATATCTAGTTAACGATCCATATTAGGTTTTCTCGGCACATGTAAAATTTCAATTGGGCGTGTTTGATCACTTGTGAGACTCCATTAGTGTGCCTAGGAACCCTACATGTACATGTTAAGATAAAGAGCAACCCGACAGCATAATATCATGTCAAGAAAAAAAAGTCCTCCCTATATATGTCCCAGCATCCACTATAATATACATCACATGTATAATAATGGCCTCTAGGGCATACATACAACTAACAATTATACCGTATACGGTGGAGGGGTATTCTTCTAATTGTTACAAGAATACCTTCTAGAAGGAGACACCTCATAAATGGATATTTATTTTGTGAAAATAAATAAATGAGGTAGAATTTGGAAAAGTCTAAGCATGGATGAAGGAATGGCTTGTTTCATATTTTATTCATTTGGAGTTACTATTGAAGCATGGTGCAATTTTTTATTCCATGCTTCAATTATTTTCATTTGAGCCATATGATATTTTTCCATGCTTGAACTTTTCATTATCACTTTGACATTCTCTCTCTTCATTCTCTCCTTCTTTCTCCTCTTTGCTTTAACCTTCACATGAGTTGTGAATGAAAAGCTTAGAGAAAAATCATAATCTAATACTTAATCTCTACATCATCTTAGTGATCACTTCTAGCAAACTTGATCTCTAAGTTGAACTTTTGAGAAGAGTTTCAAGCTTGTTCCAAAGCTCTCGGATGGATCGTCTAGGCCTTGAGGTGGCCGGAGATCGAGGACATCGCAAGCATCCGAAGGAGCCAAGGAGTTGCATCAAAAAAAGACCCGAAGGACCGGTTCCTTAGGTATAACACACTTTCATAGTAGATTAGATCTCTTAACGTGTTTGCTAGTTAAGGTTTAAGCACTAATCTTGGGTTATGTGGGTGTTGCATGCAAGAAAAATTATTGTTTACCACTTCCGCCTCCTCACAAGTGTTGTAAGGGTGTGCAACATCCACTAACATGGTATCAGAGCCTAACTTAAACCCTAAATAGCTTGTAGCAACGTTTGAATTCCGCCGTTTTTTATCGTGCAAAAAATGCCCAAAACGAAGTTTTGAGTTGTTTGCACACCCCGCGGGCTCACCGTTTGAACCGAGAAGCTGCGGGGTGGAGAGCGCGCAACCCGAGGACACCCCGAGGGGGACCGAAGGCTGGACCCACACCCCAAGACTACTTCTAGGTGGCCTTAGGGGTGGGTGACCCAAGAGTACCCCAATAGGGTGCTCTCGGGTCTGCTCACCTTTGGGGGCCACCTCGAGGTGGCCCTCGGTGGTGGGTACTCCCCCCCAGGCCTCCCAATCGAACGTTAATTTTGTGCTCTTCGCTCTCGCGAAGATTAGGGCGGGTTTCGAGTTCATTTCGACTCCCGGATTGGCTCAAAACGATCGGTTTTTGAAAACTTGCTCACTGGATTTTTTCAAGTGTTGGAAAATGTTTTAGTTTGCAATTCTCGTGCGGAATTCTAATGTTGCGACTTCTTTACTTGCTTTGTGAAGTGTATGTGTGTTTGGAAACGTTGATTTATTTCTATACGTCGATTAGTCGGGGTTGCACACATCCGTATTGATATCATATAATGGTATATGTATATGAATATGTTGGATCGTCGGGAAGAATTGCCGGAGGGATGTAGAATAGTGTTTTTCTTTCATTCATGTAATTTGTAAAATTCCATGTAATATTATTTTGTGGGGCACATCTGGGTTAAGGTTGTAGCCACCATTATATAATTTCTTTTTACTGTTTTTTGCTTCTAGGATAGACCCAAGGTGGGGTGCACAAACTAGCGGGTTTTCGAAGTGCCGAGTGGCATACTCACATTGTTGAGGGAGGTTGCTTCACTTCGGGAATTTGGCGGGTATTTTGCCACACCCATAGGGGTCTAAGGTAGGGTTTTGGCTATTCATCATGACTATGGAACCTGTCTTTCATTAAGGGCTTGAATGAAATACGGAATTCCTAGTATATCCAATGTATTCATCTGTGATCTGAAATGGCTATATTTATATATGAGATATATAATAAAAGTTGCTTATGTTTTTCACCCGCGCTAGTGCAGCCCCCACTCTGTCATTAGTTAAGTAACCTAACGGTTCATGACGGGGCCCAGTGGCGAATGCGGATTGTATAAGCGTACGTTCTATTTTCGTTTCTTTTCTGTGATATTTAGGAAACGTAAATAATGGGACAAAATTAATGTGATTAATGTTAAGCAAAAGAAACCTAAAGATGTTGTAGAATCAAACTTTTAAAATGGGCAACTCTAGTTTTTTTTGCATAGTGGGATTCTTGAATATCCTGCACCTCATTCGATGAGGAAAGGGCCAAGATCCCTTCACCGGGAGTGACCCCTTTAGCGAAACTAGCAAATGTTACAAAGCACTCGATTTGTTTTTATAGTTGATCTAATTTTTGCTTTGCATCGTGGTATTCTTATATATCCAGCACCTTATTCAATAAGGAAAGAGCCGAGATCCCTTCACCGGGAGTGACCTTTTTAGCAAGATTAGAAAGATACTATAAAACCATTCGACTTTTAAAACTGGTGCTTAAACCACTCCTTCTCACTCGATTCTACAACGATATCAAGTTCAAAAAGTTAAAGGTTTTCATAAAAACCATCTGTAGCCCTCCGCCATTTTAGGAAGCAGAGTACTTAGTATTCGTGCCATGTTTGTTGACTATAAAGCATATGATGCGATCGATTAGGACATTCGCATAACCTTGTTGACCATAGTTAATGGTTATGCGGGTGGGTCTAAATCAATCACGAAATGGCGGGTAGAACTTGACTAGTTCTTATGATTTGTTGACCATAGTTAAGGTCATAAGACACTAAGGATAAAAATCATATCGGGAATTTCAAGAGTTGAAATTTGCAATGAGATTGCATACCTTCTATTTGATAGTTGGATCCCGATCCCACTGTGAGTAAAAGTTACTCCCAGGAGAGTTTTGCACATTACAATTAGCTAATCCAGTAGGTGTCTAGAAAGGTGTCAATGGGGTTACGCCTCTGGGAAAACGAGATTTACTTTAATTAGGTCCGTGCGAAAGCACGGGGAACCTCCCTCGGAGTACCGACACTGGCCTGGCTGACCGGTTAGCGAACTTGTAGATTGCAATTAATCCTGGCTAATTTTCTTTTTAACGTTTGAAGGAAAATTTGATAAAAGCAGTGGGAGATATCGATTAGACAAGATTAATAACCAATATAATCATGCAAGAGCAATCGCTGAGTGTCTTCTTTTCTCTCTCCTAATGGCAGATACCTATGACGGGACTTAAGCTTTTATTAGACAAGAATAAACTCACGGGACCGAATTACAAAGATTGGCTAAGGAACGTAAATATTGCCATGACCTATGATAAGGTCGCTTACGTCCTTACAGTTAAATCCCCTCCCCTCGCAGGACCTGATTCTTTAGTTGTGGATAAGGAAGTCCGCAAGATATGAGATATAGATTGCGCAACAGCCAAATGCCTCGTGCTTACCTCAATGAACAATGAACATCAGTAGCAGCACGAGAAGATGGATGTCCAATCCATCTTTCTTTATACAAAGCAGTTGTATAGAGAGCAATCTCGTATTCTCCGATACGAGGCATCTCGAAAGTTGTTTCAGATGCAGATGGCTGCAGGCATGTCTGTAGGTGACCATGTATTGAAGATGATTGGACTTATCGAAGAACTAGAGGACCTGGGTTGGACCATGGAGAATGAACAGTATATTGATATTGTTCTACAGTCCCTCCCCCTGCCTTTGCTCAGTTCATTGTAAACTTAAACATGCACTGTAAGTCTACGGTAGCTCCCCGGCCGTCTGTCCGAGGCCAAAATGCGGAAAAGAAAACTTTTTCAAAACTTGAAACCGGCTCTATCGCAGACTTTAATCCCGGATCGATCCATTAACCTATAACTAGCAAACTAGAGAAGGGTTAGAAAAGCTATACCGATCGATCCGTGTCCTTCGGTCTTTGGCCACCAACCCAAGCTCCTCGCGGCATCTCTGATCTCCGGTCTTCTCGTCGGAAGGGCACCATATCAATGTGTCTTTTTATGGGCTCCCACTTCGTCCGAAGCAACTCGGACACGAAGTTTGCTAGCCGACGTGTCCAAGGTGAAGTAGAGAATGTGTGTGATCACTTTGTCTCAAGAATCCATTGATTCTCAACACATGAGAGTGTATGGATGGAGGTTAGAGATGATACCATCAATGGAGATTGTGAGTTAGAGCAAGAAGAAGAAAAAGAAGCCTTTCTTTTTCTTATGTGTTGTATGATAAAATGAGAGAGAGAGCTCAAAATTTACAAGAGCTAGCTCTCATATGGATGCCCTTCTCTCTCTCCTTATCATTTCAACTCACAAATCCATCAAATAATGTGACATTTGCACAAGAAATGAGACCATGAGTCACCTATGAAGTACATGTCTCATTTAATGCACAAAATGATGACTTAAGCTCACAATTTCTATTTGTAAACATTAATCCAAATGTTTACAACAATAAAAAAAGATACGGCAACATCTAAAGTAAACTCGTGACGGATCACAAGGA
This sequence comes from Agapanthus africanus, assembly GCA_030015575.1. NCBI lineage: Eukaryota > Viridiplantae > Streptophyta > Magnoliopsida > Asparagales > Amaryllidaceae > Agapanthus > Agapanthus africanus. The sequence goes on along the minus strand of JASDDO010000006.1, from coordinate 49,920,546 downwards.
TACCCCTCACTGTATATACATACCTGCATCCGCATTCCGACTGAATGCGAATGCGATGAGACTAAAGTAATCCAACAAATCTAATACTAAGATCCGGCTTAAACCAAAGCCCACTAGTATGATCCGTCCGATCATGATCCGTGCACTACTGCACGTATATGATCGAACCCTGCCATAATACCATACGGCCTCTACAACGTTTCGCCCGAAACTTGAGAAACTGTCTGTGGGGGACTCTAAAGACTCGTCAATACTTTGGCTATGGATTTAACCACTAGCACGTCAGTGGTACTAGCTGTACGTAACGGGCTACCAGGTATTAACCAAAAGGGAGGTCGATGAGCGAACTCATCCTGACACCCCACTGAGCCTGTCAGTGACAATATCCGTACAGTCCGGTCCGTACTATCATCCTGAGTAAGACTGTCCTACCGGTATAGGTCATCCCTCAATTATTGGAATCACATGCCTGTGATCCAATAATTGACTCTGAGGGCACTATATCCAACAATCTCCCACTTGCACTCAAGGCTAATTATTGCGATGTCGCATACTCATAGCCCGTGTGATACCGAACACCCAACTCCTCTACTAATCAGTTTCACAAAGCCCGTTTGTGAAACTATTGCATTCGAGGAATAGCCTCAGTGAGTGGATCCGCCCCAATGTTTCTTTCTATGTCTCTCTTTATCTCAAGTTCGCGGAGAAAGCCATCTCCCGAAATGAGCAATACCTATCTTAGAATATGTCTGGACATCTGATGGGACCTAGTTCATAAATGAACTCCAAATCCAAACTTCTTAGACTGTATCGTCAACTGAACTTAATCAGTATCCTGCGCCATGCCTCCCTCAGTATCCGCTTGGACCATCTGTCCAAACTACTGCCCCTCGTCAGAGGGAAAACTATAACTCTGACAGTCACTTTTTCATCCAGGTCACCTTGGAAGCCTGGAATGATAACCGTCTCCCGAAGGAGGCTGCCGTTATCATTTCCCTAGAACATCCACTTATGTTCTAAAACTGCTTGCGAACGTTTCTCCAGGATAGGATTAATATCAACTTATTGCATCTAGTGCAAAAACAACGTCTAGTGTGGTACTTAACATCTCATGATTGACTCAATTACTTAAGCAAGTGATCTGCCAATCATCCACATCTCTCTCCCCTTTAGTTTGTAAGACAGCTTTAGAGAGGGTGACTCCATCACCTGCAGGTACACTACCAAGCCAGGAGTCATCCATTCTAAAATACCTGTAGAATGCTGTCTAAGTACCCTGATTGGGAAACTACCTAAATCTAGATCTAAAACCATAGATCTAGTAACCAGAATGTCTGATATTATATCTATATCATATGTGGAGAAACCACTGTGTGACAACCAAAGTATAACCGATCGCAGTATAGGAATTTCACTTCCTACTATGTGTATGTCATCCATATACCAGGACATCACACCCTACTACCTTCTTAACAGATCCATCCCCTATTCTGATGAAGTCAAACCTATGACTGTCACATCAGAAATAGATGATCTATCTCCGCTATACCTGCTTTAGTCCATAAATAGACATAAGCTACTTGGCCACTATGCTTCCGCTGCTCCCACTGACTACAACAACCCTCTGGCAGAGTCATATACACATACACTTCTAAAGCTAGTTTAGAACGACGCTATACTCATCCTCCTGCTAGGTCTCACAGTCTGAAACAACAGCAATGACAAGTCTGGGTAAACAAGAACCTCCCTGTCACCGTCCTTGAGGCTACCGGGGTACCTCTCGGGTGCCTGAGGTTACCCACCATATCTGCGGAGTGGCCAATGGAATGTCAATCCACATTGAATCTTTAGGTCCTATTAAATTTTCAGTAATCATTTGCGGTTCTGGAATCACTTCCAGTTCTACCATACTCCCACTTATGTTTTCTGAAAAAATCCATTTTACTAAAACTGTGGCGAGTCAAAAACAATATCACTATTGATCTTCCAGATGGTAGAAAGTCAACCCTCGTCATAGCCCGGGTCAACCCACAAATTGCCATTACAGAAACGTGCCTTGAGTTATCCAGAGTCTGGTTTTAAGCATAAGCCGGACAACTCCCCGTACCTTAACATTGTTAAGATATGAACTATTCTATATCCAATATAGAAACAGAGGCACTGATTTAATTGGAATGAGATTCAAATCATGCAGCTGTCTCCAGTGCATGTCAACTAAATGGAGAGAGGCCGATCAGTATTACTCAACTTAGGACCCAATTATGAGTAACCTGAAAGAGAAGCAAGTTCTCATAATCATTACTATCAACTGAATACCATACACAAGTATCTACATCTTCGATCACCTTGAAGAATCCTGATACTTGTAACACCTGGTTCTCTACTTTATTCTTATAACTATAACTTCTCAAAACTTGACCTTGTATTTTTATGAAACACATTTCTAAGAACTAGAGAAGTCATAAGTAAAAAGAATATAGTACGAGTACCAACCCCTCTGTCCTAATGGACACTGGACAATATACAATACTCTGTATAAGTCCCCTGAGTCTAATAACTCATTCCCTGTGTGTCGTGGGTTGAAAACTGTACTTATGGTTAAGAAGAATTACAACGTTGTTTAATGCTCCTTACTTAACCATCCACTGATATAGGTAAATGTCATAGACATAATTTCAAAAAGTTATATCTCACTTTATAAAAATAAACGTACAGATATATCAATTTGAAATTGGTCCATAAGAAAGGATATTCAAAACCAAATATTTGTCGTCCGGCAAACAACCCAGGCGATTTCCTCAAATATCACCAATTACAACGAATCCCGATATAATGAGGATGATCACCCAATTCCCAATAACTTACTCCCACTCATCATCTGTAAAACCATACAGATGTGAAAATCAAACCTGGTAAATACATGCCCTGGAGCAAGGGCTAATTGGGAAATCAGTTTTCTTTTAACAATACACAGTGAAACTGAAACATGTAAATGTTTCGGAGGGGTATCCGGGTATTCCTAGTAATGTCTCTTCCATTATCAGATTCATAACTGTAACCGTATATTTCTTTGTCATCTCTCCAAATCCCTTTATATGTCTTTAGTCATTACCTTCTGTACACCCTTTTAGGCTAAATGGTTTTCTTCCTTCCCTACCGTTCGGCACCAGCCTATGGTTTGGAAGAAGACTATCCAATAAGCGTAATAGGTGTATTGTCCTAATCTAAGGAGCACTCACAACCCGAGAGAAGGTAAAGATAAAAGACAACTGAATAAAACCTTATTCCTATTTCTCCTGAACCAGAATCTATCCCCGAACTGGAACAAGTCCTTTCGAGTTCGTATATAACCATACGATGGAGTATCTAATAAACTGTGGATCTTCGTAGTGATACGGAGTGTTCTGGAGAAATACAACGGTGATGTAGGATTGGCGAAGAAATACTTGGTTTGGTCGTGAATAGCAGTCGCAATTTACTCTGCCCTCTTACTAATCCCTTTATTTGTCTTTACTTAATACCTTATGTACACCTTTTAGGCCAAATGGTTTTCTTCATGCCCTACCTTTAGGCACCTGCCTATGGTTTGGATGAAGACTATCCAATTAGCATAATAGGTGTATTTTCCTAATCCAAGGAGCACTCGCAACCTGAGAGAAGGTAAAAGGAAAAGACAACTGAATAGTCCTATTCATTTTCTCCAGAACCAGAAACCATCCTAGAATCTGGAACAAGTTCCTTCGAGTTCGTATATAACCATACGATGGTTTTATCCAATGGAAGTGGATGTTCGTAGTAATACGGGGTGTTCTGGAGAAAAGGGTAAAAGTAGGAGTGGCAATGAGGTATGCAACTCTGACAATCCAAAAGCCAGTGTTTAAGAAGGTTCAGTTAACTTGGTCACTGAGTCATAGTCTAGGGTCAGGCCATGGTCGCTGCCAAAGAGTGAGAGAGAAAAGAAACACTCTGAGTGCACTCTAGCCTAGATCAGAATGGTTATCAATTTATCTAATCAGGAAACCTCCCACTGTATCGTCAAATTCTCCTCCAAACCTGAAAGAAGAATTAGTCGGGATCACCCGAGGTGTAAACCAACTCATCAGTGGGAATCGGGATCCAACTATCATCGCATGATAACGTGATGGAATCCACTCACGTTATCACACTCCAGAAGGTATGCGCATATCTGGCAAGTTTCAGTTTTTTTAGAAACTCCCGATGTGATTTTTACCCCATGCTCTTATGACCTTGACGAAGGTCAACAAATCATAAGTCACATGTCAAGTTCTACCCGTCATTGTCCAGGTTAATTTGAACCCACCCGTACAAGCCCTTGACGAAGGTCAACAAGGCTATACGACTGTCCCAAACCAACGCATATATCTATGCAACAGAAAGGTAACAAGCAGCTACCATTCACTATGCCTTGACGAAGGTCAATAAACATAGCATGAATACTAAGTGCTACCCGTCTGAAATGACGGAGGGCTACGAATGGTTTTCGGCGAAAAACCTTTAACGTAATGAACTTGATATCGTTGAAGGAACCGGATAGCTTTTTATAAAAATATAGTGGCGAAAACCTTTGCTAAAGAGGTCACTCCCGGTGAAGGGATCTCGGCTCTTTCCCCGTAGAATGAGGTGCAGGATATTCCAACTGAATACCACGATGCAAAGCAAAAAGGCAATCGGCTATAGTGAAGTTATTACCCTGACGTAAACTTCTGTCCAAGGGGTCACTCCCAGTGAAGGGATCTCGGCCCTTGCCTCGTCGACTGAGGTGCTGGATATTCATAACCGAATACCATTGTGCAAAACAAAAGAGAACGTCCTTGCAATAACAGCTTTTTGAAAAATGTTCCAACAACATCAAAATAGGTTTGTTTAGCTTGCATTGATCCGAATCAATGCAGTCCCATCAATTAATCACACCACAAAAGAACGAAAATATGATGTACGTATATGCCATCCGCATTCGCCATTGGGTCCCGTCATCACCCGTTAGGTTACTTAACTAACGACAGAGCGGGGACTGGACTAGCGCGGGTGTAAAACATATACAACATCTACTAGTATATATATATCAATATATAATAATCGCTCAAGGCGTGATAAATGCAACATCACAGAAATGCAATAAGCATCACAGAACAATATAGATAATCTGGGATCCCCGGGTTTCATAGAGCCTCTACTAAAACCCGACGTTCCCCTGGTCATGTGGATAGCCTGTGCAATGAAATCCTAGACCCCTACGGGTGCGGCAAGTTACCCGCCAAAACCTGAAGCGAGGCAGCCCCCTTCAATAAAGTGAATGGACCACCCAGCACTTCACGGAATCCGGTAACTTGAGCACCCCTCCTTGGGTCAACCTGTACCCCCTACGAGTGCGGCGAATAGCCCGCCAATTCTAGAGTGAAGCCCCCTCCGTCTCAAAGCCATGAGATGCGGGCTCGTTGCCCTCTAGAACCCGTCTATCCGTGCACCCCAACGCAGGGTAATCCTAGTACAGAAATTAAAATATATACAACGGGTACATCGACCTCAGCCCGATCGTGCCCCAAAAGAATAATATACAAACAGACAGTGACGGCAGTCCACATGTCGGACATTCTCCCCACAATATCAAACGTAAAAATATAACCAAACTGTACTAACATTGCACCAAGCTATCGACCACGACAAATCCGCAACATCACAGCACAACACAGAACATCAACGTGAATGTCACGTTCGCAAATCCGTTTAAAAGAACTATAGCAATTAGACAAGATTTACCGCTCGAATGACATTCACGGTCACAGATATAAAGTAAGCACTGTGAACTAACATATTTAAAAATTTCGATCGACAAAATTTCCCGAAGTGGGCCCCAAGCACAATTCCCAGTACTCAAAATAATCTGGGCCAAAACTAAAAATACCAAAAACCCCAATTCCAAGTCAGAGACCACTGTAGGAAAAATAGTGCACTAAAGCTACAGTAGTGCGGCGGAACCGCGGCCAAAACGTGGGTAATGCCGCGGCTCCGCGGTGCTATGGTGGAGTTGAACTTCCAAATTTCTACAGTGTTCTAAGAAAAGCCTGCCTGATTTTCTGACGTACCCAAAATAATTTTTAGACCACAAAAAAAAATTCGACAAAAACTTCATGAATGGAATCGCGGTTTCGGAAATTCCGTTCGATCGATGTTTTAAACACGTTAGAGCAAGCTAGTAAAGGTTAATGGCGTGGCTCTGATACCATGTAAGTCTATGGTAGCGCCCCGGCCGTTTGTCCGAGACCAAAATGCAGAAACGAAAACTTTTTCGAAACTTGAAACCGGCGCTATCGCAAACTTTAATCCCGGATCGAACCATTAACCTATAACTAGCAAACAAGAGAAGGGTCAAAAAAGCTATACCGATCGATCCGTGTCCTTCAGTCTTTGGCCACCAACCAAGCTCCTCGCGGCATCTCCAATCTCCGGTCTTCTCGTCGGAAGGGCACCACATCAATGAGTCTTTTTACGGGCTCCCGCTTCGTCCGAAGCAACTCGGACACGAAGTTTGCTACCCGACGTGTCCAAAGTGAAGTAGAGAATGTGTGTGATCACTTTGTCTCAAGCATCCATTGATTCTCAACACATGAGAGTGTATGGATGGAGGTTGGAGATGATGCCATCAATGGAGGTTGTGAGCTAGAGCAAGAAGAAGAAGAAGAAGCCTTTCTTTTTCTTATGTGTTGTATGATAAAATGAGAAAGAGAGCTCAAAAAATACAAGAGCTTGCTCTCAAATGGCTGCCCTTCTCTCTCTCCTTATCATTTCAACTCACAAATCCATCGAATAATGTGACATTTGCACAAGAAATGAGACCATGAGTCACCTATGAAGTACATGTCTCATTTAATGCACAAAATGATGACTTAAGCTCACAATTTCCATTTGTAAACATTAATCCAAATGTTTACAACAATAAAAAAAGATACGGCAACATCTAAAGTAAACTCGTGACGGATCACAAGGATACCCCTCACCTGTATATACATACCTGCATCCGCATTCCGACTGAATGCGAATGCGATGAGACTAAAGTAATCCAACAAATCTAATACTAGGATCCGGCTTAAACCAAAGCCCACTAGTATGATCCGTGCGATCATGATCCGTGCACTACTGCACGTATATGATCGAACCCTGCCATAATACCATACGTCATCTACAACGTTTCGCCCGAAACTTGAGAAACTGTCTGTGGGGGCCTCTAAAGACTCGTCAATACTTTGGCTATGGATTTAACCACTAGCACGTCAGTGGTACTAGCTGTACGTAACGGGCTACAAGGTATTGACCAAATGGGAGGTCGATGAGCGAACTTATCCTGACACCCCACTGAGCCTGTCGGTGACAATATCCATACAGTCCGGTCCGTTCGTCTATGAGCATCGCATGTCGGGCCTAGGGGGTTGGTAAAAGTCAGACCCCCAAAAGCGGTACAAGTCGTGTCGGAGTGTAGCCCAGAACACCCTGAGATACTACTGGAATACCTACCAGTAAATCTCCTGCCTTGGCCAAGGACTTCGTGTAATGGCTCTCTTAGACACAGCGCGATCTCACCCCCAATACCGGGAGAGAAGAAACCCCTGCCGATCCGCTCACTGCCTCCATGTGGCTCGGGACTGTACCCAACTAAAACCGGTTTGCACGACTCCTTTGAGCCGTGGTAGGGTAGTAATCAAAGCACAGTGGGAACTCACACGAGACAAATGACGATCTCAGGTCGATGAACTAACCTGTACACATGTCACCAGGGAACTGCTATCTGACGTCAGGTATAATACCAACTAGCATGTTCCCGGCGAGTCCTGTCCGGTGTACTCATAACCCAATAAGCACCTGTACACATCTTAGGTGAACCAACTGACACCAATGGCTTGTGAGACCAGCCACCACCCCTCGTCGGGGTCTCGACTGTATACACTAGTCTACTAATGGAGTATCGATGCCCAGTCTCGAAACTCCCACGACTAGGGACCACTTTAAGGTTGTCCTTACAGACTACCCAACTCCCACGTATATGATCCCCATCATACTGCTGGTAGTCAAGCAAGAATCCTGAGGGCTCTATCAAAGTGCAATAGTGACCTGTAATGTCACTTAAAGTATGTACACGATGATAAAGATAAACCAGATAGCATATTATCATCTTGAGCAAGATTGTCCTACCGGTATAGGTCCTCCCTCAATCAATGCAATCATGTGCCTGTGATCCAATAATTGACTCTGAGGACACTATATCCAACATGCACAACATGGAGAAGTCCTTACCTGAACTCCTCAATATGTTGAGGAGTGCAGAGAGCACCCTAAAGGTAGCGAAAACTCCCACTCTAATTGCTGGGCCATCTTCCCCTTCCGTCCCGAAAGCCAAGGCCAAGGGAAAGAAGAAAAAGAATCCTATCATGCCGAGAGTAGGAGTGAAAAATGCACCGAGGAAGGACAAGATAGGGGCTGCTGCAACAGAAAGAGGGAAATGTTTCCACTGCCACAAGACTGGGCACTAAAAGAGAAACTGCGTTAATCACATTGCCGGCCTCAAGAAGAAGAAACATGGTGATGCTTCCACTTCAGGTGTGTTTGTAACAGAAAACTGTTTTTCAATTAACTCTGCTTCCTAGGTATTGGATACCGGGTCAGGATCTCACATCTGTAAATGTCTAAAACCAAGGTGATACTTTCCCACTGCTGTAGCATGTTCACGGCTGAGAAATAGCAGGTTTTTGAAGAAAGGTGATCACACTCTCCGAGTTGGGAATGGTTCCTCAGTACATGCTACAGCACTGGGAAAGTATCACCTTGGTTTGTCGTCGGGTTGTATATTGGTTTTGAATCCGTGTTATTTTGTACCTTCGATGTTATGTAATATTATATCTGTATCGTTGTTGGACTATGCTGGATATAATTTTGTATTGCAATCTAATGTTATGAACATTAACCTTAATCAAGAGTTGATTGGGTCTGGTACATTAAATAACGGGATATACGTCCTAAACCAGCATACAGTTTTCAATGTACAACACACAAACAAAAGAAAGGTTTTAGACATAAATGAAGCTTTCATTTGGCATTGTAGACTTGGTCATATTAATGAAACAAGACTAACCAAGTTACGTAAAGATGGATATTTAAGCCCGTGTCAATATAAATCTTATACGACTTGCCAGTCTTGTATCAAAGGTAAAATGACCAAAACTCCGTTTAGTGGACACAGAGAGAGAGCTACTGAACTCTTAGGCCTCATACATAGTGATGTATGTGGGCCAATGTCTACACATGCGAGAGGTGGTTTTTCCTACTTCATAACCTTCACTGATGATTTCTCGAGATTCGGACACGTGTTCTTGTTGAAACATAAGTCTGAAGCCTTCGAAAAATTCAAAGAGTATAAATCTGAAGTAGAAAAACAAACATGCTTGAGTATCAAGAAACATCGATCAGATCGAGGAGGTGAATAACTAAGCACAGAGTTTCTAGATTTCCTAAATGAGAATGGGATTCTCTCTCAGCTCACTCCTCCGTACACACCACAGCACAACGGTGTGTCGAAAAGGAGGAATCGTACCCTATTAGATATGGTACGATCTATGATGAATGATGCTGAGTTACCAATATCATTCTGGGGGCAAGCGTTGGAGACTTCGATTTATCTATTGAATAGGGTTTCGACCAAAACCGTGTATACCACTCCATATGAGATATGGTATGGGAAGAGACCATCTCTTAAAAGAGTTAGGATATCGGGTTGTCCGGCTTATGTGAAAAAGAAAAATCCGGACAAACTCGAGACACAATCGGTTTTTTATAAATTTGTGGGATATCCAAAACACTCGTATGGATATCTTTTCTACCACAAGGAGGAACAAAGGGTGTTTGTTTATCAGTATACCAGATTTTTAGAAAATAATTTTTTTACAAATGATGTTGATGGCAATGCGGTAGAACTGGAAGAAATTCCAGATACACAAACAATTACCGATGATTTGGTTGAACCTGAGGTTTCGATAAAACCTGACGAACCTCAGCCACTCCGTAGATCTAGTAGGACTTCTCACCCACCTAATAGATAATACGGTTTTATAATTGACGGTGATAGAGAAGATTGCATCATGGATGATGATGATCCTACTAGTTTTCAGCAAGCTATCACGAGTGGTGACTCAGTGAAGTGGCTGGATGCCATGAGATCCGAAATGGAATCCATTCACACCAACAAAGTATGGACTTTGGAGGTTGCACCTTCTGGAGTAAAACCCATAGAGTGCAAATGGGTCTTTTAGAGAAAGATCGCTATGGATGGTCAGGTGGAGACCTATAAAGCTAGGCTGGTCACAAAAGGATTTCATTAATGACCAGGCTTGGACTATGATGAAACATTTTCACCAGTCGTGATGCTCAAATCCATTCGGATCCTATTTGCTATAGCTGCTCACTATGACTATGAGATCTGGCAGATGGATGTTAAGACGACATTTCTAAATGGTGATTTAGAAGAATGTGTTTTTATGGATCAGCCAGAAGGCTTCATTGATAGTGGGAGCAGCGGAAAAGCATGCAGGTTGCTTAAATCCATCTATAGATTAAAGCAGGCACGACGGAGTTGGAACATCTGCTTTGATGATACAATCAAAGAGTTTGGTTTTATCAAAAATGTAGATAAACTATGTATTTATAAAAGGATTGTAGAGAGTACTGTTACATTCCTCATATTGTACGTGGACGACATTCTCTTGATAGGAAATGATATTCCTATACTACAATCTGTCAAACTATTCTTATCGCAGAGGTTCTCCATGAAAGACCTGGGTGATGCCTTATACATTCTAGGGATAAAGATCTATAGAGATAGCTCTAAGAAATTATTGGGATTGTCCCAATCGAGATACATAGACACCATACTAAAAAGGTTATAGTATAGAAGATTCCAAGCGAGGTAATTTACCCGCTTGTCACGGGATCGCCCTCTCCAAAGAGATGTCTCTAAAGACTGATGAGGAGAAGGCTCGCATGAGCATTATACCCTACGCTTCGGTAGTAGGATCTATAATGTATGCGATGTTGTGTACTCGCCCAGATGTAGCTTATGCACTGAGTGCAGTAAGCAGGTATCAATCCAATCCAGGGGAGAAACACTAGACTGCTGTGAAGAACATTCTGAAGTACTTGAGAAGAACTAAAGAAATGTTCATGGTGTATGGTTACGGAGATCTCCAAATGGAGGGCTTTACCGACTCCAGCTTCCAGAGCGACAAGGATGATAGTAAGTCCATCTTAGGGTTTGTATTTACCCTAAATGGAGGGACGATATGTTGGAAGAGTTCCAAGCAAGATACCGTCACAGACTCCACGATGGAAGCTTAGTATATTGCTGTTAATGATGCCGCAAAAGAGGCAGTCTGAATGAGGAAGTTCATTTCTGAACTTCAGGTGGTTCCATCCACTGCTAATCCAATACCTCTGTATTGCGATAACAATGGAGCCATGGCTTTGGCTAAGGAACCGCGGTCCCATCAAAAATCCAGACATATCTTGAGACAGTATAACAAGGGAGATAGTGGATCACCAGGAGTTCGAGGTACGGAGAGTAGACACGAAAGACAACACAGCAGATCCATTCACCAAGGCCATCCCTCGAGTGCAGTTCGAGAGACTGTTCTAGATGTTGGGCATGCGGTATGCCAGCAGCTGGTTATAGGGATGACAGACAGTGGGTACTTATTGCACCAACTACAGGCCTTAGTGCAAGTAGGAGATTGTTAGATATGTATGCCCTAGAGGACTGTATTGTATAGGATGCTGGGTATGTATATGTACAGAAACAATCTTTGCTCGAAATGATTGTATGCTATCTGGTTTATCTTCATCTTAACATGTGATGTGTTGTATTTCATATCTTTATATACATGTTGATAAATCCCTTAGGATTATGCTTGACTACCGGGATTATGATGTAGTTCATACTAGTGGGGCCTAGGCAGTCTATAAGCATATCCTTTAATTGTTCCTAGTCGAGAGTATATCAAGACAGGGCATCGATATTACCAGAGTAGACTAGTGTGTATGTTTCTTGACTCTGGGGGCGATGGTTGATCCCACAACCATTGGTGTTTGATATCAAAGATTGTACACAGGTGCTCATTGGAGAATGGGTACACTGAACAGGACTCGCCGAGAACTCCTAGATGGATATGTACCTATTGTCAGATAGCAGTTCTCAGGTGACACCAGTACAGGTTAGTTTGTAGACCCGAGATCGTCATAATGTCTTGTGTGATTCCCACTGTGCTTTGATTTCCTCCCTACCACGACTCTACTGAGTCATGCAAACAGGTAGATTTTGGGTACAGTCCCGAATCACATGGAGGCGGTGAGCGATAGGAGGGGTTTCATCTCTCCCGGTATAGGGAGTTGATGTCGCGCTATGCTTGATTGGCCATAACAGCAAATCCCTGGCCAAGGTTATCGAGATTTACTGATAAGTGTTATTAGTAGTTTCTCGAACCGTTATGAGTCATACATCGGCATGACTTGTCAAGTTACTGGGGTCTGACGTTTACCACCCATAGACTTCACATGCGACGTATCAGACGAAGAGACCGGACTGTACGGTAAGTGTTTCTTATAGGCTCATTAGGGTTGGGATGAGTTCGCTCGTCGGCTACCTCTTTTTTGTCATGTACCTGGGTAGCCGTTAAACCCACTGCCGGCGTACTGTCGAGTCTTTAGAGTCCCACACAAAGAGTTCCCTGGTTCAGGCGAAAGATGTAGAGGCCGTAAGTTGTTACGGCAGGGTTTCGATCATGTTCGTGTAATGGTTACAGGAATAATGATCGGAAGGTTAGTACTGGTGGGCTTTGGTTTAAGCCGCATGCCGGTATTATATTATTGGATTATTTGTATTCGTATTTTTCAGAATTCGGATACGGGTATACTTATACGGTATACGATGAAGGGGTATTCTTGTAATTGTTACAAGAATACCTTCTAGAAGGAGACACCTCATAAATGGATATTTATTTTATGAAAATAAATAAATGAGGTAGAATTTAGAAAAGTCTAAGCATGGATAAAGGAATGGCTTGTTTCATATTTTATTCATTTGGAGTTACTATTGAATCATGGTGCAATTTTTATTCCATGCTTCAATTATTTTCATTTGAGCCATATGATATTTTTCCATGCTTGAACTTTTCATTATCACATTGACATTCTCTCTCTTCATTCTCTCCTTCTTCCTCCTCTTTTCTTTAACCTTCAAATGAATTATGAATCAAAAGCTTTGAGCAAAATCATAATCCAATACTTAATCTCTACATCATCTTAGTGATCACTTCTAGCAAACTTGATCTCTAAGTTGAACTCTTGAGAAGAGTTTCAAGCTTGTTCCAAAGCTCTCGGGTGGATCATCTAGGTCTTGAGGTGACCGGAGATCGAGGACATCACAAGCATCCGAAGGAGCCAAGGAGTTGCATGAAACAAAGACCCGAAGGATCGGTTCTATAGGTATAACACACCTTCATAGTAGATTAGATCTCTTGATGTGTTTGCTAGTTAAGGTTTAAGCACTAAACTTGGGCTATGTGGGTGTTGCATGCAAGAAAAATTATTGTTTACCACTTCCGCCTCCTCACAAGTGTTGTGAGGGTGTGCGACATCCACTAACAAATTATGCTTCCTAAGCATCACAGAAAATGAAACAAAAATATAACGTACACTTATGCCATCCGCATTCACCGCAGTGTCCCGTTATGCACCGTTAGGTTACTTAACTAACGGCATACCGGGATGGAACTAGCACGGGTGCAAAACATAAGCAACGTTTATTATATATCTTATATATAATATATAGCCATTCGTCTCAGAATCCACAGTGATCACATCACAGAGCAGCAGAAGATAACATATGAAATATTGGATATTCTAGGATTTCCGTGTTTTATATCAAGCCAGTAGAAAACACGGATTCCACGGTCGCGATGAATAGCCAAACCCACATCCCTAGACCCCTACGAGAGCGACAAGTAACCCTCCCAATTCTAGGGTTAGGAGACCCGGTCTCGATTCCTCGAGATGGCCTCCCTCTGGACCCTAGAACCCGGTTACTTGTTCTCTCCTCCTTGGGTCTATCCTAATGCAGAAAAGTAAATAATATACAATGGTGACATCATCCTCAACCCGGAAGTGCCCCAATAAAAGAATATTACATACAATGAATTTTACATGAATGAAAATGAAAAACTCTCATCTCATATAAAACCCCCGGCTATTCAAACACGACGATCCAATATAACATATCACAGCAACACATAACATCACATGTCATCAACATAAGTAAATATGCGTATCCCAATTGCCGTTGACATATAGCAATGAAACCGGCGATACACCACATATTACACTTATAGTCGCAGAAAAGAAAGTGAAAAACTACAACAATTGGAATCTCTACTGCCCTTAGACATCATAAACCCGGAATATCACATATTCTGGATTTCATGCCTAACAATGCAAATTTTACATTTGGGTCTCATCCATGAAAACACTTTTCAAAGGAAGTCGGGTAATTCAACAAGATTCCCGATTCCACCCGAGGCCGAAATGTTAAACTTGCACGCAACTAATTACTTTTCACAAAACTAATTAGTGTAGATTCTAATTATTGTATCATAATCTCAGGTAGCTAAACTATGTTAAACTTTCCGATCGAATCAACAAACACCCACAATACCCCGAGGGCTCAACACTTGAGCGAAGTTAAAGAATACCCAAAACACGCCACAGTACCTATGGACCAACCGTAGAAGGGTCAACCCTTGCCTCACCTATGGCGCCACGGAACTACGGCAAACCCTAGGGTTTGACCGCGGTTCCACGGTCACAGAATCGAGTTAGGGTTTCGTTATTCTAGAGGGTCCGTTGAATTACTTGCATGATTTTTCGAATATATATTTAACAAGGAAAATTCCAACTCTTGAAAATTTCCAGCAAGGGTAAAATGGGTTATTGATATTCGTTCAAACTTTTTAACACCATCTAAAATACCCGAAACAAAACTAGAATCACGAATACGAAACACTCCGAATTTCCTTTGTATAAAGATAATATCACATACAAATTTAGCAAAAACAAGCAACACCTGAAATACCAAAACCCAGAGACTGGAACACTGTAAAAATTTGAACCCAGAACCCAGCACAAAAACTGAGGAGGCCAGTTTTTTCCTCATTTTGCTCGGCAAAAATCCGATGGGGAGGGTTCAAATTTCTACTGTGTTCATGTTGCATCACATACAATATTCTGAAGTTACTTAAAAAAAATTTTGACACCTTAAAAATTCGACAGAAACTTGATTTTTATTTCGTGTGTTTCGGAGTTGTTTTGATTTCGTAATACTACAAACTTCGTCTAATTCTCTAGCTTGGCTCTGATACCACTGTAGGGTTCCTAAGCACAACAGCAAGGTTTCGGGTTGCATCATCCATGCCAGTTTAAAAATTGTCATGCTAAAAGAACGCTAACCACGAATCTTAACTAGAGAATTGTTAGTGTATATGCCCTAGGGGCTATTATTGTATCATACTAGTTTATATATTACTTAATGGAAGCTTGGGATATTCACATGTATATAACAGTCTTGCTAAACATGGTAGTATGCTACTTGGTTTTTCTATCTTAATATGTGAGTATACGTATTGATAGAGCTCTTAGGATCTTGCTTGACTACCAGCGTTGTGATGGCAGTCACACTAGTGGGGGCTGGGTAGTCTACAAGCACATCCTTATTCAGGTCCCTAGTCGTAGGATTATCGAGACAGGACATCGATACTCCGGAGTAGACTAGTGTGTACGCTTCTCATCCCAGTTGGGGAGATGGTCTGTCCCAGAGCCGTCAGTACGTCGTACTGGAGATAGTATGCAGGTGCTCGTTAGGTTACGGGTACACCGGACAGGACTCACAAGGAACTGTTGGTTGGTTTTATACCAGTCGTCGGTGAACAGTTCCCAGGTGACATGAGTACAGCATAGTCCGCAGACTTGACAATGCTACTTCGCCTCGAGTGTGTCCCACTGTTCTTAGATTGCTACCCTACCACGGCTCAAAGGAGTCGTGCAAACAGGTAGCAGTTGGGTGCAGTCCCGAGCACTTGGAGGCAGTGGCGGTTATACAGGATTCGTCTATCCCGGTATTGGGGGTTGATATCGCGCTGTGTCAGAGAGCCATTACGCAAAGTCTCTGGCCAGGGCAAGCGAGATTTGCTGGTAGGTTCCAGTAGTTTCTCAGGGTGTAATGGGCTTCACTCCGACACGACTTATACCGCTATTAGGAGACTGACGCTTGCCGCCCCTAGGCCCGATATGCGATAGTCTTAGACGAACAGACCGGACTGTATGGAGATTGTCACATCAGACTCAGTAGGAGTTCAGATGGGTTTCCTCATCGGCCTTCTTATCGATATCTACCTGGGGACCGTTACGTACAGCTAGTGCCGCTTGCGGTCTGTGGTTAAACCCACTGCCAGCGTAGTAGTCGAGTCTCTAGAGTCCCACACAGAGAGTTTCCCTACTCCAGGCGAAACGATATAGAGGTCGTATGGTTTTACGACAAGGGTTCGGACGCATACGTGTGTTTACGCACGTACGACATCCGGACAGTTTTTACTAGTCGGCTTTGGTTTAAGCCAGTTTCTAGTATCCGGTTATTGGATTTATACATTCTAAAGTTTTTCCGTGTTTGCACGGATAGGAGGGGTGTTCTCGTAATTGCGCGAGAAGCTTCTAGAAGATGGTGACTTGGGGGTTAAGGTGGCATATGCATTAAATGAGATTAGTGAGTCATTTGAGTGATTCATCCAAGTCATTAATGCATCATAAATGCTTAATGACTCATGGAAATGAATCACCCTCTCATATTTATTAAGCATGATGATTAATCATTTATTTCTTTTATTTGATAAATCATAATACTTGATATATATTATGATAGCTCACTTTCTCATCTCATTCTCTTGCTCACTTTCTCTCTCCTCAAGCTCTCCCTCTTCAAACCCTAATCCTCCCCTCTAATGTGTTGAGTACAAGGATTAGATTAGACTACTTAATCCTTAACCATTCTCTATATCACCTAGGTTGCTTAGATTAGCAATTTAAGAAACCTAGTTACCTCTAGTTTGAGGTGAAGCTTGTAGTAAAGCTCTCGGGTGGATCTTCTACTACTTAGAGAAGGCCGGAGAGGACGTGGAGAACAACAAGACGAAGGACTCGGATCTTTAGGTGTAATCACTTTTCATAGTAGTTGTTAACTCCTATATTTGTTGTTAGTTATTGTTTATGCAAAGATTCTCGGTTAGTCGAAGCTTACACTTTAAACAAGATCGTTTTTCATTATTCCGCCTCCCCGCAAGTCGTGGGGTGTTGTACATCGACTTACAAGAATCATACGAAAACTAAATGTAAACAACTTTATATCTAAGCGAGTAGGGATTACAACCTTTGTAATCCGGTCCTTCACTTCTATAGCTCCTTGTAGAGGTCCCTTCGCTGCGATCAATGAACTCCCGGACTCTTGAGAGGCTCTACAAGGTGTATGATGTATACTTGCTTGAAGTCTTCAAAGTCGAAGATGATCTACGTCGAGGAAACACAGACTCAAGCTATCTCTTCACTAATATGGAATTAGTGAAGCAAACACCCTAAACTAAATGGCTAGTATAGTAGAGGATGATGAAGTAGGAATTTTGCTCACTTTAGAATTTATTTTCTCACTATTATTCTTCACTTTCACAAAATCAAGAGAGCTTAAGGGAGATGAAGAAGAAGATGAAGTGAATGAGAGTGAAGTTAGCAATGCAACCATGGGTGAGTTAGTATCATATACTAACTCATGTAAAGACATTACCATAGGTTTAGATAATAGTTAGGTTAACAAATATCCAAGATAGGACAAAACTAGTGGACTAAGTCAATGGGTCTACAAGCTTCCACAAGCTTCACCCATGTGACTAATTTCCAACTACTTTGGATTTACCTTAAATAAATAAACCTTGCATTATCATGATCATGGTGTGAGTCTCATACACCCATGTAGCATATATAACCTAGCATGTCACAATAATATATATCACATATATATTATTTGTGAACAATATGAAAACAATACAAATAAAATATATCACATATATGTTAAATGTATCAAATAGTAAGAAAAAGAAATACTTAAGTGAGCATATATTAGTTAATGTAATTTAATATATCAAATATATAATTATACATTAAATTATTAAATCAACATTTAATTTAATAATCCGGCTATATCACATATAACCGACTAATATAAAATGTATCATTTCATCGAATCAACACTTGATCCAATGACCCGGCTATATCACATATAACCGACAGATATCTCATATCATGAGAATTGAATACGGTATCATATAAACGTATTAATCTCGATCCCACACATATCGCATATGTGCTCCTACTCCGTTTCGCCTGAGCCAGGAAACCTCTGTATAGGACTCTAAAGACTCGTCATTACGCCGGCAGTAGGTGATGATCATATCAGTCACCCACAAGCCGTCAGCGGTCAGCTAAACGTAACGGCCACCCGGGTATTGAGCGATCAGAAGATCATCAAGCATGCCTGCTCATACCCTTGTGAATCCAATAAGTAACACTACTGTACAGTCCGATCTGTCCGTCTGATATGTTGCATATCTAGCCTAGGGGGTGGTAAACGTCAGACCCCAGTAGCTTGATAAGTCATGCCGATGTGAGGCTCATAACGGTCCGAGAAACTACTGATAACACTTATCAGTAAATCTCAGCAACCCAGGCCAGGGATTTCATGTTATGGCCTATCGAGCACAGCGCAACATCAACCCCCTATACCGGGAGAGACTAAATCCCCTCCTATCGCTCATTGCCTCCATGTGACTCGGGAATGTACCCCAAAACCACCGTTTTGCACGTTCTCTTGAACGTTGTAAGGTGGAAATCTAAGCACGGTAGGAATCACACAAGACTCTATGACGATCTCGGGTCATCAGACTAACCTGCACCAGTGTTACCTGAGAACTGCTATCTGACGTGAGGTATATCACCATCTAGGAGTTCTCGGCGAGTCCAGTCCAGTGTACCCAGTCTCTACTGAGCACCCATATACGATCCTTGATGTCAAACACCAATGGATGTGGGATCATCCATCGCCTATCATATCGGTCAAGATACGTATACGCTAGTCTACTCTGAAATATCGATGCCCGTCTCGATACTCCCATGACTAGGAACAATTAAAGGATGTACTTGCCGACTACCCTGGCCCTACTAGTATGATCTCCATCATAATCCTAGTAGTCAAGTACACATCCTAAGGGCTTTACCAACATGTGAGAGCAAGACAGTATAATAATACAAGTCAACATGTTAAGATAAAGAGCAACCAGATAGCATACTACCATGTCGACCAAGAAAGTCCTCTATATATATGTCCAAGAATCCACTATAATATACATCATATGTAAAACAATGGCCTCTAGGGCATACATATAACTAACAGACACTGGTACAGGTTAGTCTGTAGACCCGAGATCGTCATAGAGTCTTGTGTATGCTCCCATTGTACTTTGATCTCCATCCTACCACGGCTCTACTGAGTCGTGCAAACAAGTGGATTTTGGGTACAGTCCCGAGGAACATGGAGGCGATGAGCGATAGGAGGGGTTTCGTCTCTCCCGGTATTGGGGGTTGATGTTGTGCTATGCTCGATTGGCTATAACAGGAAGTCTCTGGCCAGGGATGATGAGATTTACTGATAAGTGTTATCAGTAGTTTCTCGATCTATTATAGGCCTTATACCAGCATGACTAATTAAATATTGGGGTCGACGATACCGTCCCTAGACTCGATATGCAGCATATCTGACGAAGAGACCGGACTGTACGGTAAGTGTTGCTAGTTGGCTCGACGGGAGTTTTGACAGGTTCGCTTGTTTTTCTTCTGATCGCTCAATACCTGGGAGCCATTACGTACAGCTAGTGCCGCTGACGTTTTGTGGGTATGTGATATGATCACTGCCTACTGCTAGCGTATTGATGAGTCTTAGATTCCTACAAAGGGGTTTCCTAGCTCAGGCGAAAAGATGTAAGGTGCATATGAGGATATACGCGAGAGCTCGATTAAATGCGTGTATATGATACCGTATTTTAATCGGGTGTTTTCTATTGGTCGGGTCGTATGTGATATGACTGGATTATTAAATCAAGTGTTGATTTAATATTAATGACCATTAGCTCATTTATTATTAAACCCTTTTCTTTTATGTATATGCATGAATGTATGTATGTATTGATATGAATGCACACATGCATGCATACATGTGTCATGGTTGATGATACATTGGAGATGGCAATGCAAGACTCACATGGGGAAATATTTATATATTTTGAATATTGAGAAAAAGAAAATGGGGATAAATCATGGATAGGTTTCTACACTCTTCCTTGGTTGACCAAAGTCAAAACCATTATTTTATTTCCCATGGTTTTAGTTAACTCAATATCAAAATATCTAGATATTTTGTAACCATGGTTGTAAGTGAGTTACCCTATCTCTCTCTCTCTCTCTCTCTCTCTCTCTCTCTCTCTCTCTCTCGATAATTATCATTATTCTCATTTCCTAACACAAGAGTTAAGCTTAGCCATCTCCACCTTCTTCTTCCTCCTTCAAGCTCTCTAGGTTTTAGAAAGTGAGTGAAGAAAAGAAAAAGAAAAAGGGTTTTAAGTGAGAACACAACTCGCATCACCAATCTATATTAGTTTAGCCCACTAGTGTAGATTGTTTGCTTCACTTCCATCTTCATCAAGTGAAGCTAGGAGCTTGTGCAATGGGACTCCGTGGTGGATCGTCGTAGACTTCAAGGGATTCAAGCGAACCAGTTCAAAGACCAAGTTGATCCAAGGAGTCACAAAGAAGAGGTCTACAAAGGTTGTATTACTCTCCTCTTAGTGTTAGACTATTACTTGTATGTGATACATGCTATGTTACCCTAAAATGGTGAACTCCAGTGGGAGTCCTTTACCGATTCGAGCTTCCAGAGTGATAAGGTCGACTGAAAACCAGTCTCAGTCTTTGTCATTACCCTCAGTGGAGGGACGGCATGTTGGAAGAGTTCGAAGCTAGATACCGTGGCAAACTAGACGATAAAGGCTGAATACATTGCTACCAACGATGCTACCAAAGAGGCTGTCTGGATATTCCTTGTTCATGAGATGAACTTAGTTCCTACCATTGTGGCGACAATGGAGTTATGTCTTTGGCCTAGGAACCCCGGTCCCATCAGCGATCCAGACATATTCTGAGGCAGTATCACCAGATCAGGGAGATGGTTGATCTCCAAGGGATTGAGGTCAGGAGAGTTGACGCGAAGGATAACACGGTGGATCCACTCACAAAGGCCCTTCCTAAGAGAGACTTTTATGGGACGTTGGGTATGAGATACTCCAACAACTGGTTTTAGTGCAAGTGGGAGATTGTTAGTTGTATATATACCGTAGAGGCCATTATTGTACATATGATGTATATTATAGTGGATGCTGGGACATATATAGGGAGGACTTTCTTGCTCGACATGATAGTATGCTATCTAGTTACTCTTTATCTTAACATGTACACTTTCTGTCTCTCTGTTACATGTTGATAAAGCCCGTAGGATGTGTACTTGACTACCAGGATTATGATGCAGATTATACTAGTGGGGCCAGGGTAGTCCGTAAGTACATCCTTCAATTGTTTCTAGTTGTGCGAGTATTAAGACGGGGCATCGATATTCCAGAGTAGACTAGCGTATACGTTTCTTGACCCATATGATAGGCGATGGATGATCCCACGTCCATTGGTGTTTGACATCAAAGATTGTATACGGATGCTCAATGGAGACTGGGTACACTGAACAGGACTCGCCCAGAACTCCTAGATGGTATTATACCTCACGTCAGATAGCAGTTCTCTGGTGACACTAATACAGGTTAGTCTGTAGACCTGAGATCGTCATAGAGTCTTGTAGGAAAAATAGTGCACTAAAGCTACAGTAGTGCGGCGGAACCGCGGCCAAAACGTGGGTAATGCGGCGGCTCCGCGGTGCTATGGTGGAGTTGAACTTCCAAATTTCTACAGTGTTCTAAGAAAAGCCTGCCTGATTTTCTGACGTACCCAAAATAATTTTTAGACCACAAAAAAAAATTCGACAAAAACTTCATGAATGGAATCGCGGTTTCGGAAATTCCGTTCGATCGATGTTTTAAACACGTTAGAGCAAGCTAGTAAAGGTTAATGGCGTGGCTCTGATACCATGTAAGTCTATGGTAGCGCCCCGGCCGTTTGTCCGAGACCAAAATGCAGAAACGAAAACTTTTTCGAAACTTGAAACCGGCGCTATCGCAAACTTTAATCCCGGATCGAACCATTAACCTATAACTAGCAAACAAGAGAAGGGTCAAAAAAGCTATACCGATCGATCCGTGTCCTTCAGTCTTTGGCCACCAACCAAGCTCCTCGCGGCATCTCCAATCTCCGGTCTTCTCGTCGGAAGGGCACCACATCAATGAGTCTTTTTACGGGCTCCCGCTTCGTCCGAAGCAACTCGGACACGAAGTTTGCTACCCGACGTGTCCAAAGTGAAGTAGAGAATGTGTGTGATCACTTTGTCTCAAGCATCCATTGATTCTCAACACATGAGAGTGTATGGATGGAGGTTGGAGATGATGCCATCAATGGAGGTTGTGAGCTAGAGCAAGAAGAAGAAGAAGAAGCCTTTCTTTTTCTTATGTGTTGTATGATAAAATGAGAAAGAGAGCTCAAAAAATACAAGAGCTTGCTCTCAAATGGCTGCCCTTCTCTCTCTCCTTATCATTTCAACTCACAAATCCATCGAATAATGTGACATTTGCACAAGAAATGAGACCATGAGTCACCTATGAAGTACATGTCTCATTTAATGCACAAAATGATGACTTAAGCTCACAATTTCCATTTGTAAACATTAATCCAAATGTTTACAACAATAAAAAAAGATACGGCAACATCTAAAGTAAACTCGTGACGGATCACAAGGATACCCCTCACCTGTATATACATACCTGCATCCGCATTCCGACTGAATGCGAATGCGATGAGACTAAAGTAATCCAACAAATCTAATACTAGGATCCGGCTTAAACCAAAGCCCACTAGTATGATCCGTGCGATCATGATCCGTGCACTACTGCACGTATATGATCGAACCCTGCCATAATACCATACGTCATCTACAACGTTTCGCCCGAAACTTGAGAAACTGTCTGTGGGGGCCTCTAAAGACTCGTCAATACTTTGGCTATGGATTTAACCACTAGCACGACAGTGGTACTAGCTGTACGTAACGGGCTACAAGGTATTGACCAAATGGGAGGTCGATGAGCGAACTTATCCTGACACCCCACTGAGCCTGTCGGTGACAATATCCATACAGTCCGGTCCGTTCGTCTATGAGCATCGCATGTCGGGCCTAGGGGGTTGGTAAAAGTCAGACCCCCAAAAGCGGTACAAGTCGTGTCGGAGTGTAGCCCAGAACACCCTGAGATACTACTGGAATACCTACCAGTAAATCTCCTGCCTTGGCCAAGGACTTCGTGTAATGGCTCTCTTAGACACAGCGCGATCTCACCCCCAATACCGGGAGAGAAGAAACCCCTGCCGATCCGCTCACTGCCTCCATGTGGCTCGGGACTGTACCCAACTAAAACCGGTTTGCACGACTCCTTTGAGCCGTGGTAGGGTAGTAATCAAAGCACAGTGGGAACTCACACGAGACAAATGACGATCTCAGGTCGATGAACTAACCTGTACACATGTCACCAGGGAACTGCTATCTGACGTCAGGTATAATACCAACTAGCATGTTCCCGGCGAGTCCTGTCCGGTGTACTCATAACCCAATAAGCACCTGTACACATCTTAGGTGAACCAACTGACACCAATGGCTTGTGAGACCAGCCACCACCCCTCGTCGGGGTCTCGACTGTATACACTAGTCTACTAATGGAGTATCGATGCCCAGTCTCGAAACTCCCACGACTAGGGACCACTTTAAGGTTGTCCTTACAGACTACCCAACTCCCACGTATATGATCCCCATCATACTGCTGGTAGTCAAGCAAGAATCCTGAGGGCTCTATCAAAGTGCAATAGTGACCTGTAATGTCACTTAAAGTATGTACACGATGATAAAGATAAACCAGATAGCATATTATCATCTTGAGCAAGATTGTCCTACCGGTATAGGTCCTCCCTCAATCAATGCAATCATGTGCCTGTGATCCAATAATTGACTCTGAGGACACTATATCCAACATGCACAACATGGAGAAGTCCTTACCTGAACTCCTCAATATGTTGAGGAGTGCAGAGAGCACCCTAAAGGTAGCGAAAACTCCCACTCTAATTGCTGGGCCATCTTCCCCTTCCGTCCCGAAAGCCAAGGCCAAGGGAAAGAAGAAAAAGAATCCTATCATGCCGAGAGTAGGAGTGAAAAATGCACCGAGGAAGGACAAGATAGGGGCTGCTGCAACAGAAAGAGGGAAATGTTTCCACTGCCACAAGACTGGGCACTAAAAGAGAAACTGCGTTAATCACATTGCCGGCCTCAAGAAGAAGAAACATGGTGATGCTTCCACTTCAGGTGTGTTTGTAACAGAAAACTGTTTTTCAATTAACTCTGCTTCCTAGGTATTGGATACCGGGTCAGGATCTCACATCTGTAAATGTCTAAAACCAAGGTGATACTTTCCCACTGCTGTAGCATGTTCACGGCTGAGAAATAGCAGGTTTTTGAAGAAAGGTGATCACACTCTCCGAGTTGGGAATGGTTCCTCAGTACATGCTACAGCACTGGGAAAGTATCACCTTGGTTTGTCGTCGGGTTGTATATTGGTTTTGAATCCGTGTTATTTTGTACCTTCGATGTTATGTAATATTATATCTGTATCGTTGTTGGACTATGCTGGATATAATTTTGTATTGCAATCTAATGTTATGAACATTAACCTTAATCAAGAGTTGATTGGGTCTGGTACATTAAATAACGGGATATACGTCCTAAACCAGCATACAGTTTTCAATGTACAACACACAAACAAAAGAAAGGTTTTAGACATAAATGAAGCTTTCATTTGGCATTGTAGACTTGGTCATATTAATGAAACAAGACTAACCAAGTTACGTAAAGATGGATATTTAAGCCCGTGTCAATATAAATCTTATACGACTTGCCAGTCTTGTATCAAAGGTAAAATGACCAAAACTCCGTTTAGTGGACACGGAGAGAGAGCTACTGAACTCTTAGGCCTCATACATAGTGATGTATGTGGGCCAATGTCTACACATGCGAGAGGTGGTTTTTCCTACTTCATAACCTTCACTGATGATTTCTCGAGATTCGGACACGTGTTCTTGTTGAAACATAAGTCTGAAGCCTTCGAAAAATTCAAAGAGTATAAATCTGAAGTAGAAAAACAAACATGCTTGAGTATCAAGAAACATCGATCAGATCGAGGAGGTGAATAACTAAGCACAGAGTTTCTAGATTTCCTAAATGAGAATGGGATTCTCTCTCAGCTCACTCCTCCGTACACACCACAGCACAACGGTGTGTCGAAAAGGAGGAATCGTACCCTATTAGATATGGTACGATCTATGATGAATGATGCTGAGTTACCAATATCATTCTGGGGGCAAGCGTTGGAGACTTCGATTTATCTATTGAATAGGGTTTCGACCAAAACCGTGTATACCACTCCATATGAGATATGGTATGGGAAGAGACCATCTCTTAAAAGAGTTAGGATATCGGGTTGTCCGGCTTATGTGAAAAAGAAAAATCCGGACAAACTCGAGACACAATCGGTTTTTTATAAATTTGTGGGATATCCAAAACACTCGTATGGATATCTTTTCTACCACAAGGAGGAACAAAGGGTGTTTGTTTATCAGTATACCAGATTTTTAGAAAATAATTTTTTTACAAATGATGTTGATGGCAATGCGGTAGAACTGGAAGAAATTCCAGATACACAAACAATTACCGATGATTTGGTTGAACCTGAGGTTTCGATAAAACCTGACGAACCTCAGCCACTCCGTAGATCTAGTAGGACTTCTCACCCACCTAATAGATAATACGGTTTTATAATTGACGGTGATAGAGAAGATTGCATCATGGATGATGATGATCCTACTAGTTTTCAGCAAGCTATCACGAGTGGTGACTCAGTGAAGTGGCTGGATGCCATGAGATCCGAAATGGAATCCATTCACACCAACAAAGTATGGACTTTGGAGGTTGCACCTTCTGGAGTAAAACCCATAGAGTGCAAATGGGTCTTTTAGAGAAAGATCGCTATGGATGGTCAGGTGGAGACCTATAAAGCTAGGCTGGTCACAAAAGGATTTCATTAATGACCAGGCTTGGACTATGATGAAACATTTTCACCAGTCGTGATGCTCAAATCCATTCGGATCCTACTTGCTATAGCTGCTCACTATGACTATGAGATCTGGCAGATGGATGTTAAGACGACATTTCTAAATGGTGATTTAGAAGAATGTGTTTTTATGGATCAGCCAGAAGGCTTCATTGATAGTGGGAGCAGCGGAAAAGCATGCAGGTTGCTTAAATCCATCTATAGATTAAAGCAGGCACGACGGAGTTGGAACATCTGCTTTGATGATACAATCAAAGAGTTTGGTTTTATCAAAAATGTAGATAAACTATGTATTTATAAAAGGATTGTAGAGAGTACTGTTACATTCCTCATATTGTACGTGGACGACATTCTCTTGATAGGAAATGATATTCCTATACTACAATCTGTCAAACTATTCTTATCGCAGAGGTTCTCCATGAAAGACCTGGGTGATGCCTTATACATTCTAGGGATAAAGATCTATAGAGATAGCTCTAAGAAATTATTGGGATTGTCCCAATCGAGATACATAGACACCATACTAAAAAGGTTATAGTATAGAAGATTCCAAGCGAGGTAATTTACCCGCTTGTCACGGGATCGCCCTCTCCAAAGAGATGTCTCTAAAGACTGATGAGGAGAAGGCTCGCATGAGCATTATACCCTACGCTTCGGTAGTAG
Source organism: Agapanthus africanus (assembly GCA_030015575.1). Taxonomy (NCBI): domain Eukaryota; kingdom Viridiplantae; phylum Streptophyta; class Magnoliopsida; order Asparagales; family Amaryllidaceae; genus Agapanthus; species Agapanthus africanus. The sequence continues at coordinate 49,893,331 of JASDDO010000006.1, read as the reverse complement.
GATCTATAATGTATGCGATGTTGTGTACTCGCCCAGATGTAGCTTATGCACTGAGTGCAGTAAGCAGGTATCAATCCAATCCAGGGGAGAAACACTAGACTGCTGTGAAGAACATTCTGAAGTACTTGAGAAGAACTAAAGAAATGTTCATGGTGTATGGTTACGGAGATCTCCAAACGGAGGGCTTTACCGACTCCAGCTTCCAGAGCGACAAGGATGATAGTAAGTCCATCTTAGGGTTTGTATTTACCCTAAATGGAGGGACGATATGTTGGAAGAGTTCCAAGCAAGATACCGTCACAGACTCCACGATGGAAGCTTAGTATATTGCTGTTAATGATGCCGCAAAAGAGGCAGTCTGAATGAGGAAGTTCATTTCTGAACTTCAGGTGGTTCCATCCACTGCTAATCCAATACCTCTGTATTGCGATAACAATGGAGCCATGGCTTTGGCTAAGGAACCGCGGTCCCATCAAAAATCCAGACATATCTTGAGACAGTATAACAAGGGAGATAGTGGATCACCAGGAGTTCGAGGTACGGAGAGTAGACACGAAAGACAACACAGCAGATCCATTCACCAAGGCCATCCCTCGAGTGCAGTTCGAGAGACTGTTCTAGATGTTGGGCATGCGGTATGCCAGCAGCTGGTTATAGGGATGACAGACAGTGGGTACTTATTGCACCAACTACAGGCCTTAGTGCAAGTAGGAGATTGTTAGATATGTATGCCCTAGAGGACTGTATTGTATAGGATGCTGGGTATGTATATGTACAGAAACAATCTTTGCTCGAAATGATTGTATGCTATCTGGTTTATCTTCATCTTAACATGTGATGTGTTGTATTTCATATCTTTATATACATGTTGATAAATCCCTTAGGATTATGCTTGACTACCGGGATTATGATGTAGTTCATACTAGTGGGGCCTAGGCAGTCTATAAGCATATCCTTTAATTGTTCCTAGTCGAGAGTATATCAAGACAGGGCATCGATATTACCAGAGTAGACTAGTGTGTATGTTTCTTGACTCTGGGGGCGATGGTTGATCCCACAACCATTGGTGTTTGATATCAAAGATTGTACACAGGTGCTCATTGGAGAATGGGTACACTGAACAGGACTCGCCGAGAACTCCTAGATGGATATGTACCTATTGTCAGATAGCAGTTCTCAGGTGACACCAGTACAGGTTAGTTTGTAGACCCGAGATCGTCATAATGTCTTGTGTGATTCCCACTGTGCTTTGATTTCCTCCCTACCACGACTCTACTGAGTCATGCAAACAGGTAGATTTTGGGTACAGTCCCGAATCACATGGAGGCGGTGAGCGATAGGAGGGGTTTCATCTCTCCCGGTATAGGGAGTTGATGTCGCGCTATGCTTGATTGGCCATAACAGCAAATCCCTGGCCAAGGTTATCGAGATTTACTGATAAGTGTTATTAGTAGTTTCTCGAACCGTTATGAGTCATACATCGGCATGACTTGTCAAGTTACTGGGGTCTGACGTTTACCACCCATAGACTTCACATGCGACGTATCAGACGAAGAGACCGGACTGTACGGTAAGTGTTTCTTATAGGCTCATTAGGGTTGGGATGAGTTCGCTCGTCGGCTACCTCTTTTTTGTCATGTACCTGGGTAGCCGTTAAACCCACTGCCGGCGTACTGTCGAGTCTTTAGAGTCCCACACAAAGAGTTCCCTGGTTCAGGCGAAAGATGTAGAGGCCGTAAGTTGTTACGGCAGGGTTTCGATCATGTTCGTGTAATGGTTACAGGAATAATGATCGGAAGGTTAGTACTGGTGGGCTTTGGTTTAAGCCGCATGCCGGTATTATATTATTGGATTATTTGTATTCGTATTTTTCAGAATTCGGATACGGGTATACTTATACGGTATACGATGAAGGGGTATTCTTGTAATTGTTACAAGAATACCTTCTAGAAGGAGACACCTCATAAATGGATATTTATTTTATGAAAATAAATAAATGAGGTAGAATTTAGAAAAGTCTAAGCATGGATAAAGGAATGGCTTGTTTCATATTTTATTCATTTGGAGTTACTATTGAATCATGGTGCAATTTTTATTCCATGCTTCAATTATTTTCATTTGAGCCATATGATATTTTTCCATGCTTGAACTTTTCATTATCACATTGACATTCTCTCTCTTCATTCTCTCCTTCTTCCTCCTCTTTTCTTTAACCTTCAAATGAATTATGAATCAAAAGCTTTGAGCAAAATCATAATCCAATACTTAATCTCTACATCATCTTAGTGATCACTTCTAGCAAACTTGATCTCTAAGTTGAACTCTTGAGAAGAGTTTCAAGCTTGTTCCAAAGCTCTCGGGTGGATCATCTAGGTCTTGAGGTGACCGGAGATCGAGGACATCACAAGCATCCGAAGGAGCCAAGGAGTTGCATGAAACAAAGACCCGAAGGATCGGTTCTATAGGTATAACACACCTTCATAGTAGATTAGATCTCTTGATGTGTTTGCTAGTTAAGGTTTAAGCACTAAACTTGGGCTATGTGGGTGTTGCATGCAAGAAAAATTATTGTTTACCACTTCCGCCTCCTCACAAGTGTTGTGAGGGTGTGCGACATCCACTAACAAATTATGCTTCCTAAGCATCACAGAAAATGAAACAAAAATATAACGTACACTTATGCCATCCGCATTCACCGCAGTGTCCCGTTATGCACCGTTAGGTTACTTAACTAACGGCATACCGGGATGGAACTAGCACGGGTGCAAAACATAAGCAACGTTTATTATATATCTTATATATAATATATAGCCATTCGTCTCAGAATCCACAGTGATCACATCACAGAGCAGCAGAAGATAACATATGAAATATTGGATATTCTAGGATTTCCGTGTTTTATATCAAGCCAGTAGAAAACACGGATTCCACGGTCGCGATGAATAGCCAAACCCACATCCCTAGACCCCTACGAGAGCGACAAGTAACCCTCCCAATTCTAGGGTTAGGAGACCCGGTCTCGATTCCTCGAGATGGCCTCCCTCTGGACCCTAGAACCCGGTTACTTGTTCTCTCCTCCTTGGGTCTATCCTAATGCAGAAAAGTAAATAATATACAATGGTGACATCATCCTCAACCCGGAAGTGCCCCAATAAAAGAATATTACATACAATGAATTTTACATGAATGAAAATGAAAAACTCTCATCTCATATAAAACCCCCGGCTATTCAAACACGACGATCCAATATAACATATCACAGCAACACATAACATCACATGTCATCAACATAAGTAAATATGCGTATCCCAATTGCCGTTGACATATAGCAACGAAACCGGCGATACACCACATATTACACTTATAGTCGCAGAAAAGAAAGTGAAAAACTACAACAATTGGAATCTCTACTGCCCTTAGACATCATAAACCCGGAATATCACATATTCTGGATTTCATGCCTAACAATGCAAATTTTACATTTGGGTCTCATCCATGAAAACACTTTTCAAAGGAAGTCGGGTAATTCAACAAGATTCCCGATTCCACCCGAGGCCGAAATGTTAAACTTGCACGCAACTAATTACTTTTCACAAAACTAATTAGTGTAGATTCTAATTATTGTATCATAATCTCAGGTAGCTAAACTATGTTAAACTTTCCGATCGAATCAACAAACACCCACAATACCCCGAGGGCTCAACACTTGAGCGAAGTTAAAGAATACCCAAAACATGCCACAGTACCTATGGACCAACCGTAGAAGGGTCAACCCTTGCCTCACCTATGGCGCCACGGAACTACGGCAAACCCTAGGGTTTGACCGCGGTTCCACGGTCACAGAATCGAGTTAGGGTTTCGTTATTCTAGAGGGTCCGTTGAATTACTTGCATGATTTTTCGAATATATATTTAACAAGGAAAATTCCAACTCTTGAAAATTTCCAGCAAGGGTAAAATGGGTTATTGATATTCGTTCAAACTTTTTAACACCATCTAAAATACCCGAAACAAAACTAGAATCACGAATACGAAACACTCCGAATTGCCTTTGTATAAAGATAATATCACATACAAATTTAGCAAAAACAAGCAACACCTGAAATACCAAAACCCAGAGACTGGAACACTGTAAAAATTTGAACCCAGAACCCAGCACAAAAACTGAGGAGGCCAGTTTTTTCCTCATTTTGCTCGGCAAAAATCCGATGGGGAGGGTTCAAATTTCTACTGTGTTCATGTTGCATCACATACAATATTCTGAAGTTACTTAAAAAAAATTTTGACACCTTAAAAATTCGACAGAAACTTGATTTTTATTTCGTGTGTTTCGGAGTTGTTTTGATTTCGTAATACTACAAACTTCGTCTAATTCTCTAGCTTGGCTCTGATACCACTGTAGGGTTCCTAAGCACAACAGCAAGGTTTCGGGTTGCATCATCCATGCCAGTTTAAAAATTGTCATGCTAAAAGAACGCTAACCACGAATCTTAACTAGAGAATTGTTAGTGTATATGCCCTAGGGGCTATTATTGTATCATACTAGTTTATATATTACTTAATGGAAGCTTGGGATATTCACATGTATATAACAGTCTTGCTAAACATGGTAGTATGCTACTTGGTTTTTCTATCTTAATATGTGAGTATACGTATTGATAGAGCTCTTAGGATCTTGCTTGACTACCAGCGTTGTGATGGCAGTCACACTAGTGGGGGCTGGGTAGTCTACAAGCACATCCTTATTCAGGTCCCTAGTCGTAGGATTATCGAGACAGGACATCGATACTCCGGAGTAGACTAGTGTGTACGCTTCTCATCCCAGTTGGGGAGATGGTCTGTCCCAGAGCCGTCAGTACGTCGTACTGGAGATAGTATGCAGGTGCTCGTTAGGTTACGGGTACACCGGACAGGACTCACAAGGAACTGTTGGTTGGTTTTATACCAGTCGTCGGTGAACAGTTCCCAGGTGACATGAGTACAGCATAGTCCGCAGACTTGACAATGCTACTTCGCCTCGAGTGTGTCCCACTGTTCTTAGATTGCTACCCTACCACGGCTCAAAGGAGTCGTGCAAACAGGTAGCAGTTGGGTGCAGTCCCGAGCACTTGGAGGCAGTGGCGGTTATACAGGATTCGTCTATCCCGGTATTGGGGGTTGATATCGCGCTGTGTCAGAGAGCCATTACGCAAAGTCTCTGGCCAGGGCAAGCGAGATTTGCTGGTAGGTTCCAGTAGTTTCTCAGGGTGTAATGGGCTTCACTCCGACACGACTTATACCGCTATTAGGAGACTGACGCTTGCCGCCCCTAGGCCCGATATGCGATAGTCTTAGACGAACAGACCGGACTGTATGGAGATTGTCACATCAGACTCAGTAGGAGTTCAGATGGGTTTCCTCATCGGCCTTCTTATCGATATCTACCTGGGGACCGTTACGTACAGCTAGTGCCGCTTGCGGTCTGTGGTTAAACCCACTGCCAGCGTAGTAGTCGAGTCTCTAGAGTCCCACACAGAGAGTTTCCCTACTCCAGGCGAAACGATATAGAGGTCGTATGGTTTTACGACAAGGGTTCGGACGCATACGTGTGTTTACGCACGTACGACATCCGGACAGTTTTTACTAGTCGGCTTTGGTTTAAGCCAGTTTCTAGTATCCGGTTATTGGATTTATACATTCTAAAGTTTTTCCGTGTTTGCACGGATAGGAGGGGTGTTCTCGTAATTGCGCGAGAAGCTTCTAGAAGATGGTGACTTGGGGGTTAAGGTGGCATATGCATTAAATGAGATTAGTGAGTCATTTGAGTGATTCATCCAAGTCATTAATGCATCATAAATGCTTAATGACTCATGGAAATGAATCACCCTCTCATATTTATTAAGCATGATGATTAATCATTTATTTCTTTTATTTGATAAATCATAATACTTGATATATATTATGATAGCTCACTTTCTCATCTCATTCTCTTGCTCACTTTCTCTCTCCTCAAGCTCTCCCTCTTCAAACCCTAATCCTCCCCTCTAATGTGTTGAGTACAAGGATTAGATTAGACTACTTAATCCTTAACCATTCTCTATATCACCTAGGTTGCTTAGATTAGCAATTTAAGAAACCTAGTTACCTCTAGTTTGAGGTGAAGCTTGTAGTAAAGCTCTCGGGTGGATCTTCTACTACTTAGAGAAGGCCGGAGAGGACGTGGAGAACAACAAGACGAAGGACTCGGATCTTTAGGTGTAATCACTTTTCATAGTAGTTGTTAACTCCTATATTTGTTGTTAGTTATTGTTTATGCAAAGATTCTCGGTTAGTCGAAGCTTACACTTTAAACAAGATCGTTTTTCATTATTCCGCCTCCCCGCAAGTCGTGGGGTGTTGTACATCGACTTACAAGAATCATACGAAAACTAAATGTAAACAACTTTATATCTAAGCGAGTAGGGATTACAACCTTTGTAATCCGGTCCTTCACTTCTATAGCTCCTTGTAGAGGTCCCTTCGCTGCGATCAATGAACTCCCGGACTCTTGAGAGGCTCTACAAGGTGTATGATGTATACTTGCTTGAAGTCTTCAAAGTCGAAGATGATCTACGTCGAGGAAACACAGACTCAAGCTATCTCTTCACTAATATGGAATTAGTGAAGCAAACACCCTAAACTAAATGGCTAGTATAGTAGAGGATGATGAAGTAGGAATTTTGCTCACTTTAGAATTTATTTTCTCACTATTATTCTTCACTTTCACAAAATCAAGAGAGCTTAAGGGAGATGAAGAAGAAGATGAAGTGAATGAGAGTGAAGTTAGCAATGCAACCATGGGTGAGTTAGTATCATATACTAACTCATGTAAAGACATTACCATAGGTTTAGATAATAGTTAGGTTAACAAATATCCAAGATAGGACAAAACTAGTGGACTAAGTCAATGGGTCTACAAGCTTCCACAAGCTTCACCCATGTGACTAATTTCCAACTACTTTGGATTTACCTTAAATAAATAAACCTTGCATTATCATGATCATGGTGTGAGTCTCATACACCCATGTAGCATATATAACCTAGCATGTCACAATAATATATATCACATATATATTATTTGTGAACAATATGAAAACAATACAAATAAAATATATCACATATATGTTAAATGTATCAAATAGTAAGAAAAAGAAATACTTAAGTGAGCATATATTAGTTAATGTAATTTAATATATCAAATATATAATTATACATTAAATTATTAAATCAACATTTAATTTAATAATCCGGCTATATCACATATAACCGACTAATATAAAATGTATCATTTCATCGAATCAACACTTGATCCAATGACCCGGCTATATCACATATAACCGACAGATATCTCATATCATGAGAATTGAATACGGTATCATATAAACGTATTAATCTCGATCCCACACATATCGCATATGTGCTCCTACTCCGTTTCGCCTGAGCCAGGAAACCTCTGTATAGGACTCTAAAGACTCGTCATTACGCCGGCAGTAGGTGATGATCATATCAGTCACCCACAAGCCGTCAGCGGTCAGCTAAACGTAACGGCCACCCGGGTATTGAGCGATCAGAAGATCATCAAGCATGCCTGCTCATACCCTTGTGAATCCAATAAGTAACACTACTGTACAGTCCGATCTGTCCGTCTGATATGTTGCATATCTAGCCTAGGGGGTGGTAAACGTCAGACCCCAGTAGCTTGATAAGTCATGCCGATGTGAGGCTCATAACGGTCCGAGAAACTACTGATAACACTTATCAGTAAATCTCAGCAACCCAGGCCAGGGATTTCATGTTATGGCCTATCGAGCACAGCGCAACATCAACCCCCTATACCGGGAGAGACTAAATCCCCTCCTATCGCTCATTGCCTCCATGTGACTCGGGAATGTACCCCAAAACCACCGTTTTGCACGTTCTCTTGAACGTTGTAAGGTGGAAATCTAAGCACGGTAGGAATCACACAAGACTCTATGACGATCTCGGGTCATCAGACTAACCTGCACCAGTGTTACCTGAGAACTGCTATCTGACGTGAGGTATATCACCATCTAGGAGTTCTCGGCGAGTCCAGTCCAGTGTACCCAGTCTCTACTGAGCACCCATATACGATCCTTGATGTCAAACACCAATGGATGTGGGATCATCCATCGCCTATCATATCGGTCAAGATACGTATACGCTAGTCTACTCTGAAATATCGATGCCCGTCTCGATACTCCCATGACTAGGAACAATTAAAGGATGTACTTGCCGACTACCCTGGCCCTACTAGTATGATCTCCATCATAATCCTAGTAGTCAAGTACACATCCTAAGGGCTTTACCAACATGTGAGAGCAAGACAGTATAATAATACAAGTCAACATGTTAAGATAAAGAGCAACCAGATAGCATACTACCATGTCGACCAAGAAAGTCCTCTATATATATGTCCAAGAATCCACTATAATATACATCATATGTAAAACAATGGCCTCTAGGGCATACATATAACTAACAGACACTGGTACAGGTTAGTCTGTAGACCCGAGATCGTCATAGAGTCTTGTGTATGCTCCCATTGTACTTTGATCTCCATCCTACCACGGCTCTACTGAGTCGTGCAAACAAGTGGATTTTGGGTACAGTCCCGAGGAACATGGAGGCGATGAGCGATAGGAGGGGTTTCGTCTCTCCCGGTATTGGGGGTTGATGTTGTGCTATGCTCGATTGGCTATAACAGGAAGTCTCTGGCCAGGGATGATGAGATTTACTGATAAGTGTTATCAGTAGTTTCTCGATCTATTATAGGCCTTATACCAGCATGACTAATTAAATATTGGGGTCGACGATACCGTCCCTAGACTCGATATGCAGCATATCTGACGAAGAGACCGGACTGTACGGTAAGTGTTGCTAGTTGGCTCGACGGGAGTTTTGACAGGTTCGCTTGTTTTTCTTCTGATCGCTCAATACCTGGGAGCCATTACGTACAGCTAGTGCCGCTGACGTTTTGTGGGTATGTGATATGATCACTGCCTACTGCTAGCGTATTGATGAGTCTTAGATTCCTACAAAGGGGTTTCCTAGCTCAGGCGAAAAGATGTAAGGTGCATATGAGGATATACGCGAGAGCTCGATTAAATGCGTGTATATGATACCGTATTTTAATCGGGTGTTTTCTATTGGTCGGGTCGTATGTGATATGACTGGATTATTAAATCAAGTGTTGATTTAATATTAATGACCATTAGCTCATTTATTATTAAACCCTTTTCTTTTATGTATATGCATGAATGTATGTATGTATTGATATGAATGCACACATGCATGCATACATGTGTCATGGTTGATGATACATTGGAGATGGCAATGCAAGACTCACATGGGGAAATATTTATATATTTTGAATATTGAGAAAAAGAAAATGGGGATAAATCATGGATAGGTTTCTACACTCTTCCTTGGTTGACCAAAGTCAAAACCATTATTTTATTTCCCATGGTTTTAGTTAACTCAATATCAAAATATCTAGATATTTTGTAACCATGGTTGTAAGTGAGTTACCCTATCTCTCTCTCTCTCTCTCTCTCTCTCTCTCTCTCTCGATAATTATCATTATTCTCATTTCCTAACACAAGAGTTAAGCTTAGCCATCTCCACCTTCTTCTTCCTCCTTCAAGCTCTCTAGGTTTTAGAAAGTGAGTGAAGAAAAGAAAAAGAAAAAGGGTTTTAAGTGAGAACACAACTCGCATCACCAATCTATATTAGTTTAGCCCACTAGTGTAGATTGTTTGCTTCACTTCCATCTTCATCAAGTGAAGCTAGGAGCTTGTGCAATGGGACTCCGTGGTGGATCGTCGTAGACTTCAAGGGATTCAAGCGAACCAGTTCAAAGACCAAGTTGATCCAAGGAGTCACAAAGAAGAGGTCTACAAAGGTTGTATTACTCTCCTCTTAGTGTTAGACTATTACTTGTATGTGATACATGCTATGTTACCCTAAAATGGTGAACTCCAGTGGGAGTCCTTTACCGATTCGAGCTTCCAGAGTGATAAGGTCGACTGAAAACCAGTCTCAGTCTTTGTCATTACCCTCAGTGGAGGGACGGCATGTTGGAAGAGTTCGAAGCTAGATACCGTGGCAAACTAGACGATAAAGGCTGAATACATTGCTACCAACGATGCTACCAAAGAGGCTGTCTGGATATTCCTTGTTCATGAGATGAACTTAGTTCCTACCATTGTGGCGACAATGGAGTTATGTCTTTGGCCTAGGAACCCCGGTCCCATCAGCGATCCAGACATATTCTGAGGCAGTATCACCAGATCAGGGAGATGGTTGATCTCCAAGGGATTGAGGTCAGGAGAGTTGACGCGAAGGATAACACGGTGGATCCACTCACAAAGGCCCTTCCTAAGAGAGACTTTTATGGGACGTTGGGTATGAGATACTCCAACAACTGGTTTTAGTGCAAGTGGGAGATTGTTAGTTGTATATATACCGTAGAGGCCATTATTGTACATATGATGTATATTATAGTGGATGCTGGGACATATATAGGGAGGACTTTCTTGCTCGACATGATAGTATGCTATCTAGTTACTCTTTATCTTAACATGTACACTTTCTGTCTCTCTGTTACATGTTGATAAAGCCCGTAGGATGTGTACTTGACTACCAGGATTATGATGCAGATTATACTAGTGGGGCCAGGGTAGTCCGTAAGTACATCCTTCAATTGTTTCTAGTTGTGCGAGTATTAAGACGGGGCATCGATATTCCAGAGTAGACTAGCGTATACGTTTCTTGACCCATATGATAGGCGATGGATGATCCCACGTCCATTGGTGTTTGACATCAAAGATTGTATACGGATGCTCAATGGAGACTGGGTACACTGAACAGGACTCGCCCAGAACTCCTAGATGGTATTATACCTCACGTCAGATAGCAGTTCTCTGGTGACACTAATACAGGTTAGTCTGTAGACCTGAGATCGTCATAGAGTCTTGTGCGATTCTTACTGTGCTTTGATTTCCACCATACCACGTTCAAGAGAACGTGCAAAACGGTGGTTTTTGGGTACAGTCCCGAGTCATATGGAGGCAATGAGCGATAGGAGGGGATTTCGTCTCTCCCGGTATTGGGGGTTGATGTTGCGCTGTTCTCGATTGGTTATAACAGGAAGTCCCTGGCCAGGGCTGATTATGAGATTTACTGGTAAGTGTTATCAATAGTTTCTCGACCTGTTATGAGCCTCATATCAGCAAGACTTATCAAGCTATTGGGGTCTGACGTTTACCACCCCAGGCTGGATATGCGACATATCAGACGAAGAGACCGGACAGTACGGTAGTGTTACTTATCGGATTCATAGGAGTATGAGCAGGCATGCTTGTTGATCTTCTGATTGCTCAATACCTGGGTGGCCGTTACGTGCAGCTAGTACTGCTGATGGCTTGTGGATGACTGATATGATCATCACCTACTGCCGGCGTATTGACGAGTCTTTAGAGTCCTGCACAGAGGTTTCCTGGCTCAGGCGAAATGAAGTAGGAGAATATATGTGATATGTGCGGGACCGAGATTAATACGAGTATGTGATACCGTATTCTAATCTTGCGATATGAGATATCGGTCGGTTATATGTGATATAGCTGGGTTATCGAATCAAGTGTTGATTCGATAAGTTGATATAAATGATATTAGTCGGTTATATGTGATATAGACGGATTATTAAATCAAGTGTTGATTTAATAATTTAATGTATAATTATATATTTGATATATTAACATACATTAACTAATATTAGCTCACTTAAGCATTTCTTTTTCTCACTTGTGCACATTTTAATAATATGTGATATATATTATTGTGTCATGCTTGTTGCTACATGCTACATGGGTGTATAAGACTCACACCATTCCTAAGATAATGTAGGGTTTTATTGATTTAAAGTAAATCAAAATTAGGTGGAAATTAATCATGGTTGATGCTTAGTGGAAGCTTGTAGAACCCATTAACTTAGTCTACTAATTTTGTTTTATATTAGATATTTATTAACCCAACCATTATCTTTAGCCATGGTTAAGTCTTTACAAGAGTTAGTATGAGATATTATCTCACTCATGGTTGCTATTCTCACTCATTTGATTCATTCATGACATTCTCCACTTCATCTTCTTCTTCATCTCCAAGAGCTCTCTAGGTTTTTAGGTGGTGAAGAAAATTAGTGAGAAAAATAATTCTAAAGTGAGCAAAAATCCTACTTCATCAACCTACACTAGACTAGCCATTTAGTATAGGTTGTTTGCTTCACTAATTCTCAATTAGTGAAGAGGTAGCTTGAGTTGGAGTCTCCTCGACGTAGATCATCTTCGGCCTCGAAGATTTCAAGCAATCTTGTTCATTTCGCTTAGTGGAGCCTTACTTGAGTCCGGAAGATCACTACTTGGAGCGAAGGGACTACTACACGGAGCTTTAGAAGTGAAGGACCGGTCTACAAAGGTTGTATTCCTCATTCACTTAGTGTAAAGTTGTTTACATGTTTGATAACCCTAATTCTCTAGTTAAGATCTTGTGTTTGGGTTTCTTAGAACGCTGAACTTTTTTAAAACGGCATGGTTGATGCCTCCCGAAACCCCGTAGTCGTGCTAGGGAACCCTACACTTTATTAGTGAAGAGTGAGCTTGAGTGAGAGAGACTTCAAGGTGGATCATCTTCGGTCTCGAAGACAACAAGCAAGCTCATTCCTTTCATCAGGTGGAGTCAAGAAAGAGTTCTTGGGACTACTACTTGGAGCTTTATGCAAGTCGATGTCGCACACCCCATGCACTTGTGGGGAGGCAGAATTTATAAAAAACGATTTTTCATACTATTCAATGCCAACTAAAACTCCAGGATCTTAACAGAAACCGTAACTAACTATATCTACTAGGAGATTCTAACTACTATATTTGGATTATACCTCTTTGTTAAGAAGTCTTTTGAGTCTTCTTCTTCTCCTTTCCTTGAGCTCCTCGAAGATCCGGATCGTACTTGATCGTCGGCCTCCTCGTGTCGAAGATGATCCACCTGAGAGTCTATGCATCAAGCTCCAATCTCTAAACCAAGGTAACTAGGGTACCTAGTTTGCTAAGCTAGATAACATAGAAGATGTAGAGTATCTAGTGGAGTATATTATCTCACATAACCCTATAGCTCACAACACATGTGAAAGTTTAGGGTTTTGAGGAAGAAGAAGAGAAAATGGAGAGAGAAAGAGAATGAGCAAAGTCTTAGCCAAGTGAAGAATGGCTCCTCTCCTCATCTCACTCAAGCATGTAATATTTTCAAATAGAAAATATCAACCATACTTGAATAGTCAGTCCAAACAAATAAACAAATAAAAATGAGCCATGCTTCACCATACCACAAATATCTCCATTTTCCACCTCATTAATCTGTTTCTCAAAATAGATAAATCCAAATAATGAGGTGTCCCCTTCTAGAAGCATGTCTTATGAAATTACAAGAATGCCCTTACCGTATATACATACCCGTATTCATATTCTGAAAAATATGAATACACTGAGATAATAATAATCCAATAATATAATACTTGGATCCTGCTTAAACTAAAGCCCACTAGTATTATCCGCCCGAACTACATCCGTGCAGCTAGTGCACGTATGTGATCGGAACCCAACCGTAAAACCATACGGCCTCTATATCGTTTCGCCCGAAATAGGAAACCCCTCTGTGTAGGGCTCTAAAGACTTGACAGTACGCTGGTAGTAGGTTTAACCATAAGTCCGTCAGCGGTACTAGCTGCATGTAACGGCTACCCAGGTATCTGTCGATAGGAAGGCCGATGAGCAAACTCATCCGAACTCCTACTAAGCCTATATGTGACAATCTCCGTACAGTCCAGTCTATTCGTCTAAGAGTATCGCATATCAGGCCCAGAGGGTGGTAAATGTCAGACCCCTAACAGTGCAACAAGTCATGCCGAGATAGAGCCCAAAACACCCTGAGAAACTACTAGAGTACCTACCAGTAAATCTCGTTTTCCCTAGCCAGGGACATTGTGTAATGGCTTTCTTAACATAGCGCGATATCAACCCCCAATACCGGGAGAGACGAATCCTATCTAACCACTACTGCCTCCCAGTGCTTCGGGACTGCACCCAACCACTACCTGTTTGCATGACTCCTTTAAGTTGTGGTAGGGTAGTGATCTAAGTACAGTAGGAACAATCTCGAAATGAATAGTGATGTCAAGTCAATAGACTAACCTGTACTTATGCCACCCAGGAACTGCTACCTGACGATAGGTATAATACCAACCAGCAGTTCCCAACAAGTCCGTCCAGTGTAACTCATAACCCAATGAGCACCTGTATACTATCTCCGGTACAACCATCGGCTGTGGGACAGACCATCTCCTATGCTGGAATGAGAAGCGTATATACTAGTCTACTCTGGAGTATCGATGCCCCGTCTTGATAACCTTATGACTAGGGACCTGTATAAGGATGTGCTTATAGACTACCTAACCCCCACTAGTGTGATTGCCATCAAAATGCTGGTAGTCAAGCAAAGATATTAAGGGCTCTACCAATATGTATAAGCGATATGCTAAAAGAAACATATGCACATATTGAGGTAGAATCAAATCAAGTACCATACTACCATTTTAAGTAACACTGTTATTATAACTGTGAATATCCTAAGCTTCCAAAATGTAATATACAAACTTGTATGATACAATAATGGTCTCTTGGGCATATATCACTAACAATCTCCTACTTGCACTGAGGCCATATATTGGCATATCATAGACCTGTTATCTCGATCAGCCTCTCGAACTTTATTTGAAGGATGGCCTTTGTGAGTGGATCTGCAGTGTTGTTCTCTGTCTCTACTCTCTGCACCTCGATCTCCCGGCGATCAACGATCTCTCTGATCATGTGGTACCGCCTCAACATATGTTTAGACTTCTGATGGGACCTTGGTTCCATTTCTTAAGCTATAGCCCCATTGTTGTCATAATACGGAGGTATTGGATCAACAATGGACGGAATCACCTAAAGTTTTTCATGAACTTTCTGATCCAGACCGCTTCTTTCGTGGCGTCACATGCAGCGATATACTCCGCTTCCATCGTCGATCAACAACGGTGTCCTGCTTGGAGGACTTCCAACAGACCTCCCCTCCATTGAGGGTAAAGAAATAACCCGACATGGACCTGGAGTCGTCCTTGTCACTCTGGAAGCTGGAGTCGATAAAGGTTTCGATCTGGAGGTCTTCACTGCCGTATACCAAGAATATCTCCTTAGTCCTTCTCAGGTACTTGAGAATGTTCTTAACTGTTGTCCTGTGCTTCTCCCCTGGGTTTGACTGATATTTTCTTAAAACGCTTAGTGCGTAAGCTACATCTGGTCTGGTACACAACATCGCATACATTATAGAGCCTACCATAGAAGCGTAGGGTATAATTGCCATGCGATCCTTTTCCAAATCAGTCTTGGAAGACATATCATTAGAGAGGGTGACTCTGTAACAAGCCGGTAGATTACCGCGCTTTGGATCTTCTATACTAAATCTTTTCAGTATGGTGTCGATGTACCTTGACTGTGAAATTCCCAACATCCTCTTAGATCTATCACGATAGATCTGGATCCCTAGAATGTAGGAGGCATCACCCAGGTACTTCATGGATAACCTTTGTGACCAGAACCCTTTGACTGAATGTAGTATATGAATGTCATTTCCTATTAGGAGAATGTCATCCACGTACAAGACGATGAATATCACAGTTCTCGCTACAATTTTACTATAGATACATAGTTCATATGGATGTTTGATAAAGTCAAATTCCTTGACCATCTCATTAAAACAGATGTTCCAACTCCATGATGCCTTAAGCAACTTGCATACTCTTCCACTGTTCCCACTCTCTATGAAACCCTCCGGCTGATCCATATAAACACACTCTTCCAAATTTCTATTCAGAAAAGCGGTCTTTACATCCATCTAACAAATTTCATAATCGTGTAAGGCGGTAATGGCAAGAAGGATCCGAATGGATTTGAGCATAACTACTGGAGAAAAGGTTTCATCATAGTCCAAACCAGTTCTTTGACGAAAACCTTTTGCAAAAAGTCTAGCCTTATAGGTCTCAACCTGTCCATCTATACCAATCTTCTTTCTGAAGATCCATTTGCAGCCTACGAGTTTTCCCCTTCTGGAGCAATGTCCAAAGTCCATACTTTGTTGGTGTACATAGACTCCATTTCGGTCATCAATGCATCCAGCTATTTTACCGAGTCTCTGCTCCTGATGGCTTGCTGGAAACTAGTTGGCTCATCTTCGTCGATGATGCAATCCTCTCTATTTCCGTCTATGAGAAAACCGTAGTATCTCTCGGGCGGATAAGACTGCCTACTAGTCTTGCGGAGAGGCACAGGGATGTCCGATTCTTTCGAAATTTTTGGTTCCACCATGCTTTCAGTAATAGCTTGTGGTTCTGGAATTTCTTCCAATTCTATTGCGCTTCCACTTATTTCTTTTTCAAGAAATTGAGTTTCCAAAAAGTGGGCATGCCGAGAAACAAAGACCTTTTGTTCCTCCGCGAAATAAAAAAGATACCGCCTGGAGTTCTTTGAGTATCCCACAAACTTACACAGTACTAAGCGTGCTTCAAGCTTGTCCGCATGCTGCTTTTTTACAAAAGTTGGATATCCCCATATGTTTAGATACTTAAGATAGGGTTTCTTCCCACTCTACATTTGATATGGTGTGGTAGGCACTGACTTAGTAGGAACCTTATTCAAAAGATATGCAGCTGATTCCAGTGCATAACCCCAGAAGGATCACGGCAACTCAGCGTTACTCATCACGGACCATACCATATCCAATATGGTTCTGTTCCGCCTTTCCGATACACCGCTGTGTTGAGGTGTGTATGGAGGAGTAAGCTGAGAGAGAATTCCATTCTCTTTTAAGTAATCCAGGAACTCGACACTTAAGTATTCACCACCTCGATCGGATCTAAGTGTCTTGATACATTTTTCGGTTTGTTTTTCCATATCATTCTTGTATTCCCGGAATTTCTCAAAGGCCTTGGATTTATGTTTCATCAAGAATACATGTCCGTACCTTTAGAAATCATCTGTAAAAGTAATGAAATAGGAAAAACCACTTCTTGCATGTGTAGACATTGGACCACACACGTCGCTCTGTATGAGTCCCAAGATCTCGCTCGCTCTTACCCCGTGTCTAGTGAACGGAATCTTTGTCATCTTTCCTTTAAGACATGATTGACAAGTTGCATAAGAATGGTATTCGAACGGATCCAAATATCCCTATTTATATAACTTTTTCAACCGTGTTTCATTGATGTGACCCAGTCTACAATACCATAAGAAAGCCTGATTTAATTCTGGAGACTTTCTTTTAAGTATGTTCTGGATGTTGAAAACCTGAGCTTGATTTAATATATATATACCGTTATCTAGTGTACCTGACCCAATCAAAGCTTGATTAAGGTGGATGTGGACGACATCGCTTATAAATGTAAAATCATAACCTTCTTTAGAAAGTAGAGATACAGAGATGATATTACATGCCAAACTAGGTACACACAAACAGTTACGCAAAATCAAAATCTGCCCACTTGTCAATCCGAGATGATTTTTCCCTACGGATACAGTATCCATGCTCATTCCGTTAGCAACCCTGAGAATCATATCACCTGCCTTGATAACTCTACGGTTTCTCAGTGCCTGCAATGAATTACAGATATAATATCCTGATCCGGTATCTAATACCCAGAAAGTAAAGTTAATTGACATACAGTTTTCAATCATAAACACACCTGAAGCCGAAGCCACAACGTGCTTCGAATCCTGGTTTCTGGATTTCCAAGCCCTGCAGTCCTTTTTCCAATTCTCTTTCCAGTGACAATAGAAACATTCCCCCTTCCCTACTATCATACTCAAAACTTTTGCCCTGTTCTTTCCCTCTACTTTATTGACACCGCCTTTCGGCTTGATGGAGGCCTTCTTCTTCTTTCCCTTGGCTTTCGCCTCGGATCTAGAAGAGGAAGATTCCCCAATAAGCAGAGCGGGTGTCTCCCTGGTTTTTTGTAGGCTGCCCTCAATGCTCCTCAACATGTTGAGGAGTTCTGGAAGTGAAACTTCCTTCCCTTGAATGTCGAAATTCAAGAGAAGATATGCATAAATAGAGGGGGTGACTGTAGAATCAAGTCAGTATATAACTCGTTCTCCAACGTGGTCCCAAGGTCTGCGTGCTCTTCAATATAGCTGATCATCTTAAGGACGTGGTCCCCTACAGATGTCCCGACAGCCAACTTCGCCTGAAACAATTTCTTCGAGGTCTCATATCTTGTGATACGAGATTGCTCTCCATATAAATCTTTGGTATAGAGGAAGATGGAAGCTAAGTCCATCTTCTCGTGCCGCCTCTGGTTTTCAGTATCCATTGAGGCCAACACAAGGCACTTGGCTCTTGCACAATCTATTTTCTATGTCTTATGAATTTCAACATCCGCGACAGTGGAATCTGGACCTAGGACGTCGGGGGATATGGTAGTAAGGAGGTAGCCCAGCTTGTCATAGGTAATGGTCATATGGACATTCCTTATCCAATCTTTATAATTTTGCACAGTCAATTTATTATTATCCAGCAGTTGTAAGGTTCCTAGGCACTCTAATGAGGTCTCACAAGGCATCAACCATGCCAATTTCAAATTTTACAAGTGCCGAGAAACCCTAAAACGGATTCGTTGACTAGAGTTTAGGCGAAAAGTGAAACTAGTTAACAACTTAACTAAAAGAAAGAGGCTACAACCTTTGTAGATCCGGTTCTCCACTTCCTTAGCTCCATGTAGACGTCCCCTCGCTGTCCATATCGGATCCCGGACTCTAGCATCGGCTTCATCGGAGAAATGGGCGGGTTAGGTCGTTGACTTCGATGCCGAAGATGATCTACGTCGAGGTAACACAAGATCAAGCTCCAACTTCACCAAGTCGTGAAACTTGTGAAGAAAACACCCTATACTACTTGGCAAGAGGTAGAGGATAAAGAAATAGGAGGTGGGTTCACTTTAGAATTGGATTTCTCACTCTTTTTCTCAAGATGCCATTAATGGTGGCAAGTTTTCTTCTTGAAGAAGAAGAAGAAGAAGATGATAGAATATGATAAGCATCTTCTCTTTAAAATGAAAATAATATGAATACTTATTATATACTAACCATGGTGAAGTGTAGAGAGTAAACTAAGGTTAGGTAAATGGTTAGGTTAAGGAAATAAAACAAAAATGGTCAAGCTTTCAACTCTTCATGAAGCTTCATGAAAGAAACAAAGAAAGCCACCATTTCCATTTTCTTTTCCAAAATAAATAATCAAAATAAATAAATGAATAAGTAAACAAAACCCTAACCATTCATATAACCATGGTTTAATCTTTACACAAACTCAAGTTTACATGTATCATCAAACATGATACAATCAAGTGCACATAAAAATATATCACATATACAATGTGCACATCAAGTGAGAAAATCCTTTTAAAATGAACCAATACTAGTTAATGCAAAGTAATATATCAAATATATAATTATACATTAAATCATTCAATCAACACTTGATTCAATGATCCGGTCATGTCGCACATAACTGACTAGTATTCAATGTATCGACTTATCGAATCAACCTTCGATTCGATAACTAGGTTATATCGCATACAACCAATCGAAACATTCATCGCGAGAATGAAATACGGTATCATATACACGCATTATTCTCGGTCCCGCACATATCTCATATGCGCTCCTATCTCGTTTTGCTTGAGCCAGGAAACCTCTGTGTAGGACTCTAAAGACTCGTCAATACGCCGGCAGCAGATGATGATCATATCAAGCACCCACAAGCCGCAAGCGGTCTGCTAAACGTAACGGCCACCCGGGTATTGAGCGATCAGAAGATCGACGAGCAAGCCCACTCACACCGCTGTGAATCCAACCAGTAACACTTACCGTACAGTCCGGTCTGTTCGTCTGATATGTCGGATATCAAGTCTAGGGGTGGTAAACGTCAGACCCCAATAACCGATAAGTCGTGCTGATGTGAGGCTCATAACGGGTCGAGAAACTACTGGTAAAACTTTCCAGCAAATCTCTGATCAGCCCTGGCCAGGGACTTCCCTGTTACGGCCAATCGAGCACAACGCAACATCAACCCCTAATACCGGGAGAGACGCCCCTCCTATCGCTCATTGCCTCCATGTGACTCGGGACTGTGCCCAAAAACCACCGTTTTGCACGCCCTCATGGACGTGGTAAGGTGGAGATCAAAGCACAGTGGGAATCACACAAGACTCTATGACGATCTCGGGTCTATAGACTAACGTGCACAAGTGTCACCTAAGAACTGCCATCTGACGTGAGGTATAATACCATCTGGGAGTTCTCGGCGAGTCCGTCCAGTGTACCCAGTCTCCACTGAGCACCCGTATACCATCTTTGATGTCAAACACCAATGGATATGGGATCATCCATCGCCCATCTCATTGGTCGAGAAGCGTATACGCTAGTCTACACTGGTATATCGATGCCCCGTCTCGACACACCCACGACTACGGACCTTGAAGGATGTACCTATGGACTACCATGTCCCCACTAGTATGATCTGCATCATAGTCCAGGTAGTCAAGTACACATCCTAAGGGCTTTACCAACATGTAACTATAAGACAGTTTAAAGAAACTTGTATACATGTTAAGATAAAGAGCAACTAGATAGCATACTATCATATCGAGCAAGAAAGTCATCTCTATATATGTCCAAGCATTTAATATAATATACATCATCTGTACAAAACTGGCCTCTAGGGCATACATACTACTAACAATCTCCCACTTGCCCTAGGGTCAGCTGCTGTAGTATCGCATACCGAACATCCCGAAGAGTCTCTCAAACTATATCTGGGGAATGGCCTTCGTGAGTGGATCCGCCGTGTTGTTCTTCGTGTCAACCCTCCTGACCTCGATCTCCCGGCGATCAACTATCTCCCGGATCAGGTGATACCACCTCAGAATATGCCTGGATCGCTGATGGGACCTGGGTTCTTTGGCCAAAGCCACTGCTCCATTGTTATCGCAATACAAAGGTATTGGATGCTCAATGGATGGAACCACTCCAAGTTCAGTAATGAACTTCTTAATCCAGACAGCCTCTTTGGCAGCATCGTTGGTAGCGATGTATTCAGCCTCCATCGTCGAGTCTGCCACGGTTTCCTGCTTGGAACTCTTCCAGCTAACCGCCCCTCCGTAAAGGATAAAGACAAATCCCGACTGCGACTTAGAGTCGTCCTTATCACTCTGGAAGCTCGAATCGGTAAAGGACTCCACTTGGAGTTCTCCGTTACCATACACCAAGAGCATCTCTTTAGTCCTTCGTAAGTACTTGAGAATGCTCTTCACAGCTGTCAGTGACTCTCTCCAGGATCAGCTTGATACCTGCTCACTACACTTAGTGAGTATGCTACATCAGGCCTGGTACACAGCATCGCGTACATGATAGAGCCTACAGCCGAAGCATAGGGTATCCCTTACATGCGAGCTCTCTCCAAATCAGTCTTGGGAGACATCTCTTTGGAGAGAGTGACTCCAGAGATCCGTGCTTTGATTTCTACCATACCACAGTCAAGAGATTGTGCAAAATGGGGGCTTTTGGGTACAGTCCCGAATCACATGGAGGCAATGAGCGATAGGAGGGGTTTCGTCTCTCCCGGTATTGGGGGTTTATGTTGCGCTGTGCTCGATTGTCCATAACAGGAAATCCCTGGCCAGGGTTGCTGAGATTTACTGGTAAGTATTATCAATAGTTTCTCGAAATGTTATGGACCTCACATCGGTACGACTTATCGGTTACTAGGGTCTGACGTTTACCACCCCTAGACGAGATATGGGACATATCAGACGAAGAGACCGGACTGTACGGTAGTGTTACTGATTGGATTCGCAGGAGTTATAGCAGGCTTGCTTGTTGAAATAAAGTAATTTAAAATACAATAACAAACGATGCAATCCTAATTGGTCAATATGAAATCTTAACATATGGATTGAGAATAATGAAAAAGACTTTACAAACTATATATGTGTGTATGTTTGTGTGCGCTCATTATATATATATATATATATATATATATATATATATATCAATTTAATTAATTATTTAGGGACTATGATATGGAAAGAGAAGTTTTTTCATGACAATATAAAAAAGAGAAAGAGAAAGAGAAAGATATGGAGAGAGGGAAAGAGATGAGGGGCTTACATATGGATTCTTCCATACTAAACCTCTTTAGTATGGTGTCAATGTACCTGGATTGGGACAATCCCAATATCCGTTTGGATCTATCTCTATAGATCCTAATTCCCAATATGAAGGAGGCATCACCAAGATCTTTCATCGAGAATCTTTGTGACAAGAAGAGCTTGACCGATTGCAGCATAGGAATGTCATTTCCTATCAAGAGTATGTCGTCTACGTACAATACGAGGAAGACAACCTTTCTCTCTGCCACTTTCTTGTAGATACAAGGTTCATCTACGTTTTTGACGAAATCAAACTCTTTGATAACGACGTCGAAACAGATGTTCCAACTCCGCGACGCTTGCTTTAATCCATAAATGGATTTAAGCAGCTTGCACACCTTCCCGCTGCTCCCACTATCTACGAAGCCCTCTGGCTGAGTCATGTACACGCACTCTTCTAAATCACCGTTTAGAAAGGCGGTCTTAACATCCATTTGCCAGATTTCGTAATCATGATATGCAGCGATGGCAAGCATGATCCGGATGGATTTAAGCATAGCCACTGGAGAAAAGGTTTCGTCATAGTCCACACCTGGTCTTTGACGAAAACCCTTTGCAACAAGTCTAGCTTTGAAAGTCTCCACTTTCCCATCTACACCAAGTTTTTTCTTGAAGATCCACTTGCTCCCAATGGGTTTTACCCCTTCACGAGCAACTTCCAAAGTCCATACTTTGTTGGTGTACATGGATTCCATCTCGGACCGCATTGCATCCAGTCATTTCACTGAGTCCCTACTCGTGATAGCCTGCTCGAAGCTAGTTGGGTCATCATCCTCCATGATGCAATCCTCGCTCCCACCATCCATGAGAAAACCGTAGTATCTCTCAGGTTGGCGAGGAACCCTACTAGATCGGCGGAGAGGCTGAGGTTCGTTGGGAGCTACTAAATCCTCTGGTTCCACTAAATCTTCAGTTTGAGTTTGTGTAGCCGGAATTTCTTCCAATTCTACCTTATCACCACTAATTTCTTTTGCAAGAAATTCCTTTTCTAAAAAGGTGGCATGTCGAGAAACAAACACTTTTTTTTCCTCTGTATGGTAGAAAAGATATCTATGTGAATGTTTGGGATATCCCACAAACTTGCATAGAACTGACCGCGCCTCGAGTTTGTCCGGATTTTTCCTCTTGACATAGGCCGGGCAACCCCATATCTTAACTCGTTTAAGACATGGTCTCTTCCCACTCCATATCTCATATGGCGTGGTAGGTACAGATTTAGTTGGAACTTGATTCAATAGGTATGCTGCTGTTTCCAGCGCATATCCCCAAAAGGAAATAGGTAACTCAGCTGTGCTCATCATAGAGCGCACCATATCTAATAGGGTGCGGTTCCTCCGTTCTGATACACCGTTGTGCTGTGGTGTATATGGAGGAGTCAGCTGAGAGAGAATCCCATTCTCTTTTAGGAAGTCCAGGAATTCATTGCTCAAGTATTCACCTCCTCGATCAGATCGAAGGATTTTAATACTTTTTCCGGTTTGGTTTTCGACTTCTTGTTTATATTCTCTAAATTTCTCAAAAGCTTCTGATTTGTGTTTCATCAGGAACACATATCCGAATCTAGAGAGATCGTCAGTGAATGTAATGAAGTACGAAGAACCATCCCTGGCATATGTAGACATGGGACCGCATACATCACTATGTATTAGTCCCAAGAGTTCGGTAACTCTTTCTCCGTGTCCTGTAAATAGAGTTTTGGTCATCTTGCCTTTGAGACATGACTGGCAAGTGTCATAAGATGAAAATTCAAACGGATTTAAATATCTATCCTTTTGCAACTTAGCTAGTCGTTTCGCATTGATGTGACCCAGTCTACAATGCCACAAGAAGGATTCATTCAGTTCTGAACTCTTCCTCTTGTGTGTGTTTGTTATGCTCAGAACTGTTGATTGATTTAGAACATAAATGCCATTGCACAACGTGCCTGATCCAACCAACTTTTGGTTACGGAAAATGTTCATAACATTGTCCTGTAATACAAAATTATATCCCTCTTTACTCAACAAAGAAACCGATATAATGTTGCATATCAGGTTCGGCATGTAATAGCATTCGTTCAGAACCAATGTATTACCAGTTGGTAATACAATGTGATATTCCCCGACAGTCTTAGCTGCAACAATTGCACCATTTCCAACTCTAATGTCTTTATCACCTTCTCCAAGTTCTCTACCTTTCCTAAGCCCATGTAACTGATTACATATATGGGATCCTGACCCGGTATCTAATACCCAGGACGTAGGGCAAATAGAGAAACAGTTCTCTGTAACGAACACACCCAAAGAAAATGCATCAACATGTATTTTCTTCAATCGGGTGGCATGGGAATCCTGGTATTCCCCTATATCCTGTTCAGTCCTATAACTCTTATAAGAAAGAACGGAACCAACGTTCTCCAGCACAGTATAACATGCGGGTTCGGTCAATACATCCATATTATTATCTTGATTAGGGCATGACATGGTCGCTACCTAGAGAGAGAGAAAAGAAAACACTTTAGCGTATGCTCGTGCAAGATCAGATTGGTTATTATCTTATCTAATCAGGATGGCTCCCACTGGTTTTTATCAAATCTTCCTTCAAACCCTAAAAGGAAAGACTAGTCGGGATTAATTACACCCTACAACTTCGCCAATCTTTCAGCCAGGCCAGTGTCGGTACTTTGAGGGAGGTTCCCCGTGCTTTCGCACGGACCTAATTAAAGTAAACCTCGTTTTCCCAGAAGCGTAACCCCGTTTACACCTTTCTAGACACCTACTTGATCGGCTAATTGTAATGTGTAAAACTCTCCCAGGAGTAACTCTTACTCGCAGCGGATATCGGGATCCAACGATCTCATAGAAGGTATGCAATCTCATTGCAAATTTCAACACTTGAAATTCCCGATAATATTTTGCCCCTAGCGTCCTATGACCTTGACAAAGGCCAACAAATCACAGGATGCTTAGTCAAGTTCAACCCGTCATTTCTTGATTGAATCAAACCCACCCGCACGACCCTTGACAAAGGCCAACAAGGTCGTACGACTACCCTGAAACAATCTGCATCACATGCATTAGCAGATAAGCACTATTCAGCTACCGCACACTACGCCTTGACAAAGGCCAACAAACGCAGCACGAATACTAAACAGTTCTTATCTGAAATAACGGAGGGCTACGTCAGGTTTTTCTGAAAACCTATTGCGTAACGAACTTGATATCGTTGTAAAATCAAGTAAAGTTTTGAAATGGAGTGATTTTGAGGCTTTTCTAGTTTTTGCTAAAGGGGTCACTCCCGGTAAAGGGATCGTCGGCCCTTTCCTCGTCGAATGAGGTGCGGGATATATCATATATATCGCTGTGCAAAGCAAAACTCCAAAAGCCGTCAAAAGTCAAACCGAGTGTTTGTAGCATCTGCCAGTTATTGCTAAAGGGGTCACTCCCGGTGAAGGAATCTCGGCCCTTTCCTCATCGAATAAGGTGCAGGGTATATCATATATACCACTATGCAAAGCAAAACTGTAGCTACCCTTTTTATTTAAAATTTGATTATGCAACATCTTTTAGGTTTCTTTTCTTTCATTAATCACATTAATGAATTCCCATCATTTAAGTCACCTAAACATCACAGATAAATACGACGTACACTTATGCCATCCGCATTCGCCTCGATGTCCCCTCGTGCACCGTTAGGTTAGGTAACTAACGACAGAGCAGGGTAGGGCTAGTGCGGGTGTAAAACATAAGTAACGTCTATATAATATATCATATATACTATTTACTGTATCCATCAGAACATATCAAATGATCACATCACAGATATCGCAGCAGAAAATATCATATGAAATATTGGATATACTGGGACGTCCGTGTTTTTAATACGAGCCAGTATAAAACACGGATTCCATGGTCGTGATGAATAGCCAATCCCACACCCCTAGACCCCTACGAGAGCGGCAAGCAACCATACCAATTCTAGGGTTAGGAGACCCGGACTCGACTCCTCGAGATGGTCTCCCACTGGACCCTAGAACTCGGTTACTTGTGCT
Organism: Agapanthus africanus; assembly: GCA_030015575.1. Classification (NCBI taxonomy): domain Eukaryota; kingdom Viridiplantae; phylum Streptophyta; class Magnoliopsida; order Asparagales; family Amaryllidaceae; genus Agapanthus; species Agapanthus africanus. The sequence continues at coordinate 49,866,915 of JASDDO010000006.1, read as the reverse complement.
CCCCTCCTTGGGTCTATCCTAATGCGGAAAAGTAAATAATATACAAAAGGTGACAACTTCCGCAACCTGGAAGTGCCCCAAATAAAAGAATATTACATACAAGTTTTTACATGAATGAAAATGAAAAACACTCATCTCACATAAAAAAAACCCGGCTATTCGAACACGACGATCCAATATAACATATCCAGCAACACATAACATCACATGTCATCAACGTAAGTAAGTATGCGTACCCCAATTGTCGTTGACGTATAGCAACGAAACCGGCGATATCGACATACTACACTTACGGTCACAGAAAAGAAAGTGTAAAACTACAACAGTTGGAATCCGCAACCTGTTTAGACATCGCATGCCTAATCAAATGAAATACTTAGACATCACATGCCTAACAATTATAAACCCCGCATTTTAGTCTCATTATCGAAAACTCTTTTCAATATCAAGTGAGACTAAACCGCTAGATTTATAAGATTCATTCAGTTATCTCATAACTGTTTGTGAATTCCAATTATTGTATCCCATTCCGGATAAATAGAAAATATTAAAATTTCCGATCGAACATTCAAACACCCAAGTTTTCCCGAAACCGTTCAACACATGAAATAAGTTCAAAGACATTCACTTCATGCCTCAGTACCAACGGTCCAGCCGTAGAAGGGTCAAGTCAACGCCTCACATGTGGCACGCCGTACTGCCCCAAACCCTAAGGTTCAAAGGGCAGTTCAAGACGGTCATATAATCGAGTTAAGGTTTTTTGTCTTCTAGAGGGACCATCGCGTTACTTGCACTACTTAGAACGTCATTAAACTACGGAAAAGTCCAACAATTGGAAATTTCCCGACAGGGGAAAGATTGGGTATTTACATCCGGTCGAACTTTTTAACATATTCTAAAATTATCCGGAAAAACACATAGACAAAGTTTCATAATCCGATCGAATCTTCGATTCCCACTACATCCCCAGAACACTCAACTCTTGAGTCATAATAAAAATACCCAGAAAATATAGCATTAAAATATAAGAATTACTGTGCAGAAATAAATGGGAGAAGAGACAAAGTGGCCGCGGAACCGCCGCATTAGCCGTGCTAATGTCGCGGTTCCGCCGCACTTTGATGGAATCATGTGATCGTACTTCACTGTAATTCTTAGAAATTCCTGCTTAGTTTTCTGCATATTTTTAATTCAAAAAAATCCAAATTTTCAGAAAATTTCCAGAGAGCATTTTGGATTAGGGTTTCGATGTTCGTTCGGATTTCAAACGTCATCTACACTTTACCTAAGGCTCTAGCTAGGCTCTGATACCACTGTAAGTCAGGCAGCCACCCCATCCAATGGGATCACCGTGGCACCAACGGGTCCCTCAGCCGCTACTTTTTACGCATGCCCCCTCGCGAGGACTACAACCCGCCGGAACACCTTCCGGCCTCGGGACACCCTGGGGGTAAGAGCCTATGCTTCGCCACACTGTCACACAGTGAGAACCCCCCATAGGCCGACATCCAATGCCTAATAGCTCTGATACCACTGTAAGGTTCCTAGGCACTCTAATGAGGTCTCACAAGGCATCAACCATGCCAATTTCAAATTTTACAAGTGCCGAGAAACCCTAAAACGGATTCGTTGACTAGAGTTTAGGCGAAAAGTGAAACTAGTTAACAACTTAACTAAAAGAAAGAGGCTACAACCTTTGTAGATCCGGTTCTCCACTTCCTTAGCTCCACGTAGACGTCCCCTCGCTGTCCATATCGGATCTCGGACTCTAGCATCGGCTTCATCGGAGAAATGGGCGGGTTAGGTCGTCGACTTCGATACCGAAGATGATCTACGTCGAGGCAACACAAGATCAAGCTCCAACTTCACCAAGTTGTGAAACTTGTGAAGAAAACACCCTATACTACTTGGCAAGAGGTAGAGGATGAAGAAATAGGAGGTGGGTTCACTTTAGAATTGGATTTCTCACTCTTTTTCTCAAGATGCCATTAATGGTGGCAAATTTTCTTCTTGAAGAAGAAGAAGAAGAAGATGATAGAATATGATAAGTATCTTCTCTTTAAAATGAAAATAATATGAATACTTATCATATACTAACCATGGTGAAGTGTAGAGAGTAAACTAGGGTTAGGTAAATGGTTAGGTTAAGGGAATAAAACAAAAATGGTCAAGCTTTCAACTCTTCATGATGCTTCATGAAAGAAACAAAGAAATCCACCATTTCCATTTTCTTTTCCAAAATAAATAATCAAAATAAATAAATGAATAAGTAAACAAAACCCTAACCATTCATATAACCATGGTTTAATCTTTACACAAACTCAAGTTTACATGTATCATCAAACATGATACAATCAAGTGTACATAAAAATATATCAAATATACAATGTGCACATCAAGTGAGAAAATCCTTTTAAAATGAACCAATACTAGTTAATGCAAAGTAATATATCAAATATATAATTATACATTAAATCATTCAATCAACACTTGATTCAATGATCCGGTCATGTCGCACATAACTGACTAGTATTCAATGTATCGACTTATCGAATCAACCTTCGATTCGATAACTAGGTTATATCGCATACAACCAATCGAAACATTCATCACGAGAATGAAATACGGTATCACATACACGCATTATTCTCGGTCCCGCACATATCTCATATGCGCTCCTATCTCGTTTTGCTTGAGCCAGGAAACCTCTGTGTAGGACTCTAAAGACTCGTCAATACGCCGGCAGCAGATGATGATCATATCAAGCACCCACAAGCCGCAAGCGGTCTGCTAAACGTAACGGCCACACGGGTATTGAGCGATCAGAAGATCGACGAGCAAGCCCGCTCACACCCCTGTGAATCCAACCAGTAACACTTACCGTACAGTCCGGTCCGTTCGTCTGATATGTCGCATATCAAGTCTATGGGTGGTAAACGTCAGACCCCAATAACCGATAAGTCGTGCCGATGTGAGGCACATAACGGGTCGAGAAACTACTGGTAACACATACCAGCAAATCTCTGATCAGCCCTGGCCAGGGACTTCCCTGTTACGGCCAATCGAGCACAGCGCAACATCAACCCCCAATACCGGGAGAGACGAAACCCCTCCTATCGCTCATTGCCTCCATGTGACTCGGAACTGTACCCAAAAACCACCGTTTTGCACTCCCTCATGGACGTGGTAAGGTAGAGATCAAAGCACAGTGGGAATCGCACAAGACTCTATGACGATCTCGGGTCTACAGACTAACCTGTACAAGTGTCACCTAAGAACTGCCATCTGACGTGAGGTATAATACCATCTGGGAGTTCTCGCCGAGTCCGTCCAGTGTACCCAGTCTCCACTGAGCACCCGTATACCATCTCTGATGTCAAACACCAATGGATATGGGATCATCCATCGCCCATCTCATGGGTCGAGAAGCGTATATGCTAGTCTACACTGGTATATCGATGCCCCGTCTCGATACACCCACGACTAGGGACCTTGAAGGATGTACTTATGGACTACCATGTCCCTACTAGTATGATCTGCATCATAGTCCAGGTAGTCAAGTACACATCCTAAGGGCTTTACCAACATGTAACTATAAGACAGTTTAAAGAGACTTGTATACATGTTAAGATAAAGAGCAACCAGATTGCATACTATCATATCGAGCAAGAAAGTCATCTCTATATATGTCCAAGCATCCAATATAATATACATCATCTGTACAAAACTGGCCTCTTGGGCATACATACTACTAACAGTAACTTAAGCCCAGCTTGTCATAGGTAATGGTCATATGGACATTCCTTATCCAATCTTTATAATTTTTCCCAGTCAATTTATTATTATCAAGCAGTAACTTAAGCCCGGTCATATTGGTCGCTGCAATTAGGAGAGAGGGAAGAAACACTCAGCATGATACTCTTAGAAGTTTATATTGGTTATTAGTTTATCTAAACAGGATGGTCCCCACTGTTCCTCGAATCCTCCTTCAAACCATAAAAGAAGAATTGGTCAAGATTAATCTCACCCTACAATTCTTGCATAACCTTTCGGCCAGGCTAGTGTCGATACTTCGAGGGAGGTTTTCCAACACTTTCGCGAGATTACTTAATTACATAACATTTTTTCCCTGGAGGCACAGCCCCACTAACACCATTCTAGACACCTACTTAGTTTATAACATTGATTATGAAGTGAAAAACACTTCCGAAGAGTAGCAGATACTCATAGTAGGATCGGGATCCAAATATCATCGTGTGACAACTTTGAAAGAATCCTACCAAAATTATCACACTCTAAATGGTATGCAACACTAGCAAGTTTCATTTTCATTAGAAACTCCCGATGTGGATTTTTGCCCCAGGCGCTTATAACCTTGACGAATACCAACATATCATAAGACGCAAGTCAAGTTCTACCCATCATTATCCAGGTTAATTTGAATTCATCCGTACAAACCCTTGACGAAGGCCAAAATAGCTGTACGACTGTCCTAAATCAACGCATCTATCTATGCTATATATGAATATCCAGCAGCTAACAATCACTATGCATCGGCGATGGTCAAAATACATAGATTGAATACTACTAAATACCCATCTGAAATGACGGAGGGCTATGAATGGTTTTGGCGAAACTGTGAACGTAATGAACTTGATATAGTCTAAGGAACTATGATAGCTTTTAAAATGAGTGGTTTAGGCTCCGCATTTAAAAGTTGTTTTTTAAGAAAATCGAGTGGTTTTGAAATTATTCCAATTTAACTTTGGTTTGTTTTTCTTGCATTAATCAATGTTAATGCGGTCCCATCATTTAACCCTATCATTGCAGAAAAGAAACGAAAATAGAACGAATGCTTATTCCATCTACATTCGCCACGGGGCCCGTCATGCACCATTAGGTTACTTAACTAACAGCAGAGCGGGGGCTGGACTAGCGTGGGTGCAAACATAAGCAACGTTTATTATATATATATAGCCATTCGTCTCAAGCAATAATAGGAAATCCAGATCACAACAATCACAAATGAATATATTGGATATTGTCACGACCCGAAATTGGCACGTGACGGCCCTAATACTACGCAACTCCTAAAGACGTAACGCAGTAAAAGAAAGCCAAAACCCAGAAATCTAAACCATTAAAAAGACAAGAAAAGGTAATAGCAGTTTTGAAACATTTGAAATCAAAACCCAAATTCGTTAAAAGTCCAGCTTTCTTACTTTAAAATTTTGGCAACACCCCCTTTGTAAAAACTACCCCAAAAATGGGTACAACATAAATATAAATAAAGCATCCCCAAACGGGAGCAAATACACGCCCCAAGGCGGAAAACAACCACCACAATAAATATACGACGCCGTAGCGAAGAAATAAAAGACAATATAAAGGAAACTGTATAAAAGACAACAAGTCACAAATAATATACAATATCGTCATCACCAAGTCTCTAAGTCAACAAAATAACAGTAGATGGAGAGTACAAGGATACAACAATATACAATACAAAATACGGATAACCACAAAAACCCACCTAAGCAAAACTACACACTATGAGCTGTAGCGGTATCCGTAGCAAAAGGTGATAGATGAATAGCCTGCCTCGACTACTGTGGGGAAACACCCTGCAAAACAACTGTGGCACAACGGGGGTGAGTTGCCAACTCGTGAATAGTAAATAACATATGCAGGTAATCGCAAGTATGCACATACAGCGTGAATCTAAGATATGCAATTAACAGTAATAACAGGTCATATGAATGCAGTAATAATGAAAAGTACACTAGCAGGTACAACTAATACATGAAGAAGAATAATAGGACAATCAGTATGCAATAATGATATGAAAATATAGATATGCAACAATCATGAAGGGTACTATAACAGGTACTACTGATACATGAAACAGTGCATAAACAGATAAATGTGAGGTATGGAGTGAAATATGTCATTTCCACGGAATCCTGACATCGTGGTAGGATCACAATCCATCAAGACCATCAAATCCCAATTCCTCAAATCATGCCCCCAAATTGGCTCTCATATCATATGAGTCTCACAACTCCTCAATGTACAATATCGAATAAATCCCCTATATCCCGAATGTACAAAATCAAGTGAGTCTCGTATATCCTCTATCAAATCTCAAGTAAATGTCATATGGCCTAAATCCAATATCCAGTGAAATTCTTATAACCTAGGTATAATTGTGTGAATAAATATGATAAGGTATATATATGAATGTCAATACACATATATTAGCGTCCCATTCCACTAATATTGGTGTAAGGGCATATATAACAGCGTCCTAACCCACTGTTATATATACATATGAGTAAAAAGAAATATCATGAAACCAATGTGCCAAGCATCGACACAGAAATACTGATCTATCAGGTGCTGTCACCAAGACTGGCACCCTGATAGGTACGTATTATACGCTATACCGAAAACTCGAGTGCCTCGCTCTGACCCTCGCCTTTCGACGTATCCATACGTACATGACTCCCTTCGGTATCCCCAAGATAACCGCCGAGTCATAGGTAATGTCACCGGAGTGTATGGTTCCCCTGCCGGGCTCATCGGCGTGGTGCATCGACATCCCTTTCTTGCCCCGGGGTACCTCCGGGCCCCACCATGTACCCTCATACGGCCTCTACGCCTCCTCGTAGGGGTATATATATATCAAAACTGATAAAACTCATGGTGGATGCTGAAATATCATATCAAGAAAACCGGGTTTTTCAAATAATGCATAATTTCATGAACTCCCGCGGTTCCCAAATCCAGAAAACATCATGAAAAATCCATATAACAATGCGAAAATCCATGGATAAAATATATGCAACATAAACTGAAATGTGAGCATATAAAGGAAAAACCGCTAATTAACTGCAACAAGTTAAAATAAGATATCATGTGGTTCCTATTTATCCAATTCTAAATCACATCAAGTAAAGGTAAATATGTAGCTATAACTGGTATGTGTGTAACATACAGGTAAAGCAAGATATAGGTATCTACCTATAAGAAATGATGTAGTATACCCCCTGGGTATAAGTGGAATATGTGAACAAGGTATACCTGTAGCTATATCGTAAAGTGTGTATGTACCTATCACTAATGGTACAATACCCTATAGGTATACAGGTATGCTAAATGTCATAGGTTATAAGAAATATGAATCAATGTCACAATGTCCCTAACCAAGTAATATAATATCTATAAGTGGTTTGTGTGTGACATGGCAATTATTGACGGTGTGTGTAGCATACAATCCGTGCACGTGCAACATGAATCGTCAATAATATGTGCAGTGTCCTACGGATACTAGTCCAAACACAACAACATCTAAGTAATAGGGTAAATGCGAATTCTAAATATAACATAGAATATTCGGCAGGTATTAACATTCCTAGCCCAGACGCATAATGTCATGCGGGCGATTCCCCTGTAGATGTTAAATCTACTCACCTGGTCGCGTGCTACACGTAGCCGACCACCTGCTTCCCTTTCGTTGCTGCGTCCGATGTACCCTCCTGCAAACTTGGAAATTACACAAGCAATCCATATATAAGAAAAATATCTCGCAAAACACGATATCGAAACCAAACGAGAAACTCGCGTCGCGAACTAAACGCGCGTATGCACGCTACGCTGAAACGTGTGAATACGCGTCTAAAACTATCCGACACGCCGCGACACGCTGGATCACAGAACCCACTCACGTATCGCGCATATCGCGCAAACAAAACGTACTAGAAAAGCGATATATGGTCCCAGATTTTGCTACAGGTGAAATCTCAGAAAATTGCACATGCCAAAACACTGGAAAACACAGCAGACTACCATAGGAAAAACCCTAACACCCCGGCCCCCTACCTGGCCGCAATTTATGGCCAGAACTAATAAACCGGCAGCCACTGTTTGGAATTTGGGGTTCATACTCTGGTGGTGTGTTCTATACCTAGTGTACATGCTCCAGTTTCCTCAATTTTTATCTGAAAGAGCCGGGTTAAAAGCAGGTCACAGAAAGCTATAATATCGCTTAAAAACACTAATTTTGCACAAAAAGGAAACCCTATGGTATTTTAGTGAAATCTGGGGTTACTCTCAGTTAAGGTGACCCTAATAACACTTAAATAGGCTAGGTTAACCAATAAAATCATCACTTAACCAAAACCCCACACAAATCACCATAATTAGCACAAAACTCACTATTTAACACAAACCGAAGCTAATTCTATACAAGTTAAGCAAAAAGGGAATTGAGTACAGAGATTATACCTCACTCACGACCTTAGGCATAAGGAAAAGGAGAAGAAGAGGACGAAGGGCTGCTGCTGCTGCTCCTTGTGTTGCTGCTACTGCTACTGCCAGATGCTGTTGTTGTTGTTTGTGCTGCTGCTGCTGCCAGATGCTGCTGTTGTTGTTGTTTGTTGCTGCTGCTGGAGCTGCTGGTGCTGCTGCTTTGTGTGTGTGTGTGTGAGTGAGAGAATGAGAGAAATGAGAGTGAGAATGAGAATGAGAGCAAACAATTCAAACCCCTCCTTCTCACTCTCTCTCTTCATTAAATGGGCATGGCTCATGTCATGTTGCCCCATGCTCTTCTCTCTCTCTCTCTCTCTCTCTCTCTCTCTTTCAATAAAAGAAAATAAAACATTTTTATTTTTAAAACAACCATACACAATTAAAACCCAAAAGCACCTAATACAATTTTTAAACTAGATTAAGGCAATGGTTAGCTCACCATGGTTGCTAATCATGATTTTAACCCCATTTTAAAACCCTAGTTAACATGCACAAGTGTGTGCAAGCTTAGAAAAATTCTAATAAAATATTCATTAAATAGGATAAAATATTTAAAAATCAATTTGGTAAACTTTTTATTAAAAAACATATATTAAAATATAATTAGCCACTAAACACATCCTAAGGTGTTACAATCTTCCCCCCTTAAAGAAATTCGTCCCCGGATTTAAAATTCTTACTAAAGTGTACCTTCAAGGAGAAATTACAAACTCTCAAATCTCGCTCGCAGCCTCCCAAGTGATTACCTCACTATACGGCTACGTCCAAGAAAAACCCTTCACAGATGGCAAGACCCTTGACCGACGTTTCTCCACCTGCCGAGCCATTAACACAATTGGCTGTTGGTGAACGAAAGATCGCGTTCAAGATAAATGGTCTGGTGCTGAATCAAATGAGAAAGGTCATGAAGGTAATTGTAAAGTATCGACACAAGGAATACGGGGTGAATACTCAATAATCTGGGCGAAAGTGCTGAATTAAAGCCAACGAAACTAACTCGCTTATAGGATCTCAAAAGGACCTACAATTCTGGGATAAGCTTCTCAAAGCTCAACACGTCATTTATCGGAAAAATCTGTAGGAATACATGACCTGCCACTGCGAACTCAAGCCCACGACCAACACGGTCGGCATAAGACCTTTGTTTGCACTGGGCTACTCTCATCCTGACCTGAATCAACTGGATCATCTCCGATGTCTCTAGACTAGCTGGGGTCCAAAATCCTACTTACGCAGAGTCAGAAAAACAACAGACTGGTGATCGATACGACCTAACCCCTAAACCTATAGGTTGCCAATTGGAACGCTCCCTGATAACTGCTATCAAAGAAGTATCCTAACAATGGCAAGTGACGATCCCAACTGCCAAAAACAATTAACACATACACACAAACTTAACAAAGAACAACTGAGCAAACTGAGTATAACCGGACGACAAGCATCCAAATAGAGTCACACCCTGACTAAACCTGGGTAGACACCATAACGATATTTTTGGAGATCTGCTCCCACTCCCTCTTCGGAACGGTTAAAGGTTGCAACTCTCCAGCCGGTCTCAGATGCTCAACCCAAGCACACAACAAGACAGACACCTTGAAACGAAATCCGTAACTTCTCTTTACATCCCTGCCCACCCGTAACTATTTCACAAGTCACGTCAATGTTGGTGGAACTTGAATGAATACAGAGAGTTGACTGATGTGCTTGCTCTAGGATTTCACGCCTCTCCCCAATAATATCAGGTACAGAAACGCGTCCCTAAATTTAGCACACTATTGTCACAAATCAAGGACTCCGAATCATTACCCAGCCGAGTATGCTCAAGTATCTCTGACGAACAAGCGTCGGCGGGCAGTGTCTCGCGAAAGCGATTAAGGAAAAGTGGTCGGGCGCGGACATGAGCAAGCTGTCCCCTCCGTAGAGACGAACTTGAGCTGTACTCTATGATCACACAAGAACTGTAAGTCTGCGAAGGACTATCACAACAATCAAATCCGCTGCAGGAAGATGTACATTAAGCTCTGGTGGTCCGTGAAAATCTGACACGACTCTCGAACCAGTAGTGTCTCCAAAACTCCAACGCAAAACCACCGCGGCCATCTCCAGATCATGAGTGGGATATCCTTCTCGTACTTCTTCCAAATGTAGGGAAGCAAAAGCAATAACTCCATAATGTCACCTCAGTACACACTCGAGCCCCACTCGTGAAACATCACAGTTAACAACAAGGTCGCCCGAACCAGGAAGCAAAGAAAGAACTGATGCAGTTGTTAACCGAACCTTCAGCTGCCGAAAACTCCGCACACATGCCTCAGTCCCAAGAAAAGAAGCCTCCATTCCAGTCAATTCAGTCAACGGTGCAGTACTACACTAGCAATCCTGCACGAAACGGCGGTAAAAACCTGCTAAGCCTAAAATCTGCGGACCTCTGTCCTGCTCACAAGTATGGGCCTAAGCTGTACAGCCACGATCTTCCTTGAAACCATACAAAACCGTCTCCCGTAACTACAAGACCTAGGAGTTAACACAAACAAGCCTGAAGGACATTCCGAGAATCTAGCAAACCGCTGGGGCTCTCCCAACGCCTGCAAAACAAATCCTCAAGTGCTGCTCCTGTCCCTCAAGACACATTACATAGACCAGAATGTCGTAAATAACACAACAATAACTGGTCGAGGAACGGCATGAAGAAATCCAGTTCATCACATCTACGAATGCTGCTAGCGCATTGGCGAGTCCAATGACACCACCAAAACACACAAGCCCGTAGCACACACAAGGCAGTCTTCGGAATGTCATCATCCCGAACCCGCAATAATGATGACCTGATCCCAAACAAACTTAGAAAATGTCTCGCACTCTCGAGCTGATCGAAGAAATCGTCAATGCGAGGTAAAGGATACCTATCCGCACTGTAAGCCGATTAAATTGACGGTCCGTCGATACACAACCTCAAACTGACGTCTTTCTCCTTGACGAACAGAAATAGGAGCTCCTCAAGGAGAAACACTCAGACGCACGAAACTCCCCAACAATAACTCTGCAGCTGATCCTTAAGCTCCCTAAGCTTCGCCGGCTCATCTGAACAACGTCGGAAAATTCTCGCACGAAAGGAAACTGGTCCAACAAACCGACTGTGGCTACGGTATCATGAATAAACGCCAAGAATCCACGACATCTCCTCAAAAGCCGACTAGCGAAAAATGCTGAATTCAAGCTGTAAGAGGCGGCACAACTATCCACCTGCACAACAAGAACTGACTCGCCGGGGAAAACAAAACCTGACTGTTTTCTCACGGTAGTCCACAGACGCCTAGCACGTAGCTAACCAGTCCATACCCAGGAGAACGTCAAATCCAACATCTCTAGAAGGATCAAAGTGACGGACGAATCTCAATCTCCTATCCGATTGTCACACGACTGAAATACGTGTCGCGCAACAAAAGAATCGCTGACAGAAGTTAACACAAACAAACGGCTGAACTACTCAACATGACTCTCATCCCAACCACGGCACAAAGTGTGGAAAACAAACAAATACATCAAAAGAACATATAAATTAAGGATACCTGAAAACTCTGCATTGGACGCTCGCGCATCCCGATGAGTAGAAGCAAACTCTCGTATCTGCCCCCTACCCGCAACTGGCTGAACTCCTCCTTTGCTAGACTGACCCCTCTGAGCAACCCTTCCACGTCCATGACCTCTCTGAATATGACCCTGACGAGGTGCTAAGGAACAATGTCTGACGAAGTGCTGAAAGCTTCTGCATCGAAAACATCCACGCACTGACTGCTGACCCTCCTGGGGATGAGAGCTGGACGACTGTCCTCATCCTAAGCCTCTGCTACTCCCGCGACGGTCACGAAATCTGTCTCGACGACTAAGCCTCTGTCTCTGGGCTAGTACACCGGTACGAGCCTCCACTGTTCCGGAACTCTCAGAGTCTCTGTAATATGTGCCTCGTCAACTGGAGCTGCATCCACTGGTGATATGTAGGTGACAGACTGCTGCATGCTGATCGCAAGGAACAGCTGAGTAACAGGGGTGACAACCTCCTGTCGTTGTGCTCGAACGGCATCAACCAATGAACTCATCGTCTGGCGCATGTCCTGCATCTCTGCCACAAGCCTAGCGAGCGGATCTGTCGAAGGGTGATCCGTCTGCACCTGTGCAACTAGCGTGCCATCCTGGTCAGTGCTCGTCTCACCCGAACCAACTCTGACCTCAGCCCTCGCTGCATCATTCTGAGTCCCCATAGTCATCGGCGGCAAGGCTATAAATAGAGATAAGATTCGATAAGAACACGGAAATCGAATCACAAGGATATGAATCATCAAAGAAGGAATTTCAAGCAATGTACTTAGGTCACTTTAGGCGAAGTACCGCATCGTGAGTATGCTGCAGACATACACACACTACGTTACTCTGCTTAAGCTACCTACTCCATCATACCAAGGTCATCCTACACTCCGAAAGGTAAAAACCTAGCGCTCTGATACCAACTTTGTCACGACCCGAAATTGGCACGTGACGGCCCTAATACTACGCAACGCCTAAAGGCGTAACGCGGTAAAAGAAAGCCAAAACCCAGAAATCTAAACCATTAAAAAGATAAGAAAAGATAATAGCAGTTTTGAAACATTTGAAATCACAACCCAAATTCTTTAAAAGTCCAGCTTTCTTACTTTAAAATTTTGGCAGCACCCACTTTGTAAAAACTAGCCCAAAAATGGGTACAACATAATTATAAATAAAGCATCCCCAAACGGGAGCAAATACACGCCCCAAGACGGAAAACAACCACCACAACAAATATACGACGCCGTAGCGAAGAAATAAAAGACAATATAAAGGAAACTGTATAAAAGACAACAAGTCACAAATAATATACAATATCGTCCTCACCAAGTCTCTAAGTCAAAAAAATAACAGTAGATGGAGAGTACAAGGATACAACAATATACAATACAAAATACGGATAACCACAAAAACCCACCTAAGCAAAACTACACATTATGAGCTGTAGCGGTATCTGTAGCAAAAGGTGATAGATGAATAGCCTGTCTCGACTACTCTGGGGAAACACCCTGCATTCCTAGCCGTATGAGTTTTTACAAAGGGGGAAACACCCTGCATTCCTACTCGTAGGGGTATATATATATCAAAACCAATAAAAGACAGGTATTAACATTCCTAGCCCAGACGCATAACGCCATGCGGACGATTCCCCTGTAGATTTAAATCTACTCACCTGGTCTCCTACTACACGTAGCCGACCACCTGCTTCCCTTTCGTTGCTGCGTCCGATGTACCCGCCTGCAAATATGGAAATTACACAAGGAATCCATATATAAGCAAAATATCTCGCAATACGCGATATCGAAACCAAACGAGAAACTCAAGTCGCGAACTAAACGCGCGTGTGCACGATACGCTGAAACGTGTGAATACACGTCTAAAACTATCCCGACACGCTGCGACACGCTGGATCACAGAACCCACTCACGTATCGCGCGTATCGCGCAAACAAAACGTACTAGAAAATGTTAGTGTATATGCCCTAGAGGCCATTACTGTATCATACTAGTATGCATAATACTTGATGGAAGCTTGGGATATTCACCTTGTATTGACAATCTTGCTCAAAATAGTAGTATGCTACTTGGTTTGTTTCTGCTTTAATGTGTGCATGTGTTTGTCACGATCCGAAAGAGCACGTGACTGGCCCTTGAACCATATGAAGCCTATAGGACTCCATCTGATCCAAGTAAGCCAAAAGCCCAGAAATCTAAAACCATTTTGAAGAATAAGTAAGAAAACTGGTTTAAAGAAGTGAAGAAATACAGGTTTGAAATCAAGGTTTTTAAATAACTAAGCCGAATGTGCATTTGAAAACAGTACAGTCTTTTCTAAAAATTTCGGCAGAGTTTCTCTTGTAAAACTGGCCCCGAATGGGGTACAACATGAATAACAATATATAAAATGATAAAGGCATCCCCAAGCGGGAGCTAGCTCTTCGTCAATCGACGGTCACAACCACGCAATAATATGATAATATACAACGCCAAGTGGCGAGGATCAAAATCAAAGAATAGCTCAAAAGCAGCAAGAAAACCGCAATACTACTAAGCGCGACTCTAAGGTCGAATAATACAACACTGTCTCTGAGTCTGAAAGAATATACAAGTTTTGGTTGATGGACAAATTCTAGATACAATGAAATACAATAAATACAATGGTGATTCTTGATGCGAAAGAATCCACCTACCAAAAGCAAATCACCCGCAAGAAGGTAGTGTGCCAGAAATGCCGCAATAGAACCTGTACGGCAAAACCTGCAAGAACTGTGGCACAACGGGGGTGAGTTGCCAACTCGTGAATAGAAACATCTACAAGCAAAAACCGAATGCAAGACATAAACCTAAGTCAACGATCAGTAATATAATCCACAAGAGTACATCTGAGTGTAATAAGGTGGCAAGGTAACATCTAATCATGTATGTAGTGCCAGGTACTCAGGTAATAACATGTCATCAGTAAAAGGTATGTCTGCATGAAGTAGGTATGATGAAATATCAAAGATATCAATACACATATATTAGCGTCCCATACCACTAATATTGGTGTAAGATAAGTGTAAATCCAGTCTGTATATGATCCATATCTGTATATCTGTGGAACCCGTCTACCTGTCACCCACTGACAGCAAGCATCATGTATGCAATGTGAGGATATAACCAAAATCATGGAAAACTCATCATGAAACCCGTGCCAAGCATCGACACGTAAATCCTCATCCGTATGGGGCTCCGTCTGCGGTATCGGCCCTCGGCCCCCGGCAGTACGAGTCAACCCATGTCCATCTCTGGGCTCCATCTGCGGTATCGGCCCGTCGGCCCCCGGCAGTACGCCCATCTCTCAGCTCTAGGCGGTATCCCCCGGATATCCGCCGAGCTCAAATACAATCACCGGTAGGTACTCGCCCGCCTCCAGGCTCAATCGGCATAACCCATCGATCATCTCGCCGAGGGGAACCATACCGGGCCCACCACGAACCCGCAATCGGATCATCACTCCACGAGTCGGGTTTCAAGCACACGTCTCAGCACCGAGAAAACGCGTGGTGGACGCACCAAATATCATATCACGAGGTACCGGGTTTTTCATAAAGAGCATCTTTTATTAAATAATCCCACGGTCCTCAAAACCAGAAATCACATGAAAATCCACATCAAGAAGTAAATCCAATGCAATGTGCTATACAATCAATCCATGATGTATGCGACAAGTAAAGAGAGGTAATCATATTGGAAATCATGTAACATGGAATATCCTGCAGTCCTCAATCTCAATCAAGTATGAATCATCTATGTTTGTGTACAGGTACATGTGTACAATATGCTAAGCAGTAATCATATCATGAATGCAACAGTACTACAGTGTAGTGGCATGGCAATTATCGATGATGAAGTGAGTGAGCCGGCAAATAGTGTACGTGAAACATACGCATCATCGATAATGGTGCTGGTGTCCTAACAGCATGATAATAACATAATAATGAACATATGCCAGCAATGCGAATAGCAGGAAAATGCAGATATCTAGTAGTCAACACCACAGTGAAGTATCTACTATGCAAACTACATCTAAGTATCCGGTCAATCAGGAGGGGTAGGTGTAGAAACCACCTAAATCTGAGTCAATGTATATATATATATAGTCGGTGATCCCGCCTCAATGTCGTATCGTAAGATATCCTCGAGTTATGAGTGCGGATCTATCATCAATATCAGCTCGTACGGTAAATCATCGTACGGCATCCCCAAAGGCTGGGTACAGGTCAACAACTCACTATCTCGTCACATAACAGGTATCAGTATCATCAGATCATATAGTCTGGGGGTACTACTCTATGTCTAGTACAAGTCGATACCATCAGAGAAGTATGCATGCGGGGGTAAACACATATCCCAAGCCCGCAAGAAACACAAGTCATATCCCACATATGAATCGTATCAAATCATCGATCCCAGGGCACCAAGCCCACATCATCGACTCATCTCCAAAGTCATCACATATCATCAGTCACAGTGCAAGTACAAGTGATAAGCAAGGGTGTGTGTGTAGGTGTAATTCTATCCTAGGGTTCGCGACTACGAACTACACTAGTCACTTCTAACCCTACATTATCCACAATACACCTATATCACAATAAACTGCAAAGTAATCTATCTACGGACTGCGGGGGTGCTATACGCCATCCACCCGACTTCCCCCTGTAGATATAATCTACTCACCTTGCATCATCATTTGCGGACGTCACCATGCACTTGCTTGTCGTCCCGAAGTCTTCATGGGTACCTACACATCAAAATATCGTATATGCGCATTAAAACCAAATCCAATCTAAAACGGCGCATAAAATCCAAAACGATACGATAAGGGGCCTATAGGTGAAAACCTATGGCACGCCTTCAAAACCATCAATAACTCCTCTATATCGTCGTATAAACGACAAATAGTCGAGGCAAAACACATCCCACCATTTCAGAATCAAAAATACGGAATACGGAAACACGAATCCAAAATAGCAACTTAGGATATATGTCCCAGATTTCACCCTAGGAAGAATCTGTCAAAACTAGAAGTACCCAGGGCCAAGAATTGATGAAATGGGGCCAGACACGCAAAACGAGGAGATTCCTCTCTGGTCTGGCCGCAATTTGCGGCCAGAAAGGAGGTTTTGGAGGCCGGGAAGAAGAGTTAGGGGCTAGGGTTTGGGGTGTTGGTTCAATGGTGCCTGCACATGTCACTGTCCACTCAATATTATTTTAGGGATCTCGGGGTGTTAGCAGATTCTGAATAACCTCCACAGATTTCACAATTTCCCCGATATCGGTGTCTAAAATCCGTATTATGGGTTTAAACTTCAGGTTAGGGTCTCAATTCATACACCAGGGTGTTGGTGTATCCTCAATTGAACTCAATTTCACAATACAACCCAAGTTCCTCTCAAACCCTAACTAGGTTTTCATCAAATCCATAATATCACACAATATCGATTAAATCTTAACATGGGGTTATAGGAAAGGCTATAATTAAGTAAATGGTTCAGAAATTACCTCCATTAGCAACTCAAGAAAATTCTTGAGTTGCCCCTAGTGGCCAAAATCCTTGCTTCTTTAGCTCCATGTGTAGATCTAGGGATTTTTCACAATTTTAATGAAAGGAGTTTGGGGTTTTGGGGTTGATTTTGAGATGTTTTGAGGAGTTGAAGAGGGGAGGATGATGGAGGGGAGGCAGCAGCAGCAAGAGGAGAAGGAAGAGGGAAGAAAATGATGGGAGAATGGCTAAGGGTGCTAGTCAAAAGTCCACCTCTCTTTTTCACCTACCCTCATCATTACTTTTCTCTTTTCTTTTTCTCCATAATTCCCAAAGCCTTCTCACAAGAATAGTAAACCCAAATGAAAACCATGGCTAGCAAAAATGTACAAGTGTAGAAAATGTGATATGTGCAAGTTTTGCACAAAATTACCGAAAAACCCGATTAGCGATTTTAATCGCGATTAGCACTAAATTAGTGTCAAAATGATCACAACAACTTAAAAATGTCATAATTCTAATAAATAACCCATTTTAGAATTTTCCATAATTTTCCGTAATTTTTCTCACATTTTTCCTATTTATTTGCATTTAATATTAAAATAATCAATAAAATAATATTAAATTATAAAAATTCCGAAAATTAATATTTTATATTTTTGAAAATGTTACAATCTACCCCCCTTAAAGAAATTCGGTCCCCGAATTTAAATTCAAACCCCCACTACTAAAACAATCTCAGTAATAAACCAAAGTCGTCGGGGCTCCGAAATCATCAACACATAAAACGTCACAGCGCAATGCATGCGCAAGGGTACTGAGCAGATAACTCGAAAACAAAACTCCGTCAA
The DNA here is from genome assembly GCA_030015575.1 of Agapanthus africanus. Taxonomy (NCBI): domain Eukaryota; kingdom Viridiplantae; phylum Streptophyta; class Magnoliopsida; order Asparagales; family Amaryllidaceae; genus Agapanthus; species Agapanthus africanus. The sequence continues at coordinate 49,848,649 of JASDDO010000006.1, read as the reverse complement.
GCATCCCGCAATCATCGGAGTCAATGTAAAAACACAATGTCAAATCCAATACAGAACCGATATGATATGGATCGGAACTACACATGTAGACATCCAATCTAAATATAACACCATCCTGTGCGTCTGGTGCGCACTAAAATCAAAAATCCATATATGTGCTAAACAGGTGCACAAAACAACATCTAAGTGCAACGGGTGTGCACGAAGCATCTGTCATGGGCAACGTATGTGCCTGACAGCCAAGGTCCGGTGCATCTAACATGCACGAAGAAATCTCGATTTAGTGCATCGGGTGCACACCAAAATCGTATCTAAAAACATGCGCCCAACATGCGCGAAAATCCAAGTCAGTGCATTCATCGTGCACGAAAGAAATTTAAACCATGCGCACTCATCATGCATGGAATCACGAAATCCAATAGCAAACATCGAACAGGCGTAAAGCACATCACCAGCACGGAGTGCAAAAAAAAAAAAAAAATCAACCATCAAAAATCCGGGTCAAAATCAACGATATAATGCGGCTCAAACCAAAATCAGGTGTACCGCAAAGGAAAATCTCATAACCGTGTGCATCAGCGTGCACGAATCAAAGCATATCACTAAAATGCATAAAAACTCTGCTCAAAATATATAAATATCCAGTGGGTGCATGAAACCAATATCATGAAACTCAGTCACCAAAACTAAATCATGCAAACAGAACGCCCAAAATACCGAAATCCAAAATGACGGATACGTGATAATCGAATCACAAAATCACAAATCATAAATACCGTCTTCGGTAGTTTCTCCTTCAAGGTCGAGAAGGAGTCGGTGCAATCCACAGCTAGCAGCGCAGGATGTCTACCTGCCTCTTGCTCACGGTCTGGCGTTCTCTGACTCTCTGGGTCCTTATCTTCTCTGCGGATTACCAATCTCACAGTCAATCGGCTCATCGGCCCTGTCAGGTGTGCTAACGGGGACGATTCCGTTCTGGCACTTCTCTGGTCACCTCTCGGTCAAACCTCACGACCACTCGTAAGGCAGCATATCACTGGCGTCGGCCTCTGGCTCTCTGAATGCACGTCACACATCTGATCCTGGGTGCAAACATCGTTGCAGCAACGCCCGGGAAGGAATCCTGTTCAAGGTCTCTTCCAATCATGCCTATGCCGATCTGTACGGAGGCTGGCTCTCCTGCACAACCTCTTCTCGCTCAAAAGACACATGTGTCCTCAGAATAACATTTCTCAGAAACTGGTCACATCCCAACGTCTCTGTAAGCAAATCAGGTCTCTAGTCTCGACGGGAAGCAATGACAGCTCGTCAGTGTCTCACACGAACCTCTGGTTTCAACTGTCTCTATCATCGTCCACTATGACGTCATGCCAAGCTACTATGCACTGCACTGTTCTCGGCCACGGTCAATCTGAAGTCTCTCACACGGACTCGAAATCGCGTATTCTGTAGCTTCATCATTCTGTAGCAGATGTCAGGCCAAACTGGTCCTCGGGAACACATCCCAACCATCGGAGGAAAACTCATCACTCGTCCGTCCTTGATCAATTCGCAACGCATCTGGGTAAGTTCCTTTATCCGAACTTGGTCAACTACCTCGTCGACAATGCCGAACTCTGGCCTGCTGGGTGTGCGCAAAATGACCACTCTGGGTCTAAGTCTTCTCGTATCATACTCCAGAAAGGTCCTGTCGAGGTTCCTTCTCAAATCTCAATCCTGCCGAAATGCCCGGAAGTCATCATCCAATGCTGAAGCTAAGGCTTATTCCGGAACAGCTGCATACTTATCGCGCTTCTTTCTGGAAGATATATCCATATACCACGCCTCGGGGTGCATATCACATCTCTAACGTCAGCGGAGTGGGATGTCATCTCGTCGAAATCTCGTACGGACTCTTTTCTTCACTCTGATCAAATGTCGACTGGTTCGGGCTCGTCTCATCGTGGCTACACGAACTGCACTCCGACGGCTACGCTCGCACCTGGAGTCTCCCAAGCAGTGCCCCATCACGATATCCGAAAGATGTCGAACCATCCGATCGACTCGTCAGATCCTCATAATCCCCCAAGAGCTCACATCTCGGGTACAGTTTAATAGTATCGAGTACATGCCACAGCGTCGGTGGTCCAGCCGTAGAAGGGCAAACCCAAGCCTCACTAATGGCGCCGCGGAACCGCTGTAAACCCTAAGGTTCAAAGGCTGTCACACAGTCATTAAGTCGAGTTAGGGTTTCATTCTTCTAGAGGGTCCATAGAATCACCTGCATGTCTTTCCGTATACTTTAAACTTGGAAAATAGGCTCCTGACATTCGATCGTCTCAATCGACTCTCAACGAATCTGCGTGAAGTCGTCTCTAGCTGGAATCAATCCACCTGATGACCTCGCATCGGGGTAAGCGAACTCACCACACGTTCTAGTCATCCATCCTCGGTGACTAGCAACTCGCTATCATCTCTCTAAGAACATGCTCATGCTGCAGTAGCTCCAATCATATGGGCGATATCTCATCATTTGCAGCAACAACTGGCTCATACGCCTGTACGCCGAACAACGCCTCAATCCTTCAGGAAAGGCAATACGTAAGCGGTCATCTCTGAACCAGCCTGCTCTAGATCTGAGTAAGACTCTCCACGCTGGAAATCTTCAACTCAACTGGGCCCGCTCTGGCGCAAACTCGGACGAATCACCTTCGTCTCTCAAATCGGGTAGACTAGCTACCATCTGTCGCGTATCTGCCTGAAAGCTTCGGCAATCTCAGCTCGTAAGCTCCGAAAGCAACATCCTGTCAATCTCAGCAACAGCTGGTCCATCTGTCTGCACGGTAGCCGACATCACAATCCCTGAGGTATGCTGTACATCAACAGTCCTCTCTCAGCGGGCAGCTCTAACAAAGGCCCGATCTTCCGGTGCAAGACTAAGCACTCGCCTCCACTAGAGGTCACAATTACCAATACTAACTCGAGACGTTCCCATGTCACCAGAAAACACAATGGTCGGCCCTCGTACCAAACGAGCTCACACCGGCCGTAACCCTAGCAGCAGCCCAAACTGCGCTCAAACATGGTGACAGGAATCTCAATCGAGTATCAAGAAGAGCACATCAATGGCAAGAAGGGAAACAACAGATCCAAAGTGGATACATGATCATAGGAAGGAACAGTATCAATGAAGGTATGATCATGGAACTGATAGAATCGGGGATCTCAAATGGATGAAAAATCCTGGATATGAAGAGAATCACTGATCTCGAAGGTATGCACATCCTAAGGTTCCTTAAGCGGAGTGGCGTGTCGTAAGTATGCCGCGGAACATACCAACGGTACGTCACTCTACTTTAGTCACCTAATCCATCAACCAAGGGTCATCCTAAAATGACGAAAGTTCGGGTTTACACCCCCTCGACCAAGTCTAAGTTCCGTAAGGTCAAGCCTAAGTTCCGTATATAAATAACTCCCTAGGCTCCACATAGTCAAACTTAGACTCGAACCAAGGTCAACCTAGCGCTCTGATACCAACTTTGTCACGACCCGAAAGAGCACGTGACTGGCCTTTGAACCATATGAAGCCTATAGGACTCCATCTGATCCAAGTAAGCCAAAAGCCCAGAAATCTAAAACCATTTTGAAGAATAAGTAAGAAAACTGGTTTAAAGAAGTGAAGAAATACAGGTTTGAAATCAAGGTTTTTAAATAACTAAGCCGAATGTGCATTTGAAAACAGTACAGTCTTTTCTAAAAATTTCGGCAGAGTTTCTCTTGTAAAACTGGCCCCGAATGGGGTACAACATGAATAACAATATATAAAATGATAAAGGCATCCCCAATTGAGAGCTAGCTCTTCGTCAATCGACGGTCACAACCACGCAATAATATGATAATATACAACACCAAGTGGCGAGGATCAAAATCAAAGAATAGCTCAAAAGCAGCAAGAAAACCGCAATACTACTAAGCGCGACTCTAAGGTCGAATAATACAACACTGTCTCTGAGTCTGAAAGAATATACAAGTTTTGGTTGATGGACAAATTCTAGATACAATGAAATACAATAAATACAATGGTGATTCTTGATGCGAAAGAATCCACCTACCAAAAGCAAATCACCCGCAAGAAGGTAGTGTGCCAGAAATGCCGCAATAGAACCTGTACGGCAAAACCTGCAAGAACTGTGGCACAACGGGGGTGAGTTGCCAACTCGTGAATAGAAACATCTACAAGCAGAAACCGAATGCAAGACATAAACCTAAGTCAACGACCAGTAATATAATCCACAAGAGTACATCTGAGTGTAATAAGGTGGCAAGGTAACATCTAATCATGTATGTAGTGCCAGGTACTCAGGTAATAACATGTCATCAGTAAAAGGTATGTCTGCATGAAGTAGGTATGATGAAATATCAAAGATATCAATACACATATATTAGCGTCCCATACCACTAATATTGGTGTAAGATAAGTGTAAATCCAGTCTGTATATGATCCATATCTGTATATCTGTGGAACTCGTCCACCTGTCACCCACTGACAGCAAGCATCATGTATGCAATGTGAGGATATAACCAAAATCATGGAAAACTCATCATGAAACCCGTGCCAAGCATCGACACGTAAATCCTCATCCGTATGGGGCTCCGTCTACGGTATCGGCCCTCGGCCCCCGGCAGTTCGAGTCAACCCATGTCCATCTCTGGGCTCCGTCTGCGGTATCGGCCCGTCGGCCCCCGGCAGTACGCCCATCTCTCAGCTCCAGGCGGTATCCCCCGGATATCCGCCGAGCTCAAATACAATCACCGGTAGGTACTCGCCCGCCTCCAGGCTCAATCGGCATAACCCATCGATCATCTCGCCGAGGGGAACCATACCGGGCCCACCACGAACCCGCAATCGGATCATCACTCCACGAGTCGGGTTTCAAGCACACGTCTCAGCACCGAGAAAACGCGTGGTGGACGCACCAAATATCATATCACGAGGTACCGGGTTTTTCATAAAGAGCATCTTTTATTAAATAATCCCACGGTCCTCAAAACCAGAAATCACATGAAAATCCACATCAAGAAGTAAATCCAATGCAATGTGCTATACAATCAATCCATGATGTATGCGACAAGTAAAGAGAGGTAATCATATCGGAAATCATGTAACATGGAATATCCTGCAGTCCTCAATCTCAATCAAGTATGAATCATCTATGTTTGTGTACAGGTACATGTATACAATATGCTAAGCAGTAATCATATCATGAATGCAACAGTACTACAGTGTAGTGGCATGGCAATTATCGATGATGAAGTGAGTGAGCCGGCAAATAGTGTACGTGAAACATACGCATCATCGATAATGGTGCTGGTGTCCTAACAGCATGATAATAACATAATAATGAACATATGCCAGCAATGCGAATAGCAGGAAAATGCAGATATCTAGTAGTCAACACCACAGTGAAGTATCTACTATGCAAACTACATCTAAGTATCCGGTCAATCAGGAGGGGTAGGTGTAGAAACCACCTAAATCTGAGTCAATATATATATATATATAGTCGGTGATCCCGCCTCAATGTCGTATCGTAAGATATCCTCGAGTTATGAGTGCGGATCTATCATCAATATCAGCTCGTAATGTAAATCATCGTACGGCATCCCCAAAGGCTGGGTACAGGTCAACAACTCACTATCTCGTCACATAACAGGTATCAGTATCATCAGATCATATAGTCTGGGGGTACTACTCTATGTCTAGTACAAGTCGATACCATCAGAGAAGTATGCATGCGGGGGTAAACACATATCCCAAGCCCGCAAGAAACACAAGTCATATCCCACATATGAATCGTATCAAATCACCGATCCCAGGGCACCAAGCATACATCATCGACTCATCTCCAAAGTCATCACATATCATCAGTCACAGTGCAAGTACAAGTGATAAGCAAGGGTGTGTGTGTAGGTGTAATTCTATCCTAGGGTTCGCGACTACGAACTACACTAGTCACTTCTAACCCTACATTATCCACAATACACCTATATCACAATAAACTGCAAAGTAATCTATCTACGGACTGCGGGGGTGCTATACGCCATCCACCCGACTTCCCCCTGTAGATATAATCTACTCACCTTGCATCATCATTTGCGGACGTCACCATGCACTTGCTTGTCGTCCCGAAGTCTTCATGGGTACCTACACATCAAAATATCGTATATGCGCATTAAAACCAAATCCAATCTAAAACGGCGCATAAAATCCAAAACGATACGATAAGGGGCCTATAGGTGAAAACCTATGGCACGCCTTCAAAACCATCAATAACTCCTCTATATCGTCGTATAAACGACAAATAGTCGAGGCAAAACACATCCCACCATTTCAGAATCAAAAATACGGAATACGGAAACACGAATCCAAAATAGCAACTTAGGATATATGTCCCAGATTTCACCCTAGGAAGAATCTGTCAAAACTAGAAGTACCCAGGGCCAAGAATTGATGAAATGGGGCCAGGCACGCAAAACGAGGAGATTCCTCTCTGGTCTGGCCGCAATTTGCGGCCAGAAAGGAGGTTTTGGAGGCCGGGAAGAAGAGTTAGGGGCTAGGGTTTGGGGTGTTGGTTCAATGGTGCCTGCACATGTCACTGTCCACTCAATATTATTTTAGGGATCTCGGGGTGTTAGCAGATTCTGAATAACCTCCACAGATTTCACAATTTCCCCGATATCGGTGTCTAAAATCCGTATTATGGGTTTAAACTTCAGGTTAGGGTCTCAATTCATACACTAGGGTGTTGGTGTATCCTCAATTGAACTCAATTTCACAATACAACCCAAGTTCCTCTCAAACCCTAACTAGGTTTTCATCAAATCCATAATATCACACAATATCGATTAAATCTTAACATGGGGTTATAGGAAAGGCTATAATTAAGCAAATGGTTCAGAAATTACCTCCATTAGCAACTCAAGAAAATTCTTGAGTTGCCCCTAGTGGCCAAAATCCTTGCTTCTTTAGCTCCATGTGTAGATCTAGAGATTTTGCACAATTTTAATGAAAGGAGTTTGGGGTTTTGGGATTGATTTTGAGATGTTTTGAGGAGTTGAAGAGGGGAGGATGATGGAGGGGAGGCAGCAGCAGCAAGAGGAGAAGGAAGAGGGAAGAAAATGATGGGAGAATGGCTAAGGGTGCTAGTCAAAAGTCCACCTCTCTTTTTCACCTACCCTCATCATTACTTTTCTCTTTTCTTTTTCTCCATAATTCCCAAAGCCTTCTCACAAGAATAGTAAACCCAAATGAAAACCATGGCTAGCAAAAATGTACAAGTGTAGAAAATGTGATATGTGCAAGTTTTGCACAAAATTACCGAAAAACCCGATTAGCGATTTTAATCGCGATTAGCACTAAATTAGTGTCAAAATGATCACAACAACTTAAAAATGTCATAATTCCAATAAATAACCCATTTTAGAATTTTCCATAATTTTCCGTAATTTTTCTCACATTTTTCCTATTTATTTGCATTTAATATTAAAATAATCAATAAAATAATATTAAATTATAAAAATTCCGAAAATTAATATTTTATATTTTTGAAAATGTTACAGTGTTTCTTTTAGCATATCGCCTTTACACATTAGTGGAGCCCTTAGGATCTTTGCTTGATTGCCAGCGTTGTGATGGCAGTCACACTCGTGGGGGCTGGGTAATCCATAAGCACATCCTTATACAGGTCCCTAGTCGCAGGACTATCGAGACAGGGCATCGATACTCCGGAGTAGACTAGCGTATGCGCTTCTTATCCCAGCTTGGGAGACGGTCTGTCCCACAGCCGTCAGTACGTCGTACTTGAGATAGTATGCGAGTGCTCGTTAGGTTACGAGTACATTGGACAGGACTCGTCGGGAACTGTTGGTTAGTATTATACCTATCGTCAGTTATCAGTTCCCAGGTGACATGAGTATAGCTTAGTCCGTTTACTTAACACTGTCACTTCGCCTCGAGTGTGTTCCTACTGTACTTTGATTACTACCCTACCACGGCTCAAAGGAGTCGTGCAAACAGGTAGTTTTTGGGTGCAGCCCCGAAGCACTTGGAGGCAGTGACGGTTAGATAGGATTCATCTCTCCCGGTATTGGGGGTTGATATCGCGCTGTGTCTAGGAGAGCCATTACACAAAGTCCCTGGCCAGGGCAAGCGAGATAGACTGGTAGGTTTCCAGTGTTATCTCAGGTGTTCTGGGCTACACTCCGACACGACTTGTACCGCTAGTAGGGGACTGACGTTTACCGCCCCCCTAGGCCCGCCATGCGATGTTCTTAGACGAACAGACCGGACTGAACGGAGACTGTCATATTCAGGCTCAGTAGGAGTTCAGATGAGTTTACCTCGTCAGTCTTCTTATCGGCATCTACCTGGGGACCGTTACGTACAGCTAGTGCCGCTTGCAGTCTGTGGTTAAACCCACTGCCATCGTAGTGTCGAGTCTTTAGAGTCCCACATAGAGGGTTATTCGCCTTTAGGCAAAATGAGTAGAGGTCGCATGGTCTTGCGATAGGGTTCGTTCACATCCGCGCACTTGTGCACGTTTGGTGTCCGGACAGCTTATACTAGCTGGCTTTGGTTTAAACCGGATCCTAGTATATGATTTGGGATTGGTTTTATCTCATTTTATTCGTGTTCCTCGGAACACGGATACGGGTGTGTATGCACAGTTGACTGAGACAGAGGCAGAGGACTTTCATTAGGGTTGATGACCATTGTCATTTTCTTAACCCTAATGTTTATGTGTGAATTATGATTTATTAATATTAGTTAATTATAATTGTGCATGGTTAGGGTTGTTGACCATTTGACTATACTTGACTTGTTGACCTAGGTTGACAAGTTGACCATCATCATTCCATATGAAAGATGCTCTTTGATCCTTGCAAAAGCATTTAATGTGAAATGATAATGGTCATTTCTTGATTAACCATGACAATTATCTTTAGCTAATTATCTATTTTTCATAATTCACATATATGTGAGAAGGTTGTATTATTCTTCTCATTCTATCATTCTCATTCTCTCTCCTCCTCTTCCTCTCTCTCTAGCTCTCCCCTCTCATGAGTTGAGAACCATTTGAGCTTGAGATAATCCCTTCAAAAATACTCTCTACTCTTTCTAAGGTCCTAGGTCTAGCACACCAAGCACCTAAGTTACTTCTAGTTTGAGGTTGGAGCCAAAGGTTGAGGCCCTCGGGTGGATCTTTCTTCGGCAAGAGAAGGCGATAAGAAGAACCCGTTCTTTCACTCCAAGGAGCAAGAAGAGAAGGACTTGAAGACCTAGGTATAACCCCCTTTCCGAGTAGCTAACTCTCTTTAGCTTTGTAGTTAGTTTTGTTTAGCAAAGATCCCTCCTTTAGCATAGTCCATGTTGCCTAGTGTTGTAAAAATCCGATTTTTCATAACGTTTCCGCCTCCCCGCAAGCACCGGGGTGGGCAACGTAGACTTACAGTGGTATCAGAGCCTAGCTAAACACAAACTAACTAGTTAGCAAAGTATCTAGAACTTCGATCGGAAAAAATCGCAAAACATTTTTTCAAAACCCTAAGTTTCTGCTGATTTTTAAACCTGCTCTAAAAATAATAAATCATAGTTCAAAAATTGGCTCAGGGTTTTTACAGAACACAGAAGAAAAACGAGCCAGCGCGTCGACCAACTCACCAAGGAACCGCGGCAAGAGCATGCTCTTGCCGGGGATCCGCGGCTGAGTTGACTCGGCCGTGGGTCGTTTTTCCTGCAGTGTTCTTCTGTTGAGGTTTTGGGATTTTTAATATAGTTTGTTTCTACCCAGATTTTCCAGAGAACAAGTTAGTTTTTGGGGTGGTCACAAATCCGTATTTTGATCGAATTTCTTTACACTTTGGCTAATGGATTATATCTGTGATGTGATATATCTATTGAACGTCCACTAATCGATATACATCGATTAGTGGGGGTTATACATATCTGTGATCTGTAATGTTGATGGTTTGTGTATATGAATTCGTTGGACTGTCCCGGATGAATAGCCGAGGGTTGTGAGATGAGAGTTTTCTTATTCTTTCAATTCTTGTAATATTTAAATTGATGTAATATTATTTGTATGGCCGCACAACCGGGTCGGGGTTGTAGCCGTCATTGTATAATTTCTTTTTACTGTTTTTGCTCCTAGGATAGACCCAAGGTGAGGTGCACAAACTACCGGGTACCTCGAAGTGCCGAGTGGCCTACTCACGTTGTTGAGGGAGGTTGCTTCACTTCGGATACTTGGCGGATAGTTTGCCGCACCCGTAGAGGTCTAGGGTGGGGTTTGGCTATTCATCGCGACCGTGTAATCCGTTCTTCGTTACAGGCTCGTACGAATTGCGGATTCCTAGTATATTCAATGTATTCATTTGTGATCTGGAATGGCTATCATTGCATGTGACGAATGTTTATATATATCTATATGATATCTATTTAGGCGTTGCTTATGTTTTGCATCCGCGCTAGTCCAGCCCCCGCTCTGTCGTTAGTTAAGTAACCTAACGGGTGATGACGGGACCCCATGGCGAATACGGATGGCATAAGCGTACGTCATATTTTCGTTGTTTTCTGCAATGGTAGGATTAATTGATGGGACGCATTGGAATTAATGCAAGAAAAAATAAACCAAGTAAAAGTCGTTGGAACACTTTCAAAACCACTCGGTTCTTTTCAAAACCAAATTTTAAATGCGGAGCTTGAGCCACTCCTTTTGAAAGCTATTTCGTTCCTTCGATTATATCAAGTTCACTACGTTCACGGTTTCGCCAAAACCATTCGTAGCCCTCCGTCATTTCAGTTAAATAGTCAGTAGTATTCAAGCTATGTATTTTGACCTTCGCCAAGGCATAGTGATTGGTAGCTGCTGAATATTTATCTGTAGCATAGATAGATGCGTTGGTTTGGGACAGTCGTACTACTATTTTGGCCTTCGTCAAGGGTATGTATGGGTGGGTTCAAATTAACCTGGATAATGACGAGTAGAACTTGACATGTGACTTATTATATGTTGGCTTTCGTCAAGGTCATAAGAGCATGGGGCAAAAATCCACATCGGGAGTTTCAAAAGAACTGAAACTTGCTAGCGCTGCATACCATTTGGAGTGTGATGATTCTGGTAGGATTCCTTCAGTTTTGTCACGCGATGATATTTGGATCCCGATCCTACTGTGAGTATATGCTACTCCTCCGGAACTTTCTCACTTAACGATCAATGCTATAAACCAAGTAGGTGTCTAGAAAGGTGTTAGCGGGGCTACGCCTATAGGGAAAAGAGGTTACTTAATTAAGGAACTTCGCGAAAGCGTTAGAAAACCTCCCTCGAAGTACCGACACCAGCCTGGCTGAACGGTTAAGCAAGTATTGTACGGTGAGATTGATCCCGACTAATTCTTCCATTATGGTTTGAGGAGGGATTCGAGAGACAGTGGGAGCCATCCTGTTTAGATAAATTAAAAACCAATCCAAACTTGCAAGAGCATCATGCTAAAGTGTTTTCTACTCTCTCTCTTAATTGCAGCGACCCAATGACCAGACATAGGTTACATCTAGATAATAAAATGACTGAATCTGACTGTTTTGACTGGCAAAGGTCTGTCCAGATGTCCATTGCCCATAACAAGCTGGGACACCTCTTAACTGATCCAACCCCTGCCGTCTCAGGTCCAGTTTCCCCTGTCACGGATATTCATATCCGCAAGACATCGGAAAAAGACTGTGTGAAAACCAAGTGCCTCGTGTTAGCCTCAGTTGATGGTGCAGACTAGAGGCAGCACGAGAAGATGGACTTAGTTTCTATCTTCCTCCATAACAAAGATTTATATAGAGAGCAATCTCGTATCGCAAGATATGAGACCTCGAACGAATTGCTTCCAGCGAGGTTGGCTATCGGGTCCTCTGTGAGGGGCAACGTCCTTATAGAGACCAGCTATTTTGAGCTCACGGACCTGAAGACCACGTTGAAGAACGGGTCAGATGCTAACTTGATTCTACAGTCTCTACCTTCTACCCTGAAGGAAACCAGGGAAGTAGAAGGAAAGGGAAGGGCAGAAGTTTCGGGACTGGATGTAGTAAAAGAGGGATGTTCCTATTGTTACAGGAATGAACATTGGCAGAAAGATTGCAGGGCTAGTAAAGCCAGTAGCCAGGATTCGAAGCATGTTGTGGCTTCGGCTTTGGCTTCGGGTGTGTTTGTAATAGAGAACTGTATGTCAGTTAACCCTACTTCCTGGGTATTGGATACCGGATCAGGATCTCACATCTGTATCGTTACAGGCTCTGAGAAACCGTAGGGTTATCAGGATAGGTGATATGACTCTCAGGGTTGCTAACGGAATGAGCATGTACGCTGAATCCGTAGGGGAGTACCATCTTGGACTGACAACTGGGCAGATATTGATTCTGCGTGACTGTTTTTATGTACCAGGTGCGGCATGTAATATCATATCTGTATCCTTACTTTCTAAGGATGGATATGATTTTACTTTTGTAAGCGATGTGGTCAACATCCACCTAAATCAAGTTCTGATTGGGTCAGGTGCATTAAAAAACGGGATATACGTATTAAATCAAGCTCAGATTTTCAGTGTCCAGAACACACTTAAAAGAAAGTCTCCGGAATTAAATCAGGCTTTCTTATGGCATTGTAGACTGGGTCACATTAATGAGACACGGTTGACAAAGTTATATAGAGAAGGATACTTGGATCCGTTCGAGTACCAGTCTTATGCCACTTGTGAATCTTGTCTCATGGGAAAGATGACAAAGACTCCGTTCACTGGACACGGAGAAAGAGCAAGCGAGCTCTTGGGACTCATACACAGTGATGTGTGTGGTCCAATGTCTACACATGCGCGAAGTGGTTATTCATACTTCATTACTTTCACAGATGATTTCTCTAGGTATGGACATGTCTTCTTGATGAAGCATAAATCCGAAGCCTTTGAGAAATTTCAGGAATACAAGAATGAAGTTGAAAAACAAACAGGCAAAAGTATCAAGACACTGAGATCTGATCGAGGTGGTGAATACTTAAGTGCCGAGTTTCTGGGCTACTTAAAAGAGAATGGAATTCTCTCTCAGCTTGCTCCTCCATACACACCACAACACAACGGTGTATCGGAAAGGCGGAATCGAACCCTATTGGATATGGTTCGTTCCATGATGAGTAAGGCTGAGTTACCGCGATCTTTCTGGGGTTATACACTAGAATCAGCTGCATATCTTTTGAACAAGGTTCCCTCCAAGACTGTGCCTACCACACCATATCAGATGTGGTGTGGGAAGAAACCCTATCTTCAATATCTGAAGATATGGGGATATCCAGCTTTTGTAAAAAAGCAGCATGCAGACAAGCTCGAGGCACGCTCAGTACTGTGTGAGTTTGTGGGATACCCAAAGAACTCCAGACGGTATTTTTTCTATTACACAGAGGAACAAAAGGTTTTTGTTTCTCGTCATGCCCACTTTCTAGAACATCAGTTTTTAGAAAAAGGAGAAAGTGGGAGCGTAGTAGAACTGGAAGAAATTCCAGAACCACAAGCTATTACTGAAAGCTTGGAAGAACCAGAAGGTTCAGGAGAAGCGGACATCCCAGCGCCACTCCGCAGGAGTAGTAGGCAATCTCATCCGCCCGAGAGATACTACGGTTTTCTCATAGACGGGGATAGAGAGGATTGCACCATTGACTATGGTGAGCCTACTAGCTTCCAGTAAGCCATTCAGAGCGGTGACTCGGTAAAATGGCAGGATGCAATGCAGACCGAAATGGAGTCCATGTACACCAACAAAGTTTGGACTTTGGACTTTGCTCTAGAAGGGGTAAAACCCGTAGGCTGCAAATGGATCTTCAGAAAGAAGATTGGTGTAGATGGGCAGGTTGAAACCTACAAAGCTAGACTTGTAGCAAAGGGTTTTCGTCAAAGACCTGGTTTGGACTATGACGAGACCATTTCTCCAGTGGCTATGCTCAAATCCATTCGGATCCTTCTTGCCATTGTTTCCTTCCACGATTATGAGATCTGGCAGATGGACGTAAAGACGGCTTTCCTAAATGGAAATTTGGAAGAGTGCGTCTATATGGATCGGACGGAAGGACTCATTCAGAGTGGGAGCAGCGGTAAAGTGTGCAAGTTGCTCAAGTCCATCTATGGACTGAAGCAGGCATCGCGGAGTTGGAACATCTGCTTCGATGATACTGTCAAAGAATTCGACTTTATCAAAAACCTAGATGAACCATGCATTTACAGCAAGATTGTAGGGAGAACTATGGTATTCCTCGTCTTGTACGTCGATGACATTCTCCTAATAGGAAATGATATTCCTATGCTACAGTCAGTCAAAGGATTCTTGTCACAGAGGTTCTCCATGAAGGACCTGGGCGATGCCAACTACATTCTGGGGATCCAGATCTATCGTGATAGATCTAAAAGGATGTTGGGACTTTCACAGTCCAGGTACATCGACACCATACTGAAACGATTCAGTATGGAAGATTCCAAGCGCGGTAATCTACCGGCTTGTCACGGAATCACCCTCTCCAAAGAGATGTCTCCCAAGACTGATTTGGAAAGGGCTCGCATGTCATCTATACCCTACGCATCTGCGGTAGGCTCTATAATGTATGCGATGTTATGTACCAGACCAGATGTAGCATACGCATTGAGCGTTGTAAGCCGGTATCAGTCGGACCCAGGGGAGAAACACTGGATAGCAGTAAAGAACATTCTCAAGTACCTGAGAAGGACTAAGGAGATGTTCTTGGTGTATGGCGGAAATGACCTCCAGATCGAGGCCTTTGCTGATTAAGGCAATGGTTAGCTCACCATGGTTGCTAATCATGGTTTTAACCCCATTTTAAAACCCTAGTTAACATGCACAAGTGTGTGCAAGCTTAGAAAAATTCTAATAAAATATTCATTAAATAGGATAAAATATTTAAAAATCAATTTGGTAAACTTTTTATTAAAAACCATATATTAAAATATAATTAGCCACTTAACACATCCTAAGGCGTTACAGATATACTAGAAATTCCGTGTTTCTTATTAGCCTAGAACGAAAGACGGATCCCACGGTCGTGATGAATAGCCAAAACTTACCCTAGACCCTTACGGGTGAGGCAAACTAGCTGCCAAATTCCCGAACTGAAGCAACCTCTCTCAATAAAATGAGTAGGTCACTCGGCACTTCAAGAACCCGGTAGTTTATGCACCCTACCTTGGGTCTATCCTAGGTGCAAGAAACAGTAAATGAAATAATACAACGGTGGCTACAACCTCAACCCGGATGTGCCCCACAAAAATAATATTACGTCAATTTACAAATTTATATGAATGAAAGAAAAGAAAACACTCTTCTCACATCCCCCGGCTATTCATCCTCGATGATCCAATACTTCATATACACAAACCATCACAATACTGATATGTGCAACCCTCACTAATCGACATATAGCAATTAGCAGACGTTTAGCAACACAGAATCACAATTAGCCAAGAACTTTAGAATTTCGATCGATAACAATAACCGTGTCTATCCCATGTACAAACCAGTACACAAACAAATCTGGGTAGAAGATACATATGCCAAAACCATAATTCCAAATAGTAGAACACCAGAAAAAAGTTTGGGTGAATCGGCCCCAACTCGGCGGCGGATCCGCGGCCAAATGGCATGTTTAGACGCGATTCCGCGGTCTAGTGGGGGGATTACAATCCCAAAATTTTTCCTTGTTCACTAAAATGCCTGCACGTATTTTTAAGGTCACCGAAAAGATTTTTCGAGTAGTTTTGAAAAAAGACAGCAGGCATGATATCGGATATTGATTTCATGCAATTTTCCGTCGATCGAAGTTCTAACTACTTGCTAACTAGCTAGTTAAGTTTTAGTAGTCTCTGATACCACTGTAAGTCGATGTCGCACACCCCACGCACTTGTGGGGAGGCGGAATTTACAAAAAATGATTTTTCATACTATGCAATACAGACTAAAACTCTAGGATCTTAACAGAAACCTTAACTAGCTATATCTACTAGGAGGTTCTAATTACTATGTTAGGATTATACCTCCTTGTTAACAAGTCCTTTGGGTCGTCTTCTTCTCCTATCCTTGAGCTCCTCGAAGATCCGGATTGCGCTTGATCGTCGGCCTCCTCGTGGCGAAGATAATCCACCTGAGAGCCTATACCTCAAGCTCCAACCTCTAAACCGAGGTAACCAGGGTACCTAGTTTGCTAAGATAGGTAGTCTAGAAGATGTAGAGTATCTAATGGAGTATTTAATCTCACTGACCCTATGGTTCACAACTCATGTGATGGATTAGGGTCATTGAGAAAGAAGGAGAGAACATGGAGAGAGAAAGAAAAAATGCAAATAAGCAAAGTCTTGGCCAAGTGAAGAATGGCTCCTCTCCTTATCTTACTCAAGCATGCAATATTTTCTAATAGAAAATATCAACCATGCTTGAATAGTGAGTCTAAACCAATAAACAAATACAAATGAGCCATACTTCACCATACCACAAATATCTCCATTTTCCACCTCATTAATCTATTTCTCAAAATAGATAAATCCAAATAATGATGTGTCCCTTTCTAGAAGCATGTCTTGTGAAATTACAAGAATGCCCTCACCGTATATACATACCCGTATTCGTATTCCGAAAAATATGAATACACTAAGATAATAATAATCCAATAATATAATACTAAGATCCAGCTTAAACCAAAGCCCATTAGTATTATCCTCCCGAACAACATCCGTACAGCCAGTGCACGTATGTGATCTGAACCCTGCCGTAAAACCATACAGTCTCTATATCGTTTCGCCCGAAGCAAGGAAACCCTCTATGTGTGACTTTAAAGACTCGACAGTACGCTGGCGGTAGGTTTAACCATAAGTCCGTCAACGGAACTAGCTGCACGTAACGGCTACCCAGGTATCTGTTAATAAGAATGCCGATGAAAAAACTCTTCCAAACTCCTGCTGAGCCTATCTGTGACAATCTCCGTACAATCCGATATTTTCGTCTAAGATACTCGCATATCGGGCCTAGGGGGATGGTAACCGTCAGACCCCTAATAGCGCAATAAGTCATGTCGGAGTAGAGCTCAATACACCCTGAGAAACTACTGGAGTACCTACCAGTAAATCTCGCTTGCCTTGGCCAGGGACTTTGTGTAATGGCTTTTCGAACACAGCGCGATATCAGACCCCAATACTGGGAGAGACAAATCCTATCTAACCGCTACTGCCTCCAAGTGCTTCGGGACTACATCCAACCACTACCTGTTTGCATGACTCCTTTGAACCGTGGTAGGGTAGTGATCTAAATGCAGTGGGAACACACTCAAGATGAATAGTGATGTCAAGTCAACGGACTAACCTGTACTCTTGCCACCTGGGAACTGTTACCTGATGATAGGTATAATACCAACCAGCGGTTCCCATCGAGTCCGTCCAGTATAACTCATAACCAGATCTCCGGTACGACGTATCAATGGTTGTGGGACAGACCATCTCTCCTGCTGGAATGAGAAGCGTATACACTAGTCTACTCTGGAGTATCGATGCCCCGTCTTGATAATCCTACAACTAGACCTGTATAAGGATGCGCTTATAGACTACCCAGCCCCACTAGTATCACTGCCATCACAACGCTGGTAGTCAAGCAAAGATCTTAAGGGCTCTACAAATATGTATAAGCGATATGCTAAAAGAAACATATGCACATATTGAGGTAGAATTAAACAAGTAGCATACCACCATTTTGAGCAAGACTGTTATTATAACTGTGAATATCCAAGATTCTAAAATATAATATACAAACCAGTATGATACAATAATGGCCTCTAGGGCATATATCACTAACAGGTCAATCACAGAGTCCTGGAATTTTCGCCCGACACTATGAATTTACGAGGAGAGCCGCTGATGAGGCCGCTCGGGTTTTCCCTGCACTGTAACTTCTGCATGTGGGGGTGATTTCTTTAGCACCGCCATTGAGGAGTTTTTGCACACCCACTTAAGCAGATCAAAGTTGTTCCCGGTTGGAACAACAGCATCGACTTCCACCATTGGGGCCGGTAGGGTGAGTCCAGAGGGGGAGTTGCCTCCAGCTTCTCTCACCCGGCGCCAGTGGGAACGTCGAGCGTGCCTCGCTGAAGTGACCACTTTAGTTCTGAAAGTGGCTTTATCACGCCCCTGATTTTGCTGAGGAGCTACAATTGGCGTCAGCCTGTTGAAGACTGATTAGTCTAAAATATTGCACATTTGAATAAATGTTTTCCCTACTATTGTTAAGTACTAAAAGGCGTTTATTGTAAATATAGAACATATGTGGGTTTATTTATAAAAAGTTTATTGTCATATGTTTCTACATTATAATTAACATAATTAGGGAAAATATATGCATATAATATTTAAATGAAATATTGTAATTAAAATATGCATATCATATCAAATATTTCTAATCAATATTCTTAAGATTTAATATCATATAAAATGGTTAGGATAATATCTCAAAATAATACTAAATACTACTAACATTATGACTTGAGATATTGTATAGGTCTGGAACCCCCAAGATCCGAATCAAATCGGGATGTCGGAATCAAATCTTCCGAAATATTGAAGCAAATAAAATAGATCTAGCAACGATAGAGATTCAGAGTAATATTTCCATGATCTAGACATCAAAGAGTTATCCACATGTCAACAACAGAGACTACAAGAAATTGCAACGCATGATTCCACTATGATGCGGCGGAACTGTGGCCAAACAAGCCAATATGTGGCGGTTCTGCGGCATGATTATGGCCGTAAGATGAGAATATTGGTGGATGTGATCGTAACAGCATATCCTAACCTATGACATCTGGGGTTTCTAGTTTCTGTGACTATTTAAGAGACAGAGAGCTTCACATGAAAAACTATCACCGAAGAGATCAAGAGGTCCAAGACGATCCACGTATCCGAGTGATCATCAATTAGCTATCTACTTCCAACAAGATAGAGATCGAGAGCAAAAACTATGGTTCCTGTAATCTATCTTCAAAGGATTTATAAATGCTAAAGTTGATGGATAAAGATAGTTGTTTTATTTAATTATTTTTGCAATTAATTTCCTCATTTAATTTCTGCATTTTATTTCTACATCTTAATCATGTTCACATTCTTCATCCTCTTTTCTAAATCTCAAACCATGAGGGAGTAATACCTAGCCTGTTAGGGTTCATAGGATTAGGGTAGAACAATGAATGAGAAAATCTCTTAACTTCTTTTATACATTTTAAAGTTTATAAACTTTAGAAAAACAAATGTTAACATCCTAATCGGGCGCGCTATCAATTAATTGATAGTCCCGACCACGATTTGAGATCGGTTAAACAATTGTTTTACCTAAGGCTAGACATGAATAGAGATCAATGCAAGGACAAGGGTTAAGAGTGGAAACCCCATTCCTTCCAAAAACCCTAATCAACATTCATCACTATCGATCTAGTTTTAAACTATTAAAAGATAAAAGAAGTCATTTTTAATTAGTCATCCATTACTATTAAGTCCTATGAACCCTACGAGCCTTTTCTTTATAAACTTTACATCCGTATTAAACATAGAGCGATAATCAACCATAACATTTCTTATCAAATCGTCTAAAGCAAGAAAAGGGTTCACGTTTCCCTGCGGAAGACCCGTACTCATCACGGCAAGCTACTAGCGACACCGTCTTGATTGTGGTTATCTACAAAACACTTACTTTCCAAACAACAAATCAAATGGCGCCGTTGCCGGGGAGACGGTCGTAATTTTTTTCTTGCTATTCGGGTTGAATTCTTATTAAATCCATAACATAAAATAAACAAAACCGCATCTTGTGTATTTAACGATTATTTTTCGAGTTTTGCAAGGAAACCTGGAGTAACTGGAACGAGGAAACAGAGATTCAGAGATTTTCAAAGTATCCCAGAAGAGCTTAGGAAGACACTGAAGAAAATTTGGCAATCGATCCCACCTCTTTGCGGTGAAACCACGGTAGAAATGAGGCATTGGCGGCAGAACCGCGGCCCTCTGGTGGAGTTGGGCCCCCAAAATCTTCAGGTAATTTTCTAATATCTTTCTCTCTCCTCTAAGATCTAATAATTTGTTTTTTCTACAGGATTCTTTGCAAATATCACCGCTCAAAAATCTTTTTGCATGTTTTGATATCTGGTTGTGTTTGCATATTTTTAACCGGACATTAAGGGGCAATAACCCAAATTCAGATTATGTGGGGATTCATCACCTTTCCTAGGCCCCACAAATCACAAACAAGTATACACATAACCCTACATCAATTAAAAAAATATCTAGAACAAGCCTCTAAGGACCGTCGTGAAAGGTTACGCTAGCGCCCCAGCCATCTCCCGTGGCCAAATGCAGAACAAAAATTTTTCTACGAACGAAAACTTGGCGCTAGAATAACACTAAACCGGATCTACCATAATACCCAACTAGAAAAAGAGAAGCTATCTACTATGAAAAGTGTTATACCATAAGATTTGAGTCCTTCGGGTCTTCACTCCTCTCCTTTAGCTTGCTCCTAGTGGCCTCCATGATCGAGCTTGATCGTCGGCTCCTTGCGTCAAAGTTGATCCACCCCAGAGTGTCTACTTTGGGCTCCTGCCTTTAAACTAAGGTAACTAGGTTACTTGGTTTTCTTGTCTAAGTATCTAGGTGATATAGAGAGTGATGATGGAGTGTTTTGTCTCAAGTACCCTAGATTTCTCAACACACGAGACTATAAGGGCTTGAGGTAGAAAAAGAAAAACTAGGAGGAGGAGATGAGAGAGTTGTAGAGAGCAAGCATGAAAAAAAACTCAAGTGAATAATGGCTAATCTCTCTCCTAATAATGCAAGCATGCATAGATAATAATGAGAAAATTCACCATCATAAAAATATCCAGATATTTTCTATAAAATATCTAGATGCCACCTTGCATCAATAGTAAACCCTAACTCACTAAGTGAGTTAACAAATTAGCCATGGTTCACTTAAAGAAAAGTCAACCCCTCATACCTCCACCACATTAACCATTTAACTAAATGGTTAAACCAAATAATGAGGATTCTTCTTCTAAAAGTACTCTTGTAACAAATTACAAGAATACCCCTCACCGTATAAACATACCCATATTTATATTCCGAAAAATACGAATACAAAAGAGACAAAAATAATCCATCAATATAATACTAGGATCCGGCTTAAACCAAATCCCGCTAGTATTATCCGTCCGAACTTCATGCGTGCACAAGTACACGTATGTGATCGAACCCTGCCGTAAAACCATACGTCTTCTACATCGTTTCGCCCGAAGCAGGGAAACCCTCTGTGTGGGGATTTAAAGACTCGACAGTACGCTGGCAGTGGGTTTAACCACAAGCACGTTAGCTGCACTAGCTGTACGTAACGGCTACCCAGATACCTGTCGAAAAGGAAAGCCGACGAGCAAACTCATATGGATCCCTACTAAGCATATCCGTGACAATCTCCGTACAGTCCGATCTTTTCGTCTAAGAGTATCGCATACCGGGTCTAAGGGATGGTAAACGTCAGACCCTAATATCCTAATAATTCGTGTTGATGATGAGGCTTGGGACCAATCTGGAAAACTACTGATCAACCTATCAGTAAATCCCAACCGCCTTGGACAAGGTCTTATGGTTCTGACCAATCGAACACAGTGCGATCTCGACTCCCAATACCGGGAGAGACGAATCCCCAACAATCACTCACTGCTTCCATGTGGCTCGGGACTGTACCCAACCAAAACCTATTTCCACGACTCAGTAGAGCCGTGGTAGGGTAGTGATCAAAGCACAGTAGGAACACACACGAGATAAATGACGATCTCAGGTCCAAAGAATAACCTGTACACATGTCATAAAAGAACCGCTATCTGACGATAGGTATAATACCATCTAGAGGTTCTCAGCGATTCCGTCCAGTGTACTCAGCCACAGTGAGCACCTGTATACCATCTTAGGTGCATCTGACCATTGGCTGCGGGACCAACCATTGCCCTTGTTGGGGCTAGAAACGTATACACTGGTCTACTCCGGAGTATCAATGCCCAGTCTCGATACTCATGCGACTAGGGACTATTTAAGGATGTGCTTATGAACTACCTTGCTCCCACAA
Organism: Agapanthus africanus; assembly: GCA_030015575.1. Classification (NCBI taxonomy): domain Eukaryota; kingdom Viridiplantae; phylum Streptophyta; class Magnoliopsida; order Asparagales; family Amaryllidaceae; genus Agapanthus; species Agapanthus africanus. The sequence continues at coordinate 49,826,430 of JASDDO010000006.1, read as the reverse complement.
GCATGCTCTCCATCACAACGCAGGTAGTCAAGTAAAATCCTACGGGCTTTATCAACATGTGGTCTGTTAGTGTATATGCCCTAGAGGCCATTACTGTATCATACTAGTTTGTATATTACTTAATGGAAGCTTGGGATATTCACCTTGTATAAACAATCTTGCTCAATATAGTAGTATGCTACTTGGTTTGTTCCTACTTCAATGTGTACATGTGTTTATTTTAGTATATCACCTATACACATTAGTGGAGCCCTTAGGATCTTTGCTTGATTACCAGCGTTGTGATGGCAGTCACACTAGTGTGGGCTGGGTAATCTATAAGCACATCCTTATACAGGTCCCTAGTCGCAGGACTATCGAGACAGGGCATCGATACTCCGGAGTAGACTAGCGTATGCGCTTCTCATCCCAGTGTGGGAGATGGTCTGTCCCACAGCCATCAGTACGTCGTACTGGAGATAGTATACGGGTGCTCGTTAGGTTATGAGTACACTGGACAGGACTCGTCGGGAACTGACCGGTTGGTATTATACCTATCGTCAGTTATCAGTTCCCAGGTGACATGGGTACAGCTTAGTCCGCTGACTTGACACTGTCACTTCGCCTCGAGTGTGTTCCCACTGTACTTTGATTACTACCCTACCACGGCTAAAAGGAGTCATGCAAACAGGTAGTAGTTGGGTGCAGTCCCGAAGCACTTGGAGGCAGCGACGGTTAGACAGGATTCGTCTCTCCCGGTATTGGGGGTTGACATCGCGCTGTGTCTAGGAGAGCCATTACACGAGTAGTCCCTGGCCAGGGCAATCGAGATATACTGGTAGGCTTCCAGTGTTATCTCAGGGTGTTTTGGGCTTCACTCCGACACGACCTGTACCGCTATTAGGGGACTGACGTTTACCGCCCCCCTAGTCCCGCCATGCGATGTATCAGACGAACAGACTGGACTGTACGGAGATTGTCACATTCAGGCTCAGTAGGAGTTCAGATGGGTTTCACCTCGTCAGTCTTCTTGTCGGCTTCTACCTGGGGACCGTTACGCACAGCTAGTGCCGCTTGCGGTCTGTGGTTAAACCCACTGCCAGCGTAGTGTCGAGTCTTTAGAGTCCCACACAGAAAGCTATTCGCCTTTAGGCAAAAGAGTAGAGGTCGCATGGTTTTGCGACAGGTCGCATGGTTTTGCGACAGGGTTCGGTCACATCCGTGCACTTATGCACGTACAGTGTCCGGACAGTTAACACTAGCGGGCTTTGGTTTAAGCCAGATCCTAGTGTACGTTTTAGGATTGGATTTATCCAGTATGTATTCGTGTTCCTCGGAACGCGGATGCGGGTGTGTATGCACAGTTGACAGAGAGACAGAGGCAGAGGATTCTCATTAGGGTTGTTGACCGTTGACTGTTGACTATTGACTTTTTGCTCAACCCTAATGAGAATATGATATATGATTAACAATAATATTAATTAAGTATTATGGTGACATGGTTGTTGATGGGTTGACTTTGTTGACTTGTTGACTTTGTTGACCGGTTGACTAGGTTTGACTAGTTGACCATCATGATGACAATGGCTATCATTTCATGGCAAAGACTTTTTACTTGCTTGTTTCTCTTATGAGAAATGAGTGCATGAAATGATATGGCTATTGTAGCTTAAACCATTTACACAATACTTGATTACTATTTTTTTGATGATGGCTTTGGATTATGAGAGCCAAGAGAGAAAAGTCTTTCTCAATTCTATCATTTTCATTCTCTCTCTTGTGTTCTTGAGCTCTCATCTTCTTCCTCTTGCTCTCCCTCTCTTTAGTCTATGGTTCACTTGTCTCATGTGTTGAGAACCAAGAACCATAGAGAAAATCCCAACACACTCTTCTCTACTCACTCTAGTTCACAATGTTTAGCAAACCAAGTGAACTAGTTTCTTCAAAGATCGAAGAAGAAGCCAATGGTAGAAGCTTTCGAGGTGGATCTATCTTCGGCGCAAGGAGACGACGGAGTGAAGCCGATCCGGACAACCATCGAGGCTTGAAGACGAAGGAGTTCAAGAAAGAAAGGTATAACCCCCTAACCGAGTAGTTAACAACTCCTAGTTAGGTTGTTAGTTAGATGTTTAACAAAGATCCGGTTTTGAGTCCATGTTACCACCTCTAGAAATTTGTTTTTCACCAAATTCCGCATGCCCGAAAGTACCGGGAGAGGTAGCATGGACTTACAGTGGTATCAGAGCCTAGTTAAACTCTATCTAACATGTTAGCAAAGTAACTAGAAGATCGATCAAAGAAAAAGTCACAAAACGAACCCGAGTTGTCAAGTTTCTACCGATTTTTATTCTGTTCAAAAGTTGATAATTTTCATCTTAAAAATTGGCTCAGGCTTTTGTTTGAATAACCACCAAATTTGGTCCCACGAACCGTTCAAAGAGCCGCGGAAACGCGGCGGGAGCACGCTCCCGCCGCTGTTCCGCGGCCGAATTGACTCGGCCGAGGTCCAAAGTTGGTGCAGTGTATTTCTGGGGTTGTTTTGGGATTTTTGGAATATGTATTTTCAGCCCAGATTTTCCAGAACGAAAATTTTGTGTTTGGGGCCTAAAAATCCGTATTTTTTATCGAACTTCTAAGAGACTTAAGCTGACGGGTTTTTCTGTGATGTGATATTTGTATTGAATGTCTGCTAATCGCTATATGTCGATTAGTGCGGGTTATACAAATCTGTGATCTGTAATGTCATTGGAATGTGTATATGAATTCATTGGATTGTCGTGGGTGAATAGCCGGGGGGTTGTGAGACGAGAGTTTTCTTTTCTTTCAATTCATGTAAATTTGTAAATTTGTAAATTGATGTAATAATTATTTGTATGGCCGCACAACCGGGTCGGGGTTGTAGCCGTCATTGTATAATTTCTTTTTACTGTTTTTGCTCCTAGGATAGACCCTTGGAGGGGGTGCACAAACTACCGGGTATGCCGAAGTGCCGAGTGGCCTACTCACGGGGTTGAGGGAGGTTGCTTCGCTTCGGGTACTTGGCGGGTAGTTTGCCGCACCCGTAGGGGTCGTGGGTGGGGTATTGGCTATTCACCGCGACCGTGTAATCTGCTTTTCGTTACAGGCTCGTACGAATTGCGGGTTCCTAGTATATCCAATGTGTTCATCTGTGATCTGAAATGTCTATCATTGCAATATATCTATATATGATATTATTTAGGCGTTGCTTATGTTTTACAGCCGCGCTAGCCCAGCCCACGCTCTGTCGTTAGTTAAGTAACCTAACGGGTAATGACGGGGCTCCGTGGCGAATGCGAATGGCATAAGCGTACGTCATATTTTGGTTGTTTTCTGCAATGGTAGGATTAAATGATGGGACGCATTAAAAGAATTAAAGCAAGAATATCACGCATTAAAAGAACTAATGCAAGAAAATAAACCAAGTAAAAGTCGTTGGAACACTTTCGAAAAACCACTCGGTTCTTTTCAAAACCAACTTTTAAAATACGGAGTTTGAGCCACTCCTTTTAAAAGCTATCTCGTTCCATCGATTATATCAAGTTCTCTACGTTCACGGTTTCGCCAAAACCATTCGTAGCCCTCCGTCGTTTCACATGAATAGTCAATAGTATTCAAGCTGTGTTTGTTGGCCAAAGTCAAGGCATAGTGATTGGTAGCTATTGGGTATTCATGTGCAGCATAGATAGATGCGTTGGTTTGGAACAGTCGTACTGCCTTGTTGGCCAAAGTCAAGGGTAGGTACGGGTGGATTCAAATTAACCTGGAGAACGATGGGTAGAACTTGACATGTGACTTATGATTTGTTGGCCAAAGTCAAGGTCATAAGAGCATGGGGCAAAAATCCACATCGGGAGTTTCAAAAGAACTGAAACTTGCTAGTGTTGCATACCATTTGGAGTGTGATGATTCTGGTAGGATTCCTTCAGTTTCGTCACGCGATGATATTTGGATCCCGATCCTACTGTGAGTATATGCTACTCCTCAGGAAATTTCTCACTTAACGATCAATGCTATAAACCAAGTAGGTGTCTAGAAAGGTGTTAGCGGGGCTACGCTCCCAGGGAAAAGAGGTTCTTAAATTAAGGAACTTCGCGAAAGCGTTGGAAAACCTCCATCGAAGTACCAACACCAGCCTGGCCGAACGGTTAAGCAAGTATTGTACGGTGAGATTGATCCTGACTAATTCTTCCTTTTTGGTTTGAGGAGGGATTCGAGAAACAGTGGGAGCCATCCTGTTTAGACAAACTAAAAACCACTCTAAACTTGCAAGAGCATCATGCTGAGTGTTTCTTCTTCTCTCTCCTAATTGCAGCGACCAATCGACATGACTGGACTTAAGTTACTTCTAAATAAAAACATACTGACAGGGCCAAACTACAAAGATTGGCTCAGGAATGTCAAAATGGCAATCACTTCCGACAAGCTGGGGTATCTTCTTACCACCAAAGCTCCCCCTGTCCCAAGTCCCACCTCCAGCGTCGCGGATAAGGAAATCCGTAAGACTTGGGAGATTGATAGCGCGAAGGCCAAGTGCCTCGTACTTGCCTCTATGGACAACGAACATCAGAGGAAGCACGAGAATATGGACCTTGAATCCATATTTCTCCATACAAAAGAACTGTATGGAGAGCAATCTCGTACCGCAAGATACGAAGTGTCGAAGAAGTTATTTTCGGCAAGGTTGGCCATCGGATCATCGGTAGCGGAACACGTGCTTAAGATGATTGGCTTCATTGAGGAGCTCGCGGAACTTGGGACCACGTTAGAGAACGAGCTCTACACGGACTTGATTCTCCAGTCCCTTCCTTCCACTTACGCCCAGTTCATCCTGAACTTCAACTTACAAGAAAAAGAAGTTGAACTTTCAGAGCTCCTCAACATGCTGGGGAGTGCAGAGGGCACCCTACAGAAAGGTAGGAAAACATCCACTTTGCTTGTAGGAGGATCTTCCTCTTCTAGGTCCAAGGCGAAAGCTAAGGGAAAGAAGAAGAAAGCCCCCGCCAAACCAAGAGGCGGTGTTGGTAAAGTGGATACGAAGGGAAAAGCAAAAGCAACAAAGAAAGCGGGGCAGCTTGTGGATAAAGAAGAATGCTTCTATTGTCATAAGAAAGGACACTGGAAGAATGATTGCAGGGCTTGGAAAGCCAGGACACAGGAATTGAAGAAGGTTGCGGCTTCAGCTTCAGGTGTGTATGTTATTGAAAACTGTCTTTCAATAAACTCTACTTCCTGGGTATTGGATATCGGATCAGGATCTCATATCTATAATTCTTTGCAGGCGTTGAGAAACCGTAGGATTTTGAAGGCAGGTGACATGACCCTCAGAGTTGCAAACGGAGCTAGCATGGATGCTAAGGCCGTGGGGGACTATCACCTGGGAATGTCAGATGGACATGTTTTGGTTTTACGTAATTGCTTTTTTGTACCCAACGCAACTTGTAATATCATTTCTGTATCTTTAGTTTCTAAAGAAGGTTATGAATTTGCGTTTGTAAGCAATGTTGTAAACATTCACCTTAATCATGTTCTGATTGGGTCAGGTATATTGAGCAATGGTATATACGTATTAAACCAACCATAAATTTTCAATGTCCAGAATACACACAAAAGAAAGTCTCCAGAAATAAATCAGACTTTCTTATGGCATTGTAGACTGGGTCACATCAATGAGAGAAGGTTGACGAAGTTACATACAGAAGGATATTTGAATCCGTTCGAATATCAATCGTATGCCACTTGTCAATCCTGTCTCAAAGGAAAGATGACAAAGACTTCGTTCACTGGACACGGAGTAAGAGCGAGCGAGCTCTTGGGACTCGTACACAGCGACGTGTGCGGTCCAATGTCTACACATGCGGGAAGCGGTTATTCTTACTTCATTACTTTTACGGATGACTTTTCAAGGTACGGTTATGTCTTCTTAATGAAACATAAGTCCGAAGCCTTTGGAAAATTCCAGGAATATAAGAATGAAGTAGAAAAACAAACCGGCAAAAGTATTAAGATTCTAAGATCAGATCGAGGTGGAGAATACTTGAGTGCCGAGTTCCTGGACTATTTAAAAGAGAACGGAATTCTCTCTCAGCTTACTCCTCCATACACTCCGCAACATAACGGTGTATCGGAGAGACGGAACCGAACCCTATTGGATATGGTACGGTCCATGATGAGTAACGCTGAGTTACCGCGATCATTCTGGGGGTATGCGCTAGAATCAGCTGCATACCTTTTGAACCGAGTTCCTACTAAAACTGTGCCTACTACACCATATGAGATGTGGTGTGGAAAGAGACCCCATCTTAAGCACATTAAGACATGGGGATGTCCAGCTTTTGTTAAAAAGCAGCATGCGGACAAGCTCGAGGCACGCTCAGTACAGTGTAAGTTCGTGGGATATCCAAAGAACTCCAAGGGATATTTCTTCTACTGCGAAGAGGAACAAAAAGTTCTTGTTTTTCGTCATGCCTACTTCTTGGAAACTAAGTTTTTGGAAACCAAGATAAGTGGGAGCACAGTAGAACTGGAAGAAATTCCAGAACCACAGACTATTACTGAAAGCTTAGTCGAACCAGAAGGTTCAAAAGAACAGGACATTCCTACGCCGCTCCGCAGAAGTAGTAGGCAGTCTCATTCGCCCGAGAGATACTATGGTTTTCTCATAGACGGGGATAGAGAGGATTGCATCATAGATTATGATGAGCCTACTAGCTTCCAGCAGGCCGTTCAGAGCGTTGACTCGGTAAATGGCTAGATGCAATGCGGACCGAAATGGAGTCCATGTACACCAACAAAGTATGGACGTTGGACGTTGCTCCAGACGGGGTAAAACCCGTAGGATGCAAGTGGATCTTCAAAAGGAAGATTGGTGTAGATGGACAGGTTGAGACCTATAAATCTACACTGGTTGCAAAGGGTTTTCATCAAAGACCTGGTTTGGACTATGACGAGACTTTTTCTCCAGTAGCTATGCTGAAATCCATTCGGATCCTTCTTGCCATTGTTGCCTTCCACGATTATGAGATCTGGCAGATGGACGTAAAGACAGCTTTCCTACATGGAAATTTGGAAGAGTGCGTCTATATGGATCAGCCAGAGGGATTCATTCAGAGTGGGAGCAGCGGTAAAGTGTGCAAGTTGCTCAAGTCCATCTACGGACTAAAGCAGGCATCGCGGAGTTGGAACATCTGTTTTGATGAGACGGTCAAGGAATTTGGCTTTATCAAAAATCCAGATGAACCATGCATCTATAGTAGATTTGTAGCGGGAACTGTAGTATTCCTCGTTTTATACGTGGATGACATTCTCTTGATAGAAAATGACATTCCTATGCTACAATCTGTCAAGGGGTTCTTGTCACAAAGGTTCTCCATGAAAGACCTAGGTGATGCCTCATACATCCTGGGGATCAGGATCCATCGTGATAGATCCAAGAGGATATTAGGACTTTCACAGTCCAGGTACATCGACACCATACTGAAAAGATTCAGTATGGAAGATTCTAAGCGCGGTAACCTACCGGCTTGTCACGGGATCACCCTCTCTAAAGAGATGTCTCCCAAGACTGATTTGGAGAGGGATAGCATGTCTATTATACCCTACGCTTCTGCGGTAGGCTCTATAATGTATGTGATGTTGTGTACCAGACCGGATGTAGCTTATGCACTCAGTGTGGTAAGCCGGTATCAGTCAAACCCTGGGGAGAAACACTGGATAGCGGTAAAGAACATTCTCAAGTACCTGAGAAGGACTAAGGAGATATTCTTAGTGTATGGCGGAAAAGACCTCCAGATCGAGGCCTTTGCTGACTCCAGCTTCCAGAGTGACAAGGATGATTCCAAGTCCATGTCGGGTTTTGTCTTTACCCTCAATGGAGGGGCGGTGTGTTGGAAGAGTTCCAAACAGGAAACCGTTGCAGACTCGACGATGGAAGCGGAATACATCGCTGCATCTGATGCCGCAAAAGAAGCTGTCTGGATGAGGAAGTTCTTGAAAGAACTTCAAGTGGTTCCGTCCATTGTTGAACCAATACCTCTGTATTGCGACAACAACGGGGCTATAGCTTTAGCGAAGGAACCCAGGTCCCATCAGAGATCCAGACACATCTTGAGGCGGTATCACCTGATCAGGGAGATCGTGGATCGCCAGGAGATCGAGGTTCGGAGGGTCGCTTCAGAAGATAACACTGCAGATCCATTCACCAAGGCCTTGCCCCAGACTCAGTTCGAGCGGCTGATCGAGATGATAGGTCTTCGATACGCCAGTACATGGCCTTAGTGCAAGTAGGAGATTGTTAGTGTATATGCCCTAGAGGCCATTACTGTATCATACTAGTTTGTATATTACTAAATGGAAGCTTGGGATATTCACCTTGTATAAACAATCTTGCTCAATATAGTAGTATGCTACTTGGTTTGTTTCTACTTCAATGTGTACATATGTTTATTTTAGTATATCACCTATACACATTAGTGGAGCCCTTAGGATCTTTGCTTGATTACCAGCGTTGTGATGGCAGTCACACTAGTGGAGGCTGGGTAATCTATAAGCACATCCTTATACAGGTCCCTAGTCGCAGGACTATCGAGACAGGGCATCGATACTCCGGAGTAGACTAGCGTATGCGCTTCTCATCCCAGTGTGGGAGATGGTCTGTCCCACAGCCATCAGTACGTCGTACTGGAGATAGTATACGGGTGCTCGTTAGGTTACGAGTACACTGGACAGGACTCGTCGGGAACTGACCGGTTGGTATTATACCTATCGTCAGTTATCAGTTCCCAGGTGACATGAGTACAGCTTAGTCCGCTGACTTGACACTGTCACTTCGCCTCGAGTGTGTTCCCACTGTACTTTGATTACTACCCTACCATGGCTCAAAGGAGTCGTGCAAACAGGTAGTAGTTGGGTGCAGTCCCGAAGCACTTGGAGGCAGTGACGGTTAGACAGGATTCGTCTCTCCCGGTATTGGGGGTTGACATCGCGCTGTGTCTAGGAGAGCCATTACACGAGTAGTCCCTGGCCAGGGCAATCGAGATATACTGGTAGGCTTCCAGTGTTATCTCAGGGTGTTTGGGCTTCACTCCGACACGACTTGTACCGCTATTAGGGGACTGACGTTTACCGCCCCCCTAGGCCCTCCATGCGATGTATCAGACGAACAGACCGGGCTGTACGGAGATTTTCACATTCAGGCTCAGTAGGAGTTCAGATGGGTTTCACCTCGTCAGTCTTCTTGTCGGCTTCTACTTGGGGACCGTTACGCACAGCTAGTGCCGCTTGCGGTCTGTGGTTAAACACACTGCCAGTATAGTGTCTAGTCTTTAGAGTCCCACACAGAAAGCTATTCTCCTTTAGGCAAAAGAGTAGAGGTCGCATGGTTTTGCGACAGGTCGCATGGTTTTGCGACAGGATTCGGTCACATCAGTGCACTTATGCACGTACAGTGTCCGGACAGTTAACACTAGCGGGCTTTGGTTTAAGCCAGATCCTAGTGTACGTTTTGGGATTGGATTTATCCACTATGTATTCGTGTTTCTCGGAACGCGGATGCGGGTGTGTATGCACAGTTGACAGAGAGACAGAGGCAGAGGATTCTCATTAGGGTTGTTGACCGTTGACTGTTGACTATTGACTTTTTGCTCAACCCTAATGAGAATATGATATATGATTAACAATAATATTAATTAAGTATTATGGTGACATGATTGTTGAGGGGTTGACTTTGTTGACTTGTTGACTTTGTTGATCGGTTGACTAGGTTTGACTAGTTGACCATCATGATGACAATGGCTATCATTTCATGGCAAAGACTTTTTACTTGCTTGTTTCTCTTGTGTGAAATGAGTGCATGAAATGATATGGCTATTGTAGCTTAAACCATTTACACAATACTTGATTACTATTTTTATGATGATGGCTTTGGATTATGAGAGCCAAGAGAGAAAAGTCTTTCTCAATTCTATCATTTTCATTCTCTCTCTTGTGTTCTTGAGCTCTCATCTTCTTCCTCTTGCTCTCCCTCTCTTTAGTCTATGGTTCACTTGTCTCATGTGTTGAGAACTAAGAACCATAGAGAAATTCCCAACACACTCTTCTCTACTCACTCTAGTTCACAAGGTTTAGCAAACCAAGTGAACTAGTTTCTTCAAAGATCGAAGAAGAAGCCAAAGGTAGAAGCTTTCGAGGTGGATCTATCTTCGGCGCAAGGAGACGACGGAGTGAAGCCGATCCGGACAACCATCGAGGCTTGAAGACGAAGGAGTTCAAGAAAGAAAGGTATAACCCCCTAACCGAGTAGTTAACAACTCCTAGTTAGGTTGTTAGTTAGATGTTTAACAAAGATCCGGTTTTGAGTCCATGTTACCACCTCTAGAAAATTGTTTTTCACCAAATTCCGCATGCCCGAAAGTACCGGGAGAGATAGCATGGACTTACATGGTCGACATATATATAGCATATGCACATGTTAAGATAAAGTCAAACCATAATAGTATACTACTGTATCAAGTTTTTATCAATATGCGCAAGCAATATAAAGCATCATAAAAAAAATACACATATCCTGATAAAGACAACTCAAGTAATATACTATATAACTGAGCAAGATTTTCCTGTACATACATGTCCCTAGCATCAACATGTATACATATACAATAATGGCCTCGAGGGCATACATATCCAATAATCTCCCACTTGCACTAAAGGCCAGTTATTGGCGTACCGAATACCCAATGTCTGCGCTAAGGCCAGCTGTTGGCATACCGCATACCCAATATCTCAAAAAGTCGCCCGAACTGCGCTTGAAGGAGGGCTTTTGTAAATGGATCCACCATGTTCTCTTTAGTGTCCACTCTCCGCACCTCGATCTCCTAACGATCAATGATCTCCCTCATCAGGTGATACCGCCTTAAGACGTGTCTGGATTTCTGATAGGACCGTGGTTCCTTCGCTAAAGCTATAGCCCTATTGTTATCGCAATACAAAAGTATCACATTAACAATGGACAAAAATACCTGAAGTTCAGTAATGAACTTCTTCATCCAGACCGCTTCTTTTACGGCATCGCTCACAGCAATGTATTCAGCCTCCATCACCGATTCTGCGACGATATCCTGTTTGGAACTCTTCCAACACACCGGCCCTCCGTTGAGGGTAAACATAAAACCCGAGATAGACTTACTATCATCCTTGTCACTCTGAAAGCTAGAATCGGTAAAGGACTCTACCCTGAGGTCTCTATTACTGAAAACCAAGACCATCTCCTTAGTCCTTCTCAGGTATTTCAGAATGTTCTTCACTGCTGTCCAATGGTTCTCACTTGGGTTCGACCGATACCGGCTCATGACGCTTAGTGCGTAAGCTATATCTGGTCTTGTACATAGCATCGCATACATTATAGATCCTACCGCCGAAGCGTAGGGGATAGTGCTCATGCAAACCTTCTTCTCATCATTCTTAGGAGACATCTCCTTGGAGAGGGTGATTCCGTGCATTGTGGGTATGTTACCGCTCTTGGAATCTGCCATACTAAATCCCTTTAGCACGGTCTCAATGTACCTGGACTGCGAAAGTCCGAATAATCTCTTAGATCTATCTCTGTAGATCTTGATCCCCAGAATGTACGAGACATAACCCAGGTCCTTCATGGAGAACCTTTGTGACAAGAATAGCTTGACCGATTGTAGCATAGGAATATCATTTCCTATAAAAAGAATGTCGTCCACGTACAAGACTAGGATTACGACAGTTCATCCTACAATATTCTTATAAATACAATGCTCATCCTCGTTTGTTATGAAGTCAAAGTCCTTGACCGTTTCATCAAAACAGATATTCCAACTCCGCGATGCCTGCTTCAATCTATAAATAGATTTGAGCAACTTGCACACCTTCCGGCTACTCCTACTATCTACAAAACCTTCTAGCTGATCCATATAACCGCACTCTTCCAAACTACCATTTAGAAAAGCCGTTTTTATGTCTATCTCCTAGATTTCATAGTCATGGAAGGCAGCAATGGTAAGTAGGATCCGAATGGATTTGAGTATTGCCACTGGAGAAAAGGTTTCATCATAGTCCAATCCTGATCATTGACGAAAACCTTTTGCAATAAGTCTATCCTTATAGGTTTCCATCTGTCCTTCTACACCAATCTTCTTGTTGTAGATCCATTTGCATCCAATGGGTTTTACCCCAGGTGGATCAACTTCTAGGGTCCACACTTTATTAGCGTTTATGGACTCCATTTCGGATCGCATAGCATCCAGCCACTTATCAGAGTCCCTACTGATAATGGCCTGCCTGAAACTGGTAGGATCATCTTCTTCCAAGATGCAATCCTCTCGATCCCCGTCTATAAGAAAACCGCAGTATCTCTCGGGCGGATGAAAAATCCTACCAGATCTACAGAGTGGCTGAGGTTCATCTGTGACTACTGAATCTAGCGGTTCTACCAAATCATAAGTTACATTTTGTGGTTCAGAAATTTCTTCCAGTTCTACCGTACTCCCAGTAGCTTCTTTTGCAAGAAAATCCCTTTCTAAAAAGGTAGCGTGGCGAGATATAAACATCTTCTGTTCCTCAGTGTGATAGAACAGATATCCTAGTGAATCCTTAGGATATCCCACAAATTTACATAGAACTGATCGTACCTAAAATTTGTCCAGTTTCTGTATTTTCACATAGGCCGGACAACCCCATATCTTAATAAATTTAAGACATGGTATCTTACTACTCCATATTTCATATGGAGTCTTAGGCACGGATTTGGATGGAACTTGATTCAAAAGATATGCTGTTGTCCAAAGCGCATGTCCCTAAAATGAAAGAGGTAACTTGGCGTTACTCGTCATGGAGTGAACCATGTCCAACAAGGTACGGTTCCTCCACTCCGATACACTGTTGTGTTGTGGTGTATACAGAGGAGTAAGCTGAAAGAGAATACCATTCTCTTTTAAGTAATCTAGGAATTCCATGCTTAAGTACTCCCTTCCTCTATCAGATCGGAGGATCTTGATACTTTTGCCAGTCTGGTTCTCTACTTCATTTCTGAATTCTTTGAATTTCTCAAAAGCTTCAGATTTGTGTTTCATAAGATACACATATCCAAACCTAGAGAGATCGTCAGTGAATGTGATGAAGTACGAGAACCCACCCTTTGCATATATAGACATTGGACTATATACATGACTATGTATGAGTCCCAAGAGCTTTTCTGCTCTTTCTCCATGTCCGGTGAACGGAGATTTGGTCATCTTTCCCTTGAGACAAGACTGACAAGTGTCATAAGATGAAAATTCGAACGTACTCAAAAGTCCAACTTTATGCAATTTACTTAGTCTTTTCTCTCCGATATGACCAAGTCTACAATGCCACAAGTAGGATTAGTTCATATCTGAGCTCTTCCTCTTATGTGTATTATGTACATTGAAAACTGCTTTTTTATTTGGAACATAAATACCATTAAACAGTATACCTTCTGCAACCAGTACCTTATCAAGGTAAATGTTCATGATATTTCTATCAAGAACAAAATTATATCCATCTTTATCAAGTAAAGAAACTGATATTATGTTGCAAACCATGGAAGGTACATAGTAGCAATTGTTCAAAATCATAGTCTTGCCATTTGACAACACCAGGTGATATTCACCGACGGCTGCAGCATCAACTTGTGGTCCGTTCCCTACTCTGAGGGACATATCACCAAGTCCAACTATCCTACTTTTTCTTAGTCCCTGCAATAAATTACAGATATGAGATTCTGATCCAGTATCTAGTACCCAGGAGATAGGACTGACCGAAAAGCAGTTCTCAATTACAAGAACACCTGAAGTAGATTCAATAGTATGCTTCTTCTTCGTTGGAGTCTCCAAGGAATTCAGATTATCCTCTTTCCCTGTCTTATACTTATGACCACCATCACAAGTAATAGCCAAACCGACATTCCCCAGCCCCGAATAAGAATTCGGATCGGTCAAGCTATACATATTATTATCTTGATTAGGGCGTGAAATGGTTGCTACCTGGAAAGAGAAAAGAAACACTCAGCGTGCGCTTTTACAAGATTAGATTGGTTATTAATTTATCTAACCAGGATGGATCCCACCGTTTCCTCGAATTCTTCTTCAAACCTTAAAAGAAGAACTAGTCGGGATTAATCGCACGTTACAATACTTGCTTAACCTTTCGTCCAGGCTAATGTCGGTACTTCGAGGGAGGTTTTCCAATATTTTTGCAAAGTTCCTTAATTATGTAACCACTTTTCCCTCGAGGCGTAGCCTCGCTAACACCGTTCCAGACACCTACTTAGTTTATAGCATTGATTGTTAAGTGAAATGATCTCCTAAGGGTAATCCTACTCATCAGTAGGATCGGGATCCAACTATCATTGTGTGATGGCCTGGATGGAATCTACTCTAGTCACCACACTCCAGAAGGTATGCTAAATCTGCAAGTTTCCTGTATGTTTGAAACTCCCGATATGGTTTTTGCCTCTAAGACCCAAGTGACCTTGACGAATAATCAACAAATTAAAAGGTCCTAGTCAAGTTCAACCCGTCATTATCCTGATTGCATTAGACCCACCCGCATGATCCTTGACGAATAATAAACAAAATCATGTGACTGTCCTAACCAATCGTATCTATCTATGCAACAGAGAATCATTACTCAGCTACCGTTCACTGTGCCTTGACGAATAATCATCAACCACAACATGAATACTAAGTAGTAATTTTCTGAAACGACGGAGGGCTACGGCTGGGTTTTTGGCAAAAAACCTATTAACGTAATGAACTTGATGTTGGAGATAGTGCCCTCAGAGTCAATTATTGGATCACAGGCATGTGATTGCAATGATTGAGGGAGGACCTATACCGGTAGGACAGTCTTACTCAAGATGATAGTATGCTATCTGGTTTATCTTTATCATCGTGTAATGTTTTAGGTGACCTTACAGGTCACTATTGCGCGTTGATAGAGCCCCTAGGATTCTTGCTTGACTGCCAGCAGTATGAGGGCGATCATATACGTGGGAGCTGATAGTCTATAAGCACATCCTTAAAAGGTCCCTAGTGGTGGGAGTTTCGAGACAGGGCATCGATACTCCAGAGTAGACTAGTGTATACAGTCAAGACCCCGACGAGGGGCGGTGGCCGGTCTCACAAGCCATTGGTGTCAGTTAGTTCACCTAAGATGTATACAGGTGCTCATTGGGTTATGAGTACACCGGACAGGACTCGCCGGGAACATGCTAGTTGGTCTTATACCGGACGTCAGATAGCAGTTCCCTGGTGACATGTGTACAGGTTAGTTCATCGACCTGAGATCGTCATTTGTCTCGTGTGAGTTCCCACTGTACTTTGATTACTACCCTACATGCTCAAAGGAGACGTGCAAACAGGTTTTAGTTGGGTACAGTCCCGAGCCATATGGAGGCAGTGAGCGGATCTGCAGGGGTTCGTCTCTCCCGGTATTGGGGGTGAGGTCGTGCTGTGTCTAGGAGAGCCATTACACGAAGTCCTTGGCCAAGACAGAAGATTTACTGGTAGGTATTCCAGTAGTATCTCAGGGTGTTCTGGGCTACACTCCGACATGACTTGTATCGCTTTTGAGGGTCTGACTTTTACCAACCCCGTAGGCCCGCCATGCGATGCTCATAGACGAACGGACCGGACTGTACGGATATTGTCACTGACAGGCTCAGTAGGGTGTCAGGATGAGTTCACTCATCGACGTCCCTTTTGGTCAATACCTGGTAGCCCGTTACGTATGGATAATACCTCTGACGTGCTAGTGGTTAAATCCACAGCCAAAGTATTGACGAGTCTTTAGAGTCCCCCACAGACCGTTTTCTCAAGTTTCGGGCGAAACGCTGTAGAGGCCGTATGGAGATATGGCAGGGTTCGATCGGGTACGTGTGGTATTGCACGGATCATGATCGGATGGATAATACTAGCGGGCTTTGGTTTAAGCCGGATCCTAGTATTGTACTGTGTAGATTTTGTCTCATTGCATTTGTATTCGGTCGGAATACAAATGCGGGTATGTATATACAGTCGCGGGGTTTTCCTGTAATTTATTACGGGATCGTTTTTCTGAAGTTGTCAGTTTGCTTTCCGTTTCGGCCATTTTCCTTTGTATCTTTCCTTGACTGAAAATTGGTGGAGGAGAGCTTATTTGCAATTGTGCAAATTAGCATTGTGGAGGGTGGTCTTTGTATATTGTTGTATCATGATGGTTTCCTGATGGTTCCACCATCCCTTGACTTTCTTTAGTCCATGATTGCATGACTTTTGGAGTAATCATGCTTGATGATGATGGAGGGTTATGATGATAGATGTGAGACTTGCTTTTTCCCTTACACTCAACCTTGGATTATTTTTTTGGCTCACCCCCTTGGTATTATTCCCCTCTCCCTCCATTTTTTTGGCCGGCCATTCTCTTTAGGGGCTGTCCATTATTTTGTGTGAGGGTTTTTGATCTTGTTAGCTCACACAAAAATGATATAGTTCATCTAAAAAGCCTATTACTCATTCCTCCATCAAAAGGGCAACTTCTAGTAACCCCAAGAGACAAACCATCCTACACTTCATCTACAGTATTCTTGGGCACGTCGGCTCGCCAACTTCGTGCCCGAGTTGCCTCGGTCCAGAGGTGGGAGCCCGTAAAAGAACCCGGCGATGTGGTGCCCTTCAGACGAGGAGATGAAGACCGGAGATTCCGCGGGGAGATCGGGACGACGACGAGAAGACCGAAGGACACGGATCGCTCGGTATATCTCTCTACCCCTTCTCTAGTTTGCTAGGACTATGTTAATGGCCCGATCTAGGACTTTTGTGTAGGGTTACTAGGCACACTCAAGAGGTTCCACAAGGCATCAACCATGCCAAATTCAAATTTTCCGGTGCCGAGAAACCCTAAACTAGATCGATTACTAGAGGTAAGGCGAAAAAGAGAAGCAAGAAAACTACTTTGCTAACAAGTGAATGGAAATACAACCTTTGTAGATCCGGTCCTCCACTTCTTTAGCTCCGTGATGACGTCCCTTCGCTGCAATCACCGGGATCCCGGACTCTTGCGATGGTTTCGTCGGAGAAATGAGCGGGCTAGGTCGTTGACTTCGATGCCCAAGATGATCTACGTCGAGGCAACTCTAACTCAAGCTCCATCTTCACTTGGTCATGAAACTTGTGAAGATAACACACTCTAGTACATGGCAAGTGGTAGAGGATGAAGAAATAGGAAGTGGGTTCACTTTGGATTTGGATTTCTCACTTGGATTCATCACTTGGAATTTTCTAGCAATGGTTTTCTTCTCTTCATGAAGAAGATGAAGAAGAAGAAAGAAAATAATGAAAATGAATAATCAATAATAGAAAATCAAGTGATGCTTATCATTTAGCAACCATGGGTGAGTGTAACTCATGTAGAGAATAAACTAAGGTTTAGTTAAATGGTTAGGTTAAGCATAAAACAAAATGGTTGAAGCTTCATGAATCTTCAAGAATAAAACAAAGAAAGCCACCACCATTTTGTTTCTTGCCAAAAATAAATAAAGAAAATAAATAAATAAGGCAAATGAAATCCTAACCATTAACTAAACATGGTGTATAGCATACACACACCCAAGTTTGCATGTATCATCAAACATGATACAATCAAGTGCACAAAAATATATCACATATACTACTTGTGCACATCAAGTGAGAAAATCAATCTTAAATGAACAAATACTAGTTAATGTAAAGTAATATATCAAATATATAATTATACATTAAATCATTAAATCAACACTTGATTTAATGATCCAGTCATACTGCATATAACCGACTAATATCAATAGTAACAACTTATCGAATCAACACTTGATCCGATAACCCGGCAATATCGCATACAACCGATTAATGTCATAAATTGAAAGAATAGAATACAGTATCACATACTGGTATTATTCTCGGTCCCGCAAATATCTCATATGCGCTCCTATTTCGTTTCGCTTGAGCCAGGAAACCCCTGTATATTACTCTGAAGACTCGTCAATACGCCGGCAGTAGGTGATGATCATATCAAACACCCACAAGCCGCAAGCGGTCTGCTAAACGTAACAGCCACCCGGGTATTGAGCGATCAGAAGATCAACGAGCAAGCCCGCTCACACTCCTGTGAATCCAACCAGTAACACTACCGTACAGTCCGGTCTGTTCGTCTGATATGTCGCATATCTCGTCTAGGGGTGGTAAACGTCAGACCCCAATTACTCGATAAGTCATGTCGATATGAGGCTCATAACGGGTCGAGAAACTACTGGTAACACTTACCAGTAAATCCCTAAAGCAGCCTTGGCCAAGGACTTCCTGTTATAGCCAATCGAGCACAGCGCAACATCAACTCCCTATACCGGGAGAGACGAAACCCCTCTTATCGCTCATTGCCTCCATGTGATTCGGGACTGTACCCAAAAACCACCGTTTTGCACGCCCTCTTGGACGTGGTATGATGGAAATCAAAGCACAATGGGAATCACATAAGACTCTATGACGATCTCGGGTCTACAGACTAACCTGTACCAGTGTCACCAGAGAACTGCCATCTGACGTAAGGTATAATACCATCTGGGAGTTCTCGGCGAGTCCGTCCAGTGTACCCAGTCTCCACTGAGCACCCGTATATCATCTCTGATGTCAAACACCAATGGATATGGGATCATCCATCGCCCATCTATATGGGTCGAGAAGCTACACGCTAGTCTACTCTGGTATATCGATGCCCCGTCTCGATACACCCACGACTAGGGACTTTCTAAGGATGTACTTATGGACTACCATGTCCCCACTAGTATGATCCGCATCATAGTCCAGGTAGTCAAGTACACATCCTAAGGGCTTTACCAACATGTAACAGAGAGACAATCAGTGTACACGTTAAAGTAAGAGTAACCAGATAGCATACTATCATATCGAGCAAGAAAGTCATCCCTATATATGTCCAAGCATCCACTACAATATACATCCTATGTATAGTAATGGCCTCTAGGGCATACATATAACTAACATTTTGTGCGCGGTGGTGCCGGTTTTAAAGTTTAAAGAAAAGTTTCGTTTCCGCATTCCGGCTTCGGATTGACGGCCGGGGCGCCGCCGTGCACTTACATGGTATCAGAGCCACGCCATTAACCTAGTCTAGCTTGATCTAACATGTTTACAAGTTCGATCGATCGGATTTTCCAAAAACCGCGTTTTTCATGCATTAGTTTTCTGTCGAATTTTTTTTGGCTCGAAAATTTTTTCAGTACATTGAAGAAATACGTGCAGGAAATTCTAAGCATTCTGGAAAAATTCGATGCACTGATTCCTCAATAGGACCGCGGAACCACGGCCAAACCCCTGTTGTGGCCGCGGTTCCGCGGCGGGAAAGTGTAATCAATGCATCAGATTTTTACAGTGGGGTTCTGAGTTGAAAATGGGGTTTTTGGAATATTCTTTTTGGGCCCAGATTTTCTTTAAGTGCTACATTAGTGCTTGGGGCCCACTTCGGTAAATTTAGTCGATCGAAACTTTTAAACATGTTAGTTCACAGTATTTAAATTATATCTGCGACCGTGAATGTCATTTGATCGGTAAATCCTATCTAACTGCTATAGCCCTTTTAGACGGATTTGCGAATGTGACATTCACGTTGATGTTCTGTGTTGTGCTGTGATGTTGCGGATTGTCATGGTGGTTAGCCTGGATGCAATGGTAGTACAGTTTGGTTTTATATGTACATTTGATATTGCGGGGCGAGCGTCCGACATGTCGACTGTCGTCACTGCCTGTTTGTATATTATTCTTTTGGGGCATGACCGGGGTGAGGTCGATGTACCCGTTGTATGTATATTTTACTTTCTGTACTAGGATAACCCCAAAGTGGGGTTCACGGATAGCCGGGTTCTAGAGGGCAACGGTCCAGCATCTCATGGCATTGAGACGGAGGGGGCTTCACTCTAGAATTGGCGGGCTATTCGCCGCACTCGTAGGGGGTACAGGTTGACCCTGGAGGGGTGCCCAAGTTACCGGATTCCATGAAGTGCTGGGTGGTCCATTCATGTTGCTGAAGGGGGCTGCCTCGGTTCAGGTTTTGGCGGGTAACTTGCCGCGCCCGTAGGGGTCTAGGATTTCATTGCACAGGCTATCCATACGACCAGGGGAACGTCGGGTTTCAGTAGCGGCTCTATGAAACCCGGGGATCCCAGATATCTGTATTGTTCTGTGATGCTTATCACATTTCTGTGATGTTGCATTTTTATCACGCCTTGAGCGAATATTATATATTGATATATATACTAGTAGATGTTGTATATGTTTTGCATCCGCGCTAGTCCAGTCCCCGCTCTGTCGTTGGTTAAGTAACCTAACGGGTAATGACGGGACCCAGTGGCGAATGCGGATGGCATATACGTACATCATTATTTTCGTTCTTTATTGGTGTGATCAATTGATGGGACTGCGTTGATTCGGATCAATGCAAGCTAAACAAACCTATTCTGATGTTGTTGGAACAATTTTTCAAAAAGCTTTTATTGCAAGGACGTTCTCTTTTGTTTTGCATCGTGATATTCGGTTATGAATATCCAGCACCTCAGTCGACGAGGCAAGGGCCGAGATCCCTTCACCGGGAGTGACCCCTTGGACAGAAATTTGCGTCAGGGCAATAACTTCACTATAGTCGTTTACTTTTGCTTTGCATCGTGGTATTCAGTTGGAATATCCTACACCTCATTCTACGGGGAAAGAGCCGAGATCCCTTCATCGGGAGTGACCTCTTTAGCAAAGGTTTTCGTCACTATATTTTTATAAAGCTATCCAGTTCCTTCAACGATATAAAGTTCATTACGTTAAAGGTTTTCGCCAGAAACCATTCGTAGCCCTCTGTCGTTTCATATGGATAGTCAATAGTATTCAAGCTGTGTTTGTTGGCCAAAGTCAAGACACGGTGTTTGGTAGCTATTGGGTATTCATATGCAGCATAGATAGATGCATTGGTTTGGGACAGTCATACTGCCTTGTTGGCCAAAGTCAATGGTAGGTACGGGTGGGTTCAAATCAACCTGGAGAATGACGGGTAGAACTTAACATGTGACTTATGATTTGTTGGCCAAAGTCAAGGTCATAAGAGCATGGGGTAAAAATCACGTCGGGAGTTTCAAAAGAAACTGAAACTTGCCAGATATGCGCATTCCTTCTGGAGTGTGATAACGTGAGCGGATTCCGTCACGTTGTCATGCGATGATAGTTCGATCCCTATTCCCACTGATGAGTTGGTTTACTCCTCGGGTGATCCCGACTAATTCTTCTTTCAGGTTTGGAGTAGAATTTAACGGTACAGTGGGAGGTTTCCAGATTAGATAAAGTGATAACCATTCTGATCTAGGTTAGAGTGCATGCTGAGTGTTTCTTTTCTCTCTCTCTTTGGCAGCGACCATTGACCCGACCCTAGACTATGACTCAGAAACCAAAATTAACCGAACCTTCCTAAACACTGGCTTTTAGATTGTCAGAGTTGCAAACCTCATTGCCACTCCTGCTTTTACCCTTTACTCCAGGACACCCCGTATTACTAAGAACGTCCACTTCCATTGGATAAAACCATCGTATGGTTATATACGAACTCGAAGGAATTTATTGGAGGATGGTTTCCGGTTCTGGAGAAAACGAATATGACTATTCAGTTGTCTTTTCCTTTTACCTTCTCTCAGGTTGCGAGTACTCCTTGGTTTATGAGATAGTACACCTATTACGCAAATTGGATAGTCTGCTTCCAAACCTTAGGCTGGTGCCGAACGGTGGGGAATGAAGAAAACCAATTAGCCTAATGATAGTGTACAGAAGGTATTAAGTAAAGACATATCAAGGGATTAGTAAGAGGGCAAAGTAAATTGCGACTGCTATTCATGACCAAACCAAGTATTTCTTCGCCAATCCTAAAATCACCTTTGTATTTCTCCAGGACACTCCGTATCACTACGAAGATCCACAGTTTATTGGATACTCCATCGTATGGTTATATACGAACTCGAAAGGAACTTGTTCCAGTTCGGGGATAAATTCTGGTTCAGGAGAAATAGAAATAAGGTTTATTCAGGTGTCTTCTATCTTCACCTTCTCTCGCGTTGCGAGTGCTCCTAGGATTAGGGCAGTACACCCATTACGCTTATTGGATGGTCTTCTTCCAAACCATAGGCTGGTGCCGAACGGTAGGGAAGGAAGAAAACCATTTAGCCTAAGAGGGCAGAAGGTAATGACTAATGACATATGAAGGGATTTGGAGAGATGGCAAAGAAATATACGGTTAAAGTTGTGAATCTGGATAATGGTAGAGGCATTACTAGGAATACCCAGATACCCCTACGAAACATTTCAATGTTTCAGTTTCACTGTGTACTATTAAAAGAAAACTGATTTCCCGATTAGTCCTTGCTCCAGGGTATGTATTTACCAGGTATGATTCTCACATCTGTATGGTTTTACAGATGATGAGTGGGAGTAAGTTATTGGGAATTAGGTGATCATCCTCATTATATCGGAATTCGTTGTAATTGGTGATATTTGAGGAAATCGCCTGGGTTGTTTGCCGGACGGGAAATATTTGGTTTTGAATATCCGCTGTTATGCACCAATTTCAAATTGATATATCTATACGTCTATTTTTATAGAGTGAGATATAACTTTTTGAAATTATGTCTATGACATTTACCTATATCAGTTGATGGTTAGGTAAGGAGCATTAAACGGCGGTGTAATTCTTCTTAACCATAAGTACAGTTTTCAACCTACGACATACAGAGCTTGAGTTATTAGACTCAGGGGACTTATACAGAGTATTGTATGTTGTCCAGTGTCCTTTAGGACAGAGGGGATGGTCCTCATACTATATTCGGTTTACTTATGACTTCTCTAGTTCTTAGACAGGTGTTTCGTAGAAACACAAAGGTCTAAGTTTTGAGAAGTTATAGGTATATGAATAAAGTACAGAACCAGGTGTTGCAAGTATCGGTATTCTTCAAGGAGATCGAAGATGTAGATACTTGTGTATGGTATTCAGTTGATAGTAATGATTTTGAGAAACTTGTTTCTCTTTCAGGTCACTCATAATTGGAAGCATTCCTAAGTTGAGTAACGCTGATAGGCCTCCTTCCATTTAGTTGACATGCACTGGAGACAGCTGCATGATTTGAATCTGGTTCAATTAAATCAGTGCCTCTGGTTCTATATTGGATATAGAACAGTTCATATCTTAACGATGTTAAGGTACGGGGAGTTGTCCGGCTTATGCTTAAAACCAGACTCTGGATAACTCAAGGCACATTTCTGTAATGGATGTTTGTGGGTTGACCCAGGCTATGACGAGGGTTGACTTTCTACCATCTAGAAGATCAATAGTGATATTGTTCTTGACTCGCCGCAGTTTTAACAAAAATGGATTTTTTCATAAAACAGTAGTGGGAGTACGGTAGAACTGGAAGTGATTCCAGAACCGCAGACGATTACTGAAAATTTGATAAGAACCTAAAGATTCAATTTGGTTTGACATTCCATTGGCCACTCCGCAGATACGGTGGGTAACCTCAGGCACCCGAGAGGTACTCCGGTAGCCTCAAGGACAGTGACAGGGAGGTTCTTGTTTACCCAGACTTGCCATTGTTGTTGTTCCAGACTGTGAGACCCGGTAGGAGGATGAGTATAGTGTCGTTCTAAACTAGCTTTAGAAGTGTATGTCTATATGACTCTGCCAGAGGGTTGTCATGATCAGTGGGAGCAGCGGAAGTATAGTGGACAGATGGCTTATGTCTATTTATAGACTAAAGCAGATATAGCGGAGATAGATCATCTATTTCTGATGTGAAAGTTATAGGTTTGAATTCATCGGAATAGGGGATGGATCTGTTAAGAAGGTAGTAGGGTGTGATGTCCTGGTATTTGGATGACATACACAAAGTAGGAAGTGAAGTTCCTATACTACGATCGGTTATACTTTGGTTGTCACACAGTGGTTTCTCCAAAAATGACTTGGATATTATATCAGACATTCTGGTTACTGGATCTATGGTTTTAGATCTAGATTTGGGTAGTTTCCCAATCTGGGTACTTAGACAACATTCTAAAGGTATTTAGAATGGACGACTCCTGGCATGGTGGTGTACCTGCAGGTGATGGAGTCACCCTCTCTAAAGGTGTCTTACAGACTAAAGGGGAGAGGGATGTGCATGATTGGCAGATCACTTGCTTAGGCAATTGAGTCGATCATGAGTACCACACCAGATGTTGTTTTTGCAGTAGATGCAATAAGTTGATATTGATCCAATCCTGGAGAAACGGTCGGAAGCAGTTTTAGAACATAAGTGGATGTTCTAGGGATATGATAACAACAGCCTCATTCGGGAGACAGTTATCATTCCAGGCTTCCAAGGTGACCTGGATAACAGATTGGTTGTCAGAGTTATAGTTTTCCTTCTGACGAGGGGCAGTATTTTGGACAAGTGGTCCAAGGGGATACTGAGGGAGGCATGACGCGGGATACTGATTAAGTTCAGTTGACGATACAGTCTAAGAAGTTTGGATTTTGAGTTCATTTATGAGCTAGGTCCCATCAGACATCCAGACACATTCTAAGACAGGTATTGCTCATTTTGGGAGATGGCATTCTCCGCGAACTTGAGATATAGAGAGACATAGAAAGAAACATCAATGCGGATCCACTCACTGAGGCTATTCCTCGAATGCAATAGTTTCGTAAACGGGTTTTGTGAGACTGATTAGTAGAGGAGTTGGGTGTTCGGTATCACATGGGCTGTGAGTATGCGACATCGCAATAATTAGCCTTGAGTGCAAGTGGGAGATTGTTGGAGATAGTGCCCTCAGAGTCAATTATTGGATCACAGGCACGTGATTGCAATGATTGAGGGAGGACCTATACCGGTAGGACAGTCTTACTCAAGATGATAGTATGCTATCTGGTTTATCTTTATCATCGTGTAATGCTTTAGGTGACCTTGTGTCACGACCCAAAGTTTGGCCCATGACAGGCACTTAACCACGTAACGTCTACAGGCGTAACGCGACTAAGTAAGCCGAAAACCCAGAAATCAAACCAGTAAAAGTATAGAGTGATTTAAGCAATTAATAGAACTAATTACTAAGATAACAAATATACGACGCCGTAGCGAAGAAAATGAGCAACAAGTAGGAAACATCACAGATAGAACAAACTGCATAAGTAAAGTCGGCTCACAACGAGCTCAACGCCGGAATACAAAATAATATACATCGTCCTCACAACTAGTCTCTAAGTCAATACATAAGTGGTAGATGGAGAGTACTAGATACAACAATGTACATAACTGAAAGATAACCAGATACCGCACAAAACCCACCTATCAGCAAAAGAGCTAGTACACCAACTGTAGGGGTATCTGTGTCAAAAGATGCAAGAATACAGCCTGTCGCGACTACTCCGAAGGGCAACCTGCAAACACTGTGGCACAACGGGGGTGAGTTGCCAACTCGTGAATAGAAGATAACATATAAAGGTAATCGCGAGTATGCACGTGCTACGATACTCTAATCTAAATCAACAGATAACGTCTATATGATGAACCGGATGCTCAAACATGCAACAAGTGCGATCTAATAACATCTCCATGTGATGAGCAAGAAATGTGATGATCAGGTATAGCAATGTAATCTAACAACCCTATATAGAATGAACAGGGTATGCAATGATCAGGTATAGCAATACAATCTAACAACCCTATATAGAATGAACAGGGTATGCAATGATCAGATATAGCCATACAATCTAACAACCCTATATAGAATGAACATAGTAAGCAGTGATCAGGTATAGCAATACAATCTAACAACCCTATATAGAATGAACAGGGTATGCAATGATCAAGTATAGCAATGCAATCTAACAACCCTATATAGAATGAACATAGTATGCAGTGATCAGGTATAGCAATACAATCTAACAACCCTATATAGAATGAACAGGGTATGCAATGATCAGGTATAGCAATGCAATCTAACAACCCTATATAGAATGAACATAGTATGCAGTGATCAGGTATAGCAATACAATCTAACAACCCTATATAGAATGAACAGGGTATGCAATGATCAGGTATAGCAATACAATCTAACAACCCTATATAGAATGAACATAGTATGCAGTGATCAGGTATAGCAATACAATCTAACAGCCCTATATAGAATGAACAGGGTATGCAATGATCAGGTATAGCAATGCAATCTAAGAACCCTATATAGAATGAACATCGTATGCAGTGATCAGGTATAGCAATACAATCTAACAACCCTATATAGAATGAACAGGGTATGCAATGATCAGGTATAGCAATGCAATCTAACAACCCTATATAGAATGAACATAGTATGCAGTGATCAGGTATAGCAATACAATCTAACAACCCTATATAGAATGAACAGGGTATGCAATGATTAGGTATAGCAATGCAATCTAACAACCCTATATAGAATGAACATAGTATGCAATGATCAGGTATAGCAATGTCTACCATATCAGGTACAACAGATACAGGATGAGATTTCGATTACTACATATTGAGCATGGGATATATAACGTCTACACGGAATGTCATCGTGGAAAGTATAATCGGTACTCATCAATGTACCCAAATCCCAATACTACTCAGGCGTCGTCATCCTCCTCGGTCCTCCAATCCTGTAAATCTCATATAACCGTGAGTGCCCAACATCGGCACCCAAAATATCAAGAAATACTCGTGTCAAGCATCGACAAGCAAATCCTCCTGTTTAGGGCATCCGTCAGTCCGGATCAGCCCACGGGCTCTGTCTGTGGTATCGGCCCTCGGCCCCGGCAGTACGAGTCGTCCCGTATCCATCCATACACTCTGGTCGGTATCCTCCGGATAACCGCCAGGTCCAACCAATCATCGGTATGTAGTAGTCCCTCTGCCAGGCTCACCGTCTACTACACAGCGAAACCGTTCTCGCCCCGGGGTACCATACCGGGTCCACCATGTACCCGTAATCGGTCTCATCCAACTCCTCGATTCGGGTTAACATATATCACTCTAGTACCGAGAAAACACATGGTGGACGCACCTAAATATCATATCAAGGAAAACAGGGTTTTTAAATAATTAACTATACTCTTTGAAATATCCACGGTTTCCCAAATCCAGAAATTTACATGGAAACAACATATCTCAATGCGTAATCTAAGCAAGTATGAAGATATCAATATATGTGTGCACTGGTATGAATGTACAGTGTGCATGTGCGCAGGTATGAAGATATCAATATATGTGTGCACTGGTATGAATATACAGCGTGCATGTGCGCAGTACCAGTAGGGGTATGTGATACATATGTGCCTAAATATGGATATAACATATGCTGTTATGCGGCAAATCATGACAACATCAATAGGGTAGAATCAGTATGGTATATGATTTATAGCAATCCTATAATGTGAGTGTCATGGCAATCACTAACGGTGTGAGTGTAGCATATCAATCGTGCTCGTGCGACTTGAACCGTTAGTGACAGTGCAGTGTCCTAGGTTATCATTTCTATATGCAACAATAAGGTATGCTACTACAGTTCATATGAACATCTACAACCTAATATCCTGACTCGCCCTGACGCTTAACGTCATACGGGCGATTTCCCCGTAGATGTTAAATCTACTCACCTGGTCGTGCGCTACTCGTAGCCGACCACCTGCTTCCCTTTCTTAGCTTCGTCCGACGTACCCGCCTGCGAACCTGGAATTATACAAGAATCCATATATAAGCAACTATCTCTCAAAACGCGATATCGAAGTCAAACGATACACTCGCGTCGCGAACTAAACGTGCGTATGTACGATACGCTAACGTGTGCACGCGTCTAAAACTAACCCCGATACGCCGCGATACGCTGAATCATGGAACCCTCTCGCGTATCGCGCGAACCAAACGTACTAAAAATACGATATAACGTCTCAGATTCTACCCAGGCTAACAACTTACAAAACTATACATATCACTGGCCTAGAAATCACCACAGACTCCTACCCATCCAAACATCACCCAAAAATTCCCCTATCTGGCCGCAAATTGCGGCCAGAACGAATAAATTGGCGGCCTCGCTTTGGGGTGGGGGTCCCGGGCTCTGGTGGTATGGTTAGGGTATATCTAGTGTGCTCCAGTTTCCTCAATTTCAACCTAAACTACCCGGGCCTATAGCAGATCACAGACATCCAAAAAGTTCACTTAAAACACTAAATTTGCACAATTGTAATCCTATGGTATTTTGGCGTAATCTGGGGTCTAACTAGGTTTACATGGTCTTAATAACACCTAATTAGGCTAGGTTAACCAATATTAACAGCACTAAACCACAAGTCCAAACAAATCACCATTTCAAGCACAAAATCTCACTTTTTACACAAACCGAAGCTAAACTACGCATGCGTTAAACAAACAAGAAGTTGGGCTCGGATTCTATACCTTGCAAGACCCTAGGTGTTCGTAGAAAGGAGGTGGAGAAGATGGGAGTGCTGCTGCAGCTGCTGGGGGCTGCTGTTGGTGTTGCTGCTGCTGCCACTGCCTGCTGCTGCTGTTGCTGATACTTGCTGCTGCTGCTGCTGATGCTGCCTCTGCAGCTGCTGTCTCTCTCTCTCTCAGCTGAAAGTGTGTGTGTGTGTGAGAGAGTTGGGAGATTGAGAATGAGGAGAGAAATGAGAGCCCAAGTCAAACACCCCCCTCTCTCTCTCCCTCTCTCTTCATTTAATGAGCATGGCTCAAGCCATGCCCATACCCCCCTCTCTCATGCACCAAGTCAACAAAAAAAAGAAAAGAAATTCAAATAATAAAACACACAAATAATAAACCCCAATTAAATCCTAAAGCACTTAATTCAAATAGGTTAACCCACCATGGTTGTTACTCATGGTTTTAACCCCAATCTAAACCCTAGTTACATGCACAAGTGTGTGTGTGCCTAGAAAAATCCTAATAAAATATTCATTAATTAGAATAAAATATCAGAAACCTAATTTGGTAAACTTTTTACCAAAAACTATCTATTAAAATAAAATTAACCCCTAAACACGACCTAAGGTGTTACAATCTTCCCCCCTTAAAGAAAATTCGTCCCCGAATTTTGAAATACAAAGCTAAGCATACCTTCAGAGGGATGAGGGAAACTTCTTCCGCATCTCGCCCTCGGCCTCCCAAGTGATCTCTTTACCGTTTTAGATGCACCAAAACACTCTCACTGAAGGCAAGACCTTCTATCAAAGTTTCTTCACCTGCCGGTCCAAAATTACAACTGGCTATTTTGGTGAATGAAGGATCGCGCTTGTACTAAAAGGTCTAGCGCTGAATCCAATGAGAAAGGTCATGAAGGTAATTGCAAAGTATCGACATAGGGAATACGGGGTGAATACTCAAAAATCTGGGTGGAAGTGCCCAACTTAAGGCAACGAACCAACTCGCCTTAGGGATCCTAAAAAGACCTACTAACCTGGAAAGCTTCCCAAAACTCAACATGTCATTTATCGGAAATTTCCGTGGGAATACATGATCTGCCATTGCGAGCTCGAATCTGCGACCCTCTTGGTCAGCATCTGATCTCTATCCGCAATAGACCGTTCTCATCCTGACCCAAAACAACCGGGTCATTTCCGAAATTCTAAACTAGCTGAGGTCCAATAATCCTATAACACGGAGTTTGGAAAAACAGATTGGTGATCGACATGACCTAACTTCTAATCTTAAAGGTTACCAATTGGAGTGTCTCCTGATAACTGCTATCAAAGGAGAACCTTATCGATGGCAAACGACAATCCCCAACTGCCGACAACAATTTCTACATACGCACAACTTAATAATAACAACTGAGCAAACTGAGTATCACCGGATGACAACATCCGAAAGGAGTCACATCTTAACTAAACCTGGGTGGACACCATAACGAATTTCGGGAAGATCTGCTCTCGTTCCCTCTTCGGAACGGTTAAAGGTTGCAACTCTCCAGCCGGTCTCGGTTGCCCAACTCAACACACAACAAGACAGACACCTTGAAACGAACCCCAAGACTTCTTTTTCTATCCCTGTCCACCCGTAACTACCTTACAAGTCACGTTAACAGTTGGTAGGGCTTGAATGAGTAGAGAGAGTTGACTGATGTGCCTGCCCTAGGATTCCTCGTCTCTTCCCTATAATATTAGGTACACAAGTGTCTCTCTAGCCTAGCACACCCTTGCCATAAGGCAAGGATTCCAAAATCATTACCCAGCCGAATAGGCTCCAATATCTCTGACGAACGAGCGTCGGCGGGCAGTGTCTCGCGAAAGCGATTTGAGAAAAGTGGTCGGGCGCGGTCATGAGCAAGTTGCCTCCTCAGAAGAGACAAACTTATGCTGTACTCAACGATCGCACAAGAACTGAGAATCTGCGGAGGACTATCACAACAATCGAATTCCACCGCAGGAAGATGTACCTTTAACTCTGGTGGTCCGTGAAAATCTGACACGACTCTCAACAAGTGATGTCTTTAATTTCCAACGCAAAACCATCGTGGCCATCTCCAGATCATGAGTGGGATATCCTTCTCGTACTTCCTCCCAATGTAAAGAAGCAAAAGCGATAACTCCATTGTGTTACCTCGGTACACATTCGAGACCTACTCATGAAACATCACAGTTAAACCACAAAGTCGCCCGAACCAAAGGCAAAGAAGGAGCTGAGGCAGTTGTTAACCGAGTCTTCAACTGCGGAAAATCCGCACACAAGCCTCAGTCCAGAAAAAGAAACCTCCAATCTGGTCAATTTAGTCAACGGGGCAGCATTACACTAGCAATCCTGCATGAGACGGCGGTAACACCCGCTAAGCCAAAATATGCGGACCTCCGTCCCGCTCACTAATTTGGGCCTAAGCTGTACGGCCACGATCTTCCTCGAAACCATACCAATTCGTCTCTGTAACTACAAAACTTAGGAGTCAACACAACAAGCTTGAAGGGAACACTCCGAGAATCTAGTAAACCGCTGGGGCTCTCCCAGTATCAATAAAACAGATCCTCGAGTGCTACCCTAACCCTCAAGACACGCCGTCATCGTTTGTACAGACAGACTTCTTGGGTGCTAAGATCCATTACCAAACGGAATTTGAGAAAAAGACTAGGATGTCGTAAATAACACAACAATAACTAGTCGAGGAACGGCCTGAAGAGAACCAGTTTATCACACCCATGAATGCTGCTAGAGCATTGGTGAGTCCAGTGACACACCCCAAAACACATAAAGCCCGTAGCACGCATAAGGCAGTCTTCGGAATGTCATCACTTCGGTCCCGCAACAATGATGGCCAGAGCCCTAACCAACTTAGACAAAGTCTCGCACTCTGGTGCTGATCGAAGAAATCGTCAATGTGAGGTACAGGATACTTATCCGCACCGTAAGCCGATTCAAGTGACGATCCATCAATACACAACCTCAATCTGTCGTTTTCCTCCTGGACGAACAGAAATAGGAGCCTCCTAAATGCGAAACACTCAGACACACAGACTCCCTCAACAACAACTCTGCAGCAGATCCATAGCTCCTTAAGCTTCGCCGGCTCATCTTGGAACGACGTCGGGAAAATTCTCGCACGAACGAAAACCGGTCCAACAACTCAACTATGGCTACAGCATCACGAAACACGCCAGGAATCCATGACATCTCCTCAGAGCCGACTAGCAAATAAGGCTGAATTCAAGCTGTAAGAGGTGGCACCACTATCCACCTGCACAATCAAGATCTGCCTTGCCCGGGAAATCAAAACCTATCTGTTTCCTCACGGTAGACCACAACGCCTAGCACGTAGCTAACCAGTCCGTGCCCAGGAGATTGCCAAATCCAACATCTTTAGGAAGTTCAAGATGACAGACGAATCTCTATCTCCTATCCGATGGGCATAAGACCGAAGCACGTGTTGCACAACAAAAGGATTGCTGACGGAAGTTAACACAACAAATGGCTAATCTACCCAGCACGACTCTCGTCCTAACTTGGCACGAAGTGTGTAAACATACGAGTGCAACAAAAGAACATACTGAAAGAGTACCTGTAGGCTCCGCATTGGACGCCCGCGCATCCCGATGAGTCGAAGCGAGAACGTGTGCCTGTCCTTCATCTGCGACCGAACGAACTCCTCCTCTACTAGCCTGACCCCTCTGTGCAAACCCTCCGTGTCCATGACGTCTCAGAACACGACCCTGACGTGCTGTGAAGGAACACTGCCTGATGAGGTGTTGAAGGCTTCCACATCGTAAACACCTACGCACTGAATGCTGTCCTGCCTGTGGATGGAAGCCAAACGACTGTCCTCGTCCTAAGCCTCTGCTCTGGGCTGGTACACCAGTACGATTCCACAACTGTTCCGGAACTCTCACGGTCTCTGGAAGACGTGTCTCATAAACGGGGGCTGCCTCCACCGGTGCTAAGTAGGGGACGGAATACTGCATGATGATCGCAAGGAACAACTGGGTAACAGGGGTGGCGACCATCTGTCGCTGCGCTCGAACGACCTCTACCAATGAGCTCATCGTCTGGCGCAAGCTCTGCATCTTTGCCACTAGTCTAGCGATCTGATCTGTCGTAGGAGAAACAATCTGTCCTAGTACAACATGGGTACTACTCGGATCAGTCCTCGTCTCAGATAAATCAACTCGAACCTCGGCTCTCCCGGCCTCTCTCTGCACCCTCGTAGTCCTTGGCGGCATAATGGCTGGAAAGAAGGTAGGATTCGATGAGGAAACGAAAATCGAATCACAAGGATATATACGATCATAAAGGAAATTCAATCAATAAGTCCTAAGGTCGCTCAGGCGGAGTACCGTGTCGTGAGTATGCCGCGGAACATACGCACGCTACGCCACTCTGCTGCAGCTACCTACTCCATCATACCAGGGTCATCCTGCACTCCGAAGGTAAAACCTACGCTTTGATACCAACTTTGTCACGACCCAAAGTTTGGCCCGTGACCGGCACTTAACCACGTAACGTCTACAGGCGTAACGCGACTAAGTAAGCCGAAAACCCAGAAATCAAACCAATAAAAGTATAGAGTGATTTAAGCAATTAATAGAACCAATTACTAAGATAACAAATATACGACGCCGTAGCGAAGAAAATGAGCAACAAGTAGGAAACATCACAGATAGAACAAACTGCATAAGTAAAGTCGGCTCACAACGAGCTCGACGCCAGAATACAAAATAATATACATCGTCCTCACAACTAGTCTCTAAGTCAATACATAAGTGGTAGATGGAGAGTACTAGATACAACAATGTACATAACTGAAAGATAACCAGATACCGCATAAAACCAACCAATCAGCAAAAGAGCTAGTACACGAACTGTAGGGGTATCTGTGTCAAAAGATGCAAGAATACAGCCTGCCGAGAGTACTCCGAAGGGCAACCTGCAAACACTGTGACACAACGGGGGTGAGTTGCCAACTCGTGAATAGATGATAACATATAAAGGTAATCGCGAGTATGCACGTGCTACGATACTCTAATCTAAATCAACAGATAACGTCTATATGATGAACCGGATGCTCAAACATGCAACAAGTGAGATCTAATAACATCTCCATGTGATGAGCAAGAAATGTGATGATCAGGTATAGCAATGTAATCTAACAACCCTATATAGAATGAACAGGGTATGCAATGATCAGGTATAGCAATACAATCTAACAACCCTATATAGAATGAACAGGGTATGCAATGATCAGGTATAGCAATAATGAACATAGTATGCAGTGATCAGGTATAGCAATACAATCTAACAACCCTATATAGAATGAACAGGGTATGCATTGATCAGGTATAGCAATGCAATCTAACAACCCTATATAGAATGAACATAGTATGCAGTGATCAGGTATAGCAATACAATCTAACAACCCTATATAGAATGAATAGGGTATCCAATGATCAGGTATAGCAATGCAATCTAACAACCCTATATAGAATGAACATAGCATGCAGTGATCAGGTATAGCAATACAATCTAACAACCCTAAATAGAATGAACAGGGTATGCAATGATCAGGTATAGCAATACAATCTAACAACCCTATATAGAATGAACATAGTATGCAGTGATTAGGTATAGCAATACAATCTAACAACCCTATATAGAATGAACAGGTATGCAATGATCAGGTATAGCAATGCAATCTAACAACCCTATATAGAATGAACATAGTATGCAGTGATCAGGTATAGCAATACAATCTAACAACCCTATATAGAATGAACAGGGTATGCAATGATCAGGTATAGCAATGCAATCTAACAACCCTTTATAGAATGAACATAGTATGCAGTGATCAGGTATAGCAATACAATCTAACAACCCTATATAGAATGAACAGGGTATGCAATGATCAGGTATAGCAATGCAATCTAACAACCCTATATATAATGAACATAGTATGCAATGATCAGGTATAGCAATGTGTACCATATCAGGTACAACAAATACAGGATGAGATATCGATTACTACATAATGAGCATGGGATATATAACGTCTACACGGAATGTCATCATGGAAAGTATAATCGGTACTCATCAATGTACCCAAATCCCAATACTACTCAGGCGTCGTCATCCTCCTCGGTCCTCCAATCCTGTAAATCTCATATAACCGTGAGTGCCCAACATCGGCACCCAAAATATCAAGAAATACTCGTGCCAAGCATCGACACGCAAATCCTCCTGTTTAGGGCATCCGTCAGTCCGGATCAGCCTACGGGCTCTGTCTGCGGTATCGGCCCTCGGCCCCGGCAGTACGAGTCGTCCCGTCTCCATCCATAGACTCTGGTCGATATCCTCCAGATAACCGCCAAGTCCAACCAATCACCGGTAGGTAGTAGTCCCTCTGCCAGGCTCACCGTCTACTACACAGCGAAACCGTTCTCGCCCCGGGGTACCATACCGGGTCCACCATGTACCCGTAATCGGCCTCATCCAACTCCTCGATTCGGGTTAACATATATCACTCTAGTACCGAGAAAACACATGGTGGACGCACCTAAATATCATATCAAGGAAAACCGGGTTTTTAAATAATTAACTATACTCTTTGAAATATCCACGGTTTCCCAAATCCAGAAATTTACATGGAAACAACATATCTCATTGCGTAATCTAAGCAAGTATGAAGATATCAATATATGTGTGCACTGGTATGAATATACAGTGTGCATGTGCGCAGGTATGAAGATATCAATATATGTGTGCACTGGTATGAATGTACAGTGTGCATGTGCGCAGGTATGAAGATATCAATATATGTGTGCACTGGTATAAATATACAGCGTGCATGTGCGCAGGTATGAAGATATCAATATATGTGTGCACTGGTATGAATATATAGTGTGCATGTGCGCAGGTATGAAGATATCAATATATGTGTGCACTGGTATGAATGTACAGTGTGCATGTGCGCAGGTATGAAGATATCAATATATGTGTGCACTGGTATGAATATACAGCGTGCATGTGCGCAGTACCAGTAGGGGTATGTGATACATATGTGCCTAAATATGGATATAACATATGCTGTTATGCGGCAAATCATGACAACATCAATATGGTAGAATCAGTATGGTATATGATTTATAGCAATCCTATAATGTGAGTGTCATGGCAATCACTAACGGTGTGAGTGTAGCATATCAATCGTGCTCGTGCGACTTGAACCGTTAGTGACAGTGCAGTGTCCTAGGCTATCATTTCTATATGCAACAATAAGGTATGCTACTACAGTTCATATGAACATCTACAACCTAATATCCTGACTCGCCCTGACGCTTAACGCCATACGGGCGATTTCCCCGTAGATGTTAAATCTACTCACCTGGTCGTGCGCTACTCGTAGCCGACCACCTGCTTCCCTTTCTTAGCTTCGTCCGACGTACCCGCCTGCGAACCTGGAATTACACAAGAATCCATATATAAGCAACTATCTCGCAAAACGCGATATCGAAGTCAAACGATACACTCGCGTCGCGAACTAAACGTGCGTGTGTACGATACGTTAACGTGTGCACGCGTCTAAAACTAACCCCGATACGCCGCGATACGCGGAATCATGGAATCCTCTCGCGTATCGCGCGTATCGCGCGAACCAAACGTACTAAAAATACGATATAACGTCCCAGATTCTACCCAGGCTAACAGCTTACAAAACTATACATATCTCTGGCCTAGAAATCACCACAGACTCCTACCCATCCAAACATCACCCAAAAATTCCCCTATCTGGCCGCAAATTGCGGCCAGAACAAATAAATTGGCGGCCTCGCTTTGGGGTGGGGGTCCCGAGCTCTGGTGGTGTGGTTAGGGTATATCTAGTGTGCTCCAGTTTCCTCAATTTCAACCTGAACTACCCGGGCCTATAGCAGATCACAGACATCCAAAAAGTTCACTTAAAACACTAAATTTGCACAATTGAAATCCTATGGTATTTTGGCGTAATCTGGGGTCTAACTGGGTTTACATGGTCTTAATAACACCTAATTAGGCTAGGTTAACCAATATTAACAGCACTAAACCACAAGTCCACACAAATCACCATTTCAAGCATAAAATCTCACTTTTTACACAAACCAAAGCTAAACTACACATGCGTTAAACAAACAAGAAGTTGGGCTCGGATTCTATACCTTGCAAGACCCTAGGTGTTCGTAGAAAGGAGGTGGAGAAGATGGGAGTGCTGCTGCAGCTGCTGGGGGCTGCTGTTGGTGTTGCTGCTGCTGCCACTGCCTGCTGCTGCTGTTGCTGATACTTGCTGCTGCTGCTGCTGATGCTGCCTATGCAGCTGCTGTCTCTCTCTCTCTCAGCTGAAAGTGTGTGTGTGTGTGAGAGAGTTGGGAGATTGAGAATGAGGAGAGAAATGAGAGCCCAAGTCAAAGACCCCCCTCTCTCTCTCCCTCTCTCTTCATTTAATGAGCATGGCTCAAGCCATGCTCATACCCACCTCTCTCATGCACCAAGTCAACAAAAAAAAGAAAAGAAATTCAAATAATAAAACACACAAATAATAAACCCCAATTAAATCCTAAAGCACTTAATACAAATAGGTTAACCCACCATGGTTGTTACTCAGGGTTTTAACCCCAATCTAAACCCTAGTTACATGCACAAGTATGTGTGTGCCTAGAAAAATCCTAATAAAATATTCATTAATTAGAATAAAATATTAGAAACCTAATTTGGTAAACTTTTTACCAAAAACTATCTATTAAAATAAAAATAACCCCTAAACACGACCTAAGGTGTTACACCTTGCAGGTCACTATTGCGCGTTGATAGAGCCCCTAGGATTCTTGCTTGACTGCCAGCAGTATGAGGGCGATCATATACGTGGGAGCTGATAGTCTATAAGCACATCCTTAAAAGGTCCTTAGTCGTGGGAGTTTCGAGACAGGGCATCGATACTCCATAGTAGACTAGTATATACAGTCGAGACCCCGACGAGGGACGGTGGCCGGTCTCACAAGCCATTGGTGTCAGTTGGTTCACCTAAGATCTATACAGGTGCTCATTGGGTTATGAGTACACCGGACAGGACTCACCGGGAACATGCTAATTGGTCTTATACCGAACGTCAGATAGCAGTTCCCTGGTGACATTTGTACAGGTTAGTTCATCGACCTGAGATCGTCATTTGTCTCGTGTGAGTTCCCACTGTACTTTGATTACTACCCTACCACGCTCAAAGGAGACGTGCAAATAGGTTTTAGTTGGGTACAGTCCCGAGCCACATGGAAGCAGTGAGCGGATCTGCAGGGGTTTGTCTCTCCCGGTATTGGGGGTGAGGTCGCACTGTGTCTAGAAGAGCCATTATACGAAGTCCTTGGCCAAGGCCGGAGATTTACTGGTAGGTATTCCAGTAGTATCTCAGGGTGTTCTAGGCTACACTCCGACACGACTTGTACCGCTTTTGGGGGTCTGACTTTTACCAACCCCTAGGCCCGCCATGCGATGCTCATAGACGAACGGACCGGACTGTACGAATATTGTCACTGACAGGCTCAGTAGGGTGTCAGGATGAGTTCGCTCATCGACGTCCCTTTTGGTCAATACCTGGTAGCCCGTTACGTATGGATAATACCTCTGACGTGCTAGTGGTTAAATCCACAACCAAAGTATTGACGAGTCTTTAGAGCCCCCCACAGACCGTTTTCTCAAGTTTCGGGCGAAACGCTGTAGAGGTCGTATGGAGATATGGCAGGGTTTGATCGGGTACGTGCGGTATTGCACGGATCATGATCGGACGGATAATACTAGCGGGCTTTGGTTTAAGCCGGATCCTAGTATTGTATTGTGTAGATTTTGTCTCATTGCATTTGTATTCGGTCGGAATACAAATGCGGGTATGTATATACAGTCGCGGGGTTTTCCTGTAATTTATTACGGGATCGTTTTTCTGAAGTTGCCAGTTTGCTTTCCGTTTCGGCCATTTTCCTTTGTATCTTTCCTTGGCTGAAAATTGGTGGAGGAGAGCTTATTTGCAATTGTGCAAATTAGCATTGTGGAGGGTGGTCTTTGTATATTGTTGCATCATGATGGTTTCATGATAGTTCCACCATCCCTTGACTTTCTTTAGTCCATGATTGCTTGAATTTTGGAGTAATCATGCTTGATGATGATGGAGGGTTATGATGATGGATGTGAGACTTGCTTTTTCCCTTACACTCAACCTTGGATTATTTTTTTGGCTCACCCCCTTGGTATTATTCCCCTCTCCCTCCATTTTTTTAGCCGGCCATTCTCTTTAGGGGCTGTCCATTATTTTGTGTGAGGGTTTTTGATCTTGTTGGTGTTAGTGTTTATGCCCTAGAAGGCCATTACTGTATCATACTAGCTTGTATATTACTTAATGGAAGCTTGGGATATTCACATGTATATAACAGTCTTGCTAAACATGGTAGTATGCTACTTGGTTTTTCTATCTTAATATGTAAGTGTACGTATTGATAGAGCTCTTAGGATCTTGCTTGTCTACCAGCGTTGTGATGGCAGTCACACTAGTGGGGCTGGGTAGTCTACAAGCACATCCTCATTCAGGTCCTTGGTCGTTGGATTATCGAGACAGAGCATCGATACTCCGGAGTAGACTAGTGTGTACGCTTCTCATCCCAGTTGGGGAGATGGTCTGTCCCACAGCCTTCAGTACGTCGTACTGGAGATAGTATGCAGGTGCTCGTTAGGTTACGGGTACACCGGACAGGACTCACAGGGAACTGTTGGTTGGTTTGATACCAGTCGTCAGTGAACAGTTCCCAGGTGACATGAGTACAGCGTAGTCCGCAGACTTGACACTGCTACTTCGCCTCGAGTGTGTCCCACTGTTCTTAGATTGCTACCCTACCACGGCTCAAAGGAGTCGTGCAAACAGGTAGCAGTTGGGTGCAGTCCCGAGCACTTGGAGGCAGTGGCGGTTAGACAGGATTCGTCCCTCCCGGTATTGGGAGTAGATATCGTGCTGTGTCAGAGAGCCATTACGCAAAGTCCCTGGCCAGGGCAAGCGAGATTTGCTGGTAGGTTCCAGTAGTTTCTCAGGGTGTAATGGGCTTCCCTCCGACACGACTTATACCGCTATTAGGGGACTGACGCTTGCCGCCCCCCTAGGCCCGATATACGATAGTCTTGGACGAGCAGACCGGACTGTATGGAGATTGTCACATCAGACTCAGTAGGAGTTCGGATGGGTTTACTCATCGGCCTTCTTATCGACAACTACCTGGGGACCGTTACGTACAGCTAGTGCCGCTTGCGGTCTGTGGTTAAACCCACTGCCAGCGTAGTAGTCGAGTCTCTAGAGTCCCATACAGAGAGTTTCCTACTCCAGGCGAAACGATATAGAGGTCGCATGGTTTTGCGACAAAGGGTTCGGACGCATACGTGCGTTTACGCACGTACGGCTTTCGGACAGTTTTTACCAGTCGGCTTTGGTTTAAGCCAGTTACTGGTATCCGGTTATTGGATTTATACAGTCTAAAGTTTTTCCGTATTTTTACGGATCGGAGGGGCGTTCTCGTAATTGTTCGAGAAGCTTCTAGAAGATGTGACTAAGGAGGTTAAGGTGACATAAGCTTTGGATAAGATTAGTGAGTCATGAGGGTGATTCATCATGGTCATTAATGCATCATAAATGCTTAATGACTCATGTTAATGAATCACCTCTTTTCATTTATGAAGCATGCTTATTCATTTCTATTATTGATTTATTCTATAATAAGAATGCTTCATAATATATTATGATACACTCTCTCTCATCTCATTATCTCATCTCACATTCTCTCTCCTCAAGCTCTCATCTTCAAGAAGACTAATCCTTAATTCTCATGTGTTGAGATCAAAGGTTTAGTTAGACTTAAGCATCCATTACCTTCACTCTATATCATCCTTTCATCTTTGATTAGCAATCAAAGTTGATTAGTTACCTCAAGTTAGAGGTGTAGCTTGGTGTTTTGCTCTCGGGTGGATCGTCTACTACCTAAAGAAGGTCGAGGAGAACAAAGGAGGACACAAAGACGAAGGACTAGTTTCGATAGGTATAATCCCTAATCACAAGTGATAAGTAAATCTTTGTGTACGGTTATTTATAGTTTAGCTTCGATTTAAGCGGTTAGTCGATGTTCGTTCCTTAAACTTGATTGTTTTTGTAATTTCCGCCTCCCCACAATTACTGGGGTGTACTACATCGACTTACAGTGGTATCAGAGCCTCGCTAAACACTAAATAACTTAATCGCAAATTTGTACGAATTTCGAACGGAAAAACGAAGCCGGAAAACCCTAAAAAATGCAAGTTTCTGTCGAATTTAAAACGATGTCAGAAAATTTTTCAGGTGAGCTCAGAGTGCTTGACATGACACCAGAAGAACACCCAAGAAAAACAGTCGTCTGAATCGCCCAACTCGCCGCGGAACCGCGGCCTCAGCCTACTGAGTCGCCGCGCTTCCGCCGCCGAGTTGGCGAGTCAGGAGGCGATTTTTCTTCTGTTGCTTCTCTGTGAAATTTGGGGTTTTCTGGAATATTTAATATTTGCTCAGGTTACTGTTTAACAGAGCAGATTTTGGAGCAATATTGATGTTGTTTAGTCGATCGAAATTGTACAGTATTTGCATATTGGATTATATCTGTGATTGTTTATGTGTTCGTAAACCTCCCCCAACTGCTAGTATGTCGGTTGGCAGGGGGTTGCACATTTCTGAAATGGTTATATCTGTTTGTGCATATAAACTGTATTGGACTGTTGTGGTGTATAGCCGGGGTTAGCAATGGGTTATTGTTTAATTCATTTGTTGAAGATGTAATTTGTTGTAATATTATTTTCGCGGGGCACTTC
Organism: Agapanthus africanus; assembly: GCA_030015575.1. Classification (NCBI taxonomy): domain Eukaryota; kingdom Viridiplantae; phylum Streptophyta; class Magnoliopsida; order Asparagales; family Amaryllidaceae; genus Agapanthus; species Agapanthus africanus. Next base: position 49,784,972 of record JASDDO010000006.1, on the reverse strand, counting down.
CAGGTTGCGGTTGTAGCCACCGTTGTATTATTTCATTTTACTGTTTTTGCTCCTAGGACTAGCCCAAGGTGGGGTACACAAACTGCCGGGTGGGTAGTTTGCCGTACCCGTAGGGGTCGAGGGTGGGGTAACGGCTATTCATCACAACTGTGTAATCTGTCTTTTCTTGCAGGCTCAAAAGAAATACAGATTGCTTGCAAATCCAATATTGTTTATCTGTGTTCTGGAATGTATATCATTGCGTCAGACGAATGTAAAATATCTATATTTATGATAGCTATTTAGACGTCACTTATGTTTTACACCCGCGCTAGCCCAGCCCCCGCTCTGTCGTTAGTTAAGTAACCTAACGAGTGATGACGGGACCCCGTGGCGAATGCGGATGGCATAAGAGGACGTTGTATTTTCGTTGTTTTCTGCAATGATAAGCTAATGATGGGACGCATTATCTATAATGCAAAGTAAATAAACCAAGTTTAAATCGTTGGAACAATTTAAAAGAAACCACTCGGTTATTTTTAAAACAGATATTTTTAAATGCGGAGATTTAACCACTCCTTTTAAAAGCTATCAGGTTCCTTCGGTTATATCAAGTTCACTACGTTCACGGTTTCGCCAAAACCAGTCGTAGCCCTCCGTCATTTCTTATGAATGGTCAGTAGTATTCAAGCTATGTTTGTTTGGCCCTTAGTCAAGACATAGTGATTGGTAGCTACTGGGGTATTCATTTGTTGCATAGATAGATGAGTTGGTTTGGGACAGTCGTATTACTTTGTTGGCCCTTAGTCAAGAGTATACGGATGGGTTCAAATCAACAGGATAATGATGGGCAGAACTTGACATGTGACTTATGATTTGTTGGCCCTTAGTCAAGATCATAAGAGCATGGGGCAAAAATCTATATCGGGAATTTCTAAAGAAACTGAAATTTGCAAAGAGATGCATACCATTTTGAGTTTGATGAATGTTGGTAGCATTCCTACAACATTATCAGACGATGATATTTGGATCCCGATCCTACTGTGAGTATTTGATACTTATCAGGATATTCGTCACTTAACGATCAATGCTATAAACCTAGTAGGTGTCCAGAAAAGTGTCAGCGGGGTTACGCCCCCAGAGAAAAGAGGTTATTTAATTAAGGAACTTCGCGAAAGCGTTGGAAAACCTCCCTCGAAGTACCGACACCAGCCTGGCTGAACGGTTAAGCAAGTATTGTACGGTGAGAATAGTCTTGGCTAATTCTTCTTTTATGGTTTGAGGAAGGATTCGAGAAACAGTGGGAGCCATCCAGTTTAGATAAACTAAAAACCACTCTAAACTTGCAAGAGCATCATGCTAAAGAGTTTTCTTCTCTCTCTCCTATTTGCAGCGACCCTGAAAATGACTGGACTTAAGTTACTTTTAGAGAAAAATATACTGACAGGGCCAAACTATAAAGATTGGCTGCGGAATGTCAAAATGGCTTTGACCTATGACAAACTGGGGTACGTCCTCACCGCTACGGCACCTGCTGTCCCTGGTCCCAAATCCAGCAATGCGGATAAGGAAATCCGCAAAACCTGGGATTTAGATTGCGCGAGAGCCAAGTGCATCGTGCTTGCCTCGATGAACAATGAACATCAGAGGAGGCACGAGGATATGTCCCTAGATGGCATATTTCTCCATACAAAGGAACTTTATGGAGAGCAATCTCGTATAGCAAGATACGAGACCTCTAAGAACTTGTTTCGAGCGAGGTTGGCTGCCGGGTCATCGGTAGGTGAACATGTCCTACAGATGATCAGCTATATTGAAGAGCTCGCAGACCTTGGGACGACTTTGGATAATGAGCTCTATACAGACCTTATTCTCCAGTCCCTTCCTCACACCTACGCCCAGTTTATCCTGAACTTCAACCTTCAAAGAAAAGAAGTTGAATTTCCGGAACTCCTGAACATGTTAAGGAGTGCAGAGGGCACCTTGAAGACATCAAGGGAAACACCCGCTATGTTTGTTGGCGGTTCATCTTCTTCCGGGTCCAAGGCTAGGGCCAAAGGAAGGAAGAAGAAGGCCGCACCCAGACCTAGAGGAGGTGTTAGTAAGGTGGGAGGGAAGGGAAAGAAAAAGAAAGCAGTACCGATAGTTGGTCAGGATGAGTGCTTCCATTGTCACAGGAAAGGGCACTGGAAGAAGGATTGCAAGGCGTGGAACGCCAAGAACCAGGAACCGAAGCAAGCTGTGGCTTCGACTTCAGGTGTGTTTGTAATTGAGAATTGTCTGTCGATCAACTCTACTTCCTGGGTATTGGATACCGGATCAGGATCTCATATTTGCAATTCATTGCAGGCACTGAGAAACCGTAGAGTGCTGAAGGAAGGTGATATGATCCTCAGGGTTGCTAACGGAGCTAGCGTAGGAGCTGCGTCCGTCGGGGATTATCACCTAGGATTGACGAGTGGACACATTTTGGTTTTACATAACTGTTATTTTGTACCCAGCTTAACGTGTAATATCATATCAGTTTCCTTGTTATCAAATAAAGGTTATGATTTCACGTTTGTAAGAGATGTTGTCAACATCCACCTTAATCATGGTTTGATTGGGTCTGGTACTCTAAATAACGGAATATATGTTTTAAACCAACTCCAAATTTTCAATGTCCAGAACACACTAAAAAGAAAGTCTCCAGATTTGAATAAAGCTTTCTTATGGCATTGTAGACTGGGTCACATCAATGAAAGAAGGTTGACTAAGTTACATAGAGAAGGATATTTGGACTCGTTCGAATATCAATCTTATGACACTTGTCAATCTTTTCTCAAAGGAAAGATGACAAAGACTCCATTTACTGGACAAGGAGTAAGAGCGAGCGAGCTCTTAGGACTCATACACAGTGATGTATGTGGTCCAATGTCTACACATGCGAGAGGTGGTTATTCCTACTTCATTACTTTTACAGATGATTTCTCTAGGTATGGATATGTTTTCTTAATGAAGCATAAATCAGAGGCCTTTGAGAAATTCCTGGAATTCAAGAGTGAAGCGGAAAACCAAACAGGCAAAAGTATTAAGACACTAAGATCTGATCGAGGTGGAGAATACTTAAGTGCCGAGTTCCTAGGTTACCTAAAAGAGAAAGGAATTCTCTCTCAGCTTACTCCTCCATACACTCCACAGCACAACGGTGTATCGGAGAGACGGAATCGAACCCTATTGGATATGGTACGATCCATGATGAGTAATGCTGAGTTACCGCGATCTTTCTGGGGTTATGCGCTAGAATCAGCGGCAAATCTTTTGAACCAGGTTCCAACCAAGACTGTGCCTACCACACCATATCAGATGTGGAGTGGGAAGAAACCCTGTCTAAAACATTTTAGGACATGGGGGTGTCCAGCTTTTGTAAAAAAGCAGCATGTGGACAAGCTCGAGGTACGTTCAGTACAGTGTAAGCTTGTGGGATATCCAAAGAACTCCAAGGGATATTATTTCTATTACGCAGAGGAACAAAAGGTCTTTGTTTCTCGTCATGCCCACTTCTTAGAAACTGAATTTTTAGAAAATCAGAAGAGTGGGAGCGAAATAGAACTGGAAGAAATTCCAGAACCACAAGCTGCTACTGAAAGTTTGGTAGAACCAGAGGTTCAAGAAGAACAGAACATTCCCGCACCCCTCCGCAGGAGTAGTAGGCCGTCTCATCCGCCTGAGAGATACTACGGTTTTCTCATAGACGGGGATAGAGAGGATTGCATCATAGATGATGATGAACCTACTGACTTCCAGCAGGCCATCCAGAGCGGCGACTCGGTACGATGGCTAGATGCAATGCGGACCGAGATGGAGTCCATGTACACCAACAAAGTATGGACTTTGGACTTTGCTCCAGATGGGGTAAAACCCATAGGATGCAAATGGATCTTCAAGAAAAAGATTGGTGTAGATGGACAGGTGGAAACCTATAAGGCTAGACTTGTTGCAAAGGGTTTTCGTCAGAGACCTGGTTTGGACTATGACGAAACTTTTTCTCCAGTGGCTATTGTCAAATCCATTCGGGTCCTTCTTGCTATTGCTGCCTTCCATGATTATGAAATCTGGCAGATGGACGTAAAGACGGCTTTTCTGAATGGAAATTTAGAAGAGAGCGTCTATATGGATCAGCCAGAGGGTTTCAATCAGAGTGGTAGCAGCGGGAAAGTATGCAAGCTGCTTAAGTCTATTTATGGACTAAAGCAGGCATCGCGGAGTTGGAACATCTGTTTTGATGAGACAGTCAAAGAATATGACTTTATCAAAAATCCAGATGAACCGTGCATATATAGTAAAGTTGTGGCCAGAAGTGTCGTATTCCTCGTCTTGTACGTGGATGACATTCTATTGATAGGAAATGACATTCCTATGCTACAATCTGTCAAAGGATTCTTGTCACACAGGTTCTCCATGAAAGACCTGGGTGATGCCTCTTACATTCTGGGGATCCGGATCTATCGTGATAGATCCAAGAGGATGTTGGGACTTTCGCAGTCCAGGTATATCGACACTGTACTGAAAAGATTCAGTATGGAAGATTCTAAGCGCGGTAATCTACCGGCTTGTCACGGAATCACCCTCTCCAAAGAGATGTCTCCCAAGACTGATTTGGAAAGGGAACGCATGTCTATTATACCCTGCGGTAGGCTCTATAATGTATGCGATGTTGTGTACCAGACCAGATGTAGCTTACGCACTGAGCGTGGTAAGCCGGTATCAGTCAGACCCAGGGGAAAACCACTGGAGAGCAGTAAAGAACATTCTCAAGTACCTGAGGAGGACTAAGGAGATGTTCTTGGTTTACGGCGGAAAAGACCTCAGGTTGGAGGCCTTTGCTGATTCCGGCTTCCAGAGTGATAAGGACGATTCCAAGTCCATGTCGGGTTATGTCTTTACCCTCAATGGAGGGGCGGTGTGCTGGAAGAGCTCCAAGCAGGACACCGTTGCTGACTCAACGATGGAAGCGGAGTATATAGCTGCCTGCGATGCCGCAAAAGAAGCAGTCTGGATGAAGAAGTTCCTAACAGAACTTCAGGTTGTTCCTACCATAGTTGATCCAATACCTCTGTATTGCGACAACAACGGAGCTATAGCTTTAGCAAAGGAACCAAGGTCCCATCAGAAGTCCAGACACATCTTGAGGCGGTATCACCTGATCAGGGAGATCATTGATCGTCAGGAGATCGAGGTTCGGAGAGTTGCTTCAGAAGAGAACATTGCTGATCCATTCACAAAGGCCCTTCCTCAGATTCAGTTCGAGCGGCTACTCGAGATCATCGGCCTTCGATACGCCGTACCTGGCCCTAGTGCAAGTGGGAGATTGTTAGTGTTTATGCCCTAGAAGGCCATTACTGTATCATACTAGCTTGTATATTACTTAATGGAAGCTTGGGATATTCACATGTATATAACAGTCTTGCTAAACATGGTAGTATGCTACTTGGTTTTTCTATCTTAATATGTAAGTGTACGTATTGATAGAGCTCTTAGGATCTTGCTTGTCTACCAGCGTTGTGATGGCAGTCACACTAGTGGGGCTGGGTAGTCTACAAGCACATCCTCATTCAGGTCCTTGGTCGTTGGATTATCGAGACAGAGCATCGATACTCCGGAGTAGACTAGTGTGTACGCTTCTCATCCCAGTTGGGGAGATGGTCTGTCCCACAGCCGTCAGTACGTCGTACTGGAGATAGTATGCAGGTGCTCGTTAGGTTACGGGTACACCGGACAGGACTCACAGGGAACTGTTGGTTGGTTTGATACCAGTCGTCAGTGAACAGTTCCCAGGTGACATGAGTACAGCGTAGTCCGCAGACTTGACACTGCTACTTCGCCTCGAGTGTGTCCCACTGTTCTTAGATTGCTACCCTACCACGGCTCAAAGGAGTCGTGCAAACAGGTAGCAGTTGGGTGCAGTCCCGAGCACTTGGAGGCAGTGGCGGTTAGACAGGATTCGTCCCTCCCGGTATTGGGAGTAGATATCGTGCTGTGTCAGAGAGCCATTACGCAAAGTCCCTGGCCAGGGCAAGCGAGATTTGCTGGTAGGTTCCAGTAGTTTCTCAGGGTGTAATGGGCTTCCCTCCGACACGACTTATACCGCTATTAGGGGACTGACGCTTGCCGCCCCCCTAGGCCCGATATACGATAGTCTTGGACGAACGGACCGGACTGTATGGAGATTGTCACATCAGACTCAGTAGGAGTTCGGATGGATTTACTCATCGGCCTTCTTATCGACAACTACCTGGGGACCGTTACGTACAGCTAGTGCCGCTTGCGGTCTGTGGTTAAACCCACTGCCAGCGTAGTAGTCGAGTCTCTAGAGTCCCATACAGAGAGTTTCCTACTCCAGGCGAAACGATATAGAGGTCGCATGGTTTTGCGACAAAGGGTTCGGACGCATACGTGCGTTTACGCACGTACGGCTTTCGGACAGTTTTTACCAGTCGGCTTTGGTTTAAGCCAGTTACTGGTATCCGGTTATTGGATTTATACAGTCTAAAGTTTTTCCGTATTTTTACGGATCGGAGGGGCGTTCTCGTAATTGTTCGAGAAGCTTCTAGAAGATGTGACTAAGGAGGTTAAGGTGACATAAGCTTTGGATAAGATTAGTGAGTCATGAGGGTGATTCATCATGGTCATTAATGCATCATAAATGCTTAATGACTCATGTTAATGAATCACCTCTTTTCATTTATGAAGCATGCTTATTCATTTCTATTATTGATTTATTCTATAATAAGAATGCTTCATAATATATTATGATACACTCTCTCTCATCTCATTATCTCATCTCACATTCTCTCTCCTCAAGCTCTCATCTTCAAGAAGACTAATCCTTAATCCTCATGTGTTGAGATCAAAGGTTTAGTTAGACTTAAGCATCCATTACCTTCACTCTATATCATCCTTTCATCTTTGATTAGCAATCAAAGTTGATTAGTTACCTCAAGTTAGAGGTGTAGCTTGGTGTTTTGCTCTCGGGTGGATCGTCTACTACCTAAAGAAGGTCGAGGAGAACAAAGGAGGACACAAAGACGAAGGACTAGTTTCGATAGGTATAATCCCTAATCACAAGTGATAAGTAAATCTTTGTGTACGGTTATTTATAGTTTAGCTTCGATTTAAGCGGTTAGTCGATGTTCGTTCCTTAAACTTGATTGTTTTTGTAATTTCCGCCTCCCCACAATTACTGGGGTGTACTACATCGACTTACAGTTGGCTCACACAAAAATGATATAGTTCATCTAAAAAGCCTATTACTCATTCCTCCTTCAAAAGGGCAACTTCTAGTAACCCCAAGAGACAAACCATCCTACACTTCATCTACAGTATTCTTGGGCACGTCGGCTCGCCAACTTCATGCCCGAGTTGCCTCGGTCCAGAGGTGGGAGCCCGTAAAAGAACCCGGCGATGTGGTGCCCTTCCGACGAGGAGATGAAGACCGGAGATTCCGCGGGGAGATCGGGACGACGACGAGAAGACCGAAGGACACGGATCGCTCGGTATATCTCTCTACCCTTTTTCTAGTTTGCTAGGACTATGTTAATGGCCCGATCCGGGACTTTTGTGCGCGGTGGTGCCAGTTTTAAAGTTAAAAGAAAAGTTTCGTTTCCGCAATCCGGCGTCGGATTGACGGCCGGGGCGCCGCCGTGCACTTACACTTGATATCGTTGAAGGAACCTGATAGCTTTGAAAAGGGGTGGTTTAAGCTCCGCCTTTTGAAAATTTTTGGTTTTGAAGAAAAACCGAGTAATCTATAGCATAAACTTTTGCTCAAGAGGTCATTCCCTACGAAGGGATCTCGGCTCTTGCCTCGTGGAATGAGGTGCGGGATATTCACAACCGAATGCCACTATGCAAAGCGAAAGAATATAACTGTAGTTTTTCGAAATTTGTTCCAACAATATATTTTAGGTTTCTTTCCTTGCATTAATCAAAATTAATGTGGTCCCATCAATTAACCTATCACACCAGAAAAGAATGAAAATATGATGTACGTATATAACATCCGCATTCGCTACTGGGCCCCGTCATGTAACACCTTAGAATGTGTTTTGTAGCTAATTATATTTTAATATATAGTTTTTATTAAAAAGTTTACCAATTTGGTTTTTAATATTTTATCCTATTTATTGAGTATTTTATTAGATTTTTCCTAGGCTTGCACACACTTGTGCATGATAACTAGGGTTGTTTTGGGGGTTTAACCATGATTAGTAACATGGTGAACTAACCATTCCCTAATCTAGTTTAATATTGTATTAGGTGCTTTTGGGTTTTTATTTGAATATGGTTGTTTTTAAAAGAAAAATGGATTTAAATTGGGTTTTAAATTTAAAATGATTGTTCTTGTGTTGGCCTTGGGGTGAGAGAGAGAGAGTGAGAATAGGGCATGATGGCTTTGCCATGCTTCATTAAATGAAGAGAGAGAGGGAGAGGGGTTGACCTCTTGTGCCATCATTCTTTACCTCTCCATTTTTTCCCTTCTCACTTCACTCCCACTCACATTCACACTCACACACCCACACATCAGCAGCAGCAGCTAAAACAACAACAGCAGCAGCAGCAGCAGTAGCAGCAGCCTCATTAGCAACAGCCACAGCTAGTAGCAGCAGCTCGAGACAACACCAACAGCACCAGCTCGAGCAGGAAGCAGCAATAGCAGAGGCACCAGCAACAGCTCGCAGCAGCAGCACCATCAGCAACATTAGCATCAGCAGCATCAACATCAGCAGCTTCAGCAGCTCACAGCAACAGCATCAGCAGCAGCTGCAGAAGCAAGCAACAGCAGCAGCAACTGTAGCAGCAGCAGCCCCAGCCACTACAGCAGCTCTTCTCCACTTCTTCTCCTGCTTTCTAGGGTTCTCTAGGGTATAATCTCTTAACCCAATCCCCTAGTTGCTAAGCTTGTGTGTTGTTTTGCTTCGATTAGTGTTAATTAGCTAGTTTAGTGCTAATTATGGTGATTTGTGTGGAATGTTGTTTAAGTGGTGATTATGTTAGTTAACCCTACCATTTAAGTGTTGTTAGGGTCACTTTAACTGAGTTTAACCCTGGATTACACTAAAATACCATAGGGTTTGTGTTTTGTGCAAAATTGGCGTTTTAATGCGATATATTAGCATTTTTGTAATCTGCTTTTGACCCGGATCCTTCAGAACAAAATTGAGAAAACGGGGGCATGCTCACTAGGTCTAGATACCATAACCAGAGCACGAGCCCTAAATTCAACACCATGGCCGCAGATTTAATGCTTTTGGCCGCAATTTGCGGCCATGTAGGGGTCTGGGGTCTTAGGGTTTTGGGTAGGGTACTCTGCTGTGTATTGTAGTGTTTTGGCATGTCTAGTTTTGTAATATTTGGCCTGTAGGAAAATCTGGGGCAATATATCGTTATTGTTGTTCGTTTTGTTTGCGCGATACGCGCGATACGTGAGAGGGTTCTGTGATCCAGCGTATCGCGGCGTGTCGCGATGGTTTTAGACGCGTACGCACACGTTTTAGCGTATCGTGCACACGCGCGTTTAGTTCGCGACGCGAGTTTCTCATTTTGGTTCGATATCGCGTTTTGCGGAATATTTGGCTTATATTTGATTTCCATGTCTTATTTGCAGGGTTGCAGGCAGGGACTAAGGGCACGGCTACAGGGGGGAGCAGATGGTAGGATTCACCTAGCGTGGAGCGTAGGTGAGTAGATTTAACATCTATAGGGGAATCGCCTGCATGGCGTTATGCGTCTGGGCTAGGATTCTTATACTTGTCGCATATTCTACGTCATTGTTAGAATTGCGCCTTTACCTATTTACTTAGATATAGTTGTACTGTGACTAGTAGCTGTAGGGCACTGCACACATTATTGACGGTTCATGTTGCACGAGCACGGATTGTATGCTACACACACACCGTCAATAATTGCCATGTCACACACTAATCATTATAGATACTTTATTGCTTATCATACATGACATCTAGCTTATCGGTATACCTATAGTGTATCTTACCCTTAGTGATAGGTATATCTACACCTTGCGATACAGCTACAGGTATACCTTGCACATATTTTACTTATACCCAGGGGGGTATATGACATCTTTTACTTATAGGTAGACACCTATACTTAGCTGTACCTTATTGATTTCGCATACATCTGGTTTCAGCTACATATTTTCATTTATATGCTCGCATTTCAGATATATCGCATATATGTATTCCTGGATTTGCGCATTCTTATTTTGATTTCACATGATGATTTCTGGATTTGGGAACCGCGGGAGTTCATGAAATTATGCATACATTGAAAACCCCGGTTTCCTTGATATGATATTTGCGCAGCCACCATGAGATTTATCGGTTCTGATTATATACTCCATACGAGGTGTGGTTGCCGTATGAGGGTACATGGTGGGGCCCGGTATGGTTCCCCTCGGCAAGAAGATCGATGGAGGTTGCCGATTGAGCCTGGAGGCGGGCGAGTACCTACCGGTGACAGTACCCATGACTCGGCGGGGGATCACGGAGACACCGTTGGGAGTCATGTACGTATGCATACGTCGAAAGGCGAGGGTTAGAGCTAGGCACTCGTGCTTTCGGGATAGCGTATGATACGTGATCAGGATTTCTGTGTCGATGCTTGGCACATGGTTTTCATGATATTTCTTTAACACCTTTGTATATATAACAGGGGATTTACCCGTTGTTATATATACCCTTACACCAATATTAGTGGAATGGGACGCTAATATATGTGTATTGCCCCCATCATATTTATTTCTGTATATATATACCTTTAGGATGTTAGATTCTTACTTGAGATTTGACTTGGGATATTAGGTGATTCATTGAGATTGGATACTGGACATACCTATGTGATTACTGATTTGTACATTCGGGATATAGGAGATTACTCGATATTGTACATTGAGGAGATGAGAGACTTATATGATGTGAGAGCCCAATGTGGGGGCTGATTTGAGGAATTGGGATTTGAGTGTCTTGATGGATTGTGATCCTACCACGATGTCAGGTTTCCTTGGGAACGACATATTTCACTCCATACCTCACACCTATTCACTTATGCAGGGTTTCATATATTGGTAGTACCTGTTAGTGTACCCTTATGATTGCTGCATATCTACTTTCTCATATCCCTATTGCATAGTTATTGCATACTATTATCATGTCATTATTACTGTAATCGCATATCTTAGATTCATGATGTACGTACATTCCTGCGATTACCTGCATATGTTATCTACTATTCACGAGTTGGCAACTCACCCCTGTTGTGCCACAAGTGTTTCAGGTTGTTCCCCAGAGTAGTCGAGGCAGGCTATCCCGCTATTCAGTATCCATCTATCATATTTTGCTACAGATATCGCATCGGCTCACAGTTTACTGTTTTGCTTAGGTGGGTTAGATGATTATCTGTATTTCATATTGTACATTCGTTGTATCTTGTACTCTCCGTCTACTATTATGTTGTTGACTTAGAGACTTGGTGAGGACGTTATTGTATATTAATTGTGGATTTGTTGTCTTTTATATACAGCTTTCTCTCCATTGTCTTTATTTCTTCGCTACGGCGTCGTATATTTGTGTTGTATTCATCTTGACTAGTTTTTACAAAAAGGGGGTGTTGCCAAAATTTTAAAGAAAGAAAGTAGGACTTTTAAAGAATTTGGATTGCGATTTCAAATGTTTCAAAAACTTATATTATCTTTTTCCGTATTTTCTTGGTTTAGATTTCTGGGTTTTGGCTTTCTTTTACTGTGTTACGTCTTTAGGCGTTGCGTAGTATTAGGGCCGTCACGGGCCAATTCGGGTTGTGACACGTCATCACCCATTAGGTTACTTAACTAACGACAGAGCGGGGGCTGGACTAGCGCGGGTGCAAAACATATACAACATCTACTAGTATATATATAAGTATATATAAAATGCAGGGATCCATAGGGTGGCAGCAAGGTTTCGGGAGGCATCGCCCATGCCAATTTCAAATTTTTGTCGTACTAAAGAACCCTAACCTAGAATCTTAACTAGAGAATCATACGAAAAAAATATAAACAACTTTACATACAAAGTGAATGAGGAATACAACCTTTGTAGACCAGTCATTCACTTCTAAAGCTCCGTGTAGTAGTCTCTTCGCTCCAAGTAGTGAACACCCGAACTCTAGTAAGGGTTCACATGAAGAAATGAACAAGCTTGCTCGAAGTCTTCGAAGCCGAAGATGATCTACGTCGAGGAGACTCAAGTTCATGGTACTTCTTCACTAATGGTAGATTAGTAAAGCAAACACCCTAAACTAAATGGCTAATATAGTAGAGGATGATGAAGTAGGAATTTTGCTCACTTTAGATTTATTTTTCTCATAATATTTCTTCACCATTTCAAAAGCTAGAAATCTTTCTCATGAGGAAGAAGAAGATGAAGTGGAGATGAGAATGAAAGTCATTAGGTTAGAAATGCAACCATGGGTGAGTTTATGTCATACACACACTCATGTAGAGAATAAACCATGGCTAATGTTAATGGTTAGGTTAATAAATATCTTAAGCAAAACAAAATTAGTGGACTAAATCAATGGTTTTACAAGCTTCTACTAAGCTCAACCTTGACAAATTCCACTAATTTTGAATAACATAATAATAAATATGAAAACCTTACATTAACCTAAGCATGGTGTGAGTCTCATACACCCATGTTGCATGTGTAACCAATCATGACACAACAATATATATCACATATATATATTTTGTGTGCAAAAAGAAAACAATACAATTAAAATATATCACATATATATTAAATGTATCATAAGTGAGAAAAAGAAATGCTTAAGTGAGCTAATATTAGTTAATGTACTTTAATATATCAAATATATAATTATACATTAAATTATTAAATCAACACTTAATTTAATAATCCGGCTATATCACATATAACCGACTAATATCAAATGTAACAACTTATCGAATCAACACTTGATTCGATAACCCGGCTATATCACATATAACCGACCGATGTCACATATCCCGAGAATAGAATGCGGTATCACATACGTGCATTAATCTCGGTCTCATAAAAATCACATATGTCCTCCTACTCCATTTCGCATGAACCAGGAAACCTCTGTGTAGGACTCTAAAGACTCGTCAATAAGCCGGCAGTAGGCGGTGAACATATCAGTTACCCGCAAGCCGTCAGTGGTCTGCTAAACGTAACGGCCACCCGGGTATTAAGTGATCAGAAGATCATCAAGCATGCATGCTCATACTTCTGTGAATCCAATCAGTAACACTACCGTACAGTCCGATCTCTTCGTCTGATATGTGGCATAACCAGCCTGGGGGTGGTAAACGTCAGACCCCAATAGCCCGATAAGTCGTGCCGATATAAGGCTCATAACGGGTCGATAAACTATTGATAACACTTACCAGTAAATCTCATAACAGCCCTGGCCAGGGACTTCCTGTTATAGCCAATCGAGCACAACGCAACATCAACCCCCGATACCGGGAGAGACGAAATCGACTCCTATCACTCATTGCCTCCATATGACTCGGAACTCTACCTAAAAACAACCTTTTTTCACGTTCTCTTGAACGTGGTAAGGTGGAAATCAAAGCACAGTGGAAATTACATAAGACTCTATGACGATCTCGGGTCGACAGACTAACCTATACCAGTGTTACCAGAGAACTACTATCTGACGTAAGTTATAATACCATCTAGGAGTTCTCGGCGAGTCCTGTTCAGTGTACCTAGTCTTTATTGAGCACCCGTATACTATCCTTGATGTCAAACACCAATAGATGTGGGATCATCCATCGCCTATCATATAGGTCAAGATACGTATACGCTAGTCTACTCTGGAATATTGATGCCCCGTCTTGATACTCCCATGACTAGAAATATTTAAAGGATGTACTTGCCGACTACCCTTGCCCCACTAGTATGATCTGCATCATAATCCTGGTAGTCAAGTACACATCCTAAGGGCTTTACCAACATGTCACAGAGAGACAATATAAGTGCACATGTTAAGATAAAGAGCAACCAGATAGCATACTATCATGTCAAGCAAGAAAATCCTCCATATATATGTCCCAGCATCCACTATAATATACATCACATATACAACAATGGTCTCTAGGGCATACATACAACTAACAATCTCCCACTTGCACTAAGGCCAGTTATTGTAGTATCCCATACCCAACGTCCCATAAAGTCTCTCATGGGAAAGGCCTCGGTGAGTGGATCCGCTGTGTTATCCTTCACGTCAACTCTCCTGACCTCGATCCCCTGGAGATCAACCATCTCCCTGATCAGGTGACACTGTCTCAGAATATGTCTGGATCGCTGATAGGACCTAGGTTCCAAGGCCAAAGCCACAACTCCATTGTCACACAATGGTAGGAACCATGTTCATCTCATGAACAAGAAATACCCTGACAACCTCTTTGGTAGCATCGTTGGTAGCGATGTATTCAGCCTTTATCGTCTAGATTGCCACGGTATATAGCTTGGAACTCTTCCAACATACCGTCTCTCCACTTAGGGTAAAGACAAAGCCTGAGACTGAATATCAGTTGACCTTATCACTCTGAAAGCTTGAACTAAGAACATTCTTTTAGTGCTTCTCAAGTACTTAAGAACGTCCTTCATAGCTATTCAATGATTCTCCCAAGATCCGATTGATTCCTGATCACTACACCTAGTGAGTTAGCTACATCTGGTCTGGTACATAACATCGCATACATGATAGAGACTTGTAACGGTCTAGAAATCGTTTTGTGCTTGTTTCTGTTTTCGGGTGAAATTCATCGGTATTTTCAGTTTTATACCGATTGTGATCAAACGGCCATATCGATTTACCAGCACCTAGTTTTGAGAAAATAAAGCTAGTGCGCACACTTTGAGAGTATATGGGACGTTTTGGTGCAATTTGAATTTTTCCCAATTTTAATGTTATTTTAATCCGGCTTGCACATTCTCGGAATTTTCTCTTTTCATCTCTTCTTAAAATTTCCTAAGTTAAACTTAACCACAAGTATTATGTTGTGTGGCCTAGGTTTAAAGGAGGGAATTATAAAAGAAAAGAATAGAAAAGAAGAGAGAAGAAGGTGCATGTATGTGGACTTTGTGTGTGTGTGTTGACTTTGCATTTATTGTGAGGAAATTACATGGAAATTCCTCTCTCTCTCCCTCCACACACTTGGCCGAGCTCCTCTCTCTCCCTACTGCCTTGTGCAATTCTTTTGCTCATTTCTTCATAATTCTTTCACAATTCAATCACAAATCCATATCTTTTCACAAAAATCACATCTTTGTGCATGTTTTCTCAATTTCTTCACTTGGAGTGCTCTTGAGCTTGGATCCTTGTTGTTCTTTGGCTAGGTAAATTCCTTACTGTTATTTTAAGTGTTTTTAGTGTAACCTAGCTTTTTAATTTCAGTTTGGATTGTTAAATTAGGGTTTGATACGAAATATCGTATTTTGGTGTCGGTTTGTGGTTTTTAGAACCTGCTTTGATCCGGGATGTTTACTGTTAAATTAAACATAGTGGTTGTGATGTACTAGAGAACCTGGAGCACCACCAGTGAGACGAGCCCCATGGCACCGGCCAGGGCCGGCGAGCGCTTGAAGAGGGGCCGGCGACGCCGGCCAAGTAGTGGAGTTAGGGTGTGGGGTTTGGTCTGTAGGTGTCTGCTAGGGTTAGGGTTCCTCTGGTCTTATTGAAATTGTTTAGTTTTCACAGTAGGAAAATCTGGGATCAATTGTGCAGTTTCTAGTGTTTCGTGTTCGTGCGATACGTGTTACGACACGCGTCGTGCCGTTTTCGTGGTTTCGCTCTTAAGTTGTTTTCTTCGTGTCGCTACTCTCGTTAGCCACGATACGAACACTTAAGAGGTGGTTGTGTGTTGTTGTGTCGGTTAGATATAGCTAGTTCGTTTTTCGTAGTTGTTATTGATATATATATGTTGTTGTTGTTTATATGTTGCAGGTTCGCAGACGAGGACTACGGACACTGCCACAGGGGGATTCAGGTGGTAGATTTCTTCTAGCTTGGAGTGTGGGTGAGTAGATTTAACATCTACAGGGGAATCGCCCGCATGGCGTTATGCGTCTGGGCTAGAAACCTTTACCTTGTCGCATATTCTATATCATGTTTAGAATTGCGCATATACCTTACTGCTTAGTGATAGTTGTGATTGGACTAGTATCCTTAGGACACTGCACTATTATTGACGGTTCAGATTGCGAGAGCACTGATTGTATGCCACACACACCGTCAATAATTGCCATGTCATACACAGACCATAATTTAGAAATGATATTGTATGGTTAGGAACATTGTGACTTTGATACATATTTCTTATTGTTATACTTAGACTTGACATGCTAATTCCTGTTTACCTATAGGATGTTGTACCATTAGTGCTAGGTACATATACACCTAGGGACATAGATTCAGGTGTACATACATTTTATACTTATACCCGATAGGTATATCACATCATCATACAGGTAGGTGTACTTGTATTTCATACTTATACCTGATAGGTATATCACATCAGCATGTAGGAAGGTGTACCTACATTTCATACTTATACCTGATAGGTATATTACATCATCACATAGATACAGGTGTACTTATATTCCATACTTCACTTATACCTGATTGGTATATCACCTCATCTTGTAGGTAGATACCTATATTTCTGCTTTACCATTCATGTATTCATTTATATCTGGTGTATGCTATGCTTTACATTTATACGCTTTCAGTACAGTTTTCATATTGCGTATATTTATTCATGGATTATCGCATTGTTATATGGATTCTTCATGATGTTTTCTGGATTTGGGGACCGTGGTAGTTCATGAGATTATGCATACATTGAAACACCCGGTTTCCTTGAGATGATATTATAGCATCCACCATGAGATTTATCGTTGCGGATATATATCCTATGCGAGGAGGCGTCGTGAGCCGCATGAGGATACATGGTGGGGCCCGGAGGTACCCCGAAGAAAGAATGTTGTCGGAGTGAGTCGACGTCGCATTGAGGCGATGAGGCCTAGGGGAGCCATACTTTCCGGTGACATTACCAGAGGCTCGGCGGATATCAGGGGGATACCGTTGGGAGTCCTGTACGTATGGATACGTGGAAAGACGGGAGGGTCAGAGATGGACACTCGTGATTTCCGGATAGCGTGTGATACGTACTGATCAGTATTTCAGTGTCGATGCTTGACACATTGGTTTCATGATATTTCTAAATACTCTTGTATATATAACAGGGGATTGAGCCGCTGTTATATATGCCTTTACACCAATATTAGTGGAATGGGACGCTAATATATGTGTATTGCCCTCATCATATTTATATATGTCATTATATTTAGGATGTTAGAACTGTGCTGGAGATTTGACTTGGGATTTATGAGATTCATTGGGATTGGATGATGATATCGTACACACTAGAGATGTGAGATCCACTAGCCGTTGTACATGAGATATAGGTGAGATATACCTGATATTGTACAGACGAGATATGTGAGATTCACTAGCTGTTGTACATTGGATATTGAGAGATATACCTGATATTGTACATACGAGAGATATGAGATCCACTAGCTGTTGTACATTGGATATTGAGAGATATACCTGATATTGTACATACGAGAGATGTGAGATCCACTAGCTGTTGTACATTGGATATTGAGAGATATACCTGATATTGTACATATTAGATATGTGAGATTTGCTTGATGTGTATATTCGACACTTATGTGAGATACATTTGATAGAGCGGATTTGAGGAGATGTGACACTTAGGTGATATGAGAGCCAGTTTGAGGATTGATTGAGGGATTGGGAATTGATTTGTCATTGCTGGATTTTGATCCTACCACGACGTCAGGATTCCGTGGAAATGACATATTTCACTCCATACCTCATCTTTTTATACTTGTGCACTTTTCCATGTATTAGGAGTACCTGTGAGTGTACCTCCATGAGAGTTGCACATTTACTTTCTCATATCCCCAGTGCATGATTATTGCATACTGTTGTCATATCGTTATTGCTGGACATATTGGTGGTACTTGTGAGTGTACTTTCCTTTATTTCGTACTCATGACCTATTATCACTGAAATGTCATATATTAGATTCATGCTGTACGTTCATTCTTGCGATTACCTGCATATGTTATTTACTATTCACGAGTTGGCAACTCACCCCCGTTGTGCCACAGGTATTGCAGGAGTTTTCCCCAAAGTAGTCAAGGCAAGCTATTCAGCTTTTCAGCTACATACTCATCTATCATCTTTTGGGTTGCGGATACCACTTCGCCTGTTAGTGTGCAGTTTTGCCCAGGTGGGTTTTGTGGGTATCTGAGATTTGTACTGTATATTCGTTGTATCTTGTACTCTCCATCTACTACCAGTATGTTGTGACTTAGAGACTTGGTGAGGACGATTTGTATATATTATGGATTTGTGCATTTTATACAGTTTCCTTTCTTCTGTCTCTTATTTCTTCGCTACGGCGTCGTATATCTGTTGTGGTGTTGTTTTCCGCCGTTGGGCGTGGCTTTTGCACCCGTTTGGGATGCTTTACTTT
The DNA here is from genome assembly GCA_030015575.1 of Agapanthus africanus. Classification (NCBI taxonomy): domain Eukaryota; kingdom Viridiplantae; phylum Streptophyta; class Magnoliopsida; order Asparagales; family Amaryllidaceae; genus Agapanthus; species Agapanthus africanus. The sequence continues at coordinate 49,766,329 of JASDDO010000006.1, read as the reverse complement.
ATATCTATGTTGTACCCTTTTTGGGGGCTGGTTTTACAAAGGAGATGCTGCCAAAATTTTAAGGAAAATGTGGACTCTTTTAAAGAATTTGGGTTGTGATTTCAAATGTGTTCAAAACTTTTTATTATATTTTCCGTATTTTTTATGGTTTAGATTTCTGGGTTTTGGCTTTCTTTTACTGCGTTACGTCTGGAGGCGTTGCGTAGTATTAGGGCCATCACGTACCTTTTTGGGTCGTGACAAAGCTGGTATCAGAGCGTGGTTTTACCTTTCGGAGTCTAGGATGACCCTGGTATGATGGAGTAGGTAACCTAAGCGGAGTAACGTAGTGTGTGTATGTCTGCAGCATACTCACGATGCAGTATTTCGCCTAAAGTGCCTAAGTACAAGTTGTTTGAGATTCCTTCCTTGATGATTCATATCCTTGAGATTCGATTTCCTTGTTCTTATCGAATCCTATATCTATTTATAGCCTTGCCATCGATGACTACGGGGACTCAGAGTGATGCAGCGAGAGCCGAGGTCAGGGTTAGCTCGGGTGAGACGAGCACTGACCAGGATGGCACTCGTGTTGCACAGTTGCAGACGGATCAGTCTTCGACTGATCAGCTCGCTAGACTTGTGACAGAGATGCAGGATTTGCGCCAGACGATGAGATCATTGGTTGATGCCATTCGAGCGCAGCGACAGGAGGTTGTCACCCCAGTTACTCAGTTGTTCCTTGGGATCAGCGTGCAGCAGTCTGTTACTTACGTAGCACCAGTGGATGTATCCCCAGTTGACGAGACACGTATTCCAGAGACTTTGCGAGTTCCAGGACAGTGGAGGACCCGAGTAGGTGTGCCAGTCCAGGGACAGAGGTTCAGTCGTCGTGACAGGTTTCGTGCACGGCATAGGAATACAAGAGGCTTGAGGCGAGGACAGTCGTCTAGCTCTTATCCTCAGGATGGTCAGCAGTTTTCTTCCGGATGTTATCGGTGCGGGAGTTTGGATCATCGGGTTAGATTTTGTACTGAGCCACGTAGACGCGAGACAGCTATACCGCAGAGTGGAGGATTTCAGCCTGTTGTGGGTAGGAGACAGACACGAGGGTTTGTTTCTACTCAATCGGACGCCCGGACGTCCAGTGCAGATTTGTCAGGTATCCTTGTTCTTGTTCGTTGTTGTACTTATTGGTTTTTCGCACTTTGTGGCCGTGGTTGGGACGAGGATCGTGTTAGCTAGATCAGCCGTTTGTTGTGTTAATTTCTGTCAGTGATTCTTTTGTTGCGCGACATGTATTTCAGTCGTATGCCAGTCGGTGAGGAGATTTTGCCGTCATTAGATCCTTCTAGAGATGTTGGACTTGACGTTCTCCTGGGCATGGATTGATTAGTTACGTGTTAGGCGTCTGTGGACTACCGTGTGGAAACAATCTGGATTTGTTTTCCCGGCGAGTCAGTTCTTGTTGTGCAGGTGGATAGTTGTACCGCCTCTCACAGTTTGAATTCAGCCTTTTCGCTAGTCAGCTTTGGAGGAGATGTCGTGGATTCTTGGCGTTCATTCGAGATACCGGAGCCACATTGGGATTGTTGGGCCGGGTACTTATCGTGCAAGAGTTTTCCGACGATATTCCAGGAGAGCTAGTGAAATTCAGGGAGCTTAAGGATCTGCTGCAGAGTTGTTTGTTGGGAGGTTGTGTGTCTGAGTGTTTCGCTTTTGGGAGCTCCTAATTCTGTTCATTCTGGAGGAAGACGACAGTATGCGGTTGTGGATTGATGGATCGTCAATTGAACCGGCTTACTGTGCGGTTAGGTATCTTTTACCTCGTTTTGACGATTTCTTTGTTCAGCTCCAGAGTACGAGACTTTTTCTAAGTTTGTTTGGGATCAGGTCATCATTGTTGCGGGTTCGGAGTGGTGGCATTCCGAATACTGTTTTTGTGCGTGCTACGGGCAGTTGTGTTTTGGTGGTGTCGTTGGACTCGCCAATACCCTAGCAGCATTTGTTGATATGATGTACCAGATTTTTTTTCCAGGCCGTTCCTCGACCAGTTGCTGTTGTGTTATGACGACATTCTGGTCTTTTCTTTGTGTCTTGAGGAACAGGAGCAGCTTTTGAGACATTGTTTTGCTGACATTGGGAGAGCCCCAGCTGTTTGCTAGATTCTCGGAGTGTTCCTTCAGGCTTGTTTGTGTTGACTCCTAGGTCTTGTAGTTACGGGAGACGGTTTCGTATGGTTCCGAGGGAGATCGTGACCGTACAGTTTAGGCCCAGACTTGTGTATGGACGGAGGTCCTTTGATGTTGGGTTTAGCAGGTTTTTACCGCCGTTTCGTGCAGGATTACTAGAGTATTGTTGCACCGTTGACTGTAAAGACCTAGAAAGGAGGTTCTTGTTTTTGGACTGAGGCATGTGTGCAGAGTTTTCAGCAGTTGGAGATTCAGTTGGCAACTGCATCAGTTCTTTGCTTTTGATTCGGAGACCTTGATTGTGACAAGGTTGTGCTAAGTTAGGAAATGCGTTTGTGAACCTGATGTTAGCAGGTAGAGACGTGCAATCCTAGAGCAAGCACATCAGTCAATTCTCTATGTTCATTCAAGTTCCGCCAATATTGACGTGACTTGTGAGATAGTTACGGGTGTACAGGAATGTAAAGAGAAATTTCAGGTTTCGTTTCAAGGTGTTTGTCTTGTTGAGTGTTTGGTTGGTTGTTGTTTGCGGCAGATGGGATCGTCACTCGCCATTGTTAGGATACTTCTTTGATAGTTGTTATCAGGAGACATTTCAATTGGCAACCTTTAGGTGTAGTCAGGTAGTGTCGATCACCAGTCTGTTTTTCTGACTCAGCTTAGTAGGATTTTTGGACCTCAGCTTGTCTAGAGACTTCGGAGATGTTCCAGTTGGTTTAGGTCAGGATGAGTAGCCCAGTGCAAACAGAGGTCTTATGCCGACATGTTGGTCGCAGACTTGAGTTCGCATTGGGAGATCATGTATTCCTACGGACTTTGCCGATGTATGACATGTTGGGTTTTGGGAAGCTTATCCCAGGATTTTTGGTCCTTTGGAGATCCTTTATGTGAGTTAGTTTTCATTGCCTTTAGTTTGGCACTTCCGCCCAGATTATAGATTATTCACCCCGTTTTCATGGTGTTGATTTTGCAAATACCTTCATAACTTTCTCACATGATTCAGCACAGACCATTGGTGTGGACTCGATCTTTCCGTTCACCGGCAGCCATGAGTGTAATGGTTCGGCAGGTAAAGAAACTTCGGTCAAAGGTCTTGCCATCTGTGGAGAGTTCTCGTGGACGTAGCTGTATAGTGAGGGGATCACTTGGGAAGCTGCGAGTGAGATTTAGGAGTTTTGTACTCTTCTCTTTAAAGGTATGCTTGGTGAAATTTTTAAATTCGGGAACGAATTTTTATAAGAGGGGGAGATTGTAACGATCTAGAAATCGTTTTGTGCTTGTTTCTGTTTTCGGGTGAAATTCATCGGTATTTTCAGTTTTATACCGATTGTGATCAAACGGCCATATCGATTTACCAGCACCTAGTTTTGAGAAAATAAAGCTAGTGCGCACACTTTGAGAGTATATGGGACGTTTTGGTGCAATTTGAATTTTTCCCATTTTTAATGTTATTTTAATCCGGCTTGCACATTCTCGGAATTTTCTCTTTTCATCTCTTCTTAAAATTTCCTAAGTTAAACTTAACCACAAGTATTATGTTGTGTGGCCTAGGTTTAAAGGAGGGAATTATAAAAGAAAAGAATAGAAAAGAAGAGAGAAGAAGGTGCATGTATGTGGACTTTGTGTGCGTGTGTTGACTTTGCATTTATTGTGAGGAAATTACATGGAAATTCCTCTCTCTCTCTCCCTCCACACACTTGGCCGAGCTCCTCTCTCTCCCTACTGCCTTGTGCAATTCTTTTGCTCATTTCTTCATAATTCTTTCACAATTCAATCACAAATCCATATCTTTTCACAAAAATCACATCTTTGTGCATGTTTTCTCAATTTCTTCACTTGGAGTGCTCTTGAGCTTGGATCCTTGTTGTTCTTTGGCTAGGTAAATTCCTTACTGTTATTTTAAGTGTTTTTAGTGTAACCTAGCTTTTTAATTTCAGTTTGGATTGTTAAATTAGGGTTTGATACGAAATATCGTATTTTGGTGTCGGTTTGTGGTTTTTAGAACCTGCTTTGATCCGGGATGTTTACTGTTAAATTAAACATAGTGGTTGTGATGTACTAGAGAACCTGGAGCACCACCAGTGAGACGAGCCCCATGGCACCGGCCAGGGCCGGCGAGCGCTTGAAGAGGGGCCGGCGACGCCGGCCAAGTAGTGGAGTTAGGGTGTGGGGTTTGGTCTGTAGGTGTCTGCTAGGGTTAGGGTTCCTCTGGTCTTATTGAAATTGTTTAGTTTTCACAGTAGGAAAATCTGGGATCAATTGTGCAGTTTCTAGTGTTTCGTGTTCGTGCGATACGTGTCACGACACGCGTCGTGCCGTTTTCGTGGTTTCGCTCTTAAGTTGTTTTCGTCGTGTCGCTACTCTCGTTAGCCACGATACGAACACTTAAGAGGTGGTTGTGTGTTGTTGTGTCGGTTAGATATAGCTAGTTCGTTTTTCGTAGTTGTTATTGATATATATATGTTGTTGTTGTTGTTTATATGTTGCAGGTTCGCAAACGAGGACTACGGACACTGCCACAGGGGGATTCAGGTGGTAGATTTCTTCTAGCTTGGAGTGTGGGTGAGTAGATTTAACATCTACAGGGGAATCGCCCGCATGGCGTTATGCGTCTGGGCTAGAAACCTTTACCTTGTCGCATATTCTATATCATGTTTAGAATTGCACATATACCTTACTGCTTAGTGATAGTTGTGATTGGACTAGTATCCTTAGGACACTGCACTATTATTGACGGCTCAGATTGCGAGAGCACTGATTGTATGCCACACACACCGTCAATAATTGCCATGTCATACACAGACCATATTTTAGAAATGATATTGTATGGTTAGGAACATTGTGACTTTGATACATATTTCTTATTGTTATACTTAAACTTGACATGCTAGTTCCTGTTTACCTATAGGATGTTGTACCATTAGTGCTAGGTACATATACACCTAGGGACATAGATTCAGGTGTACATACATTTTATACTTATACCTGATAGGTATATCACATCATCATACAGGTTGGTGTACTTGTATTTCATACTTATACCTGATAGGTATATCACATCAGCATGTAGGTAGGTGTACCTACATTTCATACTTATACCTGATAGGTATATTACATCATCACATAGATACAGGTGTACTTATATTCCATACTTCACTTATACCTGATTGGTATATCACCTCATCTTGTAGGTAGATACCTATATTTCTGCTTTACCATTCATGTATTCATTTATATCTGGTGTATGCTATGCTTTACATTTATATGCTTTCAGTACAGTTTTCATATTGCGTATATTTATTCATGGATTATCGCATTGTTATATGGATTCTTCATGATGTTTTCTGGATTTGGGGACCGTGGTAGTTCATGAGATTATGCATACATTGAAACACCCGGTTTCCTTGAGATGATATTATAGCATCCACCATGAGATTTATCGGTGCGGATATATATCCTATGCGAGGAGGCGTCGTGAGCCGCATGAGGATACATGGTGGGGCCCGGAGGTACCCCGAAGCAAGAATGTTGTCGGAGTGAGTCGACGTCGCATTGAGGCGATGAGGCCTAGGGGAGCCATACTTTCCGGTGACATTACCAGAGGCTCGGCGGATATCAGGGGGATACCGTTGGGAGTCCTGTACGTATGGATACGTGGAAAGACGGGAGGGTCGGAGATGGACACTCGTGCTTTCCGGATAGCGTGTGATACGTACTGATCAGTATTTCAGTGTCGATGCTTGACACATTGGTTTCATGATATTTCTAAATACTCTTGTATATATAACAGGGGATTGAGCCGCTGTTATATATGCCTTTACACCAATATTAGTGGAATGGGACGCTAATATATGTGTATTGCCCTCATCATATTTATATATGTCATTATATTTAGGATGTTAGAACTGTGCTGGAGATTTGACTTGGGATTTATGAGATTCATTGGGATTGGATGATGATATCGTACACACTAGAGATGTGAGATCCACTAGCCGTTGTACATGGGATATAGGTGAGATATACCTGATATTGTAAAGACGAGATATGTGAGATTCACTAGCTGTTGTATATTGGATATTGAGAGATATATCTGATATTGTACATACGAGAGATGTGAGATCCACTAGCTGTTGTACATTGGATATTGAGAGATATACCTGATATTGTACATACGAGAGATGTGAGATCCACTAGCTGTTGTACATTGGATATTGAGAGATATACCTGATATTGTACATATTAGATATGTGAGATTTACTTGATGTGTATATTCGACACTTATGTGAGATACATTTGATAGAGCGGATTTGAGGAGATGTGACACTTAGGTGATATGAGAGCCAGTTTGAGGATTGATTGAGGGATTGGGAATTGATTTGTCATTGCTGGATTTTGATCCTACCACGACGTCAGGATTCCGTGGAAATGACATATTTCACTCCATACCTCATCTTTTTATACTTGTGCACTTTTCCATGTATTAGGAGTACCTGTGAGTGTACCTCCATGAGAGTTGCACATTTACTTTCTCATATCCCCAGTGCATGATTATTGCATACTGTTGTCATATCATTATTGCTGGACATATTGGTGGTACTTGTGAGTGTACTTTCCATTATTTTGTACTCATGACCTATTATCACTGAAATGTCATATATTAGATTCATGCTGTACGTTCATTCTTGCGATTACCTGCATATGTTATTTACTATTCACGAGTTGGCAACTCACCCCCGTTGTGCCACAGGTATTGCAGGAGTTTTCCCCAAAGTAGTCAAGGCAAGCTATTCAGCTTTTCAACTACACACTCATCTATCATCTTTTGGGTTGCGGATACCACTTCGCCTGTTAGTGTGCAGTTTTGCCCAGGTGGGTTTTGTGGGTATCTGAGATTTGTACTGTATATTCGTTGTATCTTGTACTCTCCATCTACTACCAGTATGTTGTGACTTAGAGACTTGGTGAGGACGATTTGTATATATTATGGATTTGTGCATTTTATACAGTTTCCTTTCTTCTGTCTCTTATTTCTTCGCTACGGCGTCGTATATCTGTTGTGGTGTTGTTTTCCGCCGTTGGGCGTGGCTTTTGCTCCCATTTGGGATGCTTTACTTTATATCTATGTTGTACCCTTTTTGGGGGCTGGTTTTACAAAGGAGATGCTGCCAAAATTTTAAGGAAAATGTGGACTCTTTTAAAGAATTTGGGTTGTGATTTCAAATGTGTTCAAAACTTTTTATTATATTTTCCGTATTTTTTATGGTTTAGATTTCTGGGTTTTGGCTTTCTTTTACTGCGTTACGTCTGGAGGCGTTGCGTAGTATTAGGGCCATCACGTACCTTTTTGGGTCGTGACAAAGTTGGTATCAGAGCGTGGTTTTACCTTTCGGAGTGTAGGATGACCCTGGTATGATGGAGTAGGTAACCTAAGCGGAGTAACGTAGTGTGTGTATGTCTGCAGCATACTCACGATGCAGTATTTCGCCTAAAGTTCCTAAGTACAAGTTGTTTGAGATTCCTTCCTTGATGATTCATATCCTTGAGATTCGATTTCCTTGTTCTTATCGAATCCTATATCTATTTATAGCCTTGCCATCGATGACTACGGGGACTCAGAGTGATGCAGCGAGAGCCGAGGTCAGGGTTAGCTCGGGTGAGACGAGCACTGACCAGGATGGCACTCGTGTTGCACAGTTGCAGACGGATCAGTCTTCGACTGATCAGCTCGCTAGACTTGTGACAGAGATGCAGGATTTGCGCCAGACGATGAGATCATTGGTTGATGCCATTCGAGCGCAGCGACAGGAGGTTGTCACCCCAGTTACTCAGTTGTTCCTTGGGATCAGCGTGCAGCAGTCTGTTACTTACGTAGCACCAGTGGATGTATCCCCAGTTGACGAGACACGTATTTCAGAGACTTTGCGAGTTCCAGGACAGTGGAGGACCTGAGTAGGTGTGCCAGTCCAGGGACAGAGGTTCAGTCGTCGTGACAGGTTTCGTGCACGGCATAGGAATACAAGAGGCTTGAGGCGAGGACAGTCGTCTAGCTCTTATCCTCAGGATGGTCAGCAGTTTTCTTCCGGATGTTATCGGTGCAGGAGTTTGGATCATCGGGTAAGATTTTGTACTGAGCCACGTAGACGCGAGACAGCTATACCGCAGAGTGGAGGATTTCAGCCTGTTGTGGGTAGGAGACAGACACGAGGGTTTGTTTCTTCTCAATCGGACGCCCGGACGTCCAGTGCAGATTTGTCGGGTATCCTTGTTCTTGTTCGTTGTTGTACTTGTTGGTTTTTCGCACTTTGTGCCGTGGTTGGGACGAGGATCGTGTTAGCTAGATCAGCCGTTTGTTGTGTTAATTTCTGTCAGCGATTCTTTTGTTGCGCGACACGTATTTCAGTCGTATGCCAGTCGGTGAGGAGATTTTGCCGTCATTAGATCCTTCTAGAGATGTTGGACTTGACGTTCTCCTGGGCATGGATTGATTAGTTACGTGTTAGGCGTCTGTGGACTACCGTGTGGAAACAATCTGGATTTGTTTTCCCGGCGAGTCAGTTCTTGTTGTGCAGGTGGATAGTTGTACCGCCTCTCACAGTTTGAATTCAGCCTTTTCGCTAGTCAGCTTTGGAGGAGATGTCGTGGATTCTTGGCGTTCATTCGAGATACCGGAGCCACATTGGGATTGTTGGGCCGGGTACTTATCGTGCAAGAGTTTTCCGACGATATTCCAGGAGAGCTAGTGAAATTCAGGGAGCTTAAGGATCTGCTGCAGAGTTGTTTGTTGGGAGGTTGTGTGTCTGAGTGTTTCGCTTTTGGGAGCTCCTAATTCTGTTCGTTCTGGAGGAAGACGACAGTATGCGGTTGTGGATTGATGGATCGTCAATTGAACCGGCTTACTGTGCGGTTAGGTATCTTTTACCTCGTTTTGACGATTTCTTTGTTCAGCTCCAGAGTACGAGACTTTTTCTAAGTTTGTTTGGGATCAGGTCATCATTGTTGCGGGTTCGGAGTGGTGGCATTCCGAATACTGTTTTTGTGCATGCTACGGGCAGTTGTGTTTTGGTGGTGTCGTTGGACTCGCCAATACCCTAGCAGCATTTGTTGATATGATGTACCAGATTTTTTTTCCAGGCCGTTCCTCGACCAGTTGCTGTTGTGTTATGACGACATTCTGGTATTTTCTTTGTGTCTTGAGGAACAGGAGCAGCTTTTGAGACATTGTTTTGCAGACATTGGGAGAGCCCCAGCTGTTTGCTAGATTCTCGGAGTGTTCCTTCAGGCTTGTTTGTGTTGACTCCTAGGTCTTGTAGTTACGGGAGACGGTTTCGTACGGTTCCGAGGGAGATCGTGACCGTACAGCTTAGGCCCAGACTTGTGTACGGACGGAGGTCCTTTGATGTTGGGTTTAGCAGGTTTTTACCGCCGTTTCGTGCAGGATTACTAGAGTATTGTTGCACCGTTGACTGTAAAGACCTAGAAAGGAGGTTCTTGTTTTTGGACTGAGGCATGTGTGCAGAGTTTTCAGCAGTTGGAGATTCAGTTGGCAACTGCATCAGTTCTTTGCTTTTGATTCGGAGACCTTGATTGTGACAAGGTTGTGCTAAGTTAGGAAATGCGTTTGTGAACCTGATGTTAGCAGGTAGAGACGTGCAATCCTAGAGCAAGCACATCAGTCAATTCTCTATGTTCATTCAAGTTCCGCCAATATTGACGTGACTTGTGAGATAGTTACGGGTGGACAGGAATGTAAAGAGAAATTTCAGGTTTCGTTTCAAGGTGTTTGTCTTGTTGAGTGTTTGGTTGGTTGTTGTTTGCGGCAGATGGGATCGTCACTCGCCATTGTTAGGATACTTCTTTGATAGTTGTTATCAGGAGACATTTCAATTGGCAACCTTTAGGTGTAGTCAGGTAGTGTCGATCACCAGTCTGTTTTTCTGACTCAGCTTAGTAGGATTTTTGGACCTCAGCTTGTCTAGAGACTTCGGAGATGTTCCAGTTGGTTTAGGTCAGGATGAGTAGCCCAGTGCAAACAGAGGTCTTATGCCGACATGCTGGTCGCAGACTTGAGTTTGCAGTGGGAGATCATGTATTCCTACGGACTTTGCCGATGTATGACATGTTGAGTTTTGGGAAGCTTATCCCAGGATTTTTGGTCCTTTGGAGATCCTTTATGTGAGTTAGTTTTCGTTGCCTTTAGTTTGGCACTTCCGCTCAGATTATAGATTATTCACCCCGTTTTCATGGTGTTGATTTTGCAAATACCTTCATAACTTTCTCACATGATTCAGCACAGACCATTGGTGTGGACTCGATCTTTCCGTTCACCGGCAGCCATGAGTGTAATGGTTCGGCAGGTAAAGAAACTTCGGTCAAAGGTCTTGCCATCTGTGGAGAGTTCTCGTGGACGTAGCTGTATAGTGAGGGGATCACTTGGGAAGCTGCGAGTGAGATTTAGGAGTTTTGTACTTTTCTCTTTGAAGGTATGCTTGGTGAAATTTTTAAATTCGGGGACGAATTTTTATAAGGGGGGAGATTGTAACGATCTAGAAATCGTTTTGTGCTTGTTTCTGTTTTCGGGTGAAATTCATCGGTATTTTCAGTTTTATACCGATTGTGATCAAACGGCCATATCGATTTACCAGCACCTAGTTTTGAGAAAATAAAGCTAATGCGCACACTTTGAGAGTATATGGGACGTTTTGGTGCAATTTGAATTTTTCCCATTTTTAATGTTATTTTAATCCGACTTGCACATTCTCGGAATTTTCTCTTTTCATCTCTTCTTAAAATTTCCTAAGTTAAACTTAACCACAAGTATTATGTTGTGTGGCCTAGGTTTAAAGGAGGGAATTATAAAAGAAAAGAATAGAAAAGAAGAGAGAAGAAGGTGCATGTATGTGGACTTTGTGTGCGTGTGTTGACTTTGAATTTATTGTGAGGAAATTACATGGAAATTCCTCTCTCTCCCCCCCTCCACACACTTGGCCGAGCTCCTCTCTCTCCCTACTGCCTTGTGCAATTCTTTTGCTCATTTCTTCATAATTCTTTCACAATTCAATCACAAATCCATATCTTTTCACAAAAATCACATCTTTGTGCATGTTTTCTCAATTTCTTCACTTGGAGTGCTCTTGAGCTTGGATCCTTGTTGTTCTTTGGCTAGGTAAATTCCTTACTGTTATTTTAAGTGTTTTTAGTGTAACCTAGCTTTTTAATTTCAGTTTGGATTGTTAAATTAGGGTTTGATACGAAATATCGTATTTTGGTGTCGGTTTGTGGTTTTTAGAACCTGCTTTGATCCGGGATGTTTACTGTTAAATTAAACATAGTGGTTGTGATGTACTAGAGAACCTGGAGCACCACCAGTGAGACGAGCCCCATGGCACCGGCCAGGGCCGGCGAGCGCTTGAAGAGGGGCCGGCGACGCCGGCCAAGTAGTGGAGTTAGGGTGTGGGGTTTGGTCTGTAGGTGTCTGCTAGGGTTAGGGTTCCTCTGGTCTTATTGAAATTGTTTAGTTTTCACAGTAGGAAAATCTGGGATCAATTGTGCAGTTTCTAGTGTTTCGTGTTCGTGCGATACGTGTTACGACACGCGTCGTGCCGTTTTCGTGGTTTCGCTCTTAAGTTGTTTTCGTCGTGTCGCTACTCTCGTTAGCCACGATACGAACACTTAAGAGTTGGTTGTGTGTTGTTGTGTAGGTTAGATATAGCTAGTTCGTTTTTCGTAGTTGTTATTGATATATATATGTTGTTGTTGTTTATATGTTGCAGGTTCGCAGACGAGGACTACGGACACTGCCACAGGGGGATTCAGGTGGTAGATTTCTTCTAGCTTGGAGTGTGGGTGAGTAGATTTAACATCTACAGGGGAATCGCCCGCATGGCGTTATGCGTCTGGGCTAGAAACCTTTACCTTGTCGCATATTCTATATCATGTTTAGAATTGCGCATATACCTTACTGCTTAGTGATAGTTGTGATTAGACTAGTATCCTTAGGACACTGCACTATTATTGACGGCTCAGATTGCGAGAGCACTGATTGTATGCCACACACACCGTCAATAATTGCCATGTCATACACAGACCATATTTTAGAAATGATATTGTATGGTTAGGAACATTGTGACTTTGATACATATTTCTTATTGTTATACTTAGACTTGACATGCTAGTTCCTGTTTACCTATAGGATGTTGTACCATTAGTGCTAGGTACATATACACCTAGGGACATAGATTCAGGTGTACATACATTTTATACTTATACCTGATAGGTATATCACATCATCATACAGGTAGGTGTACTTGTATTTCATACTTATACCTGATAGGTATATCACATCAGCATGTAGGTAGGTGTACCTACATTTCATACTTATACCTGATAGGTATATTACATCATCACATAGATACAGGTGTACTTATATTCCATACTTCACTTATACCTGATTGGTATATCACCTCATCTTGTAGGTAGATACCTATATTTCTGCTTTACCATTCATGTATTCATTTATATCTGGTGTATGCTATGCTTTACATTTATACGCTTTCAATACAGTTTTCATATTGCGTATATTTATTCATGGATTATCGCATTGTTATATGGATTCTTCATGATGTTTTCTGGATTTGGGGACCGTGGTAGTTCATGAGATTATGCATACATTGAAACACCCGGTTTCCTTGAGATGATATTATAGCATCCACCATGAGATTTATCGTTGCGGATATATATCCTATGCGAGGAGGCATCGTGAGCCGCATGAGGATACATGGTGGGGCCCGGAGGTACCCCGAAGCAAGAATGTTGTCGGAGTGAGTCGACGTCGCATTGAGGCGATGAGGCCTAGGGGAGCCATACTTTCCGGTGACATTACCAGAGGCTCGGCGGATATCAGGGGGATACAGTTGGGAGTCCTGTACGTATGGATACGTGGAAAGACGGGAGGGTCAGAGATGGACACTCGTGCTTTCCGGATAGCGTGTGATATGTACTGATCAGTATTTCAGTGTCGATGCTTGACACATTGGTTTCATGATATTTCTAAATACTCTTGTATATATAACAGGGGATTGAGCCGCTGTTATATATGCCTTTACACCAATATTAGTGGAATGGGACGCTAATATATGTGTATTGCCCTCATCATATTTATATATGTCATTATATTTAGGATGTTAGAACTGTGCTGGAGATTTGACTTGGGATTTATGAGATTCATTGGGATTGGATGATGATATCGTACACACTAGAGATGTGAGATCCACTAGCCGTTGTACATGAGATATAGGTGAGATATACCTGATATTGTACAGACGAGATATGTGAGATTCACTAGCTGTTGTACATTGGATATTGAGAGATATACCTGATATTGTACATACGAGAGATGTGAGATCCACTAGCTGTTGTACATTGGATATTGAGAGATATACCTGATATTGTACATACGAGAGATGTGAGATCCACTAGCTGTTGTACATTGGATATTGAGAGATATACCTGATATTGTACATATTAGATATGTGAGATTTACTTGATGTGTATATTCGACACTTATGTGAGATACATTTGATAGAGCGGATTTGAGGAGATGTGACACTTAGGTGATATGAGAGCCAGTTTGAGGATTGATTGAGGGATTGGGAATTGATTTGTCATTGCTGGATTTTGATCCTACCACGACGTCAGGATTCCGTGGAAATGACATATTTCACTCCATACCTCATCTTTTTATACTTGTGCACTTTTCCATGTATTAGGAGTACCTGTGAGTGTACCTCCATGAGAATTGCACATTTACTTTCTCATATCCCCAGTGCATGATTATTGCATACTGTTGTCATATCATTATTGCTGGACATATTGGTGGTACTTGTGAGTGTACTTTCCATTATTTCGTACTCATGACCTATTATCACTGAAATGTCATATATTAGATTCATGCTGTACGTTCATTCTTGCGATTACCTGCATATGTTATTTACTATTCACGAGTTGGCAACTCACCCCCGTTGTGCCACAGGTATTGCAGGAGTTTTCCCCAAAGTAGTCAAGGCAAGCTATTCAGCTTTTCAGCTACACACTCATCTATCATCTTTTGGGTTGCGGATACCACTTCGCCTGTTAGTGTGCAGTTTTGCTCAGGTGGGTTTTGTGGGTATCTGAGATTTGTACTGTATATTCGTTGTATCTTGTACTCTCCATCTACTACCAGTATGTTGTGACTTAGAGACTTGGTGAGGACGATTTGTATATATTATGGATTTGTGCATTTTATACAGTTTCCTTTCTTCTGTCTCTTATTTCTTCGCTACGGCGTCGTATATCTGTTGTGGTGTTGTTTTCCGCCGTTGGGCGTGGTATTTGCTCCCGTTTGGGATGCTTTACTTTATATCTATGTTGTACCCTTTTTGGGGGCTGGTTTTACAAAGGAGATGCTGCCAAAATTTTAAGGAAAATGTGGACTCTTTTAAAGAATTTGGGTTGTGATTTCAAATGTGTTCAAAACTTTTTATTATATTTTCCGTATTTTTTATGGTTTAGATTTCTGGGTTTTGGCTTTCTTTTACTGCGTTACGTCTGGAGGCGTTGCGTAGTATTAGAGCCATCACGTATCTTTTTGGGTCGTGACAAGCCTACTGCCGAAGCATAGGATATCCCTTGCACGCGACTTCTTTCCAAATCATTCTCAAGAGACTTCTTTTTGGAGAGAGTGGTTATTGACTAAGTGGGCGAACCGCTACGCTTAGAATCTTCCATACTAAACCCTTTAGTACGGTGTTAATGTACCTGAATTTGGGAAACTCCCAACATCCGCTTAGATCTATCTCTATAGATCTTAATCCCCAAGATGTAGTAGGTATCACCTAGATCTGTCCTGGAGAATCCTCGTGATAAGAGTAGCTTGAACGAGCGTAGCATAGGAAACCTCTTTCCTATCAAGAGTATGTCATCTACGTACAATACGAAGAAAACAGTCCTACTCTCTACTACCTTCTTGTATATACAAGGTTCATCTATCCTTTTGATTAAGTCAAACTCTTTGACTATCATATCAAAATAGACGTTCCAACTCCGTGATGCATGCTTCAACTAAGTAGCTTGTACACCATATCTGCTGCTCCCACTAGTCTACGAAGCCTTCTGGCTGTCATGCACACGCTCTCTTCTAAATCATATTTAGAAAAGCGGTCATGACGTGCAACTGCTAGATATCGTAGTCATGGTATGCAGCGATGGCAAGTAGGATCTGGATGGTCTTAAGCATAGCCACTGGAGAAAAGGTTTCATCATTATCCACACCTGGTTGTATGATGAGAACATTTTACTACAAGTCTAGCTTTGAAAGTCTCAACTTTTCCATCTACACTAAGTATCTATCTCATAGATCCACTTGCTCCCGTTGGGTTTTACCACTTCAGAAGCAACATGCAAAGTCTATACTTTGTTGGTGTATATGGATTCCATCTCAGTTCTCATTGCATCCAGACGTTTCACAGAGCCCCTGTCACGCCCCGAAAGAGCACGTGACTGGCACTTGAACCATATGAAGCCTATAGGACTCCATCTAATCCAAGTAAGCCAAAAGCCCAGAAATCTAAAACCATTTTGAAGAATAAATAAAGAAAACTGGTTTAAAGAAGTGAAGAAATACAGGTTTGAAATCAAGGTTTTTAAATAACTAAGCCGAATGTGCATTTTTAAAACGGTACAGTCTTTTCTAGAAATTTCGGCAGAGTTTCCTTTGTAAAACTGGCCCCGAATGGGGTAAAACGATAATAACAAGATATAACATGATAAAGGCATCCCCAAGCGGGAGCTAGCTCTTCGTCAAACGACGGTCACAACCACGCAAGATATGATAATATACAACGCCAAGTGGCGAGGATCAAAATCAAAAGAAAGCTCAAAGGTAGCAAGTAAACCGCAATACTACTAAGCGCGACTCTAAGGTCGAATAATACAACACTGTCTCTGAGTCTGAAAGAATATACAAGTTTTGGTTGATGGACAATTTCTAGATACAATGAATAAAATAAATACAAACCGGGGATTCTTGATACAAGGGAATCCACCTACCAAAAGCAAGTCACCCGCAAGAAGGTAGTGTGCCAGAAATGCCGCAATAGAACCTGTACTGCAGAACCTGCAAGAGCTGTGGCACAACGGGGGTGAGTTGCCAACTCGTGAATAGAAACATCTACAAGGATAAATCGAATGCAAGACATAATCCTAAGTCAACGATCAGTAAAATATCCACAAGAGTACATCTGAGTGTAATAAGGTGGCAAGGTAACATCTAATCATGTAAATAGTGCCAGGTACTCAGGTAATAACATGTCATCAGTGTAAGGTATGTCTGCATGAAGTATCAATGAAGAAATATCAATAATATCAATACACATATATTAGCGTCCCATACCACTAATATTGGTGTAAGATAAATGTAAATCCAGTCTGTATATCTGTGGAACCCGTCCACCTGTCACCCACTGACAGCAAGTATCATGTATGCAAAGTGAGGATATAAATAAAATCATGGAAAACCCATCATGAAACCCGTGCCAAGCATCGACACGTAAATCCTCATCCGTATGGGGCTCCGTCTGCGGATATCGGCCCTCGGCCCCGGCAGTATGAGTCAACCCATGTCCATCTCTGGGCTCCGTCTGCGGATATCGGCCCGTCGGCCCCGGCAGTATGCCCATCTCTCGGCTCCAGGCGGTATCCCCCGGATATCCGCCGAGCTCAGGTAAAATCACCGGTAGGTACTCGCCCGCCTCCAGGCTCAATCGGCATAACCCATCGATCATCTCGCCGAGGGGAACCATACCGGGCCCACCACGAACCCGCAAACGGTACATCACCTCCTCGAATCGGGTTTCAAGCACACGTCTCAGCACCGAGAAAACGCGTGGTGGACGCACCGAAATATCATATCACGAGGTACCGGGTTTTCATAAAGTGCCTCTTTTCTTAAATAACCCCACGGTCCTCAAAAACCAGAAATCACATGAAAATCCAACATCCAGCAGTAAATCCAATGCGATGTACTATGCAATCAATCCATGATATAGGCGACATGTAAAGAGAGTAATCATATCGGAAATCATGCAACATGGAATAGGAATGCGCATATGTCAAGGGAAGCATCATATCACGAATGTAATAGTACTACTGTGTAGTGACATGGCAATTATCGATGATGAA
Source organism: Agapanthus africanus (assembly GCA_030015575.1). Lineage (NCBI taxonomy): Eukaryota > Viridiplantae > Streptophyta > Magnoliopsida > Asparagales > Amaryllidaceae > Agapanthus > Agapanthus africanus. The sequence goes on along the minus strand of JASDDO010000006.1, from coordinate 49,748,942 downwards.
GTGTGTGAGCCGGCAAGTAGTGTACGTGAAACATACGCATCATCGATAATGGTGCTGGTGTCCTAACAGCATGATAATAACATGGTAATGAACATATGCCAGCAATGCGAATAGTATGAAAATGCGGAAGCTAGTAATCAACAGCACAGTAAAGTATCTACTATGCAAACTACATCTAAGTATCCTGTCAATCAGGAGGGGTAGGTGTGGAAACCACCTAAAACTGAGTCAATGTATATATGTAGATATATAGTCGGTGATCCCGCCTCAATGTCATATCGTAAGATATCCTCTAGCTATGAGTGCGGATCTATCATCAATATCAGCTCGTACGGTAACTCATCGTACGGCATTCCCAAAGGCTGGGTACAGGTCAATATCTCACTGTCTCATCACATAACAAATATCACCATCATCAGATCATAAGGTCTGGATGTACTACTCTATCTCTAGTACAAACGGTAACCTCGGTAAAGTATGCACGCGGGGGTAAACACACATCCCAAGCCCGCGAGAATCACAAATCACAAATCATATCCCACATATGAATCGTATCAAATCACCGATCCCAGGGCACCAAGCCCACAATATCGACTCATCTCCAAAGTCGTCACATATCATCAATCACAGTGTAAGTACATGTGAAAAGCAAGGGTATGTGTATAGGTGTAATTCTATCCTAGGGTTCGCGACTATGAACTACACTAGTCACTTCTAACCCTACATATCCAAATACACCTAATATCACAATACTATAAAATAAACTATCTACGGACTGCGGGGGTGCTATACGCCATCCACCCGACTTTCCCCCGTAGATATAATCTACTCACTTTGCATCACCAATTGCGGACGTCACCATGCATTTGCTTGTCGTCCGAAGTCTTCATGGGTACCTACACATCAAAATATCGTATATGCGCATTAAAACCAAATCCAATCTAAATCGGCGCATAAACTCCAAAACGATACGATAAGGGGGCCTATAGGTGAGAACCTATGGCACGCCTTCAAAACCATCCATAATCCTCTATATCGTCGTATAAACGACAATAGTCGAGGCAAAACACATTCCACCATTTCAGAATCCAAAAATACGGAATACGGAAACACGAATCCAAAACGACAACATAGGATATATGTCCCAGATTTTTCCCTAGAAGGAATCTATCAAAACTAGAAGTACCCAGGGCCAAGAATTGATGAAATGGGGCTGTGCACAGAAAACGAGGAGATTCCTCACTGGTCTGGCCGCAATTTGCGGCCAGAATGGAGTTTTTGGCGGCCAGAAGGTGGAGTGGGGAGCTAGGGTTTTGGGTGTTGCCTCTATGTTGCCTGCACATCTCAATTTCCACTCAATATTATTTTTGGGTTCTCGGGGTGTTAGCAGATTCCAATAACAGTGGCAGATTCCAGGTTTTTCCCCCGATATAGTTTCTAAAATCCGTATTCTGGTTCTAGCATCAGGTTTGGGGTTCCAATTCAAACACTAGGGTGTTGGTAAGATCAATACTGAGCTTAATTTCATAATGCAACACCAATTCACTCAAACCCTAACTAGGTTTTCATCAAATCCACAATATCTCGCAATATCGATATAATCTTAACATGGGGTTATAGGAAAAGCTATAATTAAGCAATTGGTTCAGAAATTACCTTCATTAGCAACTCAAGAAAATTCTTGAGTTGCCCTCTAGTGGCCAAATCCATGCTTCTTTAGCTCCATGTGTAGATCTAGGGATTTTGCACATTTTTAATGAAGTGAGTGTGATGTTTTGGGGTGTTTTTAGAGATGATATGAGGAGTTGAAGAGGGGGAGAAAGGGCTAGGCAGCAGCAGCAGCAACTATGGGAGAGAGGGGAAGAAATGAGAGTGAAGGAATGATGGAAGCATGGTGCAAAAAGGTAGGGTTGACCTTGTCCCTCTCTCTCTCATCATTACCTACTCTTTTCTTTTCTTTTCCCTTTTCTTTTAATCCCTAAACCTTCTTACAAGAATAGTGATCCCAAATGAAAAACCATGGCAAGAAAAGTGTACAAGTGTAGAAAATGTGATATGTGCAAGTTTTGCACAAAATTACCAAAAAACCCGATTAGCGATTTTAATCGCGATTAGCACTAAATTAGTGTCAAAATGATCACAACAACTTAAAAATATCATAATTTCACTAATTAACCCATTTTAGAATTTTCTATAATTTTTCATAATTTTTCTAACATTTTTCCTATTTATTTGCATTTAAAAATAGGTTTAATATTAAAATAATCAATAAAATAATATTAAATTATAAAAATTCCCAAAATTAATATTTTATATTTTTGAAGATGTTACAATCTACCCCCCTTAAAGAAATTCGGTCCCCGAATTTAAATTTAAACCCCCACTACTAAAACAATCTCAGTAATAAACCAAAGTCGTCGGGGCTCCGAAATCATCAACACAAAGAACGTCACAGCGCAATGCATGCGCAAGGGTACTGAGCAGATAACTCAAAAAATAAAACTCCGTCAAGCATCCCGCAATCATCGGAGTCGATGTAAAAACACAATGTCAAATCCCATACAAAACCTATATGATATGGATCGAAACTACACATGTAGACATCCAATCTATACACGTAAAAAAAAGCTGATGTAAAACATGCAAAAGTATGTCCAGGTATCATCTACTGACTAGTCCTGCTCAGCATGAAAGCAAAAATCCAACATCATAAAAGGTACTGCTCCAAAAGGAATAAATCTCAAAAATGTACATAACGCAATCCTGTGCGTCTGGTGCGCACGGAAATCAAAATCCAATATGTGCTAAACAGGTGCACAAAACAACATCTAGGTGCAACGGGTGTGCACGAAACCTCTGTCATGGGCAACATATGTGCCTGACAGCCAAGGTCCGGTGCATCTAACATGCACGAAGAAAATCTCGATTTAGTGCATCGGGTGCGCACCAAAATCGTATCTAAAAACATGCGCCCAACATGCGCGAAAATCCAAATCGGTGCATCCATCGTGCACGAATGAAAGCATAACACTAAATGCATGAAAACTCTGCGCAAAATATATAAATATCCAGTGGGTGCATGAAACCAATATCATGAAACTCAGTCACCAAAACTAAATCATGTAAACAGAACGCCCAAACTACCGAAATCCAAAATGACGGATACGTGATAATCGAATCACAAAATCACAAATCATAAATACCGTCTCCGGTAGTTTCTCCTTCGAGGTCGAGAAGGAGTCGGTGCAATCCACTGCTAGCAGCGCAGGATATCTACCTGCCTCTTGCTCACGATCTGGCGTCCTCTGACTCTCTGGGTCTTTATCTTCTCTGTGGGTTACCAATCTCACAGTCAATCGGCTCATCGGCCCTGTCAGGTGTGCTAACGGGGACGATTCCGTTCTGGCATTTCTCTGGTCACCTCTCTGTCAAACCTCACGACCACTCGTAAGGCAGCATATCACTGGCGTCGGCCTCTGGCTCTCTGAATGCACGTCACACATCTGATCCTGGGTGCAAACATCGTTGCAGCAACGTCCTGGAAGAATCCTGCTCAAGGTCTCTTCCAATCATGCCTATGCCGAACCAAACGGAGGCTGGCTCTCCTGCACAACCTCTTCTCGCTCAAAGGGTATCCGTGTCCTCAGCACAATATTTCTCCAGAACTGGTCACATCGCAACGTCTCTGAAAGCATCTCAGGTCTCTAGTCTCGACGGGAAGCAATGACAGCTCGTCAGGGTCTCACACGAACCTCTTGTTCCAACTGTCTCTATCGTCGTCCACTATGACGTCACGCCAAGCTACTATGCACTGCACTGTCTCGGCCACGGTCAATCTGAAGTCTCTCACACGGACTCGAAATCTCGTACTCTGTAGCTTCATCACTCTGTAGCAGATGTCAGGCCGAACTGGTCCTCGGGAACACGTCCCAATCATCGGAGGATAACTCATCACTCGTCCGTCCTTGATCAATTCGCAACGCATCTGGGTAGGTTCCTTTATCCGATCCTGGTCAACTACCTCATCGACAATGCCGAACTCTGGCCTGCTGGGTGTGCACAAAACGACCACTCCTGGTCTAGGTCTTTTCGTATCGTACTCCAGAAAGGTCCTGTCGAGGTTCCTTTATCAAATCTCAATCCTGCCGAAATGCCCGGAAGTCATCATCCAATGCTGAAGCTAAAGCTCATTCCGGAACGGCTGCATACTTATCACGCTTCTTTCTGGAAGATATATCCATAAACCACGCCTCTGGGTGCGTATCACATCTCTAATGTCAGTGGAGTGGGACGTAATCTCGTCGAAATCTCGTACGGACTCTTTTCTTCATTCTGCGTCAATGTCGACTGATTCAGACTCGTCTCATCATGACTGCACGAACTGCGCTCCGACGGCTATCCTCGCATCTGGAGTCCCCCAGCAGTGTCCCATCACAATGTCCGAAAAATGTCGAACCATCCGATCGACTCGTCAGATCCTCATAATCCCCCAAGAACTCACATCTCGGGTACAGTTTAATAGTATCGAGTACATGCCACAGCGTCGGTGGTCCAGCCGTAGAAGGGCAAATCCAAGCCTCACTAATGGCGCCGCGGAACCGCCGTAAACCCTAAGGTTCAAAGGCTGTCACACGGTCATTAAGTCGAGTTAGGGTTTCATTCTTCTAGAGGGTCCATAGAATCACCTGCATGTCTTTCCGTATACTTTAAACTTGGAAAATGGCTCCTGACATTCGATCGTCTCAATCGACTCTCAACGAACCTGCGTGAAGTCGTCTCTAGCTGGAAACAATCAATCTGATATCCACGCATCGGGGTAAGCGAACTCACCACACGTCCTAGTCATTCATCCTCGGTGACTAGCGACTCGCTATCACCTCTCTAAGTACATGCTCATGCTGCAGTAGCTCCAATCATCTGGGCGATATTTCATCATTTGCAGCAACAACTGGCTCATACACCTGTACGCCGAACAATGCCTCAATCCTCCAGGAAAGGCAATACATAAGCGGTCATCTCTGAATCAGCCTGCTCTAGGTCTGAGTAAGACTCTCCACACTGGAAATCTTCAACTCAACTGGGCCCGCTCTGGCGCAAAATCGGACGAATCACCTTCGTCTCTCAAATCGGGTAGACTAGCTATCATCAGTCGCATGACTGCCCGAAAGCTCCGGCAATCTCAGCTCGTAAGTTCCGAAAGCGACATCCTGTCAATCTCAGCAACAGCTGGTCCATCTGTCTGCACAGTAGGCGACATCACAATCCCTGAGGTATACTGTACATCAACAGTCCTCTCTCAACTGGCAACTCTAACAAAGGCACGATCATCCGGTGCAAACCAAGCACTCGCCTCCACTAGAGGTCACAAACACCAACACTAACTCGAGACGTTCCCATGTCACCAGAAAACACAAAGGTCGGCCCTCGTACCACACGAGCTCACACCGGCCGTAACCCTAGCAGCAGCCCAAACTGCGCTCGAACACGGTGACAGGAATCTCAATCGAGTATCAAAGAGAGCACATCAATGGCAAGAAAGGAAACAACAGATCCAAAGTGGATACATGATCATAGGAAGGAACAGCATCAATGAAGGTATGATCATAAAACTAATAGAATCGGGAATCTCAAATGGATGTAGAATCCAGGATATGAAAGTATCACTGATCTCAAAACAAATGTCCATCCTAAGGTTCCTTAAGCGGAGTGGCGTGTCGTAAGTATGCCGCGGAACATACCAACGGTACGTCACTCTACTTTAGTCACCTAATCCATCAACCAAGGGTCATCCTAAAACGACGAAAGTTCGGGTTTACACCCCCTCAACCAAGTCTAAGTTCCGTAAGGTCAAGCCTAAGTTCCGTATATATACAACTCCCTAGGCTCCACATAGTCAAACTTAAACTCGAACCAAGGTCAACCTAGCGCTCTGATACCAACTTTGTCACGCCCCGAAAGAGCACGTGACTGGCACTTGAACCATATGAAGCCTATAGGACTCCATCTAATCCAAGTAAGCCAAAAGCCCAGAAATCTAAAACCATTTTGAAGAATAAATAAAGAAAACTGGTTTAAAGAAGTGAAGAAATACAGGTTTGAAATCAAGGTTTTTAAATAACTAAGCCGAATGTGCATTTTTAAAACGGTACAGTCTTTTCTAGAAATTTCGGCAGAGTTTCCTTTGTAAAACTGGCCCCGAATGGGGTAAAACGATAATAACAAGATATAACATGATAAAGGCATCCCCAAGCGGGAGCTAGCTCTTCGTCAAACGACGGTCACAACCACGCAAGATATGATAATATACAACGCCAAGTGGCGAGGATCAAAATCAAAAGAAAGCTCAAAGGTAGCAAGTAAACCGCAATACTACTAAGCGCGACTCTAAGGTCGAATAATACAACACTGTCTCTGAGTCTGAAAGAATATACAAGTTTTGGTTGATGGACAATTTCTAGATACAATGAATAAAATAAATACAAACCGGGGATTCTTGATACAAGGGAATCCACCTACCAAAAGCAAGTCACCCGCAAGAAGGTAGTGTGCCAGAAATGCCGCAATAGAACCTGTACTGCAGAACCTGCAAGAGCTGTGGCACAACGGGGGTGAGTTGCCAACTCGTGAATAGAAACATCTACAAGGATAAATCGAATGCAAGACATAATCCTAAGTCAACGATCAGTAAAATATCCACAAGAGTACATCTGAGTGTAATAAGGTGGCAAGGTAACATCTAATCATGTAAATAGTGCCAGGTACTCAGGTAATAACATGTCATCAGTGTAAGGTATGTCTGCATGAAGTATCAATGAAGAAATATCAATAATATCAATACACATATATTAGCGTCCCATACCACTAATATTGGTGTAAGATAAATGTAAATCCAGTCTGTATATCTGTGGAACCCGTCCACCTGTCACCCACTGACAGCAAGTATCATGTATGCAAAGTGAGGATATAAATAAAATCATGGAAAACCCATCATGAAACCCGTGCCAAGCATCGACACGTAAATCCTCATCCGTATGGGGCTCCGTCTGCGGATATCGGCCCTCGGCCCCGGCAGTATGAGTCAGCCCATGTCCATCTCTGGGCTCCGTCTGTGGATATCGGCCCGTCGGCCCCGGCAGTATGCCCATCTCTCGGCTCCAGGCGGTATCCCCCGGATATCCGCCGAGCTCAGGTAAAATCACCGGTAGGTACTCGCCCGCCTCCAGGCTCAATCGGCATAACCCATCGATCATCTCGCCGAGGGGAACCATACCGGGCCCACCACGAACCCGCAAACGGTACATCACCTCCTCGAATCGGGTTTCAAGCACACGTCTCAGCACCGAGAAAACGCGTGGTGGACGCACCGAAATATCATATCACGAGGTACCGGGTTTTCATAAAGTGCCTCTTTTCTTAAATAACCCCACGGTCCTCAAAAACCAGAAATCACATGAAAATCCAACATCCAGCAGTAAATCCAATGCGATGTACTATGCAATCAATCCATGATATAGGCGACATGTAAAGAGAGTAATCATATCGGAAATCATGCAACATGGAATAGGAATGCGCATATGTCAAGGGAAGCATCATATCACGAATGTAATAGTACTACTGTGTAGTGACATGGCAATTATCGATGATGAAGTGTGTGAGCCGGCAAGTAGTGTACGTGAAACATACGCATCATCGATAATGGTGCTGGTGTCCTAACAGCATGATAATAACATGGTAATGAACATATGCCAGCAATGCGAATAGTATGAAAATGCGGAAGCTAGTAATCAACAGCACAGTAAAGTATCTACTATGCAAACTACATCTAAGTATCCTGTCAATCAGGAGGGGTAGGTGTGGAAACCACCTAAAACTGAGTCAATGTATATATGTAGATATATAGTCGGTGATCCCGCCTCAATGTCATATCGTAAGATATCCTCTAGCTATGAGTGCGGATCTATCATCAATATCAGCTCGTACGGTAACTCATCGTACGGCATTCCCAAAGGCTGGGTACAGGTCAATATCTCACTGTCTCATCACATAACAAATATCACCATCATCAGATCATAAGGTCTGGATGTACTACTCTATCTCTAGTACAAACGGTAACCTCGGTAAAGTATGCACGCGGGGGTAAACACACATCCCAAGCCCGCGAGAATCACAAATCACAAATCATATCCCACATATGAATCGTATCAAATCACCGATCCCAGGGCACCAAGCCCACAATATCGACTCATCTCCAAAGTCGTCACATATCATCAATCACAGTGTAAGTACATGTGAAAAGCAAGGGTATGTGTATAGGTGTAATTCTATCCTAGGGTTCGCGACTATGAACTACACTAGTCACTTCTAACCCTACATATCCAAATACACCTAATATCACAATACTATAAAATAAACTATCTACGGACTGCGGGGGTGCTATACGCCATCCACCCGACTTTCCCCCGTAGATATAATCTACTCACTTTGCATCACCAATTGCGGACGTCACCATGCATTTGCTTGTCGTCCGAAGTCTTCATGGGTACCTACACATCAAAATATCGTATATGCGCATTAAAACCAAATCCAATCTAAATCGGCGCATAAACTCCAAAACGATACGATAAGGGGGCCTATAGGTGAGAACCTATGGCACGCCTTCAAAACCATCCATAATCCTCTATATCGTCGTATAAACGACAATAGTCGAGGCAAAACACATTCCACCATTTCAGAATCCAAAAATACGGAATACGGAAACACGAATCCAAAACGACAACATAGGATATATGTCCCAGATTTTTCCCTAGAAGGAATCTATCAAAACTAGAAGTACCCAGGGCCAAGAATTGATGAAATGGGGCTGTGCACAGAAAACGAGGAGATTCCTCACTGGTCTGGCCGCAATTTGCGGCCAGAATGGAGTTTTTGGCGGCCAGAAGGTGGAGTGGGGAGCTAGGGTTTTGGGTGTTGCCTCTATGTTGCCTGCACATCTCAATTTCCACTCAATATTATTTTTGGGTTCTCGGGGTGTTAGCAGATTCCAATAACAGTGGCAGATTCCAGGTTTTTCCCCCGATATAGTTTCTAAAATCCGTATTCTGGTTCTAGCATCAGGTTTGGGGTTCCAATTCAAACACTAGGGTGTTGGTAAGATCAATACTGAGCTTAATTTCATAATGCAACACCAATTCACTCAAACCCTAACTAGGTTTTCATCAAATCCACAATATCTCGCAATATCGATATAATCTTAACATGGGGTTATAGGAAAAGCTATAATTAAGCAATTGGTTCAGAAATTACCTTCATTAGCAACTCAAGAAAATTCTTGAGTTGCCCTCTAGTGGCCAAATCCATGCTTCTTTAGCTCCATGTGTAGATCTAGGGATTTTGCACATTTTTAATGAAGTGAGTGTGATGTTTTGGGGTGTTTTTAGAGATGATATGAGGAGTTGAAGAGGGGGAGAAAGGGCTAGGCAGCAGCAGCAGCAACTATGGGAGAGAGGGGAAGAAATGAGAGTGAAGGAATGATGGAAGCATGGTGCAAAAAGGTAGGGTTGACCTTGTCCCTCTCTCTCTCATCATTACCTACTCTTTTCTTTTCTTTTCCCTTTTCTTTTAATCCCTAAACCTTCTTACAAGAATAGTGATCCCAAATGAAAAACCATGGCAAGAAAAGTGTACAAGTGTAGAAAATGTGATATGTGCAAGTTTTGCACAAAATTACCAAAAAACCCGATTAGCGATTTTAATCGCGATTAGCACTAAATTAGTGTCAAAATGATCACAACAACTTAAAAATGTCATAATTTCACTAATTAACCCATTTTAGAATTTTCTATAATTTTTCATAATTTTTCTAACATTTTTCCTATTTATTTGCATTTAAAAATAGGTTTAATATTAAAATAATCAATAAAATAATATTAAATTATAAAAATTCCCAAAATTAATATTTTATATTTTTGAAGATGTTACAGCCCCCACTCGTGAAGGCCTGCTGAATCTAGTTGGGTCATCATCAACCATGATGCAATCCTCGCTCCGACTATCACTGAGAATAATCGCATTATCTCTCAGGTGGGCGAGGAACCCTACCAAATTCGCGAAGAGGCTGAGGTTCGTTGGAGATTATTGAATTCTCCGGTTCCACTAAATCATCAGTCGTAGTTTGTATAGCTGGAACTCCTTTCTCTTCTACCTCATGTGTCGGGTTCCCTAGCACGACAGCAAGGTTTCAGGAGGCATCTTTCATGCCAATTTCAAATTTTTTTGTACTAAAGAACCCTAAGCTAAGGAGTTTAACTAGAGAATCATACGAAACAACAATGTAAATGTTAGTTATATGTATGCCCTAGAGGCCATTACTGTGCATAGGATGTATATTGTAGTGGATGCAGGGACATATATAGGGAGGACTTTCTTGCTCGACATGATAGTATGCTATCTGGTTACTCTTTACCTTAACGTGTGCACTGATTGTCTCTCTGTTACATGTTGGTAAAGCCCTTAGGATGTGTACTTGACTACCTGTACTATGATGCGGATCATACTAGTGGGGACATGGTAGTCCATAAATACATCCTTGAAAGTCCCTAGTCGTGGGTGTATCGAGATGGGGCATCGATATACCAGAGTAGACTAGCGTATACCTTCTCGACCCATATAGATGAGCGATGGATGATCCCATATCCATTGGTGTTTGACATCAGAGATGATATACGGGTGCTCAGTAGAGACTGGGTACACTGGACGGACTCGCCGAGAACTCCCAGATGGTATTATACCTTACGTCAGATGGCAGTTCTCTGGTGACACTGGTACAGAGTAATCTGTAGACCCGAGATCGTCATAGAGTCTTGTATGGTTCCCACTGTGCTTTGATTTCCATCTTACCATGTCCAAGAGGGCGTGCAAAACGGTGGTTTTTGGGTACAGTCCCGAGTCACATGGAGGCAATGAGCGATAGGAGGGGATTCGTCTCTCCCGGTATAGGGGGTTGATGTTGCGCTGTGTTCGATTGGCTATAACAGGAAATCCCTGGCCAGGGTTGCTGAGATTTACTGGTAAGTGTTACCAGTAGTTTCTCGAATTGTTATAGACCTCATATCGACACGACTTATCGAGCTATTGGGGTCTGACGTTTACCACCCCTAAGCTAGATATGCGACATATCAGACGACGAGACCGGACTGTACGGAAGTGTTACTGGTTGGATTCGCTGGAGTGTGAGCGGGCTTGCTCGTCGATCTTCTGATCGCTCAATACCCGGGTGGCCGTTACGTTTAGCAGACCGCTTGCGGCTTGTGGGTGTTTGATATGATCATCATCTGCTGCCGGCGTATTGACGAGTCTTTAGAGTCCTACACAGAGGTTTCCTGGCTCAAGCAAAACGAAATAGGAGCGCATATGAGATATGTGCGGGACCGAGAATAATGCGTGTATGTGATACCGTATTCTATTCTCGCGATGAATGTATCGAATGGTTGTATGCGATATAACCTAGTTATCGAATCAAGGATTGATTCGATAAGCCGATACATTGGATACTATTCGGTTATATGCAATATGACCGGATCGTTAAATCAAGTGTTGTTTTAATGATTTAATGTATAATTATATATTTGATATATTACTTTGCATTAACTAGTATTGGTTCACTTTAAATTGATTTTCTCACTTGGATTGTGCACATTGTATATGTGATATACTTTTGTACACAAGTTTGTATCATGTTTGATGATACATGCTCACTAGGGTTTCTGTAAAGATTAAACCATGGTTATTTAAATGGTTAGGGCTTTGATTTTCATATCCATTTATTCATTTGTTTATTTATTTCTTTTTGGCAAAAGAAATGAAAATGGTAGCTTGATTTGTTTGCTTGTTGAATCTTCATGAAGGTTTGACTAAGTCACCATTTTTGTCTCATGCTTAACCCTAACCATTCCATTTAACCATGATTCATTCTCTACACTTAACCATGGTTTGAATATGATAAGTATTGATTTTCTTTTCCATTTTAAAATAACTTATCATATTCTTCATCTTCTTCTTCTTCTTCACTTCAAGAAAAAGCTTGAAAGCTTTAATGGCAAAGTGAGAAAACAAGTGAGAAATCCAATTCTAAAGTCTACCCACTTCCTATTTCTTCATCCTCTACCTCTTGCCAAGTAGTAGAGTGTGTTTTCTTCACAAGTTTCATCACTTGATGAAGTGGGAGCTTGATCTAGCGATGCCTCGACGTAGATCATCTTCGGCATCGTCGTCGATGACCTAGCCCGTCCATTCTCCGATGAAGCCGACGCTAGAGCCCGGGGTTCGACTTGGAAAGGGAGAAGACTTCATTGCGGAGCTATGGAGGTGGAGGACCGGATCTACAAAGGTTGTATTTCCGTATTCTAGTAGTTAAGTTGTTAACTAGTTGCTTTTTCGCCTAAACATCTAGCCAATGATCTAGTCTAGGGTTTCTCGGCACCGTATTTTTTTTTTGAAATTGGCATGGTTGATGCCTTGTGAGACCTCCTTGGGGTGCCTAGGAACCCTACAGTGGTATCAAAGCCTAGCTAGGGCCTTAGGCGAAGTCTAGACTGAGTTTGAAAGCCGGACGAACCGAAAACCTAACCCCAAAATAGCTCTCTGGACTTTTTCTAAAAACTGGTATTTTTCCAGATTAAGAATTGCCAAAAAATTCAGCAGGGAATTGCATGAGTTACTGTGAAGCACGTGATGCTAACTCCACTAAAGAGGCGCGGAACCGCGGCCCCCACCATGGGTTTCGCGGCGGTTCCGCGGCCACTTTGTAGAGTTACACCACGTGGCTTGCACAGTAATTCTTGTCTTGTAGTGCTGAGTCTTCTGGAAATTTTTAATATTTTATTCAAGAGTTGAATTTTCTGGGGTTGTTTGGGGATTCGGTGTTTCGATCGGGGTATCAGATTTTGGCTGTGTGGCTTTCCGAATAATTTTTGAATATGTTAAAAAGTTCGACCGCATATAAATACCCAATTTATCCCCTGTCGGGAAATTTCCAAGTGTTGGATTTTTCCGTAGTTTAACGACGTTCTAAGTAGTGCAAGTAACGCGATGGACCCTCTAGAAGACAACAAACCTTAACTCGATTATGTGACCGTCTTGAACTGCCCTTTGAACCTTCGGGTTTGGGGAAGTACGGCGTGCCACATGTGAGGCATTGGCTTGACCCTTCTACGGCTGGACTGTTGGTACTGAGGCACGAACTGAATGTTTTTAGACTTGTTTCATGTGTTGACCTGTATCGGGAAAACTTGGGTGTTCGATTGTTCGATCGGAAAGTTTGACATTTTCTATTTATCCGGAATGGGATACAATAATTGGAATTCACAAGTAGTTATGAGATAACTGAATGAATGTTATAAACATAGCACTTTAGTCTCACTTGATCGGTTGCCACGGAATTTTGATGTGATCAAAAGTCCGTCGCAATCACGTAGCGTACGCGGATACTCGCCGGATAAACTTAATAGACAGCTACACCCCATAGCCCCGACCAAGTGACTGTAGGAGAACCCCGTCGCCGAAAGCATCCGTTCGGGTGCTCGCGGCAGCGGTGTTCCGCCTTGGTGCAATTCGTCGACGGTATCGGGGGTGCGGCCGCCTACTGAAGTTTACAACGAGCATTCGATCAAAATGTCGGGAATCTTGTTGAATTGCCCGACTCGATATTGAAAAGTGTTTTCGATAATGAGACTAAAATGCGGAGTTTATAATTGTTAGGCATGCGATGTCTAAGTGTCACGACCCAGAAATGGCCCGTGACGGCCCTAATACTACGCAACGCCTAAAGACGCAATGTAGTAAAAGAAAGCCAAACCCAGAAATCTAAACCATGAGAAATACGGAAAAGATAATATAAGTTTTGAAAACAATTGAAATCGCAACCCAAATTCTTTAAAAGTCTCACTTTCTTTCCTTAAAAATTTTAGCAACCCCCCCATTTTTTATAAAGACTAGTCAATATGAATACAACAGAAGAATAAGGACAGTAGAGAAAAAGCTGCATATATAAAGACACCAAATCCACCATAATACACGTAACGTCCTCACCAAGTCTCTATGTCAATAATACAACAGTAGATGGAGAGTACAATACAACGAAGGTACAAAATATAATACAGATAACCGTCTAACCCACCTATGCAAAATGGTACTGTGAGCTGATGCGGTATCTGTAGCAAAAGATGGTAGCTGGATAGCTGGATAGGGGAATAGCCTGCCTCGACTACTCTGGGGAAAAACCTGAAACACCTGTGGCACAACGGGGGTGAGTTGCCAACTCGTGAATAGTATAAAACATATGCAGGTAATCGCAGGAATGCACGTACAGCATGAATCTAAGATATGCGATTACAGTAGTAACAATATGTCATGAAATGCTGAGATAAAGAGAGTACACTAGCAGGTACGATCAATAAGTGAAGCAATGATGGCATGATAGTGGTATGCAATGTCCGTGCAATAGAGATATGAGAAAGCAAATATGCAACTATCATAAGGGTACACCACAAGTACTACCAATATATGAATCTGTGCATAAAATAGGTAATGGTGAGGTGTAGGGTGGAATATGTCACTTTCCACGGAAACCTGACGTCGTGGCAGGATCACAATCCACTAAGATACTCTAATCCCAAATCCTCAAACCAGGCCCCACATTGGGCACTCACATCAAATAAGTCTCACATCTCCTCAATGTACAATATCGAGTATATCCCACATATCTAGTGTGTACAATATCCGTGTGTCTCACATATATCACATGTACAACATCAAGTGGATCTCACATATCTCGTATGCACAATATCAGGTAATCTCCTATATCCGAATGTACAAGTCACCAATCACATAGGTATATCCAATGTCCAAATCCCAATGAATCACCTAGTATCCCAAGTCCAATCTCAATATGAATCTAACATCCTAAAGATATATATACATGTACAGAAATAAATATGATGGGGGCAATACACATATATTAGCGTCCCATTCCACTAATATTGGTGTAAGGGTATATATAACAACGGCTAAGTCCCCTGTTATATATACAAAAAGGGGTTAAAGAAATATCATGAAACCGTGTGCCAAGCATCGACACAGAAATCCTCGTATATGGGGCTCCGTCAGTCCGGACAGCCCACGGGGTCCGTCTGCAGTGTCGGCCCTCGGCCTCGACAGTACAGGTCATCCCGTATCCATCTCTCTACTCTGGCCAGTAGCCTCCAGACAACTGCCAGGTCCAACAATCACCGGTAGGTACTCGCCCGCCTCCAGGCTCAATCGGCAAACCCATCGATCTTCTTGCCGAGGGGAACCATACCGGGCCCCGCCATGTACTCTCATACGGCAACCACACCTCGTATGGAGTAGGTAATCAGCACCGATAAAACTCATGGGGGACGCTCGAAATATCATATCAAGGAAACCGGGTTGTTACATGTATGCATAATTTCATGAACTCCCGCGGTTCCCAAATCCCGAAAACATCATATGAAATCCAGATAAACAATGCATAAATACAGGAATAGAAGTATGCGATATATCTGAATGCGAGCAGGTAAACACAAGTATATAGCTGAACCAGATGTATGCGAAATCATGATAAGGTACAGCTAAGTAACATCAGTAAAAGTAGCTAGGTATCTGCAACTGGATACGTGTCTAACATACAGGTATAGCTAAGTCTAGGTATCTACCTATAGGAACTGATGTCGTATACCCCCCTGGGTATAGTAACATATGTAGGAAATCCCTCCCGGTATAAGTAAAATATGTAGGAGGTATACCTGTAGCCGTATCGCAAGTGAAAATATACCTATCACTAAAGGTATGATACACTATAGGTATACCGATAAACTAGATGTCAAGTGTGGTAAGTAATGGTAGCTATAAGGGGTAGTGTGTGACATGGCAATTATTGACGGTGTGTGTGTAGCATGCAATCCGTGCTCGTGCAACATGAACCGTCAATAATGTGTGCAGTGTCCTACGGCTGCTAGTCACAGTATATAGCTATATCTAGGAAATGCAGTAAATACGCAATTCTACAATGACGTAGAAGGTGCGACAGGAAATTGAATCCTAGCCCAGACGCATAACGCCATGCGGGCGATTCCCCTGTAGATGTTATATCTACTCACCTAAACTCCACGCTGGGTGAATCCTATCACCCGCTCCCCCTGTAGCTGTGTCCGTAGCTCCTGCCTGCACACCTGTAAATACGACATGAAAACACATATAAGCCCAATATCTCTCGAAACGCGATATCGAAACGAAACGAGAAACTCGCGTCGCGAACTAAACGCGCGTGTACACGATACGCTGAATCGTGTGTGTACGCGTCTAAAAACCATCGCGATACGCTGGATCACAGAACCCACACACGTATCGCGCGTATCGCGCAAACACAACTAAACACAAAAGCGACATATAGTCCCAGATTTTCCTACAGGTACAATATTACAAAACTATACATACCAAGGACCTATACAACCCAGAATAAAGCTCCACACAAAACCTCAACACCCAATTCCTCTTCCTGGCCGCAAATTGCGGCCAGAATGGAGAAATTGGCGGCCAGACAAAGGGGGTAGGGGCTCGTCTTCTGGGGGTGTTATCTATACCTAGTGTACATGCTCCAGTCATCTCTAGTTTTATTCTGTAGGCATCGGGTCTATAGCAGATCACAAAAGTCATAAATATCACCTCAAAAGTCACAAATTGCACAAATCACAAACTATATGGTATTTTAGTGTAATCTGGGGATTTCTCAGTTGCAATGTCCCTATTAGCACTTAAGTAAACTAGGGTATCCAACACATCCAACAAATTACCACAATACCTCACAAATCACCAAAACTAGCACTAAACTAGCTAATTTAGCACTAAACAAGCTAATTAGCACACAAGCTGCACAATCAAACAATAGGGTTCGGAAATATACCCTATTGGACCCTAGAGAGCAGGTGAAGAGGTGTATGGAGGAGGTGATGGCTGCTGCAGTTGCTGGAGCTTGCCTCTGTTGCTGCTGCTCCTAGTGTTGCTGCTGCTGTCACTGCTGCTTGCTGCTGCTTCTATTCCTGCTGCTGCTGTTGATGGTAATGATGATGATAGTGATGCTGATGATGGTGAGGAAGATGCTCTTGATGTTGTTGCTGCTGCCACTGCCTGTGCTGCTGCTGCTGCTTCCTTCTTCTGCTTCTGCTGCTGCTTCTTCTCTCTCTCTCTGCAGTGTGTGTGTGTGAGTTTGTGATGAAGCTGCTGCTGCTGGAAGTGTGTGTGTGTGTTTGTGAGAGAGTGAGAGAATGAGAGATAGAAAATGAGGTGGAGAAATGAGAGCACACTCCAAAGACCCCTTCTCACTCTCTCTTTCCTCATTAAATGAGGCATGGCAAAGGCCATGATGCCCCATGCTCTCTCTCTCTCCCTCTCTCTCAAAGTCAACCAAACAACAATAATATAAAAAAAAGAATTTCAACAATGACACACACAAATAATTAAAACCCAACTAAAACCCAAAACACTTAATACAAATTGGTTAACCCTTCATGCTAGCTAAACATGGTTTTAACCCAAATCTAACCCTAGTTAACATGCACAAGTGTGTGTGTGCCTAACAAAAATCTAATAAAAATACACAATAAATAGGATAAAATATTTAAAACTTAATTTGGTAAACTTTTTATTAAAAACCACATTTTAAATATAATTAGCTACAAAACACATTCTAAGGTGTTACAATCTCCCCCCCCCCCTTAAAAGAAATTCGTCCCCGAATTTAAAAAAAATAATCCGATACGCATACCTTCAAGAGAAGATTAAAATCCTCAAATCTCGTTCGCAGCCTCCTAAGTGACTAACTCACTATACGGCTACGTCCAAGAAAACCCTTCACAGATGGCAAGACCTTTGACCGATGTTCCTCCACCTGTCGAGCCATTAACACACATGGCTGTTGGTGAACGAAAGATCGCGTCCAGCTAAAAGGTCTGGTGCAAACATGTGAGAAAGGTCAAGAAGGTAATTGTAAAGTATCATCACAAGGAATACGGGGTGAAAATCCAATAATCTGGGCGGAAGTGCCAATTTAAGGCAACGAAACTAACTCGCTAATAGGATCTAAAAGGACCTAAAATCCTGGGATAAGCTTCCCAGAATCCAACACGTCATTCATCGGAAAGTCCATAGGAATCCATGATTTGCCACTGCGCACTCAAGCCTGCGACCAACACAGTCGCATAAAACATCTGTTTGCAATGGACAGTTCTCATCCTGACCTGAACACAACTGGACTATCTCCGAATTCTCTAGACATAGCTGGGTCCAAAATCCTACCTTCGCGGAGTCAGAAGACAACAGGCTGGCGATCGACATGACCTAACCCCTAAGCCTAAGGGTGGCCAATTGGAGTGTCTCCTGATAACAGCTATCGAAGGAGAACCCGGACGATGGCGAGTGACGATCCCAAGCTGCTGACGACCAAACAAAACAACAAAAACACAACTTAAACAAAACAACTGAGCAAACTGAGTAAAACCGGATGACAAGAATCCGAATGGAGTCACACCCTAACCAAAATCAGGTGGAAACCATAACGAAATTCGTGGAGATCTGCTCCCATTCCTGCTTCGGAAAGGTAAAAGATTGCAATTCTCCAGCCGGCCTCAGATGCTCAACCCAAAGCACAAAACAAGACAGACACTTGAAACGAAACCTGAAACTTCTCCTTACATTCTTGCCCACTCGTAACTATCTCACAAGTCACGCCAAAGCTGGTGGAACCTAAATGTATAAAGAGAGTTGACAGATGTGCGTGCTCTAGGATTACACGCCTCTACCTGATAATGGCAGGTACACAAACGTGTCCCTAACTTAGCACATCATTGTCACAATCAAGGTTTTCGAATCATTACCCAGCCGAATATGCTCAAGTACTTCTGACGTACGAGCTTCGACGGGCAGTGTCTCGCGAAAGCGATTTAAGGAAAGTGGTCGGGCGCAAACATGAGCAAGCTGTCCCCTCCGTAGAGACGAACTAAGCTATACTCAACGATCACACAAGAACTGTAAATCTGCAGGAGACCATCACAACAATCCAAATCTGCTGCAGGAAGATGTACATTAAGCTCTAGTGGTCCGTGGAAAATCTGACACGACTCTCAAGCAAGTAGTGTCTCCAATTCTCCAACGCAAAACCACCGCGGCCATCTCCGGATCATGAGTGGAATATCCTCCTCGTACTTCCTCCAAATGTAGGGAAGCAAAAGCGATAACTCTATAGTGTCACCTCAGTACACACTCGAGCCCACTCAAGAAACATTACAGTTAAACAACAAAGTCGCCCGAACCAAAAGCAAAGGAGGAACTGATGCAGCTGTTAACTGAATCTTCAACTGCTGAAGACTCTGTACACGTGCCTCAGTTCAAAGAAAAGAAACCTCCTTTTTGGTCAATTCAGTCGACGGTGGAGCACTACTCTAGCAATCCTGCATGAAACGGCGGTAAAAACCCTGCTAAGCCCAACAATCTGCGGATCTCCGTCCTGCACACAAGTCTGGGCCTAAGCTGTACGGCCACGATCTCCCTCGGAACCATACAAAACCGTTTCCCGTGACTACAAGACCTAGGAGTCAACACAAAACAAGCCTGAAGAAACACCCTGAGAATTTAGCAAACTGCTGGTGCTCTCCCAGCATCTGCATAACAAATCCTCAAGTGCTACTCCTGTCCCTCAAGACACATTAAGTAGACCAGAGTGTCGTAAATAATACAACAAAAACTGGTCGAGGAACGGCCTGCAGAAATCTGGCTCATCATATCTACGAGTGCTGCTAGGGCAACAGTGAATCCAACGACTCACAAAACACACAAAGCCCGTAGCACGCACAAGGCAGTCTTCGGAATGCCGTCACTCCGAATCCTCAATAATGATGACCTGATCCCAAGCACACTTAGAGAAATGTCTCGCACTCTGGAGCTGATCGAAGAAATCGTCACGGCGAGATGAAGGATACCTATCCGCACCGTAAGCCGGTTCAATTGACGATCCGTCGATACACAACCTCAAACTGCCGTCCTTCTCCTCGACGAACAGAAATAGGAGTTTCCAAAAGCGAAACACTCAGACGCACAAAACTCCCCAAACCAAAACTCTGCAGCTGATCCTTAAGCTCCCTCAGTTTCGCCGGCTCATCTGGAACAACGTCGGAAAACTCTCGCACGAAAAGAACCCGGTCCAACAATCTCACGGCGGCTCCGGTATCACGAATGAACGCCAAGAATCCACGCCATCTCCTCAGTAGCCGACTAGCGAAAAAGGCTGAATTCAAGCTGTGAGAGGCGGTACAACTATCCACCTGCACAACAAGAACTGACTTGCCGGGGAAAACAAAACCTAACTTGTTCCCACACGGTAGTCCACAGACGCCTAACACGTAGTTAACCAATCCGTGCCCAGGAGAACGTCAAATCCAACATCTCTAGATGGATCAAAACGACGGACGAAACTCTATCTCCTATCCTATTGGCACAAAACTGAATACGTGTCGCGCAACAAAAGAATCGCTGACAGAAGTTAAAACAACTACGACTAATCTACCCAACCACGGTACAAGCAAGAAACAACAAATACACCAAGAGAAAAATAAAATATAACTCAAGGGTACCTGAAAACTCCACATTGGACGTCTGCGCGTCCCGATGAGTAGAAGCAAACTCCTGTGTCTGCCCTCTACTCGCAGCTGGATGAACTCCTCTGGGAGCCTGAGCCCTCTGAGCAAACCTTCCATGTCCACGGCCTCTCTGGAAGCGATCATGACGAGGTGCTAAGGAACAATCCCTGACGAAGTGCTGAAGGCTTCCGCATCGAAAACATCCCCGTGCTGACTGCTGACCATCCTGGGGATGAGAGCTGAACGACTGTCCTCGTCCCAAGCCTCTGCTACTCCCGCGACGGCCACGAAATCTGTCTCGACGACCAAACCTCTGCCTCTGGGCTGGTACGCTGGTACGAGTCCTCCACTGTCCTGGAACTCTCTGAGCCTCTGGAATGTGTGCCTCGTCAACTGGAGTTGCAACCACTGGTGCTATGTAGGTGACGGACTGCTGCATGCTGATCGTAAGGGACAGCTGGGTAACAGGGGTGACAACCTCCTGTCGTAGCTCCCGAACGACATCAACCAAGGAACTCATCGTCTGGCGGAACTCCTGCATCTCTACCAAAAGTCTATCCATAGTATAGATCGTAGGCTGATCCGTCTGCACCTGTGCAACTAGAGTGCCATCCTGGTCAGTGCTCGGCTCACCCGAGCTAACCCTGACCTCGGCCCTCGCTGCATCGCTCTGAGTCCCCATAGTCATCGGCGGCAAGGCTATAAATAGATATAAGATGAGATTCGATAAGAATGAGGAAATCGGATCTCAAGGATCTGAATCATCAAGGAAGGAATGTCAAGCAATTTTGTACTTAGGTCACTTAATGCAAGGTACCGCGCTGTGAGTATGCTGCAGACATACACACACTACGTTACTCTGCTTAAGCTACCTTCTCCATCATACTAAGGTCATCCTACACTCCGAAAGGTAAAACCTAACGCTCTGATACCAACTTTGTCACGACCCAGAAATGGCCCGTGACGGCCCTAATACTACGCAACGCCTAAAGACGCAATGTAGTAAAAGAAAGCCAAACCCAGAAATCTAAACCATGAGAAATACGGAAAAGATAATATAAGTTTTGAAAACAATTGAAATCGCAACCCAAATTCTTTAAAAGTCTCACTTTCTTTCCTTAAAAATTTTAGCAACCCCCCCATTTTTTATAAAGACTAGTCAATATGAATACAACAGAAGAATAAGGACAGTAGAGAAAAAGCTGCATATATAAAGACACCAAATCCACCATAATACACGTAACGTCCTCACCAAGTCTCTATGTCAATAATACAACAGTAGATGGAGAGTACAATACAACGAAGGTACAAAATATAATACAGATAACCGTCTAACCCACCTATGCAAAATGGTACTGTGAGCTGATGCGGTATCTGTAGCAAAAGATGGTAGCTGGATAGCTGGATAGGGGAATAGCCTGCCTCGACTACTCTGGGGAAAAACCTGAAACACCTGTGGCACAACGGGGGTGAGTTTCCAACTCGTGAATAGTATAAAACATATGCAGGTAATCGCAGGAATGCACGTACAGCATGAATCTAAGATATGCGATTACAGTAGTAACAATATGTCATGAAATGCTGAGATAAAGAGAGTACACTAGCAGGTACGATCAATAAGTGAAGCAATGATGGCATGATAGTGGTATGCAATGTCCGTGCAATAGAGATATGAGAAAGCAAATATGCAACTATCATAAGGGTACACCACAAGTACTACCAATATATGAATCTGTGCATAAAATAGGTAATGGTGAGGTGTAGGGTGGAATATGTCACTTTCCACGGAAACCTGACGTCGTGGCAGGATCACAATCCACTAAGATACTCTAATCCCAAATCCTCAAACCAGGCCCCACATTGGGCACTCACATCAAATAAGTCTCACATCTCCTCAATGTACAATATCGAGTATATCCCACATATCTAGTGTGTACAATATCCGTGTGTCTCACATATATCACATGTACAACATCAAGTGGATCTCACATATCTCGTATGCACAATATCAGGTAATCTCCTATATCCGAATGTACAAGTCACCAATCACATAGGTATATCCAATGTCCAAATCCCAATGAATCACCTAGTATCCCAAGTCCAATCTCAATATGAATCTAACATCCTAAAGATATATATACATGTACAGAAATAAATATGATGGGGGCAATACACATATATTAGCGTCCCATTCCACTAATATTGGTGTAAGGGTATATATAACAACGGCTAAGTCCCCTGTTATATATACAAAAAGGGGTTAAAGAAATATCATGAAACCGTGTGCCAAGCATCGACACAGAAATCCTCGTATATGGGGCTCCGTCAGTCCGGACAGCCCACGGGGTCCGTCTGCAGTGTCGGCCCTCGGCCTCGACAGTACAGGTCATCCCGTATCCATCTCTCTACTCTGGCCAGTAGCCTCCAGACAACTGCCAGGTCCAACAATCACCGGTAGGTACTCGCCCGCCTCCAGGCTCAATCGGCAAACCCATCGATCTTCTTGCCGAGGGGAACCATACCGGGCCCCGCCATGTACTCTCATACGGCAACCACACCTCGTATGGAGTAGGTAATCAGCACCGATAAAACTCATGGGGGACGCTCGAAATATCATATCAAGGAAACCGGGTTGTTACATGTATGCATAATTTCATGAACTCCCACGGTTCCCAAATCCCGAAAACATCATATGAAATCCAGATAAACAATGCATAAATACAGGAATAGAAGTATGCGATATATCTGAATGCGAGCAGGTAAACACAAGTATATAGCTGAACCAGATGTATGCGAAATCATGATAAGGTACAGCTAAGTAACATCAGTAAAAGTAGCTAGGTATCTGCAACTAGATACGTGTCTAACATACAGGTATAGCTAAGTCTAGGTATCTACCTATAGGAACTGATGTCGTATACCCCCCTGGGTATAGTAACATATGTAGGAAATCCCTCCCGGTATAAGTAAAATATGTAGGAGGTATACCTGTAGCCGTATCGCAAGTGAAAATATACCTATCACTAAAGGTATGATACACTATAGGTATACCGATAAACTAGATGTCAAGTGTGGTAAGTAATGGTAGCTATAAGGGGTAGTGTGTGACATGGCAATTATTGACGGTGTGTGTGTAGCATGCAATCCGTGCTCGTGCAACATGAACCGTCAATAATGTGTGCAGTGTCCTACGGCTGCTAGTCACAGTATATAGCTATATCTAGGAAATGCAGTAAATACGCAATTCTACAATGACGTAGAAGGTGCGACAGGAAATTGAATCCTAGCCCAGACGCATAACGCTATGCGGGCGATTCCCCTGTAGATGTTATATCTACTCACCTAAACTCCACGCTGGGTGAATCCTATCACCCGCTCCCCCTGTAGCTGTGTCCGTAGCTCCTGCCTGCACACCTGTAAATACGACATGAAAACACATATAAGCCCAATATCTCTCGAAACGCGATATCGAAACGAAACGAGAAACTCGCGTCGCGAACTAAACGCGCGTGTACACGATACGCTGAATCGTGTGTGTACGCGTCTAAAAACCATCGCGATACGCTGGATCACAGAACCCACACACGTATCGCGCGTATCGCGCAAACACAACTAAACACAAAAGCGACATATAGTCCCAGATTTTCCTACAGGTACAATATTACAAAACTATACATACCAAGGACCTATACAACCCAGAATAAAGCTCCACACAAAACCTCAACACCCAATTCCTCTTCCTGGCCGCAAATTGCGGCTAGAATGGAGAAATTGGCGGCCAGACAAAGGGGGTAGGGGCTCGTCTTCTGGGGGTGTTATCTATACCTAGTGTACATGCTCCAGTCATCTCTAGTTTTATTCTGTAGGCATCGGGTCTATAGCAGATCACAAAAGTCATAAATATCACCTCAAAAGTCACAAATTGCACAAATCACAAACTATATGGTATTTTAGTGTAATCTGGGGATTTCTCAGTTGCAATGTCCCTATTAGCACTTAAGTAAACTAGGGTATCCAACACATCCAACAAATTACCACAATACCTCACAAATCACCAAAACTAGCACTAAACTAGCTAATTTAGCACTAAACAAGCTAATTAGCACACAAGCTGCACAATCAAACAATAGGGTTCGGAAATATACCCTATTGGACCCTAGAGAGCAGGTGAAGAGGTGTATGGAGGAGGTGATGGCTGCTGCAGTTGCTGGAGCTTGCCTCTGTTGCTGCTGCTCCTAGTGTTGCTGCTGCTGTCACTGCTGCTTGCTGCTGCTTCTATTCCTGCTGCTGCTGTTGATGGTAATGATGATGATAGTGATGCTGATGATGGTGAGGAAGATGCTCTTGATGTTGTTGCTGCTGCCACTGCCTGTGCTGCTGCTGCTGCTTCCTTCTTCTGCTTCTGCTGCTGCTTCTTCTCTCTCTCTCTGCAGTGTGTGTGTGTGAGTTTGTGATGAAGCTGCTGCTGCTGGAAGTGTGTGTGTGTGTTTGTGAGAGAGTGAGAGAATGAGAGATAGAAAATGAGGTGGAGAAATGAGAGCACACTCCAAAGACCCCTTCTCACTCTCTCTTTCCTCATTAAATGAGGCATGGCAAAGGCCATGATGCCCCATGCTCTCTCTCTCTCCCTCTCTCTCAAAGTCAACCAAACAACAATAATATAAAAAAAAGAATTTCAACAATGACACACACAAATAATTAAAACCCAACTAAAACCCAAAACACTTAATACAAATTGGTTAACCCTTCATGCTAGCTAAACATGGTTTTAACCCAAATCTAACCCTAGTTAACATGCACAAGTGTGTGTGTGCCTAACAAAAATCTAATAAAAATACACAATAAATAGGATAAAATATTTAAAACTTAATTTGGTAAACTTTTTATTAAAAACCACATTTTAAATATAATTAGCTACAAAACACATTCTAAGGTGTTACACTAAGTAATTCATTTGGTCAGGCATGCGATGTCTGAGGTGGTTGCGGATTCCAACTGTTGTAGTTTTACACTTTCTTTTCTGTGACCGTAAGTGTAATATGTGATATCACCGGTTTCGTTTCTATATGTCAACGACAATTGGGATGCGCATATTTACTTACGTTGATGACATGTGATGTTATGTGTTGCTGGATATGTTATATTGGATTGTCGTGTTTGAATAGCCGGGGGTTTTATGTGAGATGAGTGTTTTTCATTTTCATTCATGTAAAAACTTGTATGTAATATTCTTTTATTGGGGCACTTCCAGGTTGCGGAAGTTGTCACCTTTTGTATATTATTTACTTTTCTGCACTAGGATAGACCCAAGGAGGAGAGCACAAGTAATCGGGTTCTGGAGTCCAGTGGGAGACCAACTCGAGGAGTCGAGTCCGGGTCTCCTAACTCTAGAATTGGTAGGGTTGCTTTCCGCTCTCGTAGGGGTCTAGGGGTGTGGGTTTGGCTATTCATCACGACCGTGGAATCCGTGTTTTATACTGGCTCGTATTAAAAACACGGACGTCCTAGTATATCCAATATTTCATATGATTCTTCTGCTGCGATATCTGTGATGTGATCATGTGATGTTCTGTGATAGATACAGTATATAGTATATATGATATATTATATAGACGTTACTTATGTTTTACACCCGCGCTAGCCCTGCCCCGCTCTGCCGTTAGTTACCAAACCTAACGGTGCACGAGGGGACATCGAGGCGAATGCGGATGGCATAAGTGTACGTCGTATTTATCTGTGATGTTTAGGTATTTAAATGATGGGACTTCATTAATGTGATTAATGAAATAAAAGAAACCTAAGATGTTGTAGAATCGAATTTCAAAATAAACAGGTAGCTACAGTTCTTGCTTTGCACAGCGGTATATGTGATATATCCTGCACCTTATTCGATGAGGAAAGGACCGAGATCCCTTCACCGGGAGTGACTCCTTTAGCAATAACTGGCAGATGCTACACCCTCGGTTTGTCTTTTGATTGCTTTTAAGAGTTTTTGCTTTGCACAGTGATATATATGATATATCCCGCACCTCATTCGACGAGGAAAGGACCGACGATCCCTTCACCGGGAGTGACTCCTTTAGCAAAACTAGAAAAGCCTCAAAAACAATCCATTTCAAAATTCATTCGATCCTACAACGATATCAAGTTCATTACGCAATAGGTTTTCAGAAAAACCTGTCGTAGCCCTCCGTCATTTCAGATATGTACTGGTTAGTATTCGTGCTACGTTTGTTGACCTCTGTCAAGGCGTAGTGTGCGGTAGCTGATTAGCGCTTATCTGCATAAGCATATGATGTGATTGATTTAGGATAGTCGTGCGACCTTGTTGACCTCTGTCAAGGGTCGTGCGGGTGGGTTTACTTCAATCAAGAAATGACGGGTTGAACTTGACTAGCAGCCTATGGTTTGTTGACCTCTGTCAAGGTCATAGGACGCTAGGGGCAAAACATTATCAGGAATTTCAAGTGTTGAAATTTGCAATGAGATTGCAAACCTTCTATGAGATAGTTGGATCCCGATACCCGCTGCGAGTAAGAGTTACTCCTGGGAGAGTTTTACACATTACAATTAGCCGATCAAGTAGGTGTCTAGAAAGGTGTTAACGGGGTTACTCCTCTGGGAAAATGAGGTTTACATTAATTAGGTCCGTGCGAAAGCACGGGGCACCTCCCTCAAAGTACCGACACTGGCCTGGCTGAAAGATTGGCGAACTTGTAGTGTGTAATTAATCCCGGCTAGTCTATCCTTTTAGGGTTTGAAGGAAGATTTGATAAAAAGCAGTGGGAGCCATCCTGATTAGATAAAATAATAACCAATCTATTCTTGTAAGAGCGCACACTGAGTGTTTTCTTCTCTCTCTCTCCCGGTAGCGACCATATCACGCCTTAATCAAGATAATAATACGGATTATTGACCGAACCTGCTTGTTATACTGAGCTGGGGAACGTTGGTCCCGCTCCAACTTATAATTGTTATAAGACAGAGCAGGAAATTGGGGAATACCAAGATTCCCATGCCACCCAAACGAAGAGAGTGCATGCTGATGCATCATCTTCGGGTGTGTTCGTTACAAAGAACTGTTTCTCAGTATCCTCCGCATCCTGGGTATATGATACCAGATCAGGATCCCAGATATGTAATCTGTTACATAGGGCTACAAAAGGGTAGAAAAACTGAGATCGGGTGATAAGTTTCATGAGGCAGAAAACGGGGAAAGTGTTGCAGCCAAGTCTGTTGGTCACTGTCACCCTGTATTGTAATACATTGGTTCTGAACGAATGTTATTAGATACCGAACCTGATATACAAAATCATATCAGTCTCTTTATCAGTAAAGAAGTGATAAAATTTTGTATTGTTGGATAATGTTTTGAACATTTCCTATATCAAAAGTTGATCAGTTCAGGCACGTTATCTAAAAGCATTGATGTTCTAAATCAAACTACAGTTCTTAGTATATAGAACACACACAAGAGGAAGAGTTCAGAAATGAACGAATTCTTCTTGAGGCATTGTAGACTAGGTCAGATCAATGTGACCCGACTAGATAGAGTTACATATAGATGCATATTTAAATCAGTTTGAATTTACATCTTGTGAAACTCGCCAGTCATGTCACAAAGATAAGATGACCATAACTCTGTTTATTGGAAACAGAGAAAGAGTTAGTGAACTCTTGGGACTGATACATGATGATGTATGCAAGGTCTCCTGTCTACACATGCCAGGACTGGTTCTTTATACTTCATTACATTCTCTGATGATCTTTCGAGATTCAGACCTATGTTCCTGTTGAAACACAAGTCCGAATCTTTTGAGATATTCACAGAATATAAGTTAGAAGTAGAGAACCAAAATACGGGTATAAGTATTATGTCCTTTGATGTGATCAAGGAGGAGAATACTTGAGCACGGAAATCCTGGACTATTCTAAAGGAGAATGAGATTCTCTCTCAGCATTACTCCTCCGCATACACCATAGCACGATGGTATATCGGGGCGGAGCAGATACACCCTATTTGATATGGTGTGCTCTATGATGAGTACTACTGAGTTACCTTTTTCCTATTGGGTGTTATGCACTTGAGAAGTTGCATACCTATTGAATAGGGTTCCAATCAAATCAGTTGCCTACCACTCCATATGAGATATGGAAAGGGAAGAGCTCATATCTTAAGTTAGTTAAGATTTGGGGTTGTCCGGCTTATGTCTAAAAGCAAAATTCGGACAAGCTCGAGGCAAGGTCTGTTATGTAGAACTGGAAATGTTCCATCCATACAAACTGCAGCTAATGATTTGACAGAACCGAAGGATTCAGTAGATTCCAACGAACCTCAGCCTCTCCGCCGATCTAGTAGGGTTCCTCACCCACCTGAGAGATACTTCGGTTTCTCTATGACAGTGGGAGCGAGGATTGCATCATGAGATGATGACCCAACTAGTTTCGAGCTGGCCATCAGGAGTAAGACTCTGTAAGAATGGCTGGATGCTTACTGATCTGAGATGGAATCCATGTACACCAGCAAAGTATGGACTTTAGCTGCTATATCTGAAGGGTTAAATCCCCATCAGGAGCAAGTATATCTTGAGAAGATTACTTGGTGTAGATGGAAAAGTTGAGACTTTCAAAGCTAGACTTGTTAAAGGTTTTCGTCATTGACCAGGCGTGGATAATGATGAAACCTTTTCCAGTACCTATGCTTGAGTCCATCCAGATACTACTTGCCACGGCTACATACCATGACTACGATATCCGGCGGTTGGGTGTCATGACTGCTTTTCTAAATACTGATTTAGAAGAGAGCGTCTATAAGTACACAGCCAGAGGGCCTCGTAGACAGTGGGAGCAGCGGAAACATGTGCAAGATGCTTTATAGGATAAAGCAGGCATCGCGGAGTTGGAACATCTGTTTTGATGGATGAGTCAAGGAAGTTGACATCATCAAAATGGTAGATGAACCTTGTATATACAAAAAGGTAGTAGGGAGTATGGTGGTGATCCTCGTAGAGTACGTGGATGACATACTCTTGATAGGGAAGGAGTTTCCTATGCTATGATCGGTCAATCTCCGATTATCACAATGATTCTCCATATAGGATCAAAGTGATACCTCCTAAATCCTGAGTTTTGGATCTATGAGATAGATTTAATTGGATATTAGGATACTCGATGTAGTGAGATGGTATCAGTTGATCCTGGGGAAAATCACTGGAAGTGTTCCAGGGTGATAAAGTCGACTGAGTGTCAGTCACAGGCATTGTCTTTACCCTCAGTAAAGGGACGGTATGTTGGAAGAGTTCCAAGATAGATACCGTGGCATACTAGACGATAAAGGCAGGATACATCACTACTTAAGATGCTACCAAAGAGGCTATTTGGGTGTATATTAGTTCATGAGATGAACTTCGTTCCTACCATTATGAGACAATGGAGTTGTGGCTTATGCCAAGGAATGCCGGTCCCATCAGTGATCCAGACTTATTCTAAGGCAGTATCACCTGATCATGGAGATGGTTGATCTCCAAGGTGATCGAGGCAAGAAGAGCAGACTCAGAGGATAACATGGCGGATCCACTCACAAAGGCCTATTCCCAAAGAGAGACTTTTATGGGATGGTTGAGTATGAGATACTTCGACCACTGCTACAGATGGCCCTAGTGCAAGTGGGAGATTGTTAGTTATATGTATGCCCTAGAGGCCATTACTGTACATAGGATGTATATTGTAGTGGATGCTGGGACATATATAGGGAGGACTTTCTTGCTCGACATGATAGTATGCTATCTGGTTACTCTTTACCTTAACGTGTGCACTGATTGTCTCTCTGTTACATGTTGGTAAAGCCCTTAGGATGTGTACTTGACTACCTGGACTATGATGCGGATCATACTAGTGGGGACATGGTAGTCCATAAGTACATCCTTCAAAGTCCCTAGTCGTGGGTGTATCGAGATGGGGCATCGATATACCAGAGTAGACTAGCGTATACCTTCTCGACCCATACAGATGAGCGATGGATGATCCCATATCCATTGGTGTTTGACATCAGAGATGATATACGGGTGCTCAGTAGAGACTGGGTACACTGGACGAACTCGCCGAGAACTCCCAGATGGTATTATACCTCACGTCAGATGGCAGTTCTCTGGTGACACTGGTACAGAGTAGTCTGTAGACCCGAGATCATCATAGAGTCTTGTGTGGTTCCCACTATGCTTTGATTTCCATCTTACCATGTCCAAGAGGGCGTGCAAAACGGTGGTTTTTGGGTACAGTCCCGAGTCACATGGAGGCAATGAGCGATAGGAGGGGATTCGTCTCTCCCGGTATAGGGGGTTGATGTTGCGCTGTGTTCGATTAGCTATAACAGGAAATCCCTGGCCAGGGTTGCTGAGATTTACTGGTAAGTGTTACCAGTAGTTTCTCGAATTATTATAGACCTCATATCGACACGACTTATCGAGCTATTGGGGTCTGACGTTTACCACCCCTAGGCAAGATATGCGACATATCAGACGACGAAACCGGACTGTACGGTAGTGTTTCTGGTTGGATTCACTGAAGTGTGAGCAGGCTTGCTCGTCGATCTTCTGATCGCTCAATACCCGGGTGGCCGTTACGTTTAGCAGACCGCTTGCGGCTTGTGGGTGTTTGATATGATCATCATCTGCTGCCGGCGTATTGACGAGTCTTTAGAGTCCTACACAGAAGTTTCCTGGCTCAAGCGAAACGAAATAGGAGCGCATATGAGATATGTGCGGGACCGAGAATAATGCGTGTATGTGATACCGTATTCTATTCTCGCGATGAATGTATCGAATGGTTGTATGCGATATAACCTAGTTATCGAATCAAGGATTAATTCGATAAGCCGATATATTGGATACTAGTCGGTTATATGCGATATGACCGGATCGTTAAATCAAGTGTTGATTTAATGATTTAATGTATAATTATATATTTAATATATTACTTTGCATTAACTAGTATTGGTTCACTTTAAATGGATTTTCTCACTTGGATTGTGCACATTGTATATGTGATATACTTTTGTACACAAGTTTGTATCATGTTTGATGATACATGCTCACTCGGGTTTGTGTAAAGATTAAACCATGGTTATTTAAATGGTTAGGGTTTTGATTTTCATATCCATTTATTCATTTGTTTATTTATTTCTTTTTGGCAAAAGAAATGAAAATGGTAGCTTGATTTGTTTGCTTGTTGAATCTTCATGAAGGTTTGACTAAGTCACCATTTTTGTCTCATGCTTAACCCTAACCATTCCATTTAACCATGATTCATTCTCTACACTTAACCATGGTTTGAATATGATAAGTATTGATTTTCTTTTCCATTTTAAAATAACTTATCATATTCTTCATCTTCTTCTTCTTTTTCACTTCAAGAAAAAGCTTGAAAGCTTTAATGGCAAAGTGAGAAAACAAGTGAGAAATCCAATTCTAAAGTCTACCCACTTCCTATTTCTTCATCCTCTACCTCTTGCCAAGTAGTAGAGTGTGTTTTCTTCACAAGTTTCATTACTTGATGAAGTGGGAGCTTGATCTAGCGATGCCTCGACGTAGATCATCTTCGGCATCGTCGTCGATGACCTAGCCCGTCCATTCTCCGATGAAGCCGATGCTAGAGCCCGGGGTTCGACTTGGACAGCGAGAAGACTTCATTGCGGAGCTATGGAGGTGGAGGACCGGATCTACAAAGGTTGTATTTCCGTATTCTAGTAGTTAAGTTGTTAACTAGTTGCTTTTTCGCCTAAACATCTTGCCAACGATCTAGTTTAGGGTTTCTCGGCACCGTGTTTTATTTTGAAATTGGCATGGTTGATGCCTTGTGAGACCTCCTTGGGGTGCCTAGGAACCCTACAGTAAACAACTTTACATCCAAAGTGAATGTGGAATACAACCTTTGTAGACCGTTCCTTCACTTCTAAAGCTCTGTGTAGTAGTCCCTTCGCTCCAAGTAGTGAACACCCGAACTCTAGTAAGGGTTCACATGAAGAAATGAACAAGCTTGCTCGATGTCTTCGAGGTCGAAAATGATCTACCTCGAGGAGACTCAAGCTCATGCTATCTCTTCACTAATGGTAGAATTAGTAAAGCAAACAACCTAAACTAAAGGGCGACACTAGTAGAGGTTGATGAAGTAGGAATTTTGCTCACTTTAGATTTATTTTTCTCACAATATTTCTTCATCATTTGAAAAGCTAGAAAGCTTTCTCATGAGGAAGAAGAAGATGAAGTGGTGATGAGAATGAAACTCATGAGGTTAGAAATGCAACCATGGGTGAGTTTATGTCATACAGTAACTCATGTAGAGACTAAACTATGGTTATTGGATAATGGTTAGGTTAATAAATATCTTAAGCAAAACAAAACAAATGGACTATGTAAATGGTTCTACAAGCTTCCACTAAGCTCAACCATGACAAATTCCACTAATTTTGAATTACTTAATAATAAATATAAACCTTAACATTAACCTAAGCATGGTGTGAGTCTCATACACTCATGTTGCATGTGTAACCAAGCATGACACAACAATATATATCACATATATATTTTGTGTGCAAAAAAGAAAACAATACAATTAACATATATCACATATATATTAAATGTATCATAAGTGAGAAAAAGAAATGCTTAAGTGAGCTAATATTAGTTAATGTAAATTAATATATCAAATATATAATTATACATTAAATTATTAAATCAACACTTGATTTAATAATCCGGCTATATCACATATAACCGACTAATATCATATGTATCAATTTATCGAATCAACACTTGATCCGATAACCCGGCTATATCACATATAACCGGCCGATATCACATATCGCGAGAATAGAATACGGTATCACATACGCATATTAATCTCGGTCCCGCACATATCACATATGTGCTCCTACTTCGTTTCGCCTGGGCCAGGAAACCTCTGTGTAGGACTCTGAAGACTCGTCAATACGCCGGCAGTAGGTGATGATCATATCAAACACCCATAAGCCGCAAGCGGTCTGCTAAACGTAACGGCCATCCGGGTATTGAGCGATCAGAAGATCATCAAGCATGCCTGCTTATACTCCTGTGAATACAATCAGTAATACTCCGTATAGTCCTGTCTCTTCGTCTGATATGTCATATATCCAGCCTGGAGGTGGTAAACGTCAAACCCTAATAGCCCGATAAGTCGTGCCGATATGAGACTCATAACGGGTCGAGAAACTATTGATAACACTTACCAGTAAATCTCATAACAGCCCTGGCCAGGGACTTCCTGTTATAGCCAATGGAGCACAGCGCAACATCAACCCCCAATACCGGGAGACAAGAAATCCCCTCCTATCTCTCATTTCCTCCATGTGACTCGGGACTGTACCCAGAAAAACATTGTTTTTCACATTCTCTTGAACGTGGTAAGGTGGAAATCAAAGCACAGTGGGAATCACACAAGACTCTATGACGATCTTGGGTCGACAAACTAACCTGTACCAGTGTCACCAGAGAACTGCTATCTGACGTGAAGTATAATACCATCTAGGAGTTCTCGGCGAGGCTTGTTCAGTGTACCCAATCTCCACTGAGCATCCGTATACTATCCTTGATATCAAACACCAATGGATGTGGGATCATCTATGGCCTATCATATGGGTCAAGATACATATACGCTAGTCTACTCTGGAATATCGATGCCCCTTCTCGATACTACCACGACTAGGAACAATTGTAGGATGTACTTACCGACTACCTTGCCTCACTGGTATGATCTGCATCATAATCCTGGTAGTCAAGTACACATTCTAAGGGCTTTACCAACATGCCACAGAGAGACAATATAAGTGTACATGTTAAGATAAAGAGCAACCAGATAGCAAACTATCAGGTCGAGCAAGAAATTCCTCCCTATATATGTCCCAGCATCCACTATAATATACATCATATGTACAATAATGGCCTCTAGGGCATACATAAAACTAACAATCTCCCACTTGCACTAAGGCCAGTTGTTGTAGTATCTCATACCCAACGTCCTATAAAAGTCTCTCGTGGGAAAGGCCTTGGTGAGTGGATCCGCTGTGTTATCCTTCACGTCAACTCTCCCGAGCTCGATCCCTTAGAGATCAACCATATCCCTGATCAAGTGATACCGCCTCAGAAAATGTCTGGATCGCTGATAGGACCTGGGTTCCTAGGCCAAAGCCATAACTCCATTGTCACACAATGGTAGGAACCATGTTCAACTCATGAAAAAGAAATACCCAGACAACCTCTTTGGTAGCATCGTTGGTAGCGATGTATTTAGCCTTTATCGTCTAGATTGCCACGGTATATAGCTTGGAACTCTTCCAACATACCGTCGCTCCACTGAGGGTAAAGACAAAGCCTGAGACTGACTATCAGTCGTCCTTATCACTCTGGAAGCTCGAACCAAGAACATTCTTTTAGTGCTTCTCAAGTACTTAAGAACGTCCTTCATAGCTGTCCAGTGATTCTCCCAAGATCCAATTGATTCCTGATCACTACACCTAGTGAGTTAGTTACATCTGGTCTGGTACATAACATCGCATACATGATAGAGCCTACTGCCGAAGCATAGGGTATCCCTTGTACGCGAGCTCATTCCAAATCAGTCTCGGGAGACATATTTTTGGAGAGAATGATTCCTGAGTAAATGGGCGAACCACTATACTTAGAATCTTCCTTACCCCTTTAGTACGGTGTTAATGTACCTGGATTTGGGATACTCCCAACATCCTCTTGTAGGGTTCCTAGGCACTCCCAAGAGGTCTCACAAGGCATCAACCATGCCAATTTCAAAAATACGGTGCCGAGAAACCCTAGACTAAATCGTTGGCTAGAAGTTTAGGCGATAAAGCGAGCTAGTTTACAACTAAACTATAAGATAACGGAAATACAACCTTTGTAGATCCGGTGCTCCACCTCCATAGCTCCGCAATGAAGTCTCTCCGCTGTCCAAAATGAATCCCGGGCTCTTGCGTCGGTTTCATCGGAGAATGGACGGGCTAGGTCGTCGACGTCGATGCCGAAGATGATCTACGTCGAGGCATCACTAAATCAAGCTCCAACTTCACCAAGTCAAGAAACTTGTGAAGAAAACACACTCTACTACTTGGCAAGAGGTAGAGGATGAAGAAATAGGAAGTGGGTAGACTTTAGAATTGGATTTCTCACTTGTTTTCATCAATCACCATTGATGAAGTGAAGGTTTCTTCAAGTGATGAAGAAGAAGAAGAAGAAGATGAATATTATGATAAGTTGTTTTTAAATTAAAAAGTAAATCAATACTTATCATAATAATAACCATGGTCAAGTGTAGAGAATAAATCATGGTTAGTGGGAATGGTTAGGGTTAAGCATGGAGTCAAAATGCTCACTTGGTCAAAGCTTCATGAAGCTTCAACTACCATCCAAAGAAAGCCACCATTTTGCATTATGCTTATCATTTTCCAAAATGAATAAATAAATAAATAAATAGATATGAAAATGAAAACCCTAACCATTACATAACCATGGTTTAAACTTTACACAAAACACAAGTTAGCATGCATCATCAAACATGATACATACAAGTGCACAAAAATATATCACATATACAATGTGCACAATCCAAGTGAGAAAATCCATTTAAAGTAAACCAATACTAGTTAATGCAAAGTAATATATCAAATATATAATTATACATTAAATCATTAAATCAACACTTGATTTAACGATCCGGTCATATCGCATATAACCGACTAGTATCCAATGTATCGGCTTATCGAATCAATCCTTGATTCGATAACTAGGTTATATCGCATACAACCATTCGATACATTCATCGCGAGAATAGAATACGGTATCACATACACACATTATTCTCGGTCCCGCACATATCTCATATGCGCTCCTATTTCGTTTCGCTTGATCCAGGAAACCTCTGTGTAGGACTCTAAAGACTCGTCAATACGCCGGCAGCAGGTGATGATCATATCAAACACCCACAAGCCGCAAGCGGTCTGCTAAACGTAACGGCCACCCGGGTATTGAGCGATCAGAAGATCGACGAGCAAGCCCGCTCATACTCCAGTGAATCCAACCAGTAACACTACCGTACAGTCCGGTCTGTTCGTCTGATATGTCGCATATCTTGCCTAGGGGTGGTAAACGTCAGACCCCAATAGCTCGATAAGTCATGTCGATATGAGGCTCATAACGGGTCGAAAAACTACTGGTAACACTTACCAGCAATTCTCTGATCAGCCTTGGCCAGGGACTTCCTGTTATAGCCAATCGAACACAGTGCAACATCAACTCCCTATACCGGGAGAGACGAATCCCCTCCTATCGCTCATTGCCTCCATGTGACTCGGGACTGTACCCAAAAACCACCGTTTTGTACGCCCTCTTGGACGTGGTAAGATATAAATCAAAGCACAGTGGGAACCACACAAGACTCTATGACGATCTCGGGTCAACAGAATACTCTGTACCAGTGTCACCTGAGAACTACCATCTGACGTAAGGTATAATACCATCTGGGAGTTCTCGGCGAGTCGGTCCAGTGTACCCAGTCTCCACTGAGTACCCGTATATCATCTCCGATGTCAAACACCGATGGATATGGGATCATCTATCGCCCATCTGTATGGGTCGAGAAGGTACACGCTAGTCTACTCTGGTATATCGATGCCCCGTTTCGATACACCCACGACTAGGGACTTTGAAGGATGTGTTAGTGTTTATGCCCTAGAAGGCCATTACTGTATCATACTAGCTTGTATATTACTTAATGGAAGCTTGGGATATTCACATGTATATAACAGTCTTGCTAAACATGGTAGTATGCTACTTGGTTTTTCTATCTTAATATGTGAGTATACGTATTGATAGAGCTCTTAGGATCTTGCTTGTCTACCAGCGTTGTGATGGCAGTCACACTAGTGGGGGCTGGGTAGTCTACAAGCACATCCTTATTCAGGTCCCTGGTCGTTGGATTATCGAGACAGAGCATCGATACTCCGGAGTAGACTAGTGTGTACGCTTCTCATCCCAGTTGGGGAGATGGTCTGTCCCACAGCCGTCAGTACGTCGTACTGGAGATAGTATACAGGTGCTCGTTAGGTTACGGGTACACCGGACAGGACTCACAGGGAACTGTTGGTTGGTTTGATACCAGTCGTCAGTGAACAGTTCCCAGGTGACATGAGTACAGCGTAGTCCGCAGACTTGACACTGCTACTTCGCCTCGAGTGTGTCCCACTGTTCTTAGATTGCTACCCTACCATGGCTCAAAGGAGTCGTGCAAACAGGTGGCAGTTGGGTGCAGTCCCGAGCACTTGGAGGCAGTGGCGGTTAGACAGGATTCGTCCCTCCCGGTATTGGGAGTAGATATCGTGCTGTGTCAGAGAGCCATTACGCAAAGTCCCTGGCCAGGGCAAGCGAGATTTGCTGGTAGGTTCCAGCAGTTTCTCAGGGTGTAATGGGCTTCACTCCGACACGACTTATACCGCTATTAGGGGACTGACGCTTGCCGCCCCCCTAGGCCCGATATGCGATAGTCTTGGACGAACGGACCGGACTGTATGGAGATTGTCACATCAGACTCAGTAAGAGTTCGGATGGGTTTACTCATCGGCCTTCTTATCGACAACTACCTGGGGACCGTTACGTACAGCTAGTGCCGCTTGCGGTCTGTGGTTAAACCCACTGCCAGCGTAGTAGTCGAGTCTCTAGAGTCCCACACAGAGAGTTTCCTACTCCAGGCGAAACGATATAGAGGTTGCATGGTTTTGCGACAAAGGGTTCGGACGCATACGTGCGTTTACGCGCGTACGACTTTCGGACAGTTTTTACCAGTCGGCTTTGGTTTAAGCCAGTTACTGGTATCCGGTTATTGGATTTATACAGTCTAAAGTTTTTCCGTATTTTTGCGGATTGGAGGGGCGTTCTCGTAATTGTACGAGAAGCTTCTAGAAGATGTGACTAAGGAGGTTTCTTTTGGATAAGAGAGTGAGTCATGGTGGTGATTCATTCACTTCATTAATGCACATTTATTGCTTAATGACTCATGCTAATGAATCACCACTAGATATTTTATGAAGCATGCTTATTCATTTCCTTTATTGATTATTCTAAAATAAGAATGCTTCATAATATTATGATACACTCTCTCTCTTCTCTCATTATCTTATCACACATTCTCTCTCCTCAAGCTCTCATCTTCAAACCCTAATCCTTAATCCTCATGTGTTGAGATCAAAGGATTAGTTAGACTAAACAATCCATTACCTTTACTCTAAATCATCCTTTCATCTTTGATTAGCGATCAAAGTTGATTAGTTACCTCAAGTTAGAGGTTTAGCTTGGTGTTTTGCTCTCGGGTGGATCGTCTACTACCTAGAGAAGGTCGAGGAGAACAAAGGAGGACACAAAGACGAAGGACTAGTTTCGATCGGTATAATCCCTTAACACTATAGTTTAGTATAGCTATGTGTTTGGTTATTATTTGTTTAGTTTCGATTTAAGCGGTTAGTCGATGTTCGTTCCTTAAACTTGATCGTTTTTGTAAAATCCGCCTCCCCACAAGTACTGGGGTGTACTACATCGACTTACAGGATATACTTATGGACTACCATGTCCCCACTAGTATGATCCGCATCATAGTCCAGGTAGTCAAGTACACATCCTAAGGGCTTTACCAACATGTAACAGAGAGACAATCAGTGTACACGTTAAGGTAAAGAGTAACCAGATAGCATACTATCATGTCGAGCAAGAAAGTCCTCTCTATATATGTTCCAGCATCCACTATAATATACATCCAATGTACAGTAATGGCCTCTAGGGCATACATATAACTAACAATCTCCCACTTGCACTAGGGCCATCTGTAGCAGTGGTCAAAGTATCTCATACTCAACCATCCCATAAAAGTCTCTCTCTGGGAATAGCCCTTTGTGAGTGGATCCGCCGTGTTGTCCTCTGAGTCTGCTCTCCTAACCTCGATCAGCCTGGAGATCAAACATCTCCATGATCAGGTGATACTGCCTTAGAATATGTCTGGATCACTGATGGGACGGGGGTTACTGGCATAAGCCACAACTCCATTGTCACACAATGGTAGGAACTAAGTTCATCTCATGAACTATTATACATCCAAACAGCCTCTTTGGTAGCATCTTAAGTAGCGATGTATCCTGCCTTTATCGTCTAGTATGTCACGGTATCTATCTTGGAACTCTTCCAACATACCGTCCCTTTACTGAGGGTAAAGACAATGCCTACGACTGACATTCAGTCGTCTTTATCACCCTGGAACACTTCCAGTGATTCTCCCCAGGATCGATTGATACCATCTCACTACTACTAGTGAGTGTCCTAACATCCAATTAGATCTATCTCATAGATCCAAAAACCAGGATATAGGAGGTATCACTTTGATCCTAAATGGAGAATCATTGTGATAAGCGGAGATTGACCGAGCGTAGCATAGGAAACTCCTTTCTTATCAAGAGTATGTCATCCACGTACTCTACGAGGATCACCACCATACTCCCTACTACCTTTTTACTTATACAAGGTTCATCTACCATTTTGACGATTTCAAACTCTTTGACTACTACATCAAAACAGACGTTCCAACTCCGCGATGCCTGCTTTATCCTATAAAGCATCTTATACACGTTTCCGCTGCTCCCACTGTCTACGAAGCCCTCTGGCTGTGTACTTATAGACGCACTCTTCTAAATCAGTATTTAGAAAAGCAGTCATGACACCCAACCGCCAGATATCGTAGTCATGGTATGTAGCCGTGGCAAGTAGTATCTGGACGGACTTAAGCATAGGTACTGGAAAAGGTTTCATCATTATCCACGCCTGGTCAATGACGAAAACCTTTAACAAGTCTAGCTTTGAAAGTCTCAACTTTTCCATCTACACCAAGTAATCTTCTCAAGATATACTTGCTCCTGATGGGGATTTAACCCTTCAGATATAGCAGCCAAAGTCCATACTTTGCTGGTGTACATGGATTCCATCTCAGATTGCTAAGCATCCAGCCATTCTTACAGAGTCTTACTCCTGATGGCCAGCTCGAAACTAGTTGGGTCATCATCTCATGATGCAATCCTCGCTCCCACTGTCATCGAGAAACCGAGGTATCTCTCAGGCGGATGAGGAACCCTACTAGATCGGCGGAGAGGCTAAGGTTCGTCGGGAACTATAGAATCCTTTGGTTCTGTCAAATCATCAACTGCAGTTTTGTATAGCTGGAACCTTTCCAGTTATACAGAACTGATCCTGCCTCGATCTTGTCCGGATTTTGCTTTAAACATAGGCCGGACAACCCCAAATCTTAACTCGCTTAAGAGATGGGTTCTTCCCATACCATATCTCATATGGAGTGGTAGGCACTGATTTGATTCAAACCTAATTCAATAGGTATGCAGCTTCTCAAGTGCATAACCCCAAAAGGAAATAGGTAACTCAGTAATACTCATCATAGAGCACACCATATCTAATATTGTGCAATTGCTCCGCCCTGATACACCGTTGTGCTGTGGTGTATTCAGAGGAGTAACACTGAGAGAGAATCTCATTCTCCTTTAGAATAGTCCAGGAATTCTATGCACAAGTATTCTCCTCCCTGATCTTATCATAGGACATAATACTTATACCCATATTTTGGTTCTCTACTTCTAACTTATATTCTGTGAATATCTCAAAAGGTTCGGACTTATGTTTCAACAGGAACATATGACTGAATCTTGAGAGATTATCAGAGAATATAATGAAGTACAAAGAACCAGTCCTGGCATGTGTAGACAGGAGACTTTACATACATCATCATGTATCAGTCCCAAGAGTTTACTAACTCTTTCTCTGTTTCTAATAAACAGAGCTATGGTCATCTAATCTTTGTGACATGACTGGCAAGTTTCACAAGATGTAAATTCAAACTATTTTAAATATGCATCTTTATGTAACTCTAGCTAGTCGGGTCGCATTGATATGACCTAGTCTACAATACCTCAAGAAGGAACCGTTCATTTCTGAACTCTTCCTCTTGTGTGTGTTCTGTATACTAAGAACTGTAGTTTGATTTAGAACATTAATGCTTTTAGATAACGTGCCTGAACCGATCAACTTTTGATATAAGAAATGTTCAAAACATTATCCAACAATACAAAATTTTATCGTTTCTTTACTAATAAAGAGACAGATATGATTTTGTATATCAGGTTCGGTATCTAATAACATTCGTTCAGAATCAATGTATTACAATACAGGGTGACAATGACCAACA
Organism: Agapanthus africanus; assembly: GCA_030015575.1. Taxonomy (NCBI): domain Eukaryota; kingdom Viridiplantae; phylum Streptophyta; class Magnoliopsida; order Asparagales; family Amaryllidaceae; genus Agapanthus; species Agapanthus africanus. The sequence continues at coordinate 49,706,910 of JASDDO010000006.1, read as the reverse complement.
GACTTGGCTGCAACACTTGCCCCGTTTTCTGCCTCATGAAACTTATCACCCGTTCTCAGTTTTTCTACCCTTTTGTAGCCCTATGTAACAAATTACATATCTGGGATCCTGATCCGGTATCATATACCCAGGATGCGGAGGATACTGAGAAACAGTTCTTTGTAATGAACACACCCGAAGATGATGCATCATATGCACTTTCTTCGTTTGGGCGGCACGGGAAATCTAGTATTCCCCAATTACCTGCTCTGTCTTATAACAATTATAAGTTGGAGCGGGACCAACGTTCCCCAGCTCAGTATAACAAGCGGGTTCGGTCAATAATCCGTTTTATTATCTTGATTAAGGCATGACATGGTCGCTACCAGGAGAGAGAGAGAAGAAAACACTCAGCGTGCGCTCTTGCAAGAATAGATTGGTTATTATTTTATCTAATCAGGATGGCTCCCACTGCTTTTTATCAAATCTTCCTTCAAACCCTAAAAGGATAGACTAGCCGGGATTAATTACACACTACAAGTTCCCCAATCTTTCAGCCAGGCCAGTGTCGGTACTTTGAGGGAGGTCCCCCGTGCTTTCGCACGAACCTAATTAATGTAAACCTCGTTTTCCCAGAGGCGTAACCCCGTTGACACCTTTCTAGACACCTACTTGATCGGCTAATTGTAATGTATAAAACTCTCCCAGGAGTAACTCTTACTCGCAGCGGGTATCGGGATCCAACTATCTCATAGAAGGTATGCAATCTCATTGCAAATTTCAACACTTGAAATTCCCGATAATATTTTGCCCCTAGCATCCTATGACCTTGACGCAGGCCAACAAACCATAGTCCGCTAGTCATGTTCAACCCGTCATTTCCTGATTGAATTAAACCCACCCGCACGACCCTTGACGCAGGCCAACAAAGTCGCACGACTACCCTAATCCAATCTGCATCATATGCATAAGCAGATAAATACTAGTTAGCTACCGCACACTACGCCTTGACGCAGGCCAACAAACGCAGCACGAATACTAAATAGGACTTATCTGAAATGACGGAGGGCTACGACAGGTTTTTCTGAAAACCTATTGCGTAATGAACTTGATATCATTGTAGAATCAAATGATTTTAAAATGGAGTGTATTTTAGGCTTTTCTAGTTTTGCTAAAGGAGTCACTCCCGGTGAAGGGATCGTCGGTCCTTTCCTCGACGAATGAGGTGCGGGATATATCATATATATCACTGTGCAAAGCAAAAACTCTTAAAAGCAATCAAAAGACAAACCGAGGTTGTAGCATCTGCCAGTTATTGCTAAAGGAGTCACTCCCGGTGAAGGGATCTCGGTCCTTTCCTCATCGAATAAGGTGCAGGATATATCGCATATACCACTGTGCAAAGCAAGAACTGTAGCTACCTGTTTTATTTTGAAATTCGATTCTACAACATCTTAGGTTTCTTTTATTTCATTAATCACATTAATGAAGTCCCATCATTTAAGTACCTAAACATCACAGATAAATACTGTAAGTCCACGTTGCGACCCCCGGTTCTTACGGGGAGGCGGAAACGGTATAAAATGTTGGAGATAGTGCCCTCAGAGTCAATTATTGGATCACAGGCACGTGATTGCAATGATTGAGGGAGGATCTATCCCGGGAGGACAGTCTTACTCGAGATGATAGTATGCTATCTGGTTTATCTTTATCATCGTGTACTGCTTTAGGTGACCTGGCATGTCGCTATTACACGTTGATAGAGCCCCTAGGATTCTTGCTTGACTACCAGCAGTATGATGGCGATCATATACGTGAGAGCTGGTAGTCTATAAGCACATCCTTAAAAGGTCCCTAGTCGTAGGAGTTTCGAGACAGGGCATCGATTCTCCAGAGTAGACTAGTGTATACAGTCGAGACCCCGACGAGGGGCGGTGGACGGTCTCACAAGTCACTGGTGTCAGTTGGTTCACCTAAGATGTATACAGGTGCTCATTGGGTTATGAGTACACCGGACAGGACTCGCCAGGAACCTGCCAGTTGGGATTATACCAGACGTCAGATAGCAGTTCCCTGGTGACATGTGTACAGGTTAGTTCATTGACCTGGGGATCGTCATTTGTCTCGTGTGAGTTCCCACTGTACTTTGATTACTACCCTACCACGGCTCAAAGGAGTCGTGCAAACAGGTTTTAGTTGGGTACAGTCCCGAGCCACATGGAGGCAGTGAGCGGATCTTCAGGGGTTCGTCTCTCCCGGTATTGGGGGTGAGGTCGCGCTGTGTCTACGAGAGCCATTACGCAAAGCCCTCGGCCGAGGCAGGAGATTTACTGGTAGGTATTCCAGTAGTATCTCAGGGCGTTCTGGGCTACACTCCGACACGACTTGTACCGCTTTTGGGGGTCTGACTTTTACCAACCCCCTAGGCCCGACATGCGATGCTCATAGATGAACGGACCGGACTGTACGGATATTGTCACTGACAGGCTCAGTAGGGTGTCAGGATGGGTTCGCTCATCGACGTCCCTTTTAGTCAATAGCTGGTGGCCCGTCGCGTATTAGCTTATACCTCTGACGTGCTAGTGGTTAAATCCACAGCCATAGTATTGACGAGTCTTTAGAGTCCACCACACTTGCAGTTACTCAAGCTTTCGGGCGAAACGCTGTAGAGGCCGTATGGAGATATGGCAGGGTCCGATCAGATACGTGCGGTATTGCACGGATCAGGATCGGACGGTTTGTACTAGTGGCCGTATGGTTATATGGCAGGGTTCGATCAGATACGTGCGGTATTGCACGGATCAGGATCGAACGGATATTACTAGCCGGCTTTGGTTTAAGCCGGTCCTAGTTTAGTACAGTGTAGATTTTGTCTCATTGCATTTGTATCCGGTCGGAATACAGATGCGGGTGTGTATGCACAGTATGGGGTTTTCCTGTAATTTATTACGGGACCAGTTTTCTGGAGTTGCCAGTTTGCATTCCGTTCCGGCCGGTTTTCCTTTGTTCTTTCCCGGCCGGACTTTTCTGATGGAGGGGGTTATTTGCAGTTTTGCAAATAACACTTTGTGGAGGACTTATTTGCATAAGGGTTGATATGATAAGCATCTTTGCTTTTCATGCATTTATGGTGATAAGAATGGATTTGATTTGGATTTGAGTTTTGGTTATGATTATGTTTTAGGATGTGGTCACCTCTTTTCATTTTCCTACACTCACCTCCCTCTTGCTATCATATTGTTTTTGCTCCACCATTTTATTCTCACTTGATGAGAGAGTTTTATTCATGGTTGAGAAAAAGAAAGAGAGAAAGAAAAGAGAAGAAGAGAGTTTCATCTTCATCCTTGAGAGTGTTTCATTTTCTTGATCTCATTTCATGTTAAGAAAAATGCAAGCACCATTTTTCTTGTCTTGTTTCCTCCATCATCCACAAATGGCAACAAACCCCAAAAGAGACTATGATTCTACACTACAATTCTACAGCAAATCTTGGACGCGTCGGCTAGCCTACTTCGCGCCCGAGTTGCCTCGGTATTGAGGTGGGAGCCCGTAAAAGTACCCGGCTTCGTGGTGCCCTTTCCGACGAGGAGGAGATGGACGGAGATCCCGCGAGGAGATCGGAGTGGAGATGAAGACCGGAGGACTCGGATCAGTCGGTATACTTCTCACCCTATCTCTTGATTGCTAGCATTAGGTTAATGGTTACGATCCGGGTTTTCTTTGTCCGCGGTAGCGCCGGTTTCCGAGTAAGGAAAAATTTTGATTCCGCATTTTGGCCTCGAGTACGAGGCCGGGGCGCTGCCGTGGCGCAACATGGTATCAGAGCCACGCCATTAACCTATCCTAGCTTGTTCTAATGTGTTTTGCACTTCCGATCGACCAAAATCCCAAAAACCACATTTTCCTTCACTTCAGTTTTCTGTTGGAATTTTTTGGTGTCTAAAAATTTTTCAGGTTGCATAAAAATGATGTGCAGGAAAATATAAGGCTACTGTAGAAAAACGACAAAGTGATTCAATAGTTGGAGCGCGGAACCGCGGCCAAAACCCCCTTGGGGCCGCGGTTCCGCCGCACTATGGTGAGTTCACTTGGTCGTTTTTCTTCAGTTGCGTTCTGGGCTGGAAATAGGGCTTTTGGGATATTAAATTTGGGCCCAGGTTTTCTGTAACTGCTACAGTATTGGTTGGGGGCCCACTAGTTAATTGTTTGATCGATCGGATATTTTAAACACATTATTTCACAGTATTTACATTATATCTGCGACCGTGAATGTCACTTGATCGGTAAATCCCGTCTAACTGCTATAGCCCGGTTAGACGGATTTGCGAACGTGACTTTCACGTTGATGTTCTATGTTTATGCTGTGATGTTGCGGATCGGTCGTGGGGGATAGCCTGGATGCAATGCTAGTACAGTTTTTGTTGTATTATGTACATTTGATATTGCAGGGCGAGCATCCGACATGTGGACTGCCGTCACTGCCTGTTTGTATTATTCTTTTGGGGCACGACCTGGTTGCGGTCGATGTACCCGGTGTATGTATATTTTACTTTCTGTACTAGGATTACCCCGCGGAGGAGTGCACGGATAGCCGGGTTCTAGGGGGCAACGGGCCCGCATCTCATGGCATTGAGACGGAGGGGGCTTCACTCTAGGATTGGCGGGCTATTCGCCGCACTCGTAGGGGGTACAGGTTGACCCAGGAGGGGTGCCCAAGTTACCGGATTCTATGAAGTGCTGGGTGGTCCATTCACGGTGCTGGAGGGGGCTGCCTCGCTTCAGGTTTTGGCGGGTGACTTGCCGCGCCCGTAGGGGTCTAGGATTTCATTGCACAGGCTATCCACACGACCAGGGGAACGTCGGGTTTCAGCAGCGGCTCTGTGAATCCCGGGGCTTCTAGATATCTTTATTGTTCTGTGATGCTGTACATTTCTGTGATGTTACATTTTATCACGCCTTGAGCGAAATATAATATATTGGTATATATATTAGTAGATGTTGTATATGTTTTACATCCGCGCTAGTCCAGTCCCCGCTCTGCCGTTAGTTAGCTAACCTAACGGGTGATGACGGGACCCAGTGGCGAATGCGGATGGCATATACGTACGTCAGTATATTTTCGTTCTTTGTGGTGTGATTAATTGATGGGACTGCGTTGATTCGGATCAATGCAAGATAAACAAACCTATTCTGATGTTGTTGGAACACTTTTCAAAAAGCTGTTATTGCAAGGACGTTCACTTTTGTTTTGCATCGTGGTATTCATTTGGAATATCCTGCTCCTCAGTCGACGAGGCAAGGGCCGAGATCCCTTCACCGGGAGTGACCCCTTGGACAGAAGTTTGCGTCAGGGCATTAACTTCACTATAGCCGATTATTTTTGCTTTGCATCGTGGTATTCAGTTGGAATATCCTGCACCTCATTCTACGGGGAAAGAGCCGAGATCCCTTCACCGGGAGTGACCTCTTTAGTAAAGGTTTTCGTCACTATATTTTTATAAAAAGTTATCCAGTTCCTTCAACGATATCAAGTTCATTACGTTAAAGGTTTTTCGCCAAAAACCAGTCGTAGCCCTCCGTCATTTCAGAGTAGTATTGCTTAGTATTCGCACTACGTTTGTCGTTGCTATTCACCGAGGCGTAGTGTGCGGTAGCTTTGTTGTGCTATTCTGTCGCATGGATATGTGGATTGGTTAGGACAGTCGTACGACTTTGTTGATTATTCGTCAAGGGTCGTGCGGGTGGGTTTAACGCAATCAAGATAATGACGGGTTGAACTTGACTAGGACCTTTTGATTTGTTGATTATTCGTCAAGGTCACTTGGGTCCTAGGGGTAAAAATCACATCGGGAGTTTCAAAAGAACTGAAACTTGCCAGGCATGCGCATACCTTCTGGAGTGTGGTGACGTGAGTGGATTCTGTCACGTTATCATGCGATGATAGTTGGATCCCGATTCCCACTGATGAGTTGGTTTACTCCTCGGGTGATCCCGACTAATTCTTCTTTTAGGTTTGGAGGAGAATTTGAGGTACAGTGGGAGGTTTCCTGATTAGATAAATTTGTAACCATTCTGATCTAGGTTAGAGTGCACGCTGAGTGTTTCTTTTCTCTCTCTCTTTGGCAGCGACCATTGACCCGACCCTGGACTATGACTCAGTGACCAAGTTGACCGAACCTTCTTAACACTGGCTTTTGGATTGTCAGAGTTGCAGACCTCTTTGTCACTCCTACTTTTACCCTTTTCTCCAGGACACCCCGTATTACTACGAACGTCCACTTCCATTGGACAAAACCATCGTATGGTTAGATACGAACTCGAAGGACTTCGAGGATGGTTTCCGGTTTTGGAGAAAACGAATAGGATTATTCAGTTGTCTTTTCTTTTCACCTTCTCTCATTGCGAGTACTCCTTGGTTTAGGAGATAGTACACCTATTACGCAAATTGGATAGTCTTCTTCTAAACCTTAGGCTGGTGCCGAACGGTGGGGAATGAAGAAAACCAATTAGCATAACGATGGTGTGCAGAAGGTATTAAGTTAAGAAAAAGCAAGGGATTAGTAAGAGGGCAAAGTAAATTGCGACTGCTATTCACGACCGAACCAAGTGTTTCTTCGCCAATCCTAAATCACCTTTGTATTTCTCCAGGACACTCCGTATCACTACGAAGATCCACAGTTTATTGGATACTCCATCGTATGGTTATATACGAACTCGAAAGGAACTTGTTCCAGTTCGGGGATGGATTCTGGTTCAGGAGAAATAGGAATAAAGTACATTCAGGTGTCTTTTATCTTCACCTTCTCTCGCATTGCGAGTGCTCCTAGGATTGGGACAGTACACCCATTATGCTTATTGGATAGTCTTCTTCCAAACCATAGGCTGGTGCCGAACGGTAGGGAAGGAAGAAAACCATTTGGCCTAATGGGGTGTACAGAAGGTAATGACTAAAGACATATAAAGGGATTTGGAGAAGTGGCAAAGAATTATACAGTTACAGTTGTGAATCTGGATAATGGAAGAGGCATTACTAGGAATACCAGGATACCCCAACGAAACATTTCAATGTTTCAGTTTCACTGTGTACTGTTAATAGAAAACTGATTTCCCGATTAGATACTTACTCCAGGGTATGTATTTACCAGGTATGATTCTCACATCTGTATGGTTTTACAGATGATGAGTGGGAGTAAGTTATTGGGAATTGGGTGATCATCCTCATTATATCGGGATTCGTTGTAATCGGTGATATTTGGGGAAGTCACCTGGGTTGTTTGCCGGACGGCAATTATTTGGTTTTGAATATCCGCGGTTATGCACCAATTTCAAATTGATATATCTGTACGTCTATTTTTATAGAGTGAGATATACCTTTTGAAGTTATGTCGATGACATTTACCTATATCAGTGGATGGTTAGGTAAGGAGCATTAAACAGCGGTGTAATTCTTCTTAACCATAAGTACAGTTTTCAACCTACGACACACAGTGAAAGAGTTGTAAGACTCAGCGGACTTATACAGAGTATTGTATGTTGTCCAGTGTCCATTAGGACAGAGGGGTTGGTCCTCATACTATATTCTGTTTACTTTTAACTTCTCCAGTTCTTAGACATGTGTTTCGTGGAAACACAGGGTCTGAGTTTTGAGGAGTTATAGGTATTTGAATAGAGTAGAGAACCAGGTATAGCATGTATCGGGATTCTTCAAAGTGATCGAAGATGTAGATACTTGTGTATGGTATTCAGTTGATAGTAATGATAAAGAGAAATCGCTTCTCTTTCAGGTTACTCATAATTGGAAGCATTCCTAAGTTGAGTAACGCTGATCGGCCTCCTTCCATTTAGTTGACATGCACTGGAGACAGCTGCATGATTTGAATCTGGTTCAATTAAATCAGTGCCTCTGGTTCTATATTGGATATAGAAAAGTTCATATCTTAACGATGTTAAGGTACGGGGAGTTGTCCGGCTTATGCTTAAAACCAGACACTGGACAACTCAAGGCACGTTTCTGTAATGGCTGTTTGTGGGTTGACCCAGGCTATGACGAGGGTTGACTTTCTACCATCTGGATGAACAATAGCAATATTGTTCTAGACTCGCCACAGTTTTATTAAAAATGGATTTTTTCAGAAAAACAGTAGTGGGAGTATGGTAGAACTGGAAGTGATTCCAGAACCACAAACGATTACTGAAGATTTGATAAGGAACTTAAAGATTCAATCTGATTTGTCATTCCATTGGCCACTCCGCAGATAAGGTGGGTAACTTCAGGCACCCGAGAGGTACTACGGTAGCCTCAAGGACGGTGACAGGGAAGTTCTTGTTTACCCACACTAGCCATTGCTGTTGTTCCAGGCTGCGAGACCCGGCAGGAGGATGAGTATAGCGTCGTTCTAAACTAGCTTTGGAAGTGCACGTCTATATGACTCTGGCAGAGGGTTGTCGTAGTCAGTGGGAGCAGCGGAAGCATTGGTGGACATCAGGCTCATGTCTATTTATAGACTAAAGCAGATGTAGCGGAGATAGATCATCTATTTCTGATGTGACAGTCATAGGTTTGACGTCATCAGAATAAGGGGGTGGATCTGTTGGGAAGGTAGTAGGAAGTGATATTCCTATACTACGATCGGTTATACTTTGGTCGTCACACAGTGTTTTCTCCACATAGGACTTGGATATTATATCAGACATACTGGTTACTAGATCTATGGTTTTAGATCTGGATCTGGGTGGTTTCCTAATCTGGGTACCTTGACAGCATTCTATGAGTATTTAGAATGGACGACTCCTGACACGGTAGTGTACCTGCAGTTGATGGAGTCACCCTCTCTAAAGGTGTCTTATAGACTAAAAAGGAGAGGGATACTCATGATTGGCAGATCACTTGCTTAGGCAATTGAGTCAATCATGAGATGTCAAGTACCACACCAGATGTTGTTCTTGCACTAGATGCAATAAGTTGATATTGATCCAATCCTGGAGAAACAGTCGGAAGCAGTCTTAGAACATAAGTGGATGTTCTAGGGATATGATAACGACAGCCTCATTTGGGAGACAGTTATCATTCCAGGCTTCCAAGGTGACATGGACGACAAGGAGGTTGTCAGAGTTATAGTTTTCCTTCTGACGAGGGGCAGTATTTTGGACAGGTGGTCCAAGGCAATACTGAGGGTGGCATGGCGCAGGATACTGATTAAGTTCAGTTGACGATACAGTCTAAGAAGTTTGGATTTGGAGTTCATTTATGAGCTAGGTCCCATCAGACATCCAGACATTCTAAGACAGGTATTGCTCATTTCGGGAGATGGCTTTCTCCGCGAACTTGAGATATAGAGAGACATAGAAAGAAACATCACAGCGGATCCACTCACTGAGGCTATTCCTCGAACGCAATAGTTTCGCAAACGAGCTTTGTGAGACTGACTAGTAGAGGAGTTGGGTGTTCAGTATAACACGGGCTGTAAGTATGCGGCATTGCAATAATTAGCCTTGAGTGCAAGTGGGAGATTGTTGGAGATAGTGCCCTCAGAGTCAATTATTGGATCACAGGCACGTGATTGCAATGATTGAGGGAGGACCTATCCCGGGAGGACAGTCTTACTCGAGATGATAGTATGCTATCTGGTTTATCTTTATCATCGTGTACTGCTTTAGGTGACCTGGCATGTCGCTATTACACGTTGATAGAGCCCCTAGGATTCTTGCTTGACTACCAGCAGTATGATGGCGATCATATACGTGGGAGCTGGTAGTCTATAAGCACATCCTTAAAAGGTCCCTAGTCGTAGGAGTTTCGAGACAGGGCATCGATTCTCCAGAGTAGACTAGTGTATACAGTCGAGACCCCGACGAGGGGCGGTGGCCGGTCTCACAAGCCACTGGTGTCAGTTGGTTCACCTAAGATGTATACAGGTGCTCATTGGGTTATGAGTACAGCGGACAGGACTCGCCGGGAACCTGCCAGTTGGGATTATACCAGACGTCAGATAGCAGTTCCCTGGTGACATGTGTACAGGTTAGTTTATTGACCTGGGGATCGTCATTTGTCTCGTGTGAGTTCCCACTGTACTTTGATTACTACCCTACCACGGCTCAAAGGAGTCGTGCAAACAGGTTTTAGTTGGGTACAGTCCCGAGCCACATGGAGGCAGTGAGCGGATCTTCAGGGGTTCGTCTCTCCCGGTATTGGGGGTGAGGTCGCGCTGTGTCTAGGAGAGCCATTACGCAAAGCCCTCGGCCGAGGCAGGAGATTTACTGGTAGGTATTCCAGTAGTATCTCAGGGCGTTCTGGGCTACACTCCGACACGACTTGTACCGCTTTTGGGGGTCTGACTTTTACCAACCCCCTAGGCCCGACATGCGATGCTCATAGACGAACGGACCGGACTGTACGGATATTGTCACTGACAGGCTCAGTAGGGTGTCAGGATGGGTTCGCTCATCGACGTCCCTTTTAGTCAATAGCTGGTGGCCCGTCGCATATTGGCTTATACCTCTGACGTGCTAGTGGTTAAATCCACAGCCATAGTATTGACGAGTCTTTAGAGTCCACCACACTTGCAGTTACTCAAGCTTTCGGGCGAAACGCTGTAGAGGCCGTATGGAGATATGGCAGGGTCCGATCAGATACGTGCGGTATTGCACGGATCAGGATCGGACGGTTTGTACTAGTGGTCGTATGGTTATATGGCAGGGTTCGATCAGATACGTGCGGTATTGCACGGATCAGGATCGAACGGATATTACTAGCCGGCTTTGGTTTAAGCCGGTCCTAGTTTAGTACAGTGTAGATTTTGTCTCATTGCATTTGTATCCGGTCGGAATACAGATGCGGGTGTGTATGCACAGTATGGGGTTTTCCTGTAATTTATTACGGGACCAGTTTTCTGGAGTTTCCAGTTTGCATTCCGTTCCGGCCGGTTTTCCTTTCTTCTTTCCCAGCCGGACTTTTCTGATGGAGGGGGTTATTTGCAGTTTTGCAAATAACACTTTGTGGAGGACTTATTTGCATAAGGGTTGATATGATAAGCATCTTTGCTTTTCATGCATTTATGGTGATAAGAATGGATTTGATTTGGATTTGAGTTTTGGTTATGATTATGTTTTAGGATGTGGTCACCTCTTTTCATTTTCCTACACTCACCTCCCTCTTGCTATCATATTGTTTTTGCTCCACCATTTTATTCTCACTTGATGAGAGAGTTTTATTCATGGTTGAGAAAAAGAAAGAGAGAAAGAAAAGAGAAGAAGAGAGTTTCATCTTCATCCTTGAGAGTGTTTCATTTTCTTGATCTCATTTCATGTTAAGAAAAATGCAAGCACCATTTTTCTTGTCTTGTTTCCTCCATCATCCACAAATGGCAACAAACCCCAAAAGAGACTATGATTCTACACTACAATTCTACAGCAAATCTTGGACGCGTCGGCTAGCCTACTTCGCGCCCGAGTTGCCTCGGTATTGAGGTGGGAGCCCGTAAAAGTACCCGGCTTCGTGGTGCCCTTTCCGACGAGGAGGAGATGGACGGAGATCCCGCGAGGAGATCGGAGTGGAGATGAACACCGGAGGACTCGGATCAGTCGGTATACTTCTCACCCTATCTCTTGATTGCTAGCATTAGGTTAATGGTTACGATCCGGGTTTTCTTTGTCCGCGGTAGCGCCGGTTTCCGAGTAAGGAAAAATTTTGATTCCGCATTTTGGCCTCGAGTACGAGGCCGGGGCGCTGCCGTGGCGCAACATAAAAATCGAATTTTTAGCGCAAGGGGCAACATGGACTAAACAAAGTCGGGATCTTTTCCTAAACTAAAACTAGCAAACTTGCTAAAGAGAGTTAGCTACTCGGATGAAGATGGTTATACCTAAACTTGAACTCCTTCTTCTTCAAACTTTTGTAGAGGTTGATGGTTCTCTTCTTGTCGCCTTCTTCCGTCGAAGATGGATCCACCTCGAGGGTTCAACCTTCGGGCTCTTTCTCGAACTTGGAGTGAACTAGAATCTCCGGCTTGCTAAACCCTTGATCCTAGAGTGAGTAGAGAGAGTCTAAGAGGTGCTTTTCTTTTTAAAGAGAGGGATTCTCAACACATGAGAAGGGTTCTCTTTATGCTAGAGGAAGAAGAAGATGAAGTGAGGAGAGAGAAGCTAAATGAGATAATGTGCTCTTTTCTTTTGCAACCATAACATAAAGCAAAAGAATTATCAAATAATAATAATAATGAAAATGAAAAAGGTTGATGGAAGGTTTAGGAATGACCATTATCATTTCAAACATTAAATGAATTTGCTAGAATCAAAGAGCATCTTTCTTTTGTAATGATGATGGTCAAAACTTCAACCATGGTCAACAAGTCAACCATGGTCAACAAGTCAACAAAAACCAACCATAACACAATTTCATTTTATTATATATTATTAATTGATATAATACAAATCCATTAGGGTTTGGAAAAAGACGACTGTCAACTGTGCATACGCACCCGTTCCGAAACCCTAATGAAAGTCATCTTCCTCCTCTTCAAATAACTGTGCATACACACCTGCATTCTTGTTCCGAGGAACATGAATACTGAGAGATAAAAGCAACCCCAAAACATATACCGGTATCTGACTCAAACCAGAGCCAGCCAGTAAAATCCGTCCGGACTCCAAACGTGCACAAGTGCGCGGATGAGAACGAACCCTGTCGCAAAACCATGCGACCTCTACTCTGTTTTGCCCAGAGGCGAATACCCTCTGTGTGGGACTCTAAAGACTCGACACTACGCTGGCAGTGGGTTTAACCACAGACCGCAAGCGGCACTAGCTGTGCGTAACGGTCCCCAGGTAGATGTCGACAAGAAGGCTGACGAGGTGAAACCCCATCTGTACTCCTACTGAGTCTGAATGTGACAGTCTCCGTACAGTCCGGTCTGTTCGTCTAATACATCGCATGTCGGGCCTAGGGGGCGGTAAAACGTCAGTCTCCTAATAGCGGTACAAGTCGTGTCGGAGTGAAGCCCAAAACACCCTGAGATAACACTGGAACCTACCAGTATATCTCGCTTGCCCTGGCCAGGGACTACTCGTGTAATGGCTCTCCTAGACACAGCGCGATGTCAACCCCCAATACCGGGAGAGACGAATCCTGTCTAACCGTCACTGCCTCCAAGTGCTTCGAGACTGCACCCAACCACCACCTCTTTGCACGACTCCTTTGAGCCGTGGTAGGGTAGTGATCAAAGTGCAGTGGGAACACACTTGAGGCGAAGTGCCAGTGTCAAGTCAGCGGACTAAGCTGTACTCATGTCACCTGGGAACTGATAACTGACGATAGGTATAATACCAACCTGTCAGTTCCCGACGAGTCCTGTCCAGTGTACTCGTAACCCAACGAGCACCCGTATACTATCTCCAGTACGACGTACTGATGGCTGTGGGACAGACCATCTCCCATACTGGGATGAGAAGCGCATACGCTAGTCTACTCCGGAGTATCGATGCCCTGTCTCGATAGTCCTGCGACTAGGGACCTGTATAAGGATGTGCTTGTAGATTACCCAGCCCCCACTAGTGTGACTGCCATCACAACGCTGGTAATCAAGCAAAGATCCTAAGGGCTCCACTAATGCGTATAAGTGATATACTAAAATAAACACAAGTACATATTGAAGCAGAAACAAACCAAGTAGCATACTACTATATTGAGCAAGATTGTTTATACAAAGTGAATATCCCAAGCTTCCATTAAGTAATATACATGCCAGTATGATACAGTAATGGCCTCTAGGGCATATACACTAACAATCTCCCATTTGCACTAAGGCCATGTACTGGCGTATCGAAGACCTATCATCTCGATCAGCCGCTCGAACTGAGTCTGGGGTAGGGCCTTGGTGAATGGATCTGCAGTGTTCTCTTCTGAAGCAACCTTCCGAACCTCGATCTCCTTGCGATCCACGATCTCCCTGATCAGGTGATACCGCCTTAAGATGTGCCTGGATCTCTGATGGGACCTGGGTTCCTTCGCTAAAGCTATAGCCCCGTTGTTGTCGCAATACAGAGGTATTGGGTCAACAATGGACGGAACCACCTGAAGTTCTTTCAAGAACTTCCTCATCCAGACAGCTTCTTTTGCGGCATCAGATGCAGCGATGTATTCCGCTTCCATAGTCGAGTCTGCAACGGTTTCCTGTTTGGAGCTCTTCCAACACACCGCCCCTCCATTGAGGGTAAAGACGAAACCCGACATGGACTTGGAATCATCCTTGACACTCTGGAAGCTGGAGTCAGCAAAGGCCTCGATCTGGAGGTCTTTTCCGCCATACACCAAGAACATCTCCTTAGTCCTTCTCAGGTACTTGAGAATGTTCTTTACTGCTATCCAGTGTTTCTCCCCAGGGTTTGACTGATACCGGCTTACCACACTCAGTGCATAAGCTACATCCGGTCTGGTACACAACATCGCATACATTATAGAGCCTACCGCAGAAGCGTAGGGTATAATAGTCATGCGATCCCTCTCCAAATCAGTCTTGGGAGACATCTCTTTAGAGAGGGTGATCCCGTGACAAACCGGTAGGTTACCGCGCTTGGAATCTTCCATACTGAATCTCTTCACTATGGTGTCGATGTACCTGGACTGAGAAAGTCCTAATATCCTCTTGGATCTATCACGATGGATCCGGATCCCCAGGATGTATGAGGCATCACCCAGGTCTTTCATGGAGAACCTGTGTGACAAGAACCCCTTGACAGATTGTAGCATAGGAATGTAATTTCCTATTAAGAGAATGTCATCCACGTATAAAATGAGGAATACTACAGTTCTCGCTACAAATCTACTATAGATGCATGGTTCATCTGGATTTTTGATAAAGCCAAATTCCTTGACCGTCTCATCAAAACAGATGTTCCAACTCCGCGATGCCTGCTTTAGTCCATAGATGGACTTAAGCAACTTGCACACCTTTCCGCTGCTCCCACTCTGAATGAAACCCTCTGGCTAATCCATATAGACACACTCCTCTAAATTTCCATTCAGAAAAGCGGTCTTTACGTCCATCTGCCAAATCTCATACTCGTGGAAGGCAGCAATGGCAAGAAGGATCCGAATGGATTTCAGCATAGCCACTGGAGAAAAGGTTTCGTCATAGTCCAAGCCAGGTCTTTGACGGAAACCCTTTGCTACAAGTCTAGCTTTATAGGTCTCAACCTGTCCATCTACACCAATCTTCCTTTTGAAGATCCACTTGCATCCTACGGGTTTTATCCCGTCTGGAGCAATGTCCAACGTCCATACTTTGTTGGTGTACATGGACTCCATTTCGGTCTGCATTGCATCCAGCCATTTTACCGAGTCAACGCTCTGAACGGCCTGCTGGAAGCTAGTAAGCTCATCATAATCTATGATGCAATCCTCTATATCCCCGTCTATGAGAAAACCGTAGTATCTCTCGGGCGGATGAGACTGCCTACTACTCCTGCGGAGCGGCGTAGGAATGTCCTGTTCTTTCGAACCCTCTGGTTCCTCTAAGCTTTCAGTAATGTTTTGTGGTTCTGAAATTTCTTCCAGTTCTACTGTGCTCCCACTTATCTGGTTTTCCAAAAACTTAGTTTCCAAGAAGTAGGCATGACGAGAAACAAGAACTTTTTGTTCCTCTTCGTAGTAGAAAAGATACCCCTTGGAGTTCTTTGGGTATCCCACAAACTTGCACTGTACTGAGCGTGCCTCGAGCTTGTCCGCATGCTGCTTTTTTACAAAAGCCGGACATCCCCATGTCTTAAAGGATTTAAGACAGGGTTTCTTCCCACTCCACATCTGATATGGTGTGGTAGGCACTGTCTTAGTAGGAACTTGGTTCAAGAGATGTGCAGCTGTTTCCAGTGCATAACCCCAGAATGATCGCGGTAACTCAGCCTTACTCATCATGGACCGTACCATATCCAATAGGGTTCGGTTCCGTCTTTCCGATACACCGTTGTGTTGCGGAGTGTATGGAGGAGTAAGCTGAGAGAGAATTCCGTTCTCTTTTAAATAATTCAGGAACTCGGCATTTAAGTATTCTCCACCTCGATCCGATCTTAGAATCTTAATACTTTTGCCTGTTTATTTTTCAACTTCATTCTTGTAATCCCGAAATTTCTCAAAGGCCTCGGATTTGTGCTTCATTAAGAAGACATGTCCATACCTAGAGAAATCGTCTGTGAAAGTAATGAAGTATGAATAACCGCTTCGCGCATGTGTAGACATTGGACCACACACGTCACTGTGTATAAGTCCCAAGAGCTCGCTCTCTCTTACTCCGTGTCCAGTGAACGGAGTCTTTGTCATCTTTCCCATGAGACAAGATTCACAAGTGGCATAAGACTGATACTCGAACGGATCCAAGTATCCTTCTTTATGTAACTTGGTCAACCGTGTCTCATTGATGTGACCCAGTCTACAATGCCATAAGAAAGCCTGATTGATATCAGGAGACTTTCTTTTGTGTGTATTCTGGACATTGAAAATCTGTGGTTGGTTTAACACGTATATACCATTGCTCAGTGTACCTGACCCAATCAGAACTTGATTAAGGTGAATGTTTACAACATTACTTACAAACGCAAATTCATAACCTTCTTTAGAAACCAAAGATACAGAAATGATATTACAAGTTGCGTTGGGTACAAAAAAGCAATTACGCAAAACCAAAATATGCCCATCTGACATTCCCAGGTGATAGTCCCCCACGGCTTTAGCATCCATGCTAGCTCCGTTCGCAACTCTGAGGGTCATGTCACCTGCCTTCAAAACCCTATGGTTTCTCAACGCCTGCAAAGAATTACAGATATGAGATCCTGATCCGGTATCCAATACCCAGGAAGTAGAGTTTATAGAA
The DNA here is from genome assembly GCA_030015575.1 of Agapanthus africanus. Classification (NCBI taxonomy): domain Eukaryota; kingdom Viridiplantae; phylum Streptophyta; class Magnoliopsida; order Asparagales; family Amaryllidaceae; genus Agapanthus; species Agapanthus africanus. Next base: position 49,690,072 of record JASDDO010000006.1, on the reverse strand, counting down.
AGACAGTTTTCAATAACATACACACCTGAAGCTGAAGCCGCAACATGCTTCAGTTCCTGTGTCCTGGCTATCCAAGCCCTGCAATCTTTCTTCCAGTGTCCACTCTTATGACAATAGAAGCATTCTTCCTTTCCTATAAGCTTCCCCGCAATCTTTGTTGCCTTTTCCTTTCCCTTCGTACCCACTTTACTAACACCGCCTCTTGGTTTGGCGGGGGCTTTCTTCCTCTTTCCCTTGGCTTTCGCCTTGGACCTAGAGGAAGAAGATCCTCCTACAAACAAAGCGGGTGTTTCCCTACCTTTCTGTAGGGTGCCCTCTGCGCTCCTCAGCAAGTTGAGGAGTTCTGAAAGTTCAACTTCCTTTTCTTGTAAGTTGAAGTTCAGTATAAACTGGGCGTAAGTGGATGGAAGGGACTGGAGGATTAAATCCGTATAGAGTTCACTTTCCAACGTGGTCCCAAGTTCCGCGAGCTCCTCAATGTAGCCAATCATCTTAAGCACGTGGTCCGCTACCGATGATCCGACGGCCAACCTTGCCGAAAATAACTTCTTCGACAATTCATATCTTGCGATACGAGACTGCTCTCCATACAGTTCTTTTGTATGAAGAAATATGGATTCCAAATCCATATTCTCGTGCCTCCTCTGGTGTTCGTTGTCCATAGAGGCAAGCACGAGGCATTTGGCCTTCGCGCAATCAATCTCCCAAGTCTTACGGATTTCCTTATCCGCGACGCTGGAGGTGGGACCTGGGACGGGGGGAGCTTTGGTGGTAAGAAGATACCCCAGCTTGTCGTAAGTGATTGCCATTTTGACATTCCTGAGCCAATCTTTGTAGTTTGGCCCTGTCAGTTTGTTTTTATCTAGAAGTAACTTAAGTCCAGTCATGTTGATTGGTCGCTGCAATTAGGAGAGAGAGAAGAAACACTTTAGCACGATGCTCTTGCATGTTTAGAATGGTTTTTAGTTTTTCTAAACAGGATGGCTCCCACAGTCTCTCGAATCCCTCCTCAAACCATAAAGGAAGAATTAGTCGGGATCAATCCCACCGCACAATACTTGCTTAACCGTTCAGCCAGGCCAGTGTCGGTACTTCGAGGGAGGTTTTCCAACGCTTTCGCGAAGTTCCTTAATTAAATAACCTCTTTTCCCTGGGGGCGTAGCCCCGCTAACACCTTTCTAGGCACCTACTAGGTTTATAGCATTGATCGTTTAGTGAGAAATTTCCCGAGGAGTAGCATATACTCACAGTAGGATCGGGATCCAAATATCATCGCGTGACGAAACTGAAGGAATCCTACCAGAATCACCACACTCCAAATGGTATGCAAATCTAGCAAGTTTCAGTACTTATGAAACTCCCGATATAGATTTTTGCCCCATGCTCTTATGACCTTGACTAAGGCCAACAAATCATAAGTCACATGTCAAGTTCTACCCGTCGTTATCCAGGTTAATTTGAACCCACCCGTATATACCCTTGACTATGGACAACAAGGCAATACGACTGTCCCAAACCAACACATTCTATCTATGCAACATATGAATACCCACCAGCTACCAAACACTGTGCCTTGACTAAGGCCAACAAACACAGTTTGAATACTGTTGAATATTCATATGAAACGACGGAGGGCTACGGATGGTTTTGGCAAAACCGTGAACGTAGTGAACTTGATATAATCGATGGAACGAGATAGCTTTTAAAAGGAGTAGCTCAAACTCCGCATTTAAAAGTTAGTTTTGAAAAGAACCGAGTGGTTTTTCGAGAGTGTTCCAACGATTTTAGCTTGGTTTATTATCTTGCATTAGATCTTTTAATGCGTGATATTCTTGCATTAGTACTTTTAATGCGTCCCATCATTTAATCCTACCATTACAGAAAACAACCAAAATATGACGTACGCTTATGCCATATGCATTCACCACGGGGACCCGTCATCACCCGTTAGGTTACTTAACTAACGACAGAGCGGGGGCTGGGCTAGCGCGGCTGTAAAACATAAGCAACGCCTAAATAGAAAGCAATGATAGACATTACAGATCACAGATGAATACATTGGATATACTAGCAATCCGCAATCCTTTCGAGCCTGCAACGAAAAGCGGATTACACGGTCGCGGTGAATAGCCAAATACCCCACCCAAGACCCCTACGGGTGCGGCAAACTACCCGCCAAGTACTCGACAGTTTGTGCACCCTTCCATGGGTCTATCCTAGGAGCAAAAATAGTAAAAAGAATTATACAATGACGGCTACAACCCCGACCCGGTTGTGCGGCCAAACAAATAATATTATTACATCAATTTACATTTACAAATGAATGAAAGAAAAACAAAAGCTCATCCTACATCCACCCCGGCTATTCACCCGCGACAGTCCAATACATTCATATACACATTCCAATATCAAACACAGATCACACAGATGTATAACCCCGACTAATCGACTTATAGCGATTAGCCGACGTTCAATACATGCAAACATCACAGATATAACCATCATAGTCAAAGTGTAGTGAAGTTCGGAAAAAATACGGAATTATAGGCCCCCAAAAGTAAATTTCTGTTCTGGAAAATCTGGGCACATATAATATATCTTAAAAATCCTAAAACCAACACAGAGAAACACTGCACTAAAAACGATCACCAGAAGACATTAAACGGCGGCGGATCCGCGGCGCTAAGAATAGGTGAGGCCGCGGATCCGCGGCGATTTGAAGGAATTAGGGTATCGTTTTTCTTGGGTGTTCACACAAAACCCTGAGCCGAATTTAGGTGTATAACAAATCTTGTTTTGACCAGAAAAAATTTTAACAGAAACTAGGATTTTGTAAAAGTTTGGTTTTTGGATTTTTTTCGGTTTCGAACTTCGTTACACTTCACTACCAAGCTAGTTTAAGTTTAGTTAGGCTCTGATACCACTGTAAGTCCACGTTGCGACCCCCGGTTCTTACGGGGAGGCGGAAACGGTATAAAAATCGAATTTTTAGCGCAAGGGGCAACATGGACTAAACAAAGTCGGGATATTTTCCTAAACTAAAACTAGCAAACTTGCTAAAGAAAGTTAGCTACTCGGATGAAGATGGTTATAACTAAACTTGAACTCCTTCTTCTTCAAACTTTTGTAGAGGTTGATGGTTCTCTTCTTGTCGCCTTCTTCCGTCGAAGATGGATCCACCTCGAGGGTTCAACCTTCGGGCTCTTTCTCGAACTTGGAGTGAACTAGAATCTCCGGCTTGCTAAACCCTTGATCCTAGAGTGAGTAGAGAGAGTCTAAGAGGTGCTTTTCTTTTTAAAGAGAGGGATTCTCAACACATGAGAAGGGTTCTCTTTATGCTAGAGGAAGAAGAAGATGAAGTGAGGAGAGAGAAGCTAAATGAGATAATGAGCTCTTTTCTTTTGCAACCATAACATAAAGTAAAAGAATTATCAAATAATAATAATAATGAAAATGAAAAAGGTTGATGGAAGGTTTAGGAATGACCATTATCATTTCAAACATTAAATGAATTTGCTAGAATCAAAGAGCATCTTTCTTTTGTAATGATGATGGTCAAAACTTCAACCATGGTCAACAAGTCAACCATGGTCAACAAGTCAACAAAAACCAACCATAACACAATTTCATTTTATTATATATTATTAATTGATATAATACAAATCCATTAGGGTTTGGAAAAAGACGACTGTCAACTGTGCATACGCACCCGTTCCGAAACCCTAATGAAAGTCATCTTCCTCCTCCTCAAATAACTGTGCATACACACCTGCATTCTTGTTCCGAGGAACATGAATACTGAGAGATAAAAGTGTAAGCCCACGTTGCGACCCCCGGTTCTTTCGGGGAGGCGGAAACGGTATAAAAAACAAATTTTTATCGCAAGAGGCAACATGGACTAAACATGGTCGGGATCTTTTCCTAAACTAAAACTAGCAGACTTGCTAAAGAGAGTTAGCTACTCGGATGAAGATGGTTATACCTAAACTTGAACTCCTTCTTCTTCAAACTTTTGTGGAGGTTGATGGTTCTCTTCTCGTAGCCTTCTTCCGTCGAAGATGGATCCACCTCGAAGGTTCAACCTTTGGGCTCTTTCTCGAACTTGGAGTGAACTAGAATCTCCGGCTTGCTAAACCCTTGATCCTAGAGTGAGTAGAGAGTGTCTAAGGGGTGCTTTTCTTTTTAAAGAGAAGGATTCTCAACACATGAGAAGGGTTCTCTTTTGCTAGAGGAAGAAGAAGATGAAGTGAGGAGAGAGAATGGTTATGATAGAATGAGCTCTTTTCTTTTGCAACCATAACATAAAGCAAAAGAATTATCAAATAATAATAATAATGAAAATGAAAAAGGTTTGATGGGAGGTTTATGAATGACCACCATCATTACAAACATTAAATCAATTTGCAAGAATCAAGAGCATCTTTCTTTTGTAATGATGATGGTCAAAACTTCAACCATGGTCAACAAGTCAACATAAAAAATCAACCATGACACAATTTCATTTTATTATCTATTATTAATTGATATAATACAAATCCATTAGGGTTTGGAAAAATACGACTGTCAAATGTGCATACGCACCCGTTCCGAAACCCTAATGAAAATCCTCTTCCTCTTCCTCAAATAATTGTGCATACACACCTGCATCCTTGTTCCGAGGAACATGAATACTGAGAGATAAAAGCAACCCCAAAACATATACCAGTATCCGGCTAAAACCAGAGCCCGCTGGCAATATCCGTCCGGACTCCAAACGTGCACAAGTGCACGGATGAGAACGAACCCTGTCGCAAAACCATGCGACCTCTACTCTGTTTTGCCCAGAGGCGAATACCCTCTGTGTGGGACTCTAAAGACTCGACACTACGCTGGCAGTGGGTTTAACCACAGACCGCAAGCGGCACTAGCTGTGCGTAACGGTCCCCAGGTAGATGTCGACAAGAAGGCTGACGAGGTGAAACCCCATCGGTACTCCTACTGAGTCTGAATGTGACAGTCTCCGTACAGTCCGGTCTGTTCGTCTGATACATCGCATGGCGGGCCTAGGGGGCGGTAAACGTCAGTCCCCTAATAGCGGTACAAGTCGTGCCGGAGTGAAGCCCAAAACACCCTGAGATAACACTGGAAGCCTACCAGTATATCTCGTTTGCCCTGGCCAGGGACTACTCGTGTAATGGCTCTCCTAGACACAGCGCGATGTCAACCCCCAATACCGGGAGAGACGAATCCTGTCTAACCGTCACTGCCTCCAAGTGCTTCGGGACTGCACCCAACCACCACCTGTTTGCACGACTCCTTTGAGCCGTGGTAGGGTAGTGATCAAAGTGCAGTGGGAACACACTCGAGGCGAAGTGCCAGTGTCAAGTCAGCGGACTAAGCTGTACTCATGTCACCTGGGAACTGATAACTGACGATAGGTATAATACCAACCTGTCAGTTCCCGACGAGTCCTGTCCAGTGTACTCGTAACCCAACGAGCACCCGTATACTATCTCCAGTACGACGTACTGATGGCTGTGGGACAGACCATCTCCCACACTGGGATGAGAAGCGCATACGCAAGTCTACTCCGGAGTATCGATGCCCTGTCTCGATAGTCCTGCGACTAGGGACCTGTATAAGGATATGCTTATAGATTACCCAGCCCCCACTAGTGTGACTGCCATCACAACGCTGGTAATCAAGCAAAGATCCTAAGGGCTCCACTAATGCGTATAAGTGATATACTGAAATAAACACAAGTACACATTGAAGTAGAAACAAACCAAGTAGCATACTACTATTTTGAGCAAGATTGTATATACAAGGTGAATATCCCAAGCTTCCATTAAGTAATATACAAACCAGTATGATACAGTAATGGCCTCTAGGGCATATACACTAACAATCTCCCACTTGCACTAAGGCCATGTACTGGCGTATCGAAGACCTATCATCTCGATCAGCCGCTCGAACTGAGTCTGGGGCAAGGCCTTGGTGAATGGATCTGCAGTGTTATCTTCTGAAGCAACTCTCCGAACCTCGATCTCCTTGCGATCCACGATCTCCCTGATCAGGTGATACCGCCTCAAGATGTGCCTGGATTTCTGATGGGACCTGGGTTCCTTCGCTAAAGCTATAGCCCCGTTGTTGTCGCAATACAGAGGTATTGGATCAACAATTGACGGAACCACCTGAAGTTCTTTCAAGAACTTCCTCATCCAGACAGCTTCTTTTGCGGCATCAGATGCAGCGATGTATTCCGCTTCCATCGTCGAGTCTGCAACGGTTTCCTGTTTGGAGCTCTTCCAACACACTGCCCCTCCATTGAGGGTAAAGACAAAGCCCGACACGAACTTGGAATCATCCTTGTCACTCTGGAAGCTGGAGTCAGCAAAGGCCTCGATCTGGAGGTCCTTTCCGCCGTACACCAAGAACATCTCCTTAGTCCTTCTCAGGTACTTGAGAATGTTCTTTACCGCTATCCAGTGTTTCTCCCCAGGGTTTGACTGATACCGGCTTACCACACTCAGTGCATAAGCTACATCCGGTCTGGTACACAACATCGCATACATTATAGAGCCTACCGCAGAAGCGTAGGGTATAATAGACATGCGATCCCTCTCCAAATCAGTCTTGGGAGACATCTCTTTAGAGAGGGTGATCCCGTGACAAGCCGGTAGGTTACCGCGCTTGGAATCTTCCATACTGAACCTCTTCAGTACAGTGTCGATATACCTGGATTGTGAAAGTCCTAATATCCTCTTGGATCTGTCACGGTAGATCCGGATACCCAGAATGTACGAGGCATCACCCAGGTCTTTCATGGAGAACCTGTGTGACAAGAACCCCTTGACAGATTGTAGCATAGGAATGTCATTTCCTATTAAGAGAATGTCATCCACGTATAAAACGAGGAATACTACAGTTCTCGCTACAAATCTACTATAGATGCATGGTTCATCTGGATTTTTGATAAAGCCAAATTCTTTTACCGTCTCATCAAAGCAGATGTTCCAACTCCGCGATGCCTGCTTTAGTCCATAGATGGACTTAAGCAACTTGCACACCTTTCCGCTGCTCCCACTCTGAATGAAACCCTCTGGCTGATCCATATAGACACACTCCTCTAAATTTCCATTTAGAAAAGCGGTCTTTACGTCCATCTGCCAAATCTCATAATCGTGGAAGGCAGCAATGGCAAGAAGGATCCGAATGGATTTCAGCATGGCTACTGGAGAAAAGGTTTCGTCATAGTCCAAGCCAGGTCTTTGACGAAAACCCTTTGCTACCAGCCTAGCTTTATAGGTCTCAACCTGTCCATCTACACCAATCTTCCTTTTGAAGATCCACTTGCATCCTACGGGTTTTACCCCGTCTGGAGCAATGTCCAACGTCCATACTTTGTTGGTGTACATGGACTCCATTTCGGTCCGCATTGCATCCAGCCATTTCACTGAGTCAACGCTCTGAACGGCCTGCTGGAAGCTAGTAGGCTCATCATAATCTATGATGCAATCCTCTCTATCCCCGTCTATGAGAAAACCATAGTATCTCTCGGGCGGATGAGACTGCCTACTACTCCTGCGGAGCGGCGTAGGAATGTCCTGTTCTTCCGAACCCTCTGGTTCTACTAAACTTTCAGTAATAGCCCGTGGTTCTGGAATTTCTTCCAGTTCTACTGTGCTCCCACTTATCTGGTTTTCTAAAAACTCAGTTTCCAAGAAGTAGGCATGACGAGAAACAAGAACTTTTTGTTCCTCTTCACAGTAGAAGAAATATCCTTTTGAGTTCTTTGGATACCCCACAAACTTGCACTGTACTGAGCGTGCCTCGAGCTTGTCCGCATGCTGCTTTTTGACAAAAGCCGGACATCCCCATGTCTTATTTTGCTTAAGATAGGGTCTCTTCCCACACCACATCTCATACGGTATAGTAGGCACAGTCTTAGTAGGAACTCGGTTCAAAAGGTATGCGGCTGATTCTAGCGCATATCCCCAGAATGATCGCGGCAACTCAGCGTTACTCATCATGGATCGCACCATATCCAATAGGGTGCGGTTCCGTCTCTCCGATACACCGTTATGTTGCGGGGTGTATGGAGGAGTAAGCTGAGAGAGAATTCCGTTCTCTTTTAAATAGTCCAGGAACTCGGCACTCAAGTATTCTCCACCTCGATCCGATCTTAGAATCTTAATACTTTTGCCGGTCTGTTTCTCTACTTCATTCTTATACTCCTGGAATTTTCCAAAGGCCTCGGACTTATGTTTCATTAAGAAGACATAACCGTACCTTGAGAAGTCATCCGTAAAAGTAATGAAGTAAGAATGTCCGCTTTGGGCATGTGTAGACATTGGACCGCACACGTCGCTGTGTACGAGTCCCAAGAGCTCGCTCGCTCTTACTCCATGTCCAGTAAACGGAGTCTTTGTCATCTTTCCTTTGAGACAGGATTGACAAGTGGCATACGAATGTTACTCGAACGCATTCAAATACCCTTCTGTATGTAACTTCGTCAACCTTCTCTCATTGATGTGACCCAATCTACAATGCCATAAGAAAGTCTGATTTATTTCTGGAGACTTTCTTTTGTGTGTATTCTGGACATTAAAAATCTGTGGTTGGTTCAATACGTATATACCATTACTCAATGTACCTGACCCAATCATAACTTGATTAAGGTGAATGTTTACAACATTGCTTACAAACGCAAATTCATAACCTTCTTTAGAAACTAAAGATACAGAAATGATATTACAAGTTGCGTTGGGTACAAAAAAGCAATTACGCAAAACCAAAACATGTCCATCTGACATTCCCAGGTGATAGTCCCCCACGGCTTTAGCATCCATGCTAGCTCCGTTCGCAACTCTGAGGGTCATGTCACCTGCCTTCAAAACCCTACGGTTTCTCAACGCCTGCAAAGAATTACAGATATGAGATCCTGATCCGGTATCAAATACCCAGGAAGTAGAGTTTATTGAAAGACAGTTTTCAATAACATACACACCTGAAGCTGAAGCTGCTACTTGCTTCAATTCCTGTGTTCTGGCCTTCCAGGCCCTGCAATCATTCTTCCAGTGTCCTTTCTTATGACAATAGAAGCATTCTTCCTTATCCACAAGCTTCCCCGCTTTTACTGTTGCTTTAGCTTTTCCCTTCGGATCCACTTTACTAACACCGCCCCTTGGTTTGGTGGGGGCTTTCTTCTTCTTTCCCTTGGCTTTCGCCTTGGACCTAGAAGAAGATGATCCTCCTACAAACAAAGTGGATGTTTCCCTACCTTTCTGTAGGGTGCCCTCTGCGCTCTTCAGCATGTTGAGGAGCTCGGATAGTTCAACCTCTTTTTCTTGTAGGTTGAAGTTCAGTATAAACTGGGCGTAAGTGGAAGGAAGGGACTGGAGAACTATATCCGTATATAGCTCAGCCTCCAATGTGGTCCCTAGGTCCGCGAGCTCCTCAATGTAGCCGATCATCTTTAGCACATGCTCGGCTACTGATGATCCGACGGCCATCTTTGTCGAAAATAACTTCTTCGACGCTTCGTATCTTGCGATACGAGATTGCTCTCCATACAGTTCTTTTGTATGAAGAAATATGGATTCCAAGTCCATATTCTCGTGCCTCCTCTGATGTTCATTGTCCATAGATGCAAGTACGAGGCACTTGGCCCTCGCGCTATCAATCTCCCAAGTCTTACGGATTTCCTTATCCACGACGCTGGAAGTGGGACCAGGGACAGGGGGAGCTTTGGTGGTAAGAAGATACCCGAGCTTGTCGTAAGTGATTGCCATCTTGACATTCCTGAGCCAATCTTTATAGTTTGGCCCTGTCGGTATGTTTTTATCTAGGAGTAACTTAAGTCCAGTCATGTTGATTGGTCGCTGCAATTAGGAGAGAGAAGGAACACTCAGCACGATGCTCTTGCAAGTTTAGAATGGTTTTTAGTTTATCTAAACAGGATGGCTCCCACTGTTTCTCGAATCCCTCCTTAAACCATAAAGGAAGAATTAGTCGGGATCAATCCCACCGCACAATACTTGCTTAACCGTTCAGCCAGGCCGGTTTCGGTACTTCGAGGGAGGTTTTCCAACGCTTTCGCGAAGTTCCTTAATTAAAGAACCTCTTTTCCCTGGGGGCGTAACCCCGCTAACACCTTTCTAGGCACCTACTAGGTTTATAGCATTGATCGATTAGTGAGAAATTTCCCGAGGAGTAGCATATACTCACAGTAGGATCGGGATCCAAATATCATCGCGTGACGAAACTGAAGGAATCCTACCAGAATCATCACACTCCAAATGGTATGCAAATCTAGCAAGTTTCAGTACTTATAAAACTCCCGATGTGGATTTTTTTTGCCCCATGCTCTTATGACCTTGACTTTGGCCAACAAATCATAAGTCACATGTCAAGTTCTACCCGTCGTTCTCCAGGTTAATTTGAATCCACCCGCACCTACCCTTGACTTTGGCCAACAAGGCAGTGCGACTGTTCCAAACCAACGCATCTATCTATGCTGCACATGAATACCCAATAGCTACCAATCACTATGCCTTGACTTTGGCCAACAAACACAGCTTGAATACTATTGACTATTCATGTGAAACGACGGAGGGCTACGAATGGTTTTGGCAAAACCGTGAACGTAGTGAACTTGATTTGGTCGATGGAACGAGATAGCTTTTAAAAAGGAGTGGCTCAAGCTCCGCATTTAAAAGTTGGTTTTGAAAAGAACCGAGTGGTTTTTCGAAAGTGTTCCAACGACGTTAACTTGGTTTATTATCTTACATTAGTTCTTTTAATGCGTGATATTCTTGCATTAGTACTTTTAATGCGTCCCATCATTTAATCCTACCATTGCAGAAAACAACCAAAATATGACGTACGCTTATGCCATTCACATTCGCCACAGGGCCCCGTCATTACCCGTTAGGTTACTTAACTAACGACAGAGCGGGGGCTGGGCTAGCGCGGCTGTAAAACATAAGCAACGCCTAAATAGAAAGCAATGATAGACATTACAGATCACAGATGAATACATTGGATATACTAGCAATCCGCAATCCTTTCGAGCCTGGAACGAAAAGCGGATAATACGGTCGCGGTGAATAGCCAAACACCCCACCCAAGACCCCTACGGGTGCGGCAAACTACCCGCCAAGTACTCGGCAGTTTGTGCACCCCTCCATGGGTCTATCCTAGGAGCAAAAACAATAAAAAGAATTATACAATGACGGCTACAACCCCGACCCGGTTGTGCGGCCAAACAAATAATAATTATTACATCAATTTACATTTACAATGAATGAAAGAAAAACAAAAGCTCATCTCACATCCACCCCGGCTATTCACCCGCGACAGTCCAACACATTCATATACACATTCCAATATCAAACACAGATCATGTATAACTTCGACTAATCGACTTATAGCGATTAGTCGACGTTCAATACATGCAAGCATCACAGATATAACCATCATAGTCAAAGTGCAGTGAAGTTCGGAAAAAATACGGAATTATAGGACCCCAAAAGTGAATTTCAGTTCTGGAAAATCTGGGCACATATAATATATTTCAAAAATCCCAAAACCAACACAGATACACTCTGCACGAAAAACAATGCACAGAAGACGACAAACCGCGGCGCTTCCGTGGCACATGCCTACCTCGTGCGGCGGAAGCGCGGCGGTTTGAACGAATCACTGTGTCGTTTTTCATGGGTGTTCATACAAAACCCTGAGCCGAATTTAGGTACATACCAAATCTCGTTTTGACCAGAAAAAATTTTAACAGAAACTCAGGTTTTGTAAAAGTTTGGTTTTTGGATTTTTTTCGGTTCCGAACTTCGTTACACTTCACTACCAAGCTAGTTTAAGTTTAGTTAGGCTCTGATACCACTGTAAGCCCACGTTGCGACCCCCGGTTCTTTCGGGGAGGCGGAAACGGTATAAAAAACAAATTTTTATCGCAAGAGGCAACATGGACTAAACATGGTCGGGATTTTTTCCTAAACTAAAACTAGCAGACTTGCTAAAGAGAGTTAGCAACTCGGATGAAGATGGTTATACCTAAACTTGAACTCCTTCTTCTTCAAACTTTTTTGGAGGTTGATGGTTCTCTTCTAGTAGTCTTCTTCCGTCGAAGATGGATCCACCTCGAAGGTTCAACCTTTGGGCTCTTTCTCGAACTTGGAGTGAACTAGAATCTCCGGCTTGCTAAACCCTTAATCCTAGAGTGAGTAGAGAGTGTCTAAGGGGTGCTTTTCTTTTTAAAGAGAAGGATTCTCAACACATGAGAAGGGTTCTCTTTTGCTAGAGGAAGAAGAAGATGAAGTGAGGAGTGAGAATGGTTATGATAGAATGAGCTCTTTTCTTTTGCAACCATAACATAAAGCAAAAGAATTATCAAATAATAATAATAATGAAAATGAAAAAGGTTTGATGGAAGGTTTATGAATGACCACCATCATTACAAACATTAAATCAATTTGCAAGAATCAAGAGCATCTTTCTTTTGTAATGATGATGGTCAAAACTTCAACCATGGTCAACAAGTCAACCATGGTCAACAAGTCAACATAAAAAACCAACCATGACAAAATTTCATTTTATTATCTATTATTAATTGATATAATACAAATCCATTAGGGTTTGGAAAAATACGACTGTCAAATGTGCATACGCACCCGTTCCGAAACCCTAATGAAAATCCTCTTCCTCTTCCTCAAATAATTGTGCATACACACCTGCATCCTTGTTCCGAGGAACATGAATACTGAGAGATAAAAGCAACCCCAAAACATATACCAGTATCCGGCTAAAACCAGAGCCCGCTGGCAATATCCGTCCGGACTCCAAACGTGCACAAGTGCGCGGATGAGAACGAACCCTGTCGCAAAACCATGCGACCTCTACTCTGTTTTGCCCAGAGGCGAATACCCTCCGTGTGGGACTCTAAAGACTCGACACTACGCTGGCAGTGGGTTTAAGCACAGACCGCAAGCGGCACTAGCTGTGCGTAACGGTCCCCAGGTAGATGTCGACAAGAAGGATGACGAGGTGAAACCCCATCGGTACTCCTACTGAGTCTGAATGTGACAGTCTCCGTACAGTCCGGTCTGTTCGTCTGATACATTGCATGGCGGGCCTAGGGGGCGGTAAACGTCAGTCCCCTAATAGCGGTACAAGTCGTGCCGGAGTGAAGCCCAAAACACCCTGAGATAACACTGGAAGCCTACCAGTATATCTCGTTTGCCCTGGCCAGGGACTACTCGTGTAATGGCTCTCCTAGACACAGCGCGATGTCAACCCCCAATACCGGGAGAGACGAATCCTGTCTAACCGTCACTGCCTCCAAGTGCTTCGGGACTGCACCCAACCACCACCTGTTTGCACGACTCCTTTGAGCCGTGGTAGGGTAGTGATCAAAGTGCAGTGGGAACACACTCGAGGCGAAGTGCCAGTGTCAAGTCAGCGGACTAAGCTGTACTCATGTCACCTGGGAACTGATAACTGACGATAGGTATAATACCAACCTGTCAGTTCCCGACGAGTCCTGTCCAGTGTACTCGTAACCCAACGAGCACCCGTATACTATCTCCAGTACGACGTACTGATGGCTGTGGGACAGACCATCTCCCACACTGGGATGAGAAGCGCATACGCAAGTCTACTCCGGAGTATCGATGCCCTGTCTCGATAGTCCTGCGACTAGGGACCTGTATAAGGATATGCTTATAGATTACCCAGCCCCCACTAGTGTGACTGCCATCACAACGCTGGTAATCAAGCAAAGATCCTAAGGGCTCCACTAATGCGTATAAGTGATATACTGAAATAAACACAAGTACACATTGAAGTAGAAACAAACCAAGTAGCATACTACTATTTTGAGCAAGATTGTATATACAAGGTGAATATCCCAAGCTTCCATTAAGTAATATACAAACCAGTATGATACAGTAATGGCCTCTAGGGCATATACACTAACAAAAAGCAACCCCAAAACATATACCGGTATCTGACTCAAACCAGAGCCAGCCAGTAAAATCCGTCCGGACTCCAAACGTGCACAAGTGCGCGGATGAGAACGAACCCTGTCGCAAAACCATGCGACCTCTACTCTGTTTTGCCCAGAGGCGAATACCCTCTGTGTGGGACTCTAAAGACTCGATACTACGCTGGCAGTGGGTTTAACCACAGACCGCAAGCGGCACTAGCTGTGCGTAACGGTCCCCAGGTAGATGTCGACAAGAAGGCTGACGAGGTGAAACCCCATCTGTACTCCTACTGAGTCTGAATGTGACAGTCTCCGTACAGTCCGGTCTGTTCGTCTAATACATCTCATGTCGGGCCTAGGGGGCGGTAAAACGTCAGTCCCCTAATAGCGGTACAAGTCGTGTCGGAGTGAAGCCCAAAACACCCCTGAGATAACACTGGAACCTACCAGTATATCTCGCTTGCCCTGGCCAGGGACTACTCGTGTAATGGCTCTCCTAGACACAGCGCGATGTCAACCCCCAATACCGGGAGAGACGAATCCTGTCTAACCGTCACTGCCTCCAAGTGCTTCGGGACTGCACCCAACCACCACCTGTTTGCACGACTCCTTTGAGCCGTGTTAGGGTAGTGATCAAAGTGCAGTGGGAACACACTTGAGGCGAAGTGCCAGTGTCAAGTCAGCGGACTAAGCTGTACTCATGTCACCTGGGAACTGATAACTGACGATAGGTATAATACCAACCTGTCAGTTCCCGACGAGTCCTGTCCAGTGTACTCGTAACCCAACGAGCACCCGTATACTATCTCCAGTACGACGTACTGATGGCTGTAGGACAGACCATCTCCCATACTGGGATGAGAAGCGCATACGCTAGTCTACTCCGGAGTATCGATGTCCTGTCTCGATAGTCCTGCGACTAGGGAGCTGTATAAGGATGTGCTTGTAGATTACCCAGCCCCCACTAGTGTGACTGCCATCACAACGCTGGTAATCAAGCAAAGATCCTAAGGGCTCCACTAATGCGTATAAGTGATATACTAAAATAAACACAAGTACACATTGAAGCAGAAACAAACCAAGTAGCATACTACTATATTGAGCAAGATTGTTTGTACAAGGTGAATATCCCAAGCTTCCATTAAGTAATATACATGCCAGTATGATACAGTAATGGCCTCTAGGGCATATACACTAACAAATACGACGTACACTTATGCCATCCGCATTCGTCTCGATGTCCCCTCGTGCACCGTTAGGTTAGGTAACTAACGGCAGAGCGGGGCAGGGCTAGCGCGGGTGTAAAACATAAGTAACGGTTATATAATATATCATATATACTATATACTGTATCTATCACAGAACATCACATGATCACATCACAGATATCGCAGCAGAAGAAACATATGAAATATTGGATATACTAGGACGTCCGTGTTTTCAATACGAGCCAGTATAAAACACGGATTCCACGGTCGTGATGAATAGCCAAACCCACACCCCTAGACCCCTACGAGAGCGGCAAGCAACCCTACCAATTCTAGAGTTAGGAGACCCGGACTCGACTCCTCGAGTTGGTCTCCCACTGGACTCCAGAACCCGGTTACTTGTGCCCTCCTCCTTAGGTCTATCCTAGTGCGGAAAAGTAAATAATATACAAACGGTGACAACTTCCGCAACCTGGAAGCGCCCCAATAAAAGAACATTACATACAAGTTTTTACATGAATGAAAATGAAAAACACTCATCTCACATAAAAACCCCCGGCTATTCGAACACGACGATCCAATATAACATATCCAGCAACACAAAACATCACATGTCATCAACGTAAGTAAATATGTGCATCCCAATTGTCGTTGACATATAGCAACGAAACCGGCGATATCACATATTACACTTACGGTCATAGAAAAGAAAGTGTAAAACTACAACAGTTGGAATCCGCAACCTCCTCAGACATCGCATGCCTGACCAAATGAATTCTTTAGACATCGCATGCCTAACAATTATAAACCCCGCATTTTAGTCTCATTATCGAAAACACTTTTCAATATCAAGTCGGGCAATTCAACAAGATTCCCGACATCCTGATCGAATGCTCGTCGTAAACTTTAGTAGACGGCCGCACCCCCGACGCCGTCGACGAAGTGCACCAAGGCGGAACACCGCCACCGCGAGCACCCGAACGGATGCTTTCGGCGACGGGGTTCTCCTACAGTCACTTGGTCGGGGCTATGGACTGAGGCTGTCTATTAAGTTTATCGGTGAGTATCCGCATACGCTACGTGATTGCGACGGACTTTTGATCACATCAAAATTCCGTGGCAACCGATCAACTGAGACTAAACTGCTATGTTTATAACATTCATTCAGTTATCACATAACTTTTGTGAATTCCAATTGTTGTATCACATTCCGGATAAACATAAAATGTTAAACTTTCCGATCGAACAATCGAACACCCAAGTTTTCCCGATACAGATCAACACATGAAACAAGTCCAAAAACATTCAGTTCGTGCCTCAGTACCAACGGTCCAGCCGTAGAAGGGCCAAGCCAACGCCTCACATGTGGCACGCCGTACTTCCCCAAACCCGAAGGTTCAAAGGGCAGTTCAAGACGGTCACATAATCGAGTTAAGGTTTGTTGTCTTCTAGAGGGTCCATCGCGTTACTTGCACTACTTAGAATGTCTTTAAACTATGGAAAAATCCAACACTTGGAAATTTCCCGACAGGGGAAAAATTGGGTATTTATATCTGGTCGAACTTTTTAACATATTCAAAAAATATCCGGAAAGCCACATAGACAAAATTTGATAATCCGATCGAATCTTTGATTCCCTATACAACCCCAGAATACTCTCTGTAGAGTCACAATAAAAATACCCCAGAAACTATAGCATGAAATTATATAAGTTACTGTGAAGAAATCATCAGACAAGGGAACAGTACGGCCACAGAACCGCCGCACATGCCTAGCTCGTGCCGCGGTTCCGCGGTGGAAAAGTCGATTCAGGTTCTCGTATTTCACAGTAATTCAAATAACACCCTGCTTATTTTTCTGCATATTTTTAATTGACAAAAATCCAAAATTTTAGAAAATTTCCAGAGAGCATTTTGGGAATGGGTTTCGATGTTCGTTCGGATTTCAAACGTCGTCTAGACTTCGCCTAAGGCTCTAGCTAGGCTCTGATACCACTGTAGGGTTCCTAGGCACTCCCAAGAGGTCTCACAAGGTATCAACCATGCCAATTTCAAAAAATACGGTGCCGAGAAACCCTAGACTAGATCGTTGGCTAGAAGTTTAGGCGATAAAGCGAGCTAGTTTACAACTAAACTATAAGATAACGGAAATACAATCTTTGTAGATCCGGTGCTCCACCTCCATAGCTCCGCAATGATGTCTCTCCGCTGTCCAAAATGAATCCCGGGCTCTTGCGTCGGCTTCATCGGAGAATAGACGGGCTAGATCGTCGACGTCGATGCCGAAGATGATCTACGTCGAGGCATCACTAAATCAAGATCCAACTTCACCAAGTCAAGAAACTTGTGAAGAAAACACACTCTCCTACTTGGCAAGAGGTAGAGGATGAAGAAATAGGAAGTGGGTAGACTTTAGAATTGGATTTCTCACTTGTTTTCATCAATCACCATTGATGAAGTGATGGTTTCTTCAAGTGATGAAGAAGAAGAAGAAGATGAATATTATGATAAGTTGTTTTTAAATTAAAAAGTAAATCAATACTTATCATAATAATAACCATGGTCAAGTGTAGAGAATAAATCATGGTTAGTGGGAATGGTTAGGGTTAAGCATGGAGTCAAAATGGTCACTTGGTCAAAGCTTCATGAAGCTTCAACTACCATCCAAAGAAAGCCACCATTTTGCATTATGCTTATCATTTTCCAAAATGAATAAATAAATAAATAAATAGATATGAAAATGAAAACCCTAACCATTACATAACCATGGTTTAAACTTTACACAAAACACAAGTTAGCATGCATCATCAAACATGATACATACAAGTGCACAAAAATATATCACATATATAATGTGCACAATCCAAGTGAGAAAATCCATTTAAAGTAAACCAATACTAGTTAATGCAAAGTAATATATCAAATATATAATTATACATTAAATCATTAAATCAACACTTGATTTAACGATCCGGTCATATCGCATATAACCGACTAGTATCCAATGTATCGGCTTATCGAATCAATCCTTGATTCGATAACTAGGTTATATCGCATACAACCATTCGATACATTCATCGCGAGAATGGAATACGGTATCACATACACGCATTATTCTCGGTCCCGCACATATCTCATATGCGCTCCTATTTCGTTTCGCTTGAGCCAGGAAACCTCTGTGTAGGACCCTAAAGACTCGTCAATACGCCGGCAGCAGGTGATGATCATATCAAACACCCACAAGCCGCAAGCGGTCTGTTAAACGTAACGGCCACCCGGGTATTGAGCGATCAGAAGATCGACGAGCAATCCCGCTCACACTCCAGTGAATCCAACCAGTAACACTACCGTACAGTCCGGTCTGTTCGTCTGATATGTCGCATATCTTGCCTAGGGGTGGTAAACGTCAGACCCCAATAGCTCGATAAGTCGTGTCGATATGAGGCTCATAACGGGTCGAGAAACTACTGGTAACACTTACCAGCAATTCTCTGATCAGCCATGGCCAGGGACTTCCTGTTATAGCCAATCGAACACAGTGCAACATCAACTCCCTATACCGGGAGAGACGAATCCCCTCCTATCGCTCATTGCCTCCATGTGACTCGGGACTGTACCCAAAAACCACCGTTTTGCACGCCCTCTTGGACGTGGTAAGATGGAAATCAAAGCACAGTGGGAACCACACAAGACTCTATGACGATCTCGGGTCAACAGACTACTCTGTAACCAGTGTCACCTGAGAACTGCCATCTGACGTAAGGTATAATACCATCTGGGAGTTCTCGGCGAGTCCGTCCAGTGTACCCAGTCTCCACTGAGCACCCGTATATCATCTCTGATGTCAAACACCGATGGATATGGGATCATCCATCGCCCATCTGTATGGGTCGAGAAGGTACACGCTAGTCTACTCTGGTATATCGATGCCCCGTCTCGATACACCCACGACTAGGGACTTTGAAGGATGTACTTATGGACTACCATGTCCCCACTAGTATGATCCGCATCATAGTCCAGGTAGTCAAGTACACATCCTAAAGGCTTTACCAACATGTAACAGAGAGACAATCAGTGTACACGTTAAGGTAAAGAGTAACCAGATATCATACTATCATGTCGAGCAAGAAAGTCCTCTCTATATATGTCCCAGCATCCACTACAATATACATCCAATGTACAGTAATGGCCTCTAGGGCATACATATAACTAACACCTCTTAGATCCATCTCCATAGATCCCAATCCCCATGATGTAGTAGGTATCAACCAGATCTATCCTGGAGAATCCTTGTGATAAGAGGAGCTTGACCGAGCGTAGCATAGGAAACCCCTTTCCTATCAAGAGAAAGACAGTCTTACTCTCTACTACCTTCTTGTGTATACAAGGTTCATCTACCTTTTGATAAGGTCAAACTTTTTGACTGTCATCAAAATAGACGTTCCAACTCCGCGATGCATGCTTCAACTAAGCAGCTTGCACATCTTTCCGCCACTCCCACTTGTCCATGAAGCCCTTTGGCTGTCATGCACACGCTCTCTTCTAAATCACATTTAGAAAAGCGGTCATGACTTGCAACTGCCAGATATCGTAGTCATGGTATGCAGCGATGGCAAGTAGGATCCGGATGGTCTTAAGCATAGCCACTGGAGAAAAGGTTTCATCATTATCCACACCTGGCTATATGACGAGAACCTTTTGCTACAAGTCTAGCTTTGAAAGTCTCAACTTTTCCATCTGCACCAAGTATCTATCTCATAGATCCACTTGCTTACCCCTTCAAGAGAAACATGCAAAGTCCATACTTTGTTGGTGTATATGGATTCCATCTCAGATCTCATTGCATCCAGCCATTTCACAGAGTTCCTACTCGTGAAGGCCTGCTGAAACTAGTTAGGTGATCATCAACCATGATACAATCCTCGCTCCCACTATCACCAAGAATAATCACATTACCTCTCAGGTGGGTGAGGAACCCTACCAAATTCGTGGAGAGGCTGAGGTTCGTTGGAGACTATTGAATCCTCCAGTTCCACTAAATCATCAGTCGCAGTTTGTATAGCTGGAACCTTTTAAGTTCTACCTCATGACCACTAATTTGTTTTTCAAGAAATTCTTTTTTTCTAAAAAGGTGGCATGTTGAGAAACGAAACATCTTTTGTTCCTCGGTTTGGTAGAAGATATTCCCTCACGTATGTTTGGGATAGCCAACAAACTTGTAGAACTGACCTTGCCTCGAGTTTGTCCGGATTTTGCTTTTCAACATAGGCCGGACAACCCCATATCTTAACTTGCTTAAGACATGGTCTCTTCCCATACCATATCTCATATGGAGTGGTAGGCTCTGATTTGGTGGAAACCCTATTCAATAAGTATGCAGCTTCTCAAGTGCATAACTCCAAAAAAGAAATAGGCAACTCAGCAGTACTCATCATAGAGCGCACCATATCTCATAGGGTGTGATTTCCCCGCCCCGACACACCGTTGTGTTATGGTGTATACGGAGGAGTAATGCTGAGAGAGAATCTCATTCTCTTTTAGATAGTCCAGGAATTCCATGCCCAAGTATTCTCCTCCTTGATCACATCTAAGGATTTAATACTTTTACCCGTCCGGTTCTCAACTTCATGCTTATATTCTTTGAATTTCTCAAAAGCTTCAGACTTGTGTTTCAACAGGAACACACGTCTGAATCTTGAGAGATGGTCAGTGAATATAATAAAATACGAGAAACCAACCCTGGCATGTGTAGACATGGATCGAATACATCAACATGTATCAATCCCAAGAGCTCAGCAACTCTTCCTCCGTTTCCAGCAAAAGGAGTATTGGTCATTTTACTTTTAAGACATGACTGGAAAGTATCATAAGATGAAAGTTTGAACGGATTTGAATATTCATCCATATGTGCCTTAGCTAGTCGTGTCGCATTGATGTGACCTAGTCTACAATGCCACAAGAAGGATTCGTTCATTTCTGAACATGTCCTCTTGTGTGTGTTCCGTATACTTAGAACTGTGTTTTGATTTAGAACGTCTATGCTATTTTATAACGTGCCTGATCAAATCAACTCTTGATTCAGGACAATGTTCACAAAATTATCCTGCAATACAAAATCATATCCTTCTTTATCAAATAAAGAGACTGATATAATTTTGTATATCAGGTTCGGTATGTAATAACATTTGTTAAGAATCAATGTATTTGGTAATACAAGGTGATATCTGTCAACTGACTTGGCTGCAACAATTGCACCATTCTCTGCACTTTAAGGAAATATCACCCAATCCCAATTCTCTACCTATCTATAGCCCATGTACCAAATTACATTTGTGGGATCCTAATCCGATATCACATACCCAGGACGTAGAGTATACTAAGAAACAGTTCTCGGTAACGAACACACCTGAAGAAGATGCATCAACATGCTTCTTCTTCAATGAGTGGCATAGGAATTCTGGCATTCCCTTATTTCCTGCTCGGTCTTATAACTATTATAAAAAAAGAACGGAACCAATGTTCCCCAGCACAGTATAATGAGAAGGTTCGGTCAAAACATCCATATTATTATCTTGATTAAGGCGTGACATGGTCGCTACCAGGAGAGAGAGAGGAAAACACTCTGTGTGCGCTCTTGCAAGATTAGATTGGTTACTATTTTATCTAATCAGGATGGCTTCCACTGTTTTTATCAAGTCTTCCTTCAAACTCTTAAATGTAAGACTAGCCGAGATTAATTACACCCTACAAGTTCGCTAACCGTTCAGCCAGGCCAGTGTCGGTACTTTGAGGGATGATCCCTGTGCTTTCGCACGGACCTAATTAAAGTAAGCCTCATTTTCCCAGAGACGTAAACTCGTTGACACCTTTCTAGACACCTAATGGGTTAGCTAATTGTAAAGTGCAAAACTCTCCTAAGAGTAACGCTTAC
This sequence comes from Agapanthus africanus, assembly GCA_030015575.1. NCBI lineage: Eukaryota > Viridiplantae > Streptophyta > Magnoliopsida > Asparagales > Amaryllidaceae > Agapanthus > Agapanthus africanus. The sequence goes on along the minus strand of JASDDO010000006.1, from coordinate 49,667,953 downwards.
TCAAAGTGGGATCGAGATCCAACTATCTCATAGAACGTATACAATCTCATTGCAAATTTCAACACTTGAAATTCCCGATATATTTTGCCCCAAGCAATATATGACCTTGACATGGTCAACAAACTATAGATCGCAAGTCAAGTTCAACCCGTACATTTCATGATTGAATTAAACCCACCCACACGAACCTTGACAAGGTCAACAAGGCCGCACGACTACCTTAATCCAATCGCATCTCATGCTTAAGCAGATAAGCACTAATCAGCTACCGCACACTACGCCTTGACAAGGTCAACAAACGCAGCACGAATACTAAATAGTCCTTATCTGAAATGACGGAGGGCTACGACAGGTTTTTAAGAAAAACTTTTGTGTAATGAACTTGATATCGTTGCGGAATTGAGTGATTTTGAAAAGGTGTGTTTTTTAGACTTTTACTAGTTTTGCTAAAGAGGTCACTCCCGGTGAAGGGATCTCGGCTCTTTCCTCATCGAATGAGGTGCTCGATATTCTACAATATCACTATGCAAAGCAAGAACTAAAAAAGCAATCAAAAACAAAACCGAGCTGGTTGTAGCATCTGCTAATTTCGCTAAAGAGATCACTCCCGGTGAAGAGATCTCGGCTCTTTCCTTAACGAATAAGGTGCTGGATATTCTACAAGGAATACCGCTATGCAAAACAAGAACTAGAGCTACCCTTTTTGAAAATTTGATTCCACAACATCTTTAGATTTCTTTTATTTCATTAATCTCATTAATGAAGTCCCGTCATTTTTGCTTCCTAAGCATCACAGAAGAAACGAAAGAAGCAATTGTTATTATATATCATATATATAATATAAGCATTCATCTCAACATATCAAGTGATCACATCACAGATATACAGCAGTAGAAGATAACATATGAAATATTGAATATACTAGGATTTTCGTGTTTTATATCAAGCCAGTAAAAAACGCAGATTCCACGGTCACGATGAATAGCCAAACCCACATCCCTAGACCCCTACGAGAGCGGCAAGCAACACTCCCTATTCTAGGATTAGGAGACCCGGTCTCGACTCCTCGAGATGGCCTCCTACTGACCCTAGAACCCGGTTACTTGTGCTCTCCACCTTGGATCTATCCTAATACGGAAAAGTAAATAATATATATCAATGGTGATATCATCCTCAACCCGGAAGTGCCCCAATAAAAGAAGATTACATACAATGAATTTTACATGAATGAAAATGAAAAACTCTCATCTCACATAAAACCCCCAGCTATTCAAACACGACGATCCAATATAACATATCACAGCAACACAAAACATCACATGTCATCACCGTAAGTAAATATGCTTATCCCAATTGTCATTGACATATAGCAACGAAACCGGCGATACACCACATATTACACTTACGGACGCAGAAAAGAAAGTGAAAAACTACAACAATTGGAATCTTCACTGCCCTTAAACATCATAAACCCGAAATATCACATATTCTGGATTTCATGCCTAACAATGCAAATTTTACATTTGGGTCACATCTTTGAAAACACTTTTCAAAGGAAGTCGGGTAATTCAACAAGATTCCCGATTCCACCCGAGGCCGAAATGTTAAACTTGCACGCAACTAATTACTTTTCATAAAACTAATTAGTGTAGATTCCAATTATTGTATCACAATCACAGATAGCTAGACGATATGAAACTTTTCGATCGAATAAACAAACACCCAAAATTTCCCAAAGAGCTCAACACATGAGCGGAGTTTAAAAGATACCCAGGACATGCCACAGCACATATGGTCCAGCCGTAGAAGGGCCAACCCTTGCCTCACCTATAGCGCCGCGGAACTACCATAAACCCTAGGGTTTGGTAGCGGTTCCGACGGTAACAGAATCGAGTTAGGGTTTCGTTCTTCTAGAGGGTCCATAGAATCACCTGTATGATTTTCTGAATATTTTAAATTTGGAAAAATCCAACTCTTGGAAAATTCGCAGCAAAGGAAAAATTGGGTTATTGATATCCGTTCGAACTTTTTAACGTCGTCTAAAATACCCGAAACGATTTTAGAATTACGATTACGAAACACTCCAAATTGCCTTTACATAAAGTTAACATCTTATACAATTTCAACAAAAACAAGCCATACCTGAAACACCAAAACCCAGAGACTGGAACACCACAAAAATTTGAAGCCAAAATCCTGCAACTAAACCGGTGAGCTCAGAAATTCCATGAATGTGGCCGGCCAAAATCCGACCAAGTGCTCTTAAATTTCTGTGGTGTTCATGTTATATCATATACAACATTCTGCAGTTGCTAAAATAATTTTTAGAGGCCAATTTAAAACGACAGAAACTAGGTTTTCTTGTTTCAAGTTTCGGAGTAGTTTCGATTTCATAATCTAACAAACATCGTCTAATTCTCTAGTTTGGCTCTGATACCACTGCTAGGTTCCCTAGCACGACAGCGAGGTTTGGGAAGGTATCGTCCATACCAATTTCAAATTTTGTCGTACTAAAGAACCCTAAGCTAAGGATGTTTAACTAGAGAATCATACGAAAAAACAATGTAAAAAAATTTACATCCAAAGTGAATGAGGAATACAACCTTTATAGACCGGTCCATCACTTCTAAAGCTCCTTGTAGTAGTCCCTTCACTCCAATTAGTGAACATCCGAACTCTAGTAAGGGTTCACATGAAGAAATGAACAAGCTTGCTCGATGTCTTCGAGGCCGAAGATGATCTACGTTGAGAAGACTCAAGCTCATGCTACCTCTTCACTAATGGTGGAATTAGTGAAGCAAACAACCTAAACTAAAGGGCGGCTCTAGTAGAGGTGGATGAAGTAGGAATTTTTCTCATTTTTGATTTATTTTTCTCACAATATTTCTTCATCATTTGAAAAGCTAGAAAGCTTTCTCATGAGGAAGAAGAAGATGAAGTGGAGATGAGAATGAAACTCATGAGGTTAAAAATCCAACCATGGGTGAGTTTATGTCATACACTAACTCATGTAGAGAATAAACTATGGTTATTGGATAATGGTTAGGTTAATAAATATCTTAAGAAAAACAAAACATGTGGACTAAGTCAATGGTTCTACAAGCTTCCACTAAGCTCAACCATGACAAATTCCACTAACTTTGAATTACTTAATAAATATAAACCTTAACATTAACCTAAGCATGGTGTGAGTCTCATACACTCATGTTGCATGTGTAACCAAGCATGACACAACAATATATATCACATATATATTTTGTGTGCAAAAAAGAAAACAATACAATTAACATATATCACATATATATTAAATGTATCATAAGTGAGAAAAAGAAATACTTAAGTGAGCTAATATTAGTTAATGTAAGTTAATATATCAAATATATAATTATACATTAAATTATTAAATCAACACTTGATTTAATAATCCGGCTATATCACATATAACTGACTAATATCATATGTATCAATTTATCGAATCAACACCTGATCCGATAACCCGGCTATATCACATATAACCGGTCGATATCACATATAGCGAGAATAGAATACGGTATCACATACGCGTATTAATCTCGGTCCCGCACATATCACATATGTGCTCCTATTTCGTTTCGCCTGAGCCAGGAAACCTCTGTGTAGGACTCTAAAGACTCGTCAATACGCCGGCAATAGGTGATGATCATATCAAACACCCACAAGCCGCAAACGGTCTGGTAAACATAACGGCCACCCAGGTATTGAGCGATCAGAAGATCATCATGCATTCCTGCTCATACTCCTGTAAATCCAATCAGTAACACTACCGTACAGTCCGGTCTCTTCGTCTGATATGTCACATATCCAGCCTGAGGGTGGTAAACGTCAGACCCCAATAGCCCGATAAGTCGTGCCGATATGATGCTCATAACGGGTCAAGAAATTGCTGATAACATTTACCAGTAAATCTCACAACAGCCCTGGCCAGGGACTTCCTGTTATAGCCAATCGAGCACAGCGCAACATCAATCCCCAATACCGGGAGAGACGAAATCCCCTCCTATCGCTCATTGCCTCCATGTGACTTGGGACTGTACCCAAAAACCACCGTTTTGTAATTTCTTTTGAACGTGGTAAGGTGGAAATCAAAGCACAGTGGGAATCACACAAGACTCTATGACGATCTCGGGTTGATAGACTAACCTGTACCAGTGTCACCAGAGAACTGCTATCTAACGTGAGGTATAATACCATCTAGGAGTTCTCGGCGAGTCCTGTTCAGTGTACCCAGTCTCTACTAAGCACCCGTATACTATCCTTGATGTCAAACACCAATAGATGTGGGATCATCCATCGCCCATCATATGGGTCAAGATACGTATACTCTAGTCTACTCTGGAATATCGATGCCCCGTCTCGATACTCCCACGACTAGGAACAATTGTAGGATGTACTTACCGACTATCCTTGCCCCACTAGTATGATCTGCATCATAATCCTGGTAGTCAAGTACACATCCTAAGGGCTTTACCAGCATTCCACAGAGAGACAATATAAGTGTACATGTTAAGATAAAGAGCAACCAGATTGCATACTATCATGTCGAGCAAGAAAGTCCTCCCTATATATGTCCCAGCATCCACTATAATATATATCATATGTACAATAATGGCCTCTAGGGCATACATACAACTAACATCATGACCACTTAACTGTTTTTCAAGAAATTCCTTTTTCTAAAAAGGTGGCATGTTGAGAAACAAAACACTTTTGTTCCTCGGTTTGGTAGAAGATATTTCCTTACAAATGTTTGGGATATCCAAAAAATTTGCAGAACTGACCTTGCCTCGAGTTTATCCAGATTTTGCTTTTCAACATAGGCCAGACAACCCAATACCTTAACTTACTTAAGACATGGTCTCTTCCCATACAATATCGCATATGGAGCGGTAGGCACTGATTTGGTAGAACCCTATTCAATAGGTATGCATCTTCTCAAGTGCATAACTCCAAAATGAAATAGGTAACTCGGCAATACTCATCATAGAGCGCACCATATCTCATAGGGTGCGATTGCCCCACCCCCGACACACCGTTGTGCTATGGTGTATACGGAGGAGTAATGCTGAGAGAGAATCTCATTCTCTTTTAGATAAACCAGGAATTCTATGCCCAAGTATTCTTCTCCTCGATCAAATCGAAGTACTTAATACTTTTACCCATTCGGTTCTCAACTTCATACTTATATTCTTTGAATTTCTCAAAAGTTTCAGACTTGTGTTTCAACAGGAACCCACGTCGGAATCTTGAGAGATGGTCAGTGAATATAATAAAGTACGAGGAACCAACCCTGGCATGTGTAAACATGGATCGCATACATCAACATATATCAATCCCAAGATTTCAGCAACTCTTTCTCTATTTCTACTGAACGGAGTATTGGTCATTTTACCTTTGAGACATGACTGGAAAGTATCATAAGCTGAAAGTTTGAACGGATTCAAATATTCATCCTTATGTGCCTTAGCTGGTCGTGTCGTATTGATATGACCTAGTCTACAATGCCACAAGAAGGATTCGTTCATTTCTGAACTTGTCCTCTTGTGTGTGTTACGTATACTTAGAACTGTTGTTTGATTTAGAACGTATATGCTATTTCATAACGTGGCTGATCCAATCAACTCTTGATTCAGGACAATGTTCACAACATTATTCTGCAATACAAAATCATATCCTTCTTTATCAAATAAAGAGACTGATATAATTTTGTATATCAGGTTCGGTATGTAATAACATTCGTTCAGAAATAATGTATTTTGTAATACAATGTGATATTTGCCAACTTACTTGGCTGCAATAATTGCACTATCACCCGATCCCAGTTCTCTACCTATCATAAGCCCATATAATCATATTACATATGTGGGATCCTAATCCGGTATCAAATGCCCAGGACATAGAGGATACTGAGAAACAGTTCTTGGTATTGAACAAACATGAAGAAGATGCATCAACATGCTTCTTCTTCGATCGGGTGGTACAGGAATTCTGGTATTCCCCTAATTCCTGCTCAGTCTTATAACAATTATAAGAAAGAACGGAACCAACGTTCCCCGGCTCAGTATAATAAGGAGGTTCGGTCAATGCATCCATATTATTATCTTGATTAAGGCGTGACATGGTCGCTACCTGGAGAGAGAGAGAAGAAAACACTCTGCGTTCGCTCTTGCAAGATTAGATTGGTTATTATTTTATCTAATCAGGATGGCTCCCACTGTTTTTATCAATTCTTCCTTCAAACCCTAAAAGGTAAGACTAGCCGGGATTAATTACACCCTACAAGTTTGCTAACCGTTCAGCCAGACCAGAGTTGATACTTTGAGGGAGGTTCCCCGTGCTTTCGCACGGACCTAATTAAAGTAAACCTCATTTTCCCAAAGGCATAACCCCGTTAACACCATTCTAGAAACCTAATGGGTTAGCTAATTGTAAAGTGCAAAACTCTCCCAGGAGTAACACTTACTCGCAGCGGGATCGGGATCCAACTATCTCATAGAAGGCATGCAATCTCATTGCAAGTTTCAACACTTGAAACTCCCGATATATTTTGCCCCAAGCAATCTACGACCTTGACAAGGTCAACAAACCATAGATCGCAGGTCATGTTCAACCTGTACATTTCATGATTGAATTAAACCCACCCGCACGACCCTTGACAAGGTCAACAAGGCCGCACGACTAGCCTAATCCAGTCGCATCTCATGCTTAAGCAGATATGCTCTAATCAACTACCGTACACTACGCCTTGACAAGGTCAACAAACGTAGCACGAATACTAAATAGTCCTTATCTGAAATGACGGAGGGCTACGACAGGTTTTTAAGAAAACCTTTTGCGTAATGAACTTGATATCGTTGCGGAATCGAGTGATTTTGAAAAGGAGTGTTTTTTAGGCTTTTACTAGTTTTGCTAAAGAGGTTACTCCCGGTGAAGGGATCTCGGCTCTTTCCTCATCGAATGAGGTGCTGGATATTCTACAAGGAATACTGCTATGCAAAGCAAAAACTAAAAAAGCAATCAAAAACGAAACCGAGCTGGTTGTAGCATCTGCTAGTTTTGCTAAAGAGGCCACTCCCGGTGAAGGTATCTCGGCTCTTTCCTTATCGAATAAGATGTTGGATATTCTACAAGGAATACCGCTATGCAAAGCAGGAACTGGAGCTACCCTTTTTAAAAATTTGATTCCACAACATCTTTAGGTTTCTTTCTTTTCATTAATCTCATTAATGAAGTCTCATCATTTATGCTTCCTAACCATTCCAGAAGAAACGAAAGTAGCAATAGTTATTATATATCAGATATATAATATAAGCATTCGTCTCAATAAAACACAGTGATCACATCACAGAGCAGCAGAAGATAACATATGAAATATTGGATATACTAGGATTTCCGTGTTTTATATAAGCCAGTAAAAAAATGCGGATTTCACGCTCGTGATGAATAGCCAAACCCACATCCCTAGACCTCTACGAGAGAGGAAAGCAACCCTCCCAATTCTAGGATTAGGAGACCCGGTCTCAACTCCTCGAGATGGCCTCCCACTGGACCCTAGAACCCGGTTACTTGTGCTCCACTCCTTGGGTCTATCCTAATGCAGAAAAGTAAATAATATACATCAATGGTGACATCATTCTCAACCCGAAAGTGCCCCAATAAAAGAATATTATATACATAGAATTTTACATGAATGAAAATGAAAATTTCTCATCTCACATAAAAACCCCGGCTATTCAAACACGACGATCCAAAATAATATATCACAGCAACATATAACATCACATGTCATCAACGTAAGTAAATATACGTATCCCAATTGTCGTTGACATATAGCAACGAAATCGGCGATACACCACATATTACACTTACGGTCGCACAAAAAAAAGTGAAAAACTAGAACAATTGGAATCGTCACTGTCTTTAGACATCATAAACCCAGAATATCACATATTCTGGATTTCTTGCCTAACAATTCAAATTTTACATTTAGGTCTCATCTATGAAAACACTTTTCAAAAGAAGTCTGGTAATTCATCCAGATTCCTGATTTCACCCGAGACCGAAATGTTAAACTTGCACGCAACTAATTACTTTTCACAAAACTAATTAGTGTAGATTCCAATTATTGTATCACATTCACAGATAGCTAGACGATATTAAACTTTTTGATCGAATAAACAAACACCCAAAATTTCCCAAAGAGCTCAACACTTGAGCGGAGTTTAAAAAGTACCCAGAACATGCCACAGCACTTATCGATCGGCCGTAGAAGGGTCAACCCTTGCCTCACCTATGGCGCCGCGGAGCTACCACAAACCCTATGGTTTGGTGGCGGTTCCGACGGTCACAGAATCGAGTTAGGATTTCGTTCTTCTAGAGGGTCCACAGAAACACCTGCATGATTTCTGAATATTTTAAACTTGAAAAAAAATCCAACTCTTGGAAAATTTCCAGCGAGGGAAAAATTGGGTTATCGATATCTGTTTGAACTTTTTAACGTCGTCTAAAGTTACCCAAAACGATGTTAGGATTACGAATACGAAACACTCCGAATTGCCAATACAGTAAGACCACATCACATGCAATCTTAGAAAAAACAAGCAACACCTGAAACACTAAAACTCAGATACTGGAACACTACAAAAATTTAAAGCCAAAATTCCACTATAGAACAGAGAAGCTCGGGTTTTATCTTAATTTGGCCGGCCAAAATCCGACCATATTGCCTCAAATTTCTGTGGTGTTCATGTTATATCACATACATCATTCTGCAATTGCTAAAAAAAATTTAGAGCCCGTTTAAAAAACGACAGAAACTAGATTTTCTTGTTTCAAGTTTCAGAGTAGTTTCGGTTTCATAATCTAACAAACATCGTCTAATTCTCTAGCATGGCTCTGATACCACGGCTGGGTTTCCTAGCACGACAGCAAGGTTTCGGAAGGTATCGCCCATGGAAATTTCAAATTTTGCCGTACTAAAGAACCCTAACCTAGAATCTTAACTAGAGAATCATACGAAAAGAATGTAAACAACTTTACATACAAAGTGAATGAGGAATACAACCTTTGTAGACCGGTCCTTCACTTCTAAAACTTTATGTAGTAGTCCTTTCGCTCTAAGTAGTGAACACCCGAACTCTAGTAAGAGTTCACATGAAGAAATGAATAAGCTTGCTCGAAGTCTTCGAGGCCGAAGATGATCTAAGTCGAGGAGACTCAAGCTCATGCTACTTCTTCACTAATGGTAGATTAGTGAAGCAAACACCCTAAACTAAATGGATAATATAGTAGAGGATGATGAAGTAGGAATTTTTCTCACTTTAGATTTATTTTTATCATAATATTTCTTCACCATTTCAAAAGCTAGAAAGCTTTCTCATGAGGAAAAAGAAGATGAAGTGGAGATGAGAATGAATTCATTAGGTTAGAAATCCAACCATGGGTGAGTTTATGTTATACACACACTCATGTAGAGAATAAACGATGGCTAATGTTAATGGATAGGTTAATAAATATCTTAAGCAAAACAAAACAAGCGGACTAAGTCAATGGTTCTACAAGCTTCCACTAAGCTCAACCATGACAAATTCCACTAATTTTGAATTACTTAATAATAAATATGAAAACCTTACATTAACCTAAGCATGGTGTGAGTCTCATACACCCATGTTTCATGTGTAACCAAGCATGACACAACAATATATATCACATATATATATTTTGCGTGCAAAAAGAAAACAATACAATTAACATAAATCACATATATATTAAATGTATCATAAGTGAGAAAAAGAAATGCTTAAGTGAGCTAATATTAGCTAATGTAATTTAATATATCAAATATATAATTATACATTAAATTACTAAATTAACACTTGATTTAATAATACGGCTATATCACATATAACCGACTAATATCAAATGTAACAACTTATCGAATCAACACTTGATTCGATAACCCGGCTATATCACATATAACCGACCGATGTCACATATCGCGAGAATAGAATGCGGTATCATATACGCGCATTAATATCGGTCCCGCACATATCACATTTGTGCTCCTACTCCGTTTCGCATGAACCAGGAAACCTCTGTGTAGGACTTTAACGACTCTTCAATACGCCGGCAGTAGGTGGTGATCATATCAATCACCCACAAGCCGTCAGCGGACTGCTAACGTAACGTCCACCCGGGTATTGAGCGATCAGAAGATCATCAAGTATGCCTGCTCATACTCCTATGAATCCAATCAGTAACACTATCGTACAGTCCAGTCTCTCCGTCTGATATGTCGTATATCCAGCCTGGGGGTGGTAAACGTCAGACCCTAATAGCCCGATAAGTCGTGCCGATATGAGGCTCATAACGGGTCGAGAAACTACTGATAACATTTACCAGTAAATCTCATAACAGCCCTGGACAGGGATTTCCTGTTATAGCCAATCGAGCATAGCGCAACATCAACCCCCAATACCGGGAGAAACGAAATCCCCTCCTATCGCTCATTGCCTCCATGTGACTCGGGAATGTACCCAAAAACCACTGTTTTGCACGTTCTTTTGAACGTGGTAAAGTGGAAATCAAAGCACGGTGGGAATCACACAAGACTCTATGATGATCTTGGGTCGACAGACTAACATGTACCAGTGTCATCAGAGAACTGCTATCTAACGTGAGGTATAATACCATCTAGGAGTTCTCGGCGAGTCCTGTTCAGTGTACCCAGTCTCCACTGAGCACCCGTATACTATCCTTGATGTCAAACACTAATGGATGTGGGATCATCCATCGCCCATCATATGGGTCAAGATACATATACGCTAGTCTACTTTGGAATATCGATGACCCGTCTCGATACTCCCATGACTAGGAACATTTAAAAGATGTACTTGCCGACTACCCTTTCCCCACTAGTATGATCTGCATCATAATCCTGGTAGTCAAGTACACATCCTAAGGGCTTTACCAACATGTCACAGAGAGACAATATAAGTGCATATGTTAAGATAAAGAGCAACCAGATAGCATACTATCATGTCGAGTAAGAAAGTCCTCCCTATATATGTCCCAGCATCCACTATAATATACATCACATGTACAATAATGGCCTCTAGGGCATACATACAACTAACATAACATTCGTCCCAGGCATGATAAAAAGCAACATCACATAATCTCAGCCAATAATACATAATGGTGGATAATCTCGGAGCCCCGGGTTTCATTTGAGCAGCAAATAAAACCTGACGTTCCCGGTCATGTAGATAGCCTATGCAATGAAAACCTGGACCTCTACGAGTGCAGAAAAGTTACCCGCCAATCCCAAGAGTGAGGCAACCCCATTCATCAAAGTGAATGGGCCATCCAGCACTTCACAGAATCCGGTAACTTGGGCGCCCTTCCTTGGGTCAACCTATACCCCCTACGAGTGCGGCGAATAGCCCACCAATTCTAGAGTGAAGCCCCCTCCGCCTCAACGCCATGAGATGCGGGCTTGTTGCCTTCTAGAACCCAGCTGTTCGTGCACTCCACCGCAGGGTAATCCTAGAACAGAAAATGAAAATAATATGTACAAATGGTGACATCGACCTCAACCCGGTCGTGGCCCAAACAAATAATATACAACGTGGCAAAGACGGCAGTCCACATATAGGACATCGCCCCACGATATGAATATACAAATGAATCTTTAATTGTACTACAAACATTGCACCACAAGCTATCCACAATGACTATCCAACCACAATCACAGAACAAACACAGAACATCAACGTGGATGTCATATTCGCAAACCCGTCTAAAAGAACATATAGCAATTAGATAAGTTATACCTATCGAATGATATTCACGGTCGCAGATAAAAGTGAATTTCCTAAAAAACCCTGCACGTATTTTTAAGCCACTGGAAATAATTTTTTGAACACTTAAAAAATCGACAGAAACCGCAAGTATTGAATTGTGAATTTCGGAAATACATTTCGATCAAACTTTTAAGCCCGTTAGAACTAGCTAGTTTAGGTTTTATGGTTGTCTCTGATACCATGATAGGTTACGCTAACGCCCCAACCATCTCCCGTGGCAAAATGCGGAACAAAACTTTTTCTATGAACAGAAACTTGGCACTAGAATAACACTAAACCTGATCTACCATAATACCCAACTAGAAAAAGAGAAGCTATCAGCTATGAAAAGAGTTATACCATAAGATTCGACTCCTTCGGGTCTTCACTCCTCTCCTTTAGCTTGCACCTAGTGGCCTCCATGATCAAGCTTGATCGTGGGCTCATTGCGTCAAAGATGATCCACCCGAGAGTGTCTACTTTTGGCTCCTACCTTTAAACTAAAGTAACTAGGTTACTTGGTTTTCTATTCTAAGGAACCTAGGTGATGTAGAGAATGATGATTGAGTGTTTTGTCTCAAGAACCCAAGATTTCTCAACATATGACACTATAAGGGTTTGAGGTAGAAGAATAAAAACTAGGAGGAGATGAGAGAGTTGTAGAGAGCAAGCATGAAAAAAACTTAAGTGAATAATGGCTAATCTCTCTCCTAATAATGCAAGCATGCATAGATAATGATGAGAAAAGTCAACATCACAAAAATATCTAGATATTTTCTACAAAATATCTAGATGCCACCTTGCATCAATAGTAAACCCTAACTCACTAAGTGAGTTAACAAATTAGCCATGGTTCACTTAAAGAAAAGTCAACCCCTCATACTTCCATCTTATTAACCATTTAACTAAATGGTTAAACCAAATAATGAGGATTCTTCTTCTAAAAGTACTCTTGTAACAAATTACAAGAATACCCCTCACCGTATATACATATCCGTATTCGTATTCCGAAAAATACGAATACAAAAGAGGCAAAAATACTCCATCAATATAATACTAGCATCCGGCTTAAACCAAAGCCCGCTGGTATTATCCGCCCGAACATCATGCGTGCACAAGTACACGTATGTGATCGAACCCTGCCATAAAACCATACGGCCTCTTCATCGTTTCGCCCGAAGTAGGGAAACCCTTTGTGTGGGACTCTAAAGACTCGAAAGTATGCTGGCAGCGGGTTTAACAACAAGCATGTCAGCGGCACTAGCTGACGTAACGGCTACCCAGGTACCTGTCGAAAAGGAATGCCGACGAGCAAACTCATCTGGATCCCTACTGAGCCTATCCGTAACAATTTTCGTACAGTCTGGTCTCTTCGTTTAAGAGTATCACATACCGGGTCAAGGGGGTGGTAAACGTCAGACCCTAACATCCCGATAATTCGTGTTGATGATAAGGCTCGGGACCAATCCAGGAAACTACTGATCAACCTATCAGTAAATCCCAACTTTCTTGGCTAAGGTCTAATGGTCCTGACCAATCGAACACAGTGCGATCTCGACTCCCAATACCGGGAGAGACGAATCCCCAACAATCACTCACTGCCTCCATATGGCTCGGGACTGTACCCAACCAAAACCTATTTGCACAACTCAGTAGAGCCGTGGTAGGGTAGTGATCAAAGCACAGTGGGAACACACAGGAGACAAATGACATTATCAGGTCTAAAGACTAATCTGTACACATGTCACAAGAGAACCACTATCTGACGATAGGTATAATACCATCTAGAGGTTCTCAGCGAATTCGTCCAGTGCACTCACCCCCAGTGAGCACCTATATATGATCTTAGGTGCATCTGACCATTGGCTGCGGGACCAACCATTGCCCCTTATTGGGGCTAAAAATGTATACACTAGTCTACTCCGGAGTATCAATGTCAAGTCTCGATACTTACGCGACAAGGGACTATTTAAAGATGTGCTTATGGACTATCCTTCTCCCACAAGTATGCTCTCCATGACAATGCAGGCAGTCAAGTAAGATCCTACGGGCTTTATCAACATGTGGTCGACATATATATAGCATATGCACATGTTAAGATAAAGTCAAACCATAATAGTATACTACTGTATCAAGTCTTTATCAATATGCGCAAGCAATATAAAGCATCATAAGAAAAAAATACACATATCCTGATAAAGACAACTCAAGTAATATACTATATAACTAAGCAAGATTGTCCTGTACATACATATCCCTAGCATCCACATGTATACATATACAATAATGGCCTCTAGGGCATACATATCCAACAATCTCCCACTTGCACTAAAGTCCAATTATTGGCGTACTGAATACCAAACGTCTGTGCTAAGGCCAGCTGTTGGCGTACCGCATACCCAGCATCTCAAAAAGTCGCTCGAACTGTGCTTGAGGGAGGGCCTTTGTAAATAGATCCGATGTGTTCTCTTTAGTGTCCACTCTCTGCACCTCGATTTCCTGGCGATCAATGATCTCCCTGATCAGGTGATACTTCCTTAAGACGTGTCTGGATTTCTGATGGGACCGCGGTTCCTTCGCTAAAGCTATAGCCCCATTGTTATCGCAATACAAAAGTTATCGGATCAATAATGGATGGAACCACCTGAAGTTCAGTAATGAACTTCTTCATGCATACCGCTTCTTTTGCGGCATCGCTCACAGCAATGTATTCAGCCTCCATCGTCGAGTCTGCGACGGTATCCTGTTTGGAACTCCTTCAACACACCGGCCCTCCATTGAGGGTAAATACAAAACCCGAGACGGACTTGCTATCATCCTTGTCACTCTGAAAGTTGGAATCGGTAAAGGACTCGACCTTGAGGTCTCCATTGCCGAAAACCAAGAACATCTCCTTAGTCCTTCTCAGGTACTTGAGAATGTTCTTCACTGTTGTCCAGTGGTTCTTATCTGGGTTCGACTGATATTGGCTTACCATGCTTAGTGCGTAAGCTACATCTGGTCTTGTACATAGCATCGCATACATTATAGATCCTACCGCCGAAGTGTAGGATATAGTGCTCATGCGAACCCTTTTCTCGTCAGTCTTGGGAGACATCTCCTTAGAGAGGGTGATTCCGTGCAATGCGGGTATGTTACCGCTCTTGTAATTTTCTATACTAAATCTCTTTAGCATGGTCTCTATACACCTAGACTGCGAAAGTCCCAATAATCTCTTGGATCTATCTCTGTAGATCTTGATCCCCAGAATGCACGAGACATCACACAGGTCCTTTATAGAGAACCTTTGTGACAATAACAGGTTGACCGATTGTCGCATAATAATATCATTTCCTATCAAAAGAATGTTGTCCACATACAAGACTGGGAATACGACAGTTCATCCTACAATTTTCTTATAAATACATGGCTCGTCCTCGTTTTTTATGAAGTCAAAGTCCTTGACTGTTTCATCAAAACAGATGTTCCAACTCCGCGATGCCTGCTTCAATCCATAAATGGATTTGAGCAACTTGCACACCTTCCCGCTGCTCCTACTTTCTACAAAACCTTTTGGCTGATCCATATAAACGCACTCTTCCAAACTACAGTTTAGAAAAGCTGTTTTACGTCCATCTGCTAGATTTCATAGTCATGGAAGGCAGCAATGGCAAGTAGTATCCGAATGGATTTGAGCATAGCCACTGGAGAAAAGGTTTCATCATAGTCCAATCCTGGTCTTTGACGAAAACATTTTGCAACAAGTATAGCCTTATAGGTTTTCACCTGTCCATCTACACCAATCTTCTTCTTGTAGATCCATTTGCATCCAACGGGTTTTACCCCAGGTGGAGCAACTTCCAAGGTCCACACTTTATTAGCGTACATGGACTCCATTTCGGATCGCATAGCATCCAGCAACTTATCAGATTCCGTACTGATAATGGCCTGCCTGAAACTGGTAGGATCATCTTCTTCCAAGATGCAATCCTCTCGATCCCCGTCTATGAGAAAACCATAGTATCTCTCGGGTGGATGAGAAATCCTACCAGATCTACAAAGTGGCTGAGGTTTGTCTTGGACTACTGAATCTAGCGGTTCTACCAAATCTTCAGTTACATTTTGTGGTTCAGAAATTTCTTCCAGTTCTACCGTACTCCCACTAGCTTCTTTTGCAAGAAACTCCCTTTCTAAAAAGGTAGCGTGGCGAGATATAAACACCTTCTGTTTCTCAGTGTGGTAGAACAGATATCCTAGTGAATCCTTAGGATATCCCATAAATTTACATAGAACTGATTGTGCCTGAAGTTTGTCCAGTTTCTGTATTTTCACATAGGCCGGAAAAACCCATATCTTAATAAATTTAAGACACGGTATCTTACTACTCCATATTTCATATGGAGTCTTAGGCACGGATTTGGATGGAACTTAATTCAAAAGATATGCCGCTGTCAAAAGTGCATGTCCCCAAAATGAAAAAGGTAACTCGGCGTTACTCATCATGGAGCGAACCATATCCAACAGGGTACGGTTCCTCCACTCCGATACACTGTTGTGTTGTGGTGTATAAGGAGGAGTAAGCTGAAAGAGAGCACCATTCTCTTTTAAGTACTCTAGGAATTCCATGCTTAAGTACTCCCTTCCTCTATCAGATCGGAGGATCTTGATACTTCTGCCAGTCTGAATCTCTACTTCCTTTCTGAATTCTTTGAATTTCTTAAAAGCTTCAGATTTGTGTTTCATAAGATACACATATCCGAACCTAGAGAGATCGTCAGTGAATGTGATGAAGTACAAGAACACACCCCTTGCATGTATAGACATTGGACTACATACATTACTGTGTATGAGTCCCAAGAGCTCTGCTGCTCTTTCTCCGTGTCCGGTGAACGGAGATTTGGTCGTCTTTCTCTTGAGACAAGAATGACAAGTGTCATAAGTTGAAAATGTAAGTCCACGTTACCTCTTCCGGTTCTTTCGGGCTTGCAGAAACGGTAAAAAACGATTTTTAAGACTTAGGTAACATGGACTAAAAAAACGGATCTTGGCTAAACTACACACTAGCAACTAACAAGAGAGTTATCTACTCGGTTAGGGGTTATACCTCAACTTTAACTCCTTCTCTTTGACTCTTGATGGTGGTCGGATGATGCTTTCCTCGTTGCCTTCTCTTGTCGAAGATGGATCCACCTGAGGGTTTCTTCCTTGAGCTCCTTTCCCGAACTTTGAGAAAACTAAAGTCTCCGGCTTACTAGACCTTTAACCTTAGGAAGAGTAGAGAGTGGTTTAGGGTGTTTTATCTTCAAGGAGATGTTTCTCAACACATGAGAATTGTTCTCCTTGAACTAGAGGAGGAAGAAGAAGAAGAGAGGAAAGAGAATGGTTATGATAGAATGAGATGGTTTTTTACAACCATAACAAATATATGTGAATTAATCAATTAACAAAATTAATCAAAATGAAAAAGGTGATGGTATGTTGAAATGACCATTATCATTTCACATTAAATGAGTTTTGCAAAGATCAAAGAGCATCTTTGCTTGAAATGATGATGGTCAACCTTTCAACCTTGGTCAACTAGTCAACCTTGGTCAACAAGTCAACAACCCTAACCATGACACAATTTCATTTAATTAATATTATTAATTGATATTTCACATATCTATTAGGGTTTGGAAAAAGACAACTGTCAACTGTGCTTACACACCCGTTCTGAAACCCTAATGAAAAACCTCTTCCTCCGCCTCAATCAACTATGCATACACACCCGCATTCGTGTTCCGAGGAACATGAATACTATGAGATAAAACTAACCCCAAAACATATACTAGGATCTGGCTCAAACCAGAGCCCGCTAGTAATACTCATGTCACCTGGGAACTGATAACTGACGATAGGTATAATACCAACCAACAGTTCCCGACGAGTCCTGTCCAGTGTACTCGTAACCTAACGAGCACCTGCATACTATCTCAAGTACGACGTACTGACGGCTGTGGGACAGACCGTCTCCCAAGCTGGGATAAGAAGCGCATATGCTAGTCTACTCCGGAGTATCGATGCCCTGTCTCGATAGTCTTGCGACTAGGGACCTGCATAAGGATGTGCTTATAGATTACCCAGCCCCCACGAGTGTGACTGCCATCAAAACGCTGGTAATCAAGCAAAGATCTGAAGGGCTCCACTAATGTGTAAAGGCGATATGTAAAAAGAAACACATGCACACATTAAAGCAGAAACAAACCAAGTAGCATACTACCATTTTGAGCAAGATTGTCAATACAAGGTGAATATCCCAAGCTTCCATTAAGTAATATACATACTAGTATGATACAGTAATGGCCTCTAGGGCATATACACTAACAATCTCCTACTTGCACTGAGGCCATGTACTGGCGTATCGAAGACCTATCATCTCGATCAGCCGCTCGAACTGAGTCTGGGGTAAGGCCTTCGTGAATGGATCAGCAGTGTTATCTTCCGTAACAACTCTCTGAACCTCGATCTCCTGGCGACCCACGATCTCCCTGATCAGGTGATACCGCCTCAAGATGTGCCTGGACTTCTGATGGGACCTGGGTTCCTTCGCTAAAGCTATAGCTCCGTTGTTGTCGCAATACAGCGGTATTGGATCAACAATGGTAGGAACCACCTAAAGCTCCGTGAGGAACTTCTTCATCCAGACAACTTCCTTTGCGGCATCTGCAGCAGCGATATATTCCGCTTCCATCGTCGAGCCAGCAACGGTTTCCTGTTTGGAACTCTTCCAACACACCGCCCCTCCATAGAGGGTAAAGACATAACCCGACATGGACTTGGAATCATCCTTGTCACTCTGGAAGCTGGAGTCAGCAAAGGCCTCGATCTGGAGGTCTTTTCCGCCATACACCAAGAACATTTCCTTAGTCCTTCTCAGGTACTTGAGAATGTTCTTTACCGCTATCCAGTGTTTCTCCCCAGGGTTTGACTGATACCGACTTACCACACTCAGTGCATAAGCTACATCCGGTCAGGTACACAACATCGCATACATTATAGAGCCTACCGCAGAAGCGTAGGGTATAATAGATATGCGATCCCTTTCCAAATCAGTCATGGGAGACATCTCTTTGGAGAGGGTGATCCCATGACAAGCCGGTAGATTACCGCGCTTGGAATCTTCCATACTGAATCTTTTCAGTATGGTGTCGATGTACCTCGACTGTGAGAGTCCCTGTATCCTCTTGGATCTGTCACGATAGATCCGGATCCCCAGAATATATGAGGCATCACCCAGGTCTTTCATGGAGAACCTGTGTGATAAGAACCCTTTGACAAATTGTAGCATAGGAATGTCATTTCCTATCAAGAGAATGTCATCCACGTATAAAACAAGGAATACTACAGTTCTCGCTACAAATCTACTATAGATGCATGGTTCATCTGGATTTTTGATAAAGCCAAATTCTTTGACCGTCTCATCAAAACAGATGTTCCAACTCCGCGATGCCTGCTTTAGTCCATAGATGGACTTAAGCAACTTGCACACCTTTCCGCTGCTCCCACTCTGAATGAAACCCTCTGGCTGGTCCATATAGACACACTCCTCTAAATTTCCAGTCAGAAAAGCGGTCTTTACGTCCATTTGCCAGATCTCATAATCGTGGAAGGCAGCAATGGCAAGAAGGATCCGAATGGATTTCAGCATAGCCACTGGAGAAAAGGTTTCGTCGTAGTCCAAGCCAGGTCTTTGACGGAAACCCTTTGCAACAAGTCTAACTTTATAGGTCTCAACCTGTCCATCTACACCAATCTTCCTTTTGAAGATCCACTTGCATCCTACGGGTTTTACCCCATCTGGAGCAATGTCCAACGTCCATACTTTGTTGGTGTACATGGACTCCATTTCAGTCCGCATTGCATCCAACCATTTTACCGAGTCAACGCTCTGAATGGCCTGTTGGAAGCTAGTCGGCTCATCACTATCAATGATGCAATCCACTCTATCCCCGTCTATGAGAAAACCGTAGTATCTCTCGGGCGGATGAGACTGCCTACTACTTCTGCGGAGCGGCGTAGGAATGTCCTGATCTTTCGAACCCTCTGGTTCTACTAAGCATTCAGTAATAGCTCGTGGTTCTGGAATTTCTTCCAGTTCTATTGCGCTCAAACTTATCTGATTCTCCAAAAACTGAGTTTCCAAGAAGTGGGCATGCCGAGAAACAAGAACCTTTTGTTCCTCTTCGCAATAGAAGAAATATCCCTTGGAGTTCTTTGGATATCCCACAAACTTGCACTGTACTGAGCGTGCCTCGAGCTTATCCGCATGCTGCTTTTTGACAAAAGCTGGACATCCCCATATCTTAATGTGATTAAGATAGGGTCTCTTCCCACACCACATCTGATATGGTGTAGTAGGCACAGTCTTAGTTGGAACTCGGTTCAAAAGGTATGCAGCTGATTCTAGCGCATATCCCCAGAATGATCGCGGTAACTCAGCGTTACTCATCATGGACCGTACCATATCCAATAAAGTTCGATTCCGTCTCTCCGATACACCGTTATGTTGCGGAGTGTATGGAGGAGTAAGCTGAGAGAGAATTCCATTCTCTTTTAAGTAATCCAGGAACTCGGCACTTAAGTATTCACCACCTCGATCAGATCTCAGTGTTTTGATACTTTTGCCTGTTTGTTTTTCTACTTCATTCTTATATTCCTGGAATTTTCCAAAGGCTTCGGATTTATGTTGCATTAAGAAGACATAACCGTACCTTGAAAAGTCATCCGTAAAAGTAATGAAGTAAGAATAACCGCTTCGTGCATGTATAGACATTGGACCGCACACGTCGCTGTGTACGAGTCCCAAGAGCTCGCTCGCTCTCACTCCGTGTCCAGTGAACGGAGTCTTTGTCATCTTTCCTTTGAGACAGGAGACAAGTTGCATATGATTGATATTCGAACGGATCCAAATATCCTTCTGTATGTAACTTCGTCAACCTTCTCTCATTGATGTGACCCAGTCTACAATGCCATAAGAAAGTCTGATTTATTTCCGGAGACTTTCTTTTGTGTATATTCCGGACATTGAAAATCTATGGTTGGTTTAATACGTATATACCATTGCTCAATGTACCTGACCCAATCAGAACTTGATTAAGGTGAATGTTTACAACATTACTTACAAACGCAAATTCATAACCTTCTTTAGAAACTAAAGATACAGAAATGATATTACAAGTTGCATTGGGTACAAAAAAGCAATTACGTAAAACCAAAACATGCCCATCTGACATTCCCAGGTGATAGTCCCCCACGGCCTCAGCATCTATGCTAGCTCTGTTTGCAACTTTGAGGGTCATGTCACCTGCTTTCAAAAACCAACGCTTTCTCAATGCCTGCAAAGAAATACAGATATGAGATCCTGATCCGGTATCCAATACCCAGGACGTAGAGTTTATTGATAGACAGTTTTCAATAACATACACACCTGAAGCTGAAGCCGTAACCTGCTTCAGATCCTGTGTTCTGGCTTTCCAAGCCCTGCAATCTTTCTTCCAGTGTCCACTCTTGTGACAGTAAAAGCATTCTTCCTTATCCACAAGTTTCCCCGCTACCTTTGTTGCTTTTTCCTTTCCCTTCGTATCCACCTTACTAACACCGCCCCTTGGTTTGGCGGGGGTTTTCTTCTTCTTTCCCTTGGCTTTCGCCTTGTACCTAGAAGAGGAAGATCCTCCTACAAACAAAGTGGATGTTTCCCTAACTTTCTATAGGGTGCCATCTGCACTCCTCAGCAAGTTGAGGAGCTCTGAAAGTTCAACTTCCTTTTCTTGCAAGTTGAAATTCAGAATGAACTGGGCATAAGTGGAAGGAAGGGACCGAAGAATCAAGTCCGTATAGAGCTCATTCTCCAACGTGGTCCCAAGGTCCGTGAGCTCCTCTATGTAGCCAATCATCTTAAGCACATGTTTCGCTACCGATGATCCGACGGCCAATCTTGCCGAAAACAACTTCTTCGACACTTCGTATCTGGCGATACGAGATTGCTCTCCATACAGTTCTTTTGTATGGAGAAATATGGATTCGAGGTCCATATTCTCATGCATCCTCTGATGTTCGTTGTCCATAGAGGCAAGCACGAGGCACTTGACCTTCGCGCAGTTGATCTCCCAAGTCTTACGGATTTCCTTATCCGCGATGCTGGAGGTGGGACCTGGGACAGGGGGAGCTTTGGTGGTAAGAAGATACCCCAACTTGTCATAAGTGATTGCCATTTTGACATTCCTAAGCCAATCTTTGTAGTTTGGCCCTGTAAGTATGTTTTTATCTAGTAGTGACTTAAGTCCAGTCATGATGTTTGGTCGCTGCAATTAGGAGAGAGAGAAGAAACACTTTAGCATGATGCTCTTGCAAGTTTAGAGTGGTTTTTAATTTGTCTAAACAGGATGGCTCCCACTGTCTCTCGAATCCCTCCTCAAACCATAAAGAAAGAACTAGTCGGGATCAATCTCACCGTACAATACTTGCTTAACCGTTCAGCCAGGCCAGTGTCGGTACTTCGAGGGAGGTTTTCCAACGCTTTCGCGAAGTTCCTTAATTAAATAACCTCTTTTCCCTATGGGCGTAGCCCCGCTAACACCTTTCTAGACACCTACTTGGTTTATAGCATTGATCGTTAAGTGAGAAAGTTCCGGAGGAGTAGCATATACTCACAGTAGGATCGGGATCCAAATATCATTGCGTGACAAAACTGAAGGAATCCTACCAGAATCATCACACTCCAAATGGTATGCAGCGCTAGCAAGTTTCAGTTCTTTTGAAACTCCCAATGTGGATTTTTGCCCCATGCTCTTATGACCTTGACTTTGGCCAAAATATCATAAGTCACTGTAAGTCGATGTAGTACACCCCAGTACTTGTGGGGAGGCGGATTTTACAAAAACGATCAAGTTTAAGGAACGAACATCGACTAACCGCTTAAATCGAAGCTAAACAAATAATAACCAAACACATAGCTATACTAAACTATAGTGTTAAGGGATTATACCGATCGAAACTAGTCCTTCGTCTTTGTGTCCTCCTTTGTTCTCCTCGACCTTCTCTAGGTAGTAGACGATCCACCCGAGAGCAAAACACCAAGCTAAACCTCTAACTTGAGGTAACTAATCAACTTTGATCGCTAATCAAAGATGAAAGGATGATTTAGAGTAAAGGTAATGGATTGTTTAGTCTAACTAATCCTTTGATCTCAACACATGAGGATTAAGGATTAGGGTTTGAAGATGAGAGCTTGAGGAGAGAGAATGTGTGATAAGATAATGAGAGAAGAGAGAGAGTGTATCATAATATTATGAAGCATTCTTATTTTAGAATAATCAATAAAGGAAATGAATAAGCATGCTTCATAAAATATCTAGTGGTGATTCATTAGCATGAGTCATTAAGCAATAAATGTGCATTAATGAAGTGAATGAATCACCACCATGACTCACTCTCTTATCCAAAAGAAACCTCCTTAGTCACATCTTCTAGAAGCTTCTCGTACAATTACGAGAACGCCCCTCCAATCCGCAAAAATACGGAAAAACTTTAGACTGTATAAATCCAATAACCGGATACCAGTAACTGGCTTAAACCAAAGCCGACTGGTAAAAACTGTCCGAAAGTCGTACGCGCGTAAACGAACGTATGCGTCCGAACCCTTTGTCGCAAAACCATGCAACCTCTATATCGTTTCGCCTGGAGTAGGAAACTCTCTGTGTGGGACTCTAGAGACTCGACTACTACGCTGGCAGTGGGTTTAACCACAGACCGCAAGCGGCACTAGCTGTACGTAACGGTCCCCAGGTAGTTGTCGATAAGAAGGCCGATGAGTAAACCCATCCGAACTCCTACTGAGTCTGATGTGACAATCTCCATACAGTCCGATCCGTTCGTCCAAGACTATCGCATATCGGGCCTAGGGGGGCGGCAAGCGTCAGTCCCCTAATAGCGGTATAAGTCGTGTCGGAGTGAAGCCCATTACACCCTGAGAAACTGCTGGAACCTACCAGCAAATCTCGCTTGCCCTGGCCAGGGACTTTGCGTAATGGCTCTCTGACACAGCACGATATCTACTCCCAATACCGGGAGGGACGAATCCTGTCTAACCGCCACTGCCTCCAAGTGCTCGGGACTGCACCCAACTGCCACCTGTTTGCACGACTCCTTTGAGCCATGGTAGGGTAGCAATCTAAGAACAGTGGGACACACTCGAGGCGAAGTAGCAGTGTCAAGTCTGCGGACTACGCTGTACTCATGTCACCTGGGAACTGTTCACTGACGACTGGTATCAAACCAACCAACAGTTCCCTGTGAGTCCTGTCCGGTGTACCCGTAACCTAACGAGCACCTGTATACTATCTCCAGTACGACGTACTGACGGCTGTGGGACAGACCATCTCCCCAACTGGGATGAGAAGCGTACACACTAGTCTACTCTGGAGTATCGATGCTCTGTCTCGATAATCCAACGACCAGGGACCTGAATAAGGATGTGCTTGTAGACTACCCAGCCCCCACTAGTGTGACTGCCATCACAACGCTGGTAGACAAGCAAGATCCTAAGAGCTCTATCAATACGTATACTCACATATTAAGATAGAAAAACCAAGTAGCATACTACCATGTTTAGCAAGACTGTTATATACATGTGAATATCCCAAGCTTCCATTAAGTAATATACAAGCTAGTATGATACAGTAATGGCCTTCTAGGGCATAAACACTAACAATCTCCCACTTGCACTAGGGCCATGTACTGGCATATCGTAGACCAATGATCTCGACCAGCCTCTCGAACTGAATCTGAGGAAGGGCCTTCGTGAATGGATCAGCAATGTTCTCTTCTGAAGCAACTCTCCGAACCTCGATCTCCTGACGATCAATGATCTCCCTGATCAGGTGATACCGCCTCAAGATGTGTCTGGACTTCTGATGGGACCTTGGTTCCTTCGCTAAAGCTATAGCTCCGTTGTTGTCGCAATACAGAGGTATTGGATCAACTATGGTAGGAACCACCTGAAGTTCTGTTAGGAACTTCTTCATCCAGACTGCTTCTTTTGCGGCATCGCAAGCAGCTATATACTCCGCTTCCATCGTCGAGTCAGCAACGGTGTCCTGCTTGGAGCTCTTCCAGCACACCACCCCTCCATTGAGGGTAAAGACATAACCCGACATGGACTTGGAATCGTCCTTATCACTCTGGAAGCCGGAATCAGCAAAGGCCTCCAACCTGAGGTCTTTTCCGCCGTAAACCAAGAACATCTCCTTAGTTCTCCTTAGATACTTGAGAATGTTCTTTACTGCTATCCAGTGCTTCTCCCCTGGGTCTGACTGATACCGGCTTACCACGCTTAGTGCGTAAGCTACATCTGGTCTGGTACACAACATCGCATACATTATAGAGCCTACCGCAGAAGCGTAGGGTATAATAGACATGCGTTCCCTTTCCAAATCAGTCTTGGGAGACATCTCTTTGGAGAGGGTGATTCCGTGACAAGCTGGTAGATTACCGCGCTTTGAATCTTCCATACTGAATCTTTTCAGTATAGTGTCGATATACCTGGACTGCGAAAGTCCCAACATCCTCTTGGATCTATCACGAT
The DNA here is from genome assembly GCA_030015575.1 of Agapanthus africanus. Lineage (NCBI taxonomy): Eukaryota > Viridiplantae > Streptophyta > Magnoliopsida > Asparagales > Amaryllidaceae > Agapanthus > Agapanthus africanus. The sequence goes on along the minus strand of JASDDO010000006.1, from coordinate 49,642,474 downwards.
AGATCCGGATCCCCAGAATGTAAGAGGCATCACCCAGGTCTTTCATGGAGAACCTGTGTGACAAGAATCCTTTGACAGATTGTAGCATAGGAATGTCATTTCCTATCAATAGAATGTCATCCACGTACAAGACGAGGAATACGACACTTCTGGCCACAACTTTACTATATATGCACGGTTCATCTGGATTTTTGATAAAGTCATATTCTTTGACTGTCTCATCAAAACAGATGTTCCAACTCCGCGATGCCTGCTTTATTCCGTAAATGGACTTAAGCAGCTTGCATACTTTCCCGCTGCTCCCACTCTGATTGAAACCCTCTGGCTGATCCATATAGACGCTCTTTTCTAAATTTCCATTCAGAAAAGCCGTCTTTACGTCCATCTGCCAGATTTCATAATCATGGAAGGCAGCAATAGCAAGAAGGACCCGAATGGATTTGAGCATAGCCACTGGAGAAAAAGTTTCGTCATAGTCCAAACCAGGTCTTTGACGAAAACCCTTTGCAACAAGTCTAGCCTTATAGGTTTCCACCTGTCCATCTACACCAATCTTTTTCTTGAAGATCCATTTGCATCCTATGGGTTTTACCCCATCTGGAGCAAAGTCCAAAGTCCATACTTTGTTGGTGTACATGGACTCCATCTCGGTCCGCATTGCATCTAGCCATCGTACCGAGTCGCCGCTCTGGATGGCCTGCTGGAAGTCAGTAGGTTCATCATCATCTATGATGCAATCCTCTCTATCCCCGTCAATGAGAAAACCGTAGTATCTCTCAGGCGGATGAGAAAGCCTACTACTCCTGCGGAAGGGTGCGGGAATGTTCTGTTCTTCTTGAACCTCTGGTTCTACCAAAATTTCAGTAGCAGCTTGTGGTTCTGGAATTTCTTCCAGTTCTATTTCGCTCCCATTTGTATCCTTTTCTAAAACTTGTTGTTCTAGAAAATGGGCATTACGAGAAACAAAAACCTTTTGTTCCTCTGCGTAATAGAAGCAATATCCCTTGGAGTTCTTTGGATATCCTACAAGCTTACACAGTACTGATCGTGCCTCGAGCTTGTCCACATACTGCTTTTTTACAAAAGCTGGACATCCCCAAATCCTTATATACTGAAGATAGGGTTTCTTCCCACTCCACATCTGATATGGTGTGGTAGGCACAGTTTTGGTTGGAACTCTGTTCAAAATATATGTCGCTGATTCTAGCGCATATCCCCAGAAAGATCGCGATAACTCAGTATTACTCATCATGGATCGTACCATATCCAATAGGGTTCGATTCCGTCTCTCCGATACACCGTTGTGCTGTGGAGTGTATGGAGGAGTAAGCTGAGAGAGAATTCCTTTCTCTTTTAGGTAACCTAGGAACTCGGCACTTAAGTATTCTCCACCTCGATCAGATCTTAGTGTCTTAATACTTTTGCCTGTTTGGTTTTCCGCTTCACTCTTGAATTCCAGGAATTTCTCAAAGGCCTCTGATTTATGCTTCATTAAGAAAACATATCCATACCTAGAGAAATCATCTGTAAAAGTAATGAAGTAGGAATAACCACCTCTCGCATGTGTAGACATTGGACCGCATACATCGCTGTGTATGAGTCCTAAGAGCTCGCTCGCTCTTACTCCTTGTCCAGTGAATGGAGTCTTTGTCATCTTTCCTTTGAGACAAGATTGACAAGTGTCATAAGTTTGATATTCGAACGTGTCCAAATATCCTTCTCTATGCAACTTAGTCAACCTTCTCTCATTGATGTGACCCAGTCTACAATGCCATAAGAAAGCTTTATTTAAATCTGGAGACTTTCTTTTTAGTGTGTTCTGGACATTGAAAATTTGGAGTTGGTTTAACACATATATGCCGTTATTTAGAGTACCGGACCCAATCAAACCATGATTAAGGTGGATGTTGACAACATCTCTTACAAACGTGAAATCATAACCTTTATTTGATAACAAGGAAACTGATATGATATTACACGTTAAGCTGGGTACAAAATAACAGTTATGTAAAACCAAAATGTGTCCACTCGTCAATCCTAGGTGATAATCCCCGACGGACGCAGCTCCCACGCTAGCTCCGTTAGCAACCCTGAGGATCATATCACCTTCCTTCAGCACTCTACGGTTTCTCAGTGCCTGCAATGAATTGCAAATATGAGATCCTGATCCGGTATCCAATACCCAGGAAGCAGAGTTGATTGACAGACAATTCTCAATTACAAACACACCTGAAGTCGAAGCCACAGCTTGCTTCGGTTCCTGGTTCTTGGCGTTCCACGCCTTGCAATCCTTCTTCCAGTGCCCTTTCCTGTGACAATGGAAGCACTCATCCAGGCCAACTACCGGTGCTGTAAACTTTTTCTTTCCCTTCTTTCCCACCTTACTAACACCTCCTCTAGGTCTGGGTGCGGCCTTCTTCTTCCTTCCTTTGGCCCTAGCCTTGGACCCGGAAGAAGATGCACCGCCAACAAACATAGCGGGTGTTTCCCTTGCCTTCTGCAAGGTACCCTCTGCACTCCTTAACATGTTCAGGAGTTCCGCAAGTTCAACTTCTTTTCCTTGAAGATTGAAGTTGAGGATAAACTGGGCGTAGGTGGGAGGAAGGGACTGGAGAACAAGGTCTGTATAGAGCTCATTATCCAAAGTCGTCCCAAGGTCTGCGAGCTCTTCTATGTAGCCAATCATCTGTAGGACATGTTCACCTACCGATGACCCGACAGCCAACCTCGCTCGAAACAATTTCTTAGAGGTCTCGTATCTTGCTATACGAGATTGCTCTCCATAAAGTTCCTTTGTATGGAGAAATATGCCATCTAGGGACATATCCTCGTGCCTCCTCTGATGTTCATTGTTCATCGAGGCAAGCACGATGCACTTGGCTCTCGCGCAATCTAAATCCCAGGTTTTGCGGATTTCCTTATCCGCATTGCTGGATTTGGGACCAAGGACAGCAGGTGCTGTAGCGGTGAGGACGTACCCCAGTTTGTCATAGGTCAAAGCCATCTTGACATTCCGCAGCCAATCTTTATAGTTTGGCCCCGTCAGTATATTTTTCTCTAAAAGTAACTTAAGTCCAGTCATTTTCAGGGTCGCTGCAATTAGGAGAGAGAGAAGAAAACTCTTTAGCATGATGCTCTTGCAAGTTTAGAATGGTTTTTAGTTTATCTAAACTGGATGGCTCCCACTGTTTCTCGAATCCTTCCTCAAACCATAAAAGAAGAATTAGCCAAGACTATTCTCACCGTACAATACTTGCTTAACCGTTCAGCCAGGCCGGTGTCGATACTTCGAGGGAGGTTTTCCAACGCTTTCGCGAAGTTCCTTAATTAAATAACCTCTTTTCTCTGGGGGCGTAACCCCGCTGACACTTTTCTGGACACCTACTAGGTTTATAGCATTGATCGTTAAGTGACGAATATCCTGATAAGTATCATATACTCACAGTAGGATCGGGATCCAAATATCATCGTCTGATAATGTTGTAGGAATGCTACCAACATTCATCAAACTCAAAATGGTATGCATCTCTTTGCAAATTTCAGTTTCTTTAGAAATTCCCGATATAAGTTTTTTCCCCATGCTCTTATGACCTTGGCGTTGGTCAAAATGTCATAAGTCACATGTCAAGTTCTACCCATCATTATCTTGTTAATTTGAACCCATCCGTATATATCCCTGACGTTGGCCAAATGATAATACGACTGTCCCAAACCAACTCATCTATCTATGCAACAAATGAATATCCAGCAGCTACCAAACACTATGCCATGACGTTGGCCAAAACTGCATAGCTTGAATACTACTGAATACCCAAATGAAATGACGGAGGGCTACGACTGGTTTTGGCGAAACCGTGAACGTAGTGAACTTGATATAACCGAAGGAACCTGATAGCTTTTAAAAGGAGTGGTTAAGACTCCGCATTTAAAAATATCTGCTTTAAAAATAACCGAGTGGTTTCTTTTAAATTGTTCCAACGATTTATACTTTGGTTTATTTTACTTTGCATTATAGATAATGCGTCCCATCATTAACCTATCATTGCAGAAAACAACGAAAATACAACGTCCTCTTATGCCATCCGCATTCGCCACGGGGTCCCGTCATCACCCGTTAGGTTACTTAACTAACGACAGAGCGGGGGCTGGGCTAGCGCGGGTGTAAAACATAAGTGGCGTCTAAATAGCTATCATAAATATAGATATTTTACATTCGTCTGACGCAATGATATTCATTCCAGAACACAGATAAACAATATTGGATTTGCAAGCAATCTGTATTTCTTTTGAGCCTGAAAGAAAAGACAGATTACACAGTTGTGATGAATAGCCGTTTACCCCACCCTCGACCCCTACGGGTACGGCAAACTACCCACACGGTAGTCTGTGTACCCCACCTTGGGTCAGTCCTAGGAGCAAAAACAGTAAAATGAAATAATACAACGGTGGCTACAACCGCAACCTGGAAGTGCCCCGCGAAAATAATATTACAACAAATTACATTTACAACAAATGAATTAATCAATAACCCATTGCGAACCCCGGCTATACACCACAACAGTCCAATACAGTTTATATGCACAAACAGATATAACCATTTCAGAAATGTGCAACCCCCTGCCAACCGACATACTAGCAGTTGGGGAAGGTTTACGAACATATTAAACAATCACAGATATAATCCAATACGCAAATACTGTACAATTCGATCGAATAAACAACATCAATATTGCTCCAAAATCTGCTCTGTCAAACAGTAACCTGAGCAATAATTAAATATTCCAGAAAACCCCAAATTTCACAGAGAAGCAACAGAAGAAAAATCGGCCGCTGACTCGCCAACTCGGCGGCGGAAGCGCGGCAACTCAGTGGTTGAGGCCGCGGTTCCGCGGCGCGTTGGTCGATTCAGTCGACAGTTTTTCTTGGGTGTTCTACTGGTGTCATGTCAAGCTCTCTGAACTCACCTGAAAAATTTTCTGACATCGTTTTAAATTCGACAGAAACTTACATTTTTTAGGGTTTTCCGGCTTCGTTTTTCCGTTCGAAATTCGTACAAATTTGCAATCAAGTTATTTATTGTTTAGCGAGGCTCTGATACCACTGTAAGTCGATGTAGTACACCCCAGTACTTGTAGGGAGGCGGATTTTACAAAAACGATCAAGTTTAAGGAACGAACATCGACTAACCGCTTAAATCGAAGCTAAACAAATAATAACCAAACACATAGCTATACTAAACTATAGTGTTAAGGGATTATACCGATCGAAACTAGTCCTTCGTCTTTGTGTCCTCCTTTGTTCTCCTCGACCTTCTCTAGGTAGTAGACGATCCACCCGAGAGCAAAACACCAAGCTAAACCTCTAACTTGAGGTAACTAATCAACTTTGATCGCTAATCAAAGATGAAAGGATGATTTAGAGTAAAGGTAATGGATTGTTTAGTCTAACTAATCCTTTGATCTCAACACATGAGGATTAAGGATTAGGGTTTGAAGATGAGAGCTTGAGGAGAGAGAATGTGTGATAAGATAATGAGAGAAGAGAGAGAGTGTATCATAATATTATGAAGCATTCTTATTTTAGAATAATCAATAAAGGAAATGAATAAGCATGCTTCATAAAATATCTAGTGGTGATTCATTAGCATGAGTCATTAAGCAATAAATGTGCATTAATGAAGTGAATGAATCACCACCATGACTCACTCTCTTATCCAAAAGAAACCTCCTTAGTCACATCTTCTAGAAGCTTCTCGTACAATTACGAGAACGCCCCTCCAATCCGCAAAAATACGGAAAAACTTTAGACTGTATAAATCCAATAACCGGATACCAGTAACTGGCTTAAACCAAAGCCGACTGGTAAAAACTGTCCGAAAGTCGTACGCGCGTAAACGCACGTATGCGTCCGAACCCTTTGTCGCAAAACCATGCAACCTCTATATCGTTTCGCCTGGAGTAGGAAACTCTCTGTGTGGGACTCTAGAGACTCGACTACTACGCTGGCAGTGGGTTTAACCACAGACCGCAAGCGGCACTAGCTGTACGTAACGGTCCCCAGGTAGTTGTCGATAAGAAGGCCGATGAGTAAACCCATCCGAACTCCTACTGAGTCTGATGTGACAATCTCCATACAGTCCGGTCCGTTCGTCCAAGACTATCGCATATCGGGCCTAGGGGGGCGGCAAGCGTCAGTCCCCTAATAGCGGTATAAGTCGTGTCGGAGTGAAGCCCATTACACCCTGAGAAACTGCTGGAACCTACCAGCAAATCTCGCTTGCCCTGGCCAGGGACTTTGCGTAATGGCTCTCTGACACAGCACGATATCTACTCCCAATACCGGGAGGGACGAATCCTGTCTAACCGCCACTGCCTCCAAGTGCTCGGGACTGCACCCAACTGCCACCTGTTTGCACGACTCCTTTGAGCCATGGTAGGGTAGCAATCTAAGAACAGTGGGACACACTCGAGGCGAAGTAGCAGTGTCAAGTCTGCGGACTACGCTGTACTCATGTCACCTGGAAACTGTTCACTGACGACTGGTATCAAACCAACCAACAGTTCCCTGTGAGTCCTGTCCGGTGTACCCGTAACCTAACGAGCACCTGTATACTATCTCCAGTACGACGTACTGACGGCTGTGGGACAGACCATCTCCCCAACTGGGATGAGAAGCGTACACACTAGTCTACTCCGGAGTATCGATGCTCTGTCTCGATAATCCAACGACCAGGGACCTGAATAAGGATGTGCTTGTAGACTACCCAGCCCCCACTAGTGTGACTGCCATCACAACGCTGGTAGACAAGCAAGATCCTAAGAGCTCTATCAATACGTATACTCACATATTAAGATAGAAAAACCAAGTAGCATACTACCATGTTTAGCAAGACTGTTATATACATGTGAATATCCCAAGCTTCCATTAAGTAATATACAAGCTAGTATGATACAGTAATGGCCTTCTAGGGCATAAACACTAACAGTCATATGTCAAGTTCTACCCGTCATTCTCCAGGTTAATTTGAGCCCACCCGTACATACCCTTGACTTTGGCCAAAATGGTAGAACGGCTGCCCCAAACCAACACATCTATCTATGCTGCACATGAATACCCAATAGCTACCAATCACTATGCCTTGACTTTGGCCAACATACATAGCTTGAATACTTATTGACCATTCATGTGAAACGACGGAGGGCTACGAATGGTTTTGGCGAAACCGTGAACGTAGTGAACTTGATATAATCGAAGGAACGAGATAGCTTTCAAAAGGAGTGGTTCAAGCTCCGCATTTAAAAGTTTGGTTTTGAAAAGAACCGAGTGGTTTTCAAAGTGTTCCAACGACTTTTACTTGGTTTATTTTTTTTTCGTGCATTAATTCCAATGCGTCCCATCATTTAATCCTAACATTGCAGAAAACAACGAAAATATGACGTACGCTTATGCCATCCACATTCGCCACGGGGTCCCGTCATCACCCGTTAGGTTACTTAACTAACGACAGAGCAGGGGCTGGACTAGCGCGGATGCAAAACATAAGCAACGCCTAAATAGATATCATATAGATATATATAAAGATTCGTCACATGCAATGATAGCCATTCCAGATCACAGATGAATACATTGGATATACTAGGAATCCGCAATTCGTACGAGCCTGTAACGAAGAGCGGATTACACGGTCGCGATGAATAGCCAAACCCCACCCTAGACCCTTACGGGTGCGGCAAACTACCCGCCAAGTACCCGAAGCGAAGCAACCTCCCTCAACTCGTGAGTAGGCCACTCGGCACTTCGAGATACCCGGTAATTTGTGCACCCCACCTTGGGTCTATCCTAGGAGCAAAAACAGTAAAAAGAAATTATACAATGACGGCTACAACCCCGACTCGGTTGTGCGGCCATACAAATAATATTACATCAATTTACATATTACAAGAATTGAAAGATAAACAAAACACTCATCTCACAATTCCCCTCAGCTATTCATCCGCGACAATCCAACGAATTCATATACACATACCATCAACATCACAGATCACAGATATGTATAACCCCCACTAATCGACGTATAGCGATTAGCAGACGTTCAATACATATAAAACATTACAGATACAACCCATTAGCCAAAGTCTACAGAAAATCGACCAAAATACGGATTTGTAACCACCCCAAAAACAAATTTGTTCTCTGTAAAATCTGGGTAGAAACAAACTGTATTAAAAATCCCAAAACAACACAGTAAGAACACTGCCGCAAAACGGAGTCGCGGCCGAGTCAACTCGGCCGCGGATCCGCGGCCAAAAGCATGGTTTGGCCGCGGTTCCGCGGTGAGTTGGCCGAGTCAGCGGCTCATTTTTGTTGTGTGTTCTATAAAAACCCTGAGACGATTTTTCATGTATGTTAAATATTTTTTTGAACAGTATAAAAAATCGACAGAAAATGGATTTTTCCCGGATGTGTTTTTGTGATTTTTTCTGATCGATATTCTAAATACTTTGCTAACATGCTAGGGTGTGTTTAGTTAGGCTCTGATACCACTGTAAGTCCACGTTACCTCTCCCGGTTCTTTCGGGCTTGCGGAAACGGTAAAAAACGATTTTTAAGACTTAGGTAACATGGACTTACAGCAACGGATCTTGGCTAAACTACACACTAGCAACTAACAAGAGAGTTATCTACTCGGTTAGGGGTTATACCTCAACTTGAACTCCTTCTCTTTGACTCTTGATGGTGGTCGGATGATGCTTTCCTCGTTGCCTTCTCTCGTCGAAGATGGATCCACCTGAGGGTTTCTTCCTTGAGCTCCTTTCCGGAACTTTGAGAAAACTAAAGTCTCTGGCTTGCTAGACCTTCAACCTTAGGAAGAGTAGAGAGTGGCTTAGGGTGTTTTATCTTCAAGGAGATGTTTCTCAACACATGAGAATTGTTCTCCTTGAACTGGAGGAGGAAGAAGAAGAAGAGAGGAGAGAGAATGGTTATGATAGAATGAGATGGTTTTTTACAACCATAACAAATATATGTGAATTAATCAATTAACAAAATTAATCAAAATGAAAAAGGTGATGGTATGTTTAAATGACCATTATCATTTCACATTAAATGAGTTTTGCAAAGATCAAAGAGCATCTTTGCTTGAAATGATGATGGTCAACCTTTCAACCTTGGTCAACTAGTCAACCTTGGTCAACAAGTCAACAACCCTAACCATGACACAATTTCATTTAATTAATATTATTAATTGATATTTCACATATCCATTAGGGTTTGGAAAAAGACAACTGTCAACTGTGCTTACACACCCGTTCCGAAACCCTAATGAAAAACCTCTTCCTCCGCCTCAATCAACTGTGCATACACACCCGCATTCGTGTTCCGAGGAACATGAATACTATGAGATAAAACTAACCCCAAAACATATACTAGGATCTGGCTCAAACCAGAGCCCGCTAGTAATGTCTGTCCGGACGCCAAACGTGAACAAGTGCGCGGATGTGAACGAACCCTATCGCAAAACCATGCGACCTCTACTCTGTTTTGCCCAAAGGAGAATAACCCTCTGTGTGGGACTCTAAAGACTCGACACTACGCTGGCAGTGGGTTTAACCACAGACCGCAAGCGGCACTAGCTGTACGTAACGGTCCCCAGGTAGATGCTGACAAGAAGACTGACGAGGTAAACCCATCTGAACTCCTACTGAGCCTGTATGTGACAGTCTCCGTACAGTCTGGTCTGTTCGTCTGAAAACATCGCATGGCGGGCCTAGGGGCACGGTAAACGTCAGTCCCCTACTAGCGGTACAAGTCGTGTCGTGTGTAGCCCAGAACACCAGAGATAACACTGGAAACCTACCAGTCTATCTCGCTTGCCCTGGCCAGGGACTTTGTGTAATGGCTCTCCTAGACACAGCGCGATATCAACCCCCAATACCTGGAGAGACGAATCCTGTCTAACCGTCACTGCCTCCAAGTGCTTCGGGACTGCACCTAAAAACTACCTGTTTGCACGACTCCTTTGAGCCGTGGTAGGGTAGTAATCAAAGTACAGTGGGAACACACTCGAAGCGAAGTGACAGTATCAAGTCAACGGACTAAGCTGTACTCATGTCACCTAGGAACTGATAACTGACGATAGGTATAATACCAACCAACAGTTCCCGACGAGTCCTGTCCAGTGTACTCGTAACCTAACGAGCACCCGCATACTATCTCAAGTACGACGTACTGACGGCTGTGGGACATACCGTCTCCCAAGCTAGGATAAGAAGCGCATACGCTAGTCAACTCCGGAGTATCGATGCCCTGTCTCGATAGTCCTGCGATTAGGGGCCTGCATAAAGATGTGCTTATAGATTACCCAGCCCCCACGAGTGTGACTGCCATCACAACGCTGGTAATCAAGCAAAGATCCTAAGGGCTCCACTAATGTGTAAAGGCGATATGTAAAAAGAAACACATGCACACATTAAAGCAGAAACAAACCAAGTAGCATACTACCATTTTGAGCAAGATTGTCAATACAAGGTGAATATCCCAAGCTTCCATTAAGTAATATACATACTAGTATGATACAGTAATAGCCTCTAAGGCATATACACTAACAGAAAACACAAAGCCGAAATGACAGCGATGCAAAGGAAACTCGAAGCTATAGAAAACAAATTCTCATCAACCTCCCTAAACCAAGTTATGCTCCCCAAAACTGTGTGTGGTTGCTATTCCGACCTATCACATTTAACGGAAGAATATCCTTTGAATCCTCCGTTTCAAGGTCAAGAACAAACTAATGCTACTTTTCAGCAACAACCTAGAAACGATTCTTATTCTTCCACATACAATCAGGAATGGAGGAATCACCCCAGTTTTGCTTGGAACCAAAACCAAACTCAAACTCAAAATCCATTCCCAAGCCAAAATAACTATCAAAGGCCTCCTCCACAGCAACAGCAGCCACCACAATAGAGTCAGCACTCCTTTCAGCCACAATCTTTTCAAAATCCGGCCAACAATTTTGTACCTTATAATAATTCTTTCCCAACGGCCGGTACCGAAAAAATCCTCTGCACTCGAACGAAGCTTAGAAACGTTTATTCAACATTCCATGCAAACAACGGCTAATTTAACATCTTCTATCTAAATGTTAGTACAACACACCGCTTCCCACGGTAAAAGCATAAAATCGATAGAAGCACAACTTGCACAGTTAAATGCCATGATAAGTGATAGAGAGAAAGGGAAACTTACATCTCAACCTCTACCGAATCTTGGACACTCACAAAAGTCATAATGTGAGTGTTGTAACCACGTTGAGATCTGGAAGAGTGCTGAACAATCATGTCGGTGAACAGGTTAATGACGATGAATCAAATGAAACCCTGGCTACTGCTTCTAACCTTAATTCATCTAGTCCACCAACTTCTTCCGAGCCTATTCTTCGTTCTTCACTAGGCTTGAATCCTCAGCCCATATCTTGTTAGAAATATGTATGCCCAGAGGCCATTATTGTATATTGTTGTATATTATAGTGGATGCTTGGACATATATATAAAGGACTTTCTTGCTCGACGGGATAGTATACTATCTAGTTGCTCTTTATCTTAACATGTACACTAGTATTATTATATTGTCTCTCTTACATATTGATAAAGCCCTTAGGATGTTAGCTTGACTACCAGGACTATGATGTGGATCATACTACTGGGACCTGGGTAGTCCACAAGCACATCCTTCAATTGTTCCTAGTCGAGAGTATATCGAGACAGGGCATCGATATTTCAGAGTAGACTAGTGTGTACGTTTCTTGACCCTGTATAAGGGCGATGGTTGATCCCATAGCCATTGATGTTTGACATCAAAGATTGTACACAGGTGCTCATTAGAGAATGGGTATACCGAACAGGACTCGTCAAGAACTCCTAGATAGTAATATACCTATCGTCAGATAGAAGTTCACTGGTGACACTGGTACAAGTTTGTCTTTAGACTCAAGATCGTCATAGAGTCTTGTGTGGCTCCTACTGTGCTTTAATTTTCTCCCTACCGCGGCTCAAAGGAGTCGTGCAAACAGGTGGATTTTAGGTACAGTCCCGAGTGTCATGGAGGCAACGAGCGATAGGAGGGGTTTCGTCTCTCCCGGTATAGGGAGTTGATGTTGCGCTATACTCGATTGGTTATAACTAGAATTCCCTGGCCAGGACTGCTGATGAGATTTACTGGTAAGTGTTATCAGTAGTTTCTCAAACCGTTATGAGCCATATATCGGTATGACTTATCAAGTTACTAGGGTCTGACGATTCCACCCCTAAACTCGATATGCGACATATCAGACGAAGAGACCGGACTGTACGGTAAGTGTTACTTATAGGCTTCATGAGATTTTGGAAAAACTTGCTTGTTGATCTTCTAATCGCTCAATACCTGGGTAGCCGTTACGTCCAGCTAGTATCGCTGATGGCTTATGGGTAACTGATGTGATCATTACCTACTTCTGGCGTATTGACGAGTCTTTAGAGTCCCACACAGAAGTTTTCTAGTTCAAGCGAAACGAAGTAGGGCGCATATGTTGATATGTGCGGGGGCCTGATTAAATACGAGTATGTGATACCGTATTATAATCTAGCGGTTATTTTTATCAGTTAGGTTATATGTGATATAACTGGATTATCGAATCAAGTGTTGATTTGATAATATGATATACAGATAAATGATATTAGTCGGTTATATGTGATATAAACAGATTATTAAATCAAGTGTTGATTTAATAATATGATATATATTTATATTTGATATAATTATATATTAACTAATATTATTAGCTCACTAATTATTTTCTTTTCTTTATATATATATATATATATATATATCAAGCATGATGGATTTTCTATTTTTGGAAAATAAAAAAAAGAGGTGGAAATTGGAGTGATGTTTATGGTATGAGCATGGCATGGCAGTTATCATTGTTTATTTGTCTTGACTCACTATTCAAACATGGTTGCAATTTGTTATTGCAATTTATTCCATGCTTGAATGAGTGAGGTCAAGAGTTACCCATTCATTCCACACTTCATCATTCTTCACTTGAGTTTTTACTTAGCCATTTTTTGAGAGCTCTCTCCATTTTCCTTCTTCTTCCTCTTGCTTCAACAAAATCCTAACCCTCATATGTGAAGTGAATCATAGGGTTCTATAGAAATCCTAATGAGCAAAAAAAAACCCTACTTCACAATCCTACACTTGATTAGCAATCATGTGTAGTGTGTTTCCTTCACTAAAGATAGTACAGTGAAGAGGTAGCTTGTGCTAGTGGGACTTCGGGTGGATCATCTTCGGCACAAAGATCGCAAAGGAGGCTCGATCCAACTTCAAGTGGAGCCTAGTGGAGTCGCGTAGACTACTACCCAGAGCATTTGAAGGGAAGGACATGTTCTACAAAGGTTGTAGCCTCCTTCCCTTCTCTTAGTTTTTCATATCATCATTGTTAAACCCTAATTATCTAGTTAGATCTTGGTTAGTGTTGATTAGCACCATAAAATTTTTGAAAATGGCATGCTTGATGCCCGTTTAAACCCCGTCGCGGTGCTAGTAAACACTTTCATATCTTTGAAGGAATCACCATCTAAGATCATCCCAAATCCAATTTTGGGATCTATTCCATCCCCACAACTTCTCTTCAAATGTTGGACCCAACCCTTATTAATAAAGCTCCTTTTCCACACAGGTTAAGAGCCAACGTGACCAAGTCCCCAAATGGAGAAGATTGTGGAAATTTTTAAGGAGTTAACATAAATATTCCTCTCCTAGATGCTATCAAACAAGTTCCATCCTATGCGAAAATTCTAAAGGACTTGTGCACTAGAAAAAGGAAAATTCAAGTGCCTAAAAAAGTTTTCTTAGCGAGTAATATGAGCAATTCTCTTACCCAATTGGTGCCCACGAAACGTAAGGACCCCGGTTATCCTACAATATCTATCACTATTGGGGGTAAAATAATCAATCGTGTTCTACTCGATTTAGGTGCTAGTGTTAAATTTCTCCCGTATTATGTCTATGAGCAGTTAAGCATATGAGAGTTGAAGCCTGCACACTGCACTCTCCAGATGGCCGATCGATCTATCACCCAACATAGAGGTGAGCTAGAGGACGTGTGTTAATCAAAGTCAGGGAATTTATATTCCCTGTGGACTTTATAGTTAAAGATACATAGCCTATAGAAAACCCACGGAACCAAATCCCAGTGATTCTAGGTCGACATTTTCTAGCAACTTTCAACACGGTAATCAATTGTCGTAACGGTTCAATAAACCTGTCCTTTAGGAAGATGACAAATGAGCTTAACATCTACAAGTTAGGAAGTCAACCCTCCGAACCTTATGCTCATGTATGTTTTGTCGAAAAGATAGATTCCGATAGTTGTGAATTTGAGGAGCTTCAAGATACTGATCTAGACTCCACTAGTGCGTTATTGTTTGATCTTACTATTTATTATCCACATGAGGACCCTTCTATCAACAAGTCCACACATACGTCCGAATCCTTTGACTTGTCGAATGAGTTAGTAGAACTGTCCAGGTCAACATCTAACGCAAAATATGAACCTTTTATGGAGTCCCAGTTGTTGCGCCACGGCAGCGCCCCGGCCTCGTACTCGAGGCCAAAATGCGAAATAAAAAATTTTCCTTACTCGGAAACCGGCGCTACCGCGGACAATGAAAACCCGGATCGTTTACCATTAACCTAATGCTAGCAATCAAGAGATAGGGTGAGAAGTATACCGAGTGATCCGAGTCCTCCGGTCTTCTCGTCATCGTCCTGATCTCCCGCGAAAAGTCTTGCCTCCACATCGTCGCCTCCTCGCCGGAAAGGGCACCACAACGCCTGCGTCTTTTACGGGCTCCCGCCTCAATACCGAGGCAACTCGGGCATGAAGCCGGCAACTCGACATGCTCAAGATATGCTGTAGAATGTGTAGTGTAGAAGCTATGTCTCATTTGGGGTTTGTTGCCATTTGAAGATGATGGAGGAAATGACGTAAGAAAAATGGTGCTTGCATTTTTCTAGCATGAATGAGATCAAGAAATGAAACTCTCAAGAATGAAGCTCTCTCTTCTTCTTCTCTCTTTTCTAATGAAAAACTAACTCACTTAGAAAATTATGGTGGAAGAATAAATGGAATCAACCATGATCAAAACCAAGAAGGAGAGTAAGTGTAGTAAAAGTAGAAAGGTGACCATAAACAAAACATCATGATCACAAATTCACATCCAAATCAAATCCATTTCAAATCTAATCCAATCTCATAAATACATGAAAAGCAAAGATGCTTATCATATCAAACCTTATGCAAATAAGTCCTCCACAAAGTGTTATTTGCAAACTTGCAAATAACACCCTCCATCGGAAAAGTCCGGCCGGGAAAGAACAAAGAAAAACCGGCCGGAACGGAATACAAACTGGCAACTCTAGAAAACTGGTCCCGTAATAAATTACAGGAAAACCCCGATACTGTGCATACACACCCGCATCTGTATTCCGACCGGATACAAATGCAATGAGACAAAATCTACACTGTACTAAACTAGGACCGGCTTAAGCCAAAGCCGGCTAGTAATATCCGTCCGATCCTGATCCGTGCAATACCGCACGTATCAGATCGAACCCTGCCATATAACTATACGGCTACTAGTACAAAACTGTCCTATCCTGATCCGTGCAATACCGCACGTATCTGATCGGACCCTGCCATATCTCCATACGGCCTCTACAGCGTTTCGCCCGAAAGCTTAAGTAACTGTAAGTGTGGTGGACTCTAAAGACTCGTCAATACTATGGCTGTGGATTTAACCACTAACACGTCAGAGGTATAAGCCAATACATGACGGGCCACCAGCTATTGACTAAAAGGGACGTCGATGAGCGAACTCATCCTGACACCCTACTGAGCCTGTCAGTGACAATATCCGTACAGTCCGGTCCGTTCGTTTATGAGTGTCGCATGTCGGGCCTAGGGGGTTGGTAAAAGTCAGACCCCCAAAAGCGGTACAAGTCGTGTCGGAGTGTAGCCCAGAACGCCCTGAGATACTACTGGAATACCTACCAGTAAATCTCCTGCCTCGGCCGAGGGCTTTGCGTAATGGCTCTCCTAGACACAGCGCGACCTCACCCCCAATACCGGGAGAGACGAACCCCTGAAGATCCGCTCACTGCCTCCATGTGGCTCGGGACTGTACCCAACTAAAACCTGTTTGCACGACTCCTTTGAGCCGTGGTAGGGTAGTAATCAAAGCACAGTGGGAACTCACACGAGACAAATGACGATCCTCAGGTCGATGAACTAACCTGTACACATGTCACCAGGGAACTGCTTTCTGACGTCAGGTATAAGACCAACTAGCATGTTCCCGGCGAGTCCTGTCCGGTGTACTCATAACCCAATGAGCACCTGTATACATCTTAGGTGAACCAACTGACACCAGCGGCTTGTGAGACCGGCCACCGCCCCTCGTCGGGGTCTCTACTGTATACACTAGTCTACTAATGGAGTATCGATGCCCCGTCTCGAAACTCCTACGACTAGGGACCTTTTAAGGATGTGCTTATAGACTACCAGCTCCCACGTATATGATCGCTATCATACTGCTGGCAGTGAAGCAAGAATCCTAGGGGCTCTATCAACGTGTAATAGCGACATGTCAGGTCACCTAAAGCAGTACACGATGATAAACATAAACCAGATAGCATACTACCATCTCGAGTAAGACTGTCCTACCGGGATAGGTCCTCCCTCAATCATTGCAATCATGTGCCTGTGATCCAATAATTGACTCTGAGGGCACTATCTCCAACAATCTCCCACTTGCACTCAAGGCTAATTATTGCGATGCCGCATACTCACAGCCCGTGCGATACCGAACACCCAACTCCTCTACTAGTCAGTCTCACAAAGCTCGTTTGCGAAACTATAGCGTTCGAGGAATAGCCTCAGTGAGTGGATCCGCTGTGATGTTTCTTTCTATGTCTCTCTATATCTCAAGTTCGCGGAGAAAGCCATCTCCCGAAATGAGCAATACCTGTCTTAGAATGTCTGGATGTCTGATGGGACCTAGCTCATAAATGAACTCCAAATCCAAACTTCTTAGACTGTATCGTCAACTGAACTTAATCAGTATCCTGCGCCATGCCTTCCCTCAGTATCCACCTGGACAACATGTCCAATATACTGCCCCTCGTCAGAGGGAAAACTATAACTCTGACAACCTCCTTGTCGTCCAGGTCACCTTGGAAGCCTGGAATGATAACCGTCTCCTAAAGGAGGCTGCCATTATCATATCCCTAGAACATCAACTTATGTCCTAAAACTGCTTCCGACCGTTTCTCCAGGATTGGATTAATATCAACTTATTGCATCTACTGCAAGAACAACATCTGGTGTGGTACATGACATCTCATGATTGACTCAATTGCCTAAGCAAGTGATCTGCCAATCATGAGTATCCCTCTCCCCTTTAGTCTATAAGACACCTTTAGAGAGGGTGACTCCATCAACTGCAGGTGCACTACCGTGCCAGGAGTCGTCCATTCTAAATACTAATAGAATGCTGTCAAGGTACCCAGATTGGGAAACCACCCAAATCTAAATCTAAAACCATAGATCTAGTAACCAGTATGTCTGATATAATGTCCAAATCCCTTGTGGAGAAACCACTGTGTGACGACCAAAGTATAACCAATCGTAGTATAGGAATATCACTTCCTACTAGCTTCTCAACAGATCCATCCCCTGTTCCGATGACGTCAAACCTATGACTGTCACATCAGAAATGGATGATCTATCTCCGCTACATCTGCTTTAGTCTATAAATAGACATAAGCCCGATGTCCACCAATGCTTCCGCTGCTCCCACTGACTACGACAACCCTCTGGCAGAGTCATACAGACGTGCACTTCCAAAGCTAGTTTAGAACGACGCTATACTCATCCTCCTGCCGGGTCTCGCAGCCTGGAACAACAACAATGGAAAGTGTGGGTAAACAAGAACTTCCCTGTCACCGTCCTTGAGGCTACCGAAGTACCTCTCGGGTGCCTGAAGTTACCCACCTTATCTGCGGAGTGGCCAATGGAATGTCAAGTCAGATTGAATCTTTAGGTTCCTATCAAATCTTCAGTAATCGTTTGTGGTTCTGGAATTACTTCCAGTTCTACCATACTCCCACTACTGTTTGCTGAAAAAATCCATTTCTTTTAAAATTGTGGCGAGTGAAGAACAATATCACTATTGATCTTCCAGATGGTAGAAAATCAACCCTCGTCATAGCCTGGGTCAACCCACAAACAGCCATTACAGAAACGTGCCTTGAGTTGTCCAGTGTCTGGTTTTAATCATAAGCCGGACAACTCCCCGTACCTTAACATCGTTAAGATATGAACTGTTCTATATCCAATATAGAACCAGAGGCACTGATTTAATTGAACCAGATTCAAATCATGCAGCTATCTCTAGTGCATGTAAACTAAATGGAAGGAGGCCGATCAGCGTTACTCAACTTAGGAATGCTTCCAATTATGAGTAACCTGAAAGAGAAGCAATTTCTCTTTATCATTACTATCAACTGAATACCATACACAAGTATCTACATCTTCGATCACTTTGAAGAATCCCGATACTTGCTATACCTGGTTCTCTACTCTATTCAAATACCTATAACTCCTCAAAACTCAGACCCTGTGTTTCCACGAAACACATGTCTAAGAACTAGAGAAGTTAAAAGTAAACCGAATATAGTACGAGGACCTACCCCTCTGTCCTGATGGACCCTGGACAACATACAATACTCTGTATAAGTCCGCTAAGTCTAACAACTCATTCACTGTGCGTCGCAGGTTGAAAACTGTACTTATGGTTAAGAAGAATTACACCGCTGTTTAATGCTCCTTACCTAACCATCCACTGATATAGGTAAATGTCATCGACATAATATCAAAAGGTATATCTCACTCTATGAAAATAGACGTACAGATATATCAATTTGAAATTGGTGCATAACCGCGGATATTCAAAACCAAAAAAATTGTCGTCCGGCAAACAACCCAGGTGACTTCCTCAAATATCACCGATTACAACGAATCCCGATATAATGAGGATGATCACCTAATTCCCAATAACTTACTCCCACTCATCATCTGTAAAACTATACAGATATGAGAATCATACCTGGTAAATACATACCCTGGAGCAAGTGTCTAACTGGGAAATCAGTTTTCCATTAACAGTACACAGTGAAACTGAAACATTGAAATGTTTCGATGGGGATGCTGGTATTCCTAGTAATGCCTCTTCCATTATCCAGATTCACAACTGCAACCGTATAATTCTTTGCCAACTTTCCAAATCCCGTTATATGTCTTTAGTCATTACCTTCTGCACACCCCTTTAAGCCAAATGGTTTTCTTCCTTCCCTACCGTTCGGCACCAGCCTATGGTTTGGAAGAAGACTATCCAATAAGCATAAAAGGTGTACTGTCCTAATCCTAGGAACACTCGCTATGCGAGAGAAGGTGAAGATAAAAGACACCTGAATGTACTTTATTCCTATTTCTCCTGAACCAGAATCCATCCCCGAACTGGAACAAGTTCCTTTCGAGTTCGTATATAACCATACGATGGAGTATCCAATAAACTGTGGATCTTCTTAGTGATACGGAGTGTCCTGGAGAAATACAAAGGTGATTTAGGATTGGCGAAGAAACACTTGATTCGGTCGTGAATATCAGTCGCAATTTACTTTGCCCTCCTACTAATCCCTTTCTTTGTCTGAACTCAATATCTTCTGTACACCGTTTAGGCTAACTGGTTTTCTTCATTCCCTACCGGTCGGCACCAGCCTATGGTTTGGAAGAAGACTATCCAATTTGCGTAATAGGTGTACTACTCCTAAACCAAGGAGTACTCGCAACCTGAGAGAAGGTGAAAAGAAAAGACAACTGAATAATCCTATCCGTTTTCTCCAGAACCATAAACCATCCTCGAAGTCCTTCGAGTTCGTATCTAACCATACGATGGTTTTGTCTAATGGAAGTGGACGTTCGTAGTAATACGGGGTGTCCTGGAGAAAAGGGTAAAAGTAAGAGTGGCAATGAGGTCTGCAACTCTGACAATCCAAAAGCCAGTGTTAAGAAGGTTCGGTCAACTTGGTCACTGAGTCAAAGTCCAGGGTCGGGTCAATGGTCGCTGCCAAAGAGAGAGAGAAAAGAAACACTCAGCGTGCACTCTAACCAAGATCAGAATGGTTATCACTTTTTCTAATCAGGAATCCTCCCACTGTACCTCAAATTCTCCTCCAAACCTGAAAGAAGAATTAGTCGGGGTCACCCGAGGAGTAAACTAACTCATCAGTGGGAATCGGGATCCAACTATCATTGCATGATAACTTGACGGAATCCACTCAAGTCACTACACTCCAGAAGGTATGCGCATGCCTGGCAAGTTTCAGTTCTTTTGAAACTCCCGATGATAGTTTTACCCCTAGGACCCAAGTGACCTTGATACAGTCAACAAATCAAAGAGTCCTAGTCAAGTTCAACCTGTCATTATCCTGGATTGCATTAAACCCACCCGTACGAGCCCTTGACACAGTCAACAAGGCCGCACGACTGTCCTAACCAATCCCATTTATATGCTGCAAACAAACACTACTTAGCTACCGCACACTACGCCTTAACACAGTCAACAAACGCAGCACGAATACTAAGTAATACTTGTAAGAAATGACGGAGGGCTACGTCTAGTTTTTGGCGAAAAACTTTTAACGTAATGAACTTGATATCGTTGAAGGAACTGCATAACCTTTTATAAAAATATAGTGACGAAAACCTTTACTAAAGAGGTCACTCCCGGTGAAGGGATCTCGGCTCTTTCCCCGTAGAATGAGGTGCAGGATATTCCAACTGAATACCACGATGCAAAGCAAAAGTAATCGGCTATAGTGAAGTTATTTCCCTGACGCAAACTTCTGTCCAAGGGGTCACTCCCGATGAAGGGATCTCGGCCCTTGCCTCGTCGACTGAGGAGCAGGATATTCCAACTGAATACCACGATGCAAAACAAAAGTGAACGTCCTTGCAATAACAGCTTTTTGAAAAGTGTTCCAACAACATCAGAATAGGTTTGTTTATCTTGCATTGATCCGAATAAACGCAGTCCCATCAAATGATCACACCAATAAAAAAACGAAAATAATGATGTACGTATATGCCATCCGCATTCGCCACTGGGTCCCGTCATCACCCGTTAGGTTACTTAACTAACGACAGAACGGGGACTGGACTAGCGCGGATGCAAAACATATACAACATCTACTAATATATATACCAATATATTATTTTCGCTCAAGGCGTGATAAAAATGCAACATCACAGAAATGTACAGCATCACAGAACAATACAGATATCTGGAAGCCCCGGGTTTCACAGAGCCGCTGCTGAAACCCGACGTTCCCCTGGTCGTGTGGATAGCCTGTGCAATGAAAACCTAGACCCCTACGGGCGCGGCAAGTCACCCGCCAAAACCTGAAGCGAGGCAGCCCCCTCCAGCACCGTGAATGGACCACCCAGCACTTCATGGAATCCGGTAACTTGGGCACCCCTCCTAGGTCAACCTGTACCCCCTACGAGTGCGGTGAATAGCCCGCCAATCCTAGAGCGAAGCCCCCTCCGTCTCAATGCCATGAGATACGGGCCCGTTGCCCTCTAGAACCCGGCTATCCGTGCACCCCTCCGCGGGGTAATCCTAGTACAGAAAGTAAAATATACATACACCGGGTACATCGACCGCAACTAGGTCGTGCCCCAAAAGAATAATACAAACAGGCAGTGACGGCAGTCCACATGTCGGACGCTCGCCCCGCAATATCAAATGTACATAATACAACAAAACTGTACTAGCATTGCATCCAGGCTATCCCCCACGACCGATCCGCAACATCACAGCATAAACATAGAACATCAACGTGAAAGTCACGTTCGCAAATCCGTCTAACCGGGCTATAGCAGTTAGACCGGATTTACCGATCAAGTGACATTCACGGTCGCAGATATAATGTAAATACTGTGAAATAATGTGTTTAAAAATATCCGATCGATCAAACAATTAACAAGTGGGCCCCCCAACTAATACTGTAGCAGTCACAGAAAACCTGGGCCCAAATTTAATATTCCAAAACCTACAAAATTAGCCCAAAAGCCCACTGTAAAATTTTGACAAGGTGAGCACAGTAGAATGCGGCGGAACCGCGGCCCAAAGGGGGGTTTGGCCGCGGTTCCGCGCTCCACTGAACGACTGACACTGTCGAATTTTTACAGTGGTCTTAGAATTTCCTGCACATTATTTTTCTGCAACCTGAAAAATTTTTAGACACCAAAAAATTCCAACAGAAAACTGATGCAAAGGAAAATGTGGTTTTTGGGATTTTGGTCGATCGGAAATGCAAAACACATTAGAACAAGCTAGGTAAGGTTAATGGCGTGGCTCTGATACCATGTTGCGCCACGGCAGCGCCCCGGCCTCGTACTCGAGGCCAAAATGCGGAATAAAAAATTTTCCTTACTCGGAAACCGGCGCTACCGCGGACAATGAAAACCCGGATCGTTTACCATTAACCTAATGCTAGCAATCAAGAGATAGGGTAAGAAGTATACCGAGTGATCCGAGTCCTCCGGTCTTCTCGTCATCGTCCTGATCTCCCGCGGTAAGTCTTGCCTCCACATCGTCGCCTCCTCGCCGGAAAGGGCACCACAACGCCTGCGTCTTTTACGGGCTCCCGCCTCAATACCGAGGCAACTCGGGCATGAAGCCGGCAACTCGACATGCTCAAGATATGCTGTAGAATGTGTAGTGTAGAGGCTATGTCTCATTTGGGGTTTGTTGCCATTTGAAGATGATGGAGGAAATGAGGTAAGAAAAATGGTGCTTGCATTTTTCTAGCATGAATGAGATCAAGAAATGAAACTCTCAAGAATGAAGCTCTCTCTTCTTCTTCTCTCTTTTCTAATGAAAAACTAACTAACTTAGAAAATTATGGTGGAAGAATAAATGGAATCAACCATGATCAAAACCAAGAAGGAGAGTGAGTGTAGTAAAAGTAGAAAGGTGACCATAAACAAAACATCATGATCACAAATTCACATCCAAATCAAATCCATTTCAAATCTAATCCAATCTCATAAATACATGAAAAGCAAAGATGCTTATCATATCAAACCTTATGCAAATAAGTCCTCCACAAAGTGTTATTTGCAAACTTGCAAATAACACCCTCCATCGGAAAAGTCCGGCCGGGAAAGAACAAAGAAAAACCGGCCGGAACGGAATACAAACTGGCAACTCCAGAAAACTGGTCCCGTAATAAATTACAGGAAAACCCCGATACTGTGCATACACACCCGCATCTGTATTCCGACCGGATACAAATGCAATGAGACAAAATCTACACTGTACTAAACTAGGACCGGCTTAAGCCAAAGCCGGCTAGTAATATCCGTCCGATCCTGATCCGTGCAATACCGCACGTATCAGATCGAACCCTGCCATATAACTATATGGCTACTAGTACAAAACTGTCCTATCCTGATCCGTGCAATACCGCACGTATCTGATCGGACCCTGCCATATCTCCATACGGCCTCTACAGCGTTTCGCCCGAAAGCTTGAGTAACTGTAAGTGTGGTGGACTCTAAAGACTCGTCAATACTATGGCTGTGGATTTAACCACTAGCACGTCAGAGGTATAAGCCAATACATGACGGGCCACCAGCTATTGACTAAAAGGGACGTCGATGAGCGAACTCATCCTGACACCCTACTGAGCCTGTCAGTGACAATATCCGTACAGTCCGGTCCGTTCGTTTATGAGTGTCGCATGTTGGGCCTAGAGGGTTGGTAAAAGTCAGACCCCCAAAAGCGGTACAAGTCGTGTCGGAGTGTAGCCCAGAACACCCTGAGATACTACTGGAATACCTACCAGTAAATCTCCTGCCTCGGCCGAGGGCTTTGCGTAATGGCTCTCCTAGACACAGCGCGACCTCACCCCCAATACCGGGAGAGACGAACCCCTGAAGATCCGCTCACTGCCTCCATGTGGCTCGGGACTGTACCCAACTAAAACCTGTTTGCACGACTCCTTTGAGCCGTGGTAGGGTAGTAATCAAAGCACAGTGGGAACTCACACGAGACAAATGACGATCCTCAGGTCGATGAACTAACCTGTACACATGTCACCAGGGAACTGCTATCTGACGTCAGGTATAAGACCAACTAGCATGTTCCCGGCGAGTCCTGTCCGGTGTACTCATAACCCAATGAGCACCTGTATACATCTTAGGTGAACCAACTGACACCAGTGGCTTGTGAGACCGGCCACCGCCCCTCGTCGGGGTCTCGACTGTATACACTAGTCTACTAATGGAGTATCGATGCCCTGTCTCGAAACTCCTACGACTAGGGACCTTTTAAGGATGTGCTTATAGACTACCAGCTCCCACGTATATGATCGCCATCATACTGCTGGCAGTGAAGCAAGAATCCTAGGGGCTCTATCAACGTGTAATAGCGACATGTCAGGTCACCTAAAGCAGTACATGATGATAAACATAAACCAGATAGCATACTACCATCTCGAGTAAGACTGTCCTACCGGGATAGGTCCTCCCTCAATCATTGCAATCACGTGCCTGTGATCCAATAATTGACTCTGAGGGCACTATCTCCAACACCAGTATCATACCTTTCTTTCCGATGAGATTATCATTCGGAATGTCGATGAAATTTTTGAAGACATTTTTGCCGAAGAACTCGCATTCCTAGAAGACACGGGAGTTGTGATGAATCAACCCCCACCCAAAAAAGATGAACCGCCACCCTTTCTTTTTATCAAGAACGAGAATGCGAATATTCCACCGTCACTATTTCTTCTCTACAAACCGAGATGTAAACCATATCTATTACGCCTCTTATCTCCCTACTTCTTCACGTCTATAGGTGACATGATCTTCTACCAACCATGGTGTTACATTGATAAAATATTTAAATGGTTGGTGTTGACTTTTGGTCTTTGTAAAGCTTTATATAGACCAATGATATTTCACCCCCTCTTATAATTTTAAATACTTAATATTGTTTAACTCAAGTTTGGGGGGAGATAAATATATATTTTGGCTCTTGATAGAAAAGAATTTTTACACGACTGTGAGCCAAAAATAAGTTTTGGGGAGGATTTCACTGTCATTAATTCTTGTTCCCTTTAATAACTTTTCCTCCCAAGTCTATAAGTTTTAATCTTAAAAGATGGCATCAGTAAGGACACTGCTGCAAATAGGTTTAGGGGAGGTTTGTGCTTATATACGCATCATTTTATATTATACTATATAAAAGAACAAAAAAAATTCTTTGATAATAAAAATTAGAAAGTGAAAAATACATATGAAAGATATGAAAATATTTTTTAAAAAAAGCAAGAAAGTTAGATGTTTTAAAAAAAAGCTACTAATAGGTAGTCATGAGCTGTTGTCCCAAGGGTTAGTAAGATGAAGGAAACTACTAATTTGAGGATAAAAATAAGTCTGAAAAACAGTCCCTATTCTTGAGGCCAAACATCTGAACGTTGATACCCTACTATATGCACTTGCACACATCTTGAAACTTCGGATAGCAGAGGATACCTTGAATTGCTCTTGTCTAAAATCCTTAGTATGAAGAATATATATATAAATGACGCATAAATGGTGAAGAAAAATTAACACTCGTTTTGTAATTACTTAAGACAGCATAAAAAATTTAGCGAGGGTGCATTATCACCTAGTGCTTTAGACCAACTGGTTTGGGAGCCACTGCTAAACCTTAGGTGTTGCAAGGCTAGAATATTGCTAATTATGCCTAAAAGAGTGAGCATATTTGGTAATCGGTTGGTTAGTATCTCAAGAAGTATTAACGGTCGCATAAAGAATTTGTGGGCAATTCCATCTTAAACATTCACCGACTAACAAGTACTAAGGTAGATGGACAAGAGTATGATAGCTTGAATTGAATTCTCCAAGTGTAAGGATGTCTTTTAAACATACGTAGGGGTATATGATTGATGTTTGTAAGAGAGGTAAGAAGGAAGACTAAAGACGATGTTTTATTAAGGGATGATGTAATTTTTGACATCTTTTCAAGACCATTAAGATAGGGCTCATGGCAACTAAAAAGTTAGTGTGGTTTGAAACACTTATTTTCAAGTTCTTTCTTTTATATATGTTCCTTATCTTTGTATGTAACTTTCAACTTCTTTCTTTTATTATAGGATTTTGTGGGTGTAATCTACTGAAAACCCTCAAGAGACAACACTCCACCTACTAGGGACACCTAGAGGTTTAAAAGCTTGTTGCACGTGCTCAGTACAATCGTGCTGCCTACGAAAGTGTGCTAGTTAATTTTTTCTTTTTATTTTTCTTCTTTTAATAACTAGTTTGCTCGGGACGATCAAAATTAAGTTTGGGGGTATTTGATTAATCTAAAATATTGCACATTTGAATGAATATTTTCTCTACTATTGTTAAGTACTAAAAGGTGTTTATTGTAAATATAGAACATATGTGGGTTTATTTGTAAAAAGTTTATTGTCATATATTTCTACATTATAATTAACATAATTAGGGAAAATATATGCATATAATATTTAAATTAAATATTGTAATAAAAATATGCATATCATATCAAATATTTCTAATCAATATTCTTAAGATTTAATATCATATAAAATGATTAGGATAATATCTCAAAATAATACCAAATACTACTAACACGATGACTTGATATATTGTGCAGATATTGTACAGGTTTGGAATCCCCAAGATCCGAATCAAATCGGGTTGTCGGAATCAAATCTGCCGAAATATTGAAGCAAATCAAATAGATCTAGTAACGGTAGAGATTCAGGGTAATATTTCTATGATCTAGATATCGAAGAGATCTCCACATGTCAACAACAGAGACCACAAGAAATCCCAACACATGATTCCACTATGATGCGGCGGAACCGCGGCCAAACAAGCCAATATGCGGTGGTTCCGTGGCATGATTACGGCCGTAGGATGAGAAATTGGTGGATGTGATCGTAACAGCATATCCTAACCTATAAGATCTAGGGTTTCTGGTTTTTGTGACTATTTAAGAGACATAGAGCGTCACATTAAAAACTATCACTGAAGAGATCAAGAGGTCCAAGACGATCCACGTATCTGAGTGATCATCAACTAGCCATCTACTTCCAACAAGATAGAGATCGAGAGAAAAAACTAGGGTTCTTGTAATATACCTTCAAAGGATTTGTAAATGCTATAGTTGATTAATAAATTTTATTTAATTATTTTTGCAATTAATTTCCTCATTTAATTTCTGCATTTTATTTCTGCATCTTAATTATGTTCTCATTCTTCATCCTCTCTTCTAAATCTCAAACATGAGCGAGTAATTCCTAGCCTGCTAGAGTTCGTAGGATTAAGGTAGAACAATGGATGAGAAAATCTCTTAACTTCTTTAATAAATTTTAAAGTTTATAAGCTTTAGCAAAACAAATGTTAACATCCTTATCGGGCGCGCTATCAATTAATTGATATTCTCGACCACGATTTGAGATCGGTTAAACAATTGTTTTGCTAAATGCTAGACATGAATAGAGATCAATACAAGGATAAGGGTTAAGAGTAGGAACCCTATTCCCTCCAAAAATTCTAATCTACATTCATCACTATCGATCTAGTTTTAAACTATTAAAAGATAAAATTAGTCATTTTTAATTATTCATCCATTACTACTAAGTCCTATGAACCCTACGAGCCTTTTCTTTATAAACCTTACATCCGTATTAAACATAGAGCAATAATCAACCATAACATTCCTTATCAACTCATCTAAAGCAAGAAAAGGGTTCACGTTTCCCTGCGGACGACCCGTACTCATCGTGGCTAGTTACTAGCGACACCGTCTTGATTGCGGTTATCTATAAAACACTTACTTTCCAAATGACAAATCAAAGACTGACGCCCTTGTTAAAGTTTGAGGAGGGCCGGCCAATCTTTCGAAGACCGACTTTCTGGTAGGGGAAGCACTTTTGACGGCTTCGCCTGTAATAGGAGTAGGGAGGGCTAGCTGTTTTAAGGTAGCCTTTTCAGGTATCACGAGCTTCTTTGCGAGCCCGTTTGAGTTCTTTCTTAGCCTGTTGAAGACTGAGACTCCAGATTTGGACGGCTCGTCGAGAGAGGACGTTATGGTTGTCAGTCGATCGAAGGCCGACCTTTTGGGAGCTTCTTTTTGCGATACTGAGGCACCAAAAGACACCGGTGGAAGCATGGTCCCGAAGAAAAATCCAGTAGTGGCTTGTGTGACGTGCCCCACTACCATTGAGAAAATAGAGGCCGCGTTGAGCCCATAGGTCACTCCTCCGGTTAGGGTGGAGCAGGAGTTGCTGTTGCAAGCAGTGTAGTTGGAAGTCATTGATTTTCTGCACAGGAGCAAGACACCAAGTTTTAGTATCTCGAATCCAAGGGCAACTATAGAGAACCGCAATTTTTTTCACGAAACACGACACACGAAGTGTGGAGTGAAAAGAAGAAAACGTCCTACCGAGCATGCCAGGATCTGTTTCCGCCGAAAACCCGGACTGAGACGTTGGGACGTCTAGCCTGAATTTAGGGGCAGATGCTATTTGGACATATCCATCCACCTCTCCGAAGATACCAAGTTGATTTATGGCACCGTATATCGGAGGTTTAGATAGATTCGACCGTTGTAGCAGACTTCATCAGATTCCTCCTCATTTGTGAGGGATTTTGATTGTGGGGACGCTTTTCCCTGCAAGCACAGCCCCTGCAATTAATTACGTTATCGCATTGCGATAACCACTTTCTCCTTCTCCAGCAGTTCACTTCATGTCGTGTGTTATTTTTTTTTATATAGTTGCCCATGGATTGTATACGGAGACTAATTTATGGCGTCGCCCGTAGGGTGCGGATTAGTCTAAATCCATATATTTTAGATTTGGATTTGTTTTATTTAAGGACCGTTAATCTAGTTTGAGATTAAGATCAACTTAAATATATGAGCATTTGGGCTCAATTTATTTTTAATTAAGGAGACTTTAGTCTTATTTGAGATTAAGGTCAACTTAGCAATATTTTTAGGATCATTTTTATTTAAGATCTAATAACAAAGCATTTGGGCACGGCTATAAGAAACTTTTCAGAGAGACTTAGCCAATTTAAGCTTAAGTTTTTTCGGTCTTTTTTTATTCAAAAGTGCTAAGCACTTATTTAGGCTCTGTTTGTTCAGCCCCCCATTTTTTTATGCAAAAGTGCTAAGCACTTGTTTAAAGCTCTGGTACTCACATAGGTATCATGTGAAGCCTTCAGTTATGGGCGTTGCCCAATCAGTGCTAAGCACTAAGTTATTTTGACTGAATATATATATATATAGTGCTAAGCACTTTTTATATGGCATCCATATGAGGAGCACGCGCGGCGCTGGACGCTGCCCAATCAGTGCTAAGCACTCAGCCATTTTGGCTATATATGAAGTGATAAGCACTTCTGTATAGCGTCCATATAAGGAGCACGTGAGGCACTGGGCGCTGCCCAATCAGTGCTAAGCACTCAACCGTTTTGGCTGTATATGAAGTGCTAAGCACTTCTGTATGGCATCCACGTGATGAGCACGTAAGGTGCTGGTGCTGCCCAATCAGTGCCAAGCACTTAGCCGTTTTGGCTGTATATGGAGTGTTAAGCACTTTCAATCAGCGCTTACGTGTATTTCACGTGAGGCGCTGGCCTTTTGCTTTGGGCGCTCGTGTGTTTTTTCACGTGGGGTGATGGGCGTTGTTGGGAGGGCGCCCATGTGGGAAACAAGTAAGACGCTAAGTTCTTTTCTTTTCCAGAGATTGAATCTATGTTGATGGCATTTTGACCATTAATGATCACCAAGATCTTTGTTTTGAAGATTTAGGATCAGATTTTCTTTAAGAACCAAGTTCTTTTATAAGAACTAAGTTTCTTTTAGGGTTAGACCCTACTTTCTGAGGAATTAAATTCCCATAGGATAGGTTCTTTTCTTTTTTTCTTTCTTTTTAACCTAGTTCTTTTCTGAATCTTTTATTCTCAAGAACAAGATCTTCCCGATGAGAATTAAATTCTCAACTTGTGGGAGACTTATTTTGTGGAAGGATTAAACCCTTGGGTATGCTATGATAGGTAAAGAAGATATTTTGATCTCTACGGTTTCTTTACCTAGGGTTTGAGAAGAAAATGATCTTCTTCTCTATTGAGAATTAAATTCTCTGTTGTTTTTCAGAGCCTTATGTATTTTTTTGCAGAAGCTTATGGGGGGTTCTCTTTATCTAAGACTTGAAGTCTCGGGTCCTTTATATAGTAGAGGCAAATTGTTAATTAGTTTTGAGAAAATCTCTCATTGAGAGATTCCAATTTGTTCAGGGGATTTTACCCACCGTTGGATCTCTGATCCAATGATTTCTGTTTTACAGAATGTATTTTCTTGTTTTAAACAAAATTGGGAAAACATTTCCCATGTACAACATTTTATTCTGTAAAACGGTGATTTTTAATCACCATTGGACTTTAATCCAACGGCTCTCTGTTTTTTAGAGAACAATCTTTCTTTGTTTAGAAAGATTTGGGAAATTTATTCCCAAAATAGAATTTTATTCTATCATTGGATCTTTGATCCAACCTAGAGTATATTTCTCCCTTAGAAAGATTTGGGAGATATTTTCTCCTAATAGAATATAATTCTATATTCTGATGATTTATCATCTCCATTGGATATTTGATCCAACGGCTCTGTTTAACAGAGAGTATCCTAGTTTTCAGGGAAATATCTCCCTGTAGAATTTAATTCTACTTGATTTTAACTTGGGCGTTGGTGCTCACGTGTCATGCATGTGGGCTCCACTTAAGAATTTAATTCTTATACATGATAGGTGCTCCTGTGCTTTGTACTTTAGCGCCCACGTGAGCTTCACGTGCGGCGCCACAATAGGATTTAATCCTAAGGCGCTGGCGCTGGCGCTGGCACCCTCATGGGGAGCACGTGAGGCGCTGCCTCATTAAATTTTAACAGAGCTTAGCTCTTTAGTTACGTTCAAATTTTGGGGGAACACCATTATTGTATATGTATATATAGTGGATGCTTGGACATATGTATGTACAGGACAATCTTGCTCGATATGATAGTATACTATTTGATTTGTCTTTATCTCAACATGTGTATATGTTTTACGTGTTATTAGTATCATTAATACATGTTGATAAATCCTATAGGATTATTGCTTGACTATCGGCGTTATGATGGCGATCATATATGTGAGGGCTGGATAGTCCATAAGCACGTCCTTAAATGTCCCTAATCGTGGGAATGTCGAGACTGTGTATCGATATTCCAGAATAGATCGGTGCATATGTTTCTAAACCCCGACGATAGGCAATGGTTGGTCCCACATTTATTGGTCTTTGGCACCTAAGATCGTATACAGGTGCTCGTTGGGGGTAAGTACATTGGACGGACTCGCCAAGAACTTCTAGATGGTACTATACCTATCCTCATATTGTAGGGTTCCTAGGCACTCTCAAGAGGTCTCACAAGGCATCAACCATGCCAATTTATAATTTTACGGTGCCGAGAAACCCTAATACGGATCGTTAACTAGAAATTTAGGCGAACACAAGCAACTAGTTAACAATTTAACTAAAAGAACGGAAATACAACCTTTGTAGATCCGGTCCTCCACCTCCATAGCTCCGCAATGAAGTCTCATCGCTGTCCAAATGGAATCCCGGGCTCTAGCGTCGGCTTCATCGGAGAAATGGGCGGGCAAGGTCGTCGGCTTCGTGCCGAAGATGATCTACGTCGAGGCATCACAAGATCAAGCTCCCACTTCACCAAGTCATGAAATTTGTGAAGAAAACACCCTATACTACTTGGCAAGAGGTAGAGGGTGAAGAAATAGGAGGTGGGTTCACTTTAGAATTGGATTTCTCACTTTAGAACTCAAGTTGCCATTGTTGGTAGCAAGCTTCTTCATCTTTGAAGAAGAATAAGATGATGAAAGAAAATGATGAGTGTTAATTAAAAATGGAAAAGAAAATCAATACTTATCATATTCAAACCATGATTAGGTGTAGAGAATAAACTAGGGTTAAGTGGAATGGTTAGGTTAAAGGAAAGAAACAAAATGGTCAACTTTTCAAACCTTCATGAACTTTCAATATAAAACAAAACAAGAAACCATTTTATTTCTTGCCAAAATGAAATAAATAAATGAATAAATAAATAAAAACCTTAACCATTTACATAACCAAGGTTTAAATCAAAACTACACCCAAGTGAGCATGTATCATCAAACATGATACAAACAAGTGCACAAAAGTATATCACATATACAAGTTGTGTACTTCAAGTGAGAAAATCCTTTTAAAGTGAACCAATACTAGTTAGTGCAAAGTAATATATCAAATATATAATTATGCATTAAATCATTAAATCAACACTTGATTTAACGATCCGGTCATATCGCATATAACCGACTAGTATCCTATGTATCGGCTTACCGAATCAATTCTTGATTCGATAACTAGGTTATATCGCATACAACCAATCGATACATTCATCGCGAGAATATAATACGGTATCACATACACGCATTATTCTCGGTCCCGCACATATCTCATATGCGCTCCTATTTCGTTTCGCTTGAGCCAGGAAACCTCTGTATAGGACTCTAAAGACTCGTCAATACGCCGGCAGCAGATGATGATCATATCAAGCACCCACAAGCCGCAAGCGGTCTGCTAAACGTAACGGCCACCCGGGTATTGAGCGATCAGAAGATCGACGAGCAATCCCGCTCACACTCCTGTGAATCCAACCAGTAACACTTACCGTACAGTCCGGTCTCATCGTCTGATATGTCGCATATCTCGCCTAGGGGTGGTAAACGTCAGACCCCAATAGCTCGATAAGTCGTGTCGATATGAGATCTATAACAATTCGAGAAACTACTGGTAACACTTACCAGTAAATCTCAGCAACCCTGTCCAGGGATTTCCGGTTATAGCCAATCGAACACAGCGCAACATCAACTCCCTATACCGGGAGAGACGAATCCCCTCCTATCGCTCATTGCCTCCATGTGACTTGGGACTGTACCCAAAAACCACCGTTTTGCACGCCCTCTTGGACGTGGTAAGGTGGAAATCAAAGCACAGTGGGAACCACACAAGACTCTATGACGATCTCGGGTCAACAGACTACTCTGTACCAGTGTCACCTGAGAACTGCCATCTGACGTAAGGTATAATACCATCTGGGAGTTCTCGGCGAGTCCGTCCAGTGTACCCAGTCTCTACTGAGCACCCGTATATCATCTCTGATGTCAAACACCAATGGATATGGGATCATCCATCGCCCATCTGTATGGGTCGAGAAGGTATATGCTAGTCTACTCTGGTATATCGATGCCCCGTCTCGATACACCCACGACTAGGGACTTTGAAGGATGTACTTATGGACTACCATGTCCCCACTAGTATGATCCGCATCATAGTCCAGGTAGTCAAGTAGACATCCTAAGGGCTTTACCAACATGTAACAGAGAGACAATCAGTGTACACGTTAAGGTAAAGATCAACCAGATAGCATACTATCATGTCGAGCAAGATAGTCCTCCCTATATATGTCCCAGCATCCACTACAATATACATCCTATGTACAGTAATGGCCTCTAGGGCATACATATAACTAACAATCTCCCACTTGCACTAGGGCCATCTGTATAGCAGTGGTTGTAGTATCTCATACTCAACCATCCCATAAAAGTCTCTCTCTGGGAATAGGCCTTCGTGAGTGGATTCGCCGTGTTGTCATCTGAGTCTACTCTCCAAACCTCGATCACCCTGGAGATCAACTATCTCCATGATCAGGTGATACTGCCTTAGAATATGTCTGGATCACTGATGGGACGGACGTTCCTTGGCATAAGACACAACTCCATTGTCACACAATGGGAGGAACATAGTTCATCTCATGAACCGATATACACCCAGACAGCCTCTTTGGTAGCATCTTAAGTAGCGATGTATCCAGCCTTTATAGTCTAGTATGCCACGGTATCTAGCTTGGAACTTTTCCAACATACCGTCCCTTCACTGAGGGTAAAGACAATGCCTGTGACTGACATTCAGTCGTCTTTATCAGCCTGGAACCCTTCCAGTGATTCTCCCCAGGATCAACTGATACCATCTCACTACAACTAGTGAGTATCCTAACATCCATTTAGATCTATCTCATAGATCCAAAATCCAGGATTTAGTAGGTATCATTTTGATCTTATGTGGAGAATCATTGTGATAAGCGGAGATTGATCGAGCGTAGCATAGGAAACTCCTTCCCTATCAAGAGTATGTCATCTACGTACTCTACGAGGATCACCACTATACTCCCTACTACCTTTTTGTATATACAAGGTTCATCTACCATTTTGATGAAGTCAAACTTTTTGACTACGACATCAAAACAGACGTTCCATCTCCGTGATGCCTGCTTTATCCTATAAAGCATCTTGCACACGTTTCCGCTGCTCCCACTGTCTACGAAGCCTTCTGGCTGTGTAATTACAAATGTTCTCTTCTAAAACATCATTTTAGAAAAGCAGTCAAGACACCCAACCGCCAGATATCGTAGTCATGGTATGTAGCCTTGGTAAGTAGGATCTGGATGGACTTAAGCATAGCCACTGGAAAAGGTTTCATCATTATCCACGCCTGGTCGATGACGAAAACCTTTAACAAGTCTAGCTTTGAACGTCTCAACTTTTCCATGTACACCAAGTAATCTTCTCAAGATATACTTGCTCCTGATGGGGATTTAACCCTTCAGATATAGCAACTAAAGTCCATACTTTGTTGGTGTATAAGGATTCCATCTCAGATCACTAAGCATCCAGCCATTCTTACAGAGTCCCACTCTTGATGGCCAGCTCGAAACTAGTTAGGTCATCATCTCATGATGCAATTCTCGCTCCCACTGTCATCGAGAAACCGAAGCAACTCTCAGGTGGGTGAGGAACCCTACTAGATCGGCGGAGAGGCTGAGGTTCGTTGGAATCTACTGAATCCTTCGGTTCTGTCAAATCATCAGCTGCAGTTTGTATAGCTAGAACATTTCCAGTTCTACATAACAGACGTTGCCTCGAGCTTGTCCGGATTTTGCTTTTAGACATTGGCCGGACAACCCTAAATCTTAACTAACTTAAGATATGGGCTCTTCCCTTTCCATATCACATATGAAGTGGTAGGCAATTGATTTGATCGGAACCCTATTCAATAGGTATGCAACTTCATCAGTGCATAACTCCCAAAAAGGAAATAGGTAACTCAGTAGTACTCATCATAGAGCACGCCATATCATATAGGGTGTGATTGCTCCGCCCCGATATACCATCGTGCTATGGTGTATACGGAGGAGTAATGCTGAGAGAGAATCTCATTCTTCATTTAGAATAGTCCAGGAATTCCATGCACAAGTATTCTCCTCCTCGATCACATCAAAGGACATAATACTTATACCCATATTTTGATTCTCTACTTCTATCTTATATTCTGTGAATATCTCAAAAGGTTCGGACTCATATTTCAACAGGAACATATGACTGAATCTTGAGAGATTATCAGAGAATGTAATGAAGTACAAAGAACCGGTCTTGGCATGTGTAGACTGGGGACCTACATACATCAACATGTATCATCCCAAGAGTTCACTAACTCTTTCTCTGTTTCCAATAAACAGAGATGTGGTCATCTTATCTTTGTGACATGACTGGCGAGTTTCACAAGATGTAAATTCAAACTAATTTAAATATGCATCTTTATGTAACTCTGCTAGTCGGGTCG
This sequence comes from Agapanthus africanus, assembly GCA_030015575.1. NCBI lineage: Eukaryota > Viridiplantae > Streptophyta > Magnoliopsida > Asparagales > Amaryllidaceae > Agapanthus > Agapanthus africanus. Next base: position 49,606,488 of record JASDDO010000006.1, on the reverse strand, counting down.
CATTGATATGACCTAGTCTACAATACCTCAAGAAGGATCCGTTCATTTCTGAACTCTTCCTCTTATGTGTGTTCCGTATACTAAGAACTGTAGTTTGATTTAGAACATCAATGCTTTTAGATAACGTGCCTGAACCGATCAACTTTTGATATAGGAAATGTTCAAAACATTATCCAACAATACAAAATTTTATCATTTCTTTACTAATAAAGAAACTGATATGATTTTGTATATCAGGTTCGGTATCTAATAACATTCGTTCAGAATCAATGTATTGGTAATACAGGGTGACAGTGACCGACAGACTTGGCCGCAACTCTTGCCCTGTTTTCTGCCTTATGAAACTTATCACCCGTTCTCAGTTCTTTACCTATCTGTAGCCCATGTAACATATTACATATCTGGGATCCTGATCCGGTATCATATACCCAGGACATAAAGGATATTGAGAAACAGTTCTGTATAATGAACACACCCGAAGATGATGTATCAGCATGCACTCTCTTCGTTTGGGCGGCATGGGAATCTTGGTATTCCCCTATTTCCTTCTCTGTCTTATAACTATTATAAGTTGGAGCGGGACCAACGTTCCCCAGCTCAGTATAACAAGCGGGTTCGGTCAATATTCCGTATTATTATCTTGATTAAGGCGTGATATGGTCGCTACCTGGAGAGAGAGAGAAGAAAACACTCAGCGTGCGCTCTTGCAAGATCAGATTGGTTATTTATTTTATCTAATCAGGATGGCTCCCACTGTTTTTATCAAATCTTCCTTCAAACCCTAAAAGGAAAGACTAGCCGGGATTAATTACACGCTACAAGTTCGCCAATCTTTCTGCCAGGCCAGTGTCGGTACTTTGAGGGAGGTCCCCCGTGCTTTCGCACGAACCTAATTAATGTAAACCTCGTTTTTCCAGAGGCGTAACCCCGTTGACACCTTTCTAGACACCTACTTTATCGGCTAATTGTAATGTGTAAAACTCTCCCAGGAGTAACAATTACTTGCAGCGGGTATCGGGATCCAACTATCTCATAGAAGGTATGCAATCTCATTGCAAATTTCAACACTTGAAATTCCCGATAATATTTTGCCCCTAGCGTGCTATGACCTTGACGCATGCCAAACAACCCATAGTCCGCTAGTCAAGTTCAACCCGTACATTTCTTGATTGAATTAAACCCACCCGCACGACCCTTGACGCATGCCAAACAACGTCGTACGAATACCCTAATCCAATCGCATCTTATGCTAGCAGATAAGCACTAGTTAGCTACCGTACACTACGCCTTGACGCATGCCAAACAACCGCAGCACGAATACTAACTAGTACTTATCTGAAATGACGGAGGGCTACGACAGGTTTTTCTGAAAACCTATTGCGTAATGAACTTGATATCGTTGTAGGATCGAATGAATTTTGAAATGGAGTGCTTTTTGTTGGAGATAGTGCCCTCAGAGTCAATTATTGGATCACAGGCACGTGATTGCAATGATTGAGGGAGGACCTATCCCAGGAGGACAGTCTTGCTCGAGATGATAGTATGCTATCTGGTTTACCTTTATCATCGCGTACTGCTTCAGGTGACCTTACAGGTCGCTATTACACGCTGATAGAGCCCCTAGGATTCTTGCTTGACTGCCGGCAGTATGATGGCGATCATATACGTGAGAGCTAGTGGTCTATAAGCACATCCTTAAAAGGTCCCTAGTCGTGGGAGTTTCGAGACAGGGCATCGATTCTCCAGAGTAGACTAGTGTATACAGTCGAGACCCCGACGAGGGGCGGTGGCCGGTCTCACAAGCCACTGGTGTCAGTTGGTTCACCTAAGATGTATACAGGTGCTCATTGGGTTATGAGTACACCGGACAGGACTCGCCGGGAACATGCTAGTTGGTCTTATACCTGATGTCAGATAGCAGTTCCCTGGTGACATGTGTACAGGTTAGTTCATCGACCTGGGGATCGTCATTTGTATAGTGTGAGTTCCCACTGTACTTTGATTACTACCCTACCACGGCTCAAAGGAGTCGTGCAAACAGGTTTTAGTTGGGTACAGTCCCGAGCCACATGGAGGCAGTGAGCGGATCTTCAGGGGTTCGTCTCTCCCGGTATTGGGGGTGAGGTCGCGTTGTGTCTAGGAGAGCCATTACACAAAGCCCTCGGCCGAGGCAGGAGATTTACTGGTAGGTATTCCAGTAGTATCTCAGGGTGTTCTGGGCTACACTCCGACACGACTTGTACCGCTTTTGGGGGTCTGACTTTTACCAACCCCCTAGGCCCGACATGCGATGCTCATAGACGAACGGACCGGACTGTACGGATATTGTCACTGACAGGCTCAGTAGGGTGTCAGGATGAGTTCGCTCATCGACGTCCCTTTTGGTCAATAGCTGGTGGCCCGTCACGTATTGGCTTATACCTCTGACGTGCTGGTGGTTAAATCCACAGCCATAGTATTGACGAGTCTTTAGAGTCCACCACACTTTCAGTTACGCAAGCTTTCGGGCGAAACGCTGTAGAGGCCGTATGGAGATATGGCAGGGTCCGATCAGATACGTGCGGTATTGCACGGATCAGGATCGGACAGTTTTGTACTAGTGGCCGTATAGTTATATGGCAGGGTTCGATCTGATACGTGCGGTATTACACGGATCAGGATCGGACGGATATTACTAGCCGGCTTTGGTTTAAGCTGGATCCTAGTTTAGTACAGTGTAGATTTTGTCTCATTACATTTGTATCCGGTAGGAATACGGATGCGGGTGTGTATGCACAGTATCGGGGTTTTCCTGTAATTTATTACGGGACCAGTTTTTTGGAGTTGCCAGTTTGCATTCCGTTCCGGTCGGTTTTCCTTTGTTCTTTCCCGGCCGAACCTTTTGATGGAGGGTGTTATTTGCAAGTTTGCAAATAACACATTGTGGAGGGTTTTCATGCAAATGGTTTGATTATGAAAGCATCTTTTTTATTCCTTTCTTTTCTATCATCATTTCTTGTAAAAGGTGATTAGGATTGATTTGTGTTTGATGTGAGATTGTGATGATGAAGTTTGGATATGGTCACCTTTCTCTTTCTCCTACACTCACCTCCCTTCTTGTTATGGTTGGCATTTCATTCCTCCACCATTCTCACAAGATGAGGAAGGTTCACTTGAGAGAAAAAGATTGAGAGAGTTCATTTTGTTATGTGAGGAATTCTTCATCTCATCTTCTTCTTGCTAGAAAATTGAAAGCACCAATTTTCTTTATCTCTTCCTCCATCCATCAATGGCAACTATATAAACTCCAAGAGATAAAATTTCTACACTACATTCTACAGCATTTCTTGGGCATGTCGACTTGCTGGCTTCATGCCCGAGTTGCCTCGGTATTGAGGCGGGAGCCCGCAAAAGACGCAGGCGATGTGGTGCCCTTCCGGCGAGGAGGCGACGATATGGAAACTAGATTTTCCGCGGGAGATCGGGACGACGACGAGAAGACCGGAGGACTCGGATCACTCGGTATATCTCTCTTCCCATCTCTTGTTAGCTAGTATAGGTTAATGGTTATCGATCCGGGTTTTATTGTCCGCGGTAGCGCCAGTTTCCAAGTAAGGAAAAATTTTGATTCCGCATTTTGGCCTCGGATAGACGGCCGGGGCGCTGCCGTGGCGCAACATGGTATCAGAGCCACGCCATTAACCTTGCCTAGCTTGTTCTAGTGTGTTTTACATTTCCGATCGAACAAAATCCCAAAAACCACATTTCGTGTGCATCAGTTTTCTGTCGATTTTTTCCGAGCTCTAAAAATTTTTCAGGTTGTAAAAAACTAATGTACTGGAAATTATAAGACTGCTGTAAAAATTCGACGCAGTCAGTCGATCAATGAAGCGCGGAACCGCGGCCAAACCCCCCCTTGGGCCGCGGTTCCGCCGCATATTGGTGTCCTCACTGTGTCCAAATTTTCCAGTGGGCTTGTGGGCTGATTTTGGGGGTTTTGGGATATTAAATTTGGGCCCGGAATTTCTGTGAGTGCTACAGTATTGCTTGTGTTGGGTTCCTAGGCACTCAAATGAGGTCTCACAAGGCATCGAACATGCCAATTTCAAAAATTAACGGTGCCGAGGGACCCGACTACGGATCGTTTGCTAGAAAACTAGGCGAAAAACAAATTAGTTAACAACTTAACTAATGGGAATACGGAAATACACCTTTTTAGATCCGGTGCTCCACCTCCACGGCTCCGCAACGAAGTCGTCTCCGCTTTCCAAATCAAAATCCGGGCTCTAGTGTCGCTTCGTCGGAGAAATGGCGAGCTAGGTCGTCGATGTCCATGCCGAAGATGATCTACGTCGAGGCATCGCTAAATCAAGCTCCGACTTCATCAAGTCAAGAAACTTGTGAAGTAAACACACTCTACTACTTGGCAAGAGGTAGAGGATGAAGAAATAGGAAGTGGGTAGACTTTAGTTTTGGATTTCTCACTCATTTGCTCAATTCACCATTGATGAAGAAAGCTTTTTCTTCTTGAGTTCAAGGAAGAAGAAGAAGAAATGTTATGATAAGATAATCCTAAAATGAAAAGAATAATCCATTCTTATCATCTTAGAACCATGGTTTAGTGTAGAGAATTAATCATGGTTGAGTGGTATGGTTAGGGTTAAGGATGAGATAAGAATGGTGGACTAAGTCAAAGCTTCATGAAGCTTTAACTAAACAACAAATGAAGCCACCATTCTTTTCTCTTTCTTTTATTCATTTATCAAAAATAAATGGATAACAAAATAAGATAAATGAATAACAAATAATAAACCCTAACCATTTCATTAACCAAGGTTTAATACTTTACACTTAACCAAAAAGCATGTATCATCAAACATGATACAACCAAGTGCACAAAATCATATCACATATATAATGCGCACATCCCGAGTGAGAAAATCCATTTAAAGTGAACCAATACTAGTTAGTGCAAAGTAATATATCAAATATATAATTATGCATTAAATCATTAAATCAACACTTGATTCAATGATCCGGTCATGTCGCACACAACCGACTAGTACACAATGTATCGGCTTATCGAATCAACGCTTGAATCGATAACTAGGTTATATCGCATACAACCATTCGATACATTCATCGCGAGAATGAAATACGGTATCACATACACGCATTATTCTCGGTCCCGCACATATCTCATATGCGCTCCTATTTCGTTTCGCTTGAGCCAGGAAACCTCTGTGTAGGACTCTAAAGACTCGTCAATACGCCGGCAGCAGATGATGATCAGATCAAACACCCACAAGCCGCAAGCGGTCTGCTAAACGTAACGGCCACCCGGGTATTGAGCGATCAGAAGATCGACGAGCAAGCCCGCTCACACTCCTGTGAATCCAACCAGTAACACTACCGTACAGTCCGGTCTGATCATCTGATATGTCGCATATCTTGCCTAGGGGTGGTAAACGTCAGACCCCAATAGCTCGATAAGTCATGTCGATATGAGGCTCATAACGGGTCGAGAAACTACTGGTAACACTTACCAGCAATTCTCTGATCAGCCCTGGCCAGGGACTTCCTGTTATAGCCAATCGAACACAGTGCAACATCAACTCCCTATACCGGGAGAGACGAATCCCCTCCTATCGCTCATTGCCTCCATGTGACTCGGGACTGTACCCAAAAACCACCGTTTTGCACGCCCTCTTGGACGTGGTAAGATGGAAATCAAAGTACAGTGGAAACCACACAAGACTCTATGACGATCTCGGGTCAACAGACTACTCTGTACCAGTGTCACCTGAGAACTGCCATCTGACGTGAGGTATAATACCATCTGGGAGTTCTCGGCGAGTCCGTCCAGTGTACCCAGTCTCTACTGAGCACCCGTATATCATCTCCGATGTCAAACACCAATGGATATGGGATCATCCATCGCCCATCTGTATGGGTCGAGAAGGTATACGCTAGTCTACTCTGGTATATCGATGCCCCGTCTCGATACACCCACGACTAGGGACTTTGAAGGATGTACTTATGGACTACCATGTCCCCACTAGTATGATCCTCATCATAGTCCAGGTAGTCAAGTACACATCCTAAGGGCTTTACCAACATGTAACAGAGAGACAATCAGTGTACACGTTAAGGTAAAGTGCACCAGATAGCATACTATCATGTCGAGCAAGAAAGTCCTCCCTATATACGTCCCAGCATCCACTACAATATACATCCAATGTACAGTAATGGCCTCTAGGGCATACATATAACTAACAATCTCCCACTTGCACTAGGGCCATCTGTAGCAGTGGTTGTAGTATCTCATACTCAACCATCCCATAAAAGTCTCTCTCTGGGAATAGGCCTTCGTGAGTGGATCCGCTGCGTTATCCTCTAAGTCTGCTCTCCTTGCCTCGATCAACCTGGAGATCAACCATCTCCATGATCGGGTGATACTGCCTTAGAATAAGTCTGGATCACTGATGGGACCGGCGTTCCTTGGTATAAGCCACAACTCCATTGTCTCACAATGGTAGGAACATAGTCATCTCATGAACCATTATACATCCAAACATCCTCTTTAGTAGCATCATAAGTAGCGATGTATCCAGCCTTTATCGTCTAGTATGTCACGGTATCTAGCTTGGAACTCTTCCATCATACCGTCCCTTTACTGAGGGTAAAGACAATGCCTGCGACTGACATTCAGTCGTCCTTATCACTCTGGAACACTTCCAGTGATTCTTCCCAGGGATTGATTGATACCATCTCACTACTACTAGTGAGTATCCTAACATCCAATTAGATCTATCTCATAGATCCAAAACTCAGGATTTAGGAGGTATCATTTTGATCCTATATGGAGAATCATAGTAATAAGCGGAGATTGATCGAGCGTAGCATAGGAAACTCCTTCCCTATCAAGAGTATGTCATCCACGCACTCTACGAGGATCGTCACCATACTCCCTACTAACTTTTTGTTTATACAAGGTTCATCTACCATTTTGATGATGTCAACTTCTTTGACTAACGCATCAAAACAGACGTTCCAACTCAGCGATGCCTGCTTTATCTTATAAAACATCTTGCACACGTTTCCGCTGCTCCTACTGTCTACGAAGCCCTCTGGCTGTGTACTTATAGATGCACTCTTCTAAAACATCATTTAGAAAAGCAGTCATGACACCCAACCACCAGATATCGTAGTCATGGTATGTAGCCGTGGCAAGTAGGATCTGGATGGACTTAAGCATAGATCCTTAGAAAAGGTTTCATCATGATCCACACCTGGTCAATGATGCAAACCTTTAATAAGTCTAGCTTTGAAAGTCTCAACTTTTCCATGTACACAAGTAATCTTCTCAAGATATACTTGCTCCTGATGGGGATTTAACCCTTCAGATATAGCAACCAAAGTCCATACTTTGTTGGTGTATAAGGATTCCATCTCAGATCACTAAGCATCCAGCCATTCTTACAGAGTCTCACTCCTGATGGCCAACTCGAAACTAATTGGGTCATCATCTCATGATGCAATCCTTGCTCCCACTGTCATAGAGAAACCGAAGTATCTCTCAGGTGGGTGAGGAACCCTACTAGATCGGCGGAGAGGCTGAGGTTCGTTGGAATCTACTGAATCCTTTGGCTCTATCAAATCATCTGTTGCAATTTGTATGGCTGGAACATTTCCAGTTCTACATAACAGACCTTGCCTCGAGCTTGTCCGGATTTTGCTTTTAGACATAGGCCGGACAACCCCAAATCTTAACTAGCTTAAGATATGGGCTCTTCCCCTTCCATATCACATATGAAGTGGTAGGCAATTGATTTGATTGGAACCCTATTCAATAGGTATGCAGCTTCTCAAGTGCATAACTCCCTTAAGGAAAAAGGTAACTCAGTAGTACTCATCATAGAGCACACCTTATCATATAGGGTGTGATTGCTCCGCCCCGATATACCATCGTGCTATGGTGTATGCAGAGGAGTAATGCTGAGAGAGAATCTCATTCTCCTTTAGAATAATCCAGAAATTCCATGCACAAGTATTCTCCTCCTTGATCTCATCATAGGACATAATACTTATACCCGTATTTTGGTTCTCTACTTCTAACTTATATTCTGTGAATATCTCAAAAGGTTCGGACTTGTGTTTCAACAGGAACATAGGTCTGAAACTCGAAAGATCATCAGAGAATGTAATGAAGTATAAAGAATCAGTCCTGGCATTTGTAGACTGGAGACCTTACATACATCATCATGTATCAGTCCCAAGAGTTCACTAACTCTTTCTCTGTTTCAAGTAAACGGAGCTATAGTCATCTTATCTTTGTGACATGACTGGCGAGTTTCACAAGATGTAAATTCAAACTGATTTAAATATGCATCTTTATGTAACTCAAGCTAGTCGGGTCGCATTGATATGACCTAGTCTACAATGCCTCAAGAAGGATTCGTTCATTTCTGAACTCTTCCTCTTGTGTGTGTTCCATTTACTAAGAACTGTAGTTTGATTTAGAACATTAATGCTTTTAGACACCATGCCTGAACCGATCAACTTTTGATATAGGAAATGTTCAAAACATTATCCAACAATACAAAATATTATCGTTTCTTTACTAATAAAGAGACAGATATGATTTTGTATATCAGGTTCGGTATCTAACAACATACGTTCAGAATCAATGTATTACAATACAGGGTGATAGTGACCAACAGACTTGGCTGCAACACTTGCCCCGTTTTCTGTCTCATGAAACTTATCACCCGTTCTCAGTTTTTCTACCCTTTTGTAGCCCTATGTAACATCTTACATATCTGGGATCCTGATCCGGTATCATATACCAAGGATGCGGAGGATACTGAGAAACAGTTCTGTATAATGAACACACCCGAAGATGATGCATCTCATGCACTTTCTTCGTTTGGGCGGCACGGGAAATCTGGTATTCCCCAATTTCCTGCTCTGTCTTATAACAATTATAAGTTGGAGCGGGACCAACGTTCCCCAGCTCAGTATAACAAGCGGGTTCGGTCAATAATCCGTATTATTATCTTGATTAAGGCGTGACATGGTCGCTACCAGGAGAGAGAGAGAAGAAAACACTCAGCGTGCGCTCTTGCAAGAATAGATTGGTTATTATTTTATCTAATCAGGATGGCTCCCACTGTTTTTTATCAAATCTTCCTTCAAACCCTAAAAGGAAAGACTAGCCGGGATTAATTACACACTACAAGTTCGCCAATCTTTCAGCCAGGCCAGTGTCGGAGGGAGGTCCCCCGAGCTTTCGCACGAACCTAATTAATGTAAACCTCGATTTCCCAGAGGCGTAATCTCGTTAACACCTTTCTAGACACCTACTTGATCGGCTAATTGTAATGTATAAAACTCTCCCAGGAGTAACTCTTACTCGCAGCAGGTATCGGGATCCAACTATCTCATAGAAGGTATGCAATCTCATTGCAAATTTCAACACTTGAAATTCCCGATAATAGTTTGCCCCAGGCGATCTATGACCTTGACTGAGTCAACAAACCATAGACCGCAAGTAAAGTTCAACCCGTCATTTCCTGATTGAATTAAACCCACCCGCACGACCCTTGACTGAGTCAACAAGGCCGCACGACTACCCTAATCCAATCTGCATCATATGCATAAGCAGATAAATAGTAATCAGCTACCGCACACTACGCCTTGACTGAGTCAACAAACGCAGCACGAATACTAACTATTACTTATCTGAAATGACGGAAGGCTACGTCAGGTTTTTAAGAAAACCCTTTGCGTAATGAACTTTATATCGTTGTAGAATCAAATGATTTTGAAATGGAGTGCTTTTGAAGCTTTTCTAGTTTTGCTAAAGGAGTCACTCCCGGTGAAGGGATCGTCGGTCCTTTCCTCGTCGAATGAGGTGCGGGATATATCATATATATCACTGTGCAAAGCAAAAACTCTTAAAAGCTATCAAAAGACAAACCGAGGTTGTAGCATCTGCCAGTTATTGCTAAAGGAGTCACTCCCGGTGAAGGGATCTCGGTCCTTTCCTTATCGAATAAGGTGCAGGATATATCACATATACCTCTGTGGAAAGCAAGAACTGTAGCTACCTTGTTTTATTTTGAAATTCGATTCTACAACATCTTAGGTTTCTTTTATTTCATTAATCACATTAATGAAGTCCCATCATTTAAATACCTAAACATCACAGATAGATATGACGTACACTTATGCCATCCGCATTCGCCTCGATGTCCCCTCGTGCACCGTTAGGTTAGGTAACTAACGACAGAGCAGGGCAGGGCTAGCGCGGGTGTAAAACATAAGTAACGCCTATATCATATATCGTATATACTATATAAAGTATCTATCAAAGAACATCACATGATCACATCACAGATATCGCAGCAGAAGAATCATATGAAATATTGGATATACTAGGACGTCCGTGTTTTCAATACGAGCCAGTATAAAACACGGATTCCACGGTCGTGATGAATAGCCAAACCCACACCCCTAGACCCCTACGAGAGCGGCAAGCAACCCTACCAATTCTAGAGTTAGGAGACCCGGACTCGACTCCTCGAGTTGGTCTCCCACTGGACCCCAGAACCCGGTTACTTGTGCCCTCCTCCTTGGGTCTATCCTAGTGCGGAAAAGTAAATAATATACAACAACGGTGACAACTTCCGCAACCTGGAAGCGCCCCAATTAAAAGAATATTACATATAAGTTTTTACATGAATGAAAATGAAAAACACTCATCTCACATAAAAACCCCCGGCTATTCAAACACGACGATCCAATATAACATATCCAGCAACACATAACATCACATGTCATCAACGTAAGTAAATATGCGCATCCCAATTGTCGTTGACATATAGCAACGAAACCTGCGATATCACATATTACACTTACGGTCACAGAAAAGAAAGTGTAAAACTACAACAGTTGGAATCCGCAACCACCTCAGACATCGCATGCCTGACCAAATGAATTACTTAGACATCACATGCCTAACAATTATAAACCCCGCACTTTAGTCTCATTATCGAAAACTCTTTTCAATATTAAGTCGGGTAATTCAACAGGATTCCCGACATACTGATCGAATGCTCGTCGCAAACTTTAGTAGACGGTCGCACCCCCGATACCGTCGACGAAGTGCACCAAGGCGGAACACCGCTACCGCGAGCACCCGAACGGATGCTTTCGGCGACGGGGTTCTCCTACAGTCACTTGGTCGAGGCTATGGGGTGTAGCTGTCTATTAAGTTTACCGGCGAATATCCGCGTACGCTACGTGATTGCAACGGACTTTTGATCACATCAAAATTCCGTGGCAACCGATCAAGTGAGACTAAATTGCTATGTTTATAACATTCATCCAGTTATCATATAACTATTGTGAATTCCAATTATTGTATCACATTCCAGATAAACAGAAAATGTTAAACTTTTCGATCGAACAATCGAACACCCAAGTTTTCCTGATACAGATCAACACATGAAATAAGTCTAACAACATTCAGTTCGTGCCTCAGTACCAACGGTCCAGCCGTAGAAGGGTCAAGCCAACGCCTCACATGTGGCACGCCGTACTGCCCCAAACCCGAAGGTTCAAAGGGCAGTTCAAGACGGTCACATAATCGAGTTAAGGTTTGTTGTCTTCTAGAGGGTCCATCGCGTTACTTGCACTACTTAGAACGTCGTTAAACTTCGGAAAAATCCAACACTTGGAAATTTCCCGACAGGGGAAAAATTGGGTATTTATATCCGGTCGAACTTTTTAACATATTCTAAAAAATATCCGGAAAGCCACACAGACAAAATTTGTAACCCCGATCGAATCTTTGATTCCCAATACAATCCAAAAATGCTCAACTGTTTACTGCATATTAAAATTCCCAGAAAACTCAGAATATTAAAATAAGAATTACTGTGCAAACAGGAGTCAACGAGTCAACAAAACGGCCGCGGAACCGCCGCGCCACGTGGGCTTAGGCCGCGGTTCCGCGGCGTTATGACGGCGTTAAGTCTCCGTTTTTCACAGTATTTCATAAAAAACCCTGCTTGATTTTCTGGATATTTTTAATCTTGAAAAATCCACATTTTTAAAATCTGGACAGAGAGCATTTTTGAATAAGGGTTTCGGGTTCGTTCGGATTTCAAACTCCGTCGGGACATCGCCGAAGGCTCTAGCTAGGCTCTGATACCACTGCTGGGTTCCTAAGCACTCAAATGAGGTCTCACAAGGCATACAACATGCCAATTTCAAAAATTAACGGTGCCGAGGGACCCGACTACGGATCGTTTGCTAGAAAACTAGGCGAAAAACAAATTAGTTAACAACTTAACTAATGGGAATACGGAAATACAACATTTGTAGATCCGGTGCTCCACCTCCACGGCTCCGCAACGAAGTCGTCTCCGCTGTCCAAATCAAAATCCGGTCTCTAGTGTCGCTTCGTCGGAGAAATGGCGAGCTAGGTCGTCGATGTCCATGCCGAAGATGATCTACGTCGAGGCATCGCTAAATCAAGCTCCGACTTCATCAAGTCAAGAAACTTGTGAAGTAAACACACTCTACTACTTGGCAAGAGGTAGAGGATGAAGAAATAGGAAGTGGGTAGACTTTAGTTTTCGATTTCTCACTCATTTGCTCAATTCACCATTGATGAAGAAAGCTTTTTCTTCTTGAGTTCAAGGAAGAAGAAGAAGAAATGTTATGATAAGATAATCCTAAAATGAAAAGAATAATCCATTCTTATCATCTTAGAACCATGGTTTAGTGTAGAGAATTAATCATGGTTGAGTGGTATGGTTAGGGTTAAGGATGAGATAAGAATGGTGGACTAAGTCAAAGCTTCATGAAGCTTTAACTAAACAACAAATGAAGCCACCATTCTTTTCTCTTTCTTTTATTCATTTATCAAAAATAAATGAATAACAAAATAAGATAAATGAATAACAAATAATAAACCCTAACCATTTCATTAACCAAGGTTTAATACTTTACACTTAACCAAAAAGCATGTATCATCAAACATGATACAAGCAAGTGCACAAAATCATATCGCATATATAATGTGCACATCCCGAGTGAGAAAATCCATTTAAAGTGAACCAATACTAGTTAGTGCAAAGTAATATATCAAATATATAATTATGCATTAAATCATTAAATCAATACTTGATTCAATGATCCGGTCATGTCGCACACAACCGACTAGTACACAATGTATCGGCTTATCGAATCAACGCTTGAATCGATAACTAGGTTATATCGCATACAACCATTCGATACATTCATCGCGAGAATGAAATACGGTATCACATACACGCATTATTCTCGGTCCCGCACATATCTCATATGCGCTCCTATTTCGTTTCGCTTGAGCCAGGAAACCTCTGTGTAGGACTCTAAAGACTCGTCAATACGCCGGCAGCAAATGATGATCATATCAAACACCCACAAGCCGCAAGCGGTCTACTAAACGTAACGGCCACCCGGGTATTGAGCGATCAGAAGATCGACGAGCAAGCCCGCTCACACTCCTGTGAATCCAACCAGTAACACTACCGTACAGTCCGGTCTGATCGTCTGATATGTCGCATATCTTGCCTAAACGTCAGACCGCAATAGCTCGATAAGTCGTGTCGATATGAGGCTCATAACGGGTCGAGAAACTACTGGTAATACTTACCAGCAATTCTCTGATCAGCCCTGGCCAGGGACTTCCTGTTATAGCCAATCGAACACAGTGCAACATCAACTCCTTATACCGGGAGAGACGAATCCCCTCCTATCGCTCATTGCCTCCATGTGACTCGGGACTGTACCCAAAAACCACCGTTTTGCACGCCCTCTTGGACGTGGTAAGATGGAAATCAAAGCACAGTGGGAACCACACAAGACTCTATGACGACCTCGGGTCAACAGACTACTCTGTACCAGTGTCACCTGAGAACTGCCATCTGACGTGAGGTATAATACCATCTGGGAGTTCTCGGCGAGTCCGTCCAGTGTACCCAGTCTCCACTGAGCACCCGTATATCATCTCCGATGTCAAACACCAATGGATATGGGATCATCCATCGCCCATCTGTATGGGTCAAAAAGGTATACGCTAGTCTACTCTGGTATATCGATGCCCCGTCTCGATACACCCACGACTAGGGACTTTGAAGGATGTACTTATGGACTACCATGTCCCCACTAGTATGATCCTCATCATAGTCCAGGTAGTCAAGTACACATCCTAAGGGCTTTACCAACATGTAACAGAGAGGCAATCAGTGTACACGTTACGGTAAAGTGCAACCAGATAGCATACTATCATGTCGAGCAAGAAAGTCCTCCCTATATACGTCCCAGCATCCACTACAATATACATCCAATGTACAGTAATGGCCTCTAGGGCATACATATAACTAACAGCTTGGTGGCCCACTTGTTAATTATTTGATCGATCGGATATTTTAAACACATTATTTCACAGTATTTATATTATATCTGCGACCGTGAATGTCACTTGATCGGTAAATCCTGTCTAACTGCTATAGCCCGGTTAGACGGATTTGCGAACGTGATTTTCACGTTGATGTTCTGTGTTTTGCTGTGATGTTGCGGATCGGTCGTGGGGGATATCCTGGATGCAATATTAGTACAGTTTTGTTTTATATGTACATTTGATATTGCGGGGCGAGCGTCCGACATGTGGACTGCCGTCACTGCCTGTTTGTATTATTCTTTTGGGGCACGACCAGGTTGCGGTCGATGTACCCGGTGTATGTATATTTTACTTTCTGTACTAGGATTACCCCGCGGAGGGGTGTACGGATAGCCGGGTTCTAGAGGGCAACGGGCCCGCATCTCATGGCATTGAGACGGAGGGGGCTTCACACTAGGATTGGCGGGCTATTCGCCGCACTCGTAGTGGGTACAGGTTGACCTAGGAGGGGTGCCCAAGTTACCGGATTCCGTGAAGTGCTGGGTGGTCCATTCACGGTGCTGGAGGGGACTGCCTCGCTTCAGGTCTTGGTGGGTGACTTGCCGCGCCCGTAGGGGTCTAGGATTTCATTGCACAGGCTATCCACACGACCAGGGGAACGTCGGGTTTCAGCAGCGGCTCTGTGAAACCCGGGGCTTCCAGATATCTGTATTGTTCTGTGATGCTGTACATTTCTGTGATGTTGCATTTTATCACGCCTTGAGCGAAATATAATATATTGGTATATATATTAGTAGATGTTGTATATGTTTTACATCCGCGCTAGTCCAGTCCCCGCTCTGTCGTTAGTTAGCTAACCTAACGGGTAATGACGGGACCCAGTGGTGAATGCGGATGGCATATACGTACATCAGTATATTTTCGTTCTTTGTGGTGTGATCAATTGATGGGACTGCGTTGATTCGGATCAATGCAAGTTAAACAAACCTATTCTGATGTTGTTGGAACACTTTTTCAAAAAGCTGTTATTGCAAGGACGTTCACCTTTGTTTTGCATCGTGGTATTCATTTGGAATATCCTGCTCCTTAGTCGACGAGGCAAGGGCCGAAATCCCTTCACCGGGACTGACCCCTTGGACAGAAGTTTGCGTCAGGGCATTAACTTCACTATAGCCGATTACTTTTGCTTTGCATCGTGGTATTCAGTTGGAATATCCTGCACCTCATTCTACGGGGAAAGAGCCGAGGTCCCTTCACCGGGAATGACCTCTTTAGTAAAGGTTTTCGTCACTATATTTTCTATAAAAAAATTATCCAGTTCCTTTAACGATATCAAGTTCATTACGGTAAAAGGTTTTTCGCCAAAAACCAGTTGTAGCCCTCCGTCATTTCAGATTAGTATTACTTAGTATTCGTGCTGCGTTTGTCGTGCATTGCCATGGCGTAGTGTTCGGTAGCTATGTAATGCTTTTCTGTCACATGGATAAGTGGATTGGTTAGGACAGTCGTACGGTCTTGTTGGCATTGTCAAGGACTCGTACGGGTGGGTTTAACGCAATCAAGATAATGACGGGTAGAACTTGACTAGGACTCTTTGATTTGTTGGCATTGTCAAGGTCACTTGGGTCCTAGTGTTGGAGATGGTGCCCTTAGAGTCGATTATTGGATCACAGGCACGTGATTGCAATGATTGAGGGAGGACCTATCCCGGTAGGACAGTCTTACTCGAGATGATAGTATGCTATCTGGTTTACCTTTATCATCGTGCACTGCTTTAGGTGACCTGACATGTCGCTATTGCACGTTGATAGAGCCCCTAGGATTCTTGCTTGACTACCGGCAGTATGAGGGCGATCATATACGTGGGAGCTGGTAGTCCATAAGCACATCCTTAAAAGGTCCCTAGTCGTAGGAGTTTCGAAACAGGGCATCGATACTCCAGAGTAGACTAGTGTATACAGTCGAGACCCCGACGAGCGGCGGTGGCCGGTCTCACAAGCCACTGGTGTCAGTTGGATCACCTAAGATGTATACAGGTGCTCATTGGGTTATGAGTACACCGGACAGGACTCGCCGGGAACATGCTAGTTGGTCTTATACCTGACGTCAGATAGCAGTTCCCAGGTGACATGTGTACAGGTTAGTTCATCGACCTGGGGATCGTCATTTGTCTCGTGTGAGTTCCCACTGTACTTTGATTACTACCCTACCACGGCTCAAAGGAGTCGTGCAAACAGGTTTTAGTTGGGTACATTCCCGAGCCACATGGAGGCAGTGAGCGGATCTTCAGGGGTTCGTCTCTCCCGGTATTGGGGGTGAGGTCGCACTGTGTCTAGGAGAGCCAGAACATGAAAAGTCCTTGGCCAAGGCAGGAGATTTTCTGGTAGGTATTCCAGTAGTATCTCAGGGTGTTCTGGACTACACTCCGACACGACTTGTACCGCTTTTGGGGGTCTGACTTTTACCAACCCCCTAGGCCCGACATGCGATGCTCATAGACGAACGGACCGGACTGTACGGATATTGTCACTGACAGGCTTAGTTGGGTGTCAGGATGAGTTCGCTCATCGACGTCCCTTTTAGTCAATAGCTGGTGGCCCGTCACGTATTGGCTTATACCTCTGACGTGCTAGTGGTTAAATCCACAGCCATAGTATTGACGAGTCTTTAGAGTCCACCACACTTTCAGTTACTCAAGTTTTCGGGCGAAACGCTGTAGAGGCCGTATGGAGATATGGCAGGGTCCGATCAGATACGTGCGGTATTGCACGGATCAGGATCGGACAGTTTTGTACTAGTAGCCGTATAGTTATATGGCAGGGTTCGATCTGATACGTGCGGTATTGCACGGATCAGGATCGGACGGATTTTACTAGCCGGCTTTGGTTTAAGCCGGTCCTAGTTTAGTACAGTGTAGATTTTGTCTCTTTGCATTTGTATCCGGACGGAATACAGATGCGGGTGTGTATGCACAGTATCGGGGTTTTCCTGTAATTTATTACGGGACCAGTTTTCTAGAGTTGCCAGTTTGCATTCCGCTCCGGCCGGTTTTTCTTTGTTCTTTCCCGGCCGGACTTTTCCGATGGAGGGTGTTATTTGCAAGTTTGCAAATAACATTTTGTGGAGGACTTATTTGCATAAGGTTTGATATGATAAGCATCTTTGCTTTTCATGTATTTATGAGATTGGATTAGATTTGAAATGGATTTGAGGTTTGATGTTGATTTAGTGATCATTATGTTTTAGGATGTGGTCACCTTTCTACTTTTACTACAATCACTCTCCTTCTTGGTTTTTATGATGGTTGATTCCATTTTTTCCTCCACCATTGTTTTTCTAAGTGAGAAGAAAAAAAGAGAAGAAGAGAGCTTCATCTTCATCTTTGAGAGAGTAGCATTCTTGATCTCATTTTTGATGCTAGAAAAATGCAAGCACCATTTTTCTTACCTTGTTTCCTCCATCATCCACAAATGGAAACAAACCCTAAAAGAGACTATGATTCTACACTACACTTCCTACAGCATATCTTGGGCGCGTCGGGTAGCCTACTTCGCGCCCGAGTTGCCTCGGTATTGAGGTGGGAGCCCGTAAAAGCTACAGGCGATGTGGTGCCCTTCTGGCGAGGAGGCGACGACCGGAGTTCCCGCGAGGAGATCGGAGTGGAGATGAAGACCGGAGGACTCGGATCAGTCGGTACATCTCTAACCCATCCTCTTGTTAGCTTAGACTAGTTTAATGGTACGATCCGGGGTTTAGTGCGCGGTGGTGCCGGTTTGCTAAGTCCGCAAAAATTAAAGTTTATCACCGTTTCCACGTTTGGCCGTCGGATTGACGGCCGGGGCGCCGCCGTGCACTTACAGTGGTATCAGAGCCTCGCCATTAACTTCGTCTAGCTTTCGTTTGATGTGTTTTGCATTTCCGATCGACCAAAATTCCGAAAACCCAATTTTCCTTCACATCAGTTTCTGTTGAAATTTTTTGAAGTCCAAAAATTTTTCAGGTGGTCTCAGAATGATGTGCAGGGAGTTATAAGAACTCTGGGAAAATTCGACACAGTGATCTCTCACCAAGAGCGCGGAACCGCGGCCTCACCTCCCTATTGGGCCGCGGATCCGCCGCAGTGTAGAGAGGTCAGTGGGCCATCTTTTTCCAGTGGGCTTCAGGGTAGTAATTAGGGGTTTTGGAATATTAAAATTGGGCCAATTATTTCTGTGAGTGCTACAGTATTGTTTGGGGGCCCACTTGTTAATTTTTGGTCAATCGGAAAATTTTAAACACATTTTTCACAGTATTTACATTATATCTGCGACCGTGAATGTCACTCGATCGGTAAATCCTGTCTAGCTGCTATAGCCCGGTTAGACGGATTTGCGAACGTGACTTTCGTGTTGATGTTCTATGTTTATGCTGTAATGTTGCGGATCGGTCGTGGGGATAGCCTGGATGCAATGCTAATACAGTTGTGGTTGTATTATGTACATTTGATATTGCGGGGCGAGCGTCCGACATGTGGACTGCCGTCACTGCCAGTTTGTATTATTATTTTGGGGCACGACCTGGTTGCGGTCGATGTACCCGGTGTATGTATATTTTACATTCTGTACTAGGATTACCCCGCGGTGGGGTGCACGGATAGCCGGGTTCTGGAAGGCAACAAGCCCGCATCTCATGGCATTGAGACGGAAGGGGCTTCACTCTGGGATTGGCGGGCTATTCGCCGCACTCGTAAGGGGTACAGGTTGACCCAGGAGGGGTGCCCAAGTTGCCGGATTCCGTGGAATGCTGGGTGGTCCATTCACGGAGCTGAAGGGGGCTGCCTCGCTTCAGTTTTTGGCGGGTAACTTGCCGCGCCCGTAGGGGTCTAGGATTTCATTGCACAGGCTATCCACACGACCAGGGGAACGTCGGGTTTCAGTAGTGGCTCTGTGAAACCCGGGGATCCCAGATATCTGTATTGTTCTGTGATGCTGTACATTTCTGTGATGTTGCATTTCTTTTCACGCCTTGAGCGAAATATAATATATTGGTATATATATTAGTAGATGTTGTATATGTTTTTCATCCGCGCTAGTCCAGTCCCCGCTCTGTCGTTAGTAAGCTAACCTAACGTGTGATGACGGGACCCAGTGGCGAATGCGGATGGCATATACGTACGTCAGTATATTTTCGTTCTTTGTGGTGTGATTAATTGATGGGACTGCGTTGATTCGGATCAATGCAAGTTAAACAAACCTAATCTGATGTTGTTGGAACACTTTTCAAAAAAAGCTGTTATTGCAAGGACGTTCACTTTTGTTTTGCATCGTGGTATTCATTTGGAATATCCTGCTCCTCAGTCGACGAGGCAAGGGCCGAGATCCCTTCACCGGGAGTGACCCCTTGGACAGAAGTTTGCGTCAGGGCATTAACTTCACTATAGCCGATTACTTTTGCTTTGCACCGTGGTATTCAGTTGGAATATCCTGCACCCCATTCTACGGGGAAAGAGCCGAGATCACTTCACCGGGAGTGACCTCTTTAGTAAAGGTTTTCGTCACTATATTTTCTAAAAAGCTATCAGTTCCTTCAACGATATCAAGTTCATTACGTTAAAGGTTTTCGCCAGAAACCATTCGTAGCCCTCCGTCGTTTCATATGGGTAGTCAATAGTATTCAAGCTGTGTTTGTTGGCCAAAGTCAAGGCACAGTGTTTGGTAGCTGTTGGTTATTCATATGCAGCATAGATAGATGCGTTGGTTTGGGGCAGTCGTACAGCCTTGTTGGCCACAGTCAAGGGCTTGTGCGGGTGGGCTCAAATTAACCTGGAGAATGACGGGTAGAACTTGACATGTGACTTATGATTTGTTGGCCAAAGTCAAGGTCATAAGAGCATGGGGTAAAAATCACATCGGGAGTTTCAAAAGAACTGAAACTTGCCAGATATGCGCATACCTTCTGGAGTGTGATACCGTGAGCGGATTCCGTCACGTTGTCATGCGATGATGGTTGGATCCCGATTCCCACTGATGAGTTGGTTTACTCCTCGGGTGACCCCGACTAATTCTTCTTTCAGGTTTGGAGGAGAATTTGAGGTACAGTGGGAGGTTTCCTGATTAGAAAAAGTGATAACCATTTTGATCTAGGTTAGAGTGCACACTGAGTGTTTCTTTTCTCTCTCTTTCTGGCAGCGACCATTGACCCGACCCTGGACTATGACTCAGTGACCAAGTTGACCGAACCTACTTAACACTGGCTTTTGGATTGTCAGAGTTGCAGACCTCATTGCCACTCCTACTTTTACCCTTTTCTCCAGGACACCCCGTATTACTACGAACGTCCACTTCCATTGGACAAAACCATCGTATGGTTATATACGAACTCGAAGGACTTCGAGGATGGTTTCTGGTTCTAGAGAAAACGGATAAGACTATTCAGTTGTCTTTTCTTTTCACCTTCTCTCAGGTTGCGAGTACTCCTTGGTTTAGGAGTAGTACACCTATTACGCAAATTAGATAGTCTTCTTCCAAACCATAGGCTGGTGCCGACCGGTAGGGAATGAAGAAAACCAGTTAGCCTAAACGGTGTACAGAAGGTATTAAGTTCAGACAAAGCAAGGGATTAGTAAGAGGGCAAAATAAATTGTGACTGCTATTCACGACCAAACCTAGTATTTCTTCGCCAATCCTAAATCACCTTTGAATTTCTCCAGGACACTCCGTATCACTACGAAGATCCCATTTTATTGGATAATCCATCGTATGGTTATATAGAACTCGAAAGGAACTTGTTCCAGTTCGGGGATGGATCCTGGTTCAGGAGAAATAGGAATAAAGTACATTCAGGTGTCTTTTATCTTCACCTTCTCTCGCGATGTGAGTGCTCCTAGGATTAGGACAGTACACCTTTTATGCTTTTTGGATAGTCTTCTTCCAAACCATAGGCTGGTGCCGAACGGTAGGGAAGGAAGAAAACCATTTGGCCTAAAAGGGTGTACAGAAGGTAACGACTAAAGACATATGAAGGGATTTGGAGAGGTGGCAAAGAATTATACGGTTACAGTTGTGAATCTGGATAATGGATGAGGCATTACTAGGAATACCAGGATACCCCATCGAAACATTTCAATGTTTCAGGTTCACTGTGTACAGTTAATAGAAAACTGATTTCCCAATTAAACACTTGCTCCAGGGTATGTATTTACCAGGTATGATTCTCACATCTGTATGGTTTTACAGATGATGAGTGGGAGTAAGTTATTGGGAATTGGGTGATCATCCTCATTATATCGGGATTCGATGTAATTGGTGATATTTGAGGATGCCACCTGGGTTGTTTGCCGGTCAGCAAATATTTGGTTTTGAATATCCGCTGTTGTGCACCAATTTCAAATTGATATATCTGTACGTCTATTTCATAGAGTGAGATATACCTTTCGATATTATGTCGATGACATTTACCTATATCAGTGGATGGTTAGGTAAGGAGCATTGAACAGCGGTGTAATTCTTCTTAACCATAAGTACAGTTTTCAACCTACGACACACAGTGAATGAGTTATCTGACTCAAGGGACTTATACAGAGTATTGTATGTTGTCCAGGGTCCATCAGGACAGAGGGGTTGGTCCTCGTACTATATTCAGTTTACTTATGACTTCTCTAGTTTTTAGACAGGTGTTTCGTGGAAACACAGTGTCTGAATTTTGAGAAGTTGTAGGTATTTGAATAAAGTAGAGAACCAGGTATTGCAAGTATCGGGATTCTTCAAAGTGATCGAAGATGTAGATACTTATGTATGGTATTCAGTTGATAGTAATGATTAAGATAACTTGCTTCTCTTTCGGGTTACTCATAATTGGAAGTATTCCTAAGTTGAGTAATGCTGATCGGCCTCTCTCCATTTAGTTGACATGCACTGGAGACAGCTGCATGATTTGAATCTGGTTCAATTAAATCAGTGCCTCTGGTTCTATATTGGATATAGAACAGTTCATATCTTAACGTTGTTAAGGTACGGGGAGTTGTCTGGCTTATGATTAAAACCAGACTCTGGATAACTCTAGGCACGTTTCTGTAATGGCTGTTTGTGGGTTGATCCAGGCTATGACGAGGGTTGACTTTCTACCATCTGGAAGATCAATAGTGATATTGTTCTTCACTCGCCACAATTTTAAAAGAAATGGATTTTTTCATAAAACAGTAGTGGGAGTATGGTAGAACTGGAAGTGATTCCAGAACCGCAAACGATTACTGAAAATTTGATAAGGAACCTAAAGATTCAATCTGATTTGACATTCCATTGGCCACTCCGCAGATAAGGTGGGTAACTTCAGGCACCCGAGAGGTACTTCGGTAGCCTCAAGGACGGTGACAGGGAAGTTCTTGTTTACCCACACTTGCCATTGTTGTTGTTCCAGGCTGCGAGACCCGGCAGGAGGATGAGTATAGCGTCGTTCTAAACTAGCTTTAGAAATGCACGTCTGTATGACTCTGCCAGAGGGTTGTCGTAGTCAGTGGGAGCAGCGGAAGCATTGGTGAACATCAGGCTTATGTCTATTTATAGACTAAAACAGATGTAGCGGAGATAGATCATCCATTTCTGATGTGACAGTCATAGGTTTGACGTCATCAGAATGGGGGATGGATCTGTTGAGAAGGTAGTAGGAAGTGACATTCCTATACTACGATCGGTTATACTTTGGTCGTCACACACTGGTTTCTCCACAAGGGAGTTGGACATTATATCAGACATACTGGTTACTGGATCTATGGTTTTAGATCTAGATTTGGGTGTTTTCCTAATCAGGGTACTTAGACAGCATTCTATGAGTATTTAGAATGGACGACTCCTGCCACGGTAGTATACCTGCAGGTGATGGAGTCACCCTCTCTAAAGGTGTCTTACAGACTAAAGGGGAGAGGGATGTTCATGATTAGCAGATCACTTGCTTAGGCAATTGAGTCAATCATGAGATGTCAAGTACCACACCAGATGTTGTTCTTGCATTACATGCAATAAGTTGACATAGATCCAATCCTGGAGAAACAGTCGGAAGCAGTTTTAGAACATAAGTGGATGTTCTAGGGATATGATAACGACAGCCTCATTCGGGAGACAGTTATCATTCCAGGCTTCCAAGGTGACATGGACGACAAGGTGGTTGTCAGAGTTATAGTTATCCTTCTGACGAGGGGCAGTATTTTGGACAGATGGTCCAAGGCAATACTGAGGGTAGCATGGCGCAGGATACTGATTAAGTTCAGTTGACGATACAGTCTAAGAAGTTTGGATTTGGAGTTCATTTATGAGCTAGGTCCCATCAGACATCCAGACATTCTAAGACAGGTATTGCTCATTTCGGGAGATGGTTTTCTCCGCGAACATGAGATATAGAGAGAAATAGAAAGAAACATCAGAGCGGATCCACTCACTGAGGCTATTCCTCGAACGCAATAGTTTCGCAAACGAGCTTTGTGAGACTGACAAGTAGAGGAGTTGGGTGTTCGGTATCACACGGGCTGTGAGTATGCGACATCGCAATAATTAGCCTTGAGTGCAAGTGGGAGATTGTTGGAGATGGTGCCCTCAGAGTCGATTATTGGTTCACAGGCACGTGATTGCAATGATTGAGGGAGGACCTATCCCGGTAGGACAGTCTTACTCGAGATGATAGTATGCTATCTGGTTTACCTTTATCATCGTGCACTGCTTTAGGTGACCTGACATGTCGCTATTGCACGTTGATAGAGCCCCTAGGATTCTTGCTTGACTACCGGCAGTATGAGGGCGATCATATACGTGGGAGCTGGTAGTCCATAAGCACATCCTTAAAAGGTCCCTAGTCGTAGGAGTTTCGAGACAGGGCATCGATACTCCAGAGTAGACTAGTGTATACAGTCGAGACCCCGACGAGGGGCGGTGGCCGGTCTCACAAGCCACTGGTGTCAGTTGGATCACCTAAGATGTATACAGGTGCTCATTGGGTTATGAGTACACCGGACAGGACTCGCCGGGAACATGCTAGTTGGTCTTATACCTGACGTCAGATAGCAGTTCCCAGGTGACATGTGTACAGGTTAGTTCATCGACCTGGGGATCGTCATTTGTCTCGTGTGAGTTCCCACTGTACTTTGATTACTACCCTACCACGGCTCAAAGGAGTCGTGCAAACAGGTTTTAGTTGGGTACATTCCCGAGCCACATGGAGGCAGTGAGCGGATCTTCAGGGGTTCGTCTCTCCCGGTATTGGGGGTGAGGTCGCACTGTGTCTAGGAGAGCCAGAACATGAAAAGTCCTTGGCCAAGGCAGGAGATTTACTGGTAGGTATTCCAGTAGTATCTCAGGGTGTTCTGGACTACACTCTGACACGACTTGTACCGCTTTTGGGGGTCTGACTTTTACCAACCCCCTAGGCCCGACATGCGATGCTCATGGACAAACGGACCGGACTGTACGGATATTGTCACTGACAGGCTCAGTTGGGTGTCAGGATGAGTTCGCTCATCGACGTCCCTTTTAGTCAATAGCTGGTGGCCCGTCACGTATTGGCTTATACCTCTGACGTGCTAGTGGTTAAATCCACAGCCATAGTATTGACGAGTCTTTAGAGTCCACCACACTTTCAGTTACTCAAGTTTTCGGGCGAAACGCTGTAGAGGCCGTATGGAGATATGGCAGGGTCCGATCAGATACGTGCGGTATTGCACGGATCAGGATCGGACAGTTTTGTACTAGTAGCCGTATAGTTATATGGCAAGGTTCGATCTGATACGTGCGGTATTGCACGGATCAGGATCGGACGGATTTTACTAGCCGGCTTTGGTTTAAGCCGGTCCTAGTTTAGTACAGTGTAGATTTTGTCTCTTTGCATTTGTATCCGGACGGAATACAGATGTGGGTATGTATGCACAGTATCGGGGTTTTCCTGTAATTTATTACGGGACCAGTTTTCTGGAGTTGCCAGTTTGCATTCCGCTCCGGCCGGTTTTTCTTTGTTCTTTCCCGGCCGGACTTTTCCGATGGAGGGTGTTATTTGCAAGTTTGCAAATAACATTTTGTGGAGGACTTATTTGCCTAAGGTTTGATATGATAAGCATCTTTGCTTTTCATGTATTTATGAGATTGGATTAGATTTGAAATGGATTTGAGGTTTGATGTTAATTTAGTAATCATTATGTTTTAGGATGTGGTCACCTTTCTACTTTTACTACAATCACTCTCCTTCTTGGTTTTTATGATGGTTGATTCCATTTTTTCCTCCACCATTGTTTTTCTAAGTGAGAAGAAAAAAAGAGAAGAAGAGAGCTTCATCTTCATCTTTGAGAGAGTAGCATTCTTGATCTCATTTTTGATGCTAGAAAAATGCAAGCACCATTTTGCTTACCTTGTTTCCTCCATCATCAACAAATGGCAACAAACCCCAAAAGAGACTATGATTCTACACTACACTTCCTACAGCATATCTTGGGCGCGTCGGGTAGCCTACTTCACGCCCGAGTTGCCTCGGTATTGAGGTGGGAGCCCGTAAAAGCTACAGGCGATGTGGTGCCCTTCCAGCGAGGAGGCGACGACCGGAGTTCCCGCGAGGAGATCGGAGTGGAGATGAAGACCGGAGGACTCGGATCAGTCGGTACATCTCTAACCCATCCTCTTGTTAGCTTAGACTAGTTTAATGGCACTATCCGGGGTTTAGTGCGCGGTGGTGCCGGTTTGCTAAGTCCGCAAAAATTAAAGTTTATCACCGTTTCCGCGTTTGGCCGTCGGATTGACGGCCGGGGCGCCGCCGTGCACTTACACCTAGGGGTAAAAATCACATCGGGGGTTTCAAAAGAACTGAAACTTGCCAGGCATGCGCATACCTTCTGGAGTGTGGTGACTTGAGTGGATTCCGTCAAGTTATCTTGCGATGATAATTGGATCCCGATTCCCACTGATGAGTTAGTTTACTCCTCGGGTGACCCCGACTAATTCTTCTTTCAGGTTTGGAGGAGAATTTGAGGTACAGTGGGAGGTTTCCTGATTAGATAAATTGGTAACCATTCTGATCTAGGTTAGAGTGCACGCTGAGTGTTTCTTTTCTCTCTCTCTGGCAGCGACCATTGACCCGACACTAAGACTATGACTCAGTAACCAAGTTGACCGAACCTTCTTAACACTGGCTTTTGGATTGTCAGAGTTGCAGACCTCATTGCCACTCCTACTTTTACCCTTTTCTCCAGGACACCCCGTATTACTGCTAACGTCCACTTCCATTGGACAAAACCATCGTATGGTTATATACGAACTCGAAGGAATTCGAGGATGGTTTCCGGTTCTGGAGAAAACGGATAGGATTATTCAGTTGTCTTTTCCCTTTTACCTTCTCTCAAGTTGTGAGTACTCCTTGGTTTAGGAGATAGTACAACTATTACGCAAATTGGATAGTCTTCTTCCAAACCTTAGGCTGGTGCCGAACAGTGGGGAATGAAGAAAACCAATTAGCATAACGATGGTGTGCAGAAGGTATTAAGATTAAGACAAAGCAAGGGATTAGTAAGAGGGCAAAGTAAATTGCGACTGATATTCACGACCAAACCAAGTATTTCTTAGCCAATCCTAAATCACCTTTGTATTTCTCCAGGACACTCCGTATCACTACGAAGATCCACAGTTTATTTGGATACTCCATCGTATGGTTATATACGAACTCGAAAGGAACTTGTTCCAGTTCGGGGATGGATTCTGGTTCAGGAGAAATAGGAATAAGGTTTATTCGGTTGTCTTTTATCTTCACCTTCTCTCGCTTTGCGAGTGTTCCTAGGATTAGGACAGTACACATTTTATGCTTATTGGATAGTCTTCTTCCAAACCATAGGCTGGTGCCGAAGGGTAGGGAAGGAAGAAAACCATTTGGCCTAAAGGGGTGTGCAGACGGTAATGACTATAGACATAGGGATTTGGACAGATGGCAAAGAGATATACGGTTACAGTTGTGAATCTGGATAATGGAAGAGGTATTACTAAGAATACCGGAATACCCCACTGAAACATTTCAATGTTTCAGTTTCACTGTGTAATGTTAAAAGAAAACTGATTTCCCGATTAGATACTTACTCCAGGGTATGTATTTACCAGGTATGATTCTCACATCTGTATGGTTTTACAGATGATGAGTGGGAGTAAGTCATTGGGAATAGGGTGATCATCCTCATTATATCGGGATTCGTTGTAATCGGTGATATTTGAGGAGATCATCTGGGCTGTTTGTCGGTCGGCAAATATTTGGTTTTGAATATCCGCTGTTGTGCACCAATTTCAAATTGATATATCTGTACGTCTATTTTCATAGAGTGAGATATACCTTTTGATATTATGTCGATGACATTTACCTATATCAGTGGATGGTTAGGTAAGGAGCATTAAACAGCGGTGTAATTCTTCTTAACCATAAGTACAGTTTTCAACCTACGACACACAGTGAAAGAGTTGTTAGACTCGGCGGACTTATACAGAGTATTGTATGTTGTCCAGTGTCCATTAGGACAGAGGGGTTGGTCCTCATACTATATTCTGTTAACTTTTAACTTCTCTAGTTCTTAGACATGTGTTTCGTAGAAACACAGGGTCTAAGTTTTGAGGAGTTATAGGTATTTGAATAGAGTAGAGAACCAGGTGTAGCAAGTATCGGGATTCTTCAAAGTGATCGAAGATATAGATACTTGTGTATGGTATTCAGTTGATAGTAATGATAAAGAGAAATTGCTTCTCTTTCAGGTTACTCATAATTGGAAGCATTCCTAAGTTGAGTAACGCTGATCGGCCTCCTTCCATTTAGTTTACATGCACTGGAGATAGCTGCATGATTTGAATCTGGTTCAATTAAATCAGTGCCTCTGGTTCTATATTGGATATAGAACAGTTTATATCTTAACGATGTTAAGGTACGGGGAGTTGTCCGGCTTATGATTAAAACCAGACACTGGACAACTCAAGGCACGTTTCTGTAATGGCTGTTTGTGGGTTGACCCAGGCTATGACTAGGGTTGACTTTCTACCATCTGCCAGATCAATAGAAATATTGTTCTAGACTCGCCACAGTTTTATTAAAAATGGATTTTTTCAAAAACAGTAGTGGGAGTATGGTAGAACTGGAAGTGATTCCAGAACCGCAAACGATTACTGAAGATTTGATAAGGAACCTAAAGATTCAATCTGGTTTGACATTCCATTGGCCACTCCGCAGATACGGTGGGTAACTTCAGGCACCCGAGAGGTACTCCGGTAGCCTCAAGGACGGTGACAGGGAAGTTCTTGTTTACCCACACTTGTCATTGCTGTTGTTCCAGGCCGCGAGACCCGGCAGGAGGATGAGTATAGCGTCGTTCTGAACTTGCTTCAGAAGTGTACGTGTATATGACTCTGCCAGAGGGTTGTCGTAGTCAGTGGGAGCAGCGGAAGCATTGGTGGACAGGTGGCTTATGTCTATTTATAGACAAAAGCAGATAGAGCGGAGATAGATCATCTATTTCTGACATGACAGTCATAGGTTTGACGTCCTCAGAATAGGGGATGGATCTGTTGAGAAGGTAGTAGGGTGTGATATCCTGGTATTTGGATGACATACACAGAGTAGGAAAAGAAACTCCTATACTACGATCGGTTATACTTTGGTCGTCACACAGTGGTTTCTCCACAAAGGACTTGGACATTATATCAGACATACTGGTTACTAGATCTATGGTTTTAGATCTAGATTTGGGTGGTTTCCCAATCAGGGTACTTTGACAACATTCTAAGAGTATTTAGAATGGACGACTCCTGGCACGGTAGTGTACCTGCAGGTGATGGAGTCACCCTCTCTAAAGGTGTCTTATAGACTAAAGTAGAGAGGGATGTGCATGATTGGCAGATCACTTGCTTAGGAAATTGAGTCAATCATGAGATGTCAAGTACCACACCAGATGTTGTTCTTCCAGTAGGTGCAATAAGTTGATATCAATCCAATCCTGGAGAAACAGTCGGAAGCAGTTTTAGAACATAAGTTGATGTTCTAGGGATGTGATAACGACAGCCTCTTTTAAGAGACGGTTATCATTCCAGGCTTCCAAGGTGACATGGATGGCACCGTGGCTGTCAGAGTTATAGTTTCTCCTTCTGACGAGGGGCAGTATTTTGGACAGGTGATCCAAGGCGATACTGAGGGAGGCATGGCGCTGGATACTGATTAAGTTCAGTTATCGATACAGTCTAAGAAGTCTGGATTTGGAGTTCATTTATGAACTAGGTCCCGTCAGACATCCAGACGTTCCAAGACAGGTATTGCTCATTTCGGGAGATGGCTTTCTCCGCGAACTTGAGATATAGAGAGACATAGAAAGAAACATCACTGCGGATCCACTCACTGAGGCTATTCCTCGAACACAATAGTTTCGCAAACGAGCTTTGTGAGACAGACTAGTAGAGGAGTTGGGTGTTCGGTATCACACGGGCTGTGAGTATGCGACATCGCAATAATTAGCCTTGAGTGCAAGTGGGAGATTGTTGGAGATAGTGCCCTCAGAGTCAATTATTGGATCACAGGCACGTGATTGCAATGATTGAGGGAGGACCTATCCCAGGAGGACAGTCTTGCTCGAGATGATAGTATGCTATCTGGTTTACCTTTATCATCGCGTACTGCTTCAGGTGACCTTACAGGTCGCTATTACACGCCCTAGGATTCTTGCTTGACTGCCGGCAGTATGATGGCGATCATATACGTGAGAGCTAGTGGTCTATAAGCACATCCTTAAAAGGTCCCTAGTCGTGGGAGTTTCGAGACAGGGCATCGATTCTCCAGAGTAGACTAGTGTATACAGTCGAGACCCCGACGAGGGGCGGTGGCCGGTCTCACAAGCCACTGGTGTCAGTTGGTTCACCTAAAATGTATACAGGTGCTCATTGGGTTATGAGTACACCGGACAGGACTCGCCGGGAACATGCTAGTTGGTCTTATACCTGACGTCAGATAGCAGTTCCCTGGTGACATGTGTACAGGTTAGTTCATCGACCTGGGGATCGTCATTTGTATCGTGTGAGTTCCCACTGTACTTTGATTACTACCCTACCACGGCTCAAAGGAGTCGTGCAAACAGGTTTTAGTTGGGTACAGTCCCGAGCCACATGGAGGAAGTGAGCGGATCTTCAGGGGTTCGTCTCTCCCGGTATTGGGGGTGAGGTCGCGCTATGTCTAGGAGAGCCATTACACAAAGCCCTCGGCCGAGGCAGGAGATTTATTGGTAGGTATTCCAGTAGTATCTCAGGGTGTTCTGGGCTACACTCCGACACGACTTGTACCGCTTTTGGGGGTCTGACTTTTACCAACCCCCTAGGCCCGACATGCGATGCTCATAGACGAACGGACCGGACTGTACGGATATTGTCACTGACAGGCTCAGTAGGGTGTCAGGATGAGTTCGCTCATCGACGTCCCTTTTGGTCAATAGCTGGTGGCCCGTCACGTATTGGCTTATACCTCTGACGTGCTGGTGGTTAAATCCACAGCCACAGTATTGACGAGTCTTTAGAGTCCACCACACTTTCAGTTACTCAAGCTTTCGGGCGAAACGTTGTAGAGGCCGTATGGAGATATGGCAGGGTCCGATCAGATACGTGCGGTATTGCACGGATCAGGATCGGACAGTTTTGTACTAGTGGCCGTATAGTTATATGGCAGGGTTCGATCTGATACGTGCGGTATTGCACGGATCAGGATCGGACGGATATTACTAGCCGGCTTTGGTTTAAGCCGGATCCTAGTTTAGTATAGTGTAGATTTTGTCTCATTGCATTTGTATCCGGTAGGAATACAGATGCGGGTGTGTATGCACAGTATCGGAGTTTTCCTGTAATTTATTACGGGACCCGTTTTCTGGAGTTGCTAGTTTGCATTCCGTTCCGGCCGGTTTTCCTTTGTTCTTTCCCGGCCGAACCTTTTGATGGAGGGTGTTATTTGCAAGTTTGCAAATAACACATTGTGGAGGGTTTCATGCAAATGGTTTGATTATGAAAGCATCTTTTTTATTCCTTTCTTTTTTATCATCATTTCTTGTAAAAGGTGATTAGGATTGATTTGTGTTTGATGTGAGATTGTGATGATAAAGTTTGGATATGGTCACCTTTCTCTTTCTCCTACACTCACCTCCCTTCTTGTTATGGTTGGCATTTCATTCCTCCACCATTCTCACAAGATGAGAGAAGGTTCACTTGAGAGAAAAAGAATGAGAGAGTTCATTTTGTTATGTGAGGAATTCTTCATCTCATTTTCTTCTTGCTAGAAAATTGAAAGCACCAATTTTCTTTACCTCTTCCTCCATCCATCAATGGCAACTATATAAACTCCAAGAGATAAAGTTTCTACACTACATTCTACAGCATTTCTTGGGCATGTCGACTTGCCGGCTTCATGCTCGAGTTGCCTCGGTATTGAGGCGGGAGCCCGCAAAAGACGCAGGCGATGTGGTGCCCTTCCGGCGAGGAGGCGACGATATGGAAACTAGATTTTCTGCGGGAGATCGGGACGACGACGAGAAGACCGGAGGACTCGGATCACTCGGTATATCTCTCTTCCCATCTCTTGTTAGCTAGTATAGGTTAATGGTTATCGATCCGGGTTTTATTGTCCGCGGTAGCGCCAGTTTCCAAGTAAGGAAAATTTTTGATTCCGCATTTTGGCCTCGGATAGACGGCCGGGGCGCTGCCGTGGCGCAACACTTTTGAGGCGTTTCTAGTTTTGCTAAAGGAGTCACTCCCGTTGAAGGGATCGTCGGTCCTTTTCTCGTCGAATGAGGTGCGGGATATATCATATATATCACTGTGCAAAGCAGAACTCTTAAAAGCAATCAAAAGACAAACCGAGAGTTGTAGCATCTGCCAGTTATTGCTAAAGGAGTCACTCCCGGTGAAGGGATCTCGGTCCTTTCCTTATCGAATAAGGTGCATGGTATATCATATATACCGCTGTGCAAAGCAAGAACTGTAGCTACTCATTTTATTTTGAAATTCGATTCTACAACATCTTAGGTTTCTTTTATTTCATTAATCTCATTAATGAACTCCCATCATTTAAGTACCTAAACATCACAGATAAATACGACGTACACTTATGCCTTCCGCATTCGCCTCGATGTCCCCTCGTGCACCGTTAGGTTAGGTAACTAACGACAGAGCGGGGCAGGGCTAGCGCGGGTGTAAAACATAAGTAACGCCTATATCATATATCATATATATTATATACTGTATCTATCACAGAACATCACATGATCACATCACAGATATCGCAGCAGAAGAATCATATGAAATATTGGATATACTAGGACGTCCGTGTTTTCAATACGAGCCAGTATAAAACACGGATTCCACGGTCGTGATGAATAGCCAAACCCACACCCCTAGACCCCTACGAGAGCGGCAAGCAACCCTACCAATTCTAGAGTTAGGAGACCCGGACTCGACTCCTCGAGTTGGTCTCCCACTGGACTCCAGAACCCGGTTACTTGTGCCCTCCTCCTTGGGTCTATCCTAGTGCGGAAAAGTAAATAATATACAAATGGTGACAACTTCCGCAACCTGGAAGTGCCCCAATAAAAGAATATTACATACAAGTTTTTACATGAATGAAAATGAAAAACACTCATCTCACATAAAAAAAACCCCGGCTATTCAAACACGACGATCCAATATAACATATCCAGCAACACATAACATCACATGTCATCAACGTAAGTAAATATGTCCATCCCAATTGTCGTTGACATATAGCAACGAAACCGGCGATATCACATATTACACTTACGGTCACAGAAAAGAAAGTGTAAAACTACAACAGTTGGAATCCGCAACCACCTCAGACATCGCATGCCTGACCAAATGAATTACTTAGACATCGCATGCCTAACAATTATAAATCCCGCATTTCAGTCTCATTATCGAAAACTCTTTTCAATATCAAGTCGGGGAATTCAACAAGATTCCCGACATCCTGATCGAATGCTCGTCGCAAACTTTAGTAGGCGGCCGCACCCCCGATACCGTCGACGAAGTGCACTAAGGCGGAACACTGCCACCGCGAGCACCCGAACGGATGCTTTCGGCGACGGGGTTCTCCTACAGTCACTTGGTCGGGGCTATGGAGTGAGGCTGTTTATTAAGTTTACCCGGCGAGTATCCGCGTACACTACGTGATTGCGACGGACTTTTGATCACATCAAAATTCCATGGCAACCGATCAAGTGAGACTAAAGTGCTAGATTTATAACATTCATTCAGTTATCTCATAACTATTTGTGAATTCCAATTATTGTATCCCATTCCAGATAAATAGAAAATGTTAAACTTTCCGATCGAACAGTTGATTATTCCAAAAATTTGTAGTTTACCGCAATCAAGAACGGCATCGCTTTGCAGCTAGCCGGTGAGTACGGGTCGGTCCACAGGGATGTTGTGAATTTCCTAATCGCGCTAACGAGTTAATTCCGAAGGTTGTTTCGATTGATTATTAAATCTAAAAATTGAAGTTGTATGATACTAGGATTAGAAACTTGCTAGGATTAGGTTTAGGGAAAATTTGGTAAACAAAGATCTACATCTCTTTTCCATTGCCTTTAATTAAATATATCATATTAGTGTTATGGTAAATCTTAACAAAGGGGATTAGAATGATTGGGAAGATTGATTCTTCCTCTAGATCCTTGTCCTTCCTTTCTTAATCTTTACCCTAACCTCCATGGAAAACCTTAAAATCCGGGCCTTTATACTACAGAATCACCGTTACCTCGAGGGTAGAGTGCCGTAGGGAGCGGAATAAGAAGGTATGCATGGAGTTCTAATTTTCATAAAAGATTGGCAAAAGAAACGAGATGAGAAATCTTCATCTCTCAAATCCTTCCCTATTCCTAATCCTAACAAGCGAGGAAACTACTCGCTCATTAAGGAATTGAAGAACATTTATCTAGGGCAGAGAATAAAAATTACCTAGGGCAAGAATTGAAATCTAAACTAGAGCAAGGAATTAAATCTACTTACAGATGCATCTTTCCAATCATCAACGCAGGGTTGTCAGATCTGAATTCATGATTTGAAAAGAAACACCGATGCTCTCCAAAAGAATTCTAAAATTTATTACTGAAGGGAGGCATAAGAAATTACAATGATTAGAGTTCCTATTTATAGAGAATAGGAAACCCTAGGTTACAATTGATTTGCATGTCTACATTTACCAAAATATCCTTAGGAAGACCTAGTCAAAGTAGACTTCAACCTTTGGTAAAATTTTATGTCTCTGTCTCTTTAAAAGAAGGTATTGGGCCTTGGATCTTTGGGCTTCCTTATTATTTGGTTCTTTATTAAAATAGCTTCTATGTTTCTTCCAGATCTCCAGTGAATAATTGCGGTGGACTTTTAACCGTTCGCTTTGTAATCTTGGACCTTGTATTGCCTTGTACTTTGTGAATTTTATCTTTGATGTAGGCTTGATCAAGAGTCTTCTGTTTGTCGGTCAAAGTCCACTTTTTGTATCATCTTTTGTCTTTTTCACTGTTTTCGCTCCAAGAACCTGTAACCTATAATATGTAGCAGACATGCATCAAAAGCACCTGTTTATTTATAAAAATGAATAAGAATGGGGAATATAAAATGCAATATTATGATATGAACAAATACCCCCAAACTTATCTTTTGCTCGTCCTCGAGCAAACTTATTTTTATTCACTAAAATCCTAACCACACTTTCGCAGGGAAACGCGATTGCACTGAGCACGTGCAACAAGCCGTTAAACCTCTAGGTGTCCCTAGTAGGAGGAGTGTTGTCTCCTGAGGGTTTTCAGCGGATTACACCCACAAAATCCTATCAATTTGGCTTTTCGACTTTTGTTCTCCAATTAGGTTTTCTAACAAGGAATTCTATTATCTTTCGACTCGCAAATTATTCACCCACATTCTTCACACTTCCTCATTATTTAACTTAAGATTATATATGTTATGTAGACCTACTTATCTTTCAGCATCTCTTAAGTTTTCCTTCTAGGGTTTCCATCTCCACTTAGGAATTTTTATCAACTCTATTAAAGATACAAGTTCTATTCTTCATTCCTTTTTCTCATCTAAACTCCAATCACATACCCCTACGTGTGTGTAAGTCACCCCTACACTTGGAAATTCAAATCAAGCAATCGTACTCTCGTCCTTTGTCCAAAGCACTTCTTAGTAGGTGAATTTAAATGAAATTTGCTTACACATCCTTCATGCGACCATTAATACTTCTTGAGGTACCAACGACCGATTACAAAATGCGTTTGCACTTTAAAGCATACTTCCTAGTCTTTGCAACACCCAAGGCTTTAGCAGTGACTCCCAAACCAGTTGGTCTAAGGCACTAGGTGATGAAGCACCCTCGCTAAGTATTTTTCTATTTTTGCAGCCTTAAGTAATCACAAAAACCAGTGTCCATTTTTTTTTGTTCATTCACACTTTTTCATACTAAGGACTTTAGACAAGAGCATTTCAAGGTCTCTTCTACTATTCCAAGTTTCAAGGTGCGTGATTGTGCAAATTGTAGGGTATACATTTTCAGAATCTAGACTTAAGCTAGGAACTATTTTTCAAACTTATACTCTAATAAGAACATCAATACTCTTCCCTTGTTTCGACTTAGCCCAAGAAGTGAACCCAAAATTTGCCTATTTCTAAATAAACTACAAGGCATATACTTTCTACTGTTAAACTTTAAGGAATGTTATTTTTAGGGTTTTAACTTACTAAGTCTAAGATCTAGTTGTTCCTAACCAGTTAACCTATTTGTCAAACTCAAGTCAACTAGCCAAAATTGAATACAATAATTTTTATAATTTTTGAAATTTTTCAAATTTTTATGGGTTTTCAAATAAGCATGCAAATGCAAAAATATGTACAAATGAATGCGAAGGAAGAAGACGTACCGAGCATACCCCCAAACTTGAACTTGACAGTGTCCTCACTGTCATGCTAAACCAAGAGGGTCAAAATACCGGCACTCCCCTGTTTATTTATTTCTAATTTTTTTTTTTATATTTTTAATGTTTTGAAAAAAAATTTATTATTTTTTTTATAGAAAAAGAAAACAAGAATATATACATATATACAAAGGTTCCCCCCAAACTTAAGCTTGGCCTTACACAAGCCAAAGGTTAGCACCAACCATTCAAAAATTCTATCGTGGTAATGATAGAGTTGGTGAAAGAATGGAGTGGAAAGAAAAGAAATGAGAAGCACACGAGACCGTGTGGAGAGAAAGGGATAATATGGTCTTGGTGGAGGAGAATGGCGGAGGGGAAGAAGAAATGGTAGGGGTTCTACTTCTTCGAGTGGAGGTTGATTAATCACAAAATCCATATCATTTAAGAATGCGAGTTCGTCGGCGAAAATATCTTCGAAACTTTCCTCGAATGTCCAATTGAAAATTATCGAACTCAAAATGTCGGATTGTGATTCATCAACATTCGATATCATTAAAGGAAGATTAGAAGAACCAAAGAAAGTGGGAATACGAATTTGAGGGTGTGGATGGAGCGTATAGATTAGCACAATTTGTAATGACCGATGTGTAAAAAGCGATTGTGCTAATCTATCAACCCGCGAAAAAATGAGATTAAATCCCTCAAGAGTCGTGAGCAAACATGGGTACGTCGAACTAGGTATTGGAGATGAAAGCGTAACGGTCTCTTGCACAGTCGAAACGATATGAAGGACGGAAGGAAGTGAGTGAGGAAGGGTATCAGTTAAGGATTTAGGAAGGTGTATTGGAAAATTCGACACATCAAACGAAAATGGTTCAACCTCAATATTATCCTCAGTACTATCCTCATAATTCTCCTCAATATTTTCCTTAAAAATTTGCTTATCCATGCCAATATCATCAAAATCAAGACGCATATGAGATTCGGGAGAAACATTTAATAACTCGGGATGATGATTTGAACATAAAATTTCAATTAAATCAACAGGTTCATCATCCGAAATATTCCCGGCGTCTATATCCTCAATCAAGTGAAAGTCAATTTCTTTAGACACCTCCTCAAAAGCATGGATGTTTATCAATGTAGGTTCTAGAGTGGAAGTGTAAAGGTCGAAAGGATTAGGTGCGGTTTCACTCGAAAGGGGTTCCTCACAATCTGGCAAATCAAACACTACAAAATCACACAACTCGCTTTTATTTTCAACAGGTGAACTATTTAGGGCAATCGATGGAAAACAGGAGTTGTGGGCTTCAATTGGGTAAGGGTAGGTTTGATTTGAAAATCCTCTCTCATTCTCACTCTGTCCAACTGCCGCCTCATACATTGAAAAATTTGGAGCTAGCGGGACACTAGCTACCGGTTCACTAGGTTGCATAAGGACGGCCACGGACGCTTCCACATTCCTAACCATTTTGTTTGTTGCTGCGATATACGCCTCCAACGCCTCTTCCAAACTAGACTTGGGTGGTAAGGGGGTTTCGGTAAAAGATTCGAAATTGTTTGGATATGTGAAACTCCCTAATGGCTGTGTAGAAGCAGTGTCTAGTGAAGGTGGAAAGGTCGGGTAGGACTGGTAGGAAGTGGGTGATTGGACTGGGGTAGGGTCAACATGTGGATAAAAAGGTGAATAGTCTTGTTGATCCCTAGAACTAGATGTGTGGAGAGGGGTGAAAGATCGGCTATGAGATTGAGCAATATGCTCAGCAATGGACATCGGCCTAGAAGTGACAGAAGGACTTGAAAAAGTGGTGTCAACATATGTAGGTGGTGAAGGTTGACTAGGTTGACACAAAGTGGGTTGAAAAGTCAAACTGTTTCTCCTAGACTCCTCTATGTGATCTTTCAGAGATTTTTTAGGCATGGAGGGATCGTCTTTAAATTGACCGAACAAATTGCCGAACGACGCAATATTAGGTTCAGGATACCAAAGTTCGGCAAGTGATTTTTTATGTGGGGTACCCATGCTAGAAGAAGAAAGGTGAGTGTAAGTGGGTGTAAGTAGGGTGCAAGGATCTCTTCGCGACAAAAGTTGCAAGTCTTTTTATGAAAATTTTCCTCTTATTTTTATTTGTTTTGCAAAAATTTTCGATAAAGGGCTTAGACACAAATGCAATCAACCAGAAATGCACAATCAGGCCTAGATCTAGGGTCACCTAGGTCAGCTGGACAGCTCCTAACTGTTCCAAAGGGCTAGAAATAGGACCTCAAACCGCCTCTTCACTGGCAAGTACGGCCAGGTAAGTGGGAAGGAACCACCACTACAGTGGGCCTAATTAATAACCACTAGCCTAGACACCGCAATGTCAGTTAGGATAAACGGTCGATGCCTATACTAGTCCTTTTCCTATTGAACTCGATGTCCTTAGGTCTGAGTCTAATATTTTTTAATTAATTGTGGTCAATGCACATGCTTTAGGTGTTTTCTGGGGTCCTGGGAAGGGTGATGAAATCCCCACCCAATCTGAGTTGGTCAAAAGCCCCTTAAAATCCGATTAAAGATATGCAAAACAGTAAATCACTTGCAATCAAATCTTTTTTTTGTGAATTTCAAAATTTGCAAGTTTTCTAATTAAAATTTTCCTTCTTTTTTCTTGCTCTTTATTTGGAAAGATATTTTAGCAAAAAGATTAAGAATATGCAAATCAGAAAAGATCACTTGCAATCAA
Source organism: Agapanthus africanus (assembly GCA_030015575.1). NCBI lineage: Eukaryota > Viridiplantae > Streptophyta > Magnoliopsida > Asparagales > Amaryllidaceae > Agapanthus > Agapanthus africanus. The sequence goes on along the minus strand of JASDDO010000006.1, from coordinate 49,567,400 downwards.
TTATTATTTTAAGCATAGCGCAACGAATCCTGCATAAGATTTGTTATTTGGAAAGGAATATTTTTAAAGCGCAAAGAAATCCTGCAGGCAAATTTACAGAAGATATATCAAGATTTGCAGAGGAGGAGAGAGAAAACTCACAGAAATTTTCAAGTGGCAGAACAGATTTTTTTTTTAGTTTTTTTTTTTTTTTCTCCAAAAGAATTCTGAATTTTATTAATGAAGGGAGGCATGAGAAATTACAATGATTAGAGTTCCTATTTATAGAGAATAGGAAACCCTAGGTTACAATTGATTTGCATGTCTACATTTACCAAAATATCCTTAGGAAGACCTAGTCAAAGTAGACTTCAACCTTTGGTAAAATTTTATGTCTCTGTCTCTTTAAAAGAAGGTATTGGGCCTTGGATCTTTGGGCTTCCTTATTATTTGGTTCTTTATTAAAATAGCTTCTATGTTTCTTCCAGATCTCCAGTGAATAATTGCGGTGGACTTTTAACCGTTCGCTTTGTAATCTTGGACCTTGTATTGCCTTGTACTTTGTGAATTTTATCTTTGATGTAGGCTTGATCAAGAGTCTTCTGTTTGTCGGTCAAAGTCCACTTTTTGTATCATCTTTTGTCTTTTTCACTGTTTTCGCTCCAAGAACCTGTAACCTGTAATATGTAGCAGACATGCATCAAAAGCACCTGTTTATTTATAAAAATGAATAAGAATGGGGAATATAAAATGCAATATTAAGATATGAACAACAGTCAAACACCCAAGTTTTCCCGATACAGCTCAACACATGAAATAAGTCTAAAAACATTCAGTTCATGCCTCAGTACCAACGGTCCAGCCGTAGAAGGGTCAAGCCAACGCCTCACATGTGACACGCCGTACTGCCCCAAACCCGAAGGTTCAAAGGGCAGTTCAAGACGGTCACATAATCGAGTTAAGGTTTGTTGTCTTCTAGAGGGTCCATTGCGTTACTTGCACTACTTAGAACGTTGTTAAACCACGAAAAGATCCAACACTTGGAAATTTCCCGACAGGGGAAAAAATTGGGTATTTATATCCGGTCGAACTTTTTAACATATTCAAAAATTATCCGGAAAAACACATAGACAAAGTTTGACAATCCGATCGAATAAGCGAATCCCCAAAACAACCCCAGAAAATTCAACTCTTGTATAAATATTAAAAATTCCCAGAAAATCCAGCATAATAAAATTGGAGTTACTGTGTAAACAGGGGATGATGATGTCATCATCTGGCCGCTGAACCGCCGCAGAAGCCAGGCTTCTACCGCGGTTCCGCCGCACTATGGAATCATCTCTGGGAAAAATTTGCACCGTAATTCTTAGAATTCCCTGCTGAATTTTTTAGCAATTTTTAATCTGGAAAAAACCCAGTTTTTGAAAAAAGTCCAGAGAGGGTGAAATTTTAGGGTTTCGGGGTCGTTCGGGTTTCAAACTTCGTCTACACATCGCCTAAGGCTCTAGCTAAGCTCTGATACCACTGTAGGGTTCCTAGGCACTCTCAAGAGGTCTCACAAGGCATCAACCATGCCAATTTATAATTTTACGGTGCCGAGAAACCCTAATACGGATCGTTAACTAGAAATTTAGGCGAACACAAGCAACTAGTTAACAATTTAACTAAAAGAACGGAAATACAACCTTTGTAGATCCAGTCCTCCACCTCCATAGCTCCGCAATGAAGTCTCCTCGCTGTCCAAATGGAATCCCGGGCTCTAGCGTCGGTTTCATCGGAGAAATGGGTGGGCAAGGTCGTCGGCTTCGTGCCGAAGATGATCTACGTCGAGGCATCACAAGATCAAGCTCCCACTTCACCAAGTCATGAAACTTGTGAAGAAAACACCCTATACTACTTGGCAAGAGGTAGAGGGTGAAGAAATAGGAGGTGGGTTCACTTTAGAATTGGATTTCTCACTTTAGAACTCAAGTTGCCATTGTTGGTAGCAAGCTTCTTCATCTTTGAAGAAGAAGAAGATGATGAAAGAAAATGATAAGTGTTAATTAAAAATGGAAAAGAAAATCAATACTTATCATATTCAAATCATGATTAGGTGTAGAGAATAAACTAGGGTTAAGTGGAATGGTTAGGTTAAAGGAAAGAAACAAAATGGTCAACTTTTCAAACCTTCATGAACTTTCAATATAAAACAAAACTAGCAACCATTTTATTTCTTGCCAAAATGAAATAAATAAATGAATAAATAAATAAAAACCTTAACCATTTACATAACCAAGGTTTAAATCAAAACTACACCCAAGTGAGCATGTATCATCAAACCTGATACAAACAAGTGCACAAAAGTATATCACATATACAAGTCGTGTACTTCAAGTGAGAAAATCCTTTTAAAGTGAACCAATACTAGTTAGTGCAAAGTAATATATCAAATATATAATTATGCATTAAATCATTAAATCAACACTTGATTTAACGATCCGGTCATATCGCATATAACCGACTAGTATCCTATGTATCGGCTTACCGAATCAATCCTTGATTCGATAACTAGGTTATATCGCATACAACCAATCGATACATTCATCGCGAGAATAGAATACGGTATCACATACACGCATTATTCTCGGTCCCGCACATATCTCATATGTGCTCCTATTTCGTTTCGCTTGAGGCAGGAAACCTCTGTGTAGGACTCTAAAGACTCGTCAATACGCCGGCAGCAGATGATGATCATATCAAGCACCCACAAGCCGCAAGCGGTCTGCTAAACGTAACGGCCACCCGGGTATTGAGCGATCAGAAGATCGACGAGCAAGCCCGCTCACACTCCTGTGAATCCAACCAGTAACACTTACCGTACAGTCCGGTCTCGTCGTCTGATATGTCGCATATCTCGCCTAGGGGTGGTAAACGTCAGACCCCAATAGCTCGATAAGTCGTGTCGATATGAGGTCTATAACAATTCGAGAAACTACTGGTAACACTTACCAGTAAATCTCAGCAACCCTGGCCAGGGATTTCCGGTTATAGCCAATCGAACACAGCGCAACATCAACTCCCTATACCGGGAGAGACGAATCCCCTCCTATCGCTCATTGCCTCCATGTGACTCGGGACTGTACCCAAAAATCACCGTTTTGCACGCCCTCTTGGACGTGGTAAGGTGGAAATCAAAGCACAGTGGGAACCACACAAAACTCTATGACAATCTCGGGTCAACAGACTACTCTGTACCAGTGTCACCTGAGAACTGCCATCTGACGTAAGGTATAATACCATCTGGGAGTTCTCGGCGAGTCCGTCCAGTATACCCAGTCTCTACTGAGCACCCGTATATCATTTCTGATGTCAAACACCGATGGATATGGGATCATCCATCGCCCATCTGTATGGGTCGAGAAGGTATACGCTAGTCTAGTCTGGTATATCGATGCCCCGTCTCGATACACCCACGACTAGGGACTTTGAAGGATGTACTTATGGACTACCATGTCCCCACTAGTATGATCCGCATCATAGTCCAGGTAGTCAAGTACACATCCTAAGGGCTTTACCAACATGTAACAGAGAGACAATCAGTGTACACGTTAAGGTAAAGATCAACCAGATAGCATACTATCATGTCGAGCAAGATAGTCCTCCCTATATATGTCCCAGCATCCACTACAATATACATCCTATGTACAGTAATGGCCTCTAGGGCATACATATAACTAACACATATAACAGTTCTCAGGTGACATGATTACAGGTTAGTCATTAGACCTGAGATCAACATTTGTCTTGTGTGATTTCCCACTGTACTTAGATTACTACCCTACCACGGCTCTACTGAGTCGTGCAAACATGTTTTAGTTGGGTACAATCCCGAGCCACATGGAGGAAGTGAGCAATTGTTGGGGATTCGTTTCTCCTGGTATATAGAGTCGATATCGCACTGTGTTCGGTTGGTTAGCACCATAAGACCTTGACCAAGGCAGTTGAGATTTACTGATAGTTAGATCAATAGTTTCTCAGATTGGTCATGAACCACATCGGTACGAATTATCGGGTTATTAGGGTCCGACGTTTACCACCCCTAGACCTGGTATGCGATACTCTTAGATGAAGAGACCGGACTATACGTAGATTGTCATGGATAGGCTCGCAAGAGTTCGAATGAGCTTGCTCGTCGGCCTATCTTTCGACAGGTACCCGGGTAGCCGTTACGTAGAGCTAATGCTGCTGACGTGCTTGTGGTTATGGATTTAGCTAGTAACTCACTGCCGGCGTACTGTCGAGTCTTCAGAGTCCCACATAGAGAGTTTCCCTTGTTCAGGCTAAATGATGTAGTGGCCGTATTTTGATACGAGCAAGGTTCCGATCAAATGAGTGTACTACCTATTCGGACTGTTAATCGGACGGTTGATAATACTAGTTGTCTTAGGATTAAGCCGGATTATTAAATTAGGTATTGATTTAATAATTTACATATATATATATTTTGATATGTATATTCTAGTATTATGTTTATTGTATTATTCTATCTCTTTGGGTATTCGTATTTACGAATACGGGTATATATATATATACGGTTGAATGTATTCTGTATTTATACGGAAAAATATTCTAGAAGGAGGACATCTCATCATGTATTTTCCATTTTTTTGTAAAATGAAAATGAGGTGTAAAGAGAAAGTGAGGTGAGAATCATACTTGAATAGTATTGACAAATGAATTGTATTTTCATTTGTGGAAACTATTCAAGCATGGTTGATATATTCTTTTTGTAAAAAATCTTTATACAAAACCATGGTTGATTTTTTCTCACAAAAGTTTTTCTTATTTTCACCAATTTCTTCTCTCTCCTCACTTAGCTCATTTCTTGAGCTCCTCCTTCTTCTTCCTCCCTACCCTCTCATGAGTTGAGAATCAAGGGTGAAAGTGAGAAAGAAAAATACTAGAACAACACTACGACATCTCTAGGCACAATAGACTAGCAACCTAGGGTCTTTAGTTGCTCTACTTGATTTTCTTGTGTAGAGCTACGCCCCCAGAGAAAAGAGGTTATTTAATTAAGGAACTTCGCGAAAGCGTCGTAAAACCTCTCTCGAAGTACCGACACCGGCCTGGCTGAATGGTTAAGCAAGTATTGTACGGTGAGAATAGTCCTGACTAGTTCTTCCTTTTTGGTTTGAGGAGGGATTCGAGAAACAGTGGGAGCCATCCTGTTTAGATAAACTAAAAACCACTCTAAACTTGCAAGAGCATCATGCTAAAGTGTTTCCTCTCTCTCTCCTAATTGCAGCGATCCAGAACATGACAGGCCTTAAGTTATTATTAGATAAAAATATTTTGACAGGGCCAAACTATAAAGACTGGTTCCGGAATGTCAAGATGGCTATAACTTATGACAAATTGGGGTATGTCCTTACTAATAAGGCACCTGCCGTCCCAGGTCCTGAATCCAGTGTCGCGGATAAGGAAATTCGCAAGACCTGTGAGTTAGACTGCGCGAAGGCCAAATGCATCGTGCTTGCCTCTATGAATAATGAACATCAGAGGAGGCATAAGAATATGGATCTTGAATCCATATTTCTCCACACCAAGGAACTGTATGGAGAGCAATCTCGTATAGCTAGATACGAGACCTCGAAGAACTTGTTTCAGTCGAGGTTGGCCGTCGGATCATCTGTAGGAGAACACGTCCTTAAGATGATTGGCTATATTGAAGAGCTCGCAGACCTCGGGACAACATTAGAGAACGAGCTGTATACAGACTTGGTTCTTCAGTCCCTTCCTTCTACCTACGCCCAATTTATCTTAAATTTCAACATTCAAGGTAAGCAAGTAGATCTTCCAGAACTCCTTAACATGTTGAGGAGTGCAGAGGGCACCTTGCAGAAAGCAAGAGAAACACCCACTATATTTGTTCGTGGTGCTTCCTCTTCCAGGTCCAAGGCAAGGGCCAAAGGAAGGAAGAAGAAGGCCGCTACCAAACCAAGAGGTGGTGTTGGTAAGGTGGGAGCCAAGGAAAAGGCAAAGGTTGCGGTGCCAGTAGTGGCAAAAGATGAGTGCTTCCACTGTCGTAGGAAAGGCCATTGGAAGAAAGATTGCAAAGCTTGGATTGCCAAGAACCAGGACCCGAGGCAAGTTGTGGCTTCGGCTTCAGGTGTGTTTGTAATTGAAAATTGTCTGTCAATCAACTCTACTTCCTGGGTATTGGGTACCGGATCAGGATCTCATATATAGAATTCATTGCAGGCACTGAGAAACCGTAGAGTGCTGAAGGTTGGTGATATGACCCTCCAAGTTGCTAACGGAGCTAGCGTGAATGCTGTGTCCGTAGGGGATTATCACCTTGGATTGACGAGTGGACATATTTTGGTTTTGCGCAACTATTTTTGTGTACCTAGTTTATCTTGTAATATCATATCAGTATCGTTGTTATCAAAGGAAGGTTATGATTTCACGTTTTTAAGCGATGTTGTTAACATCCACCTTAATCATGGTTTGATTGGGTCCGGTACACTAGATAACGGTATATACGTATTAAACCAATTACAGATTTTCAATGTCCAGAACACACTAAAAAGAAAGTCTCCAGATATAAATCAGGCTTTCTTATGGCATTGTAGACTAGGTCACATCAATGAGACAAGGTTAACTAAGTTACATAGAGAAGGATATTTAGATCCGTTCGAATATCAATCTTATGCCACTTGTCAATCATGTCTCAAAGGAAAGATGACAAAGACTCCATTCACTGGACATGGAGTAAGAGCGAGCGAGCACTTGGGACTCATACACAGCGATGTATGTGGTCCAATGTCTACACATGCAAGAGGCGGTTTTTCATATTTCATTACTTTTACGGATGATTACTCTATGTATGGATTCATTTTCTTAATGAAACATAAATCCGAGGCCTTTGAGAAATTCCGAGAATATAAGAATGAAGTAGAGAACCAAACCGGCAAAAGTATCAAGACACTGAGATCTGATCGAGGTGGTGAATACTTAAGTGCTGAGTTCCTGGGTTACCTAAAAGAGAATGGAATTCTCTCTCAGCTTACTCCTCTATACACTCTACAACATAACGGTGTATCGGAAAGACGGAACCGAACCCTATTGGATATGGTACGTTCCATGATGAGTAATGCTGAGTTACCGCGATCTTTCTGGGGTTATGCACTAGAATCAGCTGCATATCTTTTGAACAAGGTTCCTACCAAGACTGTGCCTACCACACCATATCAGATATGGAGTGGGAAGAAATCCTATCTTCAGTATCTCAAAATATGGGGATATCCAGCTTTTGTTAAAAAGCAGCATGCAGACAAACTCGAGGCACGATCAGTACAGTGTAAGTTTGTGGGATATCCAAAGAACTCCAAGTGGTATTTTGTCTATTACGAAGAGGAACAAAAGGTTTTTGTTTCTCGTAATGCCCATTTTCTAGAACAGCAGTTTTAGAAAAGGAAACAAGTGGGAGCGCAATAGAACTGGAAGAAATTCCAGAACCACAAACTACTACTGAAAGTTTGGTAGAACCAGAAGTTTAAGAAGAACAGGACATTCCCATACCTCTCCGCAGGAGTAGTAGGCCATCTCATCCGCCTGAGAGATACTACGGTTTTCTCATAGACGGGGATAGAGAGGATTGCATCATTGATAATGATGAACCTACTAGCTTCCAACAGGCCATCCAGAGCGGCGACTCGGTAAGATGGCTGGATGCAATGCGGAACGAGATGGAGTCCATGTACACCAACAAAGTATGGACTTTGGACTTTGCTCCAGATGGGATAAACCCATAGGATGCAAGTGGATCTTCAAGAAAAAGATTGGTGTAGATGGACAGGTGGAAACCTATAAGGCTAGACTTGTTGCAAAGGGTTTTCGTCAAAGACCTGGTTTGGACTATGACGAAACTTTTTCTCCAGTGGCTATGCTCAAATCCATTCGGATCCTTCTTGCCATTGCCGCCTTCCATGAATATGAGATCTGGCAGATGGACGTAAAGACGGCTTTTCTAAATGGTAATTTAGAAGAATGCGTCTATATAGATCAGCCAGAAGGTTTCAATCAAAGTGGGAGCAGCGGGAAAGTGTGCAAGTTGCTTGAGTCCATTTATGGACTAAAGCAGGCATCACGGAGTTGGAACATCTGTTTTGATGAAACGGTCAAAGAATATGACTTTATCAAAAATCCAGATGAACCATGTATATATAGTAAAATTGTATCACGAACTGTCGTATTCCTCGTCTTGTACGTGGATGACATTCTCTTGACAGGAAATGACATTCCTATGCTACAATCTGTCAACGGATTCTTGTCACACAGGTTCTCTATGAAAGACCTGGGTGATGCCTCTTACATTCTAGGGATCCGGATCTGTCATGATAGATTTAAGAGGATGTTGGGACTTTTGCCTCTAAGTGCACGGCGGCGCCCCGGCCTCCATCCCGAGGCCAAATGCGGAAGCGATGGTTAACTTTAATTTTCTTGAACCGGCACCACCGCGCACTAAAACCCGGATCGGGCCATTAACTAGTCCTAGCTAACTACAAGATGGGGAAGAAAGATATACCGAGCGATCCGTGTCCTCCGGTATTCTCGCCGTCGTCCCGATCTCCCGCGGAAAGTCCGGTCTCCACCTCCTCGCCGGAAGGGCACCACGTCGCCTGCTTCTTTTACGGGCTCCCACCTCTATACCGAGGCAACTCGGGCACGAAGCTGGCGAGTCGACGTGCCCAAGATTTGCTATAGAATACGTGTAGAACCATGTCTCATTTTGGGGTTATGGAGTTTGCCTTTTGGTGGAGGAAATGAACTAAGCTTTTGGAGATGGTGTTGTGGGATTTTTCCAACATGAAATGAACCAAAATCCCCCCACCAAAAAGTTTGGACAGCCCCCATAAGAAGTGGCCGGCCATGCTCATTAGGGAATGAGAGAGGAGGGAAAAAATGAGAGTGGGAGTGAGTGAATAATGCAAGAGAGAGGGAAAAAGAAATCATGTGAAGAAATGATCACCAATCAAAAACAACACTCTTCCAATCTCATCATAACCCATCACCATCACAAAAGTCATGCCATCATGAACTCAAGAAAGTCAAGCAATGATGGTGCAAGTATCATGATACAATAAAATGCAAAGAACACCCTCCACAAATACTTATTTGCACAAATGCAAATAAGCCCTCCTCCACCAATCTTCGGCCAATGAACGATACAAAGGAAATTGGCCGAAACGGAAAGCAAACTGGCAACTCCAGAAAACTGGTCCCGTAATAAATTACAGGAAAACCCCGATACTGTGCATACACACCCGCATTTGTATTCCGGCCAAAATACAAATGTAAATAAGACAAAATCTACACTGTACTATACTAGGATCCGGCTTATACCAAAGCCGGCTAGTATTATCCGTTCGATCCTGATCCGTGCAATACCTCACGTATCTGATCGAACCTTACCATATATCCATACGGCCTCTAGTACTAACCGTCCGATCCTGATCCGTGCAATACCGCACGTATCTTATCGAACCCTGCCATATCTCCATACGGCCTCTACAGCGTTTCGCCCGAAACTTGAGTAACTGAATGTGGGGGACTCTAAAAACTCGTCAACACCTTGGTTGTGGATTTAACCACTAGCACGTCAGAGGTATAAGCCAATACGTAACGGGCCAGCAGCTATTGACCAAAAGGGACGTCGATGAGCGAACTCATCCTGACACCCTACTGAGCCTGTTAGTGACAATATCCGTACAGTCCGGTCCGTTCGTCTATGAGCATCGCATGGCGGGCCTAGGGGGTTGGTAAAAGTCAGACCCCCAAAAGCGGTACAAGTCGTGTCGGAGTGTAGCCCAGAACACCCTGAGATACTACTGGAATACCTACCAGTAAATCTCCTGCCTCGGCCGAGGGCTTCGTATAATGGCTCTCCTAGACACAGCGCGACCTCACCCCCAATACCGGGAGAGACGAACCCCTGGAGATCCGCTCACTGCCTCCATGTGGCTCGGGATTGTACCCAACTAAAACCTGTTTGCACGTCTCTTTTGAGCGTGGTAGGGTAGTAATCAAAGTACAGTGGGAACTCACACGAGACAAATGACGATCCCCAGGTCGATGAACTAACCTGTACACATGTCACCAGGGAACTGCTATCTGACGTCAGGTATAAGATCAACTAGCATGTTCCCGGCGAGTCCTGTCCGGTGTACTCATAACCCAATGAGCACATGTATACATCTTAGGTGAACCAACTGACACCAGTGGCTTGTGATACCGGCCACCGCCCCTCGTTGGGGTCTCGACTGTATACACTAGTCTACTCTGGAGTATCGATGCCCTGTCTTGAAACTCCCACGACTAGGGACCTTTTAAGGATGTGCTTATAGACTGCCAGCTCCCACGTATATGATCGCCCTCATACTGCTGGCAGTCAAGCAAGAATCCTAGGGGCTCTACTAACGTGTAATAGCGACCTGTCAGGTCACCTAAAGCAGTACACGATGATAAAGATAAACCAGATAGCATACTATCATCTCGAGTGAGACTGTTGTTCACATCATAATATTGCAATTCATACGCCCCATTTTTGTGCAATTTATAAGTAAACAGGTGCTTTTGACGATCGTTTGTTACATGATACAGGATACAGACTTTTGAAGCAAATACAGTGAAAAAGACAAAGATGATACAGGAAATGGACTTTTGACCAACCAGCACACGGATCCTACTCAAGCCGAGATGAACGTCAAGTGAAACGGTCAAAAAGAGATCCTTACAAGTTCACTGAGAATCTGGAGAATACTAGAAAGCCCAACAGAGAAAAGAACAGTGAAAACAGAGAGCCCAAGAGAAGAGCAACCAAGCACAGAAAGATAGTGGACCAAGCCCACTAAATGGCCGCGGATCCGCGGCCAAAGGCATGTCTTTGCCGCGGAACCGCGGCCATATGGTGCCCGTGTCGGCACCGACTTCTTGTGTCGGTATGTCGTTTCATTGTTGGGATTTTTAGGGGGTAAATCAGTAAATTCATGTCTACGAGAGTCTGTAACCCTAGCTTCACTAGTTACTTATAAATTGTAATCTAGATCTGTAAAAATGTATGCCTCTTTATAATCAATAAAAGTGAGATTTGTTGAAGAATTCAGAGCATCATCTTTTCTTGTAAGTCTTTAGTTTTATTTAATTCTTGCCTTAGTATAATCTTTTACTTGCCCTAGTTATTTAATTCTTGCTTTAGTGTAATCCTCCTTAATCTGCACCAAGTAGTTAACCTTTAAAACATAAACATAAAAATGTCTCTTTGCAACAATTCCCTAATGAGCGAGTAAAATCCTCGCTCGTTAGGGTTAGGAACAAGGGAGTAAGTGAGAGATGGATGTCTCTCACCTCCTTCAATGCCAACTTATTTTTAAAACAAAATCTTCATGCATTCATATACGATCCGCCCCCTACGGCACCCTACCTACAAGGTAACGGTGAACCTTAGTATAAAAGGCCGGACTTATATGACATCCATGAAGATCACATCAATTAATAGGAAAGGACGGACAAGGATCTAGAGGAAGAAACTTTGTTTCTTCCCGATCATCCTAATCCCCTCTGCTAATAATTGTTGTGATATTTCTAAAAAGCTTAAATCATGGCATTGAAAGAGGTGAAAACATAGATCTCAACACCCCTACCTTCGACCTAACCCTAACGAGTCCTTTCTTATCACATAACTTCATCTTAAACTCAATCGATAAAAACCAAACAACGATTTGAATCAACTCGTTATAACACAAAATCAGAAACTAACACATCCCTGCGGATCGACCCGTACTCACCGGCTAGCTGCGAAGCGACGCCGTCTCTGATTACGGTAAACTACAAATTTTTGGATTAATCAAATGGCGCCGTAGCCGGGGATGGCGTAATTTTCTCTTTTTGTATGATTTCGGGTTGATATAAATTTTGAAAAACTATAAAAATTTGAAAATACAAAAATATTCCTTTCATCATCTTTATCTGTTTGAAGGGTTTTTTCGTTGGAATCTTGTAGGAACGGCAAACACTTTTGGATCTGGAGTTTTACAGAAGGTGAAAACAGAAAAGAGAACATAAAAACAGAGAGGAGTTGATAGCCCAGAGAAGCACAAATTTTTACAGAGCCCGATCCCTTCATCAGACCGCGGAACCGCGGCCAAGGAGCACCCCAGACCGCTGAACCGCGGCCATCTGTTGGACTCACTGCTTGAAATTTTTTTTTTTTTGGGGTTAGTTTTCTCTATTCTCTCCCCTCTGAAACCTCCATATTTCCACTGTAATCTTTCTGCAGGAATTCTTTGCGTAAAGAGTCTTTCTCCCCCTTCTAAATAACAGATTTCTGCAGGTTTCTTTGCGCCGCGCTAAAATTGATTGCAAGTGATTTTATTTGTTTTGCATATTTTAATCGGACTTAAGGGGCTATTTGACCAAACTCAGATTGGGTGGGGATTTCATCACCCTTCCCAGGACCCCAGAAAACACCTAAAGTATTTTGCATCAACCACAATTAATTAAAAAAAGATTAGACTCAGACCTAAGGACAGCGAGCTCAATAGGAAAAGGACTAGGGTAGGCATCAGCCGTTTATCCTAACCGACATTGCGGTGTCTAGGCTAGTGGTTATTAATTAGGCCCACTGTAGTGGTGGTTCCTTCCCACTTACCTGGCCGTATTTGTCCGTGAAGAGGCGGTTTGAGGTCTATTTCTAGCCCTAGTTAGGAGCTGTCTAGTAGACCTAGGCGACCCTAGATCTAGGCCTGATTGTGCATGTGTGGTTGATACAGTTGTGTCACGAGTCCGTTTTCAAAAACCTCTTTGCAAAACTCACACACAAAAAAAAAAAAAACAAATAAAAACTTTTCAAAAACTTGCAACTTGTCGCAAAAAGAAAACCTGAAAAATTCACCACACCACTTTCCTTCACTAACGTTATCTTACCCCCACATTCTGTTTTTCTTTTTTTTTCTGACTGCACTATCCCTTTTAGTGTATGCCACTTTGGACTAGGGACACAGACGCCCGATTAGTCCGCGTTTCGTTGGTACCGACCAACGAACCCTTCGACACCGAAGTCGAAAATCCGTCCACTTTCTTACCCTCACCTTCAATTTCTTTCACCGAAGGTATGTCGGGATTTAACCCCAATAATACCTTGCCGACGGGAATGATTCCACCTCCACCAGGTGCGAATAACCCGAACCAACCGCCTGTTGAAGCGCCCGCACGAGTTGCGCTCCAGGACCTCTTCTACCCCATCCGCACTTCTTTACCCACCTGTCTTTCACCCCCACCGGCAAATGGGGACAATTTTGAGATTAAACCACATTTCATCAATATGCTGCCGAAATTTCACGGTTTGGAAACTGAAGACGCTTATATCTTTATTAATAAATTCCAAAATGTGTGCGCTATGATGAAAACTACCCAATTGAGTGATGACGCTATAAGGCTAAGGGTCATTCCTTTCACCTTATGTGACCTAGCCGAGAAGTGGCTATATAGCACCGCATCACATTCCATAAGAAATTGGGATGAGTTTGTGAAGGCTTTTCTAAAAAAGTTCTATCCTCACCATAAAACTGCCAGAATTCGAAATGAAATAATTCAATTCTCACAACTTCCTTCCGAACTATTCTGGAAGTGTTTCGAGAGATTCAAGGACCTGCTAGTTCAATGCCCTCACCATGGGATAGAAAGTTGGCAACTTTGCCAAACATTATACGAGGGATTGAACTCAGCAACGAAGCAGTTGCTAGAAACCATCTGTCAAGGTCATTTTCTCTCTAAGTCTAATGATGAGGCGTGGCAGTTTCTCGAGGATCTTAGTGAGCAGACAATACATTGGGAGAGCACAAAGACCACATCAGCTTCTAGTGGTCAATCTAGGGCAGGCATACATCAAATAGAGATGTCGATTGCCATGAAGGCCGAGATGGCCGCTCTTACGAAAAAGCTAGAAGCGATTGAGACCAAAATCTCGTCGTCTTCTCCTGCCCCTGCTATGCCCCCACGTACTGTCTGTGCTTGTTGTGCGGATCCATCGCACCTGACTGAAGAGTGTCCTTATAATGCATCTGCACAAGGACAGGATCAAGTCAATGCTGCATTTCAGCAACGACAAAGAAACGATCCGTACTCTTCGACATATAATCCGGGGTGGAGGAGTCACCCAAATTTCGCTTGGAACCAAAATCAACAATTCCAAGGAAATAATAATAATAATTTTCAAAGACCTCCTCCTCCACAACAACAACAAGCACCCTCGCAAACTCAATATCAACCGCAACAATTTCAACAACAATCTTACCCTAATCAGGTGAACAACTTTGTGCCGAACAATGCTTACCAGCCAAACAATTATGTTCAACCTAATAATGATAAGGTTAGCTCGCTCGAGAGAAGTCTAGATGCGTTCCTTAAGCAATCTACACAGTCTACAGCAAGACTTGAGACTTCTATTCAAACTTTAGTGCAAAATAGTGCCTCCCACGATCAGAGTATCAAATCTATAGAGGCACAAATTGCACAACTCAATGCAGCTTTGAGCGAGCGAGAAAAAGGTAAACTCCCGTCTCAACCGTTGCCCAACCCCGGTCACGCACATGCTGCCCACAATCAGCAAAATCATAACGTGAATGCGGTGACCACGTTGAGATCGGGAAAAGTGTTGCGGAACAATGTGGGCATTAACAATGACACCCCTGCCGGTGGGTCTTCTTCTTCATCTTCTTCACCATCTTCTTCTTCTTTAGAGCCTATTCTCCACCCTTCACATGGCTCTACCTCTTCTAGCTTGAACGGACCTAATTCTCACGACATGAACACATCTACACGAGGTACCGTTCCAACTCGACAATCTGATCCACAAAAATTGGACTCAACCACCTTTCAAAATGTTCCTTTTCCTAATCGGTTGAGATCCAATAAACCAACTCCTCAAATGGAAAAGATTGTCGAGTTGTTCAAACAGGTTAGCATAAACATCCCTCTTTTGGATGCAATTCAGCAAGTTCCTTCATATGCCAAAATTTTAAAGGACTTGTGCACCAAAAAGAGGAAGTCGCAAGTGCCAAAGAAAGTTTTTGTGGCCAGTGCTATTAGCGATGCTCTTGTAAATTCCCTTCCCCCAAAACAAAAGGACCCCAGGTGTCCTACCATTTCGATAACAATTGGGGACAAGAATATAAATAGAGCACTATTAGATCTTGGCGCGAGCGTCAATTTGCTACCCTATTCTGTGTACGAGCAATTGGGCGTTGGAGAGCTTAAGCCCACTCACTGTACTCTCCAAATGGCCGACCGGTCAATAACCCATCCTAGGGGAGAGCTGGAGGATGTGTTAATAAGAGTAGGGGATTTCATTTTCCCCGTTGACTTTATAGTGATGGATACACAACCTGTTGCAAACCCCCGGAACCAAATTCCGGTAATTCTAGGTCGACCATTTTTGGCTACTTCCAACGCAGTGATCAATTGTCGTAATGGTTCAATGAACCTATCTTTCGGCAATATGACAATTGAGCTCAATATTTTCAAGTTAGGAAGTCAGCCTGCTGAGCCCAATGCTAGCGTACTTGACGTTTGCTCGATCAATGAGATCGCGGAGGAGGACTGTGAGTTCGAGAATTTTTTATTCGACCACAGCAATGTTAACGCCACTAGTGCGTTCCTCCTAGAATCCGACTCAGCTTTCGCGGCGGATAACGATTTTGAATGTTTTACATTCGTCGACGACTTCGAAGACTCATCACCTGATTTGGAGTCTTTTGCTTTTGCGGATGAGTTAGTAGAACCATCCGACACTGTTGCGTACACTCGGTACGAACCTTTGATGGAATCATTCGAGTTTGAAACAACTACCCCTTTGCTACCATCTATTGTTTCACCTACTAAACTCGAATTAAAGCTTTTGCCAACACACCTAAAATATGCATATCTAGGTGATAATGAGACCTTACCTGTCATTATATCAGCCTCTCTAGCTCTTGAGCAAGAGAAGGCTCTCTTGATGGTCTTACTTAATAATCGGCAAGCTTTCGGCTGGTCTATGGCGGACATTAAGGGGATTAGTCCCCTCATAGTCGAACATCATATACACTTAATGGATGATGCCAAGCCAGCACGAGATCCACAAAGGCGCCTCAACCCCATCATGAAAGAGGCGGTTAAGAAGGAAATTGTCAAATGTCTGGATAGCGGTATCATTTACCCTATCTCGGATAGCCAATGGGTTAGCCCAATCCACGTCGTGCCCAAGAAATCGGGCATTACGGTCATTACAAACGAGGCAAATGAGTTGATTCCCACTCGCACCCAAACTGGGTGGCGAGTCTGCATAGACTATAGGAAACTCAATGCCGCAACAAGGAAGGACCACTTTCCCTTACCTTTCATTGACCAAATGCTCGAGAGATTGGCAGGGCACGAATTCTATTGCTTTCTCGATGGCTATTCCGGTTACAATCAAGTCCCCATCGCCAAAGAGGACCAAGACAAGACAACATTCACTTGTCCCTTTGGCACCTTTGCTTATCGTCGCATGCCCTTCGGGTTATGCAATGCACCCGCTACATTTCAGCGGTATATGATGGGGATCTTTTCAGACATGGTTGAAAAGTTCTTGGAGATTTTTATTGATGATTTCTCCATCTTTGGCGACTCCTTCGACGAGTGCTTACGCCATCTTGACGCTGTTCTTACCCGCTGCAGGGATAAGAACCTAACATTAAATTGGGAGAAGTGCCATTTCATGGTGCAAGAGGGCATTATCTTAGGACATGTCATCTCACAAAACGGCATCAAGGTAGACAGGGCTAAAATCGAAGTGATTTCTAACCTACCTCCCCCAAAATGCGTCAAAGATATCAGAGCCTTCCTTGGCCACGCCGGTTTTTACAAACGGTTTATCAAGGACTTTAGCAAGATTGCTAGACCCTTGACTCTCTTACTGGCCAAGGACACGACCTTCGCTTTCGACTCCACGTGCACTGAAGCATTCGAGTCTTTAAAACATTCACTCATCACTGCGCCCATCCTCTCATCTCCCAACTGGACGCACCCTTTTGAAATCATGTGCGACGCATCAGACTTTACTATTGGCGCTGTTCTTGGACAGCACATTAATAAGATGCCGCACGTGATTTATTATGCCAGCCGAACACTAAATGAAGCCCAACTTAATTACACAACAACAGAGAAAGAATTTTTAGCTGTTGTGTTTGCACTCGAAAAATTTCGGCCTTATTTAATCGGCTCTCCAGTCGTTGTTTATACTGATCACTCGGCTCTTCGCCACCTTTTTGCGAAGAAGGATGCTAAGTCAAGGCTAATACGTTGGATCCTTTTATTGCAAGAATTTGATCTTGTCATTAAGGACAAAAAGGGATGTGAAAACGTAGTAGCTGATCACCTATCACGACTTCCTTCTTCGCCCACGCTCGATCTTCCTATCTCTGACGTTTTTCCGGACGAGCAACTCTTGACCGTTTCTTGCGAACCATGGTTCGCCGATATTGTAAACTATTTAGCCACCGGCCTGATTCCTAATGATTGGTCGAAACAGGATAAGCTTCGATTTTTGTCCCAAGTAAAGCATTTTTACTGGGATGAACCCTATCTTTTTAAATACTGTTCCGACCAAATCATTCGTCGGTGTGTGCCTGAGAGTGAGGTCAAGAGCGTGTTGTCTTTCTGCCATGATCAAGCATGTGGCGGGCACTTTGGCCCAAAGAAGACAGCCGAAAAGTTTTGCAGTGTGGTTTCTATTGGCCACGACTCTTCAAGGATGCATTTGAATACTGCAAAACTTGCTCCCGGTGCCAACATTTGGGCCGGATTTCGCGAAGAAACGAAATGCCACTCCAACCCATTTTGGTAGTGGACATTTTTGATGTTTGGGGTATAGATTTTATGGGACCATTTCCTAACTCTTTTGGAAATGTGTATATTCTGTTGGCGGTTGACTACGTTTCTAAGTGGGTCGAGGCTGTGCCCAGTCGAACGAACGATAATAAAGTTGTCGTTCGGTTCCTTAAAGAACACATATTTTCTCGATTCGGGCACCCTCGGGCGATTATAAGTGATAATGGTTCTCATTTCTGCAATAGGACTTTCGAGTCCTTAATGCGTAAATACTCTATCACCCACAAATTATCAACGCCATATCACCCCCAAACATGTGGGCAAGCCGAGGTTTCAAATCGGCAAATAAAGCAAATTTTGGAGAAAACGGTTTCTAAAAACCGTAAGGATTGGTCGCTTAAATTGATAGATGCACTATGAGCTTTCCGTACTGCATATAAGACCGATCTGGGTATGTCTCCATACCGGCTTGTGTACGGGAAGGCTTGCCACCTCCCAGTGGAGATCGAGCACAAAGCTTTCTGGGCTATCAAAGAGCTAAATTTGTCTTTAGGAGATGCAGGCAGCAACAGGAAGCTGCAACTGAATGAGTTGGAGGAGCTAAGGGATGAGGCATATGACAATGCCATAACTGCTAAAAACTGAGCAAAGGTGTTCCACGATAAACACCTTTTACGAAAAACTTTTGAACCTGGTCAACAGGTTCTACTTTATGACACTCGGTTACACTTGCATCCTGGTAAGCTCAGGTCCAGATGGAGAGGACCTTTTGTGGTCCGCATCGTTTATCCGCACGGTGCGGTTGATCTTGAGAACCCTGAAGACGGTACCTTATTTAAGGTAAATGGGCATCGACTAAAACCGTTCTTCACTGCGGATCCTTCGGAGGAGCTCCTGTTTTTGCAGGAGCCGCTTTACACTGATTGATCTTCCTCCGCTTTCACCCCCAAACTTTGTTTCCCAAGGACACTATTTCAAATAAGTTTGGGGTGTGTGTATATCATTTGTATGTACTAAATACCATAAAAATAAGATAATATAAATAAATAAATAAAAAATAATATTTTTTGGACTAAATTGCAAATATGCAGATTAAAAGCTGCATTTACGAATAAAACCCTCACCCTTGAGGGTGTTTTTTGTAAATCACCCCTTTCCCCCTATATAATGGAACCCGAGCCCTCCTGCCCTCACACCCTAAATATTTCATCTTCAGCAAACCCTAGCCGCCACCTCCTGTCCCCTCCAGAAAAATTTTGCCGAGATTCCACCAGACTGCCGCGCAACCGCCGCCTCCGCCGCCTCTCGCCGCTGATCCGCCGCCGTCTCGACTCTTCTCCCCCTGAAATTTTCAGGGGAGGTACATATTCTTGTTTCCTCTCTGTTATTACATATACTTCACTGTAGAAATTTAAAATGGCCCACAAAATGCAGTACGAGAGAGATTTCTCACCGGTGTTCGCACACGAGATCTATGGTTCATACTTCCCACACGAAATTGCACAGAGGGGATGGAATTTCCTCCTCTATAACCATGGATCTGCATTTGCTGTCCCTAGCTTAGTTACCCAATTTTATGAGTCAATGGAAGAGAATAGCCTAGATAACTTAGGTTATATTAAACTGATTTGGGGAAATAATGAAATTCGCATTGATAGGGATATGATACACGAGGTTACACTGATACCACGTGTACCGGCACACGAACAACCCCTTCGCTTTGAAGATTATATTCCTTTAATGGGTAATGACTGTGCGCGAGAACCGCGCAGGGGGATCCAAGCACGGACCCTCTTCGCAAATGTTTTAACTGTGTGCCGGTGGGCACAAAACAATATTTTTGGAAGTTCTCACAATACAACCTTTTTCACCCCTTCCTTACATGTCGTTCATACTTTAATGACGAAAAACCCTAGATTCGACATGTGCACAGTTTTGCTATACTCCATAGGTTCGGGTAAACTAAGTAGTGTATATCCATGTCCCATGCTCGTGACCCAACTCTGCCGTTATTTCCTCCCATCCGAGGAATTTGACTCTTATTTGACAGAAGGTACCGTAGTTCGACCACTTTTAGAGGGCGTCTCGTCGTCTTACTCTAGACTGACGGATATTTGGACACGGACAGAGCCGGGAGAAAACATACCTGCACACACCCCCAGCTCGAGCTCGACTTCGAGCGGAGAAGAGCTAACTCCCCAAGAACATGCGCGATTAATGAGAAGAACAGTGAGGAGATTAGACTCTTTGCGGGATGAGTTTCGGGCAACGGCACGAGAACACGACCGTCGGTTGACGGAGATTGAGAGGGGGATACAAACACTGTTGGCTAGGGGGGGGAGATCACGTTCACGCTCACGAGCGCGACGTGGGGCCGGGCAGTGAGGGCACTACTTTGTTCAAGTTTGGGGGTATTAGAGGGTGATGTATATAGTTATCCTTTGCATTGCATATTGTATATATCTTTGTTTTCCTTTTGCATATTTAATTGCTGCATTGCATTTTTATAAAAATCATAAAAATTTAAAAATTTGAAAAAATAAAAAAAAATTAGAAAACTGAAAAACCCATAAAAATTGAGAAAAGTTCAAAAAAATATAAAAATTATTGTATTCAATTTTGGTTAATTGACTTGAGTTGATAAAAAGGTTAACTAGCTAGGAAAAACTAGATCTTAGACTTAGTAAATTAAAAACCCTAAAAATAACCTTCTTTAAAGTTTAACGGTAGAAAGTATATGTCTTTGTAGGTTACCTAGAAATAGGCAAATTTTGGGTTCAGTTCTTGGGCTAAGTCGAAACGAAGGAAAAGTATTAAAACTTTTATTAGAGTATAAGTTTGAAAAATAGTTCCTAGCTTAAGTCTAAATTCTGAAAACATGTACCCTACAAAATGCACAAACACGCACCTTGAAATTTGGATTAGTAGAAGAGACCTTGAAATACTCTTGTCTAACGTCCTTAGCGCAATGAAAAAGAAAAAAAAAGTGGATAAAGAAAAAAATGGACACTGGTTTTTGTGATTACTTAAGGCTAAAAAAAATATATATAGAAAAATATTTAGCAAAGGTGCTACTGCTAAAAGCCTTGGGTGTTGCAAAACTAGGAAATACGCCTTAAAGTGCTAACGCATCTTGTAATCGGTTGTTGGTACCTCAAGAAGTATTAACAGTCGCATGAAGGATGTGAAAGCGAAGTCTCACAAGTGCTTTGGACAATGGACGGGAGTACGATTGCTTGATTTGAATTTCCAAGTGTATGGGTGATACTTACACACACGTAGGGATATGTGATTGGAGTTTAGATAAGAGAAAGGAATGAAGAATAGAACTTGTGTCTTTAATAGAGTTGATAGAAATTCCTAAGTGGAGATGGAACTCTAGAAGGAAAACTTAAGAAATGCCGAAAGCTAGGTAATTCTACAGGATATATGTAATCTTAAGTTAAATAATGAGGAAGTGTGAAGAATACGGGTGGATAATTTGCGAGTTAAAAGATAATAGAATTCCTTATTAGAAAACCTGATTGGAAAACAAAAGTCGAAAAACCAAGTTGATAGGATTTTGTGGGTGTAATCCGCTGAAAACCCTCAGGAGACAACACTCCTCCTACTAGGGACACCTAGAGGTTTAACAGCTTGTTGCACGTGCTCAGTGCAATCGTGTTTCCCTGCGAAAATGTGGCTAGGTTAGAATAAACTAATAAATTTGCTCGAGGATGAGCAAAAGGTAAGTTTGGGGGTATTTGTTCACATCATAATATTGCAATTCATACGCCCCATTTTTGTGCAATTTATAAGTAAACAGGTGCTTTTGACGATCGTTTGTTACATGATACAGGATACAGACTTTTGAAGCAAATACAGTGAAAAAGACAAAGATGATACAGGAAATGGACTTTTGACCAACCAGCACACGGATCCTACTCAAGCCGAGATGAACGTCAAGTGAAACGGTCAAAAAGAGATCCTTACAAGTTCACTGAGAATCTGGAGAATACTAGAAAGCCCAACAGAGAAAAGAACAGTGAAAACAGAGAGCCCAAGAGAAGAGCAACCAAGCACAGAAAGATAGTGGACCAAGCCCACTAAATGGCCGCGGATCCGCGGCCAAAGGCATGTCTTTGCCGCGGAACCGCGGCCATATGGTGCCCGTGTCGGCACCGACTTCTTGTGTCGGTATGTCGTTTCATTGTTGGGATTTTTAGGGGGTAAATCAGTAAATTCATGTCTACGAGAGTCTGTAACCCTAGCTTCACTAGTTACTTATAAATTGTAATCTAGATCTGTAAAAATGTATGCCTCTTTATAATCAATAAAAGTGAGATTTGTTGAAGAATTCAGAGCATCATCTTTTCTTGTAAGTCTTTAGTTTTATTTAATTCTTGCCTTAGTATAATCTTTTACTTGCCCTAGTTATTTAATTCTTGCTTTAGTGTAATCCTCCTTAATCTGCACCAAGTAGTTAACCTTTAAAACATAAACATAAAAATGTCTCTTTGCAACAATTCCCTAATGAGCGAGTAAAATCCTCGCTCGTTAGGGTTAGGAACAAGGGAGTAAGTGAGAGATGGATGTCTCTCACCTCCTTCAATGCCAACTTATTTTTAAAACGAAATCTTCATGCATTCATATACGATCCGCCCCCTACGGCACCCTACCTACAAGGTAACGGTGAACCTTAGTATAAAAGGCCGGACTTATATGACATCCATGAAGATCGCATCAATTAATAGGAAAGGACGGACAAGGATCTAGAGGAAGAAACTTTGTTTCTTCCCGATCATCCTAATCCCCTCTGCTAATAATTGTTGTTATATTTCTAAAAAGCTTAAATCATGGCATTGAAAGAGGTGAAAACATAGATCTCAACACCCCTACCTTCGACCTAACCCTAACGAGTCCTTTCTTATCACATAACTTCATCTTAAACTCAATCGATAAAAACCAAACAACGATTTGAATCAACTCGTTATAACACAAAATCAGAAACTAACACATCCCTGCGGATCGACCCGTACTCACCGGCTAGCTGCGAAGCGACGCCGTCTCTGATTACGGTAAACTATAAATTTTTGGATTAATCAACTGTCCTACTGGGACAGGTCCTCCCTCAATCATTGCAATCACATGCTTGTGATCCAATAATTGACTCTAAGGGCACTATCGCCAACATTGCAGTCCAGGTATATCAACACTATACTGAAAAGATTCAGTATAGAAGATTCTAAGCGCGGTAATTTACCGGCTTGTCACGGAATCACCCACTCCAAAGAGATGTCTCCCAAGACTGATTTGGAAAAGGATCGCATGTCGATTGTACCCTACGCTTCTGCGGTAGGCTCTATAATGTATGCGATATTGTGCACCAGACCAGATGTAGCTTACGCACTGAGTGTGGTAAGCCGGTATCAGTCAGACTCAGGGGAGAAGCACTGGATAGCAGTAAAGAACATTCTCAAGTACCTGAGAAGGACTAAAGATATGTTCTTGGTTTACGGCGGAAAAGACCTCAAGATCGAGGCTTTTGCTGACTCCAGCTTCCAGAGTGACAAGGATGACTCCAAGTCTATGTCAGGTTATGTATTTACCCTCAATGGAGGGCGGTGTGCTGGAAGAGTTCCAAACAGGACACCGTTGCTGACTCGACGATGGAAGCAGAGTATATCGCTGCTTGCGATGCCGCAAAAGAAGCAGTCTGGATGAAGAAGTTCCTCATAGAACTTCAGGTGGTTCCATCCATTGTTGATCCAATACCTCTGTATTGTGACAACAACGGGGCTATAGCTTTAGCGAAGGAACACAAGTCCCATCAGAAGTCCAGACACATCTTAAGGCGGTATGACCTGATCACGGAGATCATAGATCGCCGGAAGATCGAGGTCCGGAGAGTTGCTACAAAGGAGAACATCGCAGATCCATTCATAAAGGCCTTACCTCAGACATAGTTCGAGAGGTTGTTCGAGATGATAGGTCTTTGATACGCCAGTACATGGCCCTAGTGCAAGTAGGAGATTGTTAGTGTATATGCCCTAGGGGCCATTATTGTATCATACTAGCTT
The DNA here is from genome assembly GCA_030015575.1 of Agapanthus africanus. Lineage (NCBI taxonomy): Eukaryota > Viridiplantae > Streptophyta > Magnoliopsida > Asparagales > Amaryllidaceae > Agapanthus > Agapanthus africanus. Next base: position 49,543,467 of record JASDDO010000006.1, on the reverse strand, counting down.
GTATATTACTTAATGGAAGCTTGGGATATTCACAGTTATAATAACAGTCTTGCTCAACATAGTAGTATGCTAATTGGTTTATATCTATCTTAATATGTGTATATGTTTCTTTTAGCATATCGCAAATACATATTGATAGAGCTCATAGGATCTTGCTTGACTACCAGCGTTGTGATGGCAGTCACACTAGTAGGGGCGGGTAGTCTACAAGCACATCCTTATTCAGGTCCCTAGTCGTAGGATTATCGAGACAGGGCATCGATACTCCAGAGTAGACTAGTATGTACGCTTCTCATCCCAACAGGGGAAATGGTTTGTCCTACAGCCATTAGTACGTTGTACTGGAGATAGTATACAAGTGCTCGTTGGGTTACGGGTACACCGGACAGGACTCGCAAGGAACTGTTGGTTGGTATTATACCCGTCGTCAGTTAACAGTTCCCAGGTGACATGAGTACAGCATAGTCCGTTGACTTGACACTGCTGCTTCGTCTCGAGTGTGTTCCTACTGTTCTTACATTGCTACCCTACCACGGCTCAAAGGAGTCGTGCAAACAGGTAGCAGTTGGGTGCAGTCCCGAAGCACTTGGAGGCAGTGGCAGTTAGAAAGGATTCGTCTCTCCCGGTATTGGGAGTTGATATCGCACTGTGTTTGGAGAGCCATTACACAAAGTCCCTGGCCAGGGCAAATGAGATTTACTGGTAGGATTTCCAGTAGTTTCTCAAGGTGTAATGGGCTTCACTCCGACACGACTTATACCGCTTTTAGGGGACTGACGCTTGCCGCCCCTAGGCCCGATATGCGATAGTATTAGACGAACAGACCGGACTGTACGGAGATTGTCACATCAGGCTCAATAGGAGTTCGGATGGGTTTCCTCATCGGCCTTCTTATCGACATCTACCTGGGGACCGTTATGTACAGCTAGTACCGCTTGCGGCCTGTGGTTAAACCCACTGCCAGCGTAGTGTCGAGTCTTTAGAGTCCCACACAGAGAGTTTCCCTGCTTCAGGCGAAACGATATAGAGGTCGTATGGTTTTTCGACAGGGTTCGGACATATACGTGTACTTGTGCACGTATGATGTTCGGACAGATTATACTAGCAGGCTTTAGTTTAAGCCAGATTCTAGTATTGGATTATTAGATTTATACAGTCTCAGTATTTCCGTGTTTTTACGGATGGGAAGGGCATTCTCGTAATTAGTCGAGAAGCTTCTAGAAGAAAGGTGAGGTGGAGAGCTTATGTGTAATTTGCATTAAATGATTTAGTGACTCATGAGATGATTCATCCAAATGAATTAATGAAGCATTTATTGCTTAATGACTCATGTGATGATTCATTGATTGTATTAAATGAAGCATGGTTGTAATTATCATATATGATTTATTTGATAATCTTTATGCTTCATATAATATAGAAATGAGTTATTATTCATCTCATTCTCACATTCACATTCTCTCTCCTCAAGCTCTTCTCTTCTTCAACCTAACCCTAATTCTCTCATGTATTGAGTCCCAAGGGTTAGAAAGACTAATTAATCCTTAATGCATCTTTATATCCTCTACGTTACTTGGATTAGCAATCCTAGCCACTTAGTTACCTCAAGTGAGAGGTTAAAGCTTGGAGAAGGAACTCTTAGGTGGATCTTCTATCACATCGAGAAGGCCGACGGGGAGGTGAACAACAAGAACAAGAAGGACTAGTATCTTGAGGTATAATCATCTATCATAGTAGTTTAGCACTTCTAGATAGTTTGTTAGTTAGGGTTTAGCAAAGATCCGTAAAGTTAGTCGATGTTAACTTAAACAAAATGATTGTTTTACCTATTCCGCCTCCCCGCATCATGTGGGGTGTCTAATGTCGACTTGCAATATATAAATAGCCACTCGTCTCACGCAATAATAAGCATTCCAGATTACAGATGAATATATTGGATATACTAGGAATTCCATGTTTCGTTTAAGCCCTTAACGAAAGACGGATTCTACGGTCGTGATGAATAGCCAAACCCTACCATAGACCCCTACGGGTGCGACAAACTACCCGCAAAATTCCCCAAGTGAAGCAACCTCCCTCAATAAAATAAGTAGGCCACTCAGCACTTCAAGAACCCGGTAGTTTATGCATCCCACCTTGGGTCTATCCTAGGAGCAAAAACAATAAATAGAAATAATACAACGGTGGCAATAACCTCAACCCGGATGTGCCCCGCAAAATAATATTACATCACTTTTACAAATTACAAGAATGAAAGAAAAAAGAAAACACTCTTCTCACCCTCCGGCTATTTATCCACGACGATCCAACACATTCATATACACATACTATCACATGATACACATATGTGCAACCCCCACTAATCGTCGTATATATATTAGTGGATGTTTCATAACACATAAACAAACACAGAAAACCCGATTAGCCAAATACTTAGAATTTCGATCGATGATCTAAAAGCGTGTCAATCCTTTGCACAATCCAGTACACAAACAACTTTGTGTAGAAACCACATATGCCAGAAACCATATTTCCACATTTAAGACAAACTGAAGAAAAACGAGTCAACTCGGTCTCGACTCGACCGCGGAACGGCGGCCAAACACTGAGTTTGGACGCGGTTCCGTGGCGTTCTTGGTGAGTTAGGTCCTCATTTTTCTACAGTATTCTTTAAAAACCCTGCTTGTATTTTTAAGGCCTATGAAAAAAAATTGAACACTTTAAAAAAATCGACAGCAAGCATGGTCAGAAAATTGATTTCGGGCAAAAAATCCGTCGATCGAAGTTCTAACTTTTGGCTAACTAGCTAGTTATAGTTTAGTTAGGCTCTAATACCATATTAGTAGATGTTGCACACCTTCACAACACTTGTGAGGAGGCGGAAGTAGCAAACAATAATTTTCAAGCATGCAACAACGACTTTTACTCCCTGATCTTATACTAAACCATGACTAGAAACCCTATCTAGAAGTCTTAACTACTATGATAGGGATTATACCTTCTTGAATCGGTCTTTTGGGTCTTCTATCCGCTTCTTTGCTGCACTTCTTGGATCCTTGAGCGTTTGGGACGATCTCGATCTCCGGTCACCTTTAAGCCATAGATGATACACCCGAGAGCTTTGGATCAAGCTTTAACCTCTACTAATGAGGTACCTAAGAAGTCAAGTGTGCTAAAAGTGACTATTTAGATGATGTAGAGAATATGTAGTGGATTATTTGATATCAAAACCTATGTTTCACAACTCATGTGAAGGATTAGGTTAGAGCTTGAGGGAGGAGATAATTTGCAGAGAGAATGTGATAGTAAGAATGAGCAAGCATGAGTGAGATGAAAATGATATGGCTAAGTCTCATAAATCATTGAAGTATGTATTATTTTTCTCAAAAATAATGCACCATGCTTCAATTTTAAAGGCAAATGAATAATATACAATAAGCCATGCTTTCATCCATGCTTCAAGTGTCTCCAAATTCCACCTCATTTTCTAATTTTCCAAAAAATAAAATCAACATATATGTGGTGTCTCCTTCTAGAAGCCATTCTTGTACAATTACAAGAATATCCCCCACCGTATACTGTATAAATATACCCGTATTCGTATTCCGAAAAATACGAATACAATGAGATTCCAATAATATAATACTGGTGTCCGGCTTAAACCAAATCCTACTAGTATTATCCTTTCGATCATCATTCATGTAGGCAGTACACGTACATGATCGAAATCCTGCGGTAACAACTTATGGACTCTACATCGTTTCGCCTGAACCAGGGAAACCCACTGTGTGGGACTCTAAAGATTCGACAGTACGCTGGCAGTGGATTTAACCACAAGCCCGTCAGCGACACTAGCTGTGCGTAATGGCTACCCAGGTACATGTCGAAGAGGTGGCCGATGAGCGAACTCATCTTAACCCCAACGAGCCTATGCGTAACACTTACCGTACAGTCCGGTTTTTTCGTCTGATATGTCGCTTATGATGCCTAGAGATGGTAAACGTCAGACCCAAGTAACTTGATAAGTCATGCCGATGTGCAGCTCATAACGGTTCGAGAAACTACTGATAACTCTTATCAGTAAATCTCAACAACCCTGGTCAGAGATTTGCTGTTATAGCCAATCGAGCATAGCGCAACACAACTCCCTATACCCGGAGAGACGAAACCCCTCCTATCGCTCACTGCCTCCATGTGACTCGGGATTGTCCCTAAAATCCACCTGTTTGCACGACTCTGATGAGCCGTGGTAAGGAGGAAATCAAAGCACAGTGGGAACCACACAAGACACTATGATGATCTCGGGTCTACAGACTAACCTGTACAAGTGTCACCAGAGAACTGCTATCTGACGATAGGTATGATATCATCTAGGAGTTCTTGGCAAGTCCTGTTCAGTGTACCCATTCTCCAATGAGCACCTGTGTACAATCTTTGATGTCAAACACCAATGGTTGTGGGATCAACCATCGCTCCCAGGGTCAAAAAAACGTACACACTAGTCTGCTGAATATCGATGCCCTGTCTCGATACTCCCCCAACTGGGAACTTTTTTAAAGGATGTTCTTATAGACTATACAAGCCCTACTAGTATGATCTGCATCATAATCCTGGTAGTCAAGTTAACATCCTAAAGGCTTTATCAACATGTATATAAGATATGAAATAAAACGACATGTTAAAATAAAGATAAACCAAATAGCGTACTATCATTTTGAGCAAAGGTTGTTTCTGTACAAATATATCCCTAGCATCTTATACAATACAGGACTTTAGAGCATACATATCCAACATAGGTTTATTTTCTCAAACACAAGTCAGAGGTGTTTGCCAGATTTAAGAAATGGAAAGCGGTCGTGGAGAAGCAAAAGGAGCGATCAGTGAATTATTTGCGGACAGATAATAGAGGTAAATATACCTCGAAGAAGTTTACAGATTACTATAAAGAACAGGGTATATAGAAGCAATGACAGTACCAGGACATCCAAAGCAAAATAGGGTAGCAGAACGCATGAACATGACACTACTATAGAGAGCCAAAAGTATGTAGTTGCAATCTGGAATTTCGGAGGACTTCTGGGAAGAGGCGGTGAGTTATGCATGCTATTTGGTTAACAGGTCTCATCTACATCCATAAATGTTTAGGTCCTAGAAGAAGTATGAAAAGGAGAGCCAGTCAGTTATGGTTCGTTACGAGTGTTTGGGTGCACTGCTTACTCACTCATGAATCAGAAGGATAGGACCAGGCTGGAATTAAAGTAAAAAAGTGTGTTTTCTTGGGATTAAAATTTGGAGTCAAAGGATATAAATTATGGGATCTGGAAAACAGAAGGGCATTCACCAACCAAGATGTGATTTTCAATGAGAAATCCATGTTGAAAGATGTTGTTGAAAAAAATAAGGCGGTAAATGGAGTATTAGGCGACAATGATCCGGTGGAGGTAGAGTTTTATGGCACTCATAAAGATACGAACACTGAAACATAATTTCAGCCTATTGATACAGAGGTGGACGGGCAGGACACGGAGACAAACGATGAGAACCAACCCCAGCAAGACCTGCAGACAATGGCGTTAAGAAGATCAACACGTCCACATAAGGCACCAGTCAGGTTCGGTTTCGAAGATATGCTCTCATTTGCGTTAGTCACTAAAAGAGAAGATCCCATTAATTATTAGGAGGCTATTGGGAAAGCGGATATGGATCGATGGGTTTTCACGATAACAGAGGAGATGGAGTCATTTCGAAAGAACGACATGTGGAAGCTGATTGAGCTACCGAAGGATAAAATTGCTATTAGCTGCAAGTGGGTATTCAGAAAAAAAAGATAATGAGCAATATAAGGCAAGATTAGTTGTAAAGGGTTTTGCTTAAAAGGAGGGGGATGACTACAACGAGATTTTCTCACCTGTAGTCAAGCAAACATCTATTTGAGTATTTTTGGGAAAGGTGGCTGCTCAGGATTTAGAGTTGGAACAAATGGACATGAAAATAACCTTTCTGCATGGTAAGTTGGAAGTGACAATCTTCATGAGATAACCTGAAGGATTTGTGGAGCCTGGTAAGGAGGATCACGTATGTGAGCTCAAGAGGTCTCTATATGGGTTGAAGCAATCTCTCAAGCAGTGACAAGCGCTTTGATTCTTTTATGAAGAAGACCAACTACTCTCGATGTGAGTATGACAGCTGCGTATACTCGAAACGGATTAAGGATGGCTAGTCTATATATCTACTCCTATATGTCGATGACATGTTGATTGCTGCTAAGAGCATGGCAGAAATAAAGGCGCTTAAAGTTTTATTGAGTGTAGAATTTGACATGAAGGATTTAGGTGAAGGAAAGAAGATTCTTGGGATGGAGATTTTTAGAGACAGGAAGGCTGGAAAGTTATGGCTATCCCAAAGAAGTTATATTGAGAAGGTGTTGAAGAGATTCAACATGAAGGACTCAATACAGGTGAGTACCCCCTACCGTCGGTCATTTCAAGCCATCCTCCAAGGAGTGTTCGAAATCAGCGGAGGAGAAGGAAAAGATGCCTCGAGTACCATATGCGAGTGCGGTGGGATTGCTGATGTACACTATGGTATGTATACGTTCAGATATATCCTATGCGGTAAGTCTGGTTAATCGGTACATGTCGAATCCAGGAAAGCTCCATTAGGAAGCTGTAAAATGGATACTTGTAAAAGGATGTAAAGATCTCAGTTTATTCTTTTACAAGTCAGAAGATAAATCGAGTAAGTTGCAAGGATATGTAGATGCTGATTACTCTGGTGACCACAAGCTATGTATATACAGTTGCAGAATCTCCAACTATTTGAAAGTCGACACTTCAGGATACCGTGGCGCTATCAATAACGGAGGCGGAATATATAGCAGCAGTGGAAGCATATAAGAAAACCTTATGGTTAAAAATTTAGTTGGCGAGTTCAGATTCGATAAGGGTCGGTTCCTTTGTTTTGTGACAGTTAAAGCGCCATTCACCTGGCGAAGAATCAAGTATACAACAGTTGAACTAAGCATATCGATGTGCGGTATCACAAGATAAGGGAGTGGGCAAAAAGGAGATCGATTTGATCAAAATCGATACTAAGATGAATCCGACGGATATGCTAACGAAGGTTATTCCTACAGAGAAATTCAAGTCAATCTTGGTTTCTATTCAGGTACTCAAATGTGAGGAAGACACGCAACCTCGGGAGGAGGGTCACGACCTCGGTAGGAGGGTCGCAACAGTTTCACAATTCTAGGGAAAAACGGTAACAGTTCGTAGTTTCAAGTTTTGGAGCCGTCCCAGAGGGGAAACGGGGAGAACTATAAAGCAATCTTAAAGGATACAAGACAAGGGCAACAAATTTTCAAGATGGTTATAAGGATATATAAACCAAGGTGGAAATTGTTGCGAAGGATGTCTTGTATATATCGAGACAACATGCTTATTCAGGTTTAGATGTCTGGCCCATAAAGGGTCAGACGTTTGTCAGTCAAGTCCCAGAATTCTAGAGAGCAGGCAAACGTCTGAGCCTTTGTGCTCAGACGTCTGAAGAATGGGCAGGTGTCTGAGCTCTTGAGGTTCAGATGTCTGGCGACTCTCTGTCAGAAGGTCAGATTGTGAGAAGACGTCTGACTCATTGAGCTTAGACGTCTGTCGACGGTTTAATCGTGCGGTTCAGAATTCGAGTTTATCTCGAAAATTAGGTTTTGGGTAGCAGTTTCGTAATTAAAGTATTTCTATTATATATCAAATTTGTATAGGGTATAAATATGATGCTGGGGTTAAAGTTTAAAAAGAAACTTGATCATAAAGTTTAATGGAGACAAAACGATGGCTCCATAAGGGATTATGACGAGGTTAAGGAGAAGTTTGAAAGAGAAGAAGAAGATCTGGTTGGAGATCAGAGAACTCTTAGCATTATGACGAGGTTAAGGAGAATTTTGAAAGAGAAGAAGAAGATCTGGTTGGAGATCAAAGAACTCTTGTAAGGTTTTTTCTTTAAAGTTTTAATAAAGATTTTGAATTATTTCTGTTTGTTATTCGTTAAAATATATCTTAATATAGAATGGGTGTTTAGTGTTCCACCGCACACCAAGACCCAACACTTTCGAACAAATCATATGTGCAGATTCTGTGCACCAAATACCAGCTCCAAAAAAGAAGAGCAGGAGAAGCAAAAATAAATCCCAACAGTCCAAAACAAATCTCATAATGTTCTTCATTGGTCTTCAGCTCCAGTTGAAGGAGAGAAAATTCATTTGGGGTTGGAGTTCTTGTGAAAAATTTGGAAGTGGGTTTTGAGTTTGGATCGATATGCGACGAAGGGCGCCAGATTTGAGGCGCCCAGTTCGAAGGAGGCACTCTGATTGGATCTGGTGGCTTCTTGGTTTCTTCACTGTTGCTGCTTTGATCCTCTTTGCTGTTCATCATCAGCATCAGAATCAGTTTGATTCCCCAGTTCAGGTATCTATGATGGAGATTTGTTGGGTTCTTGATTTAGATCTCTGCCATTGTTTGAATCTACGAAAACAAATGACCTTTTGAATCTGATTCTTCTAACTTGTTTACTTATGTTTTAGTGTACTAGATTTTGTTCTTGTTGATGTTTTGTTCAGTTGATTGATTGTTTATTAGTGGATCTGTGAGAGAAGAGCACCATCTGTTCTGTGGATTGTGACTGTATTTGAGCTGAGTGTAATGGGATTTATGTTGCAGGAGCACTTCATTCAAAGTGAAGTGTGTTCTACAAGAGCTCTCGATGTAAAAAATATTATGACAAAATCCGATTGAGGTGGGTTTTCAAAATGGAACAAGTGTTAGATATGTATATCAATTTGGTTTAAGATTTGTATGATAAAAGAATTACTAAATTAAGGACGGTTGGAGGAGATAGAGAACTATATTCTCTCAATATACACACAAATTAAAGGGTGAACATTATATCTTTGCATTAATTATGAATAAAGTAACTATGCCTACTTTTTGGATGATGATATATGGACCATGTTGTCGCTATGATATTCTTTCAGTTGTTGAATCTAAAGAAAGGATATTAATCCAAAATAGAAAGGTGCAAACAAGTTTCAGAACATGGAGAATGTTGAGAGGGACATGCCTAAATAATGAGCGTATCTGAAATGAGAATATTGAGAAAGACGATTGGTAATTTTCTTCAAGCTATGGTAAGAAATTTATTCATGATAAAGTTGGGTTAACTTTCCAAAAGGAAAATAAGAGGGAAAATCAATTGATATGATTTAACATTGAAGATGGAATGAAGGCTTAAGGTATATCTAAACAAACATGGATGAAATTAGTTAAAAATTAGTTCAGTTATGAATCAAATTTAGGAGATGACCCATATAAGTGATAAATGGAAGAAATTCATTACATAACCTACTCCTGAAGTTTCAGATAATATATTCTTGTTGCGGTGGTTGGTCTATGTAGGAGAATTTGGTAAGTTTAAACTTTGGGTGTTATTGCTTCACAATTTTGTCGTAGCTATAAAATAAATTCATTTAGCACCGACTCATTATACACTATAATATGTAGCCCTATGTTTCATTAAATGAAAACTTTAACGTAACTCTTACATTATAGACAAAAGAAATAAAGACCAAAAAGGAAAAGAGTTTGGGAGGCATAAACGTGTGTTACCATAAATCATTAAACCATTAGCGATTTGGAACGATCGTTCCTAATTAGGGACATTGGCTATCTGGATTGGAAGAATCGTCATTTCGATGTAATCCATTAAGAATTAAATTTAAATAGGCTTAACGTCGGCTTTTTGATAATACTTAAAGTATATTAAAAATATATTTAATTATTTTAATAGCTTAGATAGACAACAAAGAAATTAAATTATATATAATATATGCATATGATACATACATACATATACAAATGCTCCAAAAAATACCCTATGTTATTGAGCTACATTTTCTGTTATTACAAGTAGTGTTTCGAATTTCCCGTTTTCCTTCCACGCATCAAAACGTTCCGCATTTCAGGTAACTTTGGTGCAAACACTGAAAACACCGCAATAAAAAAAATTCAGTGCAGATGACATGTAAGGATTTTTAGGTCCCAAACAATTCAGAAAACAAACACAGAATCTTTGAGAAAAAAGGATAATATTAAAAACACAACCAAACACAAGAAGTTCTTCCAACTTCACTGCTTTTATTCAACTTAATACGAATTACAAAATCTTCTACTTCTCTTCTTCTTTTGAACAAAATACCCTAATCAACCCATATTTATAGGTCTAAAATCCCTAAATCTATTCCAATTATGATCTTATCAAATCTTCAAAACAATCTCTAACAAATCTTCAATAACTCTCCAACTTTCTTAATTAATCTCCAAAACGAATCTTCACCAAAACCAAAATCTAGAAGGACTCGTCGAAAGACGTTTGAGCCGGTTCAAAATTATCTCAAGCCGTCTCATATAAAGAGAGAGAAATATGTAATTTCAGACATATTGTGAGCCGGCTTAAGATTGTCATGAGCCGTCTTAATTTCGATCGATAAGAATACGAGGCAAACTCAACAGAACAAACCCTAAATACATCAATACCAAATGATAATAAAACAGTTAATTAATACTACTTCCAAATGACAACACCACATTTATCCTATTGATGCAAGCAATACTCAAAGATAAGCTAACTACTCTTACAATGAGGGGTAAGTCACAAACTCTAGCGGAGTTGATGTTGACTGGGGACATGAGGGGTAAGTCACAAACTCTAGCAGAGTTGATGTTGACTGGGGACCGGGAAGGCGACTTGCATGCGATTGAAGAAATTAAAAAAGAACATCTTAACTCAAAGAGGGGGTGGAAAAGAAGTTAGGAAGATAAATCTCGATGATCATGGAGAGGAGAGCTTTACAAGACAACTCATGCACTAATTTATTTCTGGTTTATATTTTTGGTTTCATATCAGATGATGATTGAGTTTATATAGCAAATTGTTTTGGGGTAAATTTAGGTTACTCAGAAGAACCGGTGAATTAGAACTTGACTCTTGTTATGAAAGTAGAGGCCACTAGGTGTAACAGTATTGAGGCCGCCAATCATTTCAAGGTTGTTTGTCTAGCTCTTGAGGGCATTGTCACTATTTAGGACGTCATATAGATCCGGATGACTTGACGTGTGGTTGCTTATTCTATTTTTAAATAGATTGATTAAGAATATTAAAAGGATAGGTTTTGTAGCAAGGTATAAGATGGTTATAGAGGTTGTTAATAAAAGTAGGATGAATATAGTTTGTTTGCCTGAAAACTAAGTTAGGAGACCCTAGCAACAAAATCCTTGTAGTTTGGAAGAAGGTAGATTTACAAAATAGAAGATTAGGAAATTGGACGATGCACTGGACAATGTTCTAAATGTTGGTCGACATCCTATATATGTAGCCAAAATTTCGGTTTGGAGAGTAATGGACATGAGATTATCAAATTATTTATTTTTCCAAAATTTAGTATATATCAGCTGATAATTTTGTATATCAACAGGAAATTTCGGTATATCAGCTGAAATTTATGTATATCGGAAGAAATGTCACTACACTTGGTAAAAAAATCTTTTTTATGGATTTTTTTGGGTTTCAGGATATAATTCAACATATCTTACCTGCATTTAGACCCGACCTGTATTTAGACCGTTCACTTAATTAAACTTACCAAACCTTATTTTCTCTCAAATCCATTTAAAGGAGACCGGTCTTCTCTTGATTTCTTGGAGACAATTTTGAGGTGATCTCCTCTCAATTTCGGACTTTAACGAGAAAACCTTTCCATTTCGACCTCGAGCTTTATCTTCTTCTCTTGAGTTTCAGATCTTCTTCGACTTCGACCAACTCTAGAAGCCCTTGACAACAGTAGCAACCCTTTCCTCAATCAACAATCCTCCTCGGCTTCGATTTCAATCCTTCCTCGACTTAACGCTTCTCCTTTTTTTTGCTTCGATCTTTTCGACTTTGATTGCAGCCCTGTAAGGTGAGAAAATCCTTAATTCAAAAATAAATTTAGTTTAACCTAAATCTTCAATTTGTTGCTTTCTGTTTCTTATTGATTAATGTCACTCTTAGATTTGACTGAAATTTTCTTTATGCTAGCTTTATTTTTTTGCTTATTGTATTTGGCATGATACAACAGTTTTTCTTATTGTGCTTCTATTCTTCATTTTATATTTTGAATGTTGATATTAAGTTTAAAGAAATACTTGTGGTTGTATGTTATCTTTATAATGTGTTAAATTTGGATATTAGTCGTATAACCTTGCTTCTATGCTCTTTTTGTGTCATTCGTTATGATGCCAAAATTCAAAATTAAGTACAAACTTTTAGTTAACCAAAGAAAAAAGGTGATGATCCATGTTAGGATTATGGGGAAAGGGTGAATTGTAATTCAACTTGAAAAATTAATTGCAAATTTTGTTTAAAGGTGATTTATGCCGGAATAAGTAGATTTAAATAGTATTTGACGGGTATAAAAGGTTCCGTAGCATCATGTGATCATTGTCTCCCAAGATATCAAGATAAAAGTACTAAAATACGAGTAAGGATAAAGAGATCAGAAAAGTTATTAAACAAGCTTTATTGGATGATATTCGCGTAGGAGTGAATGAAGAATATACGGAAGAAAAATTATCAAGAAAGAGCGGTGGTTCATCTTCGTCTGAAAGTCATATGAATAAGTTTGCAACCCGTATTCCGGAAGAAATGACGGTGATAGTCAAAGGAAAACAAACTAAACTCGATAACAAATTCAAGAAGAAGTTTAGAGAAGATGCAATAGTATATATTTTTAGATAGTTTTATGAAAGCGTCATTTCATTCAATATCATTACTCTTCCTTCATTTCAACAAATGGTGTGAGGCATCGGAAAGCATGAACCTTTCTTGAAATCACAGTAGAATGAAACTTATGTACAAAAAGAGGATAGAAACTAAGTTAAGACTTAAATCTTTCTATGAGGAGTGCAATATAAATAGATGCACTCTCATGATGGATGCATGGAGTGATAAAAAAGAAAGAAGCATCATGAAGGCATGAACATTGTGGTAAGTTGTCAGGCAGGGACCCACTGTTTGAACTCTTTCGATAATTCTTCAAGTGTTTATGAAGCAAAATTTATCTTTGAGCTGGTGGATAAAACAATCGATAATATGAATGTGAATTGTTGAACACTTTTGATACTTCTTCAATTGTTAATTATGCAAAATTAAAATACTCCTTCATACCATCGATCGCTTTATCTAATAGCTCAAGGATAAATTTTGCATCATGAACACTTGAAGGAGTTCAAAAAAGCGCTCTCTGCTTGATAAGTTACAACAATGTTCATGATGATTCTTTCCTTTCAATCATTTCATGCAAATGTCATGAGAATGCATATATTTATATTACACTTTGATAGAAATATTTAAGCCTCAACTTAGTTTCCACCTTCCCCTTTTGTATATAAGTTTCACTCCACTGTAATTTCAAGAATTGTCCATATTTTCCAATGGCATGTACCATTTGTTGAAATGAAGGAAGAGTAACATTATTGAACGAAATGTCGGCTTCATAACACTATCTAGAAATGCAAGCCATTACATCTTTTCTAGACTTCTTTAAATTTTCATCAAGTTTAGTTTGTTCTCCTTTGGTTATCACCGCCATTTCTTCCGGAGTATATGCTGCAGACTTATCTATAGATACTTTAGACGAAGACGAGTCACCAAACTTTTTTGATAAGTTTTCTTAGGTATATTCTTTTTTCTTTTCTACACGGACATCATCCAACAAAGCTTGTTTAGTAACTTTCTTGCTCTTTTTATCTTTGCTCATATTCTCAACCAAAGCTAATCCTTTTATCTTGACTTCCTGGGGACCATGATCATGTCATGCTACAAAACCTTTTATACCCGCCGAATGTTGCTTAAATTTACTTATTCTGGCATGAATCACCTTCAAACAAAATTTGCATTTAATTTTTTAAGTTGAATTAGGATTTCCCTTTCCTCATAATCCCAATATGGTTCGCTACTGTTTTCTCTGGTTAATTAGAAGTTTCAAATGACATTATAATCTACAAAATATAAATAAAATCAGTAATTACTTTCGAATTGAACATATTAAAAAAAATTAGATTCAACCACTTTAATCACGGGCATAGCAAAAATTTATATTAATAGACAAATATTAGACAAACAAATCTTGAATTTTTGCGTACTTAATTATGAATTTTAGCATCAAAGTAAATGACAGAGAGAGAGAGAAAAGAAGCAAGGTTATTACAGCTAATATTCAAATTAACACATTATAAAGATTACTTAAAACCACAAGCATTTCTTCAAATTTGACATCAACACTAAAAATATTATTAGATTTTTTTATATATTAAAGAACGAGGGGGGATTATATATTTTATCTATGAGTGTACACGGGATTTTGATATAAGTGGGTTTCAACAATAAGACTCGAGTCTTGTTGAGCTTTTTCCCATCCTATATCTTATACCCATGCACTTTTCATAGTTTTTCCAATGTGGGACTATTTTAATCCACACATCTCAACACTCCTCCTTGCAATCATCATTTTTTTGGTGTGGTTGTCACGTGGAAAATACAACACATGTAGAGCTAGTCTTTTAGATGCACTTTTTTGGGTGCTTGTAGACTGCTTCTCTCAGAGGTATTGTTGAGCTCTCGATTGATCTGGCTCTGATACCATATTAGATTATATATATATATATATATATATATATATATATATATATATATATTAAAGAACGAGGGGGGCAATTATATATTTTATTTATGAGTGTGCACGGGCTTTTGATATAAGTGGATTCCGACAATAAGACTCAAGCCATGTTGAGATTTGTCCTATCTTATATCTTATACACATGCACCTCTCATAGTTTTTCCAATGTGGAACTATTTTAATCCACACATCTTAACAAATATAAAACGAAATATCATATTACAATAAAAAATTGTTGCACATATCAAATACAATAAGCAAAAAAACCTAAAACTAGCATCACGTAAAGTTAATTCAAATTTAGCAGCGAAATTTAGGTTTTCTCTACAACGAAGTTGAATCACTAAGAAAGAGAAAGCAACAAATTATTATTTTTAGATCAAATTGAATTTTCTGATTAGGATTTTTCTCACCCTATTGTAGCTGCAGTCGAAGTCAAAAAGAAGTGAAAGGAAAAGCATTGAATCGAGGAGGGGCTGGACTTGAGGAAGGATTGTTTGTCGAGGAAGGGCTGCAGTCGAAGTCGAAGTTCTTTAAGATCTGATGCCCAAGAGGAGGAAGAAGAGAAAGTTCGAAGTGGAAATCAAGGGGTTTTCTCATTGAAGACCGAAATTGAAAGGAGATCGAAATCATCGAAGTCGCCTCTGAGAAATTGTGAGAAGTCGAGTTTGACTTTGAGTGGATTTGAGAGAAAATAGAGTTTAATAAGGTAACACGTCGGATAAATTTTATTAACTTAAGGGTATAACTATAAGTCTAGTAAGTTTAATTATGTCCTGAAACCCCAAAAAACCCATAACAAGATTGTTTAGCAAGTATAATAACATTTCTTCCGATATAAATAAATTTCAGCTAATTTACCAAAATTCTACTAATATACAAAAATTTTAGCCGATATATTTTAAATTTCGGAAAAATAAATAATTTGACAATTTCGTGTCAATTACTCTCAAAATCAAAATTTTGGACGACATATATCGGATGTTGGTCGACATCTAGAACTGGAAATCATAATACTGGTTATTCTTACTTAAGGTAATTCATCTAAAATTTTGACAGGAACTACTTATGAATTTGATCGATTGATTTCTTTTTTTGCTTTCCTATTGGATAATATTTCTATCTTTTCTTTTAATTTAAGTCTACGTGTGTATAGGGAGGGGGTATGAATTTTTAACTTAATAGGTGTAGGACATATGACTGTAATATTTTAGATAGCCATATTCGCAATATGATTTAGTTCCCCTTAAATGAGAGCAGTAGTTTAGAAATATGATTTGTTTTAAATTTGTCATGGCTAAGTTGCTAAATGCATTTCCGTTTTCATTTTTATTTATGTGTTGGCTTCATATATATAATAAGGTTATTAATGGATTGTCAATAATGATATAAGGATATTGGGGATAGTTTTGGAATAATCATTTATCTACAAGAAAGGAAGCAAGAATATATTTAGAGAAATTTAACTAAATAATTAATTGTTACTTTATATTACTACTTAGATCAGAACGAAATTCTTTATAAAGAATATATCGGACCACCACTTCTAGATATTTTTTTATTAAGAGGTTTTGATGGCTTGCCGCTTTAGTGTTTTTTCCTTTCTAGAATTAATGGGAAATATCTCTAGTCTAGGAAAGTTTGTGGGCTGCTTTCTTGACGAGCAATTTGACACAATTTAACTTTAAAGTCGAAGTCAGCTTGACACCAGTCATATTAATATTGCCTGTATTTTCGTGGAGTGATTTGGCCTTTTAACCAACTCATTTAGTTGGAAAAAGGTTTTGCATGAGGGACCAAGAAAATAGCATTGTCATTCTCAAGACAAGGGAATGACCTATTTTAGTATTTTGAGATGTAGATTAACATGCCAATTTCGTATTTGATGTTTTTATGATTTGATAGTCAATATGCTAAGTACTTTTCAGCTTTGCTAGTTTCTCTTGTATGTTTGAGAAATCAATAAGATGTTAAAACCAACTACCGCAACAATTCGTGATAGTAGTTCCAAACATAAGGAATCAAAGGCAATCGCTCACATATTTGTTCCCAGCTCCATTGATAATGCCGAAAGCACATCTTTCCATTCTTGGCAGGTTCCATGGTTATAGAAATTGTCACATACACGTATGTTTACAACTATCATAGTTCCGGTTTAATCTCTATAACGAGAGCACGTCCATTATCCATGAGTTAGATGAAGAGAATAAAGGTAGATAGAATGAGCACCCAAGTTAGATGAAGAGCACACATAAAATGAAAGAAAGTGCTACATCACAATAGAAGAAAAGTCGAACTCACCCATTAACTCATCAAAAATCACAAGTCTTACACCTTGTTAGTCAATTGGTAATTTGAGAATAATTGGAACCATATTATTTTACAGCACTTTTTTTAGAACAAAAGGATTAGTAGTATTAGAAATTGTAGATCGAGAAGAAGAAAAATATTATTGATGATTGATCAAGATCTAATAAACAATGCATCTCTCTATATAGAGCCTACAAGATTAAATCCCAATACTAAGAGATAAAATTAAATCCCTATATAAAGAGATAAATATAAAATGATATATGAAAGATTTATGAGTATCTTAATAGCCTCCCTTAAATTCACGGTGGATCATAAACCGAGAGTTTAGACAAGAAATGTGAAAGTTGAGTACGTGTCTGGGGCTTCATAAAGAGACCGGTTACTTGATTATTGGAATGGATGAAAGGAAGTGAAATCCGACCTCGGTCGTACTCTTGACGAACTATATGACAATCCACCTCAATATGCTTTAGTATGTTCATTGAAAATGGATTTTCAGTAATACGAACAGCACTCTTATTGTCACAATAAAGTGGAATGTGAGAATGCATGACACCCATATCAGCAAGTAAACTACAAAGCCATTTAAACTCTGCAACAGTATCAACCATTGCATGGTACCCAACTTCAGTGCTGGAGCAAGAAACAATATCTAGGTGCTTGCTGCGTTAGGAAATCAAAGATGTATCCAATAAGACACAGAACCCAGTGGTAGATCGACGAGTATCAGGGTCGTCAGCTCATCCAGCATCAGAGTATGCGCGTAATGTAAGGTCAGAATCGGAAGGAAACAACCGTGACCGAGTATGAGTATCACGAAGGTATCGAAGAACCCATATGAGAGCTGCATAGTGAACTGATGTAGGAGCATTCATAAACCGACTGAGAACATGAACAACATGTGCAAATGTCTGGCCTGGTAAGAGGTAAATAAGTGCATCAACCAACTCACGATACCGCTCCATCTGTTTGATGAAGTTTCAGATGAAACTCCATCGGCGTAGCTATAGAAGTACTGGCAGCAATAGTAGAATCATTAATCGTTGCTTATGCAAGAAGATCATAAATGTACTTCTGCTGTGACAGAAAATAATCACAGAGAGAGTAAGCAATTTCGATCCCCAAGAAATAGCATAAATATCTAAGATCCTTCACTCAAACTGCTGCTGAAGAAATTTCTTTAGATATATGATAGTTATGTCATCACCAATGATAATCATATAATCAGCATAGATCAAGAGAAGAGCTCGGCTTTTGGAGGAAGAGAGATAGAAGAGTGCATAATTAGCAAGGCTCTTGGTGAATCCTGCTGTCAAAAGAGTTTGATGAAATCGCTTAAACCAGCGTGGGGTACCTGCTTAAGACCATAAAGAGCAGGACACAGACGACACGCACACCCAGGAAAAGCAAAGCACCAGAAGGAGGCTCCATGTAAATCGTC
Source organism: Agapanthus africanus (assembly GCA_030015575.1). NCBI lineage: Eukaryota > Viridiplantae > Streptophyta > Magnoliopsida > Asparagales > Amaryllidaceae > Agapanthus > Agapanthus africanus. The sequence goes on along the minus strand of JASDDO010000006.1, from coordinate 49,524,952 downwards.
TCTAAAAGATCACCGTTAAGAAAAGCATTTTTAACGTCCATCTGACAAATAGGCCAGCGACGGGCTGCAGCAATTGCAATGGATGAGCGAATGGAAGTGATCTTGGCAATAGGAGCAAAAATCTCTTCATAATCAATGCCATATTCCTGAGAAAACCCACAAGCCACAAGACGTGCCTTTAACGTTCAACTGATTCATCAGACTTGGTTTTAACCTTGTAAATCCACTTACAGTTAATGGGCTTGACATATGATGGTAAAGAAACAAGATCCCACATGTGAGTATCACGGAAAGCCCGCAATTCTTCTTGCATAGCCTGCTGCCATTCTGGATATTTCATAGCCTCAGTATATGATTTGGGTTCTTGAATAGAATGGATAGCAGAAAGAAAGATACAAACTGAGAAGAATAATCGTAATCATGCAAAAACTATAACGGGCAGGTGGCCGTCTTTTTAGTGGAGGATTCCGACGAGGTGGAGGAGAAATAGCATCCAGAGAAGACGGTACTGGCATAGATGAATACTTTGTCATCACTATATAAGTGGAGAGAACAGTAGAAGGCGTAGGAATATTAGTAGGTGTAATAGTAGGTGGAACGAGAGTGTCTATAGGCACAATAGTGGGTGTACCGACGAGATAGAGGAATCAAGAAAGGACATATTTATCTCGGAATGAGCAAACTATAGCATATTCTCGAAAAACGTGATGTTTCAAGAAATGTGAAGCCGACTACTGGTAGGATCGTAACATCTGTATCCTTTATGAGTCAGAATATACCCCATCATAAAACACTTCACTGAGCGAGAGGTTATTTCGTTCATGAGCGGGTAAAAGAATAAAACAAACACAACCAAAAGTGCGCAGAATGGAATAATCAAAAGGAGATTTATAAAGTCCGAGTATGGAGTGGCATATGGAAATAAGGAATATGGAGTGATATTGATGAGAAGAACAGATGTCAACAAAGTTTCAGCCCAATAAGAACTAAGGACCGAAGATGAGAGTAAGACGACCTATGTAGTCTCTAAAATATGTCGATATTTTCTCTCGACTATACCATTTTGTTCATGAGTGTGTGAACATGATTGTTCTGGAAGTGTACCATGAGTTTTAAGAATGGTTTTGCATAGATGACGAAACATATTCGCAAGGATTGTCAGATCTAAAAATTTTAATTCGTTTTTTAAACCAAGTATAAATCATATTTGTAAATTTAGTATAAATGGAAGGAATCTCATGTCTGGTATGCATAAGATAAATCCAAGAATAACGATAGTAATCATCTATAAAGCTAATATAATGTCGATAACCAAACATGGACACAACAGAAGCAGATCCCCAAATATCAGAATGAATCAAATCAAAAAGGTTCTAATGAATTTTTATTATGAGACACGAAAGGTAAATCGGTTTGTTTTGCCAAATGACATCCAACACAATTATTTAAAGTACTAACACGAAGGGACTCTAAGACTCCTGACTCAGATAAAGAGTTAAGACTTGAACTTGAACTTGAAATGTGACCTAAACGATGATGCTACAAATCGGAAGTAGCCAAGCCAGCTACAGTTTCATTCAAGGTAGGTAGTGAAGATGCTTCAATTGGTATAATCCATTCACTTTATGACCCGTCCCAACCTTCTGACCGGTGCTTGAATCCTGCATAATACAAGAAATGGATGAGAAAGTAACGGTGCAGCCAGAATCAGCAATCTGACTAACATATAAAAGATATATCGTTAATTTAGGCACATGTAATACAGATGAAAGAATAAGATTACCAAGAGAGTGAGTAGTAGATGTGATGTCACCACATTGATTTACTGGAAGTGACGAGCCATTAGCAGTATGTATACATGACATAGGAATAGTAAAATAGTTTGTAAGAAATGATTTATCAAAAGTCATGATGTGAGGCACCTAAGTCAAATATCCAAGGAATAGAAATACCCGAATTAGCAGTTGAGGCAGTGTAGATAGAACGTGCTGGAGTTCCACTGACACAAAGAATCTATTGAACAATATTCGCAATCTCTGCTACCTGTACGGGAAAGAATGAACCTGAAGTTGCAATATAGGCCGCTGATGACACAACAGTAGATGTAGCTGGAGAGTGATTGCGATAGAGAGCAACTGAACAAGTTTGAGTATTTGTCGACTTATTCTTAAGTACCGAGCACTGAAAGCTATGATGTCCAGGTTTTTTTGTAGTATGCACAAACTCGTTCTGTAGAAGGAGGAGGCAATAGTGAAGTTATGATGGGTCTGGATTGTGCAGCCAAAACAGTAGCCGATGGTGTCATAGACGAGCTCATGTCACGAGTACTAGTAGATGTAACTGTCAACATCCGGAGACGGGTCTCCTCATAGATGAACTCGGCTACTGCAGCCTCAAGACAAGGAAAACGAACACGAAGTATCTTACTGCGTAGTCTTTCAAGCTCCGGTCGAAAACGCATAGCAAAACGGTACAAATGCTGATGATCATGCTGCTTGTAGTACTCGATAGAGACATCCCTCAATGATGCTGGAATCTGAACCTCCATCAGGTACAATTCTTTTTAATACTATGATAGAAGAGAGTAAAAGTCCTGAACAGAATGATCTTCCCGTCGAGCATCCCGAAGGGCCTGATGCAGTTGTATTCACGAGCGGCGCCTGTCTGAACAAACATGCAGCTAAGAGCCGCTGCCCACGAGAGGTAGTTAGGCGTCCAATAAACAGATGAAAACTGTCTTCGTGGAGGCGACAACTTCGTGGGGAGATGCGGCAACTTCGACGGAGACATAAACGGTGGCGTCTAGATTGGCAAAAACGAGCACTCAATGACGACGTCTTTAAAAAATAAATCGGCTGAATCAAGACGGTCTTATGACGGCTATGATGCCTATAAGAAAAAGAGAATCGACGAGGATCAATCAATGACGAATGATAGCTCTAATACCATATTAGAAATTGTAAATTGGGAAGAAGAAAAATATTATTGATGATTGATCAAGATCCAATATACAATGCGCCTCTCTATATATGACCTACAATATTAAATCGCAATACTAAGAGATAAGAATAAATTTCTAGATAAAGAGATAAAGATAGAAAGATATATAAAACATTTATGAATATCTTAACAGGCAGAATAGGATCTGAAACTATGTTTTGATCTATTTAATTTATTTTGTTAATTTGCTAGTTGTTCCCCTCCGAAAGACGGCGCACAAGACTGCGAGGTCTTGACGCTGAGATTCGGGGCAGATGCTATTTGGTTTTATCCGTCCACCTCTCCGAAGATACCAAGTTGATTTATGGCACCGTATATCGGAGGTTTAGACGGATGCGGCCGATGTAGCAGACTTCGTCAGATTCCCCCTCGCTTGAGGGGTTTTTGATTGTGGGGACGCTCTTCCCTGCAGGCGCAAGCCCCTGCAGTTAATTACGCTACCGCATCGCGGTAACCACTTTCTCCTTCTCCAGAATTTCACTTCGTGTCGTGTGTGTTTTTTTTGTTTGTGGTTGCCCGTGGATTGTATACGGAGACTGAGTAATGCCGTCGCCCGTAGGACGTGGATTAGTCCAAATCCGTATTTACTTAGATTTGGGTTTGGTGTTTTTAGTTTAAGGATACGTTAGACGCATTTGAGACTAAGATCAACTTAAACGTTCGTTAAGGATACGTTAGTCTGATTTGAGACTAAGATCAACTTAACGGGATCGTCTAGATCCATTTCCAGTTTAAGGACGTAGTGGTCCATTTAATATATGGCCGTCGGGACCCGTCACCTCTCTGACGACGTTGAAGCATTACAATGACATGTGTCAGAGGAGTTCGGAGATGTACCCTTGAACCAAAGTTGATTGGGGGTCTTATAGTCCAATTTGGGACTAAAGTCTGTTTGAATGTTTAAGGATACGTTAGCCATATTTGAGGCTAAGATCAACTTAAACGAGATCGTTTAGATCCGACAAAAGAGCATTTGGGAGCTCCATTGTTCCAGTTTAGGGACGTAGCGGTCCATTGGTAGTTTAGGGATATTGCGGCCCATTGGTAGTTTAAGGACATTGCGGTCCATGTTCCAGTTTAGGGACATAGGGGTCCATGTTCCAGTTTAGAGACATAGGGGTCCATGTTCCAGTTTAGGGACGTGGTGGTCCATCGCCAGTTTAGGTACGTGGTGGTCTATGTTCCATTTTAGGGACGTGGTGGTCCATCATTAGTTTAAGGACGTTTCGGTCCGACATCAGTTTAAGGACGTTTCGGTCAAACATTAGTTTAAGGATGTTTCGGTCCACGAGTTTAAGGACCCCGCAATTCGTATACGTATGTGGTCGTCGGGACCCGTCACCTCTCTGACGTCGTTGAAGGATTACAACGACAGGTGTCAGAGGAGTTCGGAGATGTACCCTCGAACCGGAGGTAAATTGATTTAAGAGAGCAATCTTGCTCAGTCAATTTAATTTGAGGACTTACGGCCAAAATTGGGCTAAGTCCAGTTGAAAATGTTCAACATTTTATTTTCTTTTGCATTGCATTTCTTTTTTATTTTTATAAAGGATGCAGAGCATCAATTTGTTTTGGGCTCTGCCCATTTATAAATGATGCAAAGCATCTACTTTGTTTGGGCTCTGCCCTTTTTAAAATGCATAGCATTTTTTATTATTTCGTTTGGGCTCTGCCCTTTTATAAATGATGCAGAGCATCAATTCTGTTTGGGCTCTGTCCTTTTTATTGCGTTACAATTTAATTAGGCCTGCTTGGTCTTTTTGATTTGGGCCTGGCCCTTTAGGAAATGCATTGCATTTGTCAGGCGCTTTGCGCCAATCAGAGAGCGCAAGCGCTTATGGTGTTGACACGTGTCACGCAAGCGCAGTGCGCTAATGCGCTGCGCCTGCGCTGCTGACACGTGGCGCGCTCTGGTGACTTGCGCCAATCCAGGAGTGCAACAGCGCAGTTTGCAAGTGCAAGGCACTATAATTTGAGAATCTTTTAGAACCAATGGTTCATGATAAAGTGCAAAGCACTGTTTGTTTTCTTCGATCTAATGAGAATCAAAGAAAACAAGTATTTCTTGTTCTTCTTGTTTTAAAGAACCAGTGGTTCATAAGAAGTGCAAAGCACTGTTTATTATATGAAGATCATTGATCTTGTTCTTAGATCAATGATCTATTAGAAGAAATTTCTTCTATTTTATGAAGGTTTTTTTACCTTTTTCTTGAAACTTTTTCAGAGTTCTCTCTGTTTGAAGCTCTTGATTTCTCAAAAAATGTTGATGATTTTGAATCGAGGTCTAGGGTCCTTTTTATAGTGTCCATAAATTAGTTAAAAAGATCTTTCTCTGAGTGATTTGGGGAATTTTTCCCACCGTTGGATCTTTGATCCAAGGGCTTCTGTTTTACAGAAGAAAATCTTCTTGTTTTAACAAGAACAGAAAGATTTCTTTAGAATCTTGATTCTGTTTGGCGCAAATGCCCTAGCGCGTGACACGTATCAAGCAGCGCAACTGCGCTAGCGCATGTGCGCTGACACGTGTCGCGCAGCGCAACTGCGCTAGCGCATCTATGCTGACACGCGTCGTGCAACGCGAAGCGCAACTGCGCTGATACGTGTCGCGCAGCGCTTGCGCAACTGAACCGTTGCTTCCTTTAATTTTGCTTTAAATAGAGATTTGCTCTGATTGGGCGCGCTGCCTCGGGCGCTGCGTTGATGTATCAGCGCCTGACACGTGGCGCGTTGCGTGCAGCGCAAAGAATCTGAAGCGTTGCTTCATTTACTAAAGTTTAAATTTTCAAAATAGAGCTTTGCTCTGATTGGCGGTTGCTTCATCTTCCGCCTTGGAATTTGAACAGAGCTTTGCTCTGATTAGGGGTAAACAGATGCCCCCCCACCGTTACGCTTACATGGCCTCCAAACGTGAGCGCAGCGGTGGCAGACTCCCAACCGTCACGCCATCCCTTAGAAGCTAAAAGGGCATTTGATGCCTATAAATAGGACCTTTGGTCCCTTAGATGATTTTCATCTCTAAAATTTTACTTTCAGAACTCAGAGCCCTGCTCTTTATTTTCAAGAACTTCAAGAGTTAAACTCTTAAAACTTTTTTAGGTGAAAATTTTAATTTGGATTAAATTAAATTAAATTAATTTTCATTGATAGAGCCTCGCTCTCAATAGATCCCTGATCTAAAGGAAACCCATTTAGGGTTTCACTTAGCGGAAATTTGCTCTACAGGTCTTAAAGGGATCTAAAGAGAACTAAAGTGGACCCTATTAGGGTTCCATAGAGCTCTGCTCTCTGAAAGATTTTCCTTGGATTTTCTTAATTCATTAATGGAGCTTTGCTCCTTCCAAATCATACAACAGAACTCTTAGGAGTTTTTCATTGATCTTGGAGTTTAAAGATGGCATTTTATTCCTCAATGTATTATATCGTTTTGCTTAATCAGTTTTTCTGATAACTTCGTTGATTTTCTTTCACAGAAACAATGGACGCCCATATGTATGCTCTTAACGAGATCATCTCTTACGGGGACATCCGCCGACTTGGCCATTCTCAAAATCGAGAGTTCACAAACGCGGAGTGTGCTGAAATCATGAGCCGCTTTGACGCATACAACGGTCCACTGCTTCCCCGACGTTCCTCTCTCCTTAAGCTTATCGTGGGAGCCATCTGGGAAGCGCTTCCCCTATTTTGTTCCGGTGTGCCGCTTAGGGCGCTGGATGCCGCCGAGGATAAGGTGCACTCCGTGTACCTGATGAACTTTATCTCGAAGAGACGGCGAGACAGTCTCGTCGATCTCTTGCACGAGATCTTTCAACAGTCTGCCATACTCGCTGCTTATTGGAGGGTGGAAGACATCAAGGGGGATCCTGACGCTTGTGCTCGCGAAAGAAAGCACACCAGGATGGTCCGTGAGGCTTGGAAAGTTATAAATAGGGTCGCTTTCGAGTTCCTCAATCCATGTCCTGGGTTCGAGGTTATACCTTTGTAAACATTTTAATAATGTTATTATCCATTTCTCCGTGATTGTAAGAATTTTTGGCAATATTAATGGAAAAGTTTTATCCCAGCTTGTCTTATTTTTCGTTCCGAGTCTTTTTGCCTATGCATGGATGAGTGTGTCTCGAATGCTTGATCAAATGTAAATCGAATATTCTTTCTGTTGCTTTCTTCTTTCCCAGATTATCAGCATGCTGTCTTGATAAACATGGTTGACAGATAATATAGTAAGCATCTTGGTTTCTTCAAGAGATAGCGATGGCTTAGGCCGCAGGTTCAGATCTGCCGCCTAAGACTTTTCAACTCTATGAGCCGTAAGGGTCTCATAGAGACTTTTCTCTGTACGGATCGAGAGGATCTCGTAGGTGGGTTTTCTCCTTAGGAATCGTGAGGATTCCTAAGTGTGTTTTCTCTTGTAAGTCGTAAGGATCCTATAAGAGAATTTTTCCCTCTTACGAGTCGAGAGGACCCGTAAGCGGTTGTTTCCCTCCTTGTCGGAACTCGACTTCGGAGAGTGAGACCCGTGAATAGTATGCAAGAGACCGTTTTAGATCGACTTGCAGGGTCCCATTGTTCAGGAAGCAAGTTTTTTAGTCCCTGCTGCCTGAGGCTTCATCTTGTAAGTTGAGACGAATCGGGAATTTTCCCGCGGAGACATTGGTTTCTCGGCGAGCCGACACGAATCAGGAGGCTCTCGTCAAGGATGTTTGTTTCCCTGAGTCGAGGTATTTGCCAAGAATTATTTGTTTCCCTGGTGTTGAAACGAATCGAGAATTTCCCACGGAGACACTGGTTTCTCTGCGAGTCGATGCGAATCAGGAGGCTCTCGTCAAGGATTGTTTGTTTCCCTGAGTTGAGGTATTTGCCAAGGATTATTTGTTTCCCTGGTGTTGAAACGAGTCGAGAATTTCCCACGGAGACACTGGTTGCTCTACGAGTCGACGCGGATCAGGAGGCTCTCGTCAAGGATGTTTGTGTTAGTTATATGTATGCCCTAGAGGCCATTACTGTACATTGGATGTATATTGTAGTGGATGCTGGGACATATATAGGTAGGACTTTCTTGCTCGACATGATAGTACGCTATCTGGTTGCTCTTTATCTTAACATATATACTTTCTGTCTCTCTGTTACATGTTGATAAAGCCCTTAGGATGTGTACTCGACTTCCAGGAATATGATGTAGATCATACTAGTGGGGCCTGGGTAGTCCATGAGTACATCCTTCAATGTTCCTAGTCGTGGGAATATCGAGACGGGGCATCGATATTCCAGAGTAGACTAGCGTATATCTTCTCGACCCATGTGATGGGCGATGGATGATCCTATATCCATTGGTGTTTGACATTAGAGATGGTATGCGGATGTTCAGTGGAGACTGGGTACACTGAACAGACTCGCCGAGAACTCCTGTAAGTCGATGTACTACACCCCAATACTTGTGGGGAGGCGGAATTTTCAAAAACGAACTTGTTTAGTGAACGAACATCGATTAACCGCTTGAATCGAAGCTAAACTATAAATAACCAAACACAAAGTGTTTCTAAACTACTGTGTTTAGGGATTATACCTAATGAACCAACTCCTTCGTCTTTACGAACTCCTTGTTCTCCTCGGCCTTCTCGAAGTAGTAGACGATCCACCCGAGAGCAAAACTCCAAGCTTAGCCTCTAAACTTGAGGCAACTAATCTTCTTGGATTGCTAATCAAAGAAGATAGATTGAGATAGAGTGATGGTTATGGATTGTTTAGTCTTACTAACCCTTGTACTCAACTCATGAGAGGGGAGGATTAGTCTTTTGAAGAGAGCGCTTGAGGAGAGAGAATGTGTAGATAATAATGAGATGAGAATAGTGAGTCAAGAAGATATATATCAAGCATTTCTTTTAACAAGAAAAGAATAAGAAATGAATTTAGCAACCATGCTTGATAATATCTAGTGATGATTCATTATAATGACAAAAGACTTCTATGAATCATCAAGGTGACTCACTAATCACAATCATTTCATATGCCACCTTAACCTCCTTAGTCACCATCTTCTAGAAGCTTCTCGTATAATTACGAGAACGCCCCTCCTTTCCGCAAAAATACGGAAAAACTTTAGACTGTAAAAATCCAATAACCGGATACCAGTAACTGGCTTAAACCAAAGCCGACTGGTAAAAACTGTCCGAAAGTCGTACGTGCGTAAACGTACGTACGCGTCCGAACCCTTTTCGTAAAACCATACGACCTCTATATCGTTTCGCCTGGAATAGGAAACTCTCTGTGTGGGACTCTAGAGACTCGACTACTACGCTGGCAGTGGGTTTAACCACAGACCGCAAGCGGCACTAGCTGTACATAACGGTCCCCAGGTAGTTGTCGATAAGAAGGCCGATGAGGAAACCCATCCGAACTCCTACTGAGTCTGATGTGACAATCTCCATACAGTCCGGTCCGTTCGTCCAAGACTATCGCATATCCTGCCTAGGGGGCGGCAAGCGTCAGTCCCCTAATAGCGGTATAAGTCGTGTCGGAGGGAAGCCCATTACACCCTGAGAAACTACTGGAACCTACCAGCAAATCTCGCTTGCCCTGGCCAGGGACTTTGCGTAATGGCTCTCTGACACAGCGCGATATCAACTCCCAATACCGGGAGGGACGAATCCTGTCTAACCGCCACTGCCTCCAAGTGCTCGGGACTGCACCCAACTGCTACCTGTTTGCACGACTCCTTTGAGCCGTGGTAAGGTAGCAATCTAAGAACAGTGGGACACACTCGAGGCGAAGTAGCAGTGTCAAGTCTGCGGACTATGCTGTACTCATGTCACCTGGGAACTGTTCACTGACGACTGGTATAAAACCAACCAACAGTTCCCTGTGAGTCCTGTCCGGTGTACCCGTAACCTAACGAGCATCTGTATACTATCTCCAGTACGACGTACTGACGGTTGTGGGACAGACCATCTCCCCAACTGGGATGAGAAGCGTACACACTAGTCTACACCGGAGTATCGATGCTCTGTCTCGATAATCCAACGACTAGGGACCTGAATAAGGATGTGCTTGTAGACTACCCAGCCCCCACTAGTGTGACTGCCATCACAACGCTGGTAGTCAAGCAAGATCCTAAGAGCTCTATCAATACGTACACTCACATATTAAGATAGAAAAACCAAGTAGCATACTACCATGTTTAGCAAGACTGTTATATACATGTGAATATCCCATGCTTCCATTAAGTAATATATAAACTAGTATGATACAGTAATGTCCTTCTAGAGCATAAACACTAACAATCTCCCACTTGCACTAGGGCCATGTACGGCATATCGAAGACCAATGATCTTGAGTAGCCTCTCGAACTGCGTCTGAGGTAGGGCCTTCGTGAATGGATCAACAATGTTCTCTTCTGAAGCAACTCTCTGAACCTCGATCTCCTGACGATCAATGATCTCCCTGATCAGGTGATACCGCCTCAAGATGTGTCTGGACTTCTGATGGGACCTTGGTTCCTTCGCTAAAGCTATAGCTCCGTTGTTGTCGCAATACAGAGGTATTGGATCAACTATGGTAGGAACCACCTGAAGTTCTGTTAGGAACTTCTTCATCCAGACTGCTTCTTTTGCGGCATCGCAAGTAGCTATATACTCCGCTTCCATCGTCGAGTCAGCAACGGTGTCCTGCTTGGAGCTCTTCCAGCACACCGCCCCTCCATTGAGGGTAAAGACATAACCCGACATGGACTTGGAATCGTCCTTATCACTCTGGAAGCCGGAATCAGCAAAGGCCTCCAACCTGAGGTCTTTTCCGCCGTAAACCAAGAACATCTCCTTAGTCCTCCTCAGGTACTTGAGAATGTTCTTAACTGCTTTCCAGTGCATCTCCCTTGGGTCAGACTGATACCGGCTTACCACGCTCAGTGCGTACATCTGGTCTGGTGCACAACATCGCATACATTATAGAGCCTACCGCAGAAGCGTAGGGTATAATAGACATGTGTTCCCTTTCCAAATCAGTCTTGGGAGACATCTTTTTGGAGAGGGTGATTCCGTGACAAGCCGGTAGATTACCGCGCTTAGAATCTTCCATACTGAATCTTTTCAGTACAGTGTCGATATACCTGGATTGCAAAAGTCCCAACATCCTCTTGGATCTATCACGATAGATCCGGATCCCCAGAATGTAAGAGGCATCACCCAGGTCTTTCATGGAGAACCTGTGTGACAAGAATCCTTTGACAGATTGTAGCATAGCAATGTCATTTCCTATCAATAGAATGTCATCCACGTACAAGACGAGGAATACGACACTTCTGGCTACAACTTTACTATATATGCACGGTTCATCTGGATTTTTGATAAAGTCATATTCTTTGACTGTCTCATCAAAACAGATGTTCCAACTCCGCGATGCCTGCTTTAGTCCATAAATGGACTTAAGCAGCTTGCATACTTTACCGCTGCTCCCACTCTGATTGAAACCCTCTAGCTGATCCAAATAGACGCTCTCTTCTAAATTTCCATTTAGAAAAGCCGTCTTTACGTCCATCTGCCAGATTTCATAATCATGGAAGGCAGCAATAGCAAGAAGGACCCGAATGGATTTGAGCATAGCCACTGGAGAAAAAGTTTCGTCATAGTCCAAACCAGGTCTTTGACGAAAACCCTTTGCAACAAGTCTAGCCTTATAGGTTTCCACCTGTCCATCTACACCAATCTTTTTCTTGAAGATCCATTTGCATCCTATGGGTTTAACCCCATCTGGAGCAAAGTCCAAAGTCCATACTTTGTTGGTGTACATGGACTCCATTTCGGTCCGCATTGCATCTAGCCATCGTACCGAGTCGCCGCTCTGGATGGCCTGCTGGAAGTCAGTAGGTTCATCATCTTCTATGATGCAATCCTCTCTATCCCCGTCTATGAGAAAACCGTAGTATCTCTCAGGCGGATGAGACGGCCTACTACTCCTGCGGAGGGGTGCGGGAATGTCCTGTTCTTCTTGAACCTCTGGTTCTACCAAACTTTCAGTAGCAACTTGTGGTTCTGGAATTTCTTCCAGTTCTACTGCGCTCCCACTCTTCTGATTTTCTAAAAATTCAGTTTCTAAGAAGTGTGCATGACGAGAAACAAAAATCTTTTGTTCCTCTGCGTAATAGAAATAATATCCCTTGGAGTTCTTTGGATATCCCACAAGCTTACACTGTACAGAGCGTGCCTCGAGCTTGTCCAAATGCTGCTTTTTTACAAAAGCTGGACACCCCCATGTCCTAAAATGTTTTAGACAGGATTTCTTCCCACTCCACATCTGATATGGTGTGGTAGGCACAGTCTTGGTTGGAACCTGGTTTAAAAGATATGCCGCTGATTCTAGCGCATAACCCCAGAAAGATCGCGGTAACTCAGCATTACTCATCATGGATCGTACCATATCTAATAGGGTTCGATTCCGTCTCTCCGATACACCATTATGCTGTGGAGTGTATGGAGGAGTAAGCTGAGAGAGAATTCCTTTCTCTTTTAGGTAACCTAGGAACTCGGCACTCAAATATTCTCCACCTCGATCAGATCTCAGTGTCTTAATACTTTTGCCTGTTTGGTTTTCCGCTTCACTCTTGTATTCCAGGAATTTCTCAAAGGCCTCGGATTTATGCTTCATTAAGAAAACATATCCATATCTAGAGAAATCATCTGTAAAAGTAATGAAGTAGGAATAACCACCTCTCGCATGTGTAGACATTGGACCACATACATCGCTGTGTATGAGTCCTAAGAGCTCGCTCGCTCTTACTCCTTGTCCAGTGAATGGAGTCTTTGTCATCTTTCCTTTGAGACAAGATTGACAAGTGTCATAAGATTGATATTCGAACGAGTCCAAATATCCTTCTCTATGCAACTTAGTCAACCTTCTCTCATTGATGTGACCCAGTCTACAATGCCATAAGAAAGCTTTATTTAAATTTGGAGACTTTCTTTTTAGTGTGTTCTGGACATTGAAAATTTGGAGTTGGTTTAAAACATATATTCCGTTATTTAGTGTACCTGACCCAATCAAACCATGATTAAGGTGGATGTTGACAACATCTCTTACAAACGTGAAATCATAACCTTTATTTGATAACAAGGAAACTGATATGATATTACACGTTAAGCTTGGTACAAAATAACAGTTATGTAAAACCAAAATGTGTCCACTCGTCAATCCTAGGTGATAATCCCCGACGGACGCAGCTCCCACGCTAGCTCCGTTAGCAACCTTTAGGGTCATATCACCTTCCTTCAGCACTCTACGGTTTCTCAGTGCCTGCAATGAATTGCAAATATGAGATCCTGATCCGGTTTCCAATACCCAGGAAGTAGAGTTGATCGACAGACAATTCTCAATTACAAACATACCTGAAGTCGAAGCCACAGCTTGCTTCGGTTCCTGGTTCTTGGCGTTCCACGCCTTGCAATCCTTCTTCCAGTGCCCTTTCCTGTGACAATGGAAGCACTCATCCTGGCCAACTATCGGTACTGCAATCTTTTTCTTTCCCTTCCCTCCCACCTTACTAACACCTCCTCTAGGTCTGGGTGCGGCCTTCTTCTTCCTTCCTTTGGCCCTAGCCTTGGACCCGGAAGAAGATGTACCGCCAACAAACATAGCAGGTGTTTCCCTTGAATTCTTCAAGGTGCCCTCTGCACTCCTTAACATGTTCAGGAGTTCCGGAAGTTCAACTTCTTTTCTTTGAAGGTTGAAGTTCAGAATAAACTGGGCGTAGGTGTGAGGAAGGGACTGGAGAATAAGGTCTGTATAGAGCTCATTATCCAAAGTCGTCCCAAGGTCTGCGAGCTCTTCTATATAGCCGATCATCTTTAGGACATGTTCTCCTACCGATGACCCGACAGCCAACCTCGCTCGAAACAAGTTCTTTAAGGTCTCGTATCTTGCTATACGAGATTGCTCTCCATAAAGTTCCTTTGTATGGAGAAATATGCCATCAAGGTCCATATCCTCGTGCCTCCTCTGATGTTCATTGTTCATCGAGGCAAGCACGATGCACTTGGCTTTCGCGCAATCTAAATCCCAGGTTTTGCGGATTTCCTTATCCGCATTGCTGGATTTGGGACCAGGGACAGCAGGTGCCGTAGCGGTGAGGACGTACCCCAGTTTGTCATAGGTCAAAGCCATTTTGACATTCCGCAGCCAATCTTTATAGTTTGGCCCTGTCAGTATATTTTTCTCTAAAAGTAACTTAAGTCCAGTCATTTTCAGGGTCGCTGCAATTAGGAGAGAGAGAAGAAAACTCTTTAGCATGATGCTCTTGCAAGTTTAGAGTGGTTTTTAGTTTATCTAAACTGGATGGCTCCCACTGTTTCTCGAATCCTTCCTCAAACCATAAAAGAAGAATTAGCCAGGACTATTCTCACCGTACAATACTTGCTTAACCGTTCAGCCAGGCTGGTGTCGATACTTCGAGGGAGGTTTTCCAACGCTTTCGCGAAGTTCTTTAATTAAATAACCTCTTTTCTCTGGGGGCGTAACCCCGCTGACACTTTTCTGGACACCTACTGGGTTTATAGCATTGATCGTTAAGTGACGAATATCCTGATAAGTAGCATATACTCACAGTAGGATCGGGATCCAAATATCATCGTCTGATAATGCTGTAGGAATGCTATCAACATTCATCAAACTCAAAATGGTATGCATCTCTCTGCAAATTTCAGTTTCTTTAGAAATTCCCGATATTGATTTTTGCCCCATGCTCTTATGATCTTGACTAAGGGCCAACAAATCATAAGTCACATGTCAAGTTATGCCCATCATTATCCTGTTGATTTGAACCCATCCGTATACTCTTGACTAAGGGCCAAACAAAGTAATACGACTGTTCCAAACCAACTCATCTATCTATGCAACAAATGAATACCCCAGCAGCTACCAATCACTATGTCTTGACTAAGGGCCAAACAAACATAGCTTGAATACTACTGACCATTCATAAGAAATGACGGAGGGCTACGACTGGTTTTGGTGAAACCGTGAACGTAGTAAACTTGATATAACCGAAGGAACCTGATAGCTTTTAAAAGGAGTGGTTAAATCTCCGCATTTAAAAATATCTGTTTTAAAAATAACCGAGTGGTTTCTTTTTAAATTGTTCCAACGATTTAAACTTGGTTTATTTTCTTTGCATTATAGATAATGCGTCCCATCATTAACCTATCATTGCAGAAAACAACGAAAATATGACGTCCTCTTATGCCATCCGCATTCGCCACGGGGCCCCGTCATTACCCGTTAGGTTACTTAACTAACGACAGAGCGGGGGCTGGGCTAGCGCGGGTGCAAAACATAAGTGACGTCTAAATAGCTACATTATATATAGATATTTTACATTCGTCTGACGCAATGATATTCATTCCAGAACACAGATAAACTTTATTGGATTTGCAAGCATTCTGTATTTCTTTTGAGCCTGCAAGAAAAGACAGATTACACAGTTGTGATGAATAGCCGTTACCCCACCCAAGATCCCTACGGGTACGGCAAACTACCCGCCCAGCAGTTTGTGTACCCCATCTTGGATCTGTCCTAGGAGCAAAAACAGTAAAATGAAATAATACAACGGTGGCTACAACCGCAATCTGGATGTGCCCCGCAAAATAATATTACAACAAATTACATTTACAACAAATGAATTAAATAATAACCCATTTCAAAACCCCGGCTATACACCACAACAGTCCAATACAGTTTATATGCACAAACAGATATAACCATTACAGAAATGTGCAACCCCCTGCCAACTGACATACTAGCAGTTAGGGGAGGTTTACGAACACATTATACAAACACAGATATAATCCAATATGCAAATACTGTACAATTTCGATCGATTAAACACCATTAATATTGCTCCAAAAACTGCTCTGTAAAACTGAAACCTGAGCATATATTAAATATTCCAGAAAATCCTAAATACCACAGAGAGGCAACACAGGAAATTTGGCTTCCTGACTCGGCAACTCGGCGGCGGAAGCGCGGCGGATCGGTGCGATCCGCCGCGGTTCCGCGGCCGCGTTGTCGATTCAGGAGCCCAAATTTCTTGGGTGTTCTTCTGGTGTCTTTTCAAGCTTTCTGAACTTACCTGAAAAATTTTTGGACATCATTTTAAAATCGACAGAAACTTGATGTTTTTAGGGTTTTCCGGCTTCGTTTTTCCGTTCGAAATTCGTACAAATTTGCAATTAAGTTATTTATTATTTAGCGAGGCTCTGATACCACTGTAAGTCGATGTACTACACCCCAATACTTGTGGGGAGGCGGAATTTTCAAAAACGAACTTGTTTAGTGAACGAACATCGACTAACCGCTTGAATCGAAGCTAAACAATAAATAACCAAACACAAAGTGTTTCTAAACTACTGTGTTTAGGGATTATACCTAATGAACCAACTCCTTCATCTTTACGAACTCCTTGTTCTCCTCGACCTTCTCGAAGTAGTAGACGATCCACCCGAGAGCAAAACTCCAAGCTTAGCCTCTAAACTTGAGGCAACTAACCTTCTTGGATTGCTAATCAAAGAAGATAGATTGAGATAGAGTGATGGTTATGGATTGTTTAGTCTTACTAACCCTTGTACTCAACTCATGAGAGGGGAGGATTAGTCTTTTGAAGAGAGAGAGCTTGAGGAGAGAGAATGTGTAGATAATAATGAGATGAGAATAGTGAGTCAAGAAGATATATATCAAGCATTTCTTTTAACAAGAAAAGAATAAGAAATGAATTTAGCAACCATGCTTGATAATATCTAGTGATGATTCATTATAATGACAAAAGACTTCTATGAATCATCAAGGTGACTCACTAATCACAATCATTTCATATGCCACCTTAACCTCCTTAGTCACCATCTTCTAGAAGCTTCTCGCATAATTACGAGAACGCCCCTCCTTTCCGCAAAAATACGGAAAAACTTTAGACTGTAAAAATCCAATAACCGGATACCAGTAACTGGCTTAAACCAAAGCCGACTGGTAAAAACTGTCCGAAAGTCGTACGTGCGTAAACGCACGTACGCGTCCGAACCCTTGTCGTAAAACCATACGACCTCTATATCGTTTCGCCTGGAATAGGAAACTCTCTGTGTGGGACTCTAGAGACTCGACTACTACGCTGGCAGTGGGTTTAACCACAGACCGCAAGCGGCACTAGCTGTACGTAACGGTCCTCAGGTAGTTGTCGATAAGAAGGCCGATGAGGAAACCCATCCGAACTCCTACCGAGTCTGATGTGACAATCTCCATACAGTCCGGTCCGTTCGTCCAAGACTATCGCATATCCTGCCTAGGGGACGGCAAGCGTCAGTCCCCTAATAGCGGTATAAGTCGTGTCGGAGGGAAGCCCATTACACCCTGAGAAACTACTGGAACCTACCAGCAAATCTCGCTTGCCCTGGCCAGGGACTTTGCGTAATGGCTCTCTGACACAGCGCGATATCAACTCCCAATACCGGGAGGGACGAATCCTGTCTAACCGCCACTGCCTCCAAGTGCTCGGGACTGCACCCAACTGCTACCTGTTTGCACGACTCCTTTGAGCCGTGGTAGGGTAGCAATCTAAGAACAGTGGGACACACTCGAGGCGAAGTAGCAGTGTCAAATCTGCGGACTATGCTGTACTCATGTCACCTGGGAACTGTTCACTGACGACTGGTATAAAACCAACCAACAGTTCCCTATGAGTCCTGTCCGGTGTACCCGTAACCTAACGAGCATCTGTATACTATCTCCAGTACGACGTACTGACGGCTGTGGGACAGACCATCTCCCCAACTGAGATGAGAAGCGTACACACTAGTCTACTCCGGAGTATCGATGCTCTGTCTCGATAATCCAACGACTAGGGACCTGAATAAGGATGTGCTTGTAGACCACCCAGCCCCCACTAGTGTGACTGCCATCACAACGCTGGTAGTCAAGCAAGATCCTAAGAGCTCTATCAATACGTACACTCACATATTAAGATAGAAAAACCAAGTAGCATACTACCATGTTTAGCAAGACTGTTATATACATGTGAATATCCCATGCTTCCATTAAGTAATATACAAACTAGTATGATATAGTAATGACCTTCTAGGCCATAAACACTAACAACTCCCATATGGTATTATACCTCACGTCAGATGGCAGTTCTCTGGTGACACTGGTACAGCTTAGTCTGTTGACCCGAGATCGTCATAGAGTCTTGTGTGTCTCCCACTGTGCTTTGATTTCCACCCTACCACGGCTCTACTGAGTCGTGCAAACAGGTGGTTTTTGGGTACAGTCCTGATTCACATGGAGGCAATAAGCAATAGAAGGGGATTCGTCTCTCCCGGTATTGGGGGTTGATGTTGCGCTATGCTCGACTGGCCATAACTGGAAATCCCTGGCCAGGGTTGCAGTGATATACTGGTAAGAGTTATCAGTAGTTTCACGCTATGTTATGGACCTTACATCGGCATGACTTATCAAGCTACTGGGGTCTGACGTTTACCACCCTAGGTAAGATATGCGACATATCAGACGAACAGACCGGACTGTGCGGTAAGTGTTGCTGGTTGGATTCACAGGAGTGTGAGCTGGCTTGCTCGTTGATCTTCTGATCGCTCAATACCCGAATGGCCGTTACGTTTAGCAGACCGCTTGCGGCTTGTGGGTGTTTGATATGATCATCACCTGCTGCCGGCGTATTGACGAGTCTTTAAAGTCCTACACAGAGGTTTCCTGGCTCAAGCGAAACGAAATAGGAGCGCATATGAGATATGTGCGGGACCGAGAATAATACCAGTATGTGATACTGTATTCTATTCTCGCGATTAGTATCATTGGACGGTTATATAAGATATACCCGGGTTACCGAATCAAGTGTTGATTCGATACATTGATATACTTGATATTAGTCGGTTATATGCGATATGACCGGATCATTAAATCAAGTGTTGATTTAATGATTTAATGTATAATTATATATTTGATATATTACTTTACATTAACTAGCATTGGTTTACTTAAGATTTGTTTTCTCACTAGTTTGTGCATAAGTGTATATATGATATATATTTGTGTACATATGTTTGTATCATGTTTGATGATACATACAAATTGTATGTATGAGAATTATATCAAGATTAAGTTTAAGATTAGGGTATTGTTTTATCAGGAGAATTAACAAAAGAAATGAACTTGGTCAAAGTTGTCAAGCTTGAAGAAGCTTGGAGAAACCTTGACAAAGTCCACTCTTTTATCATTTCTTTTGATAATTCTTTAACCTAAGCTTTAACCTAATACCTTGGTCAATTCTCTACACAAGTTAAGCATGGGGGCTTAACTTAACCATGGTACCATAATTAAAAGGATAAGTCTCATTCTTATTTGATTATCCTTTTAATTCATTCTTATCATATTCTTTCTTCTTCTTCTTCAAAAAGAAGAAACCTTGCTACCTCCAATGGTGCCATGAGAAAAAGAGTGAGAAATCCAAATCCAAAGTGAACCCACTTCCTATTTCTTCATCCTCTACCACTTGCCATGTAGTGGAGTGTGTTATCTTCACAAGTTCTATGACCAAGTGAAGATGGAGCTTGATCTTGAGTTGCCTCGACGTAGATCATCTTCGGCATCGAAGTCGACGACCTAGCCCGATCATTTCTCCGATGAAACCGACAAGAGAGTCCGGGATTCCGATGATCGCAGCGAAGAGACGTCAACACGGAGCTCGAGAAGTGGAGGACCGGATCTACAAAGGTTGTAGTCTCTTTCACTTTATAGTAAAGTTGTTTACTTGTATGTGTTTCGCCTTACCTCTAGTAACGATCTAGTTTGGGTTCTTAGGCACATAGAAAATTTTGAATTGGACATGGTTGATCAGTTGTAGAACCTCATGGGTGTGCCTAGGAACCCTACAGTGGTATCAGAGCCTAGCTAGAGCTTTAGGCGAAGTGTAGACGATGTTAGAAGTCCGATCGAACCCGAAACCCTAATCTAAAACCCTTCTCTGTACAATTTTTCAAAACTGGGCTTTTTGTGAATTAAAAATATGCAGAAAAATCAGCAGGGTTTTCTAAGAAATACTGTGCAACACGTGCGCCTGAATCGATCAAGGCGCCGCGGAACCGCGGCACGAGCATGGCTCGTGCGGCGGTTCCGCGGCCGTACGGTCACCTTTTTCATTACTTTTTGCACAGTAATTTCTTTATTTTATTGCTGTGTTTTCTGGGAATTTTTAATGTTTACTCAAGAGTTGAGTTTTCTGGGTTGTATTGGTAGTTCGTAGATTCGATTGGATTGTCTAATTTTGTCTATGTGTTTTTTCCGGATAATTTAGAATATGTTAAAAAGTTCGACCGGATATAAATACCCAATTTTTCCCCTGCCGGAAAATTTCCAAGTGTTGAATTTTTCCGTGGTTTAAGAACGTTCTAAGTAGTGCAAGTAACGCGATGGACCCTCTAGAAGACAACAAACCTTAACTCGATTATGTGACCGTCTTGAACTGCCCTTTGAACCTTAGGGTTTGGGGCAGTACGGCGTGTCACATGTGAGGCGTTGGCTTGACCCTTCTACGGCTCGACCGTTGGTACTGTGGCATGAAGTGAATGTTTTTAAACTTATTTCATGTGTTGAGCTGTTTCGGGAAAACTTGGGTGTTTGATTGTTCGATCGAAAAGTTTAACATTTTCCATTTATCTGGAATGTGATACAATATTTGGAATTCACAAGTAGTTATGAGATAACTGATTTGAATGTTATAAACATAGCACTTTAGTCTCACTTGATTGGTTGCCACGGGATTTTGATATGATCAAAAGTCCGTCGCAATCACGTAGCGTACGCGGATACTCGCCGGTAAACTTAATAGACAGCTACACCTCATAGCCCCGACCAAGTGACTGTAGGAGAACCCCGTCGCCAAAAAGCATCCGTTCGGGTGCTCGCGGCAGCGGTGTTCCGCCTTGGTGCACTTCGTCGACGGTATCGGGGGTGCGGCCGTCTACTAAAGTTTGCGACGAACATTCGATCAGGATGTCGGGAATCCTGTTGAATTACCCGACTTGATATTGAAAAGAGTTTTCGATAATGAGACTAAAATGCGGGGTTTATAATAGTTAGGCATGCGATTTCTAAGGAATTCATTTGATTATGCATGCGATGTCTAAAGAGTTTGCGGATTCCAAATGTTGTAGTTTTACATTTTCTTTTCTGTGACCGTAAGTGTATTATGTGATATCGCCGGTTTCGTTACTATATGTCAACGACAATTGGGATGCGCATATTTACTTACGTTGATGACATGTGATGTTATGTGTTGCTGGATATGTTATATTGGATCGTCGTGTTTGAATAGCCGGGGTTTTTTATGTGAGACGAGTGTTTTTCATTTTCATTCATATAAAAACTTGTATGTAATATTCTTTTATTGGGGCATTTCCAGGTTGCGGATGATGTCACAATTTGTATATTATTTACTTTTCCGCATTAGGATAGACCCAAGGAGGGGAGCACAAGTAAGCGGGTTCTAGGGTCCAGTGGGAGACCATCTCGAGGAGTCGAGTCCGGGTCTCCTAACCCTAGAATTGGTAGGGTTGATTGCCGCTCTCGTAGGGGTCTAGGGGTGTGGGATTGGCTATTCATTGCGACCGTGGAATCCGTGTTTTATACTGGCTCGTATTAAAAACACGGACGTCCTAGTATATCCAATATTTCATATTGTTTTTCTGCTGCGTTATCTGTGATGTGATCATGTGATATGTTCAGATAGATATTGTATATAGTATATATGATATAATATATAGACGTTGCTTATGTTTTACACCCGAGCTAGCCCTGCACCGCTCTGCCGTTAGTTACCTAACCTAACGGTGCAGACGGGACATCGAGGCGAATGCGGATGGCATAAGCGTACGTTATATTTATCTGTGATGTTTAGGTGGACTTAAATGATGGGACATTCATTAATGAGATTAATGAAAGAATATAAACCTAAAAAATGTTGTGGAATCGAATTTCAAAAATAAAATAGGTAGCTACAGTTCTTGCTTTGCATCGCGGTGTTCCTTGTAGAACATCCTGCACCTTATTTGATAGGGAAAGGACCGAGATCCCTTCACCGGGAGTGACTCCTTTAGCAATAACCGGCAGATGCTACAACCCTCGGTTTGTCTTTTGATTGCTTCTATAGTTTTTGCTTTGCACAGCGGTATATATGATATATCCTGCACCTTATTCGATGAGGAAAGGGCCGACGATCCGTTCACCGGGAGTGACCCCTTTAGCAAAACTAGAAAAGCCTAAAAAACACTTGTTTCCTGATTTAAAATCAGAAAAGCTTATGGGAAAAGCTTCAGAAAGAGGGGCCACGTGCTCACACGTGACCAGCAGTCACGTGTTGACACGTGACATATGAAAACAGCGAAAAAGGCTCATGGGTTCCCTGATCAAGTCAAGGAAAATGTCCACTGATCAAGTCAAGGAAAAAGGCGTCAGAAGAGGTCACGTGTTGGCACGTGACGCTCGAAGCAGCAGACCGGTCCTTTAGCCGAATAAAAAAGAGGGAGGCTCCTAACAGGGGTCACGTGTTCACACGTGACCAATGGTCACGTGTTAACACGTGATGATTAAAACAGCAACCAGAAGACAGCGCAGAAAGAAAGAGGACTCTTCATTCCATAGAGGGTCACGTGTCCACATGTGACCATGGGTCACGTGGTCACACGTGACCGGCTTTCAAAGCCCATTTTGACGACAGAATTAAATTCTGAGGGAGATTTGAATCTTTCCAAAGGAAAGTGATTATCTGAGACCAATCGAATTAAACATTCAGAAGTGATTTAAATATCATCTATCTATGGAAAATCTCGGGTTTGGAAAGATTTCCCCCTTAAATCTAACCAAAATAACAAAGGAGAATCTCTGGATTTAAAATCCAATGGTGAATAAAATTCACCTAATAATCCAAAGGTCCAGAACGAATGAAGGATGCAAATCAAATCTCTCAATGAAGATTCGTCAACTAATTTATTTGGCCGCCTCTCCTATAAATAGGAGCCAAGAGATAGAGAGAAAGGGATATACGCAGAGGGAAGAAAAAGGAGAGAGCCTTGATACTTTGAAGGAACTTAGATCTTCTGCAAAAGAAAACCCTAGGTAAGAAAGGGAAGGCTTTCTGAAAGAAAGAGAACTCAATTCTCAACAGAGTTTAACTCTAATATATGAAACAGAAGAACATATTTCTTCTCTCTTTGATAGAGGATCTGTAAAGAGCACATCTCACCTTGAAGTTGAGAATTTAATTCTCGATGGGTTGAGATCCTGCCATGCAGATCCAAAACATAGAGAGGGAATGCAAGCACGAGAATTTAATTCTCACAAAACTATAGGAATTTAATTCCTTTAAAATAAAATTAGGGCTTGACCCTATATCATGGTAATTTAATTCCTTCAGAACAAAGAGAAACAGGGTTTAACCCTAATTAAGAACCTGGTTCTGTTGAAACAGCGGGAATCTAATTCCCTTAATCATAATTTAACAGAGAATGGGAGTTCAATTCCTTAAAAGCTTTTATTAGGGTTTAACCCTATTCAGTTCTTCGCATATATGAGGAATTTAATTCCTACAGAAAATTCAGAGTTCAACTCTGTTCCAGAATGTAAGTCTTCAAAAGGAAGTAGGAATTTAATTCCTCTGAAATTTAAAGCTCGAGGAATTTAATTCCTGAGAAAGATCAACAGATTCTCTAAACAATATACATAGAGGCAGGGTCACGTGTCACCACGTGACCCCCTCAAAAGAGCTACAGAAAGCCCTTTGAGGCAGTCCCCCACGTGACCCACGTGACCCTTGACAGAAACTCTAATACATAGGCATATGAATGCCCGTCACGTGATGGCACGTGATGTTCTGAAAGATGCAGCGATTTCAGCAGAATAAATGGAAAGAGGGCGTTCTCACGTGTTGCCACGTGACCCCTTTTGCCTTAGTGTTCAACACTAAGTTGGAATTCTTGAACACAGTACTGAAACACTGTTGGGCCTTAGTGTTCAACACTAATCAAAGAACCTTATTTACAGTGTTCAACACTGATTACCTTAGTGTTTAACACTAATCCGAGATCTCCATTGTAGTGTTCAACACTGACTACCTTAGTGTTTAACACTAATTTGAGAGCTCTGTTGCCGATGCTTGATACCGATCTGTTTTAGTGTTTAACACTAATCTGAAAGCCTTGTTGCTGGTGTTTAACACCAATTATCTTTTAGTGTTAAACACTAACTTGTCAACCTCATTCCCAGTGTTCAACACTGATTGCTCTGAAGTGTTTAACACTAGGCTTTGGCCCAATTGGCTAAAGGGATAGAGGCAAAGCCTCTCCCTCAATGGATCCACAAGAAATCAATATTCCAGACATGATAGGACTTAGCCCAAGCTGGCCATAAGTCCTCAATTCGTAATTAACTGGGCCAATGGGCTCATAATATATTTAATGGGTCTTGATCCTAAATTGGGCCAAGGACTATTTAATCCATTCCGGTCCTAGGGTACATCTCTTCGCTCCTTTGATACTTGGCATTGTAATCCCTCAATGTCTTCAAAGAGGTGACGGGTCCCGACGACCACCCATGATATGGACTGTGGGGTCCTTAAACCCATGTCTAATGCAAAATTCCTGGTTACGTGGAACGTGGATAACGTCACTCTTTGACCCCGCGGAAAACGTCCAGAGCGGAGCCTAGTCCTCGCCGAGCACGGCAGTGAACCCGTGTGAAGCATCTAGTGCAAAATTCCTGGTTACGTGGAACGTGGATAACGTCACTCTTTGACCCCGCGGAAAACGCCCAGAGCGGAGCCTGGTCCTCGCCAAGCACGGCAGTGAACCCGTGTGAAGCATCCAGAGTACATACCGGACTGTGGAGTCCTTAAACCCATGGACTATGACGTCCTTAACCTTGACCGAGATGTCTTAAAACTAACAATGGACCGCAATGTCCTTAAACTACCCATGGACCGCAATGTCCTTAAACTAGAACAATAGAGCCCCGCATGCTCTTTTGTCCGATCTAAACGGTCCCGTTTAAGTTGATCTTAGCCTCAAAGATGGCTAACGTATCCTTAAACTTTCAAACAGACTGGACTATGAATCCCCCAAATTAACTTTGGCTCGAGGGTACATCTCTGAACTCCTCTGACATCCGTCGTTGTAATCCTTCAACGTCGTCAGAGAGGTGACGGGTCCCGACGGCCACATATACGATGGACCACTATGTTCCTAAACTGGAACAATGGAGCCCAAACGCTCTTTTGTCGGATCCAAACGATCCTGTTAAGTTGATCTTAGTCTCAAATCGGACTAACGTATCCTTAACAAACGTTTGAGTTGATCTTAGCCTCGAGAATGGCTGATGTATCCTCAAACCAAACCCCCAAACCCAAATCTAAGATAAACACGGATTTGGACTAGTCCACGCCCTACGGGCGACGACATAACTCAGTCTCCGTAAACAATCCACGGGCAACAAAACACGAAATAAACACACACGACACGAAGCGACCATCTGGAGAAGGAGAAAGTTGTTATCGCGATGCGGTAGCGTAATTAACTGCAGGGGCTTGCGCCTGCAGGGAAGAGCGTCCCCACAATCAAAAACCCCTCAAACGAGGGGGAATCTGACGAAGTCTGCTACATCGGCCGCATCCGTCTAAACCCCCGATGCACGGTGCCATAAACAACTTGGCATCTTCGGAGAGATGGACGGATAGCACCAATTAGCATCTGCCCCGAACCTCAGGCACGGACGCCCGAGTCCAGGCCGCCGTTCGGAGGGGAACAGATTCTGGCACGCCCGATGGGACCTTTTCCTCTTTCCACTCCACACTTCATGTGTCGTGATTCGCGAACCAATCGCGGTTCGCTAATAGTTGCCCTTGGGTTTCAAGATACTAAGAATTGGCGTCTTGCTTATTGCAGAAAGCAAAGGATCGATGGCTTCTACTTCTGCGAAATTCTCCCACTGCTCAAACTGCAATTACGACCAACGCTTTACCTCGCCAGGAGGTATAGCCTATGGACCCCAAGCTGCTTCGTTGTTCACAATGCCGGTGGACCAGGTGACTCAAGCCACTACCGGATTGTTCTTTGGGACTATACTCCCACCATCAAGCTTCGCGGCGCCGGTGATTACAAAGGAAGCTCTCAAGAAGTCGGTCTTTGACCGTCTTGCCCCTGCCGCGGCTCCTCTCAACGAGTCGCCCAGCGTCAGCGCCTCGGTCTTCTCTAGATTGGGCCGGAAATCCTGCGAACTCATCATAGGGCCTACAATCTCAGAGAAGGCTGCTTCTAAGAAAATGACCGGTCCTGCTCCTGAAGACATCAAAGCGACTTCCCCTGCCACAAAGTCGGTCTTTTCAAGATTGACGGCTCCAGCTCCCGCTCCTGCTATCCCAAAGACGTCGGTCTTTGACAGGCTAACACCAACAACAACCCCCCACCCACACAGGGGGCAAGACAAAACCATTCTTACCGCTGACCCAACGCCGTCCGCTCGACACGCTCGACGTCGCCATTGGCGCCGAATAAGGAAGGCTGGGGGCAACTCCCCCTCCGGATTGACTCCACCAGCCCCGGTGGCAGAAGTTAATGCTGCTGTTCCAACTGGGAACAGCTTCGAGATGCTAAATAAGGTGCGAAGGAATTCCCCTACTGCGGTGCTAAAGAGGTCTCCTCCCTCATTAAAAAAGGTTGTGGAAATAGAATCAGAACAGCCCCGATCTCCTCAACGGCTGTCTTTCAAAATCTATAAGGTTTGGCGGCAGGCCCGAGACTCGATCGTCGATCCAAACTTCTCCCGCCAGTATAAGAAGCTAAAAATCCAACCGGAGGCCGATCATCAGGCTAAATCCCGAAAGGCTATCTGGACGCCCACCTCAACGGCCCCCTCAACCTCCATGACTCATAAAAGGAGGAGGCCAGAAAAGATCCCTCACCATGCAACAACAGCTAAAAGCACTGAGCCCAAACGCCCTAAGTCTGGGGGCATGAGGGTGCACACTGTTTATATGGCTTTTGGAAAGGAGGAAAGCCGCACCTCTACGGGCCACCGACCGCTGACCCGATCCGTGACGAAAGCCCAGGAGCAGCAACAAAAGCTTCAGGAAATGATGAATGCTATGGCCGCACTTACCGGACCAAAAGAAAGCCCAGAAACGTCCTCAGACGCACGCCAGGAGGAGGAAACCGACGCTGAATTCCTTCGCCGGACACTGGAGAAAAAGGACAAAGAGGCTGTTGAACAAGCGGCCAACATACAACGTATGGGCCTTCTCTTCCAAGATATGATAGGAATGATGATCCAGCAGGACCTACCCGCCGACGATCCCCCAATCGTTCTGGAAGACGACCGGGGAGAAACGTCAAATTCACCACCAGCCCTCTTAACGGCCAAGGAGGAGACAATCTCTAAAGCTGACTTGGCTGACTACATAGCCCAGCAAATCCGGGTCCATCATGCGACTGAAGCAGCTGGTCAAGTCATGAAAACGGGGCG
This sequence comes from Agapanthus africanus, assembly GCA_030015575.1. NCBI lineage: Eukaryota > Viridiplantae > Streptophyta > Magnoliopsida > Asparagales > Amaryllidaceae > Agapanthus > Agapanthus africanus. Next base: position 49,497,406 of record JASDDO010000006.1, on the reverse strand, counting down.
GCCGTATCCGAGCTGGTACGATCAAATCAAATACCCGCAAGGCTATACGATACCGAAATTCCATGTGTATAAGGGGACCGGCAATCCCCATCAACACGTCGCCCAGTTCCGGGCCTTCTGCGGTAACACCGGCGGTGATGATAAACTGTTACTCCGTCAGTTCGTTGGCAGCTTATCAGAAACAGCGTTCGAATGGTATTCGGAACTCCCGAACGATTCCATCAAAACGTTCGCTGAAATGGAGTTGTTATTCACTCAGCGGTTCGCAAGTGCCAGCGAGCGCACTCCAATAACTGCATTGATTAACGCCAGGGTAAAACCAGGCGAAACCTGGGTCCAGTATGCTATACGCTGGCGGAATTTGTGGTCGAGATGCGAGCAACGCATTGAGGAGGCACCCGCAGTGGGCATGTTCGTGGGAACCCTAGACCCCCACGCAACTATTTCCCAGTTCATGATGTTCTTTAAGCCAACCACATTCCAGGCTTTAATCGACAAGTTGGCTCAGATGGACCAGATGGGTCATAGACCACCTCCCCCGAAGTCGGAACCTCGGAATGACAAGGGTAAAGGAAGGGCAACCTTTGTCGCGAATGCCCAACAACAACCTAACGCCCCGAAACCGGCAGATCAATTGGAAGAAAGACGCCGGTATTATAATGAAAAGATGAAGCGTCCCTACTCGTTCCCACGAGACAAGACGAAACGGTTATTCGAGCTGGCAATACGCAACAGACTTATAAACCTACCAAATCCAAGGCGACCGCCACAACCCACCGAGGTGAATAACCCTAACTATTGCCCTTACCATCAAACGGTAAGTCATCCGATTGAAGATTGCTTCGTCTTCAAAGGATGGATTGAAGATCAATACCTCCAGGGGAAGTTTGTACTGTCCGAAAAGTGGAAGGTGAACCCGCCACAACCGCATACTCCTAAGAAAGCAGATACACCGGGGGCAACCTGCTCCTTTATTGAAGAAGCTCCATGGGAGGTCGTACTATCAACTAAAACCAAAAGAATGCTGAGAGACCTTCATGCGTGCCCTGCGATCGAATGGAAGGACCCTCTTGAACCTCAAATTATCGAAGGGATGTTGAAGCCCCGCACAACTACGAAGATTCAGGATAAGGGCCCAAATACTCATGCCCAACCGTCAAAATCTTCAAAGAAAAAGAAGAGGAAATTCAAGAAGCCCGCGAAGCTTGGAGACGAGCACACGAACTTGCAAAAGCAAATCGACGCGCTGGAAGAATACAATCAAAAGGCACGAACTCCTGTCACACTGCAAGAGTTTCTCAACCACATCTTTCAAGAGGGAGATGATGGAGAGAGCTCGTCGGATGAATCCGAAGGGTATGTGGCGAGTTGTAACGTAATCTCCCACTCGTTTACCGATGATGAGAAAACTCCTGGCACTAAGAAGCTGGAGGCAGAGCCTGAACCAGAGCGTGCGTGGCCGACAAATGAAATGATCAATGCCTTTCTAGACGAGATTCGGCTAAAGAGTAAAGCGGATCAGGAGCGTGAGATGGCAGCGTCAGAAGGAACCAAATGCAGGCGAGTGAACGGAAGAGTTGAACTACCCCTGCCAGAGCGAATGGCATCCGAAGTAGACAAGAAGATATTCAAGACGAGGAAAAGGTTTGCCAAAGCCATGTCAATGGGGATGAAGCTACCACCCTCGGAAGGAAACACACACGATGGGGTGGAGAGGCATCCTGATTATTGCGCATATCATCGGAAAATCTCACACCCCACAGAGGAGTGCGACGCCTTTAAGATATGGTGGCAAGGATATGTTGCTCGTCGGTAACATTTTAAGCGCATGAAACGCAAGAACCGTCGGGAATGAAGAAGCACTGTCGACGGGCGCAACAGAACTACTGGCAGCTGTGACATGGTTAACGTCGGGGGGTCACAAGTTCTCACCTTTGGGAGTGACTCTGATGAAGAAATCCGTGTTAGGGAAAGAGGAGGAATCAGAGGCCTGCGAGAACATTCAGCTGCGCAATCGCACACTCCCAGAAAAGAATCTCGGGCCCGTGAGCAGAAAAGATAAGGGAAAGGAAAAGGTCATTGAAGATATCACTTTAGATGACCAAGTCACGAAAGAACTAACTACCAGAGACCCTCCTAAGAAGGGTAAGGTGGACTATAACATCCCCGCGCACTTAAGGAAGCTACCTTCTTAGCTTAGCATCCTTGATGCCCTCCTATTGTCAAAAGAAGCGCGAGACTCACTAATTAAGGCGTTGCAAGAACCAGAACAATTCCAAGCCTTCCTCGCCACTGAAAAGATGAAGGATGAACTGGAGGAAGTGCATACGGCCAACGTCACTTTCGGTGATGAAGACCTCCTTCTCGGGACGTGCGACCACAACCGTCCCCTATATGTCTCCGGATACTGCCATGACATCAAGATAGGCAAGATCCTGGTGGATAATGGATCCTCCGTCAATCTCCTTAATGTTCGGGTGTTGAAGGAAATCTGCATGAGTGTGCAACACCTCGCTCGTGACAAAATTACTATCTCCGGTTTCGATTCACAATCGTCACGGACTCTCGGATCTGTGATACTAACATTACGCTTTGGACTTCTCGTCACAGACATCAAATTTCATGTCATTGACGCCAAAACCCGCTACAACGCCTTGCTCGGTCGTCCTTGGCTACACGAATACAACATCGTCCCTTCTACACAACATCAGTGTATGAAGTACTTTAAGGATGGTTTCGAGTATACCGTAACAGGAGAGTTAAATCCATTCTCCGTGAACGAAGTCCGCAAATACGAAGATGCGAAATACTTTTTGCCAGACTTTGAAGATACAGAAAGGTGTCGCAACTCGGAGAACAAAGCCGCCGCCACCATCCCTGTTTTCGGAAGCGATACCGAAGAAGAGGAAGAGATAGTTTATACATGGCCATCTCAGCGTAACAACCTGGGGACGCCCGCCCCCATGTTGGTCTTCGGAAGTGATTCAGAAGATGAAGTTAATGCCGTATTCTCCAATCGGCTGTCAATGCAAGCACCCCCTGGCGATGATCATAATTTGCAGATCACCATGGTACCGCGAGAACACTACAAGGATCTCGACACGCTTCAAGCTCACAATGTGCAGGACCTGCAAACGTTTTACGTCCCTCCCAGGCGAAGGGGTGAGAAGGTGATCCTATTCTACCGATCCTCAGAGTCGAAAGTAGAGAAAGAGATCTGGCATGGCGCAGATGCTACACCTGACAGGCTCCAACCCATCCGTCTACCCAGATACTATACAAATGGATTAAAGAAGCTATTGAAGCACCAAGGGGTACCCTTAAAACAAACTGTTCGACAGGCTCGGTTCTACAACAGGATTTAGGATGTCCCTGGGACCCAACGCAAATTGCCCAACGGGAAAATGGAAACACTTGGGCTTGGATACGCGAGAACCGGAAAACGGGAGCGGGCCCACAGCAGCTACGCTATATATACCTTTGATGAAGAAGAGGACGCCCTGTCAGGAGATGCCGACCCCTCATCAAAACTAGACCCCGCGATTGAAGCGCTAAGTCCGTCGTTTGAAGAACGAATGGGCAAGCCTATCAGGAAAGTGGGTCAGAAAGCTCGGGAAGACCACAACCGCGAAATGGCCATCTACGAGAAGGCCAGGACGCAATGTCTATTTCAACAGACTGCAAAAGACAAAGATGTTCATCCTTGTCAACCCATCATGCGAAAGGCCCGATGCGGAGACGGAAATAAGTCAAGGAGCGGAAAGAAGAGCCGACAACAACGACGTAGGATTAGAGGGTTACAGGTACTGCGCGGCTCGGATTCGTCCCTCATGGAAAAGATGAGTCGAGCGTACTCCTTCCCCCGAGACAAGACGGAGAAGTTACTCAGACTCGCTTTAAAACATCAAATGATCGTGCTTCCAGAATCTAGACACCCTGAGCAAGCCAACAAGGCTTCTCGTTCGAGCTATTGCTCTTATCACCAAGCCATAGGACATCCTACCGAAGACTGCTTCACCTTCAAGAACTGGGTCGAGGACCAGTACCGACGTGGCAGATTCGCTTTATCCAACAACTGGAGGGTAACGCCGCCACAAAAGCATGAACCCAAGGCCGCAAGAGCAGAACCGGATCCACCTCAGTCCCGGGAGCGGATTCGCACCTGTTATACGATTACGATATTAAAAGAAGAGCCCGAGAACATAGATAACCTTCCCCGGTGCTTTGAAAACAGCGATGATGAGGTGATCTCAGAATTTCTGCCCGCTCCGAAAGAACTGGAAGACGGTATACATACTACTGCAGATAACCTCAGGAAGATTGAGTTGGGATCGGCAGAGGACCCGCGACCGACATTCGTCAGCGAGTTGCTCTCTAAAGAAAGGGTGGCTGCGTTAAAGAACGTGCTTCTACAGCATAAAGACTGCTTCGCGTGGAACTACTCCGAGATGCCAGGATTAGATCCGGAGGTTGCTGTGCATAAATTAGCAATATCCCCAAATATCAAGCCAGTCAAGCAGGCGCCAAGAAGGATGCGACTCGAGCTAGAGATGAGCATCAACGCCGAAGTCAAGAAGCTGATCGATTCTGGATTTATTCAAGAAGTTCAATATCCCGACTGGATCGCCAATATCGTCCCGGTAATGAAGAAGAATGGGACGGTACGCATATGCGTGGATTTCAGGGATCTCAATAAAGCCTGTCCAAAGGATGATTTCCCAGTACCGGTAACCGAGCTAATGATAGATAACACGTCCACTCACGAGGTTTTCTCCTTTATGGACGGTTCGTCAGGATACAATCAGATAAAGATGCATCCCGAAGACCAGAAGCACACCGCTTTCCGGACCCCTTTGGGTATATTCTGCTACAGGGTTATGCCCTTTGGTCTAAAGAACGCTGGCGCTACCTATCAAAGGGCCATGACAAAGATCTTCGATGACCTCATACATGACATCGTTGAGTGCTATATCGATGACCTCGTAGTAAAGAGCATGTCATACGAAGAGCATTTAAAGCATCTGGAGACTGTGTTTCAACGCCTCCGGCAATATAATTTGAAAATGAATCCCCTCAAATGCGCGTTTGGAGTCTCCTCGGGCAAATTCCTGGGATTCATCGTTCGACACCGAGGTATTGAAATAGATCCGTCAAAGATTAAAGCGATCATGGAAATGCCTCCGCCAAGAACCCTCAAACAGTTGCGGTCTCTCCAAGGGAAGCTCGCATACATCCGGCGATTTATCGCAAATCTTTCAGGCAAATACCGCCCCTACAGTCACCTGATGAAGAAGGGAACCCCATTCGTCTGGGATCAAAAATGCCAAGGTGCACTAGACGAGATCAAGCAGTACCTGCAGAACCCGCCGGTATTGGCTGCGCCGGTCAAGGGAAAACCCCTCATTCTTTATACAACCGCCCTCGAAGGTTCCTTGGGCGCATTATGGGCGCAAGAGAACGATCAGGGGAAAGAGAGAGCACTCTACTACTTAAGTCGAGTTCTACTGGGGGCAGAAAGCAATTACTCTCCCATTGAAAAACATTGCTTGGCATTAATCTTCGCGATAACAAAGCTCAGGCACTATGCGTTGGCACACGAAGTCTGCCTCATCTCGAAGGTGGACCCTCTTAAATATCTGATGTCAAAAGCCATATTGCCAGGACGACTCGCTAAATGGGCCCTGCTCTTGATGGAGTTCTCGATAATCTATCAACCTCTCAAGGCAGTGAAAGGCCAGGCCATTGCTGACTTCCTCGCTGAGCACCCGATACCGGCCGATTCTCCTCTGAATTGTGATTTGCCGGACGAGCATGCATTTGATGCGATTAGCGGCGGAAGCACCCGATGGGAACTCTATTTCGATGGAGCGTCCTCCGTAAAGAAACAGAAACAAGGTATCCCAATGATCAAATCGGGGATAGGCCTCATCTTTGCAACTCCACAAGGAGGGATAATGCGCTTCGCCTTCTGCTTAACAGAGCCGAGGACAAACAATGAGGCTGAATATGAAGCTCTGATAGCAGGCCTCGAAATCGCCATCGACATGGGAATTGAAGACCTCCTTATATACGGGGATTCTCAGCTAGTTGTTAGTCAAGTAAATGGTGACTACCAAACGTGCAAGCCGGAGTTGGTAAAGTACGGCGAAAAGGTGCAACAACTGTTGGCCCAAATTCCCTCCTATATTTTAGAGAACATACCGCGCGCGGAGAACAGCAAAGCAGACGCGTTGGCCAAACTTGCTAAAGAAATGGCTGACGAGAACCTCGATGATGTCAGAATCGTGGTACAAAGCCGTCGAGTGCTCACCCCGGCAGAAATACCTCCGGAATTATATAAAGAGGGAGCGACTGAGCAGACGACCCTACAAATAAAAGACCAGGAGAAGGCCGAGGACTGGAGGGAAGTCTTCATAGACTACTTTAAGTCCCGCCGAATGCCCAAAGAAGCGTCCTCAAGACATCAGCTCATGAAACGAGCTCTATCTTTCGCTCTCGTCAACGATACTCTATACAAGAGATCGTTTGATTCTCTATGGCTGAGATGCTTAGGATCTGACGAAGCAGAAAGAGTCATTCAGGAAGTTCATGACGGACTTTGCGGTTCTCACCAAGCAGGCCCGAAGATGAAGTTAAAGATTAAACGAATGGGCTACTACTGGCCCACGATGATCCAGGACTGCCTCGAGTATGCGAAGCAATGCCACTCATGCCAGATTCATGGAGACTTCATCCACCAACATCCGAATCCACTACACCCAACGGTGGCCAGCTGGCCATTCGAGATGTGGGGGACTGACATAGTCGGCCCCATTGAGCCAGCATCATCCCGGGGACATCGTTTTATCCTGGCGACAACTGATTACTTCTCCAAATGGGCAGAAGCAGTACCACTGAGGGAAGTGAAGACGGAGAATATCCTCCATTTCTTCAAGACGCACGTCATCTATCGGTTTGGAACCCCACGGCGGATTATCTCCGATAACGGGCCAGCCTACAGAAGCCATAAGATTAGCCGCTTCGCGCAGCAGCACAATATAGACTGGAGGTATTCTTCAGTTTACAACCCACGAGCTAACGGTCTGGCCGAGGCCTTCAATAAGACCTTGACGAAGATCATAAAAAAGACCATTTCCCGGAATAAGAGAGACTGGCACGAGAGGCTGCAAGAGGCCCTTTGGGCTTATCGAACTACATTCAAGACGGCCACGAACACAACGCCGTACGCGTTGGTATTTGGGACGGAAGCAGTACTCCCCCTCGAGATAGAGTTACCCTCTCTACGAGTGGCAGTCCGCCACGAGCTGACGGACGAAGAAAATGCTCACCTTCGGCTTGAGGAGCTTGATGCCCTCGACGAAACTCGGCTCATAGCGCAACAACATCTAGAAGCCTACAAAGCAAAGATGACGCGCTCGTATGAAAGATTGACCAGGCCGAGGACATTCCACCAAGGCGAACTCGTATTAGTGGTCAAAAGACCTATGATCCCCAATCGTGCCAAGCGGGGGAAATTTGAGCCAAACTACGAAGGCCCTTACATCATAGACAAGGTCTACCAGGGTGGAGCCTATCTACTCATGGACATGCACGGTGAAAGACCTTTCAGGCCAATAAACGGCCGTTTCTTAAAGAAATACTACGCTTAATGAGCCATAGCCTGGGTCAATGATAGATGACGACGACTGTGTCCGCTCGCTATCTTCCTAGGCTCAGACTTTACAAGCAGCAGCCGGCCTTCCCGCAACAACGGACCGAAACGTCCTTAAACTAAAGACGGACCGAAACGTCCTTGAACTAAAGACGGACCGAAACGTTCTTAAACTAAAGACGGACCGAAACGTCCTTAAACTAACGACGGACCGAAACGTCCTTAAACTAACGACGGACCGAAACGTCCTTAAACTAACGACGGACCGAAACGTCCTTAAACTAACGACGGACCGAAACGTCCTTAAACTAGCGACGGACCGAAACGTCCCTAAACTACTACCACAGCATCATTAGGCTGACGAGATAAAAAAAAAGAAGAAAAAAAGTATATAAAATAAAAAACGGTATGTCCATAAGCAAAGTGGGCACGGATGAAAACCCGAAAGGGCTCCGTGAGTAAAAACAGCTGGACTACCGGCGAGTGTTTGTGAAAACCCGAAAGGGCGCAACCTCGTTAAAAGACACTTATAGGGCCCTCTCGACCTTGTAAGGAGAAACCGCCTGCGTGGGATCCTTACGACTCACAAAGGAGCAGCACACTTAGGGATCCTCACGATTCCTAAGGAGAAAATACACTTACGAGATCCTCACGACTTGTAAGGAGAACTCTCTTATGGGACCCTCACGGCTCATGAGACTTAAAAGTCTTAAGTTACAGAAACCTAAACCTGTTCTTAAGCAAATCCTCCACAACCCTCGATGTTGCCCTACAAGCGGCTCGTACTGACCCTTGTATACAATCCACGGGCGCGAATAAACATTTCCCCAGCAAAGTCCTACCCGTGACTAGGGATATGTCCATATAATGAGCAGCCCTTGTAGGTCCTCTCGATCCATAAGGAGAAAGCCCTCTTGTAGGATCCTTACGACTTACAGAGGAACACGCACTTAGGAATCCTCACGATCCCTAAGGAGAAAATACACCTGCAAGATCCTCACGACTTGTAGGAAGAAATATCTTTGTGAGACCCTTACGGCTCATGAAGTCAGAAGCCTCGGTCGGCAGGACCCTTAACCCTGTTTACTAAGCCACCTTTGTTCAAACATCGACAGAGGCAAATGATGATTCGCTCCTGGCAACATCCCAGTTGTAGCGGTGCTGATGCTGAAATCGGTATCTAAAATCCAAGCTTGCAGCGAAAAAGCTAGCGAGCCACACATGCATACGAAATAGCCGAAATGATGGGGTAACTTGCAATAAAAAGCAGCAAGTAAAAATGTATGCATGACAAAATAGCCGAAATGATGGGACAACTCGCAATAAAAAGCAGCGAGCAGAAAATAAACAAATAGCCGAAATGATTGGGCACCGCGAAAAATAGCCGAAATGATGGGGCAATCGCGACCTTCGCGATATAAAAGCTGAAATGATAGAGCATCGCGGAAAAAGAAATGAAATAAAAGTGAAATCCTCGCCCTACAGGTGATGTTACATCTACCTCTGTATACAATCCAGGGGCGCAAACAAAGAAGGTATCATACTCTCCCCCCAGGTTTCATCATAAGGAGAAGCCAAATCTCGACGGTTCACAGATAGCCTAGAGATCATCTCGATGTCCGTCTCATGGCAGCAGACACAACATCAAGCGAAACGGAACAGCGGCAACCCCCAGTTCCATGGCTCGGCGATACATATCACCAAGAGTCAAACCTCCATCCTGTGAAATGCGGATACAATCAACAAAATTCCTGGTCACGTGGAACACGGATAATGTCACTCTTTGACCCCGTGGAAAACGTCCAGAGCGGATCCTGGTCCTCGCAGAGCACGGCAGTGAACCCGTGTGAAGCATCCAGAGCGGAGCCTAGTCCTCGCCGAGCACGGCAGTGAACCCGTGTGAAGCATCTAGTGCAAAATTCCTGGTTACGTGGGACGCGGATAATGTCACTCTTTGACCCCGTGGAAAACGTCCAGAGCAGATCCTGGTCCTCGCAGAGCACGGCAGTGAACCCGTGTGAAGCATCCAGAGCGGAGCCTAGTCCTCGCCTAGCACGGCAGTGAACCCGTGTGAAGCATCTAGTGCAAACTTCCTGGTTACGTCGAAAGCGGATAATGTCACTCTTTGACCTCGTGGAAAACGTCCAGAGCGGATCCTGGTCATCGCAGAGCACGGCAGTGAACCCGTGTGAAGCATCCAGAGCGGAGCCTAGTCCTCGCCGAGCACGGCAGTGAACCCGTGTGAAGCATCTAGTGCAAAATTCCTGGTTACGTGGGACGCGGATAATGTCACTCTTTGACCCCGTGGAAAACGTCCAGAGTGGATCCTGGTCCTCGCAGAGCACGGCAGTGAACCCGTGTGAAGCATCCAGAGCGGAGCCTAGTTCTCGCCTAGCACGGCAGTGAACCCGTGTGAAGCATCTAGTGCAAACTTCCTGGTTACGTCGAAAGCGGATAATGTCACTCTTTGACCTCGTGGAAAACGTCCAGAGCGGATCCTGGTCCTCGCAGAGCACGGCAGTGAACCCGTGTGAAGCATCCAGAGCGGAGCCTAGTCCTCGCCGAGCACGGCAGTGAACCCGTGTGAAGCATCTAGTGCAAAATTCCTGGTTACGTGGGACACGGATAATGTCACTCTTTGACCCCGTGGAAAACGTCCAGAGCGGATCCTGGTCCTCGCAGAGCACGGCAGTGAACCCGTGTGAAGCATCCAGAGCGGAGCCTAGTCCTCGCCTAGCACGGCAGTGAACCCGTGTGAAGCATCTAGTGCAAACTTCCTGGTTACGTCGAAAGCGGATAATGTCACTCTTTGACCTCGTGGAAAACGTCCAGAGCGGATCCTGGTCCTCGCAGAGCACGGCAGTGAACCCGTGTGAAGCATCCAGAGCGGAGCCTAGTCCTCGCCGAGCACGGCAGTGAACCCGTGTGAAGCATCTAGTGCAAACTTCCTGGATACGTGGAAAGCGGATAATGTCACTCTTTGACCCCGAAGCGGATCCTGGTCCTCGCAGAGCACGGCAGTGAACCCGTGTGAAGCATCCAGAGCGGAGCCTAGTCCTCGCCGAGCACGGCAGTGAACCCGTGTGAAGCATCTAGTGCAAACTTCCTGGTTACGTGGAAAGCGGATAATGTCACTCTTTGACCCCGTGGAAAACGTCCTGAGCGGATCCTGGTCCTCGCAGAGCACGGTAGTGAACCCGTGTGAAGCATCCAGAGCGGAGCCTAGTCCTCGCCGAGCACGGCAGTGAACCCGTGTGAAGCATCTAGTGCAAAATTCCTGGTTACGTGGAACGTGGATAACGTCACTCTTTGACCCCGCGGAAAACGCCCAGAGCGGAGCCTGGTCCTCGCCAAGCACGGCAGTGAACCCGTGTGAAGCATCCAGAGCAAATACCGGACTGTGGAGTCCTTAAAATCCACGGACTATGACGTCCTTAACCTCGACCGCGATGTCTTAAAACTAACGATCAACCACCCCTATTCCTTACAGATTTTTGCCTCGGTTTAAGGGTACATCTCTTCACTCCTTTGATGCCTGGCGTTGTAATTCCTCAACGTCTTCAAAGAGGTGACGGGTCCCTGCAACCAAACATCGGACTGTGGAGTCCCTAAATCCATGGACTATGAGGTCCTTAACCTTGACCGTGATGTCTTAAAACTAACATCGGACTGCGGAGTCCCTAAATCAATGGACTATGAGGTCCTTAATCTTGACCGTGATGTCTTAAAACTAACAGCGGACTGTGGAGTCCTTAAATCCACGGACTATGAGGTCCTTAACCTTGACCGCGACGTCTTTAAACTACAATATCTGGAGAAACCCCTGACTCCGTAAAACACGGACAAGGGTAACCGCATCCAGCACTTACAAGTCCTCACAACCGGGAGGAAAACTCTTTATGAGACCCTCGTGGCTCGTAAAATGCAGAAGTCTTAGGAAGCAGATCTTAACCCTGAATCCTAAGCCATCGCTGTCCTGCAAGGAGATCAAGATAGAATATCCGCAGAATGCATTCAATAAAAAGGGGACACACCATTGAAAGGAAAATTGTATCTTTTATTCATAAGCTAAAATGGATACAAAGCGCGATTCATGAAAGAAACAAAAAGAAAGATACTCTCATTCATGAGCATGTACAAAAAGGGGAGAAAAGATACAAGTCCTTAAGCCGGCGGCCGGTGTAGTAATTTTACCAGCTCATCATTTTGTTGTTGAGCCACGGCTTCATGACGCAAGATCTCCAGAAGACGAGCCTCCGCCTGAGCTTGCTGAGCCTGATACGAAGCGAGCCGAGCTTCGAGCTCTTTCTCGGTGGCTTTATGAGCCTCGACCCTTTCACGAGTAAACGTGGCAGCTTTATCGAGAGCCACCACCTCTTTTATGGACTCCTGAAGCACCCGCCAGAGTTCATACGCTTTGTTGGCCTTGGCAGTAAGACTCGCCTGAAGCTCGCTCAGCGACCGAGCCCCTTTTTCTCGCACAACAATATGTTTACCACGTGTCGCCCTGTCAGGCCATGTAAGCTCACTTTCGTGACCACAACCTTGGAAAGAGGACATACACGCTTAAGATCACATAAATGGGCTTCCGGTCGACAGCGATAATCGACCTGAAACGCGTTCACATCACCTGGTATGAAAAGCAATGAGAAAATTTCCAATGTTTATCCTATCGAGCATGTGTTCGCGATTATATGAGCATCCGAAAAAGAAATAAAATTCAAGGCATTAATTTGCATGCGACATGATGACAATGTTGATAATTAGAGGAAGCTTTCATAAGAAGAACACAATGTTTATTCATGCAAGCGAAAACATGCATACGAGTACCCAGCCTACATGAGGGTTCAGCATAAAGCATACAAAAGAGAGGACTAATTTAAATACACTACGCTAACGGAAAAGGTCACCAAACACCGGATCAATGGCACGAGGGTTAACAAAGCAAAGAACAAAATTCTCCATCTCCCTCTCCGCTCTCTCCAGCACATCGAAGCGACGATTCTCGCGAGAAGTCGCTCCCCATCGGTTGGCGTCATGCTCGTCCGCGAAAGCAAACATAATAGCCCGTCGGGCCTTTATCTCACTCAGCAGATGAATTGAGTAGTCCTTCAAGGCCTGAGTAATCAGGCATGCTTCATGAAAGCCCTCGAGCTTCTCTTCCGCCGCATCAAGCATCGCCAGAGTCATCTCTGCTGGATGAGGAGGGATGTCGGCAAGCACGGCCGTGAGAATCATCTGGAGCCAGAGGGAACCCATCGGGAGGGGAGACCCTCTACGGATCGAGAGCTCCTGCATGGCCAAGTCACATTCGTTGTCAGAAAGGAGGGGGTCCACCAACCGAGCAGCAAAGCGGGGGATCATCTCCTCAAGAGAAACTTCCCATGGCTGTCGACGAGCATGAGGACGATTACAAGCCATGGCACTCGTTTCTCTCTCAAGAAAAAAAAATATATATGATATGAATCTCTCTGTGAAAGGAAAAGAAAGATATAACCTCATATATAATGAAGTGCATTAAGTGCTGAGCGCGGAAAATCTTGCATAGTGAATTTATTTCCAAGGCCTAAAAAAGGAAAGGCATCGAAAATCAAGGAGATGGAACTATTTCCAAGGCCCTTTTTCAGCACCTAACATTGTGCACTGAAAATATGGCATGAGGAAAATCTTGTGAACAACCGCATCAAGAGATCCCACGTGTGGAACACGCAAGGCCCAAACCTGATGTGCATTTAAAAGGAAAAATATGGAGTAGTACCCTGCATATTAAAAAGCACAAACAACAATAGTAGCAAAATAATAAAATCTCAGAGAAAAAGCATGCAAACATACAAAGACACAACAGAACTTATCATCCAGACTTCAAGAAGGCCATACAAAATAAAAAGAAAACTTTTACAATGGCAAAGCTTCAGACGCAGGGCACGGGTTGAGAAATTCGAAATTAACTTTATTCAAGATCTTCCAAGCATTGCGAACCTCCTGAGTATGCTTTCTCTCACGGTCACAGGCATCGGGGTCCCCACGAATGTCCTCTACCCTCCGGTAGGCGGCAAGTATGGCTGATTGCTGAAAAATCTGATGCAGGAGATCAATGAGATTATCCCGCCTTCTCTTTGAAATCAAGTGCATCAGATACACCGAGTGTACTTTATCCTCGGGGCGTCCAACGACCCAAGCGGCACACCAGCACAAAATAAAGGGAGAGCCTCCCTGATCGCCAGCACGATCAGCCTCAGAAGAGAAGAGCGACGGGGGAGTAGTCGATGGTTGTACTCGTCAAAGCGGCTCATGATCTCGGCACACTGAGCATCGGTGAACTCCTGGTTCTGACTGCGGCCCAGCGCACGAATATTCTCATAGGAAATGATCTCGTCAAGACTATACAGATGGGCATCCATGATACCTGAAATAAAAGTCACGAGAATCGTTACAAAGCCCCCATCGCATTAATTGCAGGAAGAACCACCTAGGGCCAGGAGATCTCAGGAAGCCTCCATACGAAGAAACTGAGTTCTTCATAGGAATTAAATTCCTTATTAGGAAAAAGGGAATTAAATTCCCAAGAATATTTTTGATGGAATTAAATTCCATGGAGTTGAAACGCCATCATCATCTCCCCAAAGATCACCTAAACCCTAAGAGATCTACAGTTCGAAAGTTAGGTGGTTTCCTGTTCTTATGGAAAAACTTGAAGAAAAATGGGTTCTCTGTGAAACCCTTAATGCGGATTTAAAATCCAAAGAGTTCTTTTAAAGACGAAGGCGCTTTGGCCGTTCAACATTATTACCTGAGGAAAAGGGATCCGTCAACAGAGTTAAACTCTGGGAAATGTCTGAGACAGAGAACTAAGCTCTGGAAGCAAGAATTAAAATTCTCAAAGAGGAAGTTCTCAGAAAAGAAGATGAGCAAAGTGAAGGCTCCTATGAAGAAACAGCGGTATTTATAGAAGACAATGGAAACGTTTCATCTCCCAAATCCCTAAATGAATCCAACGGTCACAAAGATGACAGCGTTGCACTCACGTGCAGACACGTGAGAACAACGCTGTGGGGGCATTTGTTTCCTGATTTAAAATCAGAAAAGCTTATGGGAAAAGCTTCAGAAAGAGGGGCCACGTGCTCACACGTGACCAGCAGTCACGTGTTGACACGTGACATATGAAAACAGCGGAAAAGGCCCATGGGTTCCCTGATCAAGTCAAGGAAAAGGTCCACTGATCAAGTCAAGGAAAAAGGCGTCAGAAGAGGTCACGTGTTGGCACGTGACGCTCGAAGCAGCAGACCGGTCCTTCAGCCGAATAAAAAAGAGGGAGGCTCCTAACAGGGGTCACGTGTTCACACGTGACCAATGGTCACGTGTTAACACGTGATGACTAAAACAGCAACCAGAAGACAGCGCAGAAAGAAAGAGGACTCTTCATTCCAAAGAGGGTCACGTGTCCACACGTGACCATGGGTCACGTGCTCACACGTGACCGGCTTTCAAAGCCCATTTTGACGACATAATTAAATTCTGAGGGAGATTTGAATCTTTCCAAAGGAAAGTGATTATCTGAGACCAATCGAATTAAAGATTCAGAAGTGATTTAAATATCATCTATCTATGGAAAATCTCGGGTTTGGAAAGATTTCCCCCTTAAATCTAACCAAAATAACAAAGGAGAATCTCTGGATTTAAAATCCAATGGTGAATAAAATTCACCTAATAATTCAAAGGTCCAGAACGAATGAAGGATGCAAATCAAATCTCTCAATGAAGATTCGTCACAAAACTAATTTATTCGGCTGCGTCTCCTATAAATAGGAGCCAAGAGATAGAGAGAAAGGGATATACGCAGAGGGAAGAAAAAGGAGAGAGCCTTGATACTTTGAAGGAACTTGGATCTTCTGCAAAAGAAAACCCTAGGTAAGAAAGGGAAGGCTTTCTGAAAGAAAGAGAACTCAATTCTCAACAGAGTTTAACTCTGATATATGAAACAGAAGAACATATTTCTTCTCTCTTTGATAGAGGATCTGTAAAGAGCACATCTCCCCTTGAAGTTGAGAATTTAATTCTCGATGGGTTGAGATCCTGCCATGCAGATCTAAAACATAGAGAGGGAATGCAAGCACGAGAATTTAATTCTCACAAAACTATAGGAATTTAATTCCTTTAAAATAAAATTAGGGCTTGACCCTATATCATGGGAATTTAATTCCTTCAGAACAAAGAGAAACAGGGTTTAACCCTAATTAAGAACCTGGTTCTGTTGAAACAGCGGGAATCTAATTCCCTTAATCATAATTTAACAGAGAATGGGAGTTCAATTCCTTAAAAGCTTTTATTAGGGTTTAACCCTATTCAGTTCTTCGCATATATGAGGAATTTAATTCCTACAGAAAATTCAGAGTTCAACTCTGTTCCAGAATGTAAGTCTTCAAAAGGAAGTAGGAATTTAATTCCTCTGAAATTTAAAGCTCGAGGAATTTAATTCCTGAGAAAGATCAACAGATTCTCTAAACAATATACATAGAGGCAGGGTCACGTGTCACCACGTGACCCCCTCAAAAGAGCTACAGAAAGCCCTTTGAGGCAGTCCCCCATGTGACCCACGTGACCCTTGACAGAAACTCTAATACATAGGCATATGAATGCCCGTCACGTGATGGCACGTGATGTTCTAAAAGATGCAGCGATTTCAGCAGAATAAATGGAAAGAGGGCGTTCTCACGTGTTGCCACGTGACCCCTTTTGCCTTAGTGTTCAACACTAAGTTGGAATTCTTGAACACAGTACTGAAACACTGTTGGGCCTTAGTGTTCAACACTAATCAAAGAACCTTATTTACAGTGTTCAACACTGATTACCTTAGTGTTTAACACTAATCCGAGATCTCCATTGTAGTGTTCAACACTGACTACCTTAGTGTTTAATACTAATTTGAGAGCTCTGTTGCCGATGCTTGATACCGATCTGTTTTAGTGTTTAACACTAATCTGAAAGCCTTGTTGCTGGTGTTTAACACCAATTATCTTTTAGTGTTAAACACTAACTTGTCAACCTCATTCCCAGTGTTCAACACTGATTGCTCTGAAGTGTTTAACACTAGGCTTTGGCCCAATTGGCTAAAGGGATAGAGGCAAAGCCTCTCCCTCAATGGATCCACAAGAAATCAAAATTCCAGACATGATAGGACTTAGCCCAAGCTGGCCATAAGTCCTCAATTCGTAATTAACTGGGCCAATGGGCTCATAATATATTTAATGGGTCTTGATCCTAAATTGGGCCAAGGACTATTTAATACATTCCGGTCCTAGGGTACATCTCTTCGCTCCTTTGATACTTGGCATTGTAATCCCTCAATGTCTTCAAAGAGGTGACGGGTCCCGACGACCACCCATGATATGGACTGTGGGGTCCTTAAACCCATGTCTAATGCAAAATTCCTGGTTACGTGGAACGTGGATAACGTCACTCTTTGACCCCGCGGAAAACGTCCAGAGCGGAGCCTAGTCCTCGCCGAGCACGGCAGTGAACCCGTGTGAAGCATCTAGTGCAAAATTCCTGGTTACGTGGAACGTGGATAACGTCACTCTTTGACCCCGCGGAAAACGCCCAGAGCGGAGCCTGGTCCTCGCCAAGCACGGCAGTGAACCCGTGTGAAGCATCCAGAGCACATACCGGACTGTGGAGTCCTTAAACTCATGGACTATGACGTCCTTAACCTTGACCGAGATGTCTTAAAACTAACAATGGACCGCAATGTCCTTAAACTACCCATGGACCGCAATGTCCTTAAACTAGAACAATAGAGCCCCGCATGCTCTTTTGTCGGATCTAAACGGTCCCGTTTAAGTTGATCTTAGCCTCAAAGATGGCTAACGTATCCTTAAACTTTCAAACAGACTGGACTATGAATCCCCCAAATTAACTTTGGCTCGAGGGTACATCTCTGAACTCCTCTGACATCCGTCGTTGTAATCCTTCAACGTCGTCAGAGAGGTGACGGGTCCCGACGGCCACATATACGATGGACCACTATGTCCCTAAACTGGAACAATGGAGCCCAAACGCTCTTTTGTCGGATCCAAACGATCCTGTTAAGTTGATCTTAGTCTCAAATCGGACTAACGTATCCTTAACAAACGTTTGAGTTGATCTTAGCCTCGAGAATGGCTGACGTATCCTCAAACCAAACCCCCAAACCCAAATCTAAGATAAACACGGATTTGGACTAGTCCACGCCCTACGGGCGACGACATAACTCAGTCTCCGTAAACAATCCACGGGCAACAAAATACGAAATAAACACACACGACACGAAGCGACCATCTGGAGAAGGAGAAAGTTGTTATCGCGATGCGGTAGCGTAATTAACTGCAGGGGCTTGCGCCTGCAGGGAAGAGCGTCCCCACAATCAAAAACCCCTCAAACGAGGGGGAATCTGACGAAGTCTGCTACATCGGCCGCATCCGTCTAAACCCCTGATGCACGGTGCTATAAACAACTTGGCATCTTCGGAGAGATGGACGGATAGCACCAATTAGCATCTGCCCCGAACCTCAGGCACGGACGCCCGAGTCCAGGCCGCCGTTCGGAGGGGAACAACACTCCATTTAAAAACCATTTGATTCCGCAACGAAATCAAGTTCAAAGCGTTGAAGGTTTTATTAAAAACCATTCGCAACCCTCCGTCATTTTAGAAAGTAGAGTACTTAGTATTTGTGCTGTGTTTGTTGACCATAGTCAAGGCACAGTGTACGGTAGCTAAGTGATGTCTTCCTACACCGCATATGATGCGATTAGTTAGGACAGTCGCGTGACTTTGTTGACCTTAGTTAAGGGTCATGTGGGTGGGTCTAATTAATCACGAAATGACAGGTAGAACTTGACTAGTGCTTATGATTTGTTGACCATAGTTAAGGTCATAAGTGCTACGGGTAAAAACCTTTATCGGGAGTTTCAAGTGTTGAAATTTGCAATGAGATTGCATACCTTCTATATGATAGTTGGATCCCGATACCCACTGCGAGTAATTGTTACTCCTGGGAGTATTTTGCACTTTACAATTAGCCGATCAAGTAGGTGTCTAGAAAGGTGTCAACGGGGTTACGCCTCTGGGAAAACGAGGTTTACTTTAATTAGGTCCGTGCGAAAGCACGGGGAACCTCCCTCAAAGTACCGACACTGGCCTGGCTGAAAGATTGGCGAACTTGTAGAGTGTAATTAATCCCGGCTAGTCTTTCCTTTTAAGGTTTGAAGGAAGATTTGATAAAATCAGTAGGAGCCATCCTGATTAGATAAAATAAATAACCAATCTAATCTTGCAAGAGCGCACGCAGAGTGTTTTCTTCTCTCTCTCCAGGTAGCGATCATATCACGTCTTAATCAAGATAATAATATGGATGTATTGACCGAACACGCTTGTTATACTGAGCTGGGGAACGTTGGTCCCGCTCCAACTTATAATTGTTATCAGACAAAGCAGGAATTAGGGGAATACCAGGATTCCCATGCCGCCTAAACGAAGAAAGTGCATGAGATGCATCTCCTTCGGGTGTGTTCATTACAAAGAACTGTTTCTCAGTGTCCTCTACGTCCCAGGTATTTAATACCGGATCAGGATCCCGCAAATGTAATCCGTTACATGGGCTACAGAAAGGTAGAGAACTGAGAACGGGTGATAAGTTTCATGAGACAGAAAACGGTGCAAGTGTTGCAGCCAAGTCTGTTGGTCACTGTCACCCTGTATTACCAATACATTGATTCTGAACAAATGCTATTAGATACCGAACCTGATATACAAAATCATATCAGTCTCTTTAATTAATAAAGAAAGGATATAATTTTGTATTGTTGAATATTGTTTTGAACATTTCAAAAGTTGATCGGTTCAGACACGTTATCTAAAAGTATTGACGTTCTAAATCAAACTACAGTTCCTAGTATACAGAACACACACAAGAGGAAGAGTTCAGAAATGAACGATTCCTTCTTGAGGCATTGTAGACTAGGTCATATCAATGCGACCCGACTGGCTGAAGTTACATTTTAGATGCATATTTAAATTAGTTTGAATTTACATCTTGTGAAACTTGCCAGTCATGTCACAAAGATTAGATGACCATAGCTCTGATTATTGGAAACAGAGGAAGAGTTAGGAAACTCTTGGGACTGATACATGATGATGTATGTAAGGTCCCCTGTCTACACATGCCAGGACCGGTTCTTTGTACTTCATTACATTCTCTGATGATCTCTCAAGATTCAGTCATATGTTCCTGTTGAAACATAAGTCCGAAGCTTTTGAGATACTCATAGAATATAAGTTAGAAGTGAGAACCAAAAACCGGGTATAAGTATTATGTCCTTTGATAAGATCAGGAAGGAGAATACTTGTGCATAGAATTCCTGGACTATTCTAAAGGAGAATGAGATTCTCTCTCGGTGTTACTCCTCTGATTATACCACAGCACAACGGTGTATCAGGGCTGAGCAATCGCACCCTATAATATATGGTGCGCTCTATGATGAGTACTACTGAGTTACCTATTTCTTTTTGGGGTTATGCACTTGAGTAGCTGCATACCTATTGAATTAGGTTCGAATCAAATCTAGGCCTACCACTCCATATAAGATATGGTATGGGAAGAGCCCATCTCCTAAGTAAGTTGAGATTTGGGAATGTCCGGCCTATGTCAGAAGCAAAATCCGGACAAGATCGAGGCAAGGTCAGTTCTGTAGAACTGGAAAGGTTCCAGCTATACAAACTACAGCTAATGATTTGACAGAACCAAAGGATTCAATAGTCCCCGACGAATCTCAGCCTCTCCGCCGATCTAGCAGGGTTCCTCATCCGCCTGAGAGATACTTTGGTTTCTCGATGACAGTAGGAGCGAGGAATGCATCATGGCATGATGACCCAACTAGTTTCGAGCTGGTCATCAGGAGTGAGACTCTGTAAGAATGGCTGGATGTTTAGCGATCTGAAATGGAATCCATGTACACCAACAAAGTATGGACTTTGGTTGTTGTATCTGAAGGGTTAAATTCCCATCAGGAGCAAGTATATCTTGAGAAGATTACTTGGTGTAGATGGAAAAGTTGAGACTTTCAAAGCTAGACTTGTTGAAGGTTTTCGTCATCGACCAGGCGTGGATAATGATGAAACCTTTTCCAGTGGCTATGCTTAAGTCCATCCGGATCCTACTTAACATTGCTACATACCATGACTACGATATCTGGTGGTTGGCCCCCATGACTGCTTTTCTAAATAATGATTTAGAAGAGAACGTCTATAAGAACACAGCCAGAGGGCTTCGTAAACAGTGGGAGCAGCGGAAACGTGTGCAAGTTGCTTTACAGGATAAAGCAGGCATCGCGAAGTTGGAACATCTGTTTTGATGTTGTAGTCAAAGAGTTTGACTTCATCAAAATGGTAGATGAACCTTGTATGTACAAAAAGGTAGTATGGAGTATGGTGATGATCCTCGTAGAGTATGCGGATGACATACTCTTGATAGGAAAGGAGTTTCCTATGCTACACTCGGTCAATCTCCGCTTATCACAAGGATTCTCCATATAGGATCAAAGTGATACCTCCTAAATCCTGGAATTTGGATCTATGAGATAGATCTAAATGGATGTTAGGCTTCTCACTAGGTTTAGTGAGATGGTATCAATCGATCCTGGGGAGAATCACTGGAAAGGTTCTAGGGTGATAAGGTCGACTGAATGTCAGTCGCAGGCACTGTCTTTACCCTCAGTGGAGGGACGGTATGTTGGAATAGTTCCAAGCTAGATACCGTGGCAAACTAGACGATAAAGGCTGGTAACATCGCTATTATAGATACTACCAAAGAGGCTGTTTGGGTGTATATTGGTTCATGAGATGAACTAGGTTCCTACCATTGTGTGACAATGGAAGTGTGGCTTTGGCCCAGGAACCCCGATCCCATCAGTGACCCAGACATATTCTGAGGCAGCATCACCTGATCATGGAGATAGTTGATCTCCAGGGTGATCGAGGTTAAGAGAGTAGACTTAGAGGACAACACAACGGATCCACTCACAAAGGCTTTTTCCCAGAAAGAGACTTTTATGGGATGGTTGAGTATTAGATACTGCAACCACTGCTACAGATGGCCCTAGTGCAAGTGGGAGATTGTTAGTTATATGTATGCCCTAGAGGCCATTACTGTACATTGGATGCATATTGTAGTGGATGCTGGGACATATATAGGTATGACTTTCTTGCTCGACATGATAATACGCTATCTGGTTGCTCTTTATCTTAACATGTATACTTTCTGTCTCTCTGTTACATGTTGATAAAGCTCTTAGGATGTGTACTCGACTTCCAGGAATATGATGTAGATCATACTAGTGGGGCCTGGGTAGTCCATGAGTACATCCTTCAATGTTCCTAGTCGTGGGAATATCGAGACGGGGCATCGAAATTCCAGAGTAGACTAGCGTATAACTTCTCGACCCATGTGATGGGCGATGGATGATCCCATATCCATTGGTGTTTGACATCAGAGATGGTATGCGGGTGTTCAGTGGAGACTGGGTACACTGAACGGACTCGTCGAGAACTCCCAGATGGTATTATACCTTACGTCAGATGGCAGTTCTCTGGTGACACTGGTACAGCTTAGTCTGTTGACCCGAGATCGTCATAGAGTCTTGTGTGTCTCCCACTGTGCTTTGATTTCCACCCTACCACGGCTCTACTGAGGTGTGCAAACAGGTGGTTTTTGGGTACAGTCCCGATTCACATGGAGGCAATGAGCGATAGGAGGGGATTCGTCTCTCCCGGTATTGGGGGTTGATGTTGCGCTATGCTCGACTGGCCATAACTGGAAATCCCTGGCCAGGGTTGCAGTGATATACTGGTAAGAGTTATCAGTAGTTTCACGCTATGTTATGGACCTTACATCGGCATGACTTATCAAGCTACTGGGGTCTGACGTTTACCACCCTAGGCAAGATATGCGACATATCAGACGAACAGACCGGACTGTGCGGTAAGTGTTGCTGGTTGGATTCACAGGAGTGTGAGCTGGCTTGCTCGTTGATCTTCTGATCGCTCAATACCCGAATGGCCGTTACGTTTAGCAGACCGCTTGCGGCTTATGGGTGTTTGATATGATCATCACCTGCTGCCGGCGTATTGACGAGTCTTTAAAGTCCTACACAGAGGTTTCCTGGCTCAAGCGAAACGAAATAGGAGCGCATATGAGATATGTGCGGGACCGAGAATAATACCAGTATGTGATACTGTATTCTATTCTCGCGATTAGTATCATTGGACGGTTATATAAGATATACCCGGGTTACCGAATCAAGTGTTGATTCGATACATTGATATACTTGATATTAGTCGGTTATATGCGATATGACCGGATCATTAAATCAAGTGTTGATTTAATGATTTAATGTATAATTATATATTTGATATATTACTTTACATTAACTAGCATTGGTTTACTTAAGATTTGTTTTCTCATTAGTTTGTGCATAAGTGTATATATGATATATATTTGTGTACATATGTTTGTATCATGTTTGATGATACATACAAATTGTGTGTATGAGAATTATATCAAGATTAAGTTTAAGATTAGGGTATTGTTTTATCAGGAGAATTAACAAAAGAAATGAACTTGGTCAAAGTTTTCAAGCTTGAAGAAGCTTGGGGAAACCTTGACAAAGTCCACTCTTTTATCATTTCTTTTGATAATTCTTTAACCTAAGCTTTAACCTAATACCTTGGTCAATTCTCTACACAAGTTAAGCATGAGGGCTTAACTTAACCATGGTACCATAATTAAAAGGATAAGTCTCATTCTTATTTGATTATCCTTTTAATTCATTCTTATCATATTCTTTCTTCTTCTTCTTCAAGAAGAAGAAACCTTGCTACCTCCAATGGTGCCATGAGAAAAAGAGTGAGAAATCCAAATCCAAAGTGAACCCACTTCCTATTTCTTCATTCTCTACCACTTGCCATGTAGTAGAGTGTGTTATCTTCACAAGTTCTATGACCAAGTGAAGATGGAGCTTGATCTTGAGTTGCCTCGACGTAGATCATCTTCGGCATCGAAGTCGACGACCTAGCCCGATCATTTCTCCGATGAAACCGACAAGAGAGTCCGGGATTCCGATGATCGCAGCGGAGGGACGTCAACACGGAGCTCGAGAAGTGGAGGACCGGATCTACAAAGGTTGTAGTCTCTTTCACTTTATAGTAAAGTTGTTTACTTGTATGTGTTTCGCCTTACCTCTAGTAACGATCTAGTTTAGGGTTCTTTGGCACATAGAAAATTTTGAATTGGACATGGTTGATCAGTTGTAGAACCTCATGGGTGTGCCTAGGAACCCTACTGTTTGTTTCCCTGAGCCGAGGCATTTGCTAAGGATTATTTGTTTCCCTAGCGCCAAGGATTATTTGTTTCCCTGGTGTTGAAACGAATCGAGAATTTCCCACGGAAGCACTGGTTGCTCTGCGAGTCGATGCGAATCAGGAGGCTCTCGTCAAGGATTGTTTGTTTCCCTGAGTCGAGGTATTTGCCAAGGATTATTTGTTTCCCTAGCGCCAAGGATTATTTGTTTCCCTGGTGTTGAAACGAATCGAGAATTTCCCACGGAAGCACTGGTTGCTCTGCGAGTCGATGCGAATCAGGAGGCTCTCATCAAGGATTGTTTGTTTCCCTGAGTCGAGGTATTTGCCAAGGATTATTTGTTTCCCTGGTGTTGAAACGAATCGAGAATTTCCCACGGAAGCACTGGTTGCTCTGCGAGTCGATGCGAATCAGGAGGCTCTCGTCAAGGATTGTTTGTTTCCTTAAGTCGAAGGATTTG
This sequence comes from Agapanthus africanus, assembly GCA_030015575.1. Taxonomy (NCBI): domain Eukaryota; kingdom Viridiplantae; phylum Streptophyta; class Magnoliopsida; order Asparagales; family Amaryllidaceae; genus Agapanthus; species Agapanthus africanus. The sequence continues at coordinate 49,472,907 of JASDDO010000006.1, read as the reverse complement.
CCGAAGACACTGGTTTCTTCGGGGTTGGGATGAACCGTCGAGATTTGGCTTCATTTTCTGGCGGAGCCTGTTGGGAAAGTATGGTTCCCTCTTTATTTGCGCTCTTGGATTGTATACAGGGATCGATGTGATCTCAGCTGTAGGGCCAAAGTTTTATCATCATTTTTTTTTGTTTTATTTCCGCGATGCTCTATCATTTCAGCTTTTATATCGCGAAGGTCGCGATTGCCCAATCATTTCGGCTATTTCTCGCGGTGCCCAATCATTTCGGCTGTTTATTTTGTTTTCACTCGCTGTTTTTTTTATTGCGAGTTGCCCAATCATTTTGGCTATTTTGCATGTATACATTGTTAGTTATATGTATGCCCTAGAGGCCATTACTGTACATTGGATGTATATTGTAGTGGATGCTGGGACATATATAGGGAGGACTTTCTTGCTCGACATGATAGTATGCTATCTGGTTGCTCTTTACCTTAACGTGTACACAGATTGTCTCTCTATTACATGTTGGTAAAGCCCTTAAGATGTGTACTTGACTACCTGGACTATGATGCGGATCATACTAGTGGGGACATGATAGTCCATAAGTACATCCTTCAAGGTCCCTAGTCGTGGATGTATCGAGACGGGGCATCGATATACCAGAGTAGACTAGCGTATACCTTCTCGACCCATACAGATGGGCGATGGATGATCCCATATCCATTGGTGTTTGACATCGGAGATGATATACGGGTGCTCAGTGGAGACTGGGTACACTGGACGGACTCGCCGAGAACTCCTAGATGGTATTATACCTTACGTCAGATGACAGTGTTATTCTACGCTAGCGCCCCGGCAGTCTACAGACGCCAAATGCGGAACAAAAACTTTTAAACTGGCGCTATCGTATACTTTAACCCGGATCTGCCATTATTGCTAAACTAACAAACTGTAAAGAGTGTAGAATGGTTATACCGAACGATCCGAGTCCTTCGTTCTTCAACCATCATCCCACGCTCCGTTGCGGCTGCTCCGATCTCGTCGATCTCCGATCTCCTCGTCGAGGTGGCACCACATGATCGGTTCTTTAAACGGGCTCCCGCCTCTGACTCGAGGCAACTCGATCGTCAAGTTTGCTAAAAGAGACGACCAAGATTGATGTAGAGAATGAGTAGATGACTTTGTCTCACTTCGTCCAAATCCGTGGACGATCGGTTAATGAAGTTGCCGTGGAAATCGGGTGATGGAATGAAATGAACTGTGAATTCCATACACCCCAAAACTATCATATCTTTTCTAACCGATGAAATCAACAACCATGAGAGAGAGAGAGGGGCCGGCCATCTTATAAGGAAGAGGGAGGTGACCGTAGGAGGAGGGAGGGTAACCATATCACAATCATAGTTATCTAAACAATTATGAAAGAATGAATCACAAATTTGAACCAATTAGAACAAACCTAGTCATGCTTTAACATTAAAGAACCATTAATGCAAAGATGAGTCACTAAGCCACTTCATCACTTCTAGAACCTTCTAGAATGATGACTCACTCCATCTGAAGAAAAGATAAATCCGTCTTTAACCGAATGTTAAAAGACGGCTGATAGAAAACTGGAAACTGGCAACTTCCAAAAGTGATCCTGAAACGACTTTCAGGAAAACCCCGAAACTGTATAAATATACCCGCATTTGTATTACGACCGAATACAAATGCAACTGAGACAAAGATATTATACCTACTCAATATAATACTCGGATCCGGCTTAAACCAAAGCCGACCAGTATCATCTGTCCGAAAATCGACACGTGCGTAAACGCACGTGCAATTTCTGAACCCTGCCATAAAACCATACGGCCTCTACAACGTTTCGCCCGAACTTGGGAAACTGTCTGTGGGGGACTCTAATGACTCGTCAGCACCCTGGCAGTGGGTTTAACCACAAACCGTCAGCGGCACTAGCTATGCGTAACGGCTGCCCATGGACTGACCTCAAGGGTGGCCGAGGAGCGAACTCAAGGGAGACCGATGAGCGAACTCCTCCGAAAACCCTACTGAGCCTAACAGTGACAATGTATATACAGTCCGGTCCGTTCGTCAATGAGTATCGCATATCCGCCTAGGGGGCTAGTAACGTCAGACCCCCATTAGCAGTATAAGTCGTGTCGGAGTGTAGCCCAGAACGCCCTGAGATACTACTGGAATACCTACCAGTAAATCTCCTGCCTCGGCCGAGGGCTTTGCGTAATGGCTCTCCTAGACACAGCACGATCTCGCCCCCAATACCGGGAGAGACGAAACCCCTGCCGATCCGCTCACGTGCCTCCATATGGCTCGGGACTGTACCCAAAAGCTACCTGTTTGCACGACTCCTTTGAGCCGTGGTAGGGTAGAAATCAAAGCACAGTGGGAACTCACACGAGACAAATGACGACCACAGGTCGATGAACTAACCTGTACACATGTCACCAGGGAACTGCTATCTGACGATAGGTATAGTACTAACTAGCAGATTCCCGGCGAGTCCTGTCCGGTGTACTCATAACCCAATGAGCACCTGTATACATCTTAGGTGATCCAACTGACACCAGTGGCTTGTGAGACCGGCCACCGCCCCTCGTCGGGGTCTCGACTGTACACACTAGTCTACTCCGGAGTATCGATGCCCTGTCTCGAAACTCCCACGACTAGGGACCACAATTAAGGATATGCATATAAACTACCCAACTCTCACGTATATGATCGCCCTCATACTGTTGGTAGTAAAGCAAGATCCTAAGGGCTCTATCAAAGTGTAACATGCAATCAGTCACCGGAACATGTACACGACTGATAAAGGCAAACCAGATAGCATACTATCATCTCGAGTAAGACTGTCCTACCGGGATAGGTCCTCCGCAATCATTGCAATCACGTACCTGCGATCCAATAATTGACTATGAGGGCACTATCTCCAACAGACAGTTCTCTGGTGACACTGGTACAGAGTAGTCTGTTGACCCGAGATCGTCATAGAGTCTTGTGTGGTTCCCACTGTGCTTTGATTTCCATCTTACCACGTCCAAGAGGGCGTGCAAAACGGTGGTTTTTGGGTACAGTCCCGAATCACATGGAGGCAATGAGCGATAGGAGGGGATTCGTCTCTCCCGGTATAGGGAGTTGATGTTGCGCTGTGTTCGATTGGCTATAACAGGAAATCCTTGGCCAGGGTTGCTGAGATTTACTGGTAAGTGTTACCAGTAGTTTTTCGAATTGTTATAGACCTCATATCGACACGACTTATCGAGCTATTGGGGTCTGACGTTTACCACCCCTAGGCGAGATATGCGACATATCAGATGACGAGACCAGACTGTACGGTAGTGTTACTGGTTGGATTCACTGGAGTGTGAGCGGGCTTGCTCGTCGATCTTCTGATCGCTCAATACCCGGGTGGCCGTTACGTTTAGCAGACCGCTTGCGGCTTGTGGGTGCTTGATATGATCATCATCTGCTGCCGGCGTATTGACGAGTCTTTAGAGTCCTACACAGAGGTTTCCTGGCTCAAGCGAAACGAAATAGGAGCGCATATGAGATATGCGCGGGACCGAGAATAATGCGTGTATGTGATACCGTATTTCATTCTCGCGATGAATGTGTCGAATGGTTGTATGTGATATAACCTAGTTATCGAATCGATGATTGATTCGATAAGCCGATACATTGGATACTAATCGGTTATATGCGAAATGACCGGATCATTGAATCAAGTGTTGATTTAATGATTTAATGCATAATTATATATTTGATATATTACTTTGCATTAACTAGTATTGGTTCACTTTAAATGGATTTTCTCACTTGGATTGTGCACATTGTATATGTGATATACATTTGTACATTTGATTGTATCATGTTTGATGATACATGATTGTTTAAGTGTATGTTAAGATTAAACCATGGTTATGTAATGGTTAGGGTTATGATTTTATTTACTTACTCATTTATTTATTTATTTATTTCATTTTGGCAAAAGAAAAGAAATGGTGGCTTGCTTTGTTTTACATTGAAGCTTCATGAAGGTTTGAAAAAGTCCACCATTTTTGTTTCATGCCTAACCTAACCATTGACCTAACCCTAGTTTATTCTCTACACTTGACCATGGTTATTATTATGATAAGTATTCTTTTTCATTTCTTTTTTAATCAACTTATCATAACAATTATCATCATCTTCTTCTTCTTCTTCAAGAAAGAAGCTTGTATTCATCAATGGTGATTTGATGAAAAGAGTGAGAAATCCAAATCTAAAGTGAACCCACTTCCTATTTCTTCATCCTCTACCTCTTGCCAAGTAGTAGAGTGTGTTTTCTTCACAAGTTTCTTGACTTGGTGAAGTTGGAGCTTGATCTAGTGATGCCTCGACGTAGATCATCTTCGGCACGAAGCCGACGACCTTGCCCGTCTATTTCTCCGATGAAGCTAACGCGAGAGTCCAAGATCGGATTTGTACAGCTGAGAGGACTTCTTCATGGAGCTATGGAGGTGGAGAAACGGATCTACAAAGGTTGTATTTCCGTTCTTTTAGTTTAGTTGTAAACTAGTTTCTGTTTCGCCTAGAATTCTAGCCAACGATCCGTAGTCTAGGGTTTCTCGGCACCGTAATTTTTGAAATTGGCATGGTTGATGCCTTGTGAGACCTCTTGAGAGTGCCTAGGAACCCTACATACATTTTACTTGCTGCTTTTTATTGCAAGTTGCCCCTTCATTTCGGCTATTTTGTATGCATGTGTGATTGGTTCAAAAAAGTGTGTAGTAGTTTAACCGCAATCAGAACGGTGTCGCGTGTAGCTAGACCGAGGTGAGTACGGGTCGTCCTCAGGGAAACGTTGAATGTTTTACTCTTACTTTAGATGTGTTGAAAAAGAGAGGAGGAATAAAGAATTTTGTGAAAAGTTTCTAGATCTACTTTAAGCAAGAGAGCAAATTTATAGATCTAGATTATTTTAGGAATATAGTTAATATAATAAGAAAGCTTGTAGGGTTCGTTAGGATTTAGTAGTCATGGACGATTAATTAAAAGTTACTATTTTTATCCTTTAATAGATTTAAAACTAGAACGACGGTGATGCGTGTAGATTAGGGTTTCTGGAGGGAAAAGGAATCACACTCTTAACCCTTATCTCGACACGGAACTCCGTTCATATCTAGCCTTTACCAAAACAATCATTAATCTAATCTCTAATCGCGGTCGGGACTAACAATGAATTGTTAGCGCGCCCGATTAGGATGTTAATGATTCTTTTGATAAAGTTTATAAACTTTATAGGACTTAAAAAGGGTTTAGGGATGTTAATCATCCATTAGCCTACCCTAATCCTACGAACCCTAACTAGCGGAGAATTACTCGCGCATGTTGGGAGGAAAAGAGATGGAGAGAAAATGCATAATTAAACTACAAAGAAATAGAATAGGAAAAAGAGCTACCTTTATTAATCAACAATATTCATTACACTTTGATTCCTTAGAAAATGATTACAAATCCTAGTTTTGCTTCTCGATCTCTTCTAAGGAGGTAGATGAACCGTTGATGATCAGCCTGGATGCGTGAGCCGTCTTGGACTTCGTGATCTCGTCGGCTTGATAACTTTTCCAAGAGGCTCTCGGTGCCCTTTTATAGTCCAAAACCACAATCTTTTGCTTCAAAAGTTGGTAAAATATAGCAGAGATTTAAGCAACAAAATCTTAGCAAATGATCTCTCTAGATTGCCGCGGATCCGCGGCCAACAGGGGGGTTTGGCCGCGGTTCCGCGGCTAATGGTGGGGATCTCTTGATCATTTTTCTTGGGCTTTATGATTGTGACATGTGGCAATCCTAGGCACCTTCAGAATTCAGAAATCTTTTCTCGGTTGCTCCCAGACTTGGTCTCCAAGTTTTGCTTCTTAATTTGGCAAGTTTTCTTCAACAATTTGATTTGTTTGATAAATTCTGCATAACAACTTGGAAAATTCTGCACAATAATCTCAAATAATATTTAGTAGACTTAGTTCTTCTAGGATTTGGTCAATGAATTTATTTGCATACATTTTTCTACCAAATACTAATTAAAATATATTAACACATGGAAAATGGTGTTTTTACACATAAACCCTCATATGTATAACATATTATAATAAAGTCCTTTTTTAATATAAAAATGGTAGGAAAAATGTAATACAAATGTGCAGTTTTATCAACTGAACAAATACCCCCAAACGTATCTTTGATCGTCCCGAGCAAACTAGTTTATTCAAGAGGAGAAAAGGAAAGGAGAAAACTAAGCACACTTTCGTAGGCAGACACGATTGCACTGAGCACGTGCAACAAGTCGTTAAACCTCTAGGTGTCCATAGTAGGAGGAGTGTTGTCTCCTGAGGGTTTTCAGCGGATTAGACCCACAAAATCCAATAACAAAAGAAAGATGGTGAAATTTACATATAAAGATAAGAACCATAAAAGAAAGGCCTTGAAAAGAAGAGTTTCCAACTATACTAGCTTTTCAGTTGTCATGAGCCCTATCTTAATAGTCATGAAAAAATGTTAGAAATCACATCATCCCTCAATAAAACATCGTCTTTATTCTTCATTCCCACCTTTCATCCAAACATTGATCATATAATCCCACGTGTGTGAAATGGACATCCCTTCACTCGGAGAATTCAATTCAAGCTATCATACTCTTGTCCATCTACCTTAGTACTTTTTAATTTGATGAATATTAAGATTCGCTCACACATTTTCATGCGACCGTTAATACTTCTTGAGGTACTAACCAACCGATTACTCCTGTGCTTGCTGATTATGTGATAATATTTTCCTCGTCTTGCACCACCTAAGGCTTAGCAGTGACTCCCAGACCAGTTGGCCTTAGGGCACTAGGTGAAGAGGCACCCTCGCTATATTTTTTTATTGCTGCCTTGGCGATACAAAACCAGTGTTCATTTTTTCTTTTCACCATTTTTATATTTTCTTCATTTTTTTCACTTCCTTCATACTTTGGCTTTTAGACAAGAGCATTTCAAGGTATCCTCTACTATCCCGAGTTTCAAGACGTGTATAAGTGCATATAGTAGGGTATCAACATTCAAATGTTCGGCTTCCAGAATAGAAACTATTTTTCAGACTTATTTTTATCTTCAGATTAGTGACTTCCTTCATCTTACTAACCCTTGGGACAACAGCTCATAACTACTTATTACTAGTTCGTTTAAGAAAACTTCTAATTTTCTTGGTTTTCTTAAACTATTCCTATCTTTTGGATGTAATTTTTCACTTTCTACTCTTTTGTTATAAACGATTTTTTTTAAAAAATTTTTGAAAATGTTGTGCTTATGCAAAATATGATGCAAATTGATGTGTAAATAAGCACAAACCTCCCCCAAACCTGTTTACAGCAGTGTCCTCACTGATGTCATCTGTTAAGCTCAAAAACCTGTAGACTTGGGAGGAAATTATTAATGGGGGCAAGAATATATGAAAATGAAAATCCTCCCCAAAACTTATTTTTGGCTCACAAATTTGAAGACAAAAGTTATGATCAAGAGCCAAAAATATATCCCCCTCAAACATGAGTTAGACAATACGAAGCATTTTAAGTGGGGGTGAGTCATTTGGTCAAAGTAAGACTTTACAAAGACCAAAAGTCAACACCAACCATTCAAAGATTTTATCAGTATATCGTATATGTTGGTGGAAGAATGTGTTGTATCGAGTCAAGAAAAAGTGGGGAAGGGATAAGAGGTGGTCAGGAAAGGGTTTGAATTTAGAGAAAAGAAAGAATGAGGAGAAATGTGAATGATTAGGAAGAAGGAATGGTGACGGTTCAACCTCTATCGGTGGAGATTGATCAATCACAAAATCCGTATTGTTTAAAAATTCAAGTTCGTCAGTAAAAAGTTCTTCAAAACTTTTATCAATGGTGTGATTGAACATTTTGCTGTCAAAGAGTTTTATGCCAGAATTTATTCTACTTGATTCATAAAAAATCACTGAGGTAGAGGACTCGAAAAACTCATCTACCTCTTTTTCAAAAATATCCAAATCAAGTTGAATTTCTGGTATTTCTGAACTTGAATTAACGGATTGTGATTTATCAAAACTCACTGAAACTATAGGAACAGAAGAAGAACCGGAGAAAGTAGAAGGTGAAATGGGTAAACAAATCGGTGTGTCGAGTGTTGCTGAACCAGATGTGGAAGATGGATGCTGTATTTCGATCTGATCTTCGGGTATACCTTTATCATCAACTTCAAGACATATTTGGGGTTCGGGAAGAATTAAAGGCTCAAGATGATGACCACAAAGAAGTGAAAGGATTTGATGAATTGGTGGGACAAAATCATCCAAAATTTCGGGTTCATCAATCAATATATCCCCAATGTCAATTACCTCATTCAAGTTGTTGGAGATAGTGCCCTCATAGTCAATTATTGGATCGCGGGTACGTGATTGCAATGATTGCGGATGACCTATACCGGTAGGACAGTCTTACTCGAGATGATAGTATGCTATCTGGTTTGCCTTTATCAGTCGTGTACATGTTCAGGTGACTGATTGCATGTTACACTTTGATAGAGCCCTTAGGATCTTGCTTTACTACCAACAGTATGATGGCGATCATATACGTGAGAGTTGGGTAGTTTATACGCATATCCTTAATTGTGGTCCCTAGTCGTGGGAGTTTCGAGACAGGGCATCGATACTCCGGAGTAGACTAGTGTGTACAGTCGAGACCCCGACGAGGGGCGGTGGCCGGTCTCACAAGCCACTGGTGTCAGTTGGATCACCTAAGATGTATACAGGTGCTCATTGGGTTATGAGTACACCGGACAGGACTCGCCGGGAATCTGCTAGTTAGTATTATATCTACCGTCAGATAGCAGTTCCCTGGTGACATGTGTACAGGTTAGTTCATCGACCTGAGGTCGTCATTTGTCTCGTGTGAGTTCCCACTGTGCTTTGATTTCTACCCTACCACGGCTCAAAGGAGTCGTGCAAACAGGTAGCTTTTGGGTACAGTCCCGAGCCATATGGAGGCACGTGAGCGGATCGGTAGGGGATTCGTCTCTCTCGGTATTGGGGGCGAGGTCGTGCTGTGTCTAGGAGAGCCATTACACAAAGTCCATGGCCATGGCAGGAGATTTACTGGTAGGTACTCCAGTAGTATCTCAGGGTGTTATTGGGCTTCACTCCGACACGACTTATACTGCTATTGGGGGTCTGACGATACTAGCCCCCTAGGCAGATATGCGATACTCATTGACGAACGGACTGGACTGTATATACATTGTCACTGTTAGGCTCAGTAGGGTTTCTGGATGAGTTCGCTCATCGGCCTTCCTTGAGTTCGCTCATCAGCCTCCCTTGAGTTCGCTCATCAGCCTCCCTTGAGGTCAGTCCATGGGCAGCCGTTACGCATAGCTAGTGCCGCTGACGGTTTGTGGTTAAACCCACTGCCAGGGTACTGACGAGTCATTAGAGTCCCCCACAGACAGTTTCCCAAGTTCGGGCGAAACGTTGTAGAGGCCGTATGGTTTTATGGCAGGGTTCGGAAAATGCACGTGCGTTTACGCACGTGTCAGTTTTCGGGCAGATGATACTGGTCGGCTTTGGTTTAAGCCGGATCCGAGTATTATATTGAGTAGGTATAATATCTTTGTCTCAGTTGCATTTGTATTCGGTCGTAATACAAATGCGGGTATATTTATACAGTTTCGGGGTTGTCCTGAAATTCGTTTCAGGATCACTTTTGGAAGTTGCCAGTTTCCAGTTTTCTATCATCCGTCTTTTAACATTCGGTTAAAGACGGATTTATCTTTTCTTCAGTTGAGGTGAGTCAGTGTTCTAGAAGGTTCTAGATGAGGTGACTAGGATTAATTGGTGTTGAGTTTTCATTGGATGCATTAAAGGCTTGATGAGGTGTTTAGTGATTCATGCATTATCATTAAAGCTTCTTGTTTTCCTTAGGATATTTAGTGAGAAGCTTTTTGCTTAAGGTCACCACTTGCTCCTACGGTCACCTCCTTCCATCATATAATGTGGCCGGCCCCCTCTCCTCCTCCATTCACTCATGAGAGAAAATTATGGTTGCTAAAAAGAAAAGAGTATAGTTTTGGATGCATGGAAATTTCATAGTTCATTTCTTGTTCCATTTCATTTCCATCGGCAACTTCATTAACCGATCGTCCATGGACATGGACGAAGTGAGACAAAGTCATCTACTCATTCTCTACATCATTCTTGGTCGTCTCTTTTAGCAAACTTGACGATCGAGTTGCCTCAAGTCAGAGGCGGGAGCCCGTTTAAAGAATCGATCATGTGGTGCCACCTCGACGAGGATATCGGAGATCGACGAGATCGGAGCAGCCGCAACGGAGCGTGGGATGATGGTTGAAGAACGAAGGACTCAGATCGTTCGGTATAACCTTTCTACACTCTTTACAGTTTGTTAGTTTAGCAATAATGGCAGATCCGGGTTAAAGTATACGATAGCGCCAGTTAAAAAGTTTTGTTCCGCATTTGGCGTCTGTAGACTGCCGTGGCGCTAACGTAGACTTACAGTGGTATCAGAGCCTCACCATTTTGCTATACTAACTTGTGCTAAAGCGTTTAAAACATCGTTCGAACCGAAAAACAAAAATTGCAAAATTCAAACTTGACAGTTTCTGTTGTTTTTAAATGGCTTCAAAAATTAATTCTATATGTCTTAAAAATCTATGCAGGGTTTTCTAAGGCACACGACAAAATTTGAGCAAGTGATTCCACTGTATAGCCGCGGAAGCGCGGCCAAACCCATGGTTTGGCCGCGGATCCGCGGCCATCCTAATGAATCACTGCATCAAATTTTCTCAGTGGGTTCTCTGTTGGATTTTGTGGTTTTTGGTAGATATCGTTTTGGCCCAGGTTTTGTTACTGTTCACCAGTAAGTCGTGGGGCCCACTTCTTGATATTTGGTCGATCGAAATTTAAACACGTTAGTTTACAGTGCTTACATTATATCTCCGACCGGGAATGTCATTTGATCGGTAAACCGCGTCTGATTGCTATAGTTCTTTTAGACGGGTTTGCGAACGTGACATTCGCGTTGATGTTCTGTGTTGTGCTGTGATGTTGCGGATTTGTCGTGGTGGATAGCAGTGTGCAATGGTAGTACAGTTAGTGTTTATTTGTACTTTTGATATTGCGGGGCGAGCGTTCAACTTGTGGACTGCCGTCACTGCCTGTTGTATAATATTCTTTTGGGGCACGACCAGGTTGCGGTCGATGTACCTATTGTACTATTTTTCATTACTGTACTAGGTTTTGCCCCGCGACGGAGTGCACGGATAGCCGGGTTCTGGGGGGCAACGGGTTCGCATCTCATGGCTTTGAGAGGCAGAGGGGTCCCACTCTAGAATTGGCAGACTATTCGCCGCACTCGTAGGGAGTACAGGTTGACCCAAGGAGGGGTGCCCAAGATTACCGGATTCCATGGAGTGCTGGATGGTCCATTCACTATGCTGTAGGGGGCTGCCTCGCTTCAGGTTTTGGCGGGTAACTTGCCGCGCCCATAGGGGTCTAGGTTTCATTGCACAGGCTATCCACATGACAGGGGAACGTCGGGTTTCAGCAGCGGCTCTGTGAAACCCGGGGATCCCAGATATCTGTATTGTTCTGTGATGCTTATTACTTTTCTGTAATGTTGCATATTATCACGCCTGGAGCGATTATTGTATATTGGTTTATATACTATTAGATGTTGTATATGTTTTACACCCGCGCTAGTCCAGTCCCCGCTCTGTCGTTAGTTAAGTAACCTAACGAGTGATGACGGGACCCAATGACGAATGCGGATGGCATATACGTACATTTTATTTTCGTTCTTTTCTGGTGTGATTAAATGATGGGACTGCGTTGATTCTGATCAATGCAAAGTAAAACAAACCTGTTTTCAGTTGTTGGAACAAATTTAAAAAGTGTTATTGCAAAGACGTTTCCTTTTGTTTTGCATAGTGGTATTCAGTGGAATATCCTGCACCTCATTCGACGAGGCAAGGGCCGATATCCCTTCACCGGGACTGACCCCTTGGGCAGAAGTTTGCGTCAGAGTAATAACTTCACTATAGTCGATTACATGTTGCTTTGCATAGCGGTATTCAGTGGAATATCCTGCACCTCATTCCACGAGGAAAGAGCCGAGATCCCTTTACCGGGAGTGACCTCTTTAGCAAAATATTTTCGCCACTATATTTTAAAAAAAGCTATCAGGTTCCTTCAACGAGATCAAGTTCATTACGTTAAAGGTTTTTCGCCAAAAACCAGCCGTAGCCCTCCGTCGTTTCTTATGGATGGTCAGTAATATTCAAGCTATGTTTGTTGGCTTTCGTCAAGGCATAGTGTTTGGTAGTTGCTGGGGTATTCATTTGTTGCATAGATAGATGTGTTGGTTTGGGACAGTCGTATTACCTTGTTGGCTTTCGTCAAGGGTATGTACGGGTGGATTCAAAGTAACAAGATAATGACGGGCAGAACTTGACATGTGACTTATGATTTGTTGACTTTCGCCAAGGTCATAAGAGCATGGGGCAAAAATCATATCGGGAGTTTCTAAAGAAACTGAAACTTGCCAGGCATGCGCATACCTTCTGGAGTGTGATAACGCGAGTGGATTCCGTCACGTTATCATACGATGAGAGTTGGATCCCGATTCCCACTAATGAGTTGGTTTACTCTTCGGGTGATTCCGATTGATTCTTCTTTAGGTTTGGAGGAGAATTTGACAGGACAGTGGGAGGTTTCCGGATTAGATAAAGTGATGACCATTCTGATCTAGGTTAGAGTGCACGAAGAGTGTTTCTTTTCTCTCTCTCTCTTTGGCAGCGACCTTTGACCGACCCTAGACTATGACTCAGTGACCAGGTTGATCGAACCTTCTTAAAATACTGGCTTTTGGATTGTCTGAGTTGCATAAGTCATTGCCACTCCTTCTTTTACCCTTTGAATTTCTCAGAACACCCGTATTACTACGGATATCCACTTCCATTGGATAGATCCATCGTATGGTTATATACGAACTCGAAGGGACTTCTTCGAGGATGGATCCAGGTTCAGGAGAAATAGAATTGGTTTATTCAGTTGTCTTTTATTATCACCTTCTCTCAGGTTGCGAGAGCTCCTTGGTTTAGGAGAGCCTATTGGATAGTCTTATTCCAAACCATAGGCTGGTGCCGAAAGATAGGGAATGAAGAAAACCAATTAGCCAAAGTAGGGTGTGCAGAAGGTGATATGTAAAGACAAAATAAAGGGATTAGAAAGAGGACAATGTAAATTGCGACTGATATCATTCACGACCAAAACCGCGTACTTCATCGCCACTCCTATTTCACCTTTAAAAAGAATAAGGTATTATTCAATTGTCTTTTATCATCACCTTCTCTCGAGATGCGAGTACTCCTTGGTTTAGGAGGATACACCTATTATGCTTACTGGATAGTCTTCTTCCAAACCATAGGCTGGTGCCGAACGGTAGGGAAGGAAGAAAACCATTTAGCCTAACGATGGTGTACAGAAGGTAACGACTAAAGACAAATAAAGGGATTTGGAGAGATGGCAATAAAATATACGGTTGAAGTCATGAATTGGATTATGGAAGAGGCATTGCTACGAATACCAGGATACCCCTACGAAACATTTTTTATGTTTCAGTGCATTGTTAAAGGAAAAATTGTTTTCCCGATTAGACACTTACTCCAAGGGTATGTATTTACCAGGTTTCATTTTCATATCTGTATGGTTTTACAGATGATAAGAGGGAGTAAGATATTGGGAATTAGGTGATTATCCTCATTATATCGGAATTCGTTGTAATTGGTGATATTTGAGGAAATCGCCAGGGTACAGTTTTCCCCCTACAACGCACAGGTTTTGAGTTGTTTAACTCAGCGGACTTATACAGAGTATTGTATGTTGTCCAGTGTCCATCAGGACAAAGGGATAGGTCCTCGTACTATGTTCTGTTTACTTATAACTTCTCTAGTATTTAGACAAGTGTTTCGTAGAAATACAAGGTCTAAGTTTTGAGAAGTTGTGGGTATAAGAATAAAGTAGAGAACCAGGTATCACAAGTATCGGGATTCTTCAAAGAGATCGAAGATGTAGATTCTTGTGATTGGTATTCAGATGATAGTGATGGTTTTGAGAAACGTGTTTCTCTTTCAGGTTACTCATAATTGGATGGATTCCTAAGTTGAGTAATGCTGATTAGCCTCTTTCCATTAAGTTGATATGCACTGGAGACAGATGCATGGATTGAATATGGTTCCAATTAAATAAGTGCCAAAGTTTCTATATTGGATATAGAATAGTTCGTACCTTAAAAGAAATTAAGGTACGGGGAGCTGTCCAGCTTATGCTTAAAACCAGACTCTGGATAACTCAGGGCACGTTTCTGTAATGGCTGTTTGTGGGTTGACCCTGGCTATGACGAGGGTTGATATTCTACCATCTGGAAGATCAATAGTGATATTGTTCTTGACTCGCCACAGTTTTAGTAAAATGGATCTTTTTCAGAAAACAGTAGTGGGAGTATGGTAGAACTGGAAGTGATTCCAGAACCGCGAACGATTACGGAAAATTTAATAGGACCTATATATTCAATCAGGTTTGACATTCCAATTGCCACTCCGCAGGTATGGTAGGTAACCTCAGACGCCCGAGAGGTACTTCGGTAGCCTCAGAGACGGTGACATGGAGGTTCTTATCTACCCAGACTTGACACTACTGTTGTTCCAGGTTATGAGACCCGGTAGGAGGGTTGTCGTAGTCAGTGGGAGCAGCGGAAGCATAGTGGGCAAGATGCTTATATCTATTTATAGACTTGAGCAGTTATAGCGGAGATAGATCATCTAATTTTGATGTGACAGTCATGGGTTTGACTTCAATCAGAATAAGGGATGGATCAGTTAAGAAGGTAGTAGGGTGTGATGTCATGGTATCTGGATGACATACACAGAGTAGGAAGTAAAATTCCTATACTACGATCGGTTGTACTGTGGTCGTCACACAGTTGTTTCTCCAGACAGGATATGGATATAATATTTGACATTCTGGTTTCTAGATCTATGGTTTTAGATCTGGATTTTGGTAGTTTCCCAATGTGGGTACTTTGACAGATATTCTAATGGTTTTTGGAATAGTTGACTCCTAGCATGGTGGTGTACTTGCAGGTGATGGAGTCACCCTCTCTAAAGGTGTCTTATAGACTAAAGGGAAGAGGGATGTGCATGATTGGCAGATCACTTTCTTAGGCAATTGAGTCAATCATGAGATGTCAAGTACCACACCAAATGTTGGTTTTGCACTAGATGCAATAAGTTTGTATTAATCCAATCCTGGAGAAACATAAGGAAGCAGTTTTAGAACATAAGCACATGTTCTACGGATTTGATGACGGCAGCCTCTTTCGGGAGACGGTTATCATTCCAGGCTTCAAAGGTGACATGGTTGACAGAGTGATTGTCAGAGCTATAGTTTTTCCCTTTGACGAAGAGGGACAGTATTATGGACAGGTGGTCCAAGAGAATACTGTGGGTGACATGGTGCCGGATACTGATTAGGTTCAGTGATCGATACAGTCTAAGAAGTTTGGATTTGGAGTTCATTTATGAACAAGGTCCCATCAGATATCCAGACATATTCTAAGACAGGTATTACTCGATTCGGGAGATGACTTTCTCCGCGAACTTGAGATTAAGAGAGATATAGGAAGAAACATCTAGGCGGATCCACTCACTGAGGCTATTTCTCGAACACAATAGTTTTACAAACGGGCTTTGTGAAACTGATTAGTAGAGGAGTTGGATGTTCGGTTTCACACGGGCTGTGAGTAGTCGACATCGCAATATTAGCCTTGAGTGCAAGTGGGAGATTGTTGGAGATAGTGCCCTCATAGTCAATTATTGGATCGCGGGTACGTGATTGCAATGATTGCGGAGGACCTATACCGGTAGGACAGTCTTACTCGAGATGATAGTATGCTATCTGGTTTCCCTTTATCAGTCGTGTACATGTTCAGGTGACTGATTGCATGTTACACTTTGATAGAGCCCTTAGGATCTTGCTTTACTACCAACAGTATGATGGCGATCATATACGTGAGAGTTGGGTAGTTTATACGCATATCCTTAATTGTGGTCCCTAATCGTGGGAGTTTCGAGACAGGGCATCGATACTCCGGAGTAGACTGGTGTGTACAGTCGAGACCCCGACGCGGCGCGGTGGCCGGTCTCACAAGCCACTGGTGTCAGTTGGATCACCTAAGATGTATACAGGTGCTCATTGGGTTATGAGTACACCGGACAGGACTCGCCGGGAATCTGCTAGTTAGTATTATATCTACCGTCAGATAGCAGTTCCCTAGTGACATGTGTACAGGTTAGTTCATCGACCTGAGGTCGTCATTTGTCTCGTGTGAGTTCCCACTGTGCTTTGATTTCTACCCTACAACGGCTCAAAGGAGTCGTGCAAACAGGTAGCTTTTGGGTACAGTCCCGAGCCATATGGAGGCACGTGAGCGGATCGGCAGGGGATTCATCTCTTCCGGTATTGGGGGCGAGGTCGTGCTGTGTCTAGGAGAGCCATTACACAAAGTCCATGGCCATGGCAGGAGATTTACTGGTAGGTACTCCAGTAGTATCTCAGGGTGTTATTGGGCTTCACTCCGACACAACTTATACTGCTATTGGGGGTCTGACGATACTAGCCCCCTAGGAAGATATGCGATACTCATTGACGAACGGACCGGACTGTATATACATTGTCACTGTTAGGCTCAGTAGGGTTTCTGGATGAGTTCACTCATCGGCCTCCCTTGAGTTCGCTCATCAGCCTCCCTTGAGGTCAGTCCATGGGCAGCCGTTACGCATAGCTAGTGTCGCTGACGGTTTATGGTTAAACCCACTGCCAGGGTACTGACGAGTCATTAGAGTCCCCCACAGACAGTTTCCCAAGTTCGGGCGAAACATTGTAGAGGCCGTATGGTTTTATGGCAGGGTTCGGAAAATGCACGTGCGTTTACGCACGTGTCAGTTTTCGGGCAGATGATACTGGTCGGCTTTGGTTTAAGCCGGATCCGAGTATTATATTGAGTAAGTATAATATCTTTGTCTCAGTTGCATTTGTATTCGGTCGTAATACAAATGCGGGTATATTTATACAGTTTCGGGGTTGTCCTGAAATTCGTTTCAGGATCACTTTTGGAAGTTGTCAGTTTCCAGTTTTCTATCAGCCGTCTTTTAACATTCGGTTAAAGACGGATTTATCTTTTCTTCAGTTGAGGTGAGTCAGTGTTCTAGAAGGTTCTAGATGAGGTGACTAGGATTAATTGGTGTTGAGTTTTCATTGGATGCATTAAAGGCTTGATGAGGTGTTTAGTGATTCATGCATTATCATTAAAACTTCTTGTTTTTCTTAGGATATTTAGTGAGAAGCTTTTTGCTTAAGGTCACCACTTACTCCTACGGTCACCTCCCTCCATCATATAATGTGGCCGGCCCCCTCTCCTCCTCCATTCACTCATGAGAGAAAATTATGGTTGCTAAAAAGAAAAGTGTATAGTTTTGGATGCATGGAAATTTCATAGTTCATTTCTTGTTCCATTTCATTTCCATCGGCAACTTCATTAACCGATCGTCCACGGACATGGACGAAGTGAGACAAAGTCATCTACTCATTCTCTACATCATTCTTGGTCGTCTCTTTTAGCAAACTTGACGATCGAGTTGCCTCAAGTCAGAGGCCGGAGCCCGTTTAAAGAATCGATCATGTGGTGCCACCTCGACGAGGATATCGGAGATCGACGAGATCAGAGCAGCCGCAACGGAGCGTGGGATGATGGTTGAAGAACGAAGTACTCGGATCGTTCGGTATAACCTTTCTACACTCTTTACAGTTTTTTAGTTTAGCAATAATGGCAGATCCGGGTTAAAGTATACGATAGCGCCAGTTAAAAAGTTTTGTTCCGCATTTGGCGTCTGTAGACTGCCGTGGCGCTAACGTAGACTTACACAAGTGAAGGTTAAAATTCTCAAACTCCTCATCAAAAGTATTGTTTTCAATCAGTTTTGGTTCAAGAGTGGAGGTGTAGAGATCACAAGGGTTGGGTATGGTTTCACTTGAAAGGGACCCTTCACAGTTGGGTAAATCAAACACTACAAAGTCACACAACTTATCAGTCATTCTATTTGGTGTACTTGATGAATCTATGAAACTGGAATTGTGGATTTCAGTTTGGAAAGGGGAGGTTTGATTAGGAAGGGTGTACAGTTCTGTCTTACTACGCAAATCCTTCATAATTTGATTCGTCAGTTCCATATATTTTTCTAATGTCTGCTCCAGACCAGTCTTGGGTTGATAAGGGGTTTCAGTATAAGATTGAAATTCCTGTGGATAATTAAAACTCCCAAATGACTGATTAGAAGAACTGTCTAGAGTAGGTGGAAAAGTCGGATTGGATTGATAGGAACAGAATGGTTGCTGAACTTGGGTAGGAGTAGGATCAATATTATGATAAGAAGAATATTGATATGGGTTGGTTGGTTGGCTATATACAAACCGCATATCAAACTCTTCTCCGGACAGTGGTGGTGATGGTTGATATTGGTCCGGGTTGAAACTTTGGCCTCTAGACCTAGCTATATGCTCAGCAATGGACATTCGTCTAGGGGCTTCCTCACTCTGGGTATGAACTGAAACAGGTGTAGGATTAGGATACGGTTGATAAGACCTAGACTGAGGTGGACAACTGTTTCTTCCTGCTTGTTCTATATGATCTCTTAAGAACATGGAAGAGCCGGACGGTATACCGAAGGGATTTCAAAAACAAGAGATATCTGGTTGTGGACAGCAAAGCTCGGCAAGTGTTCTTCTGTTTAGGTCACCCATTATAAGAAGAGAAGAAGGGGGAAGGGGTAAAAAGGAGAGAAAGTAATTGGTTTGTTTTAAAAAAAGGACGGATTTAGACAAATCACAAAAAATGCACAACCCTAGAACTATGGTTACCTAGGTCCAGTCTCTAGACCGCTCCTAGACTTCCAAAGGACAAGCCGCAGGATAAATCCTCTACCGCCTCCGTACTACCCTTATAGCCAGGTAAGTTCCAGGTAAGTGGGAAAGAACCACGTCGTGGGCCTAATTAAAAACCACTAGCCTTCGACACACTTGCCTAGGCACTACAAAAATAATGCGGATAAACGATAGATTACCCACGACCTTCCTCTGTCCTTATTGAGCGCGACAGTCCTTAGAGTCTGGTCTAGATATTTTTTAAATTAATGAAGGGTTGATCTATATGCTTGGTTTGTGATTTGTGGGGCTTAGAAAGGGTGATGAAATCCCCACCTAATCTTGATTTGGTCCTTGCCCCTTAAAGATCCGTATTAAAATATGCAAAAACAAACCGAAAAACAAAACTTTGCAAAAAGATTTTTGAGCGGCGATATTTTGCAAAGAATCCTACAGAAAATAGATTTTATTGGATTTTAGAGGAGAGAGAAGGGAGTTAGAATCTTACCAGAGAAGTGTGAACCCTAGATCTCCTGTTTCCTCAAGTCCGTGACTCCAGATTTCCTCGCAAAAATTCACACAATAATCGTTAAATATACAATTTGCAGTTTTGTTTTAATAATGATATGACTCGTCTAAGAATTCAACACAAATAGTAAAAATAAAAAATTACGCACGTATCCCCGGTAACGACGCCATTTGATTGGTTCAAAAGAGTGTAGTAGTTTAACCGCAATCAGAACGGTGTCGCGTGTAGCTAGACCGAGGTGAGTACGGGTCGTCCTCAGGGAAACGTTGAATGTTTTACTCTTACTTTAGATGTGTTGAAAAAGAGAGGAGGAATAAAGAATTTTGTGAAAAGTTTCTAGATCTACTTTAAGCAAGAGAGCAAATTTATAGATCTAGATTATTTTAGGAATTTAGTTAATATAATAAGAGAGCTTGTAGAGTTCGTTAGGATTTAGTAGTCATGGACGATTAATTAAAAGTTACTATTTTTATCCTTTAATAGATTTAAAACTAGAACGACGGTGATGCGTGTAGATTAGGGTTTCTGGAGGGAAAAGGAATCACACTCTTAACCCTTATCTCGACACGGAACTCCGTTCATATCTAGCCTTTACCAAAACAATCATTAATCTAATCTCTAATCGCGGTCGGGACTAACAATGAATTGTTAGCGCGCCCGATTAGGATGTTAATGATTCTTTTGATAAAGTTTATAAACTTTATAGGACTTAAAAAGGGTTTAGGGATGTTAATCATCCATTAGCCTACCCTAATCCTACGAACCCTAACTAGCGGAGAATTACTCGCGCATGTTGGGAGAAAAAGAGATGGAGAGAAAATGCATAATTAAACTACAAAGAAATAGAATAGGAAAAAGAGCTACCTTTATTAATCAACAATATTCATTACACTTTGATTCCTTAGAAAATGATTACAAATCCTAGTTTTGCTTCTCGATCTCTTCTAAGGAGGTAGATGAACCGTTGATGATCAGCCTGGATGCGTGAGCCGTCTTGGACTTCGTGATCTCGTCGGCTTGATAACTTTTCCAAGAGGCTCTCGGTGCCCTTTTATAGTCCAAAGCCACAATCTTTTGCTTCAAAAGTTGGTAAAATATAGCAGATATTTAAGCCACAAAATCTTAGCAAATGATCTCTCTAGATTGCCGCGGATCCGCGGCCAACAGGGGGGTTTGGCCGCGGTTCCGCGGCTAATGGTGGGGATCTCTTGATCATTTTTCTTGGGCTTTGTGATTGTGACATGTGGCAATCCTAGGCACCTTCAGAATTCAGAAATCTTTTCTCGGTTGCTCCCAGACTTGGTCTTCAAGTTTTGCTTCTTAATTTGGCAAGTTTTCTTCAACAATTTGATTTGTTCGATAAATTCTGCATAACAACTTGGAAAATTCTGCACAATAATCTCAAATAATATTTAGTAGACTTAGTTCTACTAGGATTTGGTCAATGAATTTATTTGCATACATTTTTCTACCAAATACTAATTAAAATATATTAACACATGGAAAATGGTGTTTTTACACATAAACCCTCATATGTATAATATATTATAATAAAGTCCTTTTTTAATATGAAAATGGTAGGAAAAATGTAATACAAATGTGCAGTTTTATCAACTGAACAATGTGCGGCCTACTGGCTTTCCGCCGTAAACCTGAAATTAGACACCGATTTCGGCATCGGCACCGCTACAACTGGGATATTGCCAGGAGCGAATCATCATTTGCCTCCATCGATGTCGAACAAAGGTGGCTTAGCGAACAGGGTTAAGGCGCTGTCGACTAAGGCTTTTAACTTCATGAGCCGTAAGGGTCCCACAAAGGTATTTCTCCCTACAAGTCGTGAGGATCTTGTAGGTGTATTTTCTCCTTACGAATCGTGAGGATTCCTAAGTGCATGTTCCTCTGTAAGTCGTAAGGATCCTACAGGAGGGTTTTCTCCTTGTAAATCGAGAGGATTTATAAGGGTCGTTCACCATGCGAACATATCCCCAGTCTCGGATGAGACTTGATTAGGGAAATGTTTATTCGCGCCTGTGGATTGTATGCAAGAGCCAGTATTGGACCACTTGTAGGGCAATATTGGAAGTTGTGGGGGTTGCTTAAGCACAGGTTTAGGTCTCTGTAACTTAAGACTTTCAACTCTTATGAGCCGTGAGAGTCCCATAAGAGAGTTCTCCTTACGAGTCGTGAGAATCTCGCAAGTGTATTTTCTCCTTAGGAATCGTGGGGATCCCTAAGTGTGCTGCTCCCTTGTGAGTCGTAAGGATCTCACGCGGGTGGTTTCTCCTTACAAGGTCGAGAGGATCCCATAAGTGTCTTTTAACGAGGTTGCGCCCTTTCGGGTTTTCACAAACACTCGCCGGTAGTCCTGCTGTTTTTACTCACGGAGCCCTTTCGGGTTTTCATCCGTGCCCATTTTGCTTATGGACATACCGTTTTCATTTTATTTTTTATTTATTTTCTTCTTCTCTTTTTTTTTACGAGGTCGCGCCCTTTCGGGTTTTCATGAACACCCGTCGGTAGCCCTGCTGTTTTTACTCACGGAGCCCTTTCGGGTTTTCGTCCGTGCCTTTTTTGCTTATGGACATACCGTTTTTTATATATATTTTTAATTTATTTTTATATATTTTTTATTTTTTATTTTGTCAGCCAACGGATGCTGCGGTATTAGTTTAAGGACGTTTCGGTCCGCTATTAGTTTAAGGACGTTTCGGTCCGTCATGAAGAAGGCTGGCTACTGCTTATAAAGCTTGAGCTTAGGAAGATAGCGAGCGGACATAGTCGTCGTCATCTATCATTGACCTAAGCTGTGGCTCATTAAGCGTAGTATTTCTTTAGGAAGCGACCGTTTATTGGCCTGAAAGGCCTTTCACCGTGCATGTCCATGAGTAGATAGGCCCCATCATGGTAAACTTTATCTATGATGTATGGGCCTTCATAGTTTGGCTCGAATTTTCCCCGCTTGGCGCGATTGGGGATCATAGGCCTTTTGACCACTAGCACGAGTTCGCCTTGGCTGAATGTCCTCGGTCGGGTCAATCTTTCATATGAGCGCGTCATCTTCGCTTTATAAGCTTCCAGATTTTGTTGCGCTATGAGCCGGGTTTCATCGAGGGCGTCAAGCTCCTCAAGCCGAAGGTGAGCATTTTCTTCGTCTGTCAGCTTGTAGTGGACTGCTACTCGTAGAGAGGGTAACTCTATTTCGAGGGGGAGTACTGTTTCCGTCCCAAATACCAACGCGTACGGCGTTGTATTCGTAGCCGTCTTGAACGTAGTTCGATACGTCCAAAGAGCCTCTTGCAGTCTCTCGTGCCAGTCTCTCTTATTTCGGGACACCGTCTTTTTCATGATTTTCGTCAGGGTCTTATTGAAGGCTTCGGCTAGACCATTAGCTCGCGGATTATAAACCGAAGAATATCTCCAGTCTATATTGTGCTGTTGCGCGAAGCGATTGATTTTGTGGCTTCTGTAGGCTGGTCCGTTATCGGAGATGATCCGTCTTGGCGTTCCAAACCGATATATGACGTGCGTCTTGAAGAAGTGGAGAATATTTTCTGTTTTAACTTCCCTCAGTGGTACTGCCTCTGCCCATTTGGAGAAGTAGTCAGTCGTTGCCAGGATGAATCGATGTCCCCTGGACGATGCTGGTTCGATAAGGCCGACTATATCAGTTCCCCACATTTCGAATGGCCAGCTAGCCACTGTTGGATGGAGTGGATTTGGATGCTGGTGGATGAAGTCCCCATAGATTTGGCATGAGTGGCATTGCTTCGCATATTCGAGGCAATCCTGAATCATCGTGGGCCAATAGTATCCCATCCGTTTGATCTTCAACTTCATCTTCGGGCCCGCTTGGTGAGAACCGCAGATTCCGTCGTGAACTTCCTGAACGACTCTTTTCGCTTCGTCAGGTCCGAGGCATCTCAGCCACAGAGAATCAAACGACCTCTTGTATAGAGTATCATTAACGAAGGCGAAAGACAGAGCTCGTTTCATGAGCTGATGTCTTGTGGACGCATCTTCGGGCATTCGATGGGACTTAAAGTGGTCTATGAAGACTTACCTTCAGTCCACAGCCTTTTCTCGTTCTTTTATTTGTAAGGTCGTTTGCTCAGTCGCTCCCTTTTCCTCGGACGATTCCGGAGGTATTTCCGCTGGAGCAAGCACCCGACGGCTTTGTACCACGATTCTTACGTCATCGAGGTTCTCGTCAGCCAGTTCTTTAGCGAGCTTGGCCAATGCGTCCGCTTTGCTGTTTTCCGCGCGCGGTATGTTTTCTAAAGTATAGGAAGGGATTTGAGTCAACAGTTGCTGCACCTTCTCGCCGTACTTCACCAACTTTGGTTTGCACGTCTGGTAGTCGCCATTTACTTGACTAACGACTAGTTGAGAATCTCCATATATGAGGAGGTTTTCAATTCCCATGTCGATGGCGATCTCGAGGCCCGCTATCAGAGCTTCGTATTCGGCTTCATTGTTTGTCCTCGGCTCTGTTAGGGAGAAGGCAAAACGCATTATCCCACCTTGTGGAGTTACAAAGATGAGTCCTACCCCCGATTTGATTATAGGGGTACTTTGTTTGCGCTTCTTCACGGAAGATGCTCCATCGAAATAAAGCTTCCATCGGGTATCATTACCTTCGATCGCATCAAACACATGTTCGTCTGGAAGATCGCAATTCAGAGGAGAATCAGCGGGCATCGGATGCTCAGCGAGGAAGTTGGCGATGGCCTGGCCTTTCACCGCCTTGAGAGGCTGATAGGTTATCGAGAACTCCATCAAGAGCATGGCCCATTTAGCAAGTCGTCCCGTCAATATTGCCTTTGACATCAAATATTTAAGGGGGTCCACCTTTGAAATGAGACGGACCTCATGCGCCAACGCATAGTGCCTGAGCTTTGTTATCGCGAAGATCAACGCCAGGCAGTGTTTTTCAATGAGGGAGTAGTTGCTTTCTGCCTCCAGTAGAACTCGACTTAAGTAATAAAGAGGTCTCTCCTTCCCTTGATCGTTCTCTTGTGCCCATAATGCGTCTAAGGAACCTTCGAGGGCGGTTGTATAAAGGATGAGGGGTTTTCCCTTGACCGGAGCGGCCAACACCGGCGGGTTCTGTAGGTATTGCTTGATCTCGTCTAGCGCGCTTTGGCACTTTTGGTCCCAGACGAACGGGGTTCCCTTCTTCATCAGGTGACTGTAAGGACGACACTTGCCCGAAAGGTTGGCTATAAATCGCCGTATGTATGCGAGCGTCCCTTGGAGAGACCGTAATTGTTTGAGAGTCCTTGGCGGTGGCATTTCCATGATCGCCTTGATCTTTGACGGATCTATCTCAATCCCCCCGTGCCGAATAATGAATCCCAAGAATTTGCCTGAGGAAACTCCGAACGCACACTTGAGAGGGTTCATCTTCAAGTTGTATTGCCGAAGGCGTTGAAATACGGTCTTCAGATGCTCGAGATGGTCCTTGTATGATTTGCTTTTAACCACGAGATCGTCGATATAGCATTCGACGATTTCGTGTATAAGGTCATCGAAAATCTTCGTCATGGCCCTCTGGTAGGTGGCACCGGCGTTCTTTAGACCGAAGGGCATACCTTATAACAAAATATTCCCAAAGGGGTCCGAAAAGCGGTGTGCTTCTGGTCTTCGGGATGCATCTTGATCTGATTATACCCTGACGAGCCGTCCATGAAGGAGAAAACTTCATGAGTGGACGTATTGTCTATCATCAGTTCGGTGACTGGCACTGGGAAATCGTCTTTCGGGCAAGCTTTATTGAGATCCCTGAAGTCCACGCATATGCGCACTGCCCCATTTTTCTTCATCACCGGGACGATGTTGGCGATCCATTCAGGGTATTGAACTTCCTGGATGAAACCAGAGTCGATCAGCTTTTTGACTTCAGCGTTGATACTCATCTCAAGCTCGAGCCGCATTCTTCTTGGTGCCTGTTTGACTGGCTTGATGTCCGGGGATATCGCCAATTTATGCACAGCAATTTCTGGATCTAGTCCCGGCATTTCAGAATAGTTTCATGCGAAGCAATCTCTGTGCTGCATAAGTAGGTCTTTTAATAAAGCTACCTTTTCTTCGGATAACAGCTCGCTGACGAATGTCGGTCGCGGGTCGTTCACCGTTCCCAACTCAATTTTCTTGAGGTTATCTGCGGTGGTATGGATTTCATCTTCCAGCTCTTTTGGCGCTGGTGGGAATCCTGAGATTACCTCGTCGTTGCTGTTTTCGAAGCACCACGGAAGGTCATCCATGTGCTCGGGCTCTTCTTTTGATATCATTATCACGTGACAAGTACGAATTCGCTTCCAATCCCAATGTGGCACTGGTTCTTCTTTCGTGGCCTTGGGTTCGTGCTTTTGTGGCGGCATTACCCTCCACTTATCAGACAGAGCGAACTTTCCAAGCTGATACTGATCTTCGACCCAATTCTTGAAGGTGAAGCAGTCTTCGAGAGGATGCCCTACCACTTGGTGATAAAAGCAATAGTCTGGGTGTGGGACCTCGCCTGCTTGGTCGGGGTGTTTAGACTCCGGCAGTGTAAGCATCTGATGTCTTAGAGCGAGGTCAAGTATTTTCTTCGTCTTGTCCCGAGGAAAAGAGTATGCTCGACCCATTTTTCTCATGAGAGATAGATCGGAACCGCTTGGTTCCCGCTTGCGTGGCCTTTTAGCCCCGCTTCGTTGCTGTTGAGCGCCTTTTTCGCGTTTCGACTTGTTTCTGCCTCTGCGTCGAGTCTTCTTTATAACAGGTTGATAAGGAGCGGCATTTTCATCTTTCACGGCCCATTGGAGGAGGCTTTGCGTTTTGGCTTTCTCTTAGATGACCATTTCACGGTTATGGTCGTCTCGAACTTTTTGATCAGCTTCCCTTATAAGTTTGTCCATTTGTTCTTCGAACGACGGACTGGGCACTTTTGCATCTGGAACTTTTACTGGTTCAGGATTAGCGTCCTCCCATTGAGCATCCGCTTCTTCATCGAAGTCATGGAAGACGTAACAGCCGTGTAGTAACTCTCGTTTCTTTGACCGGATGTATCCAAGCCCTTTTGTTTCCATTCTCCCATTAGGCAGTTTGCGTTGAGCCCCGGGAACGTTCCAGACTTTGTCATAGAACTTGGCTTTTCGAACGGTCTGCTTGAAGGATATCCCCTGGCGCTTCAGCAGCCTCTTCAGGCCTTCTGTATAATATCTGGGGAGACGGATGGGCTGAAGCCTATCAAGCGTAGGATCCGCGCCATGCCAGATTTCTTTCTCCACTCTGGTTTCTTCAGAGCGGTAGAATAGAATTGCTTTTTCGCCTTCTCGCCTGGGAGGGATATAGAACGTTTGTAGCTCTTCTACATTGTAAATATCAAGTACATCCAGTTCTTTGCGGTGTTTAAGCGGCACCATGGCGACTTTTAGACTTTGTTCTTCGTCAGTAGACGTTTGTATTGAAGGTCGAGCAGAGAATATAGCATGGACCTCATCTTCCGAGTCACTACCAAAGATCAACGTAGGAGCAGATGGTCCCGGCTTGTTGTATTGGGGCGGACCCGAATAAACTATCTCCTCTTCCTCTTCGGTGTCACTCCCGAAAACAGGGATGGTGGCGTTAGTTTTGTTCTCCGGCTTGTGACATCTTTCCGTGTCTTCGAAATTCGGTAAGAAGTATTTAGCATCTTCATATTTGCGGACTTCGTTCACGGAGAACGGGTTCAGTTCTCCCGCCACGGTATACTCGAGACCATCCTTAGCGTATTTCATACACTGATGTTGTGTAGAAGGGATGATGTTGTACTCGTGTAACCACGGTCGGCCGAGCAAAGCTTTGTAGCATGTCTTGGCGTCTATGACGTTGAACTTAATGTCCGTGACGAGTAGCCCGAAGCGTAGCGTCAGTATCACAGACCCAAGAGTTCTTGATGACTGGGAGTCGAACCCGGAGATGGTGATCTTGTCCCGAGCAAGGTGCTGGACGCTCATGCAGATTTCTTTTAACACCCGCACATTGAGGAGATTAACGGAGGATCCATTGTCGATCAAGATTTTGCCTATCTTTATATCGTGACAGTATCCTGAGACATAGAGGGGGCGATTGTGTTCGCATGTCCCAAGGAGAAGGTCTTCATCACCAAAAGCGACATCGGCCGTGTGCACTTCCTCCAATTCATCCTTCATCTTTGCCTCGGACAGGAAAGCTTGAAATTGCTCCGGATTCTGTAGTGCCTTGATTAACGAATCTCTCGCCTCCTTTGATAGCAAAAGGGCGTCAAGAATGCTGAGCTGTGAGGGTAGCTTCCTCAGATGCGCTAAGACGTTGTAATCCACCTTATTTCTCTTCGGCGGGTCTTTGGCACTTAGCTTCTCCACCACTTGGTCATCTAAGACGATATCTTCAGAGACCTTTTCTTTCCCTTTATCTTTTCTGTTTGAGGGCCCGAGATTCTTTTCGGGGAGTGTGCGATTACGTAGCCGGATATTTTCGCAGACCTTCGGCTCTTCTTCTTTTCCCGAGATGGACTCTTTAAAGAGAGGGCTAAGCTCCAGCTCCTCATCAGAATCGCTCCCGAATGTAGGCACTTGTGACCCGCTGGTGCTAACCATGCGACAATCGCCGGTAGTTCTTTTAAGCCCTTTGGTTGTATTTCTTTGCTCCCGACAAGTTTTGCGCTTTTCCCGCTTAAAGAGTTGCCGATGAGCAACGTATCCGTGCCACCATCTATCGAAAGCTTTGCACTCTTGAGTGGGGTGCGAAACCTTCTGATGATATAAGCAATAGGAGGGGTGCATTTCTATTTCACCAGTAATTTTTCCTTCAGAGGATGGTAGCTTCATGCCCATTGACATGGCCTTAGCAAACCTTTTCCTCATCTTGAATTTGCTTTTGTCGGTAGTGGAGGTATTTTGCTCCAGCGGGATCGTCTCAGCTCTTTCATCATGTCGCTGGCGCTTGGCCCTTTCAAATATGACCGCCTCGCGTTCTCGATCAGCTTTACTTTTCAACCGAGCTTCATTAAGGAATGCGTCAATTACTTCATCTGATGGCCCAAGAATTTTTGGTTCAGGATCTGCCCCCAGCGTTTCAGTACAAGGAGCCTCCTCATCGTCTATGAACGAATAGGAAATCACATGACAGCTCGCCACATATTCTTCAGATTCATCAGATGAACTTTCTCCCTCATCTTCCTCTTGAAAGACATGATTGAGGAACTCTTGGAGTGTAATGGGAGTCCGTGCCTTCTGGTTTTATTCTTCCAGCGCGTCAATTTGTTTTTGCAAGTCTGTGCGCTTGTCGCCAGGCTTCACGGGCTTCTTAGATTTCTTCTTCTTCTTTTTCGAAGATTTTGACGGCTGGTTGCGAGTGCTTGGGCCACCACCATCGGTCTTTGGAGTTGTACGTGGCTTCAACATCCCCTCAATGATCTGCGGTTCCAACGGGTTCTTCCACCTAATCGCTGGACATGTCTGAAGATCGTTTAGCATCCTCTTTGTCTTGGCTGATAATACAACCTCCCAAAGAGCTTCTTCAATGACGGAGCATGTTGCCTCCGGCGTATTCGTCCCCTTAGAGGTGTGGGACTGCGGGGGATTCACCTTCCATTTGTCAGATAACGCGAATTTTCCCTGTCGGTACTGGTTTTCAAGCCAATTTTTGAAAACGTAGCAATCTTCGATCGGATGGCCCAGTACTCGATGATAAGGACAGTAGTTGGGCTCATTGACATCACTTGGTTGCAACGGACGTTTTGGATCCGGCAGATTTATGAGTCGGATGCGCAACGCCAGCTCGAATAACCTTCTCGTTTTATCGCGGGGAAAAGAGTAAGAACGTCCTAGCCTCTTCTCAAGGGCTACGTACGGACGCATATTATTTTGACGAACAACCGGCTTCGAGTCGCTCGGTTATTGTTGAGCATTAGCGACAACGATCGCTTTTCCCTTCCCTTTGTCATTTCGGGAGTCCGGCTTTGGAAGAGAGGGTTTATGGCCCATCTGATCCATTTGCGCTAGCTTGTCAATCAAGGCCTGGAAGGTAGTTGGCTTGAAAAACATCATAAATTGTGAGATGGTTGCTTGTGGATCAAGGGTTCCCACAAACATACCCACCGCGGGAGCTTCTTCAATGCGCTGCTCGCATTTTGACCATAGGTTTCGCCACCGTATAGCATATTGAACCCACGTCTCGCCTGGCTTTACCCTGGCGTTAATCAGTGCCGTCATCGGGGTGCGTTCACTGGCGCTTGCAAAACGCTGAGTAAACAACAGCTCCATCTCTGCGAAGGTCTTGATAGAGTCGTTCGGGAGTTCAGAGTACCACTCGAACGCCGTATCTGATAAACTTCCAACAAATTGGCGAAGCAACAGCTTGTCGTCACCGCCGTTGTTGCCGCAGAGTGCCCTGAACTGGGCAACATGCTGGTGAGGATTGCCCGTCCCCTTGTAGACATGGAACTTGGGAATTGTGTAACCTGGCGGGTACTTGATTTGGTCGTACCAACTTGGATATGGCCGCCCCGTTTTTACGACCTGGCCAGCTGCTTCAGTCGCATGATGAACCCGTATTTGTTGGGCCATGTACTCGTCTAAGTCAGCTTTGGAGATTGTCTCCTCCTTAGCTGTTGACAAAGCTGGCGGAGGATTCGACGTTTCTCCCCTATCGTCACCGAGGACGATCGGGGGATTTTCAGCCGGAGGATCTTGTTGTATCATCATCCCTACCATGTCTTGGAACAGGATGCCCATACGCTGTATGTTGGCTGCTTGTTCAGCAGCCTCTTTGTCCTTCTTCTCCAATATTCGACGAAGGAATTCGGCGTCGATTTCTTCCTCTTGGCGTTCATCCGAGGACGTTTCAGGGTTTTCTTTTGGCCCCGTAAGTGCGGCCATAGCGTTCATCATCTCTTGGAGCTTCTGTTGCTGCTCTTGCGCTTTGGTCACTGATCGCGTAAGCGGTCGATGACCCATAGATATGCGACTGTCCTCTTTACCAGACACCACATAGACGGTATGAACTACAATGCCCCCTGACTTAGGGCGTTTGGGTTCACCACCTTTGATATTTATTGCCGGCGCGTGGGTTTTCTCCGGCCTTCTTCTTTTGTGGGCCGTTGAAGTTGAAGGGGCCGTTGCAGTGGGCACCCTAGCGATTGTTGTCCTCTGCTGTTCAATAGGACAGTCTTTTTCTTTTTGCACCTTCGTCTTCTTTTGTTGACGAGAGTGATCTGGGTCAATCATGGAGTCTTGAACTCTCCACCAAACTTTATAAATTTTTGAGGACAGCCGTTGAGGGGGCTGTTCCTGTTTTGTTTCCGGAACTCTCTCCGCAGGTGGAGGAGATCTTTTCAGTGTAGCGGTTGGAGAGTTCTTACGTACCCTTCTCAGCAGTTCAAAGCTGTTCCCAGTTGGAACAGCAGCGTTGACTTCTACCACTGGAGCTGGTGGAGTTAGCCCTGAGGGGGAGTTGCCCCCCCCGCCTTACTTACTCGTTGCCAATGGCGACGTCGAGCATGACGAGCCGTTGGGACTGGCTCGGAGATAGAGACAGCTTCTTTTTGCCCCCTGTCTGAATGAGGTGTCGCTGGTGTTAACCTCTTAAAGACTGAGGTTTTCTTTTGAGGGATGATATTCAACCTGTCGAAGACAGACCCTCGAGCAGGGGCAGTAGCAGGAACAGTCAGTCTTGAAAAGACTGACTCTTTGACAGGGGAAGCCGCCTTGGCGACTTCCGGAGCAACAGTTATTGCCTTCTTTGGGACAGCCAATTTAAAGTTCTGATCCAGCCTGGCGAAAATAGAGGCTGTTGGTTTGGTAGTGGGCGACTCGTTGACAGGGGCCGTCGTAGCAGTGAGCCGGTCGAAGACCGACTTCTTGTTCCCTCCCGGTGCAGGTATTGGCATAGAGAAGCTTGTAGGTAGGATCATGGTCCCGAAAAACAGGCCGGTGGTGGTCTGGGTCACCTGTTCTACCGGCAGAGCGAGGAAGGAGGCCGCTTGGGGCCCATATGCTACACCTCCGGGTGAGGTGGAGCGTCCGTTGCAGTGGCACTTCGAGCAGTTGGTGCAGTTAGAGGCCATTGATGCTTGAGTTCTGCACTAGGGAAAGACCAAATCTTAGTAACTTGCAACCCAAAGGCAACCATTAACAAACCGCGATTCGTTCGCGAAAACGACACACGAAGTGTGGAGTGGAAAGAGGAAAAGGTCCCACCGGGCGTGCCAGAATCTGTTCCCCTCCGAAAGACGGCGCACAAGACTGCGAGGTCTTGACGCTGAGATTCGGGGCAGATGCTATTTGGTTTTATCCGTCCACCTCTCCGAAGATACCAAGTTGATTTATGGCACCGTGTATCAGAGGTTTAGACGGATGCGGCCGATGTAGCAGACTTCGTCAGATTCCCCCTCGCTTGAGGGGTTTTTGATTGTGGGGACGCTCTTCCCTGTAGGTGCAAGCCCCTGCAGTTAATTACGCTACCGCATCGCGGTAACCATTTTCTCCTTCTCCAGAATTTCACTTCGTGTCGTGTGTGTTTTTTTTGTTTGTGGTTGCCCGTGGATTGTATACGGAGACTGAGTAATGCCGTCTCCCGTAGGACGTGGATTAGTCCAAATCCGTATTTACTTAGATTTGGGTTTGGTGTTTTTAGTTTAAGGATACGTTAGCCGCATTTGAGACTGAGATCAACTTAAACGTTCGTTAAGGATACGTTAGTCTGATTTGAGACTAAGATCAACTTAACGGGATCGTCTAGATCCATTTCCAGTTTAAGGACGTAGTGGTCCATTTAATATATGGCCGTCGGGACCCGTCACCTCTCTGACGACGTTGAAACATTACAACGACATGTGTTAGAGGAGTTCGGAGATGTACCCTTGAACCAAAGTTGATTGGGGGTCTTATAGTCCAATTTGGGACTAAAGTCTGTTTGAATGTTTAAGGATACGTTAGCCATATTTGAGGCTAAGATCAACTTAAACGGGATCGTTTAGATTCGACAAAAGAGCATTTGGGAGCTCTATTGTTCCAGTTTAGGGACGTAGCGGTCCATTGGTAGTTTAAGGACATTGCGGTCCATGTTCCAGTTTAGGGACATAGGGGTCCATGTTCCAGTTTAGGGACGTGGGGGTCCATCGCCAGTTTAGGGATGTGGTGGTCTATGTTCCAGTTTAGGGACGTGGTGGTCCATCATTAGTTTAAGGACGTTTCGGTCCGACATTAGTTTAAGGACGTTTCGGTCAAACATTAGTTTAAGGACGTTTCGGTCCACAAGTTTAAGGACCCCGCAGTCCGTATACGTATGTGGTCGTCGGGACCCGTCATCTCTCTGACGTCGTTGAAGGATTACAACGACAGGTGTCAGAGGAGTTCGGAGATGTACCCTCGAACCAGAGGTAAATTGATTTAAGAGAGCAATCTTGCTCAGTCAATTTAATTTGAGGACTTACGGCCAAAATTGGGCCAAGTCCAGTTGAAAATGTTCAACATTTTATTTGCTTTTGCATTGCATTTCTTTTTTATTTTTATAAAGGATGCAGAGCATCAATTTGTTTTGGGCTCTGCCCATTTATAAATGATGCAAAGCATCTACTTTGTTTGGGCTCTCTGCCCTTTTTAAAATGCATAACATTTTTTATTATTTCGTTTGGGCTCTGCCCTTTTATAAATGATGCAGAGCATCAATTCTGTTTGGGCTCTGCCCTTTTTATTGCGTTACAATTTAATTAGGCCTGCTTGGTCTTTTTGATTTGGGCCTGGCCCTTTAGGAAATGCATTGCATTTGTCAGGCGCTTTGCGCCAATCAGAGAGCGCAAACGCTTGTGGTGTTGACACGTGTCATGCAAGCGCAGTGCGCTGCGCCTGCGCTGCTGACACGTGGCGCGCTCTGGTGACTTGCGCCAATCCAGGAGCGCAACAGCGCAGTTTGCAAGTGCAAGGCTCTATAATTTAAGAATTTTTTAGAACCAATGGTTCATGATAAAGTGCAAAGCACTGTTTGTTTTCTTCGATCTAATGAGAATCAAAGAAAACAAGTATTTCTTGTTCTTCTTGTTTTAAAGAACCAGTGGTTCATAAGAAGTGCAAAACATTGTTTATTATGTGAAGATCATTGATCTTGTTCTTAGATCAATGATCTATTAGAAGAAATTTCTTATATTTTATGAAGGTTTTTTACCTTTTTCTTGAAACTTTTTCAGAGTTCTCTCTGTTTGAAGCTCTTAATTTCTCAAAAAATGTTGATGATTTTGAATCGAGGTCTAGGGTCCTTTTTATAGTGCCCATAAATTAGTTAAAAAGATCTTTCTCTGAGTGATTTGGGGAATTTTTCCCACCGTTGGATCTTTGATCCAAGGGCTTCTGTTTTACAGAAGAAAATCTTCTTGTTTTAACAAAAACAGAAACATTCCTTTAGAATCTTGATTCTGTTTGGCGCAAATGCTCTAGCGCGTGACACGTGTCAAGCAGCGCAACTGCGCTGACACGTGTCGCGTAGCGCAGCGCTTGCGCAACTGAAGCGTTGCTTCCTTTAATTTTTCTTTAAATAGAGCTTTGCTCTGATTGGGCGCGCTGCCTCGGGCGCTGCGCTGATGTATCAGTGCCTGACACGTGGCGCGTTGCGCGCAGCGCAAATAATCTGAAGCGTTGCTTCATTTACTAAACTTTAAATTTTCAAAGTAGAGCTTTGCTCGCCTTGGAATTTGAACAGAGCTTTGCTCTGATTGGGGTAAACACTAGTCAAGTTAATTTATTACATGCTTATTTAGAATAAAAAATTGTTTATTGTATACTTAAATGATTATTAATAATATCATTAGAAATAATTATCATTGTTGGTATCAATATGTGAATTTAAACTGAGGGTATTACAATTTTATTCTACAAAATATTAATTACTATTGTAAATGAATAAAACTATAATTAGAACATTAGTTAAATAAAAAATGCTTTCCAAATATAAAATATTAATAGCATTGACAAATAATGTTCTATTAATACCCATATGCACATCCACCGACGACTACCAGACTATTGGAAACTTATATGTTAACGCCTACATCCGATATGTATCTGTTTTCTTATATCCGTAGTACATGTTGATTCATGTTAAATGTTATATTTTATGACATTATATGTAACTATAGTTTGATTTGTTGAAATTTGATTTAAATTCAGGATTATTTATTAATTAGATCTAATATCTTTAGTTTAGATTTAAATATAATCTTTAGATTAAATTCGTATTTATCTCTAGTTTAAATATGGATTTATCTCCAAGCATCCATTTGTTAGTTATATGTATGCCCTAGAGGCCATTACTATACATGAGATGTATATTGTAGTGGATGCTTGGACATATATAGGGAGGACTTTCTTGCTCGACATTATAGTATGCTATCTGGTTACTCTTTACCTTAACGTGTACACTGATTGTCTCTCTGTTACATGTTGGTAAAGCCCTTAGGATGTGTACTTGACTACCTGGACTATGATGCGGATCATACTAGTGAGGACATGGTAGTCCATAAGTACATCCTTCAAGGTCCCTAGTCGTGGATGTATCGAGACGGGGCATCGATATACCAGAGTAGATTAGCGTATAACTTCTCGACCCATGTAGATGGGCGATGGATGATCCCATATCCATTGGTGTTTGACATCAGAGATGATATACGGGTGCTCAGTGGAGACTGGGTACACTGGACGGACTCGTCGAGAACTCCCAGATGGTATTATACCTTACGTCAGATGGCAGTTCTCTGGTGACACTGGTGCAGATTAGTCTGTAGACCCGAGATCGTCATAGAGTCTTGTGTGATTCCCACTGTGCTTTGATTTCCACCTTACCACATCCAAGAGGGCGTGCAAAACGGTGGTTTTTGGGTACAGTCCCGAGTCACATGGAGGCAATGAGCGATAGGAGGGGTTTCGTCTCTCCCGGTATTGGGGGTTGATGTTGCGCTATGCTCGATTGGCCATAACAGGGAAGTCCCTGGCCAGGGCTGGTTTAGGGATTTACTGGTAAGTGTTACCGGTAGTTTCTCGACCCGTTATGAGCCTCATATCGGCATGACTTATCGGTTATTGGGGTCTGACGTTTACCACCCCTAGACTTGATATGCGACATATCAGACGAGGAGACCGGACTGTACGGTAGGGTCACTGTCAGGCTTTTTGCAGGAGTTGGAGCGGGCTTGCTTGCTGATCTTCTGATCGCTCAATACCCGGGTAGCCGTTACGTCCAGCTAGTACCGCTGACGGCTTGTGGGTGCTTGATATGATCATCACCTACTGCCGGCGTATTGACGAGTCTTTAGAGTCCTATATAGAGGTTTTACTGGCTCAGGCAAAACGAAATAGGAGCGCATATGTGATATGTGAGGGACCGAGAATAATGCGAGTATGTGATACCGTATTCTATTCTCGCGATGTTTGTATCGATCGGTTATATGCGATATAACCAGGTATCGAATCAAGGGTTGATTCGATAAATCGATATATTGGATGTTAGTCGGTTATATATGATATAACCGGATTATTAAGTCAAGTGTTTATTTAATAATTTAGTGTATAATTGTATATGTTATATACTAATTTACATTAACTAACATTGGTTCACTGAAGCATTTGTTTTTCTCACTTGTGCACAACTTAATATATATGTGATATATATTTATTTGTGTTCATTTTGTATCATGGTTGTTGATACACTCTACATTGGTGTATGAGACATATACCATTATAATTATATTGGTGAGGTTTTAATATACAAAGTAAATACAAAATTAGTTGATAATTGTTCAAGTGCATGAAGCTTCATGAAGTTGTGAGTGCATTGACCAAAGTCCACTAGTTTTGTTTTACTTAGTATATTAATAAAGCTAACCACTATAATTAGCCATGGTTATGTCTCTACATGAGTTAGTATATGATACCCACTCACCCATGGTTAGCTCTCTCTCTTGATTTAGTTTTTCATTCTCATTTTGAGCTCATCTTCTTCCTCCTTCAAAAGCTTGCTAGGGTTGATAAAGAGAGATGAATATAGTGAGAAAACAAATTCTAAAGTGTAACCATTTCCTATTTCTTTATCCTCTACTAGACTAGCACTTTAGTTTAGGGTGTTTGCTTCACTAATTCTCTAGTTAGTGAAGTAGAAACTTGAGTTCGTATTCTCTCGACGTAGATCATCTTCGGCCTCGAAGACTTCAAGCAAAACCGTTGCCCTTTTCTCATGGAGCCGTCCGAGAGTTCAGGAGCACGATGATCGCTGCGAAGGGACTACTATAAGGAGCATAAGAAGTGAAGGACCGATCTACAAAGGTTGTATTTCGTATTCACTTAGTGTTAATGTGTTTAACATGCTAGTTTTCGCCTAATAGTCTAGCAAAGATCTTGTTTAGGGTTGTTCGGCACGGCTAAAATTTTAACCGGGCATGGTTGATACCTTGTAGAACCTTATTAGAGTGCCTAGTAACCCTACAGTGGTATCAGAGCCTAACTAGAGCATTAGGCGACGTGTATACGAAGTTAAGAACGAACTCCGAATCGACGAAATATACCCTTTTCTGGACATTTTTTTAAAACTGTGATTTTTCTGAATTGAAAATACCTAAAAAAATCAGCAGGGAATTCTAAGAATTACCACAAAACTCGAGCCTAACATTCCGTACATCCGTCGCGGAACCGCGGTCGCACCCCACTATTAGCGGCGGTTCCGCGGCGGTAACAGTGAACTGTGGACAGAATTTTGTGCAGTAACATCCGTAGCTATTCCTTATATTTTCTGGGTATTTTTTTTATCTAACTCAAGTGTTGAGTGTTCTGGGGTTTATTTTGTATTCGTTGATTCGATCGGAATATCTAATTTCGTTATGTTTTCCGGATAATTTAGAAAGTATTAAAAAGTTCGAACGGATATCAGTAACTCACTTTTTCCCGATCGGAAAATTTCCAAGTGTTGGATTTTTCCATTGTTTAAGAACGTCTAAATCGTGCAAGTTATGCAATGGACCCTCTAGAAGACAACAAACCTTAACTCGATTATGTGACCGTCTTGAACTGCCTTTTGAACTTTAGGGTTTGGGGCAGTACGGCGTTGCCACATGTGAGGCGTTGGCTTGACCCTTCTATGGCTGGACCATTGGTACTGTGGCATGTGATGGATATTTTTAAACTCCTCTCAAGTGTTGAGAACTATTTGGGAAAATTTGGGTGTTTGATTATTCGATCGGAAAGTTTAACATTATCTATTTATCTGCAATGTGTTACAATATTTGGAATCCATAAGTAGTTATGTGATAACTAATTTGAATGTTATAAACATAGCAGTTTAGTCTCAGATGATCGGTTGCCACGGAATTTTGATGTGATCAAAAGTCCGTTGCAATCACGTAGCGTACGCGGATACTCGCCGGGTAAACTTAATAGACAGCCACGCCTCCAAAGCCCCGACCAAGTGACTGTAGGAGAACCCCGTCGCCAAAAGCATCCGTTTGGGTGCTCGCGGCAGCGGTGTTCCGCCTTAGTGCACTTCGTCGACGGCATCCGGGGGTGCGGCCGTTTACTAAAGTTTGCGACGAGCATTCGATCACATATCGGGAATCTTGTTGAATTGCCCGACTAGATATTGAAAAGTGTTTTCGATATAGAGACTAAATGCGGGGTTTATAATTATTAGGCATGTGATGTCTAAGGAGGTTGCGGATTCCAACTGTTGTAGTTTTACACTTTCTTTTCTGCGACCGTAAGTGTAATATGTGTTATCGCCGGTTTCGTTGCTATATGTCAACGACAATTGGGATGCGCATATTTACTTACGTTGATGGCATGTGATGTTATGAGTTGCTGGATATGTCATATTGGATCGTCGCGTTCTGAATAGCCGGGGGTTTTATGTGAGATGAGGGTTTTTATTTTCATTCATGTAAAATTCATTGTATGTAATATTCTTTTATTGAGGCACTTCCGGGATGAGGATGATGTCACCATTATATATTATTTACTTTTCCGCATTAGGTAGACCCAAGGAGGAGAGCATAAGTAACCGGGTTCTAGGGTCCAGTGGGAGACCAATTCGAGGAGTCGAGTCCGGGTCTCCTAACTCTAGAATTGGTAGGGTTGCTTGCCGCTCTCGTAGGGGTCTAGGGGTGTGGGTTTGGCTATTCATCGCGACCGTGGAATCCGTGTTTTATAGAGGCTCAAAATAAAACACGGACCTCCTAATTTATCCATTATTTCATATGATTCTTCTGCTGCGATATCTGTGATGTGATCATTTGATATGTTGTGATAGATACTGTATATAGTATATATGATATATTATATAGACGTTACTTATGTTTTACACCCGCGCTAGCCCTGCCCCGCTCTGCCGTTAGTTACCTAACCCAGCGGTGCACGAGGGAACATCGAGACGAATGTGGATGGCATAAGTGTACGTCGTATTTATCTGTGATGTTTAGGTGACTTAAATGATGGGACTTCATTAATGTGATTAATGAAAGAAAAGAAACCTAAAAGATGTTGTGGAATCGAATTTTCAAAAACAGGTAGCTACAGTTCTTGCTTTGCATCGCGGTGTTCCTTGTAGAACATCCTGCACCTTATTCGATAAGGAAAGGGCCGAGATCCCTTCACCGGGAGTGACCCCTTTAGCAATAACTGGCAGATGCTACAACACTCGGTTTGTCTTTTGATTGCTTTTGGAGTTTTTGCTTTGCATAGCGATATATATGATATATCCTGCACCTTATTCCATAAGGAAAGAGCCGAGATCCCTTCACCGGGAGTGACCTTTTTAGCGAAACTAGTAAAAGCCTAAAAAACACTCCATTTTAAAATCATTTGATTCTACAACGATATCAAGTTCATTACGCAATAGGTTTTTAGAAAAACCTGTCGTAGCCCTCCGTCATTTCAGATAAGTTGTATATAGTATTCGTGTTGCATTTGTTGGCTTTCGTCAAGGTGGTGTGCGGTAGCTATATGCCGCTTATCTGCTGCATATGATGCGATTGGATTAGGGTAGTCGTACGGCTTTGTTGGCTTTCGTCAAGGGTCGTGCGGGTAGGTTTAATTCAGTCAAGAAATGTACAGGTTGAACTTGATTAGCGGGCTATGGTTTGTTGGCTTTCGTCAAGGTCATAGCACGTTAGGGGCAAAATATTATCGGGAATTTCAAGTGTTGAAATTTGCAATGAGATTGCATATTTTCTATGAGATAGTTGGATCCCGATACCCACTGCGAGTAATTGTTACTCCCGAGAGAGTTTTACACATTACAATTAGCCGATCAAGTAGGTGTCTAGAAAGGTGTCAACGGGGTTACGCCTATGGGAAAACGAGGTTTACTTTAATTAGGTCCGTGCGAAAGCACGGGGAACCTCCCTCAAAGTACCGACACTGGCCTGGCTGAAAGATTGGCGAAATTGTAGGGTGTAATTAATCCCGGCTAGTCTTTCCTTTTAGGGTTTGAAGAAAGATTTGATAAAAACAGTGGGAGCTATTCTGATTAGATAAAATATATAACCAATCCAATCTTGCAAGAGCGCACGCAGAGTGTTTTCTTCTCTCTCCAGATAGCGACCATGTCACGCCTTAATCAAGTTAATAATACGGATGTATTGACCGAACCTGCTTGTTATACTGCGCTGGGAAACGTTGGTCCCGCTCCAACTTATAACTGTTATAAGACCGAGCAGGAAATAGGGGATTACCAGTATTCCCGTGCCGCCCAAACGAAGAAAGTGCATGATGATGCATCTTCTTCGGATGTATTCATTACAGAGAACTGTTTCTTAGTATCCTTTACGTCCTGGGTATGTGATACCGGATCAGGATCCCACATATGTAATTTGTTACATGGGCTACAAATAGGTAGAAAACTGAGAACGGGTGATAAGTTTCATGAGATAGAAACAGTGCAAGTGTTGCAGCCAAATATGTTGGTAGTTATCACCCTGTATTACCAGAATACATTGATTCTGAACGAATGTTATTAGATACCGAACCTGATATACAACATCATATCAGTCTCTTTATTAGTAAAGAAAGGATATAATTTTGTATTGTTGGATAATGTTTTGAACATTTCCTATATCAAGAGTTGATCCGTTCAGGCACGTTATCTAAAAGCATTGACGTTCAGAATCAAACTACAGTTCTTAGTATACAGAATACACACAAGAGGAAGTGTTCAGAAATGAACGAATTCTTCTTGAGGCATTGTAGACTAGGTCACATCAATGCGACCCGACTAGCTGAAGTTACATTTAGATGCATATTTAAATTAGTTTAAATTTACATCTTATGAAACTTGCCGGTCATGTCACGAAGATAAGATGACCATAGCTCTGTTTATTGGAAACAGAGAAAGAGTTAGTGAACTCTTGGGATTGATACATGCTGATGTATGAAGGTCTCCTGTCTACATATGCCAGGACCGGTTCTTTGTACTTCATTACATTCACTGATGATCTCTCAATATTCAGACATACGTTCCTGTTGAAACACAAGTCCGAAACTTTTGAGATAATCACAGAATATAAGTTAGAAGTAGAGAACCAAAAACGGGTATAAGTATTATGTCCTTTGATGAGATCAAGGAGGAGAATACTTCAGCACGGAATTCCTGGATTATTCTAAAGGAGAATGAGATTCTCTCTCAGCATTACTCCTCCGTATACACCACAGCACGTCGGTGTATCGGGACGGAGCAATCACACCCTATGAGATAAGGTGTGCTCTATGATGAGTACTACTGAGTTACCTATTTTCTTTTAGGGAGTTATGCACTTGTGAAGTTGCATACCTATTGAATAAGGTTCCGATCAAATCAATTGCCTACTACTTCATATAAGATATGGAAAGGGAAGAGCCCATATCTTAAGTTTGTTAAGATTTGGGGTTGTCCAGCCTATGTCTAAAAGCATAATCCGGAAAAGCTCGAGGCAAAGTCGGTTCTGTAGAAGTTTGTTTGATATCCCAAGCATTCGCAAGGGAATATCTTCTACCAAACCGAGGAACAAAAGATGTTTTGTTTCTCAGCATGCCACCTTTGTGAAAGAGAATTTCTTGTGAAGAAATTAGTGGACATGAGGTAGAACTGGAAGGAGTTCCAGCTATACAAACTGCAGCTGATGATTTGGTAGAACCAAAGAATTCAATAGTTTCTAACGAACCTCGGCCTCTCCGCCGATCTAGTAGGGTTCCTCACCCACCTGAGAGATACTTCGGTTTCTCTATGACAGTGGGAGCGAGGATTGCATCATGAGATGATGACCCAACTAGTTTCTAGCAGGCCATCAGGAGTGGGACTCTGTAAGAATGGCTGGATGCTTAACGATCTGAGATGGAATCCTTATACACCAACAAAGTATGGATTTTGGTTGCCTTATCTGAAGGGTTAAATCCCCATCAGGAGCAAGTATATCTTGAGAAGATTACTTGGTGTACATGGAAAAGTTAAGACTTTCAAAGCTATGCTTAAGTCCATCCAGATCCTACTTGCCATGGCTACATACCATGGCTACGATATCTGGCGGTTGGGTGTCATGACTGCTTTTCTAAATGATGTTTTAGAAGAGAGAGTCTATAAGTACACAGTCAGAGGGCTTCGTAGATAGTGGGAGCAGCGGAAACGTGTGCAAGATGTTTTTATGTGATAAAGCAGGCATCGCGGAGTTGGAACGTCTATTTTGATGTGTTAGTCAAAGAGTTTGACTTCATCAAAATGGTAGATGAACCTTGTATATACAAAAAGGTAGTAGGGAGTATGGTGGTGATCCTCGTAGAGTACATGGATGACATACTCTTCATAGGGAAAGAGTTTCCTATGCTACGCTCGGTCAATCTCCGCTTATCACAAGGATTCTCCATATAGGATCAAAGTGATGCCTCCTAAATCCTGAGTTTTGATCTATGAGATAGATGTAATTGGATGTTAGAATACTCACTAGTTGTAGTGAGATGGTATCAATTGATCCTGGGGAGAATCACTGGAAAAGTTCCAGGGTGATGAGGACGACTGAATGTCAGTCGCAGGCATTGTCTTTACCCACAGTGGAGGGACGGTATGTTGGAAGAGTTCCAAGCTAAATACCGTGACTTACTAGACGATTAAAGGCAAGACACATCGTTACCAAAGATGCTACCAAAGAGGTGGTCTGGGTGTATATTTGTTCATGAGATGAACTTCATTCCTACCATTATGTGACAATAGAGTTGTGGCTTATGCCTAGGAATGTCCGTCCCATCAGTGATCCAGACAGATTCTAAGGCAGTGTCACCTGATCATGGAGATGGTCGATCTCCAGGGGATCAAGGTTAGGAGAGTAGACTCAGAGGACAACACAGCGGATCCACTCACAAAGGCCTTTTCCCAGAGAGAGACTATTATGGGATGGTTGAGTATGAGATACTACAACCACTGTTATCAGATGGCCATAGTGCAAGTGGGAGATTGTTAGTTATATGTATGCCCTAGAGGCCATTACTATACATGAGATGTATATTGTAGTGGATGCTTGGACATATATAGGGAGGACTTTCTTGCTCGACATGATAGTATGCTATCTGGTTACTCTTTACCTTAATGTGTACACTGATTGCCTCTCTGTTACATGTTGGTAAAGCCCTTAGGATGTGTACTTGACTACCTGGACTATGATGCGGATCATACTAGTGGGAACATGGTAGTCCATAAGTACATCCTT
This sequence comes from Agapanthus africanus, assembly GCA_030015575.1. Classification (NCBI taxonomy): domain Eukaryota; kingdom Viridiplantae; phylum Streptophyta; class Magnoliopsida; order Asparagales; family Amaryllidaceae; genus Agapanthus; species Agapanthus africanus. The sequence goes on along the minus strand of JASDDO010000006.1, from coordinate 49,429,633 downwards.
CAAGGTCCCTAGTCGTGGGTATATCGAGACGAGGCATCGATATACCAGAGTAGACTAGCGTATAGCTTCTCGACCTATGTAGATGGGCGATGAATGATCCCATATCCATTGGTGTTTGACATCAGAGATGATATACGGGTGCTCAGTGGAGACTGTGTACACTGGACGGACTCGTCGAGAACTCCCAGATGGTATTATACCTTACGTCAGATGGCAGTTCTCTGGTGACACTGATACAGATTAGTCTGTAGACCCGAGATCGTCATAGAGTCTTGTGTGATTCCCACTGTGCTTTGATTTCCACCTTACCACGTCCAAGAGGGCGTGCAAAACGGTGGTTTTTGGGTACAGTCCCGAGTCACATGGAGGCAATGAGCGATAGGAGGGGTTTCGTCTCTCCCGGTATTGGGGGTTGATGTTGCGCTATGCTCGATTGGCCATAACAGGGAAGTCCCTGGCTAGGGCTGGTTTAGAGATTTACTGGTAAGTGTTACCAGCAGTTTCTCGACCCGTTATGAGCCTCATATCGGCATGACTTATCGGTTATTGAGGTCTGACGTTTACCACCCCTAGACTTGATATGCGACATGTCAGACGAGGAGACCGGACTGTACGGTAGTGTTACTGTCAGGCTTTTTGCAGGAGTTGGAGCGGGCTTGCTCGCTGATATTCTGATCGCTCAATACCCGGGTAGCCGTTACGTCCAGCTAGTACCGCTGACGGCTTGTGGGTGCTTGATATGATCATCACCTACTGCCGGCGTATTGACGAGTCTTTAGAGTCCTACAAAGAGGTTTTACTGGCTCAGGCAAAACGAAATAGGAGCGCATATGTGATATGTGCAGGACCGAGAATAATGCGAGTATGTGATACCGTATTCTATTCTCGCGATGTTTGTATCGATCGGTTATATGCGATATAACAAGGTATCGAATCAAGGGTTGATTCGATAAATCGATACATTGGATGTTAGTCGGTTATATATGATATAACCGGATTATTAAGTCAAGTGTTGATTTAATAATTTAGTGTATAATTGTATATGTGATATACTAATTTACATTAACTAACATTGGTTCACTCAAGCATTTGTTTTTCTCATTTGTGCACAACTTAATATATATGTGATATATATTTATTTGTGTTCATTTTGTATCATGGTTGTTGATACACTCTACATGAGTGTATGAGACATATACCATTATAATTATATTGGTGATGTTTTAATATACAAAGTAAATACAAAATTAGTGGATAATTGTTCAAGTGCATGAAGCTTCATGAAGTTGTGAGTGCATTGACCAAAGTCCACTAGTTTTGTTTTACTTAGGATATTAATAAACCTAACCACTATAATTAGCCATGGTTATGTCTCTACATGAGTTAGTATATGATACCCACTCACCCATGGTTAGCTTACTCTCTTGATTTAGTTTTTCATTCTCATTTTGAGCTCATCTTCTTCCTCTTTCAAAAGCTTGCTAGGGTTTGATAAAGAGAGAGAAATATAGTGAGAAAACAAATTCTAAAGTGTACCTATTTCCTATTTCATCATCCTCTACTAGACCAGCACTTTAGTTTAAGGTGTTTGCTTCACTAATTCTCTAGTTAGTGAAGTAGAAGCTTGAGTTCGTATTCCCTTGACGTAAATCATCTTCGGCCTCGAAGACTTCAAGCAAAACCGTTGCCCTTTTCTCATGGAGCCGTCCGAGAGTCCGGGAGCACGATGATCGCAGCGAAGGGACTACTACAAGGAGCATAAGAAGTGAATGACCGATCTGCAAAGGTTGTATTTCGTATTCACTTAGTGTTAATGTGTTTAACATGCTAGTTTTCGCCTAATAGTCTAGCAAAGATCTTGTTTAGGGTTGTTCGGCACGGCTAAAATTTTAACTGGGCATGGTTGATGCCTTGTAGAACCTTATTAGAGTGCCTAGTAACCCTACACCATTTACCATATAAATATGAGGCTTTCTCCAGGTTCTTTTTTTGTATCTATAATTCTTTAAAAACCTAGGTTTTGATTAAAGCTGGAGAGAATGGCCAAGCGCGGTCGTGGATTGAGAGGTTTTGTTAGAGAATGTATTTTTTTTATAAAGAAGGATGGAAAGTCTGTGTAATCTCATGTAAAACTTACTCTAGTGGAAGTTTTCGTCGCGAAAGAAGGATTAGGTGCAAGTTTGCATCGAACCTGGGTATATCGTTACGTTGTTGGTTATTTAGTGTGCTTTTCTATTTATTTATGGTGGGTTGCGATAGTCGTCAGATAGTCTGTCATTGTCTTTTTTCATTGTCTTCGTTTGCACGCGATCTTTTATTGTTTTTTGCTGTGCCGTATGACTTGTTCGCTTTATCAGCTTGTGTGATCCCTTCGTGGTTTAGCGCGCCGGGTTAGCAAATATCGAGGTATAACAAGTGGTATCAAAGCATCTGGCTCGGTGATTCGAAGATTTTGGAAAGATGACTACGAACTATAAGTTAGAGAAGTTCGACGGCCGTAATAATTTTGATTTATTGAAGTTGAAAATGACCGCAGTTTTGAAACAATAGAACATTCACAAGATAGTTTTCGCGAGAGATAAAGATGCTAGTAAGGACTACTAATATTGAGTTGAAGGCTATGGTGCACAGCTCGTCGCACCTTTACCTGGTTGATGAGGTGTTTTGTGAGTTCGAGCAAGAGCCTACAGCGGCAGCTATTTGGAAGAAGCTGGAGTCCTACAATAAAAAGTCTCTAATGAACCATCTTTTCCTCAAGAAGAGGTTGTACACGTAGAGGTTGTACACATTGAGGATGAAGAGACTTTTGTCAAAAATTATATCGACGAGCTTAATCAGATTGTGATAGACTTACGAAATATGGAAATGAAGATCAACGATGAAGATCTAGCGTTGATTTTATTGTGCTCTTTGACCACCGAGTTCATCCAGTTATCAAGTCGATAATGTATGGCCGAGACAAATTATGTTTGGAAGTTGTCAATACAGGTTTACAGAGTGAGGCGTTGAGAGAAAAGATGGTCGGTGATGAGAGAAGTTCGGACGATGCAATGTTCAGCAGAGGCCGCTCGGGGAAGCGACTAGATAGAGGTTCCAAGGAGTCGAGTGAATGACAAGTGCTGATATTGCAAGGAGAATGAATATTGGAATATGGATTGTCTGAAGCTAAATGAGAAAGGCAAGCAGATATCTTTTAGCATTGTAGTCGCAAAGCAGGATTCTGATAAGGGCAAATGATGGTTTGGTTCTATCGGTATGTGTGACTTCAGACGCACATGATTCTTAGATGGTGGATTACGGAGTTCGTTCCATGTGATTCCATATCGGAGTTAGTTTGCCATGTACAATTGAAGGCTTAGTCTTCATGTGGATGATGTGTCGAGCAAAGTTTGGATTGGCACAGTCCGAATTTGCATGCATGATGGGATAGTTCGGACGTTGACATGTGTTAGACACATGCTAGATCTGAGGAGGAGCTTGGTCTCTTTGGAGGCTTTATGCAGGATCAGCTATAAGTGTGTGGCAAATAGAGATACATAAGGATTTCCAAGGGTGACTTGTTGCCATGAAGTTGAGGAAAGTGTAGAATCGATATTTTCTTCAGGGACACACGGTCGTAAGATATGTTGCCAAAACTTCTACTAGTTCCGACAGTTCAGATTTGGTCAGGATGTGGCGTCCATGATTGGGTCATATAAGTCCGACGAGTTTGGAGGATCCTTAGAAGAGGCGGTTACTTATAGGTGGAGAGTTCTACAATTTTGATATCCAGGATGACCGTGTTTAAGGGAAGAAGATAAAGGTGATTCTAGCATCATTTCGAGGTGGAGCCAGACATTATGTTTCCTTCATGGACAACTTCTCGAGGAAGTGGTGGATGTACGTTCTCAAACTCGAGGCGGAGAATTTTCAGGAGTTCAGAATGGTCGTGTTGGATTTGCAGCTCCGGAAGCGCATAGAGGTTTTTCTGTCTGATTTTGGCGCAAGGTTCGCTTTGCAGGAGTTCGCAGGATTGTGCAGGACGGAGAGGATCGTGCATCGGTATCACTTTGGGAGATCCTCAGTCAGATGGCAATCATGGCATTGCAGAGCAGATGGTTCAGACAATTGGGAAGAAAAGAACCTTACTGTTTATGACTGGGTTTTCGAGGGAGTTTCAGGCTAGAGTCCTATCTACTGTTGAGGACATCATCGATTGGTCACCATCGACAGCGGTCGATATGAGAATTCTCAAGAAGTTATGGCCTATAGGGGCAAGAGATTACTCAGCGTTTTGTGTTGGTAATTGTACCGAGGAGCCGAGGGTCGAAAGATGTTTTCTTGTCAGATTCGGAGGTGGAGCAAAAGGGCTATGCTATGGTGTTCTGGGATCCAGAGTGAAGTGATCAGCCGAATAATATTCGTTGAGTCTGTGATGTTTCGAAGAAGACCGACTCGGTCAGATACTGAACGGAGAACAGGTATGCCGCCTAGAGAGGTGGAGTTCGAAGTTTCAGTCCAGGTTACGAGAGATGAGTTGGTCAATATTTCGATTCATATGGAGAGTCCAATACAGTTAGTAGTGCAGAGGCCGGCAAGAGTTAGGCGCACGAAAAAAGGCTAGGGACGAGTCACCAAGGTAAGAGGATCGGAAGTTATAAGAAAGGATGCACGTTTGATTCGTGGCATAGATGAGTTGTGTTGGTTGCAGCAGTGTATCGAACATATTCTAGCTTGGTATGGGATAGAGAAGACTCAGCCCGGCTCTTCCAACTTTCAAGCACACTTCAAGCTCTTGGCGATGTTATCACTAAGGTCAGATGCTGCGTAAGAAATAACTAAAGAAAAAGAACGGATTCGACCACCTCTAAGAACAATATCGCCCAATCCAAGTTCTCTCTCCTGGTGACATGCGATTGCAGAGGTAGGTGTGGTAACCGAGTATTGCACAAACAGTTGGTGTAGTTAGCAGATGTTGGGCTATTCTGAGCGAAAAGCATTGGCATGCTGTGGAATGGATCTTGAGATACTTGAGAGATAGTGAAGGATTCGGCTCATCATTCTGCAGAGGCAGTGTGGATTGATGTATCGTGACAGTGTATGCGGGTGATAGGGGCACAGATGGAGATCGATGATGGGTTACATGTTGGCAATGCATGCAGTGCCTAAGGAGATCGACGCTTTATACTGTTATCGCGTAGTTAAACAGTAAAGGAAGAGTTGATAACCGTCTTAGAGGCGGTTAGGGGAACCATGCATATGTGGATGATGTTGGGTTTAGGAGTTCCAGAGAAGGTGGGGGTATTCATCTTGGAGAATGAGAAGAGGGTTGTTGCTTTTACGAAGTTGGGTATTCCTAAGAGTTTGACTGTTGCATTTATGGTGGTGGTTCCGGAAATCAAGTTCAAGCAGTGCTTGGACTTAATTTTATCTAGTTGATTATTAAGGGCAAAACCGTGATGAGAATGGAGTTCCAAGGATTGAGCAAGTGATGAGAAGTTGGTGAATTTGAATCAAGGTGTAGATTGTTGAAATTTGATTTATATTCGGGATTAGTCAGGGATTATATCTAACCTTTTTAGTTTAGATTTAAATCTAATATGTAGATTAAATTCATATTTATCTCTAGTTTAAATATGGATTTATCTCCAAACATCTATTTACTCTATAAATACGAGGATTTCTTCGGGTTTTTTGTATCTATTATTATCTAATAATCTAGAGTTTGATTAGAGTGGGAGAGCACCGCCACGTGTGGTTGTGAATAGAGAGGTTTTGTGAGAGAGTGTATTTTTTTGTAAAGGAGGGGGTGAAGTCTTTGTGATCTCGTGTAATCCTTTCTCTAGTAAAAGTTCTCGTCATGAAGGAGGATTATGTGTGAATTTGCCCCGAACTTGGTATATCGTTGTGTTGGTTGTTTGGTGTGCTTTTTTTATTTGTTTGTGGTGTGTTGTGATGGTCGTTGGATAGTCTTTTTCATCGTCTTCGTTTGCACGCGATCCTTTGTAGTTTTCCACTGCGCCGTACGGCTTGTTCGCTCTATCGCCTTGTGTGATCCCTTGTGATTCACCATGCCGGGTTAGAGGAGATCGGGGTACAACATGATTATGTTTTTCATCAAACAACATTTTATATTTGCAAGTTATGAAGACAAAGTGGTTTTAGTTAAGGCTAATAACTTGATAAATGAGCCCAAAAAAAAAATCTCCCTATCTGTAGCTTTTACTGAAGCTTTGTATGCAGATGTGCAGTTATGAATATTAGTAGCTGCATGTTGTTTTAGATCTTTTGTTTTGAGAGCTTCAGTGTTTTTTCTTCCGTATATGAAATGTCTGAAACATGTCATTCTAATTGTTTCAGGAAACAACTTCAACATTGACATTGGACACACAACAAAGTTTCAATTTTCACGGAAGAGCTATTAAGCACCACCTCCTTTGCCAGGCGATTAGCCAACCAAATGACTCTATCCAAAGCTTACGTGATCATAGCCAAAGAGCACAAGAACCTTCAGCTCGCTTGGGAGCTCAGCTCCCAGATCCGAAACTGCCAGCATTTGCTCTCTCAATGCGCGATCCTCAAAAGACCCGTCACCCTTGACGAAGCCCATCCTATAATCACTAAACTATCTCACCTAATCTACAAAGCCCAAGGTTCTCATTATGACATCGGCACCACAATAACAACCTTAAAGAACCACGTGCAAGCCCTCGAAGCACGGGCCCTCTCAGCGACTGCTCAAGGCGTGGAGCTCGGCCGGCTGGCTTCAACATCCGTGACCTTCACTGCTTAAATATTAAGCTCACGGAGCAGTGGTTTGGAGATTTATCACTTGAAAAACTATCAGAAGAGCAAAGAAGCTTTGCCTCGGCTGGTGGACAACAATTTGTATCATTTCTGCATTTTCTCGGATAATGTGCTCGCAATTTCTGCAGTGGTCAACTCCACCGTGTTCAATGTTGATCACCCTTAGCTGCTCGTGTTTCATATTGTAACTGATCGGGTCAGCTACCGGCCCACGACAACTTGGTTCTTGATTAATCACTTTAAAGGGTGTACTATAAATATCCGAAGCATAGATGAGTTCTCATTCGCTAATGATTTAAACCACTTGAGATTCTATATACCAGAAATTCATCCTTCGCTTGAGAAAGTTGTGTTACTCGATGATGATGTTGTGGTTCAAAAAGATCCAACTCCTTTGTTCTCTCTTGATTTGCATAATAACGTAAATGGAGCAGTGGAAACGTGCCTTGAGGGTTTTCATCGATTTTATAGATATCTTAATTTTTCAGATACGTGTATTAGCTCAAAATTTGATCCCCAGGCGTGCGGTTGGGTGTTTGGGATGAACTTTTTCGATCTGATAGCATGGAAAAAGGAAAATATAACTTCTCAGGTACGAGCATTGGCGAAAACAAAATGTTAAGGGGGTTCTTTGGAAATCAGGCACTGTTCCTGTTGGGCTTTTAGCATTTTATGCGTTAGTCCAGCCGCTGGATAGGAGATGGTATGTTCTCGGTTTAGGTTGTGATTTGGAAATTGACGATCGATTGATAGAAAGCGCGGCGGTTATACATTTTAATGGCTATTTGAAGCCATGGTTAAAGCTTGGAATCACCTGGTATAAACAGTTATGGGAGAAGCATGTGAATTCGACATCAATACATTATAGATTGTATCTTGCAATGAAGCAGTGTGATTTTTTTTTCTTTTGCTTCATTTGTATACTCATATATATTCTTGCTACAGAGCTGAAAAGATTTAAACTGAGTAATTATTTCTTTATTTTTTGTATACATGAAATATCATCAAAATTATGTTATCTAACTAGTTCAAAAAGTGTTTGTACATTGGATATTTTTACCAATATCGAATACTACTGTGATTTTTTTTCTCTGCCTCTTTGGTTTACTGATCTCATTTGTAATCTTTATTTAGTTTGTGTTGAGTACATTGTGATGACAGTTCAATTCTCATCATCCAAAGATGCATACAAAATCTTTGGTTGTAACCAAGGCTCAAGGTAGATGCTTGACAGATGGTCTACAGACTTTTTACTAGCATTTCTGAAATCAGATTACTTATTGTAACAAATTTGGACTTTTGTATCGTTGCAAACCAAAAAACCTTTGAATAGTGATTCACACAAATGTAGATGACATTAAGGAGAATTATCTCTATACGCAAGTCAAAAAGGTAAATCTGTAGGCATAATCCTTTTTAACCCATGAACTTCTAAAAGTAATATATACTTCTATCATTTGATGCCGACATCAGAAACAAAAGGAACAAATATATCATGTCTATCGGTTTGTTTTTTTATTTAAAATAGAAAAAGGCGATATAGTGAAAACTGTTATGAAGGTGTTGTTCTTATACTACGGTCGGTTAAACTATGGTTATCACAGATATTTCTTCATACAGAATTTGGATAAAATATCAGATATTCTAATAACGAGATCTAGATTTGGGAAGTATCCCAATTCGGATACTTTGATACTATTCTAAAGTGTTTTAGAATAGAGGACTTCTGGCGTGGTGGTATACCACCGGCGGATCAATTTGCGACTCCTTTGAAAATATTACCCGAATGGTACTTTTTTGAAATAGGTAAAAGAAATTTCCATCCAAGATATAATAACTGATCCATTCTCAGCCTAGGTAAAGTCCATCTTGCTGTGATAGGAATGAACAGAAACAAATAAGCTTTAGCTAATGTAATAAAGATACCAATTGTAATTCCAAAGACTCCCGACATTTTATTTATTCCGAAAAGTTCATGAATGAATATGCACGGAATTGAGAAATTCCACCCACCTAAGTAAAGAACTGTTATAAATAATGAAGAAACTAATAAATTTAGGTAAGAAGCAAGGTTAAATAAAGAATATTTTATACCTGAACAGGTGATGAAGTCACCCTCTCTAAAAAGATGTCTTCTGGACTGATGAGTAGAAATATTTGCATGATTGACATATCACTTACTTATGAAATTGAGTCAATCATGAAATGTCAAGTACCACATCAGATATTGATTTTGCACTAGCTGCAATAAGCATACATTAATCCAAGCCTTGAGAAATATTGGGAAGTAGTTATGAACATGAGAGAATGTTCTTGGTATATGATAACGACAGCTTACTTCAAGAGATCAGGCTTCCAAGGTGACCTGGATGACAGAGTGACCATCAGAGTTAAAATTTACCCTCTTATGAGGGACAATATGTTAGACAGTGATTCAAGCAGATACTGAGGTAGGCATGACGCATGATACTGATTAAATTTAGTGGAAAATACAGTCTAAGAAGTTTGTTGGATTTGGAGTTCATTTATGAACTCGGTCTCATCAGATATCCAGAAAAGTTCTAAGACATGTATCGCTCATTTCGGGAGATGGTCGTTCTCCGCGAAGTTAAAATATAAAGAGATAAAAATAGAAATATTAGAGCAGATCCACAAATTGAGGCTATTTCTCGAATATGGATGTTTCGCAAACAAGCTTTGCGAAACTGATTAGTAGAGAAGTTGGGTGTTCGGTAGCACACGGGCTGTGTGTATGCGCCACCGCAATAATTAGCCTTAAGTGCAAATGGGAGGTTTTTAGCCATAGTGCCCTCAAGATAATTATTGTAATAACAGGCAGGCGATTATGAAGATTGAGAGAGGACCTATATGGCTAGAACAGTCTTACTCGAGATGATAGTATGCTATCTGGTTTGTCTTTATCATTATGTACATGTATTATGTGGTATTACGGATCACTATTATATATTGATAGAGCCCATAGGATTCATGCTTGGCTACCAGGGTTATTATGGCGATCACACTTTTGAGAACTGCGTAGTCTATAAGCATATCCTTAGATGTCCATAATCATGGGAATATCGAGACTTGACATCGATATTCCAGACTAGATTAGTGTATATGTTTCTTGACCCCGACAAGGGGTGATGGCCAGTCTCACAGTCATTGGTGTTAGTTAGTCATCAAAGATTGTATATAGGTACTCATTAGGTTATGAGTTACGCTGGACGGACTCGCCGGGAACATACTAGATGGTATTCTACCTATTGTCAGGTAGTTCTCTGGTGACATGAGTACAGGTTAGCTTGTTGATCTGATATCGTTATTTGTCTCGTGTGAGTTCCTACTGTGCTTTGATTACTACCTACCATGGCTTTACCGAGTCGTGCAGACAGTTTTTAGTTAGGTATAGTCTCGAGCCATATGGAGACAGTGAGCCGATCGTCAGGGATTCGTCTATCCCGGTATTGGAGATAGATGTCGTGCGGTGCACGGGTAGCCATCACCAGAAATCTCTGGCCAAGGTGGACGAGATTTACTGATTTGGGTCAGTAGTTCCTCAGTAGGTGATGAGTTTCACACCGAAAGGACTTATCGCGTTATTAGGAGTTTGACTTTATCTACCCCATAGACCCGATTGCGATACTCTTAGACGAACATACCGGACTGGACGAAGATTGTCACTTTTAGGCTCAATAGGTATACAGACGAGTTTTCTTGTCGATCTTCCTTTTGTTCAATACCCGGGTAGCCGTTACGTACAACCAGTGTCGCTGACGTGCTTGTGGTTAAATCCACTGCCAGCATATCGTCGAGTCTTTAGAGTCCCACACAGAGGGTTTTCCAGCTCAGGCGAAACGATATAGTGTGCGTATTTTGATACGTATTTAGGTACGATTAAAATACCTATTTTTATACACGTACTTTTAATCAGATATTTTGTACATGTACCCTATCAGAATTATGCTTCGTCTCGAAATTAACCTCTGCATCGGAACTATATTTCGTTTAGAATGTCCACTTCTGTGTCAGAACCATGCTTCGTCTCAGAATTTATGCCCTGTCTCGGAATCATGTTTCACATCAGAGTAATTGCTGTCTCTATCGGAATTATTCTTCGCACCCCGAAATTATGCTCCCGGAAGGATGCTCTGCCCATGGAATTATGCCTCTGGAATTATACTCTGCATCTCGGAATGATACTCCAATCCCCTGGAATTATACTCCGCACATCGGAATGATACTCCGACCCTCGGAATTATGCTCCCAGAAGGATGCTTCGCCTCTGGAATGATACTCCACCTCGAAGTCAAACTTCCCACAGAAGAATATCCATCAATTTCATGCACACGGCCCATGTACACAGTGTGCATTCATAATGGGGGCATTTTGTTGGGGTAAAAATTTGCACCCCGTTGCCAAACTCAAAAATCAAAATCAAGCACAAAATTAGAGCCAAAATTAAAATCAAAATCCAAGGGAGCCCAAACCCAAGCTCAAGTCAAGCCCAAGTATGAAGAGAGGGCTCGCCAAAGAAAAGAAAAGAGAGAAAATCTAAATGTAATTTTTGTTTTTAGTAAGCAATAAGCCAATTTTTGTACAAGCCGTGGAGCTAAATGTAAAGGATGTAAGCCTATAAAAGGCCTCCCATGATAATTTGAAAACGAATCTTAATCTTGATTCTCCAAAAAAATCTTAAATTTTAAGCCACTCTTTCTTACGCAAGTCTTTTTTTCCTTCCTCCTTTCTTTTTTTCAAGTGCACACGTTAGGAGGCCTCAAAAAAAGAGAGAGAAAGAGCCATTTTTGATCTTCAAAAGTCAAAGTCTTTGTGTTTTTGGACTGTTGCTCCATTGGGTTTCGATCCTAGTTGCACCGTGCTAGGTGCCCATTTGGCTAGATGCGCACCGCACCCTGTTGGGTGCACAACGAGCTAAGTGCGCACCGGCCCAGGTGCGCACCTCGCTAGGTACATACTTCCTTAAGTGCGTATCTTACTGGACCTTTTGGTCCGTTCGGGACCCTTTGACACCCTTTCACTCTTTCGCATCTCGTCAGGTGTGCACCTTGTTAGGTACACATCTCGGCAAGTGCGTACTTTGCTAAGTGCGCACCTTCCCGGGTGCACGTCTCGCTAGGTGTGCATCTCAACAGGTGCACACTTATTACTTATGCACCTTACAACGTGTTCACTTTACTTAGTGCGCATGTGGCATATATACACTCATCATCTCTCCCGGTAGAAAAAATTCTAACGGAGTGCCGCTTCGCACCTCGTAAGGGGGCTGCTAGCTCTTTTGACCCCCAACCCATTATCCGGGTAGCGGGACCCCCGTAAAAACTCTATGAGGCCCCCGATATGCCCGAAGTACCCTTAAACTTGTTTCCAAACACAACAAACATATATTGCATATTGAGTTCGCATGATTTATTTGACTTGTTAATCGGAGGTTCCCCCACTCCAAAAGAGAGAGGTAAATAATGGCATCTTAGTCCGCGGTTGCCGGAGATTTGGATCTCCACAATCATAAACCCCTAACTACCTCAGGCAGAGAGAATCTGTAATATGCCTGACAAGCAACGTGCATTCTTATCTCAATAGGGTGACGAAAAACACTTTACAACAGTCTCCCAAGCAGTGGTACAAGCGTTTCGATTCGTTCATGAGGAAGTCCAATTACCCTCGATGTAAGTATGACAGCTGCGTATACTCAAAGCAGTTTAAGAATGAGTCATCGATATATCTATTCCTATATGTCGATGACATGTTGATCGCGGCTAAGAGTATGAGGGAAATAAATGTGCTCAAAGCTTCATTGAACGCAGAATTTGATATGAAAGACTTTGGTGAAGCGAAGAAGATTTTTGGGATGGAAATTATTCGAGACAGGAAGGCTGAAAAGTAGTAGCTATTCCAAATCAGATATATAGAGAAGGTATAGAAAAGATTCAACATGAAGGACTCTAGATCGGTGAGTACCCCTATCGCCGATCGTTTCAAGTTATCCCCTATCGCCGATCGTTTCAAGTTATCCTCAAAGGAATGTCCAATATCAGCGGAGGAGAAGGAAAAGATATCTCGAGTACCATATGCAAGTGCGGTGGGATCGCTGATATACACTATAGTATGTACACGTCCAGACATATCCTATATGGTAAGTTTGGTTAGCTGGTACATGTCAAATCTAGGGAAGTTTCATTGGGAAGCCGTAAAGTTGATACTTCGGTATCTAAAAGGAACTAAAGACCTCGGTTTATTGTTTCACAAGTCAGAAGATAAATCAAGCCAGCTGCAAGGATATGTAGATACAAATTACATTGAGGATGTGGACAAGAGAAGATCTCTTACAGGATATGTATATACAGTTGTAGAATCTCCTATCAGTTGGAAGTCGACACTTCAGAATACCGTGGCGCTCTCAACAACGGAGGCAGAATACATGGCTATAGTGGAAGCATCTAAGGAGTCCTTATGGTTAAAGAGCTTAGTTGGTGAGTTCAGGTTCGATAAGGGGATGGTTCTTTTGTTTTGCGACAGTCAAAACACCATTTACTTGGTGAAGAATCAAGTATACTATAGTCGAACTAAGCATATCGACGTGTGGTATCACAAGATAAGCGAGTGGGCCGAAAAAGAGATCGACTTGATAAAGATTGATATTAAGGTGAGTCCGGCGGACAAGCTAACGAAGGTCATTTTTGCGGAGAAGTTCAAGTTTTCCTTGATTTCTATTCAAGTACTCAAATGTGAGGAAGGGCGATCTCGGTAGGAGGGTCGCAAACCAGTTTCTTAGTTCTGGTTAAAAACTGTGACAACATCAGTTTCGTAATTCTGAAGAAAGATTGTGCCAGCGGGGGGAAACGAGAGAATAACTAAAGAAACCCTAAAGGGATACAAGATAAAGGGCAATAAGTTTTCAATATGGCTATAAGAAAATACGAGCCTAGGTGGAGATTGTTGTGAAGGTGTCTCATATTTTGCTCAAGACTGCAAAACCAAAAAAGGGACAGACGTCTGTCCATAGGGGACAAAAGTCTGTTGATTAAGGTCCAGAGTCTAGATCATGCACCATATGTCTTCCACAGAAGAATAGACGTATGGTCTGAGCCCTAGAAACTCGCGTTTAATCTGGCCATACGTCTGCCATAGAAGGACAGTTGTTTGGTAGCACTTTTGACGTTCTATTAAAGATGCAGACAAACGTCTGCCCCAAAGGGACATACATCTGTTTGGCGATTTCCGCGAATCTTTAGTTCGGGATTTATTTCGAAATTCAATTTTTTGGCAGCAGATTTGTAATTTCTGAGATTTTATTATAATTTAAATTGTATAAGGCATATATAGGATCTTAATGTTATTATTTAGGGTTGATGTTTTTGATCATAAGGATAAAGGGAGTCGTCGCTCCATAATAGATCAAGATCATTGAATTAAGGTGAACTTTGGATAGTTTTAGATCATAAAGCATAAGAAGTAAACGACGTCTCCATAAAGGATCTTGGCCATCGAAAGTGAATGAGAATTTATAGAAGGAGATAGATCTCGTTGGAGATCATAAGGAGAGAGTGTAATAATTCTTTGTAAGGTTTTTTTCTTCTCAAGTTTTAATAAAGGTTCTTCCCGTTTCTCTCCAAATCTCTTTTGTTATTTTTATTACGATTTGCATCTGGTTTTCTTTTGTTATTCATCTATAAGGTTTTCCGCTGCGTTGTCGATCGGTCTTGCGATAGCAACAGAAACTCAAGTAGATTAACCTTCTTTTGTCGTTTTTCTCGGACGTTCAAAAATTCTATTGCAGCAAGAGAAGGAAGAACAAGAAAACTTTTTGTGGGATTTCATGTGAAAACAAAAATAAAAATTGTACTGCAACATGATACACTCTTATTTCATGCAGGCAAATTACCCAGTTGGTAGTAATTTCATGTTTGTTCAAGTTTGTACTGTGAAAAATCATATATAGAACTTTACTTACAATTCAAGTTGTATCTGGTTCGAGTTTTAAAACTCAAGATTGTAAGTATGGCTTCTAAAATTCATGTTGTAAATTTTCAATTACAAAGTACTAATCAAGGAACTCAAAGTCTTTCTTCTTTCTTCTTTCTTCTTTTAACCTTTTCCTTTCTTTTCCTGTTGGAGGATCATGTTATAAAATGTCAGGTCTCTTTCAGCAAAATTTGGCATGAAGACATGCCCTCAAAATGATGCCAACAAATCCCTTAGAGTAGTCCTTAGAACTCTGAAAAAGGAAAATTAATAAGCCTATATTGGATAAGTCAATCAATATGAACTTATTTAAGCATATCATGCATTTTAGTATCCCAATGAATCAGAAACATGTCCTTATCAACTTTATTCCAAGAACCAATATGGAGAGTTGATCATTAGCGAACAAATTAAGCTCAACTCCAAGTGGCATTAATCCATGAGAGTATGACTCATATCTTAAAGACTACAAAGCCAAAATAATCCAAGCCAAATCCTACCACATCATCGCCTTCGTCGACATCTAATTTTTCTTTTGCAAACAAAATGGTAGCTACATTGTCCTTAACTTGTGGCTATTAGGCCAAAATTCTCATGTCTTGTGTACCTATTCTCCTCATCTTCGTTCCTAACCTAAAGTCATAAATATTACTTTTCGTGTCATTAATAATTGACATGTGAGGATCCATAATATTCCAAAATTTTGGTTGGTTAGATTGCTCTGGGTTTAGTGATAGTGCATAAAAATATCAACCATAAACTTTTGTAACTGTTAGAATACATGTTATACCCGTGTTAGGGTTTATTTTTATGTAAAGTAATGAGGTAACTGTACTTACCCAAATCCTAATTTGTTTTCTATAAAAAAAGAAGGGAAGAGGTGATAAACCTCCATCTCATTATCATTCTCTTAAAATACCATATTAATAACATGGTATCACAGCCTCCACAAAACCCTAACCCTAACCCTAACATCTAGCCATCACTTCTCATCATCATCGCTGCCCTCACCCCTTTGCTGTCGTTGCCCCCCACAAGCTGCTGCTGCCCCTGCCCCCTTTGCTATCGCCTCCCTAAGCCGCCACCGATCTGAGCACTAGCCGATCCCATTCCTCGCTGCTCTAAGCCCGATCTCGATCCCAAAACCCTAGTCGATCACTCCTCATCATTGAATCGATGCTCCCTCTTGCTGCCGCCTTCGCTGCCGCCGCCCTTAGCCGATCCCGATCCGAAGCCCTAGCCGATCTGCCCTAAACATGTGTAACTTTTTGGCATTAAAGCCAGGAACTTTTGGTATTAAAGCCACAAATTGACAGAAAAAATAATTTTTTTGATTTTTAAGTGTGATTCTGTACGAAACCAAGAAATAATCTCTCACATGCGAGATTATAGAAGATCTCATTTAAGATCAAACAGGTATTTATAACACCTTAGAATGTGTTTTGTAGCTAATTATATTTTAATGTATGGATTTTTTATAAAAAGTTTACCAAATTAGTTTTCAATTATTTTATCCTATTTAATGAATATTTTATTGGAATTTTTCTAGGCACACACACACTTGTGCATGTAAGCTAGGGTTGTAATTTGGGGTTAAACATGATTAGCAATCATGGTTAACTAACCATTTTCCCTAATCTAGCTTTATAAATATTGTTTAGGTGCTTTGGGTTTAATAATGTCTATGGTTGTTTTTAAAACAAAATGGATTTAAAAAGAATTTGATTTTCTTGTGTTGACCTTGGTGTGAGAGAGAGAGAGTGCATCATGGGGCATGATGGCCTTGCCATGCCTCATTAAATGAAGAGAGAGAGAGAGGGGTTGACACTTGATGCCACAAATTCCTTGCCTCTCAATTATTTCTCACTCCTCTCATTTCTCTCATTCTCACACATACACACTCACCTTCAGCTGAAGCAGCAGCCTCAGCACCAGCAGTAAGCAGCAGTGGCAGCAACAACAACAACATCAGCGACAACTGCAACAACAACAGAAACAACAGCAGCAGCTGAAGCAACAGCCACAGCTAGCAGCAGCAGCAGCTCGAGACAACACCAATAGCAGCAGCTCGAGCAGGCAGCAGCATCAGTAGCAGCTCAGCAACATCAACATCAGCATCAGCAGCCCCAGAAGCAGCCACAGCAACAGCAACAATATCAACAGCAGCTTGTAACAGCAGCAGTAGCAGCAACTGCATCAGCAGCAGCTCTGGCAGCAGCAGCAGAAGCCCAGCAGTTGTAGCAAGCCCTCTTCTTCCCCCATTCACTTCTTCACCTGCCTTCTAGGGTTCGTTAGGATATATTTTCTGAACCCAATCTCCTAATTGCTTAGTTTATGTGTTAATTGGTGTCGGTTAGTGTTAATTAGCTAGTTTAGTGCTAATTTTGGTGATTTGTGAGATGTTGTGGCTAATTGATGATTGTGTTACTTAACCCTACCTATTTAAGTGTTATTAGGGTCACTTGAACTGAGTTTAACCCAGATTTCACTAAAATACCATAGGGATTGTGTTTTGTGCTAAATTAGCGTTTTAAAAGCGACATTGTAGCATTTTGTAATCTGCTATTGACCCGGATCCTTCAGAATAAAATTGAGAAAACTGGGGCATGTACACTAGGTCTAGATACCACCACCTGAGCATGAGCCCATAATACCCAAAGATGGCCACAGTTTTATTAGGTTTAGCCGCAATTTGCGGCCAAATAGGGGGCTAGGGTGTTGGGGTTTTGGGTAGGGTATTCTGCTGTATTGTCTAGTGTTTTGGCATATCTAGTTTTGTAAGATTTGGCCTGTAGGAAAATCTAGGATCATATATCGTTTTCCATGTCCGTTGTGTTTGCGCGATACGCGCGATACGTGAGTGGGTTCAGTGATCCAGCGTATCGCGGCGTGTCGCGGTAGTTTTAGACGCGTATACACATGATTCAGCGTATCGTGCACACGCGCGTTTAGTTCGCGACGCGAGTTTCTCGTTTTGGTTCGATATCGCGTTTTGCGGAATATTTGGCTTATATATGATTTCCATGTCTTATTTGCAGGTTTGCAGGCAGGGACTACGGACACTGCTACAGGGGGGAGCAGATGGTAGGATTCACCTAGCGTGGAGCGTAGGTGAGTAGATTTAACATCTACAGGGGAATCGCCCGCATGATGTTATATGTCTGGGCTTGGATTCAAATACCTGTCGCATATTCTACGTCATTGTTAGAATTGCGCCTTTACCTTATTTTCTTGATATAGTTGTACTGTGACTAGCAGCCGTAGGACACTGCACATATTATTGATGGTTCATGTTGCACGAGCACGGATTGTATGCTACACACACACCGTCAATAATTGCCATGTCACACACAACCCCTTATAGATACTATATTGCTTATCATACATGACATCTAGCTTATCGGTATACCTATAGTGTATCTTACCATTAGTGATAGGTACATCTACACCTTGCGATACAGCTACGGGTATACCTTGCACATATTTTACTTATACCGGGGGGATATCCTACATATTCTACTTATACCCAGGGGGGTATAGGACATCTTTTACTTATAGGTAGACACCTATACTTAGCTGTACCATATTGATTTCGCACACATCTGGTTTCAGCTACATATTCTCTTTTATATGCTCGTATTTCAGATATATCGCATATCTTTATTCCTGGATTTGCGCATTGTTTATTGGGATTTTAGATGATGTTTTCTGGATTTGGGAACCGCGGGAGTTCATAAAATTATGTATACATTAAAAAACCCGGTTTCCTTGATATGATATTTGCGCAGCCACCATGAGATTTATCGGTTCGGATTATATACTCTATACGAGGTGTGGTTGCCGTATGAGGGTACATGGTGGGGCCCGGTATGGTTCCCCTCGGCAAGAAGATCGATGGATGTTGCCGATTGAGCCTAGAGGCGGGTGAGTACCTACCGGTGACAGTACTGATGACTCGGCGGGGATCATGGAGATACCGTTGGGAGTCATGTACGTATGCATACGTCGAAAGGCGAGGGTCAGAGCTAGGCACTCGTGCTTTCGAGATAGCGTATGATACGTGATCAGGATTTCTGTGTCGATGATTGGCACATGGTTTTCATGATATTTCTTTAACACCTTTGTATATATAACAGGGGATTTAGCCGTTGTTATATATACCCTTACACCAATATTAGTGGATTGAGACGCTAATATATGTGTATTGCCCCCATCATATTTATTTCTGCGAATATATATTTAGGATGCTAGAATCTTACTTGAGATGTGATTTGGGATATTAGGTGATTCATTGAGATTGGATACAGGATACCTATTAGATTGTTGATTTGTACATTCGGGATATAGGAGATCTATTCGATATTGTACATTGAGGAGATGTGAGACTCATATGATATGAGAGCCCAACTTGGGGGCTGATTCGAGAATTTGGGATTTGAGTGTCTTGATGGATTGTGATCCTACCACGATGTCAGGTTTCCGTGGAAATGACATATTCCACCCCCTACCTCACACTTATCTGTTTTATGCACAGTTTCATATATTGGTAGTACCTGTTAGTGTACCCTTATGATTGCTGCATATTTGCATTCTCATATCCCTATTGCATAGTTATTGCATACTATTGTCATCTTATTATTGCTTTACATATTGATTGTACCTGCTAGTGTACTTTCCATTATTCGGCATTTACATGACATGTTATTACTGTAATCGCATATCTTAGATTCATTCTGTACGTACATTCCTGCGATTACCTGCATATGTTATCTACTATTCATGAGTTGGCAACTCACCCCCGTTGTGCCACAGGTGTTTCAGGTTGTTCCCCAGAGTAGTCGAGGCAGGCTATTCAGTATTCATCTATCATCTTTTGCTACAGATACCGCATCAGCTCACAGTACTATTTTGCTTAGGTGGGTTTTGATGGTTATCTGTATTTTGTATTGTACATTCGTTGTATCTTGTACTCTCCATCTACTATTATGTTGTTGACTTAGAGACTTGGTGAGGACGATATTATATATTATTGTGGATTTGTTGTCTTTTATATACAGCTTTCTCTCTATTGTCTTTATTTCTTCGCTACGGCGTCATATTTTGTGTTGTACTCATCTTGGCTAGTTTTTACAAAAAGGGGGTGTTGCCAAAATTTTAAAGAAATAAAGTGAGACTTTTAAAGAATTTGGGTTGCGATTTCAAATGTTTCAAAAACTTATATTATCTTTTCCGTATTTTTATGGTTTAGATTTCTGGGTTTTGGCTTTCTTTTACTGCGTTACGTCTTTAGGCGTTGCGTAGTTTAGGGCCGTCACGGGCCAATTTCGGGTCGTGACAAAGTTGGTATCAGAGCGCTAGGTTTTTCCTTTCGGAGTATAGGATGACCTTAGTATGATGGAGTAGGTAGCTTAAGCAGAGTAACGTAGTGTGTGTATGTCTGCAGCATACCCACGATGCGGTACTTCACCTAAAGTGACCTAAGTACAAATTGTTTGAAATTCCTCCTTTGATGATTCATATCCTTGAGATTCGATTCCTATTTCTCATCGAATCTTATATCTATTTATAGCCTTGCCGTCGATGACTATGGGGACTCAGAGTGATGCAGCGAGGGCCAAGGTCAGAGTTGGCTCGGGTGAGACTAGTACTGACCAGGATGGCACTCTAGTTGCACAGGTGCAGACGGATCAGCCTACGACATATACTATTGATAGACTTTTGGTAGAGATGCAGGACTTCCGCCAGACTATGAGTTCATTGGTTGATGTCGTTCGGGAGCTACGACACGAGGTTGTTACCCCTGTTACTCAGTTGTCACTTACGATCAGCATGCAGCAGTCCGTCACCTACATAGCACCAGTGGTTGCAGCTCCAGTTGACGAGGCGCATATTCCAGAGGCTCAGAGAGTTTCAGGACAGTGGAGGACTCGTACCAGCGTACCAGCCCAGAGACAGAGATTTGGTCATCGACACAGATTTCGTGGCCGTCGCGGGAGCAGCAGAGGCTTAGGACGAGGACAGTCGTTCAGCTCTCATTCCCAGGAGGGTCAGCAGTCACCACATGGATGTTTTCGATGCGGAAGCCTTCAGCACTTCGTCAGGGATTGTTCCTTAGCACTGTTAGTGTATATGCCCTAGAGGCCATTACTGTATCATACTAGTTTGTATATTACTTAATGGATGCTTGGGATATTCACCTTGTATATACAATCTTGCTCAAAATAGTAGTATGCTACTTGGTTTGTTTCTACTTCAATGTGTACATGTGTTTATTTTTGTATATCGCCTATACACATTAGTGGAGCCCTTAGGATCTTTGCTTGATTACCAGCGATGTGATGGCCGTCACACTAGTGGGGCTGGGTAATCTATAAGCACATCCTTATGCAGGTCCCTGGTCGCAGGACTATCGAGACAGGGCATCGATACTCCGGAGTAGACCAGCGCATGCGCTTCTCATCCCAGTGTGGGAGACGGTCTGTCCCACAGCCGTCAATACGTCGTACTTGAGATAGTATGCGGGTGCTCGTTAGGTTACGGGTACACTAGACAGGACTCGTCGGGAACTGACTAGTTGGTATTATACCTATCGTCAGTTATCAGTTCCCAGGTGACATGAGTACAGCTTAGTCCGTTGACTTGACACTGTCACTTCGCCTCGAGTGCGTTCCCACTGTACTTTGATCACTACCCTACCACGGCTCAAAGGAGTCGTGCAAACAGGTGGTGGTTGGGTGCAGTCCCGAAGCACTTGGAGGCAGTGACGGTTAGACAGGATTCGTCTCTCCCGGTATTGGGGGTTTACATCGCGCTGTGTCTAGGAGAGCCATTACACGAGTAGTCCCTGGCCAGGGCAAACGAGATATACTGGTAGGTTTCCAGTGTTATCTCAGGGTGTTTTGGGCTTCGCTCCGGCACGACTTGTACCGCTATTGGGGGACTGACGTTTACCGCCCCCTAGGCCCGCCATGCAATGTATCAGACGAACATACCGGACTGTACGGAGAATGTCACACTCAGGCTCAGTAGGAGTTCAGATGGGTTTCGCCTCGTCGGTCTTCTTGTCGGCATTACCTGGGGACCGTTACGCACAGCTAGTGCCGCTTGCGGTCTGCGGTTAAACCCACTGCTAGCGTAGTGTCGAGTCTTTAGAGTCCCACACAGAAAGCTTTTCGCCTTTAGGCAAAAGAGTAGGGGTCGCATGGTATTGCGACAGGTCGCATGGTTTTGCGACAGGGTTCGGTCACATCCGTGCACTTGTGCACGTACAGTGTCCGGACAGTTTACACTAGCGGGCTTTGGTTTAAGCCAGATCCTAGTGTACCTTATGGGATTGGATTTATCCAGTTTGCATTCGTGTTCCTCGGAACGCGGATGCGGGTGTGTATGCACAGTTGACAGGGAGGCACAGACAGCGGATTCTCATTAGGGTTGTTGACAGTTGACCGTTGACTTTTTGCTCAACCCTAATGAGAATATGATATGTGATTAACTATTATATTAATTAAGTATTATGGTGACTTGGTTGTTGACTTTTGTTGACTTTGTTGACTTGTTGACTTTTGTTGACTTGTTGACTTTGTTGACCGGTTGACTAGGCTTGACTAGTTGACCATCATGATAACCATGGCTATCATTTCATGCCAAAGACTTTTACTTGCTTGTTCTTTTGAGTAAAATGAGTGCATGACATGATAAGGTTATGGTTGCTTCAACCATCGCACATAAGACTTTTTTGATATGATGAGTTATGATTACTTTGGATTATGAGAGGGTGAGAGAAAAAAGAGAGCCTCATTCTTTCTTGCTCATTCTCTCTCTTGTTCTTGAGCTCTCCTTTTGCTCTCACCCTTTTTGCTCTTGCTCCCTCTCTTTAATCTATGGTTCATATCTCTCATGAGTTGAGAATCAAGAACCATAGATAAAATCCCATTCTAAATCTTCTCTACTCATTCTAGTTCACTAGGTTTAGCAAACCAAGTGAACTAGTTTCTTCAAAGAACGAAGAAGGAGCTAAAGGTTGGAGCTTTCAAGTGGATCTATTTTCGGCGTACGGAGACGACGAGAAGGAGCCATCGGACCACCACCGGAGCTTGAAGAGAAGGAGTTCAAGTTTAGGTATAACCATCTTCATCCGAGTAGCTAACTCTCTTTAGCTAGTTTGCTAGTTTTAGTTTAGGAAAAGATCCCGACCTTGTTTAGTCCATGTTGCCTTTTGCGCTAAAAATTTGATTTTTATACCGTTTCCGCCTCCCCGTAAGAACCGGGGGTCGCAATATGGACTTACAGTGGTATCAGAGCCTAACTAAACTTAAACTAGCTTGGTAGTGAAGTGTAACGAAGTTCGGAACCGAAAAAACCCAAAAACCAAACTTTTTCAAAATCCAAGTTTCTGTTGAAATTTTTTCTGCTCTAAATGAAAAACTTTATACTTGTAAATTCGGCTCAGGGTTTTGTTAGAACACCTAAGAAAAACGATGCCCTAATTCATTCAAAACGCCGCGGTTCCGCCGCACAAGGTAGGCATGTGCCGCGGAACCGCCGCCGTTTGTTTTCCTCTCTGCATCGTTTTTCGTGCAGTGTTCTTCTGGTGGGATTTTGGGATTTTTCAGATATATTATATGTGCCCAGATTTTCCAGAACTGAAATTCACTTTTGGGGTCCTATAATTCCGTATTTTTTTCCGAACTTCACTGCACTTTGACTATGATGGTTATATCTGTGATGCTTGCATGTATTGAACGTCGGCTAATCGCTATAAGTCGATTAGTCGGGGTTATACATGATCTGTGTTTGATATTGGAATGTGTATATGAATGTGTTGGACTGTCGCGGGTGAATAGCCGGGGTGGATGTGAGATGAGCTTTTGTTTTTCTTTCATTCATTATAAATGTAAATTGATGTAATAATATTATTTGTATGGCCGCACAACCGGGTCGGGGTTGTAGCCGTCATTGTATAATTTCTTTTTACTGTTTTTGCTCCTAGGATAGACCCATGGAGGGGGTGCACAAACTACCGGGTATGCCGAAGTGTCGAGTGGCCTACTCATGGAGATGAGGGAGGTTGCTACGCTTCGGGTACTTGGCGGGTAGTTTGCCGCACCCGTAGGGGTCTTGGGTGGGGTATTGGCTATTCACCGCGACCGTGTAATCTGTTTTTGTTACAGGCTCGTACAAATTACAGATTCCTAGTATATCCAATGTATTCATCTGTGATATGAAATGTTTATCATTGCAGTATATCTATATATGATATTATTTAGGCGTTGCTTATGTTTTACAGACGCGCTAGCCCAGCCCCCGCTCTGTCGTTAGTTAAGTAACCTAACGGGTAATGACGGGGCCCAGTGGCGAATGCGAATGGCATAAGCGTACGTCATATTTTGGTTGTTTTCTGCAATGGTAGGATTAAATGATGGGACGCATTAAAAGAACTAATGCAAGAATATCACGCATTAAAAGAACTAATGCAAGATAATAAACCAAGTTAAAGTCGTTGGAACACTTTCGAAAACCCACTCGGTTCTTTTCAAAACAAACTTTTAAAATACGGAGTTTGAGCCACTCCATTTAAAAGCTATCTCGTTCCATCGACTAAATCAAGTTCACTATGTTCACGGTTTTGCCAAAACCATTCGTAGCCCTCCGTCGTTTCACATGAATAGTCAATAGTATTCAAGCTGTGTATGTTGGCCAAAGTCAAGGCACAGTGATTGGTAGCCATTGGGTGTTCATGTGTAGCATAGATAGATGCGTTGGTTTGGGACAGCCGTACTGCCATTTTGGCCAAAGTCAAGGGTAGGTGCGGATGGATCCAAATTAACCTGGATAATGACGGGTAGAACTTGACATGTGACTTATGATATTTTGGCCAAAGTCAAGGTCATAAGAGCATGGGGCAAAAATCCACATCGGGAGTTTCATAAGTACTGAAACTTGCTAGATTTGCATACCATTTGGAGTGTGATGATTCTGGTAGGATTCCTTCAGTTTCGTCACGCGATGATATTTGGATCCCGATCCTACTGTGAGTATATGCTACTCCTCGGGAAATTTCTCACTTAACGATCAATGCTATAAACCTAGTAGGTGCCTAGAAAGGTGTTAGCGGGGCTACGCCCCCAGGGAAAAGAGGTTCTATAATTAAGGAACTTCGCGAAAGCGTTGGAAAACCTCCCTCGAAGTACCAACAACGGCCTGGCTTAACGGTTAAGCAAGTATTGTACGGTGGGATTGATCCTGACTAATTCTTCCTTTATGGTTTGAGGAGGGATTCGAGAAACAGTGGGAGCCATCCTGTTTAGACAAACTAAAAACCACTCTAAACTTGCAAGAGCATCATGCTGAGTGTTTCTTCTTCTCTCTCCTAATTGCAGCGACCAATCAACATGACTGGACTTAAGTTACTCCTAGATAAAAACAAGCTGACAGGGCCAAACTACAAAGATTGGCTCAGGAATGTCAAGATAGCAATCACTTATGACAAGCTGGGGTATCTTCTTACCACCAAAGCTCCCCCTGTCCCTGGTCCAACTTCCAGCGTCGCGGATAAGGAAATCCGCAAGACTTGGGAGATTGATAGCGCGAAGGCCAAGTTCCTCCTGCTTGCCTCGATGGACAACGAACATCAGAGGAGGCATGAGAATATGGACATGGAATCCATATTGCTCCATACAAAAGAACTGTATGGAGAGCAATCTCGTATCGCAAGATACGAAGCGTCGAAAAAGTTATTTTCGACAAGAATGGCCGTCGGATCATCAGTAGCCGAGCACGTGCTAAAGATGATCGGCTACATTGAGGAGCTCGCTGACCTAGGGATCACATTGGAGAGTGAGCTATATACGGATATAGTTCTCCAGTCCCTTCCTTCCACTTACGCCCAGTTTATACTGAACTTCAACCTACAAGAAAAAGAGGTTGAACTTTCAGAGCTCCTCAACATGCTGAGGAGAGCAGAGGGCACCCTACAGAAAGGTAGGGATACATCCACTTTGTTTGTAGGAGGATCATCTTCTTCTAGGTCCAAGGCGAAAGCCAAGGGAAAGAAGAAGAAGGCCCCCGCCAAACCAAGGGGCGGTGTAAGTAAAGTGGATACGAAGGGAAAAGGTAAAGCAACAAAGATAGCGGGGAAGCTTGTGGATAAGGAAGAATGCTTCTATTGTCATAAGAAAGGACACTGGAAGAATGATTGCAGGGCCTGGAAGGCCAGAACACAGGAATTGAAGCAGGTTGCAGCTTCAGCTTCAGGTGTGTATGTTATTGAGAACTGTCTTTCAATAAACTCTACTTCCTGGGTATTGGATACCGGATCAGGATCTCATATCTGTAATTCTTTGCAGGCGTTGAGAAACCGTAGGGTTTTGAAGGCAGGTGACATGACCCTCAGAGTTGCGAACGGAGCTAGCATGGATGCTAAAGCCGTGGGGGACTATCACCTGGGAATGTCAGATGGACATGTTTTGGTTTTGCGTAATTGCTTTTTTGTACCCAACGCAACTTGTAATATCATTTCTGTATCTTTAGTTTCTAAAGAAGGTTATGAATTTGCGTTTGTAAGTAATGTTGTAAACATTCACCTTAATCAAGTTCTGATTGGGTCAGGTACACTGAGTAATGGAATATACGTCTTGAACCAACCACAGATTTTCAATGTCCAGAATACACACAAAAGAAAGTCTCCAGAAATAAATCAGACTTTCTTGTGGCATTGTAGACTGGGTCACATCAATGAGAGAAGGTTGACTAAGTTACATACAGAGGGATATTTGAATGCGTTCGAATATCAATCGTATGCCACTTGTCAATCTTGTCTCAAAGGAAAGATGACAAAGACTCCGTTTACTGGACATGGAGTAAGAGCGAGCGAGCTCTTGGGACTCGTACACAGTGACGTGTGCGGTCCAATGTCTACACATGCGCGAAGCGGTTATTCTTACTTCATCACTTTTACGGATCACTTCTCAAGGTACGGTTATGTCTTCTTAATGAAACATAAGTCCGAAGCCTTTGGGAAGTTCCAGGAATATAAAAGTGAAGTAGAGAAACAGACCGGCAAAAGTATTAAGATTCTAAGATCGGATTGAGGTGGAGAATACTTAAGTGCCGAGTTCCTGGACTATTTAAAAGAGAACGGAATTCTCTCTCAGCTTACTCCTCCATACACCCCGCAACATAACGGTGTATCGGAGAGACGGAACCGCACCTTATTGGATATGGTGCGGTCCATGATGAGTAACGCTGAGTTACCGCGATCATTCTGGGGGTATGCGCTAGAATCAGCTGCATACCTTTTGAACCGAGTTCCGACTAAGACTGTGCCTACCACCCCATATGAAATGTGGAGTGGGAAGAAACCCTATCTTCAATATCTGAAGATCTGGGGATGTCCGGCTTTTGTCAAAAAGCAGCATGCGGACAAGCTCGAGGCACGTTCAGTACTGTGCAAGTTTGTGGGATATCCAAAGAACACCAGGGGGTATCTTTTCTACTATGCAGAGGAACAAAAAGTCCTTGTTTCTCGTAATGCCCACTTTCTAAAACACCAGTTCTTAGAAAAGGAAATTAGTGGGAGCGCAGTAGAACTGGAAGAAATTCCAGAACCACAGACTATTACTGAAAGGTTAGTGGAACCAGAGGGTTCAACAGAACAGGACATTCCTACGCCGCTCCGCAGGAGTAGTAGGCAGTCTCATCCGCCCGAGAGATACTGCGGTTTTCTCATAGACGGGGATAGAGAGGATTGCATCATAGATTATGATGAGCCTACTAGTTTCCAGCAGGCCGTTCAGAGCGTTGACTCAGTAAAATGGCCGGATGCAATGCGGACCGAAATGGAGTCCATGTACACCAACAAGGTATGGACGTTGGACATTGCTCCAGACGGGGTAAAACCCGTAGGATGCAAGTGGATCTTCAAAAGGAAGATTGGTGTAGATGGACAGGTTGAGACCTATAAAGTTAGGCTGGTAGCAAAGGGTTTCCGTCAAAGACCTGGCTTGGACTATGACGAAACCTTTTCTCCAATAGCCATGCTGAAATCCATTCGGATCCTTCTTGCCATTGCTTCTTTCCACGATTATGAGATCTGGCAAATGGACGTAAAGACAGCTTTTCTAAATGGAAATTTAGAGGAGTGTGTCTATATGGACCAGCCAGAGGGCTTCATTCAGAGTGGGAGCAGCGGAAAGGTGTGCAAGTTGCTTAAGTCCATCTATGGACTAAAGCAGGCATCGCGGAGTTGGAACATCTGCTTTGATGAGACGGTCAAAGAATTTGGCTTTATCAAAAATCCAGATGAACCATGCATCTATAGTAGATTTATAGCGAGAACTGTAGTATTCCTCGTTTTATACGTGGATGACATTCTCTTAGTAGGAAATGACATTCCTATGCTACAATCTGTCAAGGGGTTCTTGTCACACAGGTTCTCCATGAAAGACCTGGGTGATGCCTCATACATTCTGGGTATCCGGATCTACCGTGACAGATCCAAGAGGATATTAGGACTTTCACAGTCCAGGTACATCGACACCATACTGAAGAGATTCAGTATGGAAGATTCCAAGCACGGTAACCTACCGGCTTGTCACGGGATCACCCTCTCTAAAGAGATGTCTCCCAAGACTGATTTGGAGAGGGATCGCATGTCTATTATACCCTACGCTTCTGCGGTAGTCTCTATAATGTATGCGATGTTGTGTACCAGACCGGATGTAGCTTATGCACTGAGTGTGGTAAGCCGGTATCAGTCAAACCCTGGGGAGAAGCACTGGATAGCGGTAAAGAACATTCTCAAGTACCTGAGAAGGACTAAGGAGATGTTCTTGGTGTATGGCGGAAAAGACCTCCAGATCGAGGCCTTTGCTGACTCCAGCTTCCAGAGTGACAAGAATGATTCCAAGTCCATGTCGGGTTTTGTCTTTACCCACAATGGAGGGGCGGTGTGTTGGAAGAGTTCCAAACAGGAAACCGTTGCAGACTCGACGATGGAAGCGGAATACATCGCTGCATCTGATGCCGCAAAAGAAGCTGTCTGGATGAGGAAGTTCTTGAAAGAACTTCAGGTGGTTTCGTCCATTGTTGATCCAATACCTCTGTATTGCGACAACAACGGGGCTATAACTTTAGCGAAGGAACCCAGGTCCCATCAGAGATCCAGGCACATCTTGAGGCGGTATCACCTGATCAGGGAGATCGTGGATCGCCAGGAGATCGAGGTTCGGAGAGTCGCTTCAGAAGATAACACTGCAGATCCATTCACCAAGGCCCTGCCCCAGACTCAGTTCGAGCGGCTGATCGAGATGATAGGTCTTCGATACGCCAGTACATGGCCTTAGTGCAAGTGGGAGATTGTTAGTGTATATGCCCTAGAGGCCATTACTGTTTCATACTAGTTTGTATATTACTTAATGGATGCTTGGGATATTCACCTTGTATATACAATCTTGCACAAAATAGTAGTATGCTACTTGGTTTGTTTCTACTTCAATGTGTACATGTGTTTATTTTTGTATATCGCCTATACACATTAGTGGAGCCCTTAGGATCTTTGCTTGATTACCAGCGATGTGATGGCCGTTACACTAGTGGGGCTGGGTAATCTATAAGCACATCCTTATGCAGGTCCCTGGTCGCAGGACTATCGAGACAGGGCATCGATACTCCGGAGTAGACCAGCGCATGCGCTTCTCATCCCAGTGTGGGAGACGGTCTGTCCCACAGCCGTCAGTACGTCGTACTTGAGATAGTATGCGGGTGCTCGTTAGGTTACGGGTACACTGGACAGGACTCGTCGGGAACTGACTAGTTGGTATTATACCTATCGTCAGTTATCAGTTCCCAGGTGACATGAGTACAGCTTAGTCCGTTGACTTGACACTGTCACTTCGCCTCGAGTGTGTTCCCACTGTACTTTGATCACTACCCTACCACGGCTCAAAGGAGTCGTGCAAACAGGTGGTGGTTGGGTGCAGTCCCGAAGCACTTGGAGGCAGTGACGGTTAGACAGGATTCGTCTCTCCCGGTATTGGGGGTTGACATCGCGCTGTGTCTAGGAGAGCCATTACACGAGTAGTCCCTGGCCAGGGCAAACGAGATATACTGGTAGATTTCCAGTGTTATCTCAGGGTGTTTTGGGCTTCGCTCCGGCACGACTTGTACCGCTATTGGGGGACTGACGTTTACCGCCCCCTAGGCCCGCCATGCGATGTATCAGACGAACAGACCGGACTGTACGGAGAATGTCACACTCAGGCTCAGTAGGAGTTCAGATGGGTTTTGCCTCGTCGGTCTTCTTGTCGGCATTACCTGGGGACCGTTACGCACAGCTAGTGCCGCTTGCGGTCTGTGGTTAAACCCACTGCCAGCGTAGTGTCGAGTCTTTAGAGTCCTACACAGAAAGCTTTTCACCTTTAGGCAAAAGAGTAGGGGTCGCATGGTATTGCGACAGGTCGCATGGTTTTGCGACAGGGTTCGGTCACATCCGTGCACTTATGCACGTACAGTGTCCGGACAGTTTACACTAGCGGGCTTTGGTTTAAGCCAGATCCTAGTGTACCTTATGGGATTGGATTTATCCAGTTTGCATTCGTGTTCCTCGGAACGCGGATGCGGGTGTGTATGCACAGTTGACAGGGAGGCACAGACAGCGGATTCTCATTAGGGTTGTTGACAGTTGACCGTTGACTTTTTGACTTTTTGCTCAACCCTAATGAGAATATGATATGTGATTAACTATTATATTAATTAAGTATTATGGTGACTTGGTTGTTGACTTTTGTTGACTTTGTTGACTTGTTGACTTTTGTTGACTTGTTGACTTTGTTGACCGGTTGACTAGGCTTGACTAGTTGACCATCATGATAACCATGGCTATCATTTCATGCCAAAGACTTTTACTTGCTTGTTCTTTTGAGTAAAATGAGTGCATGACATGATAAGGTTATGGTTGCTTCAACCATCACATATAAGACTTTTTTGATATGATGAGTTATGATTACTTTGGATTATGAGAGGGTGAGAGAAAAAAGAGAGCCTCATTCTTTCTTGCTCATTCTCTTTCTTGTTCTTGAGCTCTCCTTTTGCTCTCACCCTTTTTGCTCTTGCTCCCTCTCTTTAATCTATGGTTCATATCTCTCATGAGTTGAGAATCAAGAACCATAGATAAAATCCCATTCTAAATCTTCTCTACTCATTCTAGTTCACTAGGTTTAGCAAACCAAGTGAACTAGTTTCTTCAAAGAACGAAGAAGGAGCTAAAGGTTGGAGCTTTCAAGTGGATCTATCTTCGGCGTACGGAGACGACGAGAAGGAGCCATCGGACCACCACCGGAGCTTGAAGAGAAGGAGTTCAAGTTTAGGTATAACCATCTTCATCCGAGTAGCTAACTCTCTTTAGCTAGTTTGCTAGTTTTAGTTTAGGAAAAGATCCCGACCTTGTTTAGTCCATGTTGCCTCTTGCGCTAAAAATTTGATTTTTATACCGTTTCCGCCTCCCCGTAAGAACCGGGGGTCGCAATATGGACTTACAAGCACCTTGTCAGGATCGTTTTCAGAGAGGCCGTGGACGTGGAAGGTTCGCTCAGAGGGCTCAGTCTACCAGAGGAGTTCAGCCAGTTGCGGGTAGAGCGCAGACACAGGAGTTTGCTTCTATTCATCGGGACGCGCAGGCGTCCAATGCAGAGTTTTCAGGTATCCTTATTCCGCATGTTCTTTTGATGTATTCGTTTGTTTTTCATGCTTGTGCTGTGGTTGGGTAGATTAGTCGTAGTTGTGTTAACTTCTGTCAGCGATTCTTTTGTTACGCGACACGTATTCAGTTGTGTGCCGATCGGATAGGAGTTAGAGATTCGTCCGTCGTTTTGATCCTTCTAGAGATGTTGGATTTGACGTTCTCCTGGGCACGGACTGGTTAATTACGTGCTAGGCGTCTGAGGACTACCGTGAGGAAACAGTCGGGAATGGTTTTCCCGGCGAGTCAGTTCTTGTTGTGCAGGTGGATAGTTGTGCTGCCCCTCACAGCTTGAATTCAGCCTTTTTCGCTAGTCGGCTTTTGAGGAGATGTCGTGGATTCTTGGCATTCATTCGTGATACCGGAGCCACAGTGGGATTGTTGGACCGGGTTCCTTTCGTGCGAGAGTTTTTCCGACGTTGTTCCGGTTGAGCCGGCGAATCTTGGGAGCTTAAGGATCAGCTGCAGAGTTGTGGTTTGGGGAGTTTTGTGCGTCTGAGTGTTTCGCTTTTGGAAGCTCCTATTTCTGTTCGTCGAGGAGGAAGACGGCAGTTTGAGGTTGTGTATCGACGGATCGTCAATTGAACCGGCTTACGGTGCGGAGTGGTATCCTTCACCTCGCATTGACGATTTCTTCGATCATCTCCAGAGTGTGAGACATTTTTTTTAGTTTGCTTGAGATCAGGTCATCATTATTGCGGTTCGGAGTGACAACATTCCAAAGACTGCCTTGTGCGTGCTACTGGGTTTGTGTGTTTTGGTGTGTCATTGGACTCACCAGTGCCCTGGCGGCATTTGTAAATGTGATGAACCAGATTTCTGCAGGCCGTTCCTCGACCAATTATTGTTGTGTTATTTACGACATTTTGGTTTATCTAATGCGTCTTGAGGGACAGGAGTAGCACTTGAGGATTTGTTATGTAGATACTGGGAGAGCCCCAGCAGTTTGCTAAATTCTCGGAGTGTTTCTTCAGGCTTGTTTTGTGTTGACTCCTAGGTCTTGTAGTCACTGGAGACGGTTTCGTATGGTTCCAAGGGAGATCGTGGCCGTACAGCTTAGGTCCAGACTTGTGTGCAGGACGGAGGTCCGCATATTTTTGGTCTTAGCAGGTTCTTACCGCCGTTTTGTGCAGAATTGTTAGAGTAATACTGCACCGTCGACTGAATGGACCGGAGGGGAGGTTTCTTTTCTGTGGACCGAGGCTTGTGTGCGGAGTTTTCGGCAGTTGAAGGTTCTGTTAACAACTGCATCAGTTCTTCTTTGCCTTTGGTTCGGGCTACCTTGTTGTTTAACTGTAATGTTTCTTGAGTGGGGCTCAAGTGTGTACTGAGATGACACTACAGAGTTATCGCTTTTGCTTCCCTATATTTGGAGGAAGTACGAGAAGGATATTCCACTCATGATCTGGAGATGGCCGCGGTGGTTTTGCGTTGGAGATTTGGAGACACTACTTGTTCGAGAGTCATGTCAGATTTTCACGGACCACCAGAGCTTAATGAACATCTTCCTGCAGCGGATTTTGATTGTTGTGATAGTCTTCTGCAGATTTACAGTTCTTGTGTGATCGTTGAGTACAGCTTAAGTTCGTCTCTATGGAGGGGACAGCTTGCTCATGTCCGCGCCCGACCACTTTCCTTAAATCGCTTTCGCGAGACACTGCCCGCCGATGCTCGTTCGTCAGAGATACTTGAGCATACTCGGCTGGGTAATGATTCAGAGTCCTTGATTTGTGACATGGTGTGCTAAGTTAGGGACGCGTGGGTGTACCTGATGTTATAAGGTAGAGACGTGTAATCCTAGCACATACACATCTGTCAACTCTCTATATGCATTCAAGTTCCACCAACATTTAACGTGACTTGTGAGATAGTTACGGGTGGACAGGGATGTAAAGAGAAGTTTCAGGTTTCGTTTCAAGGCGTCTATCTTGTTGTGTGCTTGGGTCGAGCATCTGAGACCTGCTGGAGAGTTGCAACCTTTAACCGTTCCGAAGTAGGAATGGGAGCAGATCTCCACGAATTTCGTTATAGTTTCTACCCAAGTTTAGTCAGGGTGTGACTCCATTCAGATTCTTGTCGTCCGGTTATACTCAGTTTGCTCAGTTGTTCCTTGTTAAGTTGTGTATTTGTTTTGATTGTTGTCAGCGGTTGGGGATCGTCACTCGCCATCGTTAGGGTTCTCCTTCGATAGCTGTTATCAGGAGACACTCCAATTGTCCACCTTTAGGTTTAGGGGTTAGGTCGTGTCGATCACCAGTCTGTTGTTTTTCTGACTCTGTGTAAGTAGGATTTTGGACCCCAGCTATGTCTAGAGACTTCAGAGATGGTCCAGTTGTGTTAGGTCAGGATAGGAATTGTCCATTGCGAACTGAGGTCTTATGCCGACTGCGTTGGTTATAGGCTCGAGTTCGCAGGAACAGATCATGTATTCCTACGGACTTTCCGATGAATGACGTGTTGGATTTTGGGAAGCTTGTCCCAGGATTTTAGGTCCTTCTGAGATCCTCTAAGCGAGTCAGTTTCGTTGCCTTTAATTTGGCACTTCCGCCCAGATTATTGAGTTTTCACCCCGTATTCCTTGTGATGATACTTTACAATTACCTTCTTGACCTTTCTCACATGATTTGGCACCAGACCAATTAGCTTGGATGCGATCTTTCGTTCACCAGCAGCCATGGGTGTTAATGGCTCGGCAGGTGGAGAAACGTCGGTCAAGGGTCTTGCCAACTGTGAAGGGTTTTCTTAGGCGTAGCCGTATAGTGAGGTAATCACTTAAGAGGCTGCGAATTTGAGAGTTGTAATCTTCTCCTTGAAGGTACGCGTAGCAGTATATTTTTAAATTCGGGGATGAATTTCTTTTAAGGGGGGAGATTGTAACACCTTAGAATGTGTTTTGTAGCTAATTATATTTTAATGTATGGTTTTTTTTATAAAAAGTTTACCAAATTAGTTTTCAATTATTTTATCCTATTTAATGAATATTTTATTGGAATTTTTTTAGGCACACACATACTTGTGCATGTAAGCTAGGGTTGTAATTTAGGGTTAAACATGATTAGCAATCATGGTTAACTAACCATTTTCTCTAATCTAACTTTATAAATATTGTTTAGGTGCTTTGGGTTTAATAATGTGTATGGTTGTTTTTAAAACAAAATGGATTTAAAAGAATTTGACTTTCTTGTGTTGACCTTGGTGTGAGAGAGAGAGAGAGTGCATCATGGGGCATGATGGCCTTGCCATGCCTCATTAAATGAAGAGAGAGAGAGAGAGAGAGAGAGAGAGGAGTTGACACTTGATGCCACAAATTCCTTGCCTCTCAATTATTTCTCATTCCTCTCATTTCTCTCATTCTCACACACACACACTCACCTTCAGCTGAAGCAGCAGCCTCAGCACCAGCAGTAAGCAGCAGTGGCAGCAACAACAACAGCATCAGCAACAACTGCAACAACAACAGAAACAACAGCAGCAGCTGAAGCAACAGCCACAGCTAGCAGCAGCAGCTCGAGACAACACCAATAGCAGCAGCTCGAGCAGGCAGCAGCATCAGCAGCAGCTCAGCAACATCAACATCAGCATCAGCAGCCCCAGAAGCAGCCACAGCAGCAGCAACAATATCAACAGCAGCTTGTAACAGCAGCAGTAGCAGCACCAGCATCAGCAGCAGCTCTGGCAGCAGCAGCAGAAGCCCAGCAGTTGTAGCAAGCCCTCTTCTTCCCCCATTCACTTCTTCACCTGCCTTCTAGGGTTCGTTAGGGTATATTTTCTGAACCCAATCTCCTAGTTGCTTAGTTTATGTGTTAAATTGGTGTCGGTTAGTGTTAATTAGCTAGTTTAGTGCTAATTTTGGTGATTTTTGAGATGTTGTGGCTAATTGATGATTGTGTTAGTTAACCCTACCTATTTAAGTGTTATTAGGGTCACTTGAACTGAGTTTAACCCAGATTTCACTAAAATACCATAGGGTTTGTGTTTTGTGCTAAATTAGCGTTTTTAAAGCGACATTGTAGCATTTTGTAATCTGCTATTGACCCGGATCCTTCAGAACAAAATTGAGAAAACTGGGGCATGTACACTAGGTCTGGATACCACCACCTGAGCACGAGCCCCTAATTCCCAAAGATGGCCGCAGTTTTATTAGGTTTGGCCGCAGTTTTATTAGGTTTGGCCGCAATTTGCGGCCAAGTAGGGGGCTAGGGGTTGGGGTTTTGGGCAGGGTACTCTTCTGTATTGTCTAGTGTTTTGGCATGTCTAGTTTTGTAAGATTTGGCCTGTAGGAAAATCTGGGATCATATATCGTTTTGCATGTCTGTTGTGTTTGCGCGATACGCGCGATACGTGAGTGGGTTCTGTGATCCAGCGTATCGCGGCGTGTCGCGGTAGTTTTAGATGCGTATACACACGATTCAGCGTATCGTGCACACACGCGTTTAGTTCGCGACGCGAGTTTCTCGTTTTGGTTCGATATCGCGTTTTGCGGAATATTTGGCTTATATATGATTTCCATGTCTTATTTGCAGGTTTGCACGCAGGGACTACGGACACTGCTACAGGGGGGAGCAGATGGTAGGATTCACCTAGCGTGGAGCGTAGGTGAGTAGATTTAACATCTATAGGGGAATCACCCGCATGACGTTATGCGTCTGGGCTAGGATTCAAATACCTGTCGCATATTCTACGTCATTGTTAGAATTGCGCCTTTACCTTTTTTCCTTGATATAGTTGTACTGTGACTAGCAGCCGTAGGACACTGCACATATTATTGACGGTTCATGTTGCACGAGCACGGATTGTATGCTACACACACACCGTCAATAATTGCCATGTCACACAAAACCCCTTATAGATACTATATTGCTTATCATACATGACATATAGCTTATCGGTATACCTATAGTGTATCTTACCATTAGTGATAGGTACATCTACACCTTGCGATACAGCTACGGGTATACCTTGCACATATTTTACTTATACCGGGGGGATATCCTACATATTCTACTTATACCCAGAGGGGTATACGACATCTTTTACTTATAGGTAGACACCTATACTTAGCTATACCATATTGATTTCGCATACATCTGATTTCAGCTACATATTATCTTTTATATGCTCGTATTTCAGATATATCGCATATCTTTATTCCTGGATTTGCGCATTGTTTATTGGGATTTTAGATGATGTTTCCTGGATTTGTGAACCGCGGGAGTTCATGAAATTATGCATACATTGAAAAACCCGGTTTCCTTGATATGATATTTGCGCCGCCACCATGAGATTTATCGGTTCGGATTATATACTCCATACGAGGTGTGGTTGCCGTATGAGGGTACATGGTGGGGCCCGGTATGGTTCCCCTCGGCAAGAAGATCGATGGATGTTGCCGATTGAGCCTGGAGGCGGGCGAGTACCTACCGGTGACAGTACTGATGACTCGGCGGGGATCATGGAGATACCGTTCGGAGTCATGTATGTATGCATACGTCGAAAGGCGAGGGTCAGAGCTAGGCACTCGTGCTTTCGGGATAGCGTATGATACGTGATCAGGATTTCTGTGTCGATGCTTGGCACATGGTTTTCATGATATTTCTTTAACACCTTTGTATATATAACATGGGATTTAGCCGTTGTTATATATACCCTTACACCAATATTAGTGGAATGGGACGGTAATATATGTGTATTGCCCCCATCATATTTATTTCTGCGAATATATATTTAGGATGCTAGAATCTTACTGGAGATGTGATTTGGGATATTAGGTGATTCATTGAGATTGGATACAGGATACCTATGAGATTGTTGATTTGTACATTCGGGATATAGGAGATCTATTCGATATTGTACATTGAGGAGATGTGAGACTCATATGATATGAGAGCCCAACTTGGGGGCTGATTCGAGGATTTGGGATTTGAATGTCTTGATGGATTGTGATCCTACCACGAGTCAGGTTTCCGTGGAAATGACATATTCCACCCTTACCTCACACTTATCTATTTTATGCACAGTTTCATATATTGGTAGTACCTGTTAGTGTACCCTTATGATTGCTACATATTTGCATTCTCATATCCCTATTGCATAGTTATTGCATACTATTGTCATCTTATTATTACTTTACATATTGATTGTACCTGCTAGTGTACTTTCCATTATTTGGCATTTACATGACATGTTATTACTGTAATCGCATATCTTAGATTCATGCTGTACGTACATTCCTGCGATTACCTGCATATGTTATCTACTATTCACGAGTTGGCAACTCACCCCCGTTGTGCCACAGGTGTTTCAGGTTGTTCCCCAGAGTAGTCGAGGCAGGCTATTCAGTATTCATCTATCATCTTTTGCTACAGATACCGCATCAGCTCACAGTACTATTTTGCTTAGGTGGGTTTTGATGGTTATCTGTATTTTGTAATGTACATTCGTTGTATCTTGTACTTTCCATCTACTATTATGTTGTTGACTTAGAGACTTGGTGAATACGATATTGTATATTATTGTGGATTTGTTGTCTTTTATATACAGCTTTCTCTCTACTGTCTTTATTTCTTCGCTACGGCGTCGTATTTTGTGTTGTATTCATCTTGGCTAGTTTTTACAAAAAGGGGGTGTTGCCAAAATTTTAAAGAAATAAAGTAGGACTTTTAAAGAATTTGGGTTGCGATTTCAAATGTTTCAAAAACTTATATTATCTTTTCCGTATTTTTATGGTTTAGATTTCTGGGTTTTGGCTTTCTTTTACTGCGTTACGTCTTTAGGCGTTGCGTAGTATTAGGGCAGTCACGGGCCAATTTCGGGTCGTGACAGTATTTCTGTAAGTCCTCGACACAGGGTGACAGAATTTTTTTTGATATCGATATTGATGATATGGACGATATTGATGATGGTGTACATTCTTATTATGAGAAGGGATCATTTGAAATTCGATTAAATGATACCCATACCTGTCCACTGCTACAATAATAGGTTTCCCCTTCGGATTTGGCCGTAGGGACAAACCACTGACCCTACAGATTAATCCGTAGGGCCATAAAATTCCCCCGTAGGGGAAAAAGGCCGTAGGTGCAAGTCTTCGCCCTGAACATACCCCTATGGAGTAATAATTGCTTCTACACCTTTGTAGGGAAAAAATATTTATTTAATTTATTGTTTTATAAAATAAAATACTCGCCCCTACGACTTTATCCGTATGTCCTGATACTTACCCCTACGGATTTATCCGTAGGTCCAGATAAATGCCCCTACGGATAAATTCGTAGGGGCAAGTTTAACCCCTGTTACTGAGTCCATAGGGACAAAATATCAGGTATCCTGATATTTTGTCCCTACGGCTAACTGTGTAGGAGCAAATTTTGCATCTACGGATTAATCCGTAGGTGCAACAGATGGCACTATGGATTAATTCGTAGGGACAAAATATCAGTTTTTTTTAAAAAGGAGGCTGCTGTTTTTCACCTGCCTTGTGCACAATAATATATACATCATATAACTAAATACAGAAATATTCATAATCAATATCTCACGCATAATATATAAAAGAAATAAACAAACAGAATATGATATCAATCTAAATTATCGTGAACAAGAAAACAACCACTAAAATCGTCCAAAATATATACAATATGTATCAAGTAAGTACATACATTCTCAAAAATATAAAAAAAAAGCTGCCCTAACTCGGTCCAGCTCCTCCACTTCTGATAAACGCCGTAATCTGGCACATCTGCTCCTCGGTGCAGCCCTGAGTCATAAAAAACTCGACCAATGAAGGAGCGGACTGTGCGGGAGTTTGTGCGGGCTGTGGAGCTGCAGGAGTGGTCTGCGCAACCGCAGCCAAGGTAGTGGCTTGCGGAGCCGCAGCCAAAGGAGATGCATGTGGAGCCGCAGCCGAAGCAGCCTGTCGCATCTGTTAAATTTTGTGTGTAATAAACGAGTATGAACGATGTATTAGATTTTAGTCGAATTCGTATTATTATCAAGTTGTTGCGAAACCCCAATCTAAGAATACTTAGGGACTTAGGCCTCGTTTGGGTATCTAGTTTGGAAAACCGTAGTTTATTTTAATTAGATAGTTTTATGTAAATATGATTAATCAAATCTAAGTTTACAACCAAATAAGTTCAGGCTACTAATATTGCACATGTTACTATCTATAATGTGATATAATATTTTACTTTTAAGTAGTATACATACCAACATCTCCTTCAACTCTTCGACGGTGGTCTTCAAGGCGGCAACATCATGCTCTAGACATCGCTCATGGGGGGTAGGGGAAGTAACCGCCGGAGTGGAGTCCAACCTCATATGGGTACTGCTAGGACCCAGTCCCCGGTCTCTCTCCCAACCTCCGTGGTGCCCTCTGTGTGCGGCATCTAGGACTGGGGTTAGTAGCATCGGATCGGTCTGTCCAGTAAAATCGATCCCCGATGCCTCCGCCTTCTTCTCCACCCGCTTCTACACCCACATTAACCATTAAAATATAAGTATATCATTTAAATCTGAACTTTTCAAAACAAAAATTTCAAACCTGTTAGAATAAATATTAACACTAACGCAGTAATCCTGGGTAGCGGTGTTAAATAATAATAAATATATTGGATAAGTCAAATGAAAATATATATTAATATCTGAGCCTGATCCCAGAAGAGGGCAAATGAGCGCCGGTGCTGATCTCCCCACTCAACGTGAAGTGGATATTTCTTTATGATGCGGCTCTCATCCCCCATATACCGGCCGAACCTCTCGGCATAATCGCCGGTATAGCGATAATCGGGGGTAAAGAAGAGGGGGAATGGTGCCCCCTAACTCTGTCGGGCCTCAACCTGTGGGACTGATTCGGCCCTCGAGTCCCCCTCTCGGGATGGGGCTGCCCCGCATCTACAAGAAATATCAAGAAAAGGAATATTAAGACAAAGTAGTATTAAGAAATCAAGGATTAATGAAAATTGAAATGTGATATATACCTCCGGCAACAGCATCATGAGTTTGTGCCCGGGCAGCAGCACGAGCAGGACGATAGTTCTTCCGGTGAGAAACAGCCGGTGACCCGGACGTGGACGCATCCCCTCCAACTAGAAAATAAATATTGAAGATAAAATTATACGGAGTTCATATTTATTCTTAGAGGATATGTAAAATGAATAAATATTTTATATTTATTCAAACTAACCTGGAGACTGAGCGGAAGGTACGGAAGTGGCGGGAGTGGCCTCTGCGCCAGATGTGGACGCACCACCTATAATTAGACAATTTAAAATACATTATATAAGTAATTGTAAAAAGAATATGTAGATCAATAATATAACATTCTAAATCAATATGCATCCAATATAGGATATATAAACATACCCGCAGGTGCGGTGGTGTCCTCTGCCCGAGATATGGAGGCACCACCTACAACTAGACAATCAAAAAATGATTATCTAAGTAAGAGCAAAAAGAATGCGTGTATATTTATGATATAACATTCTAAATCCATATGCATGCATTATAGGATATATAAATATACCAGCAGGTGTGGTGGTGGCCTCTGCCTCTGATGTGGATGCACCACCAACAGCTAGACAATTAAACATTGACTATATAAGTAATTTTGAAATAAATATGCGTGTATATCTATAATATTACATTCAAAATGAATATGCGTGCAATATACCTAGAGGTGTGGCAAAGTACACATGGAAGGAGTCATCGGAAGGGGATACCGATCGGGGTGCAAGGCCGGCCCTATGAAGCCCCTACACAGCTCTTCGGGCGGCAGAACCACTCTGCCTCTGCCTTTGCCACTGCCGCGGCTGGTGCTCCTGCCGCCCCTCGCTGCTCTGGTGGACGTCATCAAACCTATATAAGAGTACAATCATTACATATGCATGCATGCAATATATGTATAGATCGTAGAAATCTGAAGTAATAATATAACATTACTGATAACCTTTTTCGTTTCGTGGACGTATTAGACATATTTACTTGGATTTCATCATCGATATCATTTTTAACCCACGTAACTTCACGATCAGCCGAAGACAACCCGTATTTTGAAACAGACGGTCGGAGCACTCTAAGTCTTCTCTCCTCTTCATCCTTATCGTTGTCCTCCATACGATCCTTAAATTCTGGGACATCGTAAACATCCCTGGGTTTCCAACGGCATGCGAAACTCCATCCCGGATGCTTCAAGCACTGTGAATAGTATACTTGGAACGCTTGGTTCGGAAAGATAAATGGATCGTCCTGACCGTAAAATCGAAGTGTGTTCACACTAGTCAATCCATATTCATCTTTCCAAGTCCCGAGAATGTTTCTCCACTTATCTGTATCGGTTTGTGTATCGTACCAAGTACACTAAAATATATAAAACGGTTCTAATCGTCCGGGGTATTGGATGCCAAGTATGCAATTTAAGTATCCATAATAAATCACACCATTCGATCCTACCGTCGCAATCCCACTATTCTGAGTGGTTCGAGATGTTTCTATGTCCTTAATTTCAAATTTGTATCCAAGGACACCGAATCCTTTATAATATGCAACCTCCATACTAGGAAACTGAGCTAAATATCTTGAATCTCTCTCTAATGATGCAAACAAGTTCGGATCGTGGATCTGACAAAATAAATTTTACGACAAATACCCAATCGCAAAAATTATCATTCCAATCAGGATGCCCCTCACGTGCCTCATTAATATGAATTCTGTTCTCAACAGTAAATTATGACATTAATATTATATCATTTCATACACAAACAAACACAAATATAATAATTAATCCAAAAAAACTTACTTTCTAATTTCTTCAAGACATACGCTATTGAGGAGGATAAACCGATATATTCTGTTGATAAACACAGTGTCTACTCTCTTATAGGACACTTTACCATATGGCCCGTCCTAAATTCTCCGAGGCCGGTTAAGTTTCGTCTCAATGTTCTCGTCCAGATAGCGGGAACAAAATGTGGTTACTTCATCTAGAGAACAACCTTGCATGATAGAACCCTTTGGTCGATTTCTATTGCGTATATACTTTTTTAGAGTATCGAGGTACCTAAAGAAAAATATGTTAAATAAATAAGTAGGGGCATATAGGACAACAATAATTTTAGAAATTGCGTGAAACGAAAAATTCCACGTACTTTTCGACGGGATACATCCATCGATATTGTACCGGTCCGGCTAACTTAGCCTCGGTTGCAAGATGAACCGTCAGGTGTATTATGATATCGAAGAATGACGGTGGGAAAATATGCTCAAGCTTGCAATGTATTAATGCAATAGAATTTTCTAGATACTCCAGCGTCACAACATCCAGGGTTTTAACGCACAATTCTCTAAAAAGGCAACAAAGGTCATTGATTACTGGACCAACCGATTCGGGAAGGGAAGTCTTGAGGGTTAATGGGAGAAGGTGCTCCATAATAACATGGTGATTATGAGTTCTCAGCCCATCGATCTTACCTTTCATAATTTTTATCTTCTTGCTAAATGATCCTGAGAAACCTATGGGAACTTTCAAATCATGCAACACCTGCAGGAACCTTTTCTTCTCCAGTTGTGACATATGATATGCAGCATTGGGAAGTGCAAACTTGCCTGGTTTACCCGCTATCGGTTTAGGATGCAATTCACGTCTAATTTCCCAGTCCTGAAGATCCATCCGTGCACGGAGGTTTTCTTTCAATTTTCCGTATTTACAAAGAAGTACGTTGAGTACGTGCTCGGATACTCCCTTCTCTATGTGCATGACGTTCAGACAATGATGCACTAAATTTGTTGACCAGTACAGAATCTCGAAGAAAATGCTTAACTTGTTCCAGTAGGGTGGTTTGACCTGTTTTGTCGGATCTATCTCGAAGGTCACATTATTGTAACCATCCCACTGAGCAGTCACGTCCTCTTCGGACAATGAGGCTGGAGGCCCAAGAGCCTCATGATGACCATTACAGTGAGTATCGTCTAACCTGTAGGGATGGTCTATTAGCAGGAAACGCCAATGACCGCAATAACAAACCTTCCTGCTAAAATTCAACCATTTCGATATTGTATATTGATGGCAATAAGGGCATGCTTTATGACCATATACGGACCAACCTGATAGCATTCCATACGCAGGAAAGTCATAATTGTCCACATTAAAGTCGTACGTAGTGTGAAGGTTGTATCTGTGTTTGAATCGTAAGTCTCTAAACCATCAATGAATAAAGATTTTAACTCATCGATCAGAGGTTGGAGATAGACGTCGATATTATTTCCCGGTGAGTTTGGTCCGTCAATAAGAAGAGGCATCATAAACTAGGATTGATCCATAGCCAACCAAGGTGGCAGATTATAAACTATCATTACAACGGACCATGTGCTGTGGCTTCCAGCCATATAGTTGAATGGGCATAAGCCATCACTAGCGAGTCCGAGCATGACATTGTGAGGATCACTACTGAATATTTCGTGCCTCCTATCGAAATCCTTCCATACCGGTGAATCTCTTGGATGACTTATTTTTCCATCTTCACTTGGAGCAGCACGGTGTTGCCAAATCATTTCCTCGGCTGTTTTCTTGCACCTGAATATCTTCTGTAGCCTCTGTGTTATAGGAAAGTGTCGTTCTATCTTGACAGGTATATCGGGATTTTTATCAAATTCTTTCGGTTTATACCCGGCCTCTTCGCATGTTGGAAACTGTTTCAAATCTGAATTCTCATTCCGGTACAGCACGCAATCTTTAGGATATGCATGAATCTTCTCACACTTCAAACCCAAATCAGACATCATCTTCTGGACTTCGTACCAGCTGTCAGGCACGTTATTTCCCGGGGGCATGGAATCTTTCAGTAACTTCAGAAGTATCGTGAATGACTTGTTGCTCTATCCATTTAGGCACTTAATATGGAAAAGTTGGACGAACCATGATAGGGTTGAATAATTTGCATTCTCATAAATTGGTTTTCTAACATCATTCATGAACTTTTCATACTTATCAGCACACGGTCCTTGGTCGGAAGGAATATCATCTTCGGTAGGAATACTATCACCTAAGGCAGACTTTATCATATCCTCCATTTCTTCTCCTGGAAAGAAGTTACCGTGTTCTTCTTCTTCTGCCGCATTACCGTCTTCTCCTTCTTTTTCTGCCGCATTACTCTCTTCTTCTTGTCCTTCCCCATGATATAGCCAAGTTGTAAAATGTCTAGTAAAACCATGTTTAACGATGTGAAGCTCTACGATTTCTATCTTCTTCCAGAACTTATTCCCACATCTATCGCACGGGCAGAGAATCTTCTCTAATATGATCTTATTATGTGCGCATGCAAATTCAATGAAAGCAACCACTCCTTCAACAAACTTAGATTGTATGCGTTATTACCAATCCACGTACATCCAGTCCTTAACTCTGATATACTCATGGGCCATGTTAGACTGTATAACATATAAATTGTAGTTTTTGGTGATTATATTGAGAAATCTAAGAACGCGATGTTACT
This sequence comes from Agapanthus africanus, assembly GCA_030015575.1. NCBI lineage: Eukaryota > Viridiplantae > Streptophyta > Magnoliopsida > Asparagales > Amaryllidaceae > Agapanthus > Agapanthus africanus. The sequence continues at coordinate 49,384,642 of JASDDO010000006.1, read as the reverse complement.
GACAAAGAAGAAAGTCCGTAGCGGCAAGTTTGTCGTTGAAAAAAATAAATTATTGATAAACAAAGTTAGATTTGAAGATACCCAAGTATGAGTTGTATTCTGTGTATGTGTGTTTCAATTTATGATTTCACTTAAGTGTAGGGTTGTTAGTGCGTATGTACTTTGTGTGTGCGTTTGTTGTGTATTCGTGTTGTATGTGTGTGTTTCGACTGTCGGGGGTAAGGCTTCTATCCCATTAAGAATGTATAGAGCAGACACCCATTCGCTTGTGCTTTCATCTGTTTCGAGTAAATTTCGGCAGCACCTCCCCATTATTCTCCGAGTACACTGTAATAGAATAGATAATCATTTCAATGCTGTGAAACAACGTTGAAATGAACATCTAATCTATCTTTGTATATAGAGAACCAGCGGAAAAGTACCGACGAAATAACTCAAAACGAATGAAAACACAAGTGAATGCAGGTGTTTGCTTTATACATTCCTAACTTGTCCACACTGAACAAATCTATCGGTTATCATACGATTGAATCTTCTCGTCATATATAATACACGATGGTTGTTAGGACCGAACTATACCGTCCGATATTTAACATCCTTCGTATAGTTCTATGTCACGACGAACATCGAATGTATATTAACCGATAGACGGGGACTAAGTCGCGCTTTGATTTTCACATATGAGTATCGATGAGAATATGAAAGTTTCATATTATCATCGAGTATCATATATTGGTTTTAAGTTGAACATTTAACTTGAATAGGTTTTACGTTTACGTTTTGTTATTAAGGGTTCGAAGGTTTTTTGTTTAGGGTAAATTTTTATTGCGTTTACGGTTAAGTTGTGCGTTTACGTTATCATCGAGCATCGTCGTGAAGGAACTCGTGCACCCTAAACCCTAACCCTAATTAACTCAAATTAACCTAATTAACCCAAATTAACTCTAATCATCACTTTAACTCAAATTATCCCAAAATTAACCTAATTAACCCAAATTAACCCAAATCAACACCCTAACTCAAATTATCCCTAATTAACCCAAAATTAACCCAATTAATCCAAATTAACCCTAATCAACACCCTAACACAAATACACTCTATTTTACCTGATTAACCATAGCCTAAACCCTAACCCAAATTAACCTAACCCTAATCATCATCCAAACCCCAATCCAAATTAACTCTAGCCCAAACCAAAATTAACCCTAATTAATCTAATTAACCCAAACCCTTACCCTAATCATCACCAACTCTATTTTACCTAATTAACCCAAACTAACCCTAACCCTAACCTAAAACCTAACCCCAACGCTAACCCTAACCCTAAACCGAACCCTAACCCTATCTAATTAACCGTAACCTTAGCCCAAACCCTGTTAGTTATATGTATGCCCTAGAGGCCATTACTGTACATACGATATATATTGTAGTGGATGCTTGGACATATATAGGGAGGACTTTCTTGCTCGACATGATAGTATGCTATCTGGTTGCTCTTTATCTTAACATGTACACTGATTGTCTCTATGTTACATGTTGATAAAGCCCTTAGGATGAGTACTTGACTACCAGGATTATGATGCAGATCATACTAGTGGGGACATGGTAGTCTTCAAGTACATCCTTCAAATGTTCCTAGTCGAGGGTGTATCGAAACAGGGCATCGATATACCAGAGTAGACTAGCGTATAGCTTCTCGACCCATGTAGATGGACGATGGATGATCCCATATCCATTGTTGTTTGACATCAGAGACAGTATACGGGTGCTTAGTAGAGACTGGGTACACTGAACGGACTCGCCGAGAACTCCCAGATGGTATTTTACCTCACGTCAGATGGCAGTTCTCTGGTGACACTGGTACAGGTTAGTCTGTAGACCCGAGATCTTCATAGATTCTTGTGTGGTTCCCACTGTGCTTTGATTTCCACCTTAACACGTTCAAGAGAACGTGCAAAACGGTGGCTTTTGGGTACAGTCCCGAATCACATAGAGGTAATGAGCGATAGGAGGGGTTTCGTCTCTCCCGGTATTGGGGGTTGATTTTGCGCTGTGCTCGATTGGCTATAACAGGAAGTCCCTGGCCAGAGCTGCTTCAGAGATATATTGGTAAGTGTTATCAGTAGTTTCTCGACCCATTATGAGCCTCACATCGGCACGACTTATCGAGTTACTGGGGTCTGACGTTTACCACCCCTAGATAAGATATGGGACATATCAGATGAAGAGACCGGACTGTACGGTAGTGTTACTGATTGGATTAGCAGGAGTATGAGCAGGCTTGCTTGTTGATCTTCTGATCGCTCAATACCCGGGTGGCCGTTACGTTTAGCAGACCGCTTGCGGCTTGTGGGTGTTTGATATGATCATCACCTACTGCCGGCGTATTGACGAGTCTTTAGAGTCCTACACAGGGGTTTCCTGGCTCAAGCGAAACAGAGTAGGAGCACATATATGATATGTGCGGAACCGAGATTAATACAATATGAGATACCGTATTCTATTCTCGCGATATGTGATATCGGTCGGTTATATATGATATAGCCGGGTTATCGGATCAAGTGTTGATTTGATAAGTTGATTCATTTGATATTAGTCGGTTATATGTGATATAGCCGGATTATTAAATCAAGAGTTGATTTAATAATTTAATGTATAATTATATATTTGATATATTACATTACATTAACTAATATTAAGCTCACTTATGATTTATTTTTCTCACTTTTTGCATGTGTATATATGTGATATATATAAGTGTACATTATTTTGTGTCATGCTTGATGATACATGCAACAAAGGTGTGTGTATGACTTACACCATGCTTGGTTTAATTGCTAGGGTTTTATTTATTTTGGTAATTACAAAAGGTGGCATTTTGTCATGGATGAAAACTTGTAGAAGCTTGTAGTGATCTTTGACCAAGTCCACTCTTTTGTTTTGGCTAAGATATTTGTTAACCCATCCAATTAAACCTAGCCATGGTTAACTCTCTACAAAGGTTAACATATGATGTTAACTCACCTAAAGTTTCCATTATTCACTTGTTTAATTCCATGAGAGTTATCTTCTTCTTTTTCCTAAAAGCTTTCTAGCTTCAATGGAGATGTGAGAAAATGAATGAGAAAATCAAATCTAAAGTGAGCCCACTTTCTACGTTATCATCCTCTACTACTTGCCATTTAGTATAGGGTGTTTTCTTCAATAATTCCATAATTAGTGAAGAGATAGCTTGGGTTAGTGTCTCCTCGACGTAGATCATCTTCGGCCTCGAAGTCTTCTAGCAAGCTTGATCCGTACATCTTGTGGAGCCTCTCTAAAGTCCGGGAGTTCATGATCGCAGCGAAGGGACGACTACACGGAGCTAATGAAGTGAAGGACCGGTCTACAAAGGTTGTATTCCTTGTTCACTTTACTTGCAAAGTAGTTTGCATTTTCATTCCGTTGGTTTTCTAGTTAACGATTCTTAGTTAGGTTAACTAGAACGACAAATTTCTGAATGTGACATGGATGATGCCTCCCGAAACATTGCTGCCGTGCTAGGCAACCCTGCAGTGGTATCATAGCCATGCTAGAAATTTAGACGGATTTTGTTAAGATTACGAAACCGAAATACTCCGAAACTTGAAACGCGAAAATGTAGTTTCTGTCGAATTTAAAAAGTTGTCAAATTTTTTTAGACAAGTACAGAATGTTGTAACACCTTATGATTTTGTTTAGTGTTAATTAAGCGATAATGCGGGTTTTTTGTAAAAAGTTTACCAATTTGGGATCCTCACATTTTATAACAATTAATTAATATTTTATTATTATTTGTTTTGGCTTGCACACACGTATGCACGTTAATGTGAGGGTTAGTTTATATTAATCTTGTTAGTGACCATGACACTTAACCTAGTCCTAATCTTTGCTTTGCTATGACCTTGCCTAACCCTAGATATTTGTTTTGTGAGAAGATATTTCCTTTTGTCTTTTGGAATGAGAGGAGGTGGCAAGGTGAATCGTGAAGAGCATTAATGGTTGCATTAATGGAGATGGGGGGGGGTAAGATTAAGAGTTTAGCTTACCCTACACTCACCTCACTCTCTCATTATCATTTCACACTCTCGTTTTTCTATCTCTTTCTTATTTCTCTTCACTTCCCTCAACTCTCAACTGAACACTTACCTTCTCATCACAAAACCTTCACTAAACTTCACAAAATCTCACCCGAATAACTTCTTAAGCCTTGTTTTGCCTCTTAGATGCCTTGGAGCTTGGAAAGCTAGGATCTTTGAGCTTGTGGGAGTTGGTAATGATCTCTATCTGTTAATTAGATGCTTTTAATGTTGTGTAGCTTGTTAGTTTCAGTTTAGAACGCGTAATGTTCCGTTTCGTGCAAATATCGTATTTTTTAGTGTAGATTTGTGTCTCGGATGATCTGCTATCAAACCAGGTATTTGTTGGAAAAGTTCCCATCACAGTGACCTAGTGTGGTGACCTAGAAGATACCCTCAAAATCCGAGCCCATTCCCTCAAGAATAGGCCGCAGATTTATTGGTTCTGGCCGCAATTTGCGGCCAGAGTGGGGGCTGGGGTGTTTTGTTTTGGTCTTGTGGTATGTGCAACTTTTACAAATTGTTTGTGTAGCAAAATCTGGGATCACTTTTCTAGTTTCTAGTGTTTCGATTTCGCGCGTTACGTTATCCGACAGGGTTCGTGTCTTTGTGTATCTGTTACTCTTGGGTTAGTTTCGTAGTATCGCTACGCGCGTTAGCCAAAAGACGAACACTTGAGAGTATGTTGGGAGTTGTTGCGTCGGTCAAACGTAGTTGGTGCGTTTTTATTGGTCGATTGCTAATATGCACTTGTTAAGTTGTTTTATGATCTTAGGGACGCAGGCGGGGACTTCGGACGCTGCGAAGAAGGGAAAGCGAGTGGTTGGATTTACTTAGCCCCAGGATCATCTGTGAGTAGATTTAACATCTATAGGGGAATCGCCCGCATGACGTTATGCGTCTGGGCTAGATATGATATGATATCAGCCGCATGTTTATATTGCACATATAGAGTTTGCGCATAACTGTTAGTGTATATGTCCTAGAGGCCATTACTGTATCATACTAGTTTGTATATTACTTGATGGAAGCTTGGGATATTCACCTTGTATAGACAATCTTGCTCAATATAGTAGTATGCTACTTGGTTTGTTTCTGCTTAAATGTGTGCATGTGTTTCTTTTAGCATATCGCCTTTACACATTAGTGGAGCCCTTAGGATCTTTGCTTGATTACCAGCGTTGTGATGGCAGTCACACTCGTGGGGGCTGGGTAATCCACAAGCACATCCTTATGCTGGTCCTTAGTCGTAGGACTATCGAGACAGGGCATCGATACTCCGGAGTAGACTAGCATATGCGCTTCTCATCCCAGCTTGGGAGACGGTCTGTCCCACAGCCGTCAGTACGCCGTACTTGAGATAGTATGCGGGTGCTCGTTAGGTTACGAGTACACTGGACAAGACTCATCGAGAACTGTTGGTTGGTACTATACCTATCGTCAGTTATCAGTTTCCAGGTGACATGAGTACAGCTTAGTCCGTTGACTTGACACTGTCACTTCACCTCAAGTGTGTTCCCACTGTACTTTGATTACTACCCTACCACGGCTCAAAGGAGTCGTGCAAACAGGTAGTATTTGGGTGCAGTCCCGAAGCACTTGGAGGCAGTGACGGTTAGACAGGATTCGTCTCTCCCGGTATTGGGGGTTGATATCGCGCTGTGTCTAAGAGAGCCATTACACAAAGTCCATGGACAGGGCAAGCGAGATAGACTGGTAGGTTTCCAGTGTTATCTCAGGTGTTCTGGGCTACACCCCGACACGACTTGTACCGCTAGTAGGGGACTGATGTTTACCGCCCCCCTAGGCCCGCCATGCGATGTTCTCAGACGAACAGACCAGACTGTACGGAGATTGTCACATTCAGGCTCAGTAGGAGTTCAGATGGGTTTCACCTCGTCCGTCTTCTTATCGGCATCTACCTGGGGACCGTTACGTACAGCTAGTGCCGCTTGCGGTCTGTGGTTAAACCCACTGCCAGCGTAGTGTCGAGTCTTTAGAGTCCCACACAGAGGGTTATTCGCTTTTGGGCAAAACAGAGTAGAGGTCGCATGGTTTTGCGATAGGGTTCGTTCACATCCGCGCACTTGTGCATGTTTGGCGTCCGGACAGACATTACTAGCGGGCTCTGGTTTAAGCCAGATCCTAATATATGCTTTGGGGTTAGTTTTATCTCATAGTATTCGTGCTCCTCGGAACACGAATGCGGGTGTGTATGCACAGTTGACTGAGGCAGAGGAAGAGGATTCTCATTAGGGTTTTGGTACGGGTGTGTATGCACAGTTGACGGTTGTCGTTTACCAAACCCTAATGATTATGTGTAATATCAATCGATAATGTTATTTAAATGAAATTGTGTCATGGTTGGGTTTGTTGACTTGTTGACCAAGGTTGACTAGTTGACCATGGTTGAAAGTTTGAGCATCATCATTTCTTTGCTAAGATGCTCTTTGATCTTTGCAAAAACATTTAATGTGAAATGAAAATGGTCTTATCAAACCAACCATCACCTTTTTCATTTTGATTAAAATTATTAATTTGATTAATTCACATATATTGTTATGGTTGTAAAACTATTCTCATTCTATCATAACCATTCTCTCTCCTCTATTTTGCTCTTCCTCTTTCTCTAGTTCAAGAAGAATCATTCTCATGAGTTGAGAAACCTTTCCTTGGAGATTAAACACCCAAAGCCACTCTCTACTCATCCTAAGGTTGAAGGTCTAGCAAGCCGGACACTTTAGTTCTCTCAAGATCGAGAAAGGAGCTCAAGGTAGAAACCCTCAGGTGGATCCATCGTCGACAAGAGAAGGCAACGAGGAAAGCACCATCCGACCACCATCAAGAATCAAAGAGAAGGAGTTCAAGTTGAGGTATAACCCCTAACCGAGTAGCATAGCTCTTGTTAGTTGCTAGTGTGTAGTTTAGCAAAGATCCGTGTTTTATAGTCCATGTTGCCATGACCCGAAAAATCGTTTTTCATCATTTCCGCAAGCCCGAAAGAACTGGGAGAGGTAACGTGGACTTACAGTGGTATCAGAGCCTAGATAAACACTCCCCAGCATGTTAGCAAAGTATCTAGAATTTCGACCGGACAAAAAACCGCGAAACACCCCGGAAAATCCTAGTTTCTACCGATTTTTATTTCTGCTCCAAAAATAATAAATCATGTCTTAAAAATCGGCTCAGGCTTTTTAATGAACAGGCAAGAAAAATGATCCAGCGAACCGACCGACTCACCGCGGTTCCGCGGCAGAAGCTTGCTTCTGCCGCGGATCCGCGGCCGAGTTGACTCGGCCGTGGATCGTTTCTTCTGCAGTTTGTTTCTGGTGGTATTTTGTGATTTTTGAGATGGTTTGTTTCTGCCCAGAATTTCCAGAGAACAAATTTGTTTTTGGGGTGGTTACAAATCCGTATTTTGGTCGATTTTCTGTAGACTTTGGCTAATGGGTTATATCTGTATTGTTATATATGTATTGAACGTCTGCTAATCGCTATACGTCGATTAGTGGGGGTTATACATATCTATGATCTGTAATGTTGATGGATTGTGTATATGAATTCGTTGGATTGTCGCGGATGAATAGCCGGGGGGAATTGTGAGATGAGAGTTTTGTTTATCTTTCAATTCTTGTAATACGTAAATTGATGTAATATTATTTGTATGGCTGCACAACCGGGTCGGGGTTGTAGCCGTCATTGTATAATTTCTTTTTACTGTTTTTGCTCCTAGGATAGACCCAAGGTAGGGTGCACATACTACCGGGTACCTCGAAGTGCCGAGTGGCCTACTCACGTCGTTGAGGGAGGTTGCTTCACTTCGGATACTTGGCGGGTAGTTTGCCGCACCCGTAGGGGGTCTAGGGTGGGGTTTGGCTATTCATCGCGACCGTGTAATCCGCTCTTCGTTACAGGCTCGTACGAATTGCGGATTCCTAGTATATCCAATGTATTCATCTATGATCTGGAATGGCTATCATTGCATGTGACGAATGTTTATATATACCTATATGATATCTATTTAGGCGTTGCTTATGTTTGCATCCGCGCTAGTCCAGCCCCCGCTCTGTCGTTAGTTAAGTAACCTAACGGGTGATGACGGGACCCCATGGCGAATGTGGATGGCATAAGCGTACGTCATATTTTTGTTGTTTCTGCAATGGTAGGATTAATTGATGGGACGCATTAAAATTAATGCAAGAAAAATAAACCAAAGTAAAAGTCGTTGGAACACTTTCAAAAACCACTCGGTTTCTTTTCAAAATAACTTTTAAACGCGGAGCTTAAACCACTCCTTTTAAAAGCTATCTCGTTCCATCGATTATATCAAGTTCAATACGTTCACGGTTTCGCCAAAACCATTCGTAGCCCTCCGTCGTTTCATATGGATGGTCAATAGTATTCAAGCTATGTTTGTTGGCCAAAGTCAAGGCATAGTATTGGTAGCTATTGGGTATTCATGTGCAGCATAGATAGATGTGTTGGTTTGGGACAGTCGTACTGCCTTGTTGGCCAAAGTCAAGGGTAGGTGCATATGGGTTCAAATTAACTTGGAGAATGACGGGTAGAACTTGACATGTGACTTATGATTTGTTGGCCAAAGTCAAGGTCATAAGAGCATGGGGCAAAAATCCACATCGGGAGTTTCAAAAGAACTGAAACTTGCTAGCGCTGTATACCATTTGGAGTGTGATGATTCTGGTAGGATTCCTTCAGTTTTGTCACGCGATGATATTTGGATCCCGATCCTACTGTGAGTATATGCTACCCCTCCGGAACTTTCTCACTTAACGATCAATGCTATAAACCAAGTAGGTGTCTAGAAAGGTGTTAGCGGGGCTATGCCCACAGGGAAAAGAGGTTATTTAATTAAGGAACTTCGCGAAAGCGTTGGAAAACCTCCCTCGAAGTACCGACACTGGCCTGGCTGAACGGTTAAGCAAGTATTGTACGGTGAGATTGATCCCGACTAGTTCTTCCTTTATGGTTTGAGGAGGGATTCGAGAGACAGTGGGAGCCATCCTGTTTAGACAAATTAAAAACCACTCTAAACTTGCAAGAGCATCATGCTAAAGTGTTTCTTCTCTCTCTCCTAATTGCAGCGACCAAACATCATGACTGGACTTAAGTTACTACTAGATAAAAGAATACTGACAGGGCCAAACTACAAAGATTGGCTCAGGAATGTCAAAATGGCAATCACTTACGACAAGTTGGGGTATCTCATTACCGCCAAAGCTCCCCCTACCCCAGGTCCCACCTCCAGCGTCGCGGATAAGGAAATCCGTAAGACTTGGGAGATTGATTGCGCGAAGGCCAAGTGCCTCGTACTTGCCTCTATGGACAATGAACACCAGAGGAGGCACGAGAATATGGACCTTGAATCCATATTTCTTCATACAAAAGAACTGTATGGAGAGCAATCCCGTATCGCCAGATACGAAGTCTCGAAAAAGCTGTTTTCGGCGAGATTGGACATCGGATCACCGGTAGCGGAATACGTGCTTAAGATGATTGGCTTCATTGAGGAGCTCACGGACCTTGAGACCACGTTGGAGAATGAGCTCTATACGGACTTGATTCTCCAGTCCCTTCCTTCCACTTACGCCCAGTTCATCCTGAACTTCAACTTACAGGAAAAGGAAGTTGAACTTTCAGAACTCCTCAACATGCTGAGGAGTGCAGAGGGCATCCTACAGAAAGGTAGGGAAACATCCACTTTGTTTGTAGGAGGATCTTCCTCTTCTAGGTCCAAGGCGAAAGCCAAGGGAAAGAAGAAGAAAACCCCCGCCAAACCAAGGGGCGGTGTTAGTAAGGTGGATACGAAAGGAAAGGCAAAAGCAACAAAGGAAGTGGGAAAGCTTATGGGAAGGGAAGAATGCTTTTACTGTCACAAGAGTGGACACTGGAAGAAAGATTGCAGGGCTTGGAAGGCCAGAACACAGGATCTGAAGCATGTTGCGGCTTCAGCTTCAGGTGTGTATGTTATTGAAAACTGTCTATCAATAAACTTTACTTCCTGAGTATTGGATACCGGATCAGGATCTCATATCTGTAAATCTTTGCAGGCGTTGAGAAACCGTAGGGTTTTGAAGGCAGGTGATATGACCCTCAGAGTTGCAAACGGAGCTGGCATGGATGCTGAATCCGTGGGGGACTATCACCTGGGGTTGTCAGGTGGACACGTTTTGGTTTTGCATAATTGTTATTTTGTACCCAATGCAACTTGTAATATCATTTCTGTATCTTTCATATCTAAAGAAGGTTATGAATTTGCATTTGTAAGCAATGTTGTAAACATTCGCCTTAATCAAGTTCTGATTGGGTCAGGTACATTAAACAATGGAATATACGTATTAAACCAATTACAGATTTTCAATGTCCAGAATACACACAAAAGAAAGTCTCCGGAATCAAATCAGGCTTTCTTATGGCATTGTAGACTGGGTCACATCAATGAGAGAAGGTTGACGAAGTTACATACAGAAGGATATTTGAATCCGTTCGAATATCAATCATATGCAACTTGTCAATCCCGTCTCAAAGGAAAGATGACAAAGACTCCGTTCACTGGACACGGAGTAAGAGCGAGCGAGCTCTTGGGACTCGTACACAGCAACGTGTGCGGTCCAATGTCTACGCATGCACGAAGCGGTTATTCTTACTTCATTACTTTTACGGATGACTTTTCAAGGTACGGTTATCTCTTCTTAATGAAACATAAATCCGAAGCTTTTGGAAAATTCCAGGAATACAAGAATGAAGTGGAAAAACAAACAGGCAAAAGTATCAAGACACTAAGATCTGATCGAGGTGGTGAATACTTGAGTGCCGAGTTCCTGGATTACTTAAAAGAGAATGGAATTCTCTCTCAGCTTACTCCTCCATACACTCAGCAACATAACGGTGTATCGGAGAGATGGAACCAAACCCTATTGGATATGGTACGGTCCATGATGAGTAACACTGAGTTACCGCGATCATTCTGGGGATATGCACTAGAATCAGCTGCATACCTTTTGAACCGAGTTCCAACTAAGACTGTGCCTACCACACCATATCAGATGTGGTGTGGGAAGAAACCCTATCTTAAGCACATTAAGACATGGGGATGTCCAGCTTTTGTCAAAAAGCAGCATGCTGACAAACTCGAGGCACGCTCAGTACAGTGCAAGTTTGTGGGATATCCAAAGAACTCCAAGGGATATTTCTTCTATTGCGAAGAGGAACAAAAGGTTTTTGTTTCTCGTCATGCCCACTTCTTGGAAACTGAGTTTTTGGAAAATCTGATAAGTGGGAGCGCAATAGAATTGGAAGAAACTCCAGAACCACGAGCTATTACTGAATGCTTAGTAGAACCAGAGGGTTCGAAAGATCAGGACATTCCTACACCGCTCCGCAGAAGTAGTAGGCAGTCTCATCCGCCCGAGAGATACTACGTTTTTCTCATAGACGGGGATCGAGAGGATTGCATCATTGATAGTGATGAGCCTACTAGCTTCCAGCAGGCCATTCAGAGCGTTGACTGGGTAAAATGGCTGGATGCAATGCGGACCGAAATGGAGTCCATGTACACCAACAAAGTATGGACGTTGGACATTGCTCCAGATGGGGTAAAACCCGTAGGATGCAAGTGGATCTTCAAAAGGAAGTTTGGTGTAGATGGACAGGTTGAGACCTATAAAGCTAAACTTGTTGTAAAGGGTTTTCGTCAAAGACCTGGCTTGGACTATGACGAAACCTTTTCTCCATTGGCTATGCTGAAATCCATTCGGATCCTTCTTGCCATTGCTGTCTTCCACGATTATGAGATCTGGCAGATGGACGTAAAGACCGCTTTTCTAAATGGAAATTTAGAGGAGTGTGTCTATATGGACCAGCCAGAGGGTTTCATTCAGAGTGGGAGCAGCGGAAAGGTGTTCAAGTTGCTGAAGTCCATCTATGGACTGAAGCAGGCATCGCGGAGTTGGAACATCTGTTTTGATGAGACGGTCAAAGATTTTGGCTTTATCAAAAATCCAGATGAACCATGCATCTATAGTAGATTTGTAGCACGACTGTCGTATTCCTCATTTTATACGTGGATGACATTCTCTTGATAGGAAATGACATTCCTATGCTACAATCTGTCAAAGGGTTATTGTCACACAGGTTCTCCATGAAAGACCTGGGTGATGCCTCTTACATTCTGGGGATCCGGATCTATCATGACAGATCCAAAAGGATATTAGGAGTTTCACAGTCCAGGTACATCGACACCATACTGAAAAGATTCAGTATGGAAGATTCCAAGCACGGTAATCTACCGGCTTGTCACGGGATCACCCTCTCCAAAGAGATGTCTCCCAAGACTGATTTGGAAAGGGATCGCATGTCTATTATACCCTACGCTTCTGTGGTAGGCTCTATAATGTATGCGATGTTGTGTACCAGACCAGATGTAGCTTATGCACTGAGTGTGGTAAGCAGGTATCAGTCAAACCGTGGGGAGAAACACTAGATAGCGGTAAAGAACATTCTCAATTATCTGAGAAGGACTAAGGAGATGTTCTTGGTGTATGGCGGAAAAGACCTCCAGATCGAGGCCTTTGCTGACTCCAGCTTCCAGAGTGACAAGGATGATTCCAAGTCCATGTCGGGTTATGCCTTTACCCTCAATGGAGGGGCGGTGTGTTGGAAGAGTTCCAAACAGGAAACCGTTGCTGACTCGACGATGGAAGCGGAATATATCGCTGCATCTGATGCTGCAAAAGAAGCCGTCTGGATGAGGAAGTTTTTGATAGAACTTCAGGTGGTTCCGTCCATTGTTGATCCAATACCTCTGTATTGCGACAACAACGTGGCTATAGCTTTAGCGAAGGAACCCAGGTCCCATCAGAAGTCCAGGCCCATCTTGAGGTGGTATCACCTGATCAGGGAGATCGTGGGTCGCCAGGAGATCGAGGTTCGGAGAGTTGCTACGGAAGATAACACTACTGATCCATTCACAAAGGCCTTTCCCCAGACTCAGTTCGAACGGCTGATCGAGATGATAGGTCTTCGATACGCCAGTACATGGCCTTAGTGCAAGTGGGAGATTGTTAGTGTATATGCCCTAGAGGCCATTACTGTATCATACTAGTTTGTATATTACTTGATGGAAGCTTGGGATATTCACAGTTGTATAGACAATCTTGCTCGAAATGGTAGTCTGCTACTTGGTTTGTTTCTACTTTAATGTGTACATGTGTTTCTTTTAGCATATCGCCTATACACATTAGTGGAGCCCTTAGGATCTTTGCTTGATTACCAGCATTGTGATGGCAGTCACACTTGTGGGGGCTGGGTAATCTATAAACACATCCTTATACAGGTCCCTAGTCGTAAGACTATCGAGACAGGGCATCGATACGCCGGAGTAGACTAGCGTATGCGCTTCTCATCCTAGCTTGGGAGACGGTCTGTCCCACAGCCATCAGTACGCCGTACTTGAGATAGTATGCGGGTGCTCGTTAGGTTACGAGTATACTGGACAGGACTCGTCGGGAACTGTTGGTTGGTACTATACCTATCGTCAGTTATCAGTTCCCAGGTGACATGAGTACAGCTTAGTCCGTTGACTTGACACTGTCACTTCGCCTCAAGTGTGTTCCCACTGTACTTTGATTACTACCCTACCACGGCTCAAAGGAGTCGTGCAAACAGGTAGATTTTGGGTGCAGTCCCGAAGCACTTGGAGGCAGTGACGGTTAGAAAGGATTCGTCTCTCCCGGTATTGGGGGTTGATATCGCGCTGCGTCTAGGAGAGCCATTACACAAAGTCCCTGGCCAGGGCAAGCGAGATATACTGGTAGGTTTCTAGTGTTATCTCAGGTGTTCTGGGCTACACTCCGACACGACTTGTACCGCTAGTAGGGGACAGATGTTTACCGCCCCCTAGGCCCGCCATGCGATGTTATAAGATGAACAGACCGGACTGTACGGAGATTGTCACATTCAGGCTCAGTAGGAGTTCAGATGGGTTTCACCTCGTCCGTCTTCTTATCGGCATCTACCCGGGGACCGTTACGTACAGCTGGTGCCGCTTGCGATCTGTGGTTAAACCCACTGCCAGCGTAGTGTCGAGACTTTAGAGTCCCACACAGAGGGTTATTCGCTTTTGGGCAAAACAGAGTAGAGGTCGCATGGTTTTGCGACAGGGTTCGTTCACATCCGCGCACTTGTGCACGTTTGGCGTCCGGACAGACATTACTAGCGGGCTCTGGTTTGAGCCAGATCCTAGTATATGCTTTGGGGTTAGTTTTATCTCATAGTATTCGTGCTCCTCGGAACACGAATGCGTGTGTTTATGCACAGTTGACTGAGGCAGAGGAAGATGATTCTCATTAGGGTTTTGGTACGGGTGTGTATGCACAGTTGACGGTTGTCGTTTACCAAACCCTAATGATTATGTGTAATATCAATTGATAATGTTATTTAAATGAAATTGTGTCATGGTTGGGTTTGTTGACTTGTTGACCAAGGTTGACTAGTTGACCATGATTGAAACTTTGAGCATCATCATTTCTTTGCTAAGATGCTCTTTGATCTTTGCAAAAACATTTAATGTGAAATGATAATGGTCTTATCAAACCAACCATCACCTTTTTCATTTTGATTAAAATTATTAATTTGATTAATTCACATATATTGTTATGGTTGTAAAACTATTCTCATTCAACATAACCATTCTCTCTCCTCCATTTTGCTCTTCCTCTTCCTCTATTTCAAGGAGAATCATTCTCATGAGTCGAGAAAGCTTTCCTTGGAGATTAAACACCCAAAGCCACTCTCTACTCATCCTAAGGTTGAAGGTCTAGCAAGCCGGACACTTTAGTTCTCTCAAGATCGAGAAAGGAGCTCAAGGTAGAAACCCTCAGGTGGATCCATCTTCGACAAGAGAAGGCAACGAGGAAAGAACCATCCGACCACCATCAAGAGTCAAAGAGAAGGAGTTCAAGTTGAGGTATAACCCCTAACCGAGTAGCAATAGCTCTTGTTAGTTGCTAGTGTGTAGTTTAGCAAAGATCCGTGTTTTATAGTCCATGTTGCCATGACCCGAAAAATCGTTTTTCATCATTTCCGCAAGCCCGAAAGAACCGGGAGAGGTAACGTGGACTTACAATAACTTCATTGCATATTATTACTTGTTGTGCTTGGACTTGTACCCATTGGACACTGCACTATTATTGACGGCTCATGTTGCACGATTACTGATTGTATGCCACACACACCGTCGATAATTGCCATGACACGCATAATACACATACATATATGATATTTTATGGTTAGGGACATTGAGACATTGATTCATATTCCATTGTGCATATGACATATAGCATACCTGTATACCTACATGCTTACACATATGCCTTGCCATGACTATATGCTAGCTATCCATATACCTATATGGTATTGTACCATTAGAGATATGTATATACACATATGAGACATAACTACATGTACATCTTGCATACATACTTACATGTACACCCGTATACCTTGTTATAGCTACACATATACCTGGAGGGTATTACATCATTATTGATAGGTAGATACACATATCTTACTATACTGACATGGTTACGCATACCTGGTTATAGCTACATGTTCACCTTATATGATGTTGCGTTGGACTTTGGAGAAATTAGGAACCGCATGATATATTTAATGACTTGTTGCAGTTAAATAGCGGTTTTTTCTTTATATGCTCATATTACTGTTTCATGTTGCATATATTATATTTCATGGATTTCGCATTGTAATATGGTTTTCATATGATGTTTTCTGGATGTTTTAATCCTGTGTATATATATCAGTGGTATGGGACGCTGATATACATATGTATATTTACGTATATATATATATATATATCAGTGGTATGGGACGCTGTTATATATGTACACCTACATAATATATCATCATAATGATCTATGCAAATATACTTATTCATTATATATGTGGGCCGATTCAATGGCCAGGCTGATATTATGGTCGATATGTAGGCCGATTCAATGGCCGGGCCGATATTATGGTCGATATGTGGGACGATTCAATGGCCGGGACGATTCAATGGTCGATGTGAGGGGCCTATATACCCGATGTGAGGGGCCTATGTGCCCGATGTGAGGGTCCTATGTGCCCGATGTGAGAATGACATGTTTTATTCTGTACTCCGCATTTATTTGATATGAATTGCTTCATTTATTAGTAGTACCTGATAGAGTACCTGTCATGACTGTTGCATATACATATTGCTATTTATTGCTATCAGCTTGCATGCGATAGATTAGCGCAGTACGTGCATACTTACGATTACCTCCATATGTTATTTACTATTCACGAGTTGGCAACTCACCCCTGTTGTGCCACAGGGTTGTACAGGTTGTCCCTCAAAGCAGTCGCGGCAGGGCTTTCATCTATCATATCATCTTTTACAGCGGATACCGCTATGGCTGACTGGGTGCAGTTTTGCTATATGTGGGTTTTTGCGGTTATCCGATATTGCTCATTGTATATTCATTGTATCCAGTACTCTCCATCTACCATTTTCATGTATTGACTTAGAGACGAGTTGTGAGGACGATATTGTATATTATTTGTGACTTGGAGATTTTCATGCTGTTCACTTTATATCGTCTTTTTCTTCGCTACGGCGTCGTATATCTGTTGTGGTGGTTGTTTTCCTCCTTTGGGCGTGGATTTGCTCCCGTTTGGGGATGCTTTACTTATATTTTTTGTTGTACCCTTTTTGGGGGCTTGTTTTACAAAGGAGGTGCTGCCAAATTTTAAAGGAAGTAAATTTGGACTTTAAAGAATTTTGATTGAGATTTCAAAAGTTTTAACAATGTTATTATCACTTACTACTTTTGATGGTTTAGATTGCTGGGTTTTTGGCTTATTTGAATTACGTTACGCCTGGTGACGTTACATAGTTTAAGGGCCGTCACGTGCTATATTTTGGGCCGTGACAAATGTTATATGGGATATATCATGAACACAGTTAAAATTTCAGGGGGTATGCTCGGATTTTGGCCGAGATCACTAGGGTAGGGGCTGGCCACTTTTTGTTAGTTTTGCTTGAAATTTTCACTGTGTTCCAGTGACTGGGTTTTGGTGTTTCAGGTGTTGTTTGTTTTTGCTAATTTTGCATGTGATGTAATCTTACACTATAAGCAATTCGGAGTGTTTCGTATTCATAGTTTTAACATTGTTTCGGGTTATTCACATATTGTCTAGGCGAAGTTAAAAAGTTCGAACTATTATCAAAAACCTATTTTTCCAAGTTTAACGTATTCGGAAAAATGTGCAAGTAATTCTATGAACCCTCTAGAAGAATGAAACCCTAACTCGACTTTTTGGATCGCGGAATAGCGGTCATACCGTAGGGTTTGCCGCAGTTCCGTGGAGACACGGGTGAGGCTTGGGTCTGCCCTTCTACGGCTGTTGCATAGATACTGTGGCATATTCTGGGTATTATTGAACTGTGCTCATGTGTTGAGCTGTTGGGAAATTGTGGGACTTTGATGAATTGATCGAAAAGTTTAACGTCGTCCGGATATCATATGATGGGATACAATATATGGAATCCACAAAAGTAGTTATGAGATAACTAATTTGAATGTTATAAATCTAGCAATTTCGTCTCATTTGATCGGTTGCCACGGGATTTTGATGTGATCAAAAGTCCGTCGCAATCACGTAGTATACGCGGATACTCGCCGGGTAACCTTATTAGATAGCCATGCCCCATAGCTCTGACCAAGTGACTGTAGGAGAACCCCGTCTCTAAAAGCATTCGTTCGGGTGCTCGCGGCAGCGGTGTTCCGCCTTAGTGCACTTCGTCGATGGCATCAGGGGTGCGGCCGTCTACTAAAGTTTCCGACGAGCATTCGATCAGGATGTCGGCAATCTTGTTGAATTTCCCGACTAGATATTAAAAGGTGTTTTGAATATCGAGAATAAAATGCGGGGTTTATATTTGTTAGGCATGCGATGTCTAAGGAATTCATTTGGTTAAGCATGTGATGTCTAAGGAGGTTGCAGATTCCAACTGTTGTAGTTTTTCACTTTCTTTTCTGCGACCGTAAGTGTAGTATGTAGTTGTATTGCCGGTTTCGTTGCTATACGTCAACGACAATTGGGATACGCATATTTACTTACGTTGATGACATGTGATGTTATGTGTTGCTGGGATATGTTATATTGGATCGTCATGTTTTGAATAGCCGGGGGTTTTATGTGAGATGAGAGTTTTTCATTTTCATTCATGTAAAATTCATTGTATGTAATATTCTTTTATTGGGGCACTTCCGGGTTGAGGATGATGTCACCATTGTAGATTATTTACTTTTCCGCATTAGGATAGATCCAAGGCGGGGAGTACATGTAACCGGGTTCTAGGGTCCAGTGGGAGACCATCTCGAGGAGTCGAGACTGGGTCTCCTAACTCTAGAATTGGGAGGGTTGCTTGCCGCTCTCGTAGGGGTCTAGGGATGTGGGTTTGGCTATTCATCACGACCGTGAAATCCGTGTTTTATACTGGCTTAATTTAAAACCCAGAAATCCTAGTATATCCAATATTTCATATGTTGTTTTCTGCTCCGATATTCTGTGATGTGATCACTGTATATGATGGGATAGATACTGTATATAGTATATGTGATATATTATATAGATGTTGCTTATGTTTTACATCCGTGCTAGCCCTGCCCCGCTCTGCCGTTAGTTACCTAACCTAACGGTGCATGAGGGGATATCGAGGCGAATGCGGATGGCATAAGCGTACGTTGTATTTATCTGTGATGCTTAGGTAACTTAAAATGATGGGACTTCATTAATGAGATTAACGAAATAAAAGAAACCTAAAGATGTTGTAGAAACTTGTCTCGAAAACTGGTAGCTCTAGTTCTTGCTTTGCATAGCGGTATTCCTTGTAGAATATCCAGCACCTTATTCGATAAGGAAAGAGCCGAGATCCCTTCACCAGGAGTGACCTCTTTAGCGAAACAAGTAGATGTTACAAACTCGGTTTGTATTTTGATTGCTTTTATAGTTTTTTCTTTGCATAGTGGTATTTGTGAAATATCCTGCACCTTATTTGATAAGGAAAGAGCCGAGATCCCTTCACCGGGAGTGACCTCTTTTGCAAAACTAGTAAAAGCCTTAAAAACAATCCTTTTCAAAATCACTCGATTCTACGACGATATCAAGTTCATTACGCAAAAGGTTTTCTTAAAAACCTTCTTAGCCCTCCGTCATTTCAGATAAGTACTACTTAGTATTCATGCTGCGGTAGTTTGGCCTCCGTCAAGGCGTAGTGTACGGTAGCTGACTAGTGCTTATTTGCCAGCATACGATGCGATTGGATTAGGGTATTCGTACGGCGTAGTTTGGCCTTTGTCAAGGGTCGTGCGGGTGGGTTTAATTCAATCATGAAATGTACGGGTTGAACTTGACTAGCGGCCTATGGTTTGTTGGCCTTCGTCAAGGTCATAGGAAGTTAGGGGTAAAATATTATTGGGAATTTCAAGTGTTGAAATTTGCAATGAGATTGCATACCTCCTATGAGATAGTTGGATCCCGATACCCACTGCGAGTAAGAGTTACTCCTGGGAGAGTTTTACACATTACAATTAGCCGATCAAGTAGGTGTCTAGAAAGGTGTTAACGGGGTTACGCCTCTGGGAAAACGAGGTTTATTTTAATTAGGTCCGTGCGAAAGCATGGGGAACCTCCCTCAAAGTACCAACACTGGCCTGGCTGAAAGATTGGCGAACTTGTAAGGTGTAATTAATCCCGGCTAGTCTTACCTTTTAGGGTTTGAAGGAAAATTTGACTAAAATAGTGGGAGCCATCCTGATTAAATAAATTAATAACCAATATAATCTTGCAAGAGCATATGCTGAGTGTTTTCTTCTCTCACTCTCCAGGTAGCGACCATGTCACACCTTAATGAAGATAATAATATAGATGTATTGACCGAACCCGCTTGTTATACTGAGCTGGGGAACGTTGGTCCCGCTCCAACTTATAATTGTTATAAGACTGAGCAGGAAATAGGGGATTACCAAGATTCCCGTGCCGCCCAAACGAAGAAAGTACATGATGATGCATCTTCTTCGGGTGTGTTCATTACCGAGAATCGTTTTTCAATATCCTTTACGTCCTGGGTATGAGATACCGGATCAGGATCTCGCATATGTAATTTGTTACATGGGCTACTGAGAGGTAGAGAACTGAGAATGGGTGATAAGTTTTAAGAGTTAGAAATGGTGCAATTTTGCAGCCAAGGTGTTGGCAGTTATCACCCTGTATTACCAAATACATTGATTCTGAACGAATGTTATTAGATACCGAACCTGATATACAATATCATATCAGTCTCTTTATTTATTAAAGAAGGATATAATTTTGTATTGTTGGATAATGTTTTGAACATTTTCTATATCAAGAGTTGATCGGTTCAGGCACGTTTTCTAAAAGCATATACGTTCTAAATCAAACCACAGTTCTTAACGTACAGAACACACACAAGAGAAAGAGTTCAGAAATGAACGAATCCTTCTTGAGGCATTGTAGACTAGGTCACATCAATGCGACCCTACTAGCTAAGTTACATAAAGATGCATATTTAAATCAGTTTGAATTTACATCTTGTGAAACTTGCCAGTCATGTCACAAAGATAAGATGACCATAGCTCCATTTATTGGAAACAGAGAAAGAGTTAGATGAACTCTTGGGATTGATACATGATGATGTATGTAGTGTAAGTCTACGCTAGCGCCCCGGCAGTCTACAGACGCCAAATGCGGAACAAAAACTTTTAACTGGCGCTATCGTATACTTTAACCCGGATATGCCATTATTGCTAAACTAACAAACTGTAAAGAGTGTAGAATGGTTATACCGAACGATCCGAGTCCTTCGTTCTTCAACCATCATCCCACGCTCCGTTGCGGCTGCTCCGATCTCGTCGATCTCCGATGTCCTCGTCGAGGTGGCACCACATGATCGGTTCTTTAAACGGGCTCCCGCCTCTGACTCGAGGCAACTCGATCGTCAAGTTTGCTAAAAGAGACGACCAAGAATGATGTAGAGAATGAGTAGATGACTTTGTCTCACTTCGTCCAAATTCGTGGACGATCGGTTAATGAAGTTGCCGTGGAAATCGGGTGATGGAATGAAATGAACTGTAAAATTCCATACACCCCGAATGCTATCATAATCTTTTCTAACCGAAATGAAACATCAAGTGAGAGTGTTTTTGAGAGAGAGGAGGCTTACCATATATATAGAATGAGGAGGGTGAGTGTAGGAGCTTCAAGTGGTGACCATATCCCTTCATACTTATCTTAACCTAACAACAAAGCATGAATCACTAGATTACATTAAAAGCAAACCAATCATATTAAACCTAGTCATGCTTTATCATTAATGAACCATTAATGACTCAAGTGAGTCACAAGCCACTTCATCACTTCTAGAAGCTTCTAGAATGATGACTCACTCATATCTGAAGAAAAGATAAATCCGTCTTTAACCGAATGTTAAAAGACGGCTGATAGAAAACTGGAAACTGGCAACTTCCAAAAGTGATCCTGAAACGAATTTCAGGACAACCCCGAAACTGTATAAATATACCCGCATTTGTATTACGACCGAATACAAATGCAACTGAGACAAAGATATTATACCTACTCAATATAATACTCGGATCCGGCTTAAACCAAAGCCGACCAGTATCATCTGTCCGAAAATCGACACGTGCGTAAACGCACGTGCATTTTCCGAACCCTGCCATAAAACCATACGGCCTCTACAACGTTTCGCCCGAACTTGGGAAACTGTCTGTGGGGAACTCTAATGACTCGTCAGCACCCTGGCAGTGGGTTTAACCACAAACCGTCAGCGGCACTAGCTATGCGTAACGGCTGCCCATGGACTGACCTCAAGGGTGGCCGAGGAGCGAACTCAAGGGAGACCGATGAGCGAACTCCTCCGAAAACCCTACTGAGCCTAACAGTGACAATGTATATACAGTCCGGTCCGTTCGTCAATGAGTATCGCATATCCGCCTAGGGGGCTAGTAACGTCAGACCCCCATTAGCAGTATAAGTCGTGTCGGAGTGTAGCCCAGAACGCCCTGAGATACTACTGGAATACCTACCAGTAAATCTCCTGCCTCGGCCGAGGGCTTTGCGTAATGGCTCTCCTAGACACAGCACGATCTCGCCCCCAATACCGGGAGAGACGAAACCCCTGCCGATCCGCTCACGTGCCTCCATATGGCTCGGGACTGTACCCAAAAGCTACCTGTTTGCACGACTCCTTTGAGCCGTGGTAGGGTAGAAATCAAAGCACAGTGGGAACTCACACGAGACAAATGACGACCACAGGTCGATGAACTAACCTGTACACATGTCACCAGGGAACTGCTATTTGACGATAGGTATAGTACTAACTAGCAGATTCCCGGCGAGTCCTGTCCGGTGTACTCATAACCCAATGAGCACCTGTATACATCTTAGGTGATCCAACTGACACCAGTGGCTTGTGAGACCGGCCACCGCCCCTCGTCGGGGTCTCGACTGTACACACTAGTCTACTCCGGAGTATCGATGCCCTGTCTCGAAACTCCCACGACTAGGGACCACAATTAAGGATATGCATATAAACTACCCAACTCTCACGTATATGATCGCCCTCATACTGTTGGTAGTAAAGCAAGATCCTAAGGGCTCTATCAAAGTGTAACATGCAATCAGTCACCGGAACATGTACACGACTGATAAAGGCAAACCAGATAGCATACTATCATCTCGAGTAAGACTGTCCTACCGGGATAGGTCCTCCGCAATCATTGCAATCACGTACCTGCGATCCAATAATTGATTATGAGGGCACTATCTCCAACAATCTCCCACTTGCACTCAAGGCTAATATTGCGATGTCGACTACTCACAGCCCGTGTGAAACCGAACATCCAACTCCTCTACTAATCAGTTTCACAAAGCCCGTTTGTAAAACTATTGTGTTCGAGAAATAGCCTCGGTGAGTGGATCCGCCTAGAAGTTTCTTTCTGTATCTCTCTTAATCTCAAGTTCGCGGAGAAAGCCATCTCCCGAATTGAGTAGTACCTGTCTTAGAACATGTCTGGATATCTGATGGGACCTTAGTTCATAAATGAACTCCATATCCAAACTTCTTAGACTGAATGGATCACTGAACCTAATCAGTATCCAGCACCATGCCACCCACAGTATCCTCTGGAACCACCTGTCCATAATACTGTCCCTCGTCAGAGGGAAAACTAAAACTCTGACAAACACTCTGTCATCCATGTCACCTTTGAAGCCTGGAATGATAACCGTCTCCCGAAAGAGGGTGCCGTTATCAAATCCGCAGAACATGTACCAATGTTCTAAAACTGCTTCCTTATGTTTCTCCAGGATTGGATTAATACAAACTTATTGCATCTAGTGCAAAACCAACATTTGGTGTGGTACTTGACATCTCATGATTGACTCAATTGCCTAAGCAAGTGATCTGCCAATCATGCACATCCCTCTCCCCTTTAGTCTATACGACACCTTTAGAGAGGGTGACTCCATCACCTGCAGGTACACCACCATGCTAGGAGTCAACTATTCCAAAAACCATTAGAATATCTGTCAAAGTACCCACATTGGGAAACTACCCAAATCCAGATCTAAAACCATAGATCTAGAAACCAGAATGTCAAATATTATATCCATATCCTGTCTGGAGAAACAACTGTGTGACGACCACAGTACAACCGATCGTAGTATAGGAATTTTACTTCCTACTCTGTGTAAGTCATCCAGATACCATGACATCACACCCTACTACCTTCTTAACTGATCCATCCCCTATTCTGATTGAAGTCAAACCCATGACTGTCACATCAAAAATAGATGATCTATCTCCGCTATAACTGCTCAAGTCTATAAATAGACATAAGCTACTTGCCCACCATGCTTCCGTTGCTCCCACTGACTACGACAACCCTCCTACCGGATCTCATATCCTGGAACAACAGTAGTGTCAAGTCTGGGTAGATAAGAACCTCCCTGTCACCGTCCTTGAGGCTACCGAAGTACCTCTCGGGTGTCTGAGGTTACCTACCATACCTGCGGAGTGGCTATTGGAATGTCAAACCTGATTGAATGTAGAGGTCCTATTAAATTTTTCCGTAATCGTTCGCGGTTCTGGAATCACTTCCAGTTCTACCATACTCCCACTACTGTTTTCTGAAAAAAAATCCATTTTTACTAAAACTGTGGCGAGTCAAGAACGATATCACTATTGATCTTCTAAATGGTAGAATATCAACCCTCGTCATAGCCAGGGTCAACCCACAAACAGCCATTACAGAAACGTGCCCTGAGTTATCCAGTGTCTGGTTTTAATCATAAGCTGGACAACTCCCCGTACCTTAATTTCTTTTAAGGTACGAACTATTCTATATCCAATATAGAAACTTTGGCACTAATTTAATTTGGAACCATATTCAAATCCATGCATCTGTCTCCAGTGCATTTCAACTTAATGGAAAGAGGCTAATCAGCATTACTCAACTTAGGAATCCATCCAATTATGAGTAACCTGTAAGAGAAATACATTTCTCAAAACCATCACTATCATCTGAATACCATTCACAAGAATATACATCTTCGATCTCTTTGAAGAATCCCGATACTTGTGATACCTGGTTCTCCTCTTTATTCTTATACCCACAACTTCTCAAAACTTAGACCTTGTATTTCTACGAAACACTCGTCTAAATACTAGAGAAGTTATAAGTAAATAGAACATAGTACGAGGACCTACCCCTTTGTCCTGATGGACACTTGGACAACATACAATACTCTGCATAAGTCCGCTGAGTTAAACAACTCAAAACCTGTGCGTCGTAGGTAGAAAACTGTACCCTGGCGATTTTCTCAAATATCACCAATTACAACGAATTCCGATATAATGAGGATGATCACCTAATTCCCAATATCTTACTCCCACTCATCATCTGTAAAACCATACAGATATGAGAATGAAACCTGGTAAATACATACCCTTGGAGTAAGTGTCTAATCGGGAAAACAGTTTTTCCTTTAACAATGCACTGAAACATGAAAATGTTTCGTAGGGGTATCCTGGTATTCATAGCAATGCCTCTTCCATAATTCAATTCATGACTTCAACCGTATATTTTATTGCCATCTCTCCAAATCCCTTTATTTGTCTTTAGTCGTTACCTTCTGTACACCATCGTTAGGCTAACTGGTTTTCTTCCTTCCCTACCGTTCGGCACCAGCCTATGGTTTGGAAGAAGACTATCCAGTAAGCATAATAGGTGTACCCTCCTAAACCAAGGAGTACTCGCAACTGAGAGAAGGTAACGATAAAATACAACTGAATAATACCTTATTCTTCTTAAAGGTGAAATAGGAGCGGCGATGAAGTACGCGGTTTTGGTCGTGAATGATATTAGTCGCAATTTACTTTGCCCTCTTTCTAATCCCTTTATTTTGTCTTTACATATTACCTTCTGCACACCCTACTTAGGCTAATTGGTTTTCTTCATTCCCTACCTTTCGGCACCAGCCTATGGTTTGGAATAAGACTATCCAATAGGCGTAATAGGTGTACTCTCCTAAACCAAGGAGCTCTCGCAACCTGAGAGAAGGTGATAATAAAAGACAACTGAATAAACCAATTCTATTTCTCCTGAACCTTGATCCATCCTCGAAGAAGTCCCTTCGAGTTCGTATATAACCATACGATGGCTCTATCCAATGGAAGTGGATATCCGTAGTAATACGGGTGTTCTGAGAAATTCAAAGGGTAAAAGAAGGAGTGGCAATGACTTATGCAACTCAGATAATCCAAAAGCCAGTATTTTAAGAAGGTTCGGTCAACCTGGTCACTGAGTCATAGTCTAGGGTCGGTCAAAGGTCGCTGCCAAAGAGAGAGAGAGAAAAGAAACACTCTGCGTGCACTCTATCCTAGATCAGAATGGTCATCATTTTATCTAATCCGGAAACCTCCCACTGTCCTGTCAAATTCTCCTCCAAACCTAAAGAAGAATCAATCGGGATCACCCGAAGAGTAAACCAACTCATCAGTAGGAATCAGGATCCAACTCTCATCGCATGATAACGTGATGGAATGCATCCACGTTACTCATACTCCAGAAGGTATGCGCATACTCGGCAAGTTTCAGTTTCTTTAGAAACTCCTGATATAGTTTTTTGCCCCATGCTCTTATAACCTTGGCTTTGGTCAAAATGTCATAAGTCACATGCCAAGTTCTACCCATCACTATCTTGTCAATTTGAACCCACCCGCACATGCCCCTGACTTTGGCCAATCGGCAGAACGACTGTCCCAAACTAACTCATCTATCTATGCAACAATTGAATACCCAGCAGCTACCAAACACTATGCCTTAACTTTGGCTAAAATGCATAGCTTGAATACTACTGAATACCCAAAAGAAGTGACGGAGGGCTACGACTGGTTTTTGGCGAAAAACCTTTAGCGTAGTGAACTTGATATCGCTGAAGGAACCTGATAGTTTTTTTTAAAATATAGTGGCGAAAACCTTTTGCTAAAGAGGTCACTCCCGGTAAAGGGATCTCGGCTCTTTCCTCGTGGAATGAGGTGCAGGATATTCTACTGAATACCGCTATGCAAAGCAACTTGTAATCGACTATAGTGAAGTTATTACGCTGACGCAAACTTCTGCCCAAGGGTCAGTCCCGGTGAAGGGATATCAGCCCTTGCCCCGTCGAATGAGGTGCAGGATATTCCACTGAATACCGCTATGCATAACAAAAGGAAACGTCTTTGCAACAACACTTTTTAAATTTGTTCCAACAACTCAAACAGGTTTGTTATACTTTGCATTGATCAGAATCAACGCAGTCCCATCAATCAATCACACCAGAAAAGAACGAAAATAAAATGTACGTATATGCCATCCGCATTCGTCACTGGGTCCCGTCATCACCCGTTAGGTTACTTAACTAACGACAGAGCGGGGACTGGACTAGCGCGGGTGTAAAACATATACAACATCTAGTAGTATATAAACCAATATACATAATCGCTCCAGGCGTGATAATATGCAACATTACAGAAAAGTAATAAGCATCACAGAACAATACAGATATCTGGGATCCCCGAGTTTCACAGAGCCGCTGCTGAAACTCGACGTTCCCCTGTCGTGTGGATAGCCTGTGCAATGAAACCTAGACCCTTACGGGTGCGGCAAGTTACCCGCCAAAACCTGAAGCGAGGCAGTCCCCACAGCATAGTGAATGGAACACCCGGCACTTCACGGAATCCGGTAAATTGAGCACCCCTCCTTGGGTCAACCTGTACCCCCTACGAGTGCAGCGAATAGTCTGCCAATTCTGAAGTGGGGCCCCTCTGCCTCTCAAAGCCATGAGATGCGGACCCGTTGCTTTCCCGAACCCGGCTATCCGTGCACTCCGTCGCGGGGTAAAATCTAGTACAGTAATGTAAAATAGTACAATAGGTACATCGACCGCAACCTGGTCGTGCCCCAAAAGAATATTATACAACAGGCAGTGACGGCAGTCCACAAGTTGGACGCTCGCCCCGCAATATCAAATGTATAAATAAACACCAACTG
Organism: Agapanthus africanus; assembly: GCA_030015575.1. Classification (NCBI taxonomy): domain Eukaryota; kingdom Viridiplantae; phylum Streptophyta; class Magnoliopsida; order Asparagales; family Amaryllidaceae; genus Agapanthus; species Agapanthus africanus. The sequence goes on along the minus strand of JASDDO010000006.1, from coordinate 49,356,845 downwards.
TACTACCATTGCACACTGCTATCCACCACGACAAATCCGCAACAACACAGCACAACACAGAACATCAACGCGAATGTCACGTTCGCAAACCCGTCTAAAAGAACTATAGCAATTAAACGCGGTTTACCGATCAAATGACATTCCCGGTCGGAGATATAATGTAAGCACTGTAAACTAACGCGTTTAAATTTCGATCGACCAAAGACCAAATATCAAAAAGTGGGCCCCACTGCTTACTGGTGAACAGTAACAAAACCTGGGCGTAAATGATATATACCAAAAATCACAAAATCCCAAATAAAGCCAACTGAGAAAAACTGGTGCACTGTTCCCTCTGAAGCGCGGCGGTTCCGCGGTCAAACCCTAGGTTTGACCGCGTAAGCGCGGCGCTTTGGTGGGATCACGTGACCGTCTTTTCTCAGATGTCTTAGAAAACCCTGCACTGATTTTTAAGATATACAGAAATCAATTTTGACACCGTTTAAAATCAACAGAAACTGTCGGCTAGGATTTTTGTGTTTTTCGATTTTTGGTCGGATCGATCTTTTAAACGCGTTAGCACAAGTTAGTATAGCAAAATGGTGAGGCTCTGATACCACTGTAAGTCTACGCTAGCGCCCCGGCAGTCTACAGACGCCAAATGCGGAACAAAAACTTTTAACTGGCGCTATCGTATACTTTAACCCGGATATGCCATTATTGCTAAACTAACAAACTGTAAAGAGTGTAGAATGGTTATACCGAACGATCCGAGTCCTTCGTTCTTCAACCATCATCCCACGCTCCGTTGCGGCTGCTCCGATCTCGTCGATCTCCGATGTCCTCGTCGAGGTGGCACCACATGATCGGTTCTTTAAACGGGCTCCCGCCTCTGACTCGAGGCAACTCGATCGTCAAGTTTGCTAAAAGAGACGACCAAGAATGATGTAGAGAATGAGTAGATGACTTTGTCTCACTTCGTCCAAATCCGTGGACGATCGGTTAATGAAGTTGCCGTGGAAATCGGGTGATGGAATGAAATGAACTGTAAAATTCCATACACCCCGAATGCTATCATAATCTTTTCTAACCGAAATGAAACATCAAGTGAGAGTGTTTTTGAGAGAGAGGAGGCTTACCATATATATAGAATGAGGAGGGTGAGTGTAGGAGCTTCAAGTGGTGACCATATCCCTTCATACTTATCTTAACCTAACAACAAAGCATGAATCACTAGATTACATTAAAAGCAAACCAATCATATTAAACCTAGTCATGCTTTATCATTAATGAACCATTAATGACTCAAGTGAGTCACAAGCCACTTCATCACTTCTAGAAGCTTCTAGAATGATGACTCACTCATATCTGAAGAAAAGATAAATCCGTCTTTAACCGAATGTTAAAAGACGGCTGATAGAAAACTGGAAACTGGCAACTTCCAAAAGTGATCCTGAAACGAATTTCAGGACAACCCCGAAACTGTATAAATATACCCGCATTTGTATTACGACCGAATACAAATGCAACTGAGACAAAGATATTATACCTACTCAATATAATACTCGGATCCGGCTTAAACCAAAGCCGACCAGTATCATCTGTCCGAAAATCGACACGTGCGTAAACGCACGTGCATTTTCCGAACCCTGCCATAAAACCATACGGCCTCTACAACGTTTCGCCCGAACTTGGGAAACTGTCTGTGGGGAACTCTAATGACTCGTCAGCACCCTGGCAGTGGGTTTAACCACAAACCGTCAGCGGCACTAGCTATGCGTAACGGCTGCCCATGGACTGACCTCAAGGGTGGCCGAGGAGCGAACTCAAGGGAGACCGATGAGCGAACTCCTCCGAAAACCCTACTGAGCCTAACAGTGACAATGTATATACAGTCCGGTCCGTTCGTCAATGAGTATCGCATATCCGCCTAGGGGGCTAGTAACGTCAGACCCCCATTAGCAGTATAAGTCGTGTCGGAGTGTAGCCCAGAACGCCCTGAGATACTACTGGAATACCTACCAGTAAATCTCCTGCCTCGGCCGAGGGCTTTGCGTAATGGCTCTCCTAGACACAGCACGATCTCGCCCCCAATACCGGGAGAGACGAAACCCCTGCCGATCCGCTCACGTGCCTCCATATGGCTCGGGACTGTACCCAAAAGCTACCTGTTTGCACGACTCCTTTGAGCCGTGGTAGGGTAGAAATCAAAGCACAGTGGGAACTCACACGAGACAAATGACGACCACAGGTCGATGAACTAACCTGTACACATGTCACCAGGGAACTGCTATCTGACGATAGGTATAGTACTAACTAGCAGATTCCCGGCGAGTCCTGTCCGGTGTACTCATAACCCAATGAGCACCTGTATACATCTTAGGTGATCCAACTGACACCAGTGGCTTGTGAGACCGGCCACCGCCCCTCGTCGGGGTCTCGACTGTACACACTAGTCTACTCCGGAGTATCGATGCCCTGTCTCGAAACTCCCACGACTAGGGACCACAATTAAGGATATGCATATAAACTACCCAACTCTCACGTATATGATCGCCCTCATACTGTTGGTAGTAAAGCAAGATCCTAAGGGCTCTATCAAAGTGTAACATGCAATCAGTCACCGGAACATGTACACGACTGATAAAGGCAAACCAGATAGCATACTATCATCTCGAGTAAGACTGTCCTACCGGGATAGGTCCTCCGCAATCATTGCAATCACGTACCTGCGATCCAATAATTGACTATGAGGGCACTATCTCCAACATGTAGGTCCCCTGTCTACACATGCTAGGATTGGTTCTTTATACTTCATTACATTCACTGATGATCTCTCAAGATTCACACATGTGTTCCTCTTGAAACACAAGTCTGAACCTTTTGAGAAATTCAAAGAATATAAGTCAGAAGTAGAGAACCACAATGGGTATAAGTATTATGTCCTTTGATGTGATCAGGGAGGTGAATACTTGAGCACGGAATTCCTGGACTATTCTAAAGGAAAATGAGATTCTCTTTCAGCATTACTCCTCTATATACACCACAACACGTTGGTATATCGGGGCGGAGCAATCGCACCCTATGTGATAAGGTGTGCTCTATGATGAGTACTACTGAGTTGCCTATTTCCTTTTAGGGGTTATGCACTTGAGAAGATGCATACCTATTGAATTGGGTTCCAACCAAATCAGGTGCCTACCACTCCATATGTGATATGGTATGGGAAGAGCCCATCTCTTAAGGATGTTAAGAATTGGGTTGTCCGGCCTATGTTAAAAGCAAAATCCGGACAAGCTCGGGACAAGGTCAGTTCTGTGGAAGTTTGTTGGATATCCCAAGCATTCGCAAGGGAACATCTTCTACCACACCGAGGAGCAAAAGGTGTTTTGTTTCTCAGCATGCCACCTTTTGAGAAAAGGATTTTCTTGTGAAGAAATTAGTGGTCATGAGATAGAACTGGAAGGAGTTCAATCTATACAAACTGCAGCTGATGATTTGGTAGAACCGGAGGATTCAATAGTTCCCGATGGACCTTAGCCTCTCCGCCGATCTAATAGGGTTCCTCACCCACCTGAGAGATACTTCAGTTTTCTCTATGACAGTGGGAGTGATGATTGCATCATGAGATGGTTGTAGGGTTCCTAGGCACTCTTGTGAGGGTTCATAAGGCATCAAACATGCCCGAATTAAATTTTAGACGTGCCGAACAACCCAAAGCCGGGATCTTTGCTAGATTATTAGGGTTTATACATGCAAGTAAACATCTTTACTACTAAGTGTGAGGGATTACAACCTTTGTAGTCCGCTCCTTCGCTTCACAAGCTTCAAGTAGAAGTCCCTTCGCCGCGATCCACGATCTCCCGGACTCAAGAGAGGCTCCACGACTCGAACGATCCATGATAGCTTGTCGTATTCCTTTTCTCCGATGATCTACGTCGAAGTTGCAATAGCTCAAGCTCTCTCACTCTAATGAGGTGAACACCCTAATCTAATGGGCTAGATTAGATGAGGATGATGGAGTAGTATTTATGCTTTCTTTTTATATCATTTTCTCACAAGAAATCATCACAAAAGAAATCACAAGTGAGCTCTCTCAAAAACTCAAGAGAGAAGAAGATGAAGAATAATGAGATAAATCCTTTTGTGATGAATAGTAGATAAGAATATATGATTGATATGGAACCATGGTCAAGGATGATAGGCTTAACCTTTGTAGAGAATAAACTAGAGCTAGGGTTTTGTTAGGTTAAGAATGAGTCAAGGATAAGTATCAACCATAATATCTTAACCAAGACAAAAGGAAATCCTTCTAGAATAATCAAGAAGGAGCTAACCCTAATCAAACCCTAATCTCTTTTTATCATCCCTAAACATGTTTCATAATAAATCATATCATTTCACAATAATATATATCACATATATATTATATATTTGCAACAAAAGAAAATAATACAATTAACATATATCGCATATATATCAATGTATTAATCCGGTGAGAAAATGAAATAATAAAGCGAGCCAATATTAGATAATGTAATACAATATATCATATATATCATTATACAATAAATCATCGAATCAACACTTGATCTGACGATCCGGCTATATCGAATATATCCGACTAATATATCATGTACCGATTCATCGAATCAACACTTGATCCGATGACCTGGTTCATATCTAAATATCGCAAGAATATAATACGGTATCACATATCGCATTATCCTCGGTCCTGTACATATCACATATGTGCCTCTACTCCGTTTTGCCTGAGCCAAGAAACCTCTGTGTAGGACTCTAAAGAATCGTCAATACGCCGGTAGCAGGTGATGATCATATCAAACACCCACAAGCTGCAAGCGGTCAGCTAAACATAACAGCCACCCAGGTATTGAGCGATCAGAAGATCAACAAGCTAGCCTGTCCGTTCTCCTGTGAATCCAATCAGTAACACTCCCGTACAGTCCGGTCTGTTCGTCTGATATGTCGCATATCAAGTCTAGGGGTGGTATATGTCAGACCCCAGTAACCAATAAGTCGTGTCGATGTGAGGCTCATAACAGGTCGAGAAACTACTGGTAACACTTACCAGTATATCTCTATATCATCCCTGGCCAGGGACTTCCAGTTATAGCTAATCGAACACAGCACAACATCAACTCCCTATACCAGGAGAGACGAATCCCCTCCTATCGCTCATTGCCTCCATGTGATTCAGGACTGTACCCAAAAGCCACCATTTTGCACGCCCTCTTGGACGTGGTAAGGTGGAAATCAAAGCACAGTGGGAATCACATAAGACTCTATGACGATCTCGGGTCTACAGACTACCCTGTACCAGTGTCACCGGAGAACTGCCATCTGACGTGTGGTATACACCATCTGGGAGTTCTCGGTGAGTCCGTCCAGTATACCCAATCTCCACTGAGCACCCGTACACCATCCTTGATGTCAAACACCGATGGATATGGGATCATCCATCGCCCATCATATGGGCCAAGATGCGTATACGCTAGTCTACTCTGGTGTATCGATGCCCTGTCTCGATATACCCTCGACTAGGAACAGTTATAGGATGTACTCATCGACTACTGTGGCCCCACTAGTATGATCTCATCATAATCCCAGTAGTCGAGTACAGATCCTAAGGGCTTTATCAATATGTGAGAGAAAGACAGTAAACCAATACAAGTCAACATGTTAAGATAAAGTGAAACCAAATAGCATACTATCATGATGAACAAGAAAGTCCTCTCTGTATATATCTAAGCATCCATCATAATATACATCATATGTACAACAATGGCCTCTAGGGCATATACATAACTAACAATGATGACCCAACTAGTTTCGAGTAGGCCATCAGGAATGGGGACTCTGTGAGAATGGCTGGATGCTAAGCGATCTGAGATGGAATTCATATACACCAACAAAGTATGGACTTTGGTTGCTTTATCTGAAGGGTTAAATCCCCATCAAGAGAAAGTATATCGTGAGAAGATTACTTGGTGTACATGGAAAAGTTGAGACTTTCAAAGCTAAGGCTTGATGTAAAAGGTTTTCGTCACTGACCAGGTGTGGATAATGATGAAACCTTTTCTAGTGCCTATGCTTAAGTCCATCCCGATCCTACTTGCCATTGCTACATACTATAACTACGATATCTGGCGGTTGGGTGTCATGACTGCTTTTCTAAATACTGATTTAGAAGAGAGCTTCTATAAGTACACAGCCATAGGGCTTCATAGACAGTGGGAGCAGCGGAAAAGTGTGCAAGTTGCTTTATGGGTTAAAGCTGGGATCGCGGAATTGGAACATCTGTTTTGATGTGGTAGTCAAAGAGTTTGACTTCATCAAAATGGTAGATGAACCTTGTATATACAAAAAGGTAGTAGGGAGTATGGTGGTATTCCTCGTATCGTACATGGATGACATACTCTTGATAGGAAAGGAGTTTCCTATGCTACACTCGGTCAATCTCCTCTTATCACATAGATTCTCCATATAGGATCAAGGTGATACCTCCTAAATCCTGGATTTTGGATCTATGAGATATATTTAAGTGGATGCTAGGATTCTCACTAGGTGTAGTGAGTTGGTATCAATCGATCCTGGGGAGAATCACTGGATACCTTCCAGGGTGGTAAGGTCGACTGAATGTCAGTCACAGGCATTGTCTTTACCCTCAGTGGAGGGATGGTATGTTGGAAGAGTTCCAAGCTAGATATCGTGGCAAACTATACGATAAAGGCTAGATACATCGCTACCAACGATGCTACCAAAGAGGCAGTCTGGTTATATAATAGTTCATGAAATGAACTTCGTTCCTACCATTGTGTGTGATAATGGAGTTGTGGCTTGTGCCTAGGAACCCCCGTCCCATCTGAGATCCAGACATATTCTTAGGCAGTATCACCTGATCATGGAGATGGTTGATCTCCAGGGAGATCGAGGTTAGGAGAGCAGACACAGAGGAGAACATTGAGGATCCACTCACAAAGGCCTATTCCTAGGAGAGACCTTTATGGGATGGTTGAGTATGAGATACTTCAACCACTGCTGATTGTTGGGTATGAGATACTACAACAGATGACCCTAGTGCAAGTGGGAGATTGTTAGTTATTTGTATGCCCTAGAGGCCATTACTGTACATACGATATATATTGTAGTGGATGCTTGGACATATATAGGGAGGAATTTCATGCTCGACATGATAGTATGCTATCTGGTTGCTCTTTATCTTAACATGTACACTGATTGTCTCTATGTTACATGTTGATAAAGCCCTTAGTTAGAGTACTTGACTACCAGGATTTTGATGCAGATCATACTAGTGGGGACATGGTAGTCTTCAAGTACATCCTTCAAATGTTCCTAGTCGAGGGTGTATCGAGACAGGGCATCGATATACCAGAGTTGACTAGCGTATATCTTCTCGACCTATGTGATGGGCGATGGATGATCCCATATCCATTGGTGTTTGACATCAGAGACAGTATACGGGTGCTTAGTGGAGACTGGGTATACTGAACGGACTTGCCGAGAACTCCCAGATGGTATTATATCTCACGTCAGATGGCAGTTCTCTGGTGACACTGGTACAAGTTAGTCTGTAGACCCGAAATCGTCATAGAGTCTTGTATGATTCCCACTGTGCTTTGATTTCCACCTTACCACGTTCAAGAGAACGTGCAAAATGGTGGCTTTTGGGTACAGTCCCGAATCACATGGGGGCAATGGGTGATAGGAGGGGTTTCGTCTCTCCCGGTATTGGGGGTTGATGTTACGCTGTGCTCGATTGGCTATAACAGGGAGTCCCTGTCCAGGGATGCTTCAAAGATATACTGGTAAGTGTTATCAGTGGTTTCTCGACCCGTTATGAGCCTCACATCGGCATGACTTATCGAGTTAGTGGGGGTCTGACGTTTACCACCCCTAGACGAGATATGCGACATATCAGACGAAGAGACCGGAGTGTTACTGATTGGATTCGCAGGAGTATGAGCAGGCTTGCTTGTTGATCTTTTGATCGCTCAATACCCAGGTGGCCGTTACGTTTAGCAGACTGTTTGCGGCTTGTGGGTGTTTGATATGATCATCACCTACTGCCGGCGTATTGACGAGTCTTTAGAGTCCTACACAGGGGTTTCCCGGCTCAAGAGAAATGGAGTAGGAGCACATATGTGATATGTGAAGGACCGAGATTAATACGATATGAGATACCGTATTCTATTCTCGCGATATGTGATATCGGTCGGTTATATATGATATAGCCGGGTTATCGGATCAAGTGTTGATTCGATAATTTGATTCATTTGATATTAGTCGGTTATATGTGATATAGCCAGATTATTAAATCAAGAGTTGATTTAATAATTTAATGTATAATTATATATTTGATATATTATATTACATTAACAACTATTAAGCTCACTTATGATTTATTTTTCTCACTTTGTGCATGTGTGTATATGTGATATATATAAGTGTATATTATTTTGTGTCATGCTTGATGATACATGCAACAAAGGTGTGTGTATGAATTACACCATACTTGGTTTAATTGCTGGGGTTTTATTTATTTTTGTAATTACAAAAGGTGGCATTTTGTCATGGATGAAAGCTTGTAGAAGCTTATAGTGATCTTTGACCAAGTCTACTCTTTTGTTTTGGCTAAGATATTTGTAAACCCAACAAATTAAACCTAGCCATGGTTAACTCTCTACAAAGGTTAACATATGATGTTAACTCACCTAAGGTTGCCATTATTCACTTGGTTAATTCCATGAGAGTTATCTTCTTCTTCTTCCTAAAAGCTTTCTAGCTTCAATGGAGATGTGAGAAAATGAGTGAGAAAATCAAATCTAAAGTGAGCCCACTTTCTACTTCATCATCCTCTACTACTTGCCATTTAGTATAGGGTGCGTGCTTCACTAATTCCATAATTAGTGAAGAGATAGCTTGGGTTAGTGTCTCCTCGACGTAGATCATTTTCGGCCTCGAAGTCCTCTAGCAAGCTTGATCCGTATATCTTGTGGAGCCTCTCTAGAGTCCGGGAGTTCCTGATCGCAGCGAAGGGACGACTACACGGAGCTAATGACGTGAAGGACCGGTCTACAAAGGTTGTATTCCTTGTTCACTTTACATGCAAAGTACTTTGCATTTTCATTCCGTCGGTTTTCCAGTTAACGATTCTTAGTTAGGGTTAGCTAGAACGACAAATTTTTGAATTTAGCATGGACGATGCCTCCCAAAACCTTGCTGCCGTGCTAGGCAACCCTGCAAACCCTAGACTGAACCCTAACCCTAACCCTACCTAATTAACTCTAACCCTAGTTAACCCGGCCGTATAGTAGTAACCCTAATCCTAACCCTAAAATCAACAATAACACAAAAAATCATAATTATATGTTCAAAATTGAAATTAACTTACCTCAGTAGTAGTTTTCCCGGCGACAGAGAGCTCGACGAGGTGGAGGAGGCCGGGATTCTGCTGTCAACGAGACACAGTCGACGACGAGCTTGCGGGTCTCTGTGGTACGACCAACGACGACGAGGAAGTCGACGATGGGTGTACTGACGACGAGGAGGAACGCATGGGTGTGGTGGTAAGGAGGCGCGCATGGGTGATCGATCGCGGGGGAGTTGGGAAATTTTGGGAACGATGAGGAAATTTCTGGGCTTTATCTTTTTTATAAATAACCTTTCGTTGCCCCTACGGATTAATCCGTAGGGCCTTCTCTTGTGGCTCCATAGGGGAAAATAAAAGATTATATTTTTATATTTTTTAATTAATCCGTAGGGCACCGAAGGGGCAAATCGCTGGACCTACGGATTAATCCGTAGGGGCAATAAAAAGTTGCCCCTACGGATTCCTATAGCCATAGGGGCAACCCCTTATTGTAGTCGTGGTCGGAACTCGAGTCTATCCAATATTACTGCTTCGCCTCCTAATCCTAACTCGAGATCACGTGCATCATTTCCTTTTACAGAGAATGAGATGCTTCGCTTCCATGCCTTTTTTCCGGATCTCAAGCCTCATTAGCATCGTTATCATCTGCTTAGGCTCATACTGCAACTATGGCTAAAGTTGATGCATGTCTCCTCTCTACAGCTCCAGCACCTAATACATGGATCATTAATTCAGGGGCATAAAATCATTTGACATGGGAGAAAGGTAAACTTTTCTCATTTTGTTCCAATTCACTAGGTCTACCTGTTATCTTGGCCAATGGTTCTATCTCTAAGGTGGAAGGCATGACCAAGATTGTTTTATCTCCTTCTATCCCCGTGTTTGATGTTCTACATATTCCTACTTTTCCATTCAATTTGCTTTCTGTTAGCAAACTTGTTTATACTATGATTTGTTCAGTAACATTCTCTTCTTCTGGTTGTACTTTGCAGAATTTGGAGACGAAAAGCCTTATTGGTTCGGGGTATGAGATGGGTGGCCTATACTATCTACATAAGACATCATAATCTGTTGCTTATGTTAGATTTAGTGCAGTGTTTGATGCACATTGTCGTTTTGGGCATCCTTGTTTGAAGACCTGAAGAAATTAATTTCTTCTCTCAGTCAAGTATCTGTTTTAGAGTGTGAGTTCTATGAGATGGGGAAATATTCTTGTGCTTCCTATACTATAGGTAAAATAAGAGAGTAGATAAACCATTTGAGATTATTCATTCAGATGTTTGGGGTCCTTGTCCTGTAGTGTCTAGAAATGGTTATCGCTATTTTGTTATTTTTATTAATGATTTTTCTCGTGCAACTTGGATATACTTATTAAATTCTCGCTCTGAAGTATTTGATACTTTTAAATCTTTTTGTGATTAAATGCAAACTCAATTTGGTTCTTGCATGTCTATTTTGGGAAGTGATGACGCAAAAGAATGTTTTAGTCGTGATTGAATGTAGTTTATATGCACTTGTATGAATTTTAAAAGCAATTTATCATAGGTTTTCAAAAAACAAGAGAGCACAATCTACATATAGAAGGAATCTATACTAAAGACTAAAATTTGAAAACAAAAGAACTAGTTTGCATACGTGGTTAGGGATTACAACCTTTGGTGCTTCTTCTAGAGCTCCAAATGGGTTGATTAGGTTGTGATGGCTTCCTTGAACTATTCCTAGGCTCTAGGATGAAGAAAAGATAAAGCTTGCTTATAGAACTCCTAAGATGTCGAATATGATCCACTTGAGGCTTCAAAACTTGAGCTTCTTGGTCTTTCTTCTTGCTAGGATGATAGATCAAGTATAGTAGTGATATTTTACCTAATTTAGACCCTTTTTATAACCTCTTTTCTTTTTCTCAAGAGAGAAAGAACAATGGAGGAGAGAGGAGAGGAGAAAAATTATGAAGGAAAAAGATGAATGGTTGTAATACTTAACATAACTCAAATAAATCTCAACCATTCAACTTTCCTCTCTCATCCATGTTTCAAGCCTCTCATCTCTCCTCCACATATCAAGTAAAGAAGGTAGGGTGAGGGTATGCTAAGCCCATGACACAACATAAGCAAATGAGAAGTAAAATAAAAAGAATAAAAAATGTTAAACATAACATTTCCTTTTGCATTTAAAAAAGAAAAAATCAAAAGAGAGCTAATTAGATATAAATGATACTATATATATATATATATATATATATATATATGTATTAAATCAACAATTGATTTAATATACCGGCTTTCTAAAAGACGGTTAGTATTATCAAACGTCCGAATTAAAATCAGTGTATCCAATACATAGTTTTAATTGAACTCTCGTGAGTATCCGCATACCGCCACTACTACATTTCTCCCGAGCCATGAAAATGTCACGACCCGAAAGAGCACGTGACTGGCCCTCGAACCATATGAAATCTATAGGACTCCATCTGATCCAAGTAAGCCAAAGCCCAGAAATCTAAAACCATTTTAAGAGTAAGTGAAGAAAACTGGTTTAAAGAAGTGAAGGAAAATATGTTTGAAGTCGAGGTTTTAAAATAACTAAGCCGAAGGTGCATTTTTAAAAGGTAAAGTCTTTTCTAAAAATTTCGGCAGAGTTTCTTTTGTAAATACTGGCCCCGAACGGGATACAACAAGCATAACATATATACAATGATAAAAGGCATCCCTAAGCGGGAGCTAGCTCTTCGTCGATTGACGGTCACAACCACACATGCAATATAATATACAACGCCGAAAGGCGAGGATCGATCCAAAAGAAACACAGTAAGCATGAAAACCGCAATACTACTAAGCGCGACTCTAAGGCCAAATAAAACATCACTAAAGTCTGAGTCTGAAACAATAAACAAATTTGGTTGATGGAAATTCTAGATACAAAGAATAATATAAGTACAATGGTGGTTTTGATGCAAAAGGAACCACCTACCAAATGCAATTCACCCGCAATGCAATTCACCCGCAAGGAAGCAATGTGCCAGAAATGCCGCAAAGGAACCTGTACGGCAAAACCTGCAAGAACTGTGGCACAACGGGGGTGAGTTGCCAACTCATGAATAGAGAATAACTACAAGCAGAAACCGAACGCAAGACATAATCCTAGGTCAAAACGATCAGTACAAAATCCTCAATATAAAACATGCAGCCTATAACAAGGCTAGGGTAAATATCTAACCCAAGTGTAATCTCCTGTGCCTGTGTCAGTGCCTCAGGTAGCAATATAACATAAGAATGAGGTATGAATGCATGAGAACATAATACATGTAAATGAAGAAACTGTTTTCATACTTTAGTGAGATTTCCTTTGTATTTTTAAAATGAGGTATCATAATGAAATCAGCATAAAACAGTGCCTAACATCGGCACAAAACGTAATCCAAATATCCCGATATCTCTGTATCCCAATCACAAAATCTAGGGCGCCGTCAGTCCAGACCGGCCCCTACCATCAATCTCAAGACCACGACGGTATCCTCCGGATATCCGACGCGTCAGGTAAAATCACCGGTCGGTAGTGCTCCCCTGCCAGGCTCAACGTCATCACCACATTCATCTTGCCCCGGGGTACCGCACCGGGTCCACCATGTACCCGAAACGGTTCATCCGTCTCCTCGAATCGGGTTTCCAAATCCATCAGCAAACTCATGGTGGACGACTCATACATCATGGGAAAACCGCACTTTTTATTTTAAAAGAGAGAAAATGTTTATCTGTGTTTTTGCGGTTTTCCTCCAAATCCAGAAAATCTCATGGAAATCCAAATCCAAAACCTCAGTAACACGTAAAATAGTGAATATATGCATGAGAATCCATGAATGCGGCATAACAATGAATATCAGTATGCATGAAGTAGCAGGTAATAACTACAATGTCTAAACTATTAGCTAATAGGTTATGTCAAGCAATAGTATTTTCTATGGTGTACGTGACATGGCAATTACCGATGAAGATGTGTGTGAGCCGGCAAGTAAGTGTACGTGGTACATACGCAACATCGGTAATGGTGCTGGTGTCCTAACAGCATGATATCAATAATGGAGTATGAAACATAATATAAGAATGTGATGCAAAGCGAACCACAAAAAAAGTGGGAGCTGAATCTAGACGCAACTATAACTAATCTGCATTAATCTAATATAAGTCCTACAAATGGTGCCTTTTGAAATATCACGAATCATGGGGTTTTGAAAATAGGGGCTACGGTGTTTTTTTGAAAAGATACGCCTTTTGAAATGTCCGTAGATCCCTTGACCTGTCTTTTAAAATACCCACGACCCGCTAGTTTTGAAATAGGTAAGAGTCTAATCTAATCTAACAACTACACTAAACTATACAGCTGAACTAACAAGCTGAGCTACAGGTAAGGAAACCGCCTAACATCTGAGTCGATATATATATAGATATAATAGTCGGTGATTCCGCCTCAATAGTATCGCGTACGATACAGTATATCATATGACATCCTCAAGTCATGAGTGCGGATCTATCATCAATGTAAAGCTCATACGGTAAATCGTCGTACGGCATCCCAATAGCTGGGTACGGGTCAATATCACACTATCTCATCACACTTCAGGTATCACTATCAACATATCATATAATCTGGGGTACTATTCTATGTCTAGTATAAATCGATACCATCAATAAAGTATGCATGCGGGGGTAAACACACATCCCAAGCCCGCAAGAATCACATTTCGTATCCCAAATACGAATCATATCACATCACCGATCTCGCGGCACAAAGCCCAATTTCATTGACTCATCTCCAAAGTCATCCAATATCATCAACACAGTGCCAGTATAAATAATATGCAAGGGTGTGCGTGTAGGTGTAATTCTATTCTAGGGTTCGCGACTATGAACTACACTAGTCACTTCTAACCCTACACTATCCATAATACACCTAACTATCATATATAATAACAACTACGGACTGCGGGGGTGCTATACGCCATCCACCCGACTTCCCCCAGTAGATATAATCTACTCACCTAGCGTCTTCATTTGTGGACGTCGCTACGCGCTTGCTTGTCGTCCCGAAGTCTTCATAGGGTACCTACACATCAAAATATCGTATATGCGCATTAAAACCAAATCAAAGCTAAAACGGCACATGAAATCCAAAATGATACAATAAGAGGCCTATAGGTTAAAACCCATGGCACGCCTTCAAAACCATCAACACATCCTCTATATCGTCGTATAAACGCCAAATAGTCGAGGCAAAACACAATCCACAATTGCAGAATTAAAAATACGGAATACGGAAACATGAATCTAAAACATCAACTTAGGAAATATGTCCCAGATTTTACCCTAGGTCATTTTATACAAATCTATATATACCAGGGGTCTAATATGAACATGTAGGAGCTACAGAACCAATACGAGCCAAAATGGTGGGACCCAGGCCGCAATTTGCGGCCAATGGGGATAAATTGGCGGCCGGGAAGAAGAAGTGGAAGCTAGGGTCTTGGGGTTAGCTTCCTGGGTGCCTGCACGTGTCACTGTCCAAACAATTTTAATTTAGGGTGTCTCGGGTGATAGCAGATTCAATATACCCTTCACAGATTTCATAAATTCCCCGATATCGGTTTTTAAAATCCATATTATGGTTTAAGCTTCAGGTTTTGGATTTCCAATTCATATACTAGGGTGATGGTATAACCTCTACTGACCTCAATTCCATATTACAACCCATAAATCATCACAACCCTAACTAGGTTATCCACAAGTCCACAATATCACACAATATCGATTCGATCTTAATATGAGGGTAAAGGAAATGCATAAACTAAGTTTAAGGTCCAGAAAATACCTCATTTGGCAACTCAAGAATTTTCTTGAGTTGCCCCTAGTGGCCAAAATCCTTGCTTCTTTAGCACCAAGTGTAGATCTAGGGATTGTGCACACATTTAATGAAATGGAGATTGGGTTTTGGGGTTGTTTTAGAGGTGTTTTGGAGCTTGAAGAGGGGAGGGAAAGGAGGTGCAGGAGCAGCAGCAGGAGAAGGGAGAAGAGGGAGGGAAATGAGGGGAGAAATGGTTAAGTCCTTAGTCAATGAAGCCCATACCTCTCTCTCTCTCACCAACTATCCATTTCTTTATTCTTTTCCTTTTCTTTTTCCTTTTAAAACCCTTCTCACTCAAATAGTAAACCCAAATGAAAAGCATGGCAAGAAAATGCACAAGTGTGAAAAAGTGATATGTGCATGTGTTGCACAAAAAGCTAAAAACCGATTAGCGATTTTTAATCGCGATTAGCACTAAATTAGTGTCAAATTAATCACAAAAACTTTAAAATGTCATAATTCTCTAATTTACCCTATTTTAGAATTTTCCAAAATTTTCCAAAATTTTCCCCTATTTATTTGTATTTAATAATTCCAAAATATTAAAATATTCAATAAAATAATATTAAATTTTAAAAATTCCCAAAATTAACATTTTATCTTTTTTGAAATGTTACAGAAAACCTCTGTGTGGGACTATAAAGACTTGACAACACACTGGTAGTGAATTATATGATCACATCCAAAATTCACAAGCACGTCAGTGGAACTAGCTGTGCGTATCGGTTACCCAGATATCTGTCGAAAAGAAAATCGACAACCAAGCTTATCCAAACCCATTACCGAGCCTATAAGCGACACTCACTGTACAGTCCGGTCTCTTTGTATAATATGTTGCATTTCGGGTCTAGGGGGATGGAATCCGTCAGACTTCCAATAACCCGATAAGTTATAACGATGTCCGGCCCGTAACCAATCGAGAAATAACTGATAACTCTTATCAGTAAATCTCATCTGCCATGGTCAGGGACTTGTGGTTATAGCCTATCGCGCACATCACAACATCAAGTCCTAATACAGGGAGAGATGAAAGCCTTCTTATTGCTTACTACCTCCATACGATCCGAGACTATACCCAATTACTATTTGTTTGCATAGCTCTTTAGATCTGTGGTAGAGCAGTAATCTAACTTGTAACATTTCGTAAAAATTTAAAGTATTTATTTTTGCATTTATTTAATAATAAAAGGAATTTTTAAATATGAGACAACATTTACTTTTTTTTTAATTTATAAAATCTATTTTTCATGTGTCTTGGAAAAATCATGTTGTTCTAATTTGAGTTTGGTTTGAGTCTCTTTATTTTGGAAAATGAGATGAGGGGAATATGTTAAGATAAATTATACCTCACTCTCACCACACCTTACCATACAAATATCTAGCAATATCCTATATATTTTATATGTCATGGTTATCTTCTCATTCTCTACTATTTTCTTCACAAACACATAGAAATTTTCTAAGCTCTCCTTCACCCTCTCTCTAACCTAGCTTCCTCCATCCAAGATCATCATGTTTCTTAGAGGTTTCTTTTTATAGAATGATCATGACACCAAGTTAGGTCCTTGTTTCTTCAAAGATCTTCATATTGATACCACTAAAGCTTGGATCCCTCTCAATATTCTTAAGGAGGCAAAAATCATATTTTTATTTTTATTGTGTTCTTATCTTGCCTAGATTATGTGGTTTTAGGTATAATTTCTACTAGTTTGGGAAATTTAGAAGTGTTTTAGTACTTGTAAACTAAGTTTTTAGTGTTGTGGTGCTCAAGTGATATCTGCTATAACTAGTGAACTCTGAAAAATATTCTAAAAGTTTTCTGAGATGGTGAGCACAACTAGAGACCGCACCCCAAGCCCGTACCCATCTGAACCCACCATGGCCGCAGATTTATTGGTTTGTGCCATAAATTGCGGTTTGGATTTTGAGTTTTGGTCTGGGGTTTTTACAGTAGCTCCTAGACATCCTAAATTATACTATTGTATACTTAATTTTGTCCTAGGTTACTTGTATGAAAATCTGGAAAACATATCCTATGAAAGTTTAAGGTTTTATGTTTCAAAAACTTGAGTTTTTGATTTTCTTTATTGCCGGGGGTAGTTCGATATTGATAGCACGCGTTAAAATACGTCGATCATACGTTCTAGTCTATATGCGTTAGAAGTGTAGCAACTTTTGCGTTTCGATTCTTATTTATGCGCTTGGTTAATTGTATAGGATCGGTCGTGGAGACGTCTGACACGGCGAAGAAGGGTAAGGCATTCGTGAGCTCCGTCTAGCACCTATTGATATTAAGTAAGTAGGGGAACATTTACAAGTGGGAACTCGAGCGGATGGCGTATAACACCCCCGACTACCAGAAGCTTTATAAAACTTCGTATCGGTTTTTAAATAATTTTAGATATACTTTATCGGATTCCATGACATATACATTACATTGAGTACCATGACATCCATAGTGTACAATTATACTTTCTAGAATAGATACACTGAATAGAACACAAGTATATTACTAATGATTCCATGTTGCACAGTTCACAAATTCACATGCTACACCACACATCATTAGTACTGCCATGACACGTAGAATCGCTATATTTAAACCATATTACGATGTTCATGATAGTATTAGTTTCTAATTGCTATGTTCCATTATTCGAATACTATAGTTCGTATAAATGCATGTTATAGTTGCCAAATGTTGTATGAATGAATCATTCTCTGATTGGTATCATAAATTTGATATTTCTATAGATTTGAGAAACCGCGGGTATCTTTTACAAAAAGGATTATGTTTTCAAAAGTCCGGTTTTCTCGTGATATGATGATTTGGTGTCCACCATGAGTTTTGGTTTTCATGATGAGATATCCAAATCGAGAGAGGGGTTAACCGATTACGGATACATGGTGGACCTGGTACGACTCCGAGGGGCAGGAAGACCGTAGGGAGGTATAGGGAACCTAGCGAGGATGATCGATACCGGAGCTGATATTGAAGAGCGACGAATATCCGGAATTTATAACCATGGCCGAGTTGATATCAGGAGAGGACCGATCGGTTAGACGGTACCTATAATATCCAGATTTCTACTATCGATGATGGACACGAGTTTGATTAGGATTTGAGGATGATTGATATTCTTCTTATGTGATTTTATTTATATCGCACTTGCATTCATTAATACGCATATCATATCATATCTTATGATGTATACTTATATTCACCGAGTTAGTAACTCACTCCCGTTGTGCCTTAGCTTCTTGCAGAACGGGCCACACATACACTTAGTGGCGACGCGGACATATACTTTGGGGTTCTTTGCAGATTTTGCTAGGTGGGTTATACGCATAGTGACCGTATCTTTTGTATATGTGGTACCTTGTATCTAGTATCACTCCATTAGACTACTTATATATTCTGTTGACTTAGACCGAGTTGTGACTTTATGTATGTTTTTTTGGGTTGAACTCAGATAGAGTCAACTAGTTAGTTTTACTTACGCAGTTCAATTTTATATTTGCTTGTGATCCTTCGCCTTCGAGCGTCGTATATAACTGAGTGGTTATGATTTCGCCGATTGGCATTGAAATAGCTCCCAAGTGGGGGATGTCATTGTATTTATATGTATATGTACTTATTTTTATCAAAAATTACAACGAAGGTGCTGCCGAATTTTCAACCCTATTTCAAAACAATTGACATATGCTTTTAAACAACCAATTCTTGTAAAGAAAATTGTGTTTCATGTTAAATACCTTTTGAAAACTTCACCTTCTTTATTCTTTAAAGGGTTTAGATCTTTGTTTTTGGCTTACTTGGATCGCGTCGATATCTTTACACGTCACGTGATCTAAATGCTGGTCACACGCCAAATTCAGGTCGTGACATAACCACAGAGAGAACCACACAAGACACTATGATGATATCAGATCTATAAACTATCCTATACTCAAGTCATCAGAGAACTGCTATCTGACTATAGGTATAGTACCATCTAGGAGTTCTTGGCGAGTCCGTTCGGTGTACTCAGTCTCCAATGAGCACATGTATACAATCTTTGGTGGCAAACACCAATGAATGTTGGATCATCCATCACCCCTTACGGGGTCAAGAAACGTATACACTAGTGTACTTTGGAATATCGATGTCCTTTCTCGATACCTCCATGACTAGGAACTTTCAAGGATGTGCTTATGGACTACCCAGACCTTACCAGTATGATCGACATCATAATCCTGGTAGTCATGCAAAGATCCTAAGGGCTTTATCAATATGCATCAATTAAATATCAAGTAAAATAAATACTCATGTTAAGATAAAGAAAAACCAGATATCATTCTATCATATCGAGCAAGACTGTCCTGTATATATACATATGTCTAAGCATCCACTATAATATACAATAATAGCCTATAGGGCATAGATTTCTAATAATCTCCCACTTGCATTTAGGCTGGTTATTGGCGTGTCGCATACCCAACAACCTAAAAAGTCTCTCAAACTGTGCTTGAGAAATGACCTTCGTGAATGGATCCGCAATGTTTTCTTTTGTGTCTACCCTCCATACCTCAATCTCCTAGCGATCAACGATCTTCCTGATCAGGTGATACCGTCTTAAGTTATGTCTGGAGCACTGATGGGACCGTGGTTCCTTAGCTAATGTCGTAGCTCCATTGTTATCATAATACAAGGGTATTGGATCAACAATGGTCGGAACCACCTCAAGCTCTGTAATGAACTTCTGCATCTAGACCACTTCTTTGACAACATCATTAGCAGCGATGTACTCAGCCTCCATCGTCGAGTCTGCTACGGTTTTCTATTTGGAACTCTTCCAACAGACCGCCCCTCCGTTGAGGGTAAACACATAACCTGAGATAGACTTGCTGCTATATTTGGCACTTAGGAAGCTCGAATCGGTAAAGACCTCCATTACCATACACCAAGAACATTTCTTTATTCTTCATCAGGTACTTAAGAATGTTCTTCACAGTTATCCAGTGCTTCTCCCCTGGGTTTGATTGATACCGGCTTACTGTACTAAGTGCGTAAGCTATATCTGGTTTGATACATAACATTGTATACATTGTAGACTCGACTGCCGAAGCATAGGGTATAATGCTTATGCGAGCCCTCTCCTCATCAGTTTTGGGGGACATTTCTTTGGAGAGGGTGATTCCCGAACAAGCAGGTAAATTACCATGCTTGAAATCTTCTATACCAAACTGCTTTAGTATGGTGTCAATGTACAAGGATTAGGAAAATCCTAACATCCTTTTAGATCATCTCTATAGATCTTAATTCCCAATATGTAGGAGGCATCGCCCAGGTCTTTCATAGAGAATTTTCGTGACATAAAAAGTATGATCGATTGTAGTATAGGAATATCATTTCCTATCAGGAGAATGTCATCCACATACAATACGAGGAATATCGCAGCTCCCCATACAATCTTCTTGTAAATATAAGGCTCATCCACATTTTTGATAAAATCAAACTCTTTGATCATATCATCAAAATAGATATTCCAACTCCGAGATGCCTGCTTTAATCCATAAATGTATTTAAGTAATTTGCACACTTTTCCGCTGCTCCCACTGTCAATGAGACCCTCTGGCTGATCTATATAAACACACTCTTCTAAATTACCATTTAGAAAAGAGGTTTTAACGTCTATCTTCCAGATGTCATAGTCATGGAAGGCAGCAATGGCAGGTAGGATCCAAATGGATTTAAGCATATCCACTGGAGAAAAAGTTTCATCATAGTCCATACCTGATCTTTGACGAAAACCTTTTGCAACAAGTCTAGCCTTATAGGTTTCCACCTTTCCATCTGCACCAATCTTCTTTTTGAAGATCCACTTGCATTCAATGGGTTTTACCCCAGGAGGTGCGACGTTTAAAGTCCATGTTTTATTGGTGTATATGGATTCCATTTCGGATCTCATAGCCTCCAGCCACTTCACCGAGTCCCTACTCATGATAGCCTGCTGAAAACTAGTAGGCTCATCATCGTCGATGATGCAATCCTCTCGATCCCCGTCTATGAGAAAACTATAGAATCTCTCGGGCGGATGGTACTAGATTTGCGGAGTGGCTAAGGTTCGTCAGGTTGTACATGAATCTGAGGTTCAGCCAAATCTTCAACTCTTATTTGTGGTTATGGAATTTCTTCCAGTTCTCCCGTGCTCCCACTAATTTCTTTTGCAAGAAATTCCCTTTCCAAAAAAGTGGAGTGATGAGCAACAACTACCTTCTGTTTCTCAGTGTGGTAGAATAAATTCCCATCGAATGTTTTGGACATCCCACAAATTTATACAATACTGATCATTCCTCGAGTTTGTCCGGATTTTGTCTTTTAACATAGGCCATACAACTCCATATTTTAATAAAATTAAGGTATGGTCTCTTCCCTTCCCATATCTCATATGGAGTGGTAGGCACGGATTTGGTCGGAGCCCAATTCAAAAGATATGCCGCTGTCTCCAGTGCATAACCCCAAAAGGAAAATGGTAACTCAGCATTACTCATCATAGAGCGCACCATACCCAATAGGGTGCGATTCTTTCGCTCCGATACACTGTTGTGCTGTGGTATATATGGAGGAGTAAGCTGAGAGAGAATCCCATTCTCTTTTAAGAACTCAAGGAATTCGGTGCTCAAGTATTCCCCACCTCAATTGGATCGAAGTATCTTGATACTATTTCCCATTTTTTCTTCTACTTCATTTTTATAATCTTTGAAATTTTCAAAGGCTTCGGACTTATGTTTCAACAAGAACATATGTCTGAACCCCGAGAAATCATCGGTAAAAGTAATGAAGTAGGAATATCTGTTTCTTACAAGTGTTGATATTGGTCCACATACATCACCATGTATGAGTCCCAAGAGCTCGGTAGATCTTTTTCGGAATCTAGTAAATGGAGTTTTGGTCATCTTACCTTTCAGACAAGATTGAAAAGTTTCATAAGATTGATATTCAAACGGATCTAAATACCCATCTTTATGTAATTTAGTCAGTCTTGTTTCATTTATATGACCAACTCTATAATACTATAAGTAAGTTTCATTTAAATCTGAAGACTTTCTTTTGTTGGTGTGTTGGATGTTGAAAACTGTTTATTAATTTAGAACATATATACCGTTATTTAATCTACCAGACCCAATCAACACTTGATTAAGGTGAATGTTCATAACATTGCTTTCTAATGCGAAACTATATCCATCTTTATCTAATAAAGCAACTAATATAATATTACACATCATAATAGGTACATAATAACCATTTTTCAAAATCAAAATGTTGCTACTTTGCAATCCAATATGTAGTCCCTAACCTCTATGGTGTCAACGCTTGCGCCATTCCTGACCCTGAGGGTCATATCACCTATTTTCAAAAACCTGCTGCTTCTCAAACCCTGCAAACAATTACAGATGTGAGAACCCGATCCGATAACCAATACCCAGGAAGCGGAATTTATGGAAATATGTTTTCTATTACAAACACACCTGAAGCTGAAGCATCAACATGCTGCTTTTCCTTAAGGATGGCTTTATAGGTCATGCGGTTCCTCTTCTAGTGCCTTTTTTTTTGTGATAATGGAAGTACTCTCATTTCTTCGATTCTGCTACCCTAGCCTTATCCTTCCCGCTCACCTTTTAGACACCACCTTTTGGTTTGGCGGGGGTCTTTTTCTTCTTTCCCTTGGCCTTGGCCTTGGACTTGGAAGAAGAAGATTCCCCAATAACTAGAACGGGTGTCTTTTCTTATTTCAAGGAGCTGTCAGCTATCCTCAACATATTGAGGAGCTTAAGAAGATCAGCTTCTATTCCGTGCATATTGAAGTTCAATACGAACTAAGCAAAGGTGTGGGGAAGGGACTGTAGAATTAAGTCGATGTACAATTCATTCTCTAACATGCATCTCAGGTTTGGAGTTCTTCAATAAGACTTATCATCTTAAGTACGTCATCTACTACAGATAATCCGACAACCATCATCATCTGAAATAGTTTCCTTGAGGTCTTGTACCTTACAATATGAGAGTGCTCTCCAGACAAATTTTTGCAATTGAGGAATATTAATTTTATATCCATCTTCTCATGCTGCCTCTGAAGGTCATTATTCTTAGAGGCCAGCACTATACACTTAGCTTTTGCATAGTCTAGGTCCTATGTTTTACATACCTCGATGTACGAAACCATGGAATCCGGACTTGGGATCTGGGGTACATTACCGGTGAGGACATATGCCACTTTGTCATAAATGAGGCCAATGTTGACATTCCTCAACCGATCTTTATATTTCAGTCCAGTCAACGTACTCTTTTATAATAGTAGTTTTAGTCCAGTCATGGTCACTGCCTGTTAGAGGGAGAGAAAAGAAACACTCAACGTATACTCTAGCAAGATTAGAATGGTTTATTATATTGTCTAATCAAGACGACTTCCACTATTTTTATCAAATTCTCCATCAAACCTTAAAAGGAAAATTAGCCGGGATTAATTGCACCCTGCAAGTTCGCTAATCGTTCAGCCAGATCGGTGTTGGTACCTCGAGGGAGGTTTCCATGCTTTCTCACAGATTTAATTAAAGTAAACCCCGTTTCCACAGAGGTGTTGCCCTGTTAACACCTTTCTAGACACCTACTTGATTAGCTAATTGTAAAGTAAAACTCTCTCGGGAGTAACTCTTACTCACAGTGGGAATTGGGATCCAACCATCATATTGAAGGTATGAAATCTCATTGCAGGTTTCAACACTTGAAACTTCCGATATTGTTTTTACACCTAACGATCTATGATCTTGACGGATGCCAATAAACTATAGGCCACTAGTCAAGTTCTACCCGTCATTTCTTGATTGATTCGAACCCACCCGCACATTCCCTTGATGGATGCCAACAAAGCTATGTGACTATCCTTACCAATCGCATCTCAAGCTATAGATAAGCATCATTTAGCTACCATTCACTATGTCTTGACGGATGCTAACAAACACAGCACGAATACTAAGTGCTACCTATATGAAATGACAGAGGGTTACGGTTGGTTTTGATGAAAATGTCACGACCCAAATATGGCACGCGACCGGCACTTAAAACACGTGACATATAAAGACTTCGACGCGATTCAAGTAAGCCGAAACCCAGAATCTAAACCCTTTTTCAAATATTGGAGGTGAGTTTTAAAATAGTCATCCGATAAAAATCAATTTAAAATAACATCTAAATTTAATTACGTATATTGAAAAACATTTATGACGTTTTGAAAGCTTGACATCACCTCCCTTACACTTTTATAAAAACCGGATATAACATAATAATAAAATAGCATCCCAACGGGAGCTAGTCTCTACGTCCAAACGATGGAGCAACCAACAATCTGTTGGAGATAGTGCCCTCAAAGTCAATTATTGGATCGCAGGTACGCGATTGCAATGATTGAGGCAGGACCTATACCTATATGACAGTCTTGCTCGAGATGATAGTATGCTATCTGGTTTGACTTTATCATCGTATACATGCTTTAGTTCACTATTGCATGATGATAGAGCCCATAGGATTCTTGATTGACTACCAGCAGTATGATGGCGATCATATACGTGGGAGTTGGGGTCTGTAAGCATATCCTTAAAGTGTCCATAGTCGTGGGAGTTTCAAGACAGGGCATCGATACTCCAGAGTAGACTAGTGTATACAGTCGAGACCCCGACGAGGGGCGATGGCCGGTCTCACAAGCCATTGGTGTCAGTAGGATCACCTAAGATGTATACAAGTGCTCATTAGGTTATGAGTATACCGGACATGACTCGCCGGGAACATGCTAGTTGGTATTATACATATCGTCAGATAGCAGTTCCCTGGTGACATGTTGTCACGACCCGAAAGTACGGAACATGACCGGCACTTAGACTATGAACGTCTCAAGGCGTACGTATGCTAAGTAAGCCGAAACCCAGAAATCAAAACCAAGAAAGGTAGTAGGGAGTAGGAAGAACCATATCAAATCAACCTGTATACAACATAATACACAACGCCTAAAGGCGAGGATCACAACAGAAATGAAGCTCAACCAGCAAGAAACCCAAGGAAATATAATGCGCGACTCTAAGGTCGAAATAATACACATCACTGGTCTCTATCTCAATAAATACAAGTATGGTTGATGGAACTTCTAGATACAACTGAAATATAATATACAAGGTATAATGATGGGTAAGATACAATAAACCCACCTACTAGCAAATCACCCGAAGGAACAGTGCCCACAAAGCCGTAATGAAACCTGTACGGCAACACCTGCAAGAAACCGGGGCACAACGGGGGTGAGTTGCCAACTCGTGAGTAGAAAAAGATCTACGAACAGAAAATCGCATGTATGACGCAATCCTAGGTCATACGATCAGAATATATAATCCTCAAATATATAACCAGTAACCTCTAACCATGTCTAGGGTAAATATCTAACCCAAGTGTGAACCCATGTGCTTGTGTCAGTGCATCAGGTGGCAATATATCATATGAATGATGTATGAATGCATGAAACAGAATGCATGTACTGAAGAAAACTGCTTTTGTAACTTTGTGAGATTTCTGTATTTTTAAAATGAGGTATCATAATGAAATCAGCATAAAACAGTGCCTAGCATCGGCACAAAACACAAATCTCAATATCTCGATATCTCTGTATCACAATCTCTGTACCTCAATATCTCAAATCTCAATGTCTCAATCATAATATCCAGGGCGCCGTCAGTCCAGATGGGCCCCTACCAACCATCTCATGACTACGACGGTATCCTCCGGATATCCGACGTGTCGGGTAATATCACCGGTCGGTCGTGCTCCCCTGCCAGGCTCAACACCATCTCCTGCGATCTTCTTGCCCCGAGGTACCGCACCGGGCCCACCATGTACCCGAAACGGTTCATCCGCCTCCTCGAATCGGGTCTCGAAATCCATCAGCAAACTCATGGTAGACGACTCATACATCATGGAAAAACCGCATTTTTTATTTAAAAAGAGAAAGCAGTTTATATATTTTGCGGTTTTCCTCCAAATCCAGAAAATCTCATGGAAACCCGAATCCAAATCATCAATAGCATGTGAAATCATGAATATAAGCATGAGAATCCATGAATGCAGCATATAATGAATAACAGTATGCATGAAGTGACAAGTGATAACTACAATGTCAAGCTAACATATAAAGCAAGCATACTAATATCATGTCACTACTAGCTAGCAAGCTAAATCAAGCAATAATATTTTCTAAGTGTTCGTGACATGGCAATTACCGATGGAGATGTGTGTGAGCCGGCAAATAAGTGTACGTGGTACATACGCATCATCGGTAATGGTGCTGGTGTCCTAACAGCAGGATATCAATAATGAAATATGAATCATGACAGTATGCGATGCAGAGCAACAATAATAATATGCGGGAGCTGAAAATACTGAACACCATGATCACTAAACTTCATCTAATGTCATAAAAGTCATATAGCTACACCACTACAAGGCTGCGCTAAAGCTAGTAGTAGGTAAGGGAAACCGCCTAACCTCTGAGTCGATACATATATATAGATATATAGTCGGTGATCCCGCCTCGATCATATCACATCCGATACCATATCTCTATAATTGGTTATTCCCAAGTCGAGTAGGCGGATCAAACATAAAAATACAGCTCATACGTAAATCCGTCGTACGGCATCCCCAAATCTGGGTACGGGTCAATATCACATTTATCATATTATTCATCAAGTATTCTTTTTATCAAGATCATCATCTGGGTACTCACCTATGTCTAGTACAATGCCAACATCATCACAAAAATCAATATCTGACTACTGATCGACAGTCTAGTATAAATCGGTATTTTCATCATATATCATCACAAGAGTATACATCGCCCAAGGCGGCCTATCACAAGTATCCTGTCATATCATATCATATCATATCTCATAACATAATCGCATGTCGATCACATAATATATATGTCACTACTACATGGCATCATCATTCCCAAAATCCTCTAAGGTATCAAGATGTACCTTAATTATGAATTTTATCATATCACCGACATCATGATCTCATATCACCATCGACTCACATCAATCCTAAGTATCATCCTCAAATCCTTAATGAACACATAAACCCAAACCCATGTGAACACATATCCATAACGAATTCCATAACCATATATGAAATAAGGATGTATGCAAGTATGTATATGTGTGTATGTGTAAGTGTAGTGCACCCACTACCTAAGGTTTCGTAACCATGCACCAATCCAACACCAATATCCATCTTAAGCCATCAATAATAAATCCCAACAACATATCATAAATTGTTGGTGTGTATACGCATCCGTATACATCACCACGGACTGCGGGGGTGCTATACGCCATCCACCCGACTTCTCCCCGTAGATATAAATCTACTCACCTTGTTATGTGTGCCGGTGCCAATGTCGCTGTTTGCATCTCCAACGCCTCGACGTCACGTGAGTACCTACAAGAATATCACATGCTAAAACACATGAAAATCACATCGGAAACCAAAATGGTGCACACTACGCCCATAGGTAAAAACCAGTGACCTTGTGTGCAAAAACAGCTAATCACCACCGTCGTTGACGTCCAAACGCCACCCGACAGATACGAATCATCGAATATCAAAATCCATACGAAAACGAGTCGTAAATCATACGCCAACTCAAGAAATTCAACCCAGATTTTACCCTAACAGGAAACAGTCAAAACTAGACATACCAGGGGTCAATTTTACATGAAAAAGGGGCTGTGCACGCAAAACTAGGCAGTTTTACACTGCCCTGGCCGCAAATTGCGGCCAGGGGGATTAAATTTGCGGCCGGGACTTTGATATGGTGGCTAGGGCTTTGGGTAGTAGTTCCAGGGTGCCTGCACAGCTCACTGACAAGTCAATTTTTCCCTAGGAGGTCCCGGGTGAAAGCAGGTCTCAGAAAGGTCACAAAATCGACAAAAACACTAAAATACGCCAAGTCGAATAACTCTGGTAAATACTAGGAATCTGGGGTAATATTGGTTACAATGGTCTCAAAAACACCTAATAAGGTTATACTAACGATCAAAACCACACTTGGTCAAATCTCACTCAAGTTTTGCCTAAACTAGCACTAAATCACAGATATACAGTAAGTTTCAGTTTTAACAGCTGTAGCTTGGCAAGAAAAGAGTTGGGTTGCGAGATTATACCTCGAGGGGGTCCTAGGAGGAAGGAGAAGGAAATGAGGAGGAAGAAGGGCCGTTGGTGGACTGCTCAGTTGCTCCTATGGCTGCTGGTGTTACTCTTGTAGCAACTGTTGATGCTGATTCTGCAGCTACTGCTGCTTGCAACTCTCTCTCTCTCTGCTCTTCTTTCTCTTCTTTATTTTCTCTATGTGTTGCAGTAGCAGCTGCAACACTTGAGAGGGGTATGAATGGTGCATTCTGATGTGGTGTGATGAGGGTGTGGGTTGGTTAAAGGCTGATACAATGGGCTGAAGTGCATGGTTTCAGCTGCTAGTGTAGCTGTAGGTGTAGGGAGGGGGCTGTTTTGTGGCTGAAGTCAGCTATTGGGGCTGATAAGTCATGATGGGGGCTGGTGTGATATATTAGCAGCTGATGCAGGGGGGCAGTTTGGTGGCTGTTGCTGATGTAGGCTGCTGATGTGGGCTGAAGAAATGCTTCAGCTGCTGCTGCTGGTTTCCTTAGGGGTGTGATGTGTGAGGGTGAGAGAGATGTGAGTGTTTGAGAGGCAAGCAAAAGTTTGAAATGAGATGAGTGGGAAAGAAACAATGGATTAAGGCACAACCTCAAGTTAACCCCCCTCACCCTTATATTTCCATTAGATGATAGCATGCCCAAAACCATCATGGCTCTCTCTTTGGCACAAGTCAACATAACCCTAATCCAATTGCAAACAAGGCCACACCCTTAGTTAACCCCACTAACCTAACCCATTGGTTAAGTCACCAAGGTCATCTAAGCATGGTTCACCCTAGGCTTATCATGAATCCAAAACATGAGCCAAGTGTAACAAGTGTAGACAATGTCATGTGCACATTTTTGCACAAAAAGCCAAAAATCCACTTAGCGATTTTTAATCGCGATTAACACCAAAATAACATATAATCCATTATAAAAACTGTGAAATTTCCACAAAATACCCAAATTTAGAATTTCTTTAATTTTCTCCAGAATTTTAACCATTTATCGGTATTTAATTATAACGACTATTAAAATATTCATTAAAAATTAATATTAAAATATGAAAATTCCCAAAAATAATATTTTATTTTTTTGAAATGTTACACATGTGTACAGGTTAGTTCATCGACCTGAGGTCGTCATTTGTCTCGTGTGAGTTCCCACTGTGCTTTGATTTCTACCCTACCACGGCTCAAAGGAGTCGTGCAAACAGGTCTTTTTTGGGTACAGTCCCGAGCCACATGGAGGCAAGTGAGCGGATCGACAGGGGATTCGTCTCTCCAGGTATTGGGGGTGAGATCGCGCTGTGTCTAGGAGAGCCATTCACAAAGCCCTCGGCCGAGGCAAGAGATTTACTGGTAGGTACTCCAGTAGTATCTCAGGTTGTTCTGGGCCACTCTCTGACACGACTTATACCGCTAATGGGGGTCTGACGTTACCAGCCCCCTAGGCAGATATGCGATACTCATAGACGAACGGACCAGACTGTATGTATATTGTCACTGTTAGGCTCAGTAGGGTTTATGGATGAGTTCGCTCGTCAGCTTCCCTTCCAATCAATACATAGGCAACCGTTACGTACAGCTTGTACCTCGGACGTGCTAGAGGTTATACCCAGTGCCAGTGTGTTGATGAGTCATTAGAGTCCCCCACAGACAATTTCCCAAGTTCGGGCGAAACGTTGTAGAGGCCGTATGGTTTTATGGCAGGGTTCGGAAAATGCATGTGCGTTTTCGCACGTGTCGTTTTTTGGGCAGATAATACTGGTAGGCTTTGGTTTAAGCCGGATCCCAGTATTATGCTGTGTAGATATAATATTTTTGTCTCAATTACATTTTGTATTCGGTCGTAATACAAATGCGGGTATGTTTATACTGATACGGGGTTATCCTGAAATTCGTTTCAGGATCACTTTTGGAAGTTGCCAGTTTCCAGTTTTCTATCAGCCGTATTTAACATTCGGTTAAATGCGGATTTATCTTTTCTTGAGATGAGTGTGGAAGTTTCTAGATGGTGACTAGGATGGTGACTAGGCTTGTGAGTCATTAGTGCATTGATTATTGCATTAATGGTTTTGGTGACTAGGTTAAATGATTCATCCTTTGCTTTAATTGTGTTCATACAAGGTGTTATGTGATTCATCCTCTTCATTGATCTTGTGATCACCTCCCCCTCTCCTACACTCACCTCCCTCCCCTCTATATAGTAGCCGGCCTCCCCCCCTTGTGGGATCATGGTTGTTACTCACTAGGGAAAATACTATGATAGATTTGTATATGGAAATTTCATATAGCTCAAATTCTTATCACCCGATTCCAAAAGGCAACTTCATTAACCGTTCGTCCATAACTTTGGACGTAACGAGACAAAGTGTTCTACTTATTCTCTACATCATCTTGGTCGTCTCTTCTAGCAAACTTGACGATCGAGTTGCCTCGGTTCAGAGGTGGGAGCCCGTTTAAAGATCTGTCGACGTGGTGCCACCTGGACGAGAACACTGGAGATTCAGGAGATCGGAGCAGCCGCAACAAAGCGTGGGATGATGGTTGAAGACCGAAGGACTCGGATCGTTCGGTATAACTCTTCTACCCACTTTGTAGTTTGTTAGTTTAGCTTTAATGGCAGATCCGGGTTATAGTACGCGATAGCGCCAGTTGTAAAAGTTTTTGTTCCGCATTTGGCGTCTGTTAGACGACCGCGGCGCTACCGTGGACTTACAGTGGTATCAGAGCCTCACCATTAAGCTATACTAACTTGTGCTATCGCGTTTAGAATATCGATCGGACGGAATTTTCAAAATTGCAATCTCCAAGGGTTAAAGTTTCTGTCGATTTTAAATAGTGTCTAAAAATTATTTTGAGTATACCAGAAAATCAAGCAGGCTTTTAAAAGAGTACAGAAGAAATACGATCAAGTAAACCGACCGTACGGCCGCAGAAACGCGGTCAAAGCCTGGCTTTGACCGCGGAACCGCGGCCGACTTGGTGATTCACTTGGTCATCTTTCTTCTGGTGTTTCTTTGTTGGAAATTGTGATTTCTGGTACTGTTCTTTTGGGCCCAGATTTTGTTACTGTACAGCAGATGTATGTGGGGCCCATTTCGGGAAATTTTGTCGATCGAAATTTAAACATGTTAGTTTACAGTACTTACTTTATATCTCCGACGGGGAATGTCATTTGATCGGTAAACCGCGTCTAATTGCTATAGTTCTTTTAGACGGGTTTGCGAACGTGACATTCGCGTTGATATTCTGTGTTGTGCTGTGATGTTGCGGATTTGTCGTGGTCGATAGCAGGGTGCAACGATAGTGCAGTTTGGATTTATTTGTACATTTGATATTGCGGGGCGAGCGTCCAACATGTGGACTGCCGTCACTGCCTGTTGTATAATATTCTTTTGGGGCACGACCGGGTTGAGGTCGATGTACCAGTTGTACATATTTTTATTTCTGTACTAGGTTTACCCCGCGACGGAGTGCACGGATAGCCGGATTCTGGAGGGCAACGGGTCCATATTTCATGGCTTTGAGAGGCAGAGGGGCCTCACTCTAGAATTGGCAGACTATTCGCCGCACTCGTAGGGGGTACAGGTTGACCCAAGGTGGGGTGCTCAAGTTACCGGATTCCGTGAAGTGCTGGGTGGTCCATTCATTTTGCTGTAGGGAGCTACCTCACTTCAGGTTTTGGCGGGTAACTTGCCGCACCCGTAGGGGTCTAGGTTTCATTGCACAGGCTATCCACATGATCAGAGGAACGTCGGGTTTCAGCAGCGGCTCTGTGAAACCCGGGGATCCCAGATTATCTGTATTGTTCTGTGATGCTTATTACTTTTATGTAATGTTGCATATTATTACGCCTGGAGCGATTATTGTATATTGGTATATATACTATTAGATGTTGTATATGTTTTACACCCGCGCTAGTCCAGCCCCCGCTCTGTCGTTAGTTAAGTAACCTAACGGGTGATGACGGGACCCAGTGACGAATGCGGATGGCATATACGTACATTTTATTTTCGTTCTTTTCTGGTGTGATTGATTGATGGGACTGCATTGATTCTTATCAATGCATGGATAAAACAAACCTATATTTGATGTTGTTGGAACAAATTTTAAAAGGTGTTATTACAAAGATATTTCCTTTTGTTTTGCATAGTGATATTCAGTTAGAATATCCTGCACCTCATTCGACGAGGCAAAGGCCGAGATCCCTTCACCGGGAGTGACCCCTTGGGCAGAAGTTTATGTCAGGGTAATAACTTTATTATAGTCGATTACAAGTTGCTTTGCATCGCAGTATTTAGTTGGAATATCCTGCACCTCATTCCACGAGGAAAGAGCCGAGATCCCTTCACCGGGAGTGACCTCTTTAGCAAAGGTTTTCACTACTATATTTTTATAAAAAACTATCAGGTTACTTCAACGAGATCAAGTTCATTACGTTAAAGGTTTTTCGCCAAAAAACCAGTCGTAGCCCTCCGTCGTATCTTATGGATGGTCAGTAGTATTCAAGTTATGTTTGTTGACTAAAGTCAAGGCATAGTGTTTGGTAGTTGCTGGGTATTCATCTGTTGCATAGATAGATGCGTTGGTTTGGGACAGTCGTATTACCTTGTTGACTAAAGTCAAGGGTATGTACGGGTGAGTTCAAATCAACCTGGATAATGACGGGTAGAACTTGACATGTGACTTATGATTTGTTGACTAAATTCAAGGTCATAGGAGCATGAGGCAAAAATCATATCGGGAGTTTCAAACATACAGGAAACTTGCCAGGCATGCGCATACCTTCTGGAGTGTGATAACTTGAGTGGCTTCCATCAAGTTATCATGCGATGATAGTTGGATCCCAATTCTCACTGATGAGTTGGTTTACTCTTCGGGTGATCCTGACTAATTCTCCTTTCAGGTTTGGAGGAGAATTTGAGATTACAGTGGGAGGTTTCCTGATTAGATAAAGTGATAACCGTTTTGATCTACGTTAGAGTGCACGCAGAGTGTTTCTTTTCTCTCTCTCTCTTTGGCAGCAACCTTTTGACCGACCCTAGACTATGACTTAGTGACCAAGTTGACCGAACCTTCTTATAATAATGGCTTTTGGATTGTCTAAAGTTGCATAAGTCATTGTCGCTCCTTCTTTTACCCTTTGTATTTCTCAGAACACCCCGTATTACTACGGACATCCACTTCCATTAGATAGATCCATCGTATGGTTATATACGAACTCGAAGGCACTACTTCGAGGATGGATCCAGGTTCAGGAGAAATAGAATTGGTTTATTCAGTTGTCTTTCATTATCACCTTCTCTCAGGTTGCAAGGGCTCCTTAGTTTAGGAGAGTACACCTATTATGCTTATTAGATAATCTTATTCCAAACCATAGGCTGGTGCCGAAAGGTAGGGAATGAAGAAAACCAATTAGCCTAAGTAGGGTGTGCAGAAGGTAATATGTAAAGACAAAATAAAGGGATTAGAAAGAGAGGGCAAAGTAAATTGCGACTGTTATCATTCACGACCAAACCACGTACTTCATCGC
Organism: Agapanthus africanus; assembly: GCA_030015575.1. NCBI lineage: Eukaryota > Viridiplantae > Streptophyta > Magnoliopsida > Asparagales > Amaryllidaceae > Agapanthus > Agapanthus africanus. The sequence continues at coordinate 49,322,785 of JASDDO010000006.1, read as the reverse complement.
CACTCCCATTTCACCTTTGCTTTTTTCCCCAGTTCGGGAGAAATAGAATAAGGTATTATTCAGTTGTCTTTTATCATCACCTTCTCTCAAGTTGCGAGTACTCCTAGGTTGAGGAGGGTACACCTATTATGCTTACTGGATAGTCTTCTTCCAAACCATAGGCTGATGCCGAACGGTAGGAAAGGAAGAAAACCACTTAGCCTAAAATGGGTGTACAGAAGGAAATGACTAAAGACAAATAAATGGATTTGGAGAGATGGCAATGAAATATACGGTTAAAGTCATGAATTGGATTATGGAAGATGCATTACTAGGAATACCAGAATACCCCTATGAAACATTTTGATGTTTCAGTGCATTGTTAAAAGAAAACTGATTTCCCGATTAGATACTTACTCCAGGGTATGTATTTACCAGGTATGATTCTCACATCTGTATGGATTTACAGATGATGAGTGGGAGTAAGTTATTGGGACTTAGGTGATCATCCTCATTATATCGGAATTCGTTGTAATTGGTGATATTTGAGGAAATCGCCTGGGTACAGTTTTCAACCTACGATGCACAGGTTTTGAGTTATTTAACTCAGCGGACTTATACAGAATATTGTATGTTGTCCAGTGTCCATCAGGACAAAGGGGTAGGTCCTCATACTCTATTCTGTTTACTTGTAACTTCTCTAGTTTTTAGACAAGTGTTTCGTAGAAATACAATGTCTAAGTTTTGATAAATTGTAGGTATAAGAATAAAGTAGAGAACCAGATGTCGCAAGTATCAGGATTCTTCAAAGAGATCGAAGATATAGATACTTGTGATTGGTATTCAGTAAATAGTAATGGTTTTGAGAAACTTGTTTCTCTTTCAGGATTACTCATAATTGGATAGATTCCTAAGTTGAGTAATGCTGATTAGCCTTTATCCATTAAGTTGATATGCACTGGAGACAGTTGCATGGTTTGAATCTGGTTCCAATTAAATTAGTGCCTCTATTTCTATATTGTATATAGAATGGTTCATATCTTAACGATGTTAAGATACGGGGAGTTTTCCGGCTTATGCTTAAAACCAGACACTGGATAACTCAAGGCACGTTTCTGTAAATGGCAGTTTGTGGGTTGACCCTGGATTTGACGAAGGTTGACATTTCTACCATCTGGAAGATCAATAGTGATATTGTTCTTGACTCGCCACAGTTTTATTAAAATGGACTTTTTTCAGAAAACTGTAGTGGGAGTATGGTAGAACTGGAAGTGATTCCAGAACCGCAAACGATTACGGAAAATTTAATAGGACATATATATTCAATTAGGTTTTGACATTCCAATATCCACTCCACAGATATGGTGGGTAACCTCAGACACCCGAGAGGTAAACCGGTAGCCTCAAGGACGGTGACAGGGAGGTTCTTGTTTACCCAGACTTAACACTACTGTTGTTCCAGACTATGAGACCCGGCAGGAGGATATGTATAGCGTCATTCTAAATTAGATTTAGAAGTGGACGTATATATTATTCTGCCAGAGGATTGTCATAGTCAATGGGAGCAGCGGAAGCATAGTGGACTAGTAGCTTATGTCTATTTATAGACTTGAGCAAATATAGCGGAGATAAGATCATCTATTTTTAATGTGAAAGTCATGGGTTTGACTTCATCAGGATAGGGGATGGATCTGTTAAGAAGGTAGTAAGGTGTAATGTCCTGGTATTTGGATGACATACACAGAGTAGAAAGTAAATTCCTATACTACGATAGGTTGTACTGTGGTTGTCACACAGTTGTTTCTTCACAAAGGACATGGATATAATATCTGACATTCTGGTTACTAGATCTATGGTTTTAGATCTAGATTTGGGTAGTTTCCCAATATGGGTACTTTGACAGTATTCTAATAGTATTTTAGAATAGATGACTCCTGACATGGTGGTGTACCTGCAGGTGATGGAGTCACCCTCTCTAAAAGTGTCTTACAGACTAAAGGGGAGAGGGATGTGCATGATTGGCAGATCACTTGCTTAGGCAATTGAGTCAATCGTGAGATGTCAAGTACCACACCAGATGTTGTTTTTGCACTAGATGCAATAAGTTTATATTAATCTAATCCTGAAGAAATATAAGGAAGCAGTTTTAGAACATAAGTGCATGTTCTACAGATTTGATGACGGCAGCCTCCTTCGGGGGACGGTTATCATTCCAGGCTTCAAAGGTGACATGGATGACAAAGTGATTCACAGAGTTATAGTTTTTCCCTCTGACGAGGGATAGTATTATGGACAGGTGGTCCAAGAGGATACCGTGGGAGGCATGGTGCAGGATACTGATTAGGTTCAGTTGACGATACAGTCTAAGAAGTTTGGATTTGGAGTTCATTTATGAACTAGGTCCTATCAGATATTCATACATATTCTAAGACAGGTATTAATCGATTCGGGAGATGGCTTTCTCCGCGAACTTGAGATAAAGAGAGACATAGAAAGAATCATCAGGGCGGATCCACTCACTGAGGCTATTTCTCGAACACAAGAGTTTTACAAACTAGCTTTGTGAAACTGATTAGTAGAGGAGTTGGATGTTCGGTATCACACGGGCTGTGAGTATGCGACATCGCAATAATTAGCCTTAAGTGCAAGTGAGAGATTGTTGGAGATAGTGCCCTCAAAGTCAATTATTGGATCGCAGGTACGTGATTGCAATGATTGAGGCAGGACCTATACCGATATAACAGTCTTGCTCGAGATGATAGTATGCTATCTGGTTTGACTTTATCATCGTATACATGCTTTAGTTAACTATTGCATGATGATAGAGCCCATAGGATTCTTGATTGACTACCAGCAGTATGATGGTGATCCTATACGTGGGAGCTGGGGTCTGTAAGCACATCCTTAAAGTGTCCCTAGTCATGGGAGTTTCGAGACAGGGCATCGATACTCCAGAGTAGACTAGTGTATACAGTCGAGACCCCGACGAGGGGCGATGGCCGGTCTCACAAGCCATTGGTGTCAGTAGGATCACCTAAGATGTATACAAGTGCTCATTAGGTTATGAGTACACCGGACAGGACTCGCCGGGAATATGCTAGTTGGTATTATACATATCGTCAGATAGCAGTTCCCTGGTGACATGTGTACAGGTTAGTTCATCGACCTGAGGTCGTCATTTGTCTCATGTGAGTTCCCACTATGTTTTGATTTCTACCCTACCACGGCTCAAAGGAGTCGTGCAAACAGGTCTTTTTTGGGTACAGTCCCGAGCCACATGGAGGCAAGTGAGCGGATCGACATGGGATTCGTCTCTCCCGGTATTGAGGGTGAGATCGCGCTGTGTCTAGGAGAGCCATTACACAAAGCCCTCGGCCGAGGCAAGAGATTTACTGATAGGTACTCCAGTAGTATCTCAGGGTGTTCTGGGCAACTCTCTGACACGACTTATATCGCTAATGGGGGTCTGACGTTACCAGCCCCCTAGGCAGATATGCGATACTCATAGACGACCGGACTGTATGTATATTATCACTGTTAGGCTCAGTAGGGTTTATGGATGAGTTCGCTCGTCAGCTTCCCTTCCAATCAATACATAGGCAACCGTTACGTACAACTTGTACCTCTGACGTGCTAGAGGTTATACCCAGTGCCAGTGTGTTGATGAGTCATTAGAGTCCCCCACAGACAATTTCCCAAGTTCGGGCGAAACGTTGTAGAGGCCATATGGTTTTATGGCAGGGTTCGGAAAATGCACGTGCGTTTTCGCACGTGTCGTTTTTCGGGCAGATAATACTGGTATGCTTTGGTTTAAGCTGGATCCCAGTATTATGCTGTGTAGATATAATATCTTTGTCTCAGTTGCATTTTGTATTCGGTCGTAATACAAATGCGGGTATGTTTATACTAATACGGGGTTATCCTGAAATTCGTTTCAGGATCACTTTTGGAAATTGCCAGTTTCCAGTTTTCTATCAGCCGTATTTAACATTCGGTTAAATGCGGATTTATCTTTTCTTGAGATGAGTGTGGAAGTTTCTAGATGGTGACTAGGCTTGTGAGTCATTAGTGCATTGATTATTGCATTAATGGTTTTGGTGACTAGGTTAAATGATTCATCCTTTGCTTTAATTGTGTTCATACAAGGTGTTATGTGACTCATCCTCTTCATTGATCTTGTGATCATCTCCTCTTCTCCTACACTCACCTCCCTCCCCTCTATATAGTGGCCGGCCTCCCCCCCTCTTGTGGGATCATGGTTGTTACTCACTAGGGAAAAGATTATGATAGATTTGTATATGGAAATTTCATATAGCTCAAATTCTTATCACCCGATTCCAAAAGGCAACTTCATTAACCGTTCGTCCATATCTTTGGACGTAACGAGACAAAGTGTTCTACTCATTCTCTACATCATCTTGGTCGTCTCTTCTAGCAAACTTGACGATAGAGTTGCCTCGGTTCAGAGGCAGGAGCCCGTTTAAAAATCTGTCGACGTGGTGCCACCTGGACGAGAAGACTGGAGATTCAGGAGATCGGAGCAGCCGCAACAAAGCATGGGATGATGGTTGAAAACCGAATGACTCGGATCGTTCGGTATAACTCTTCTACCCACTTTGTAGTTTGTTAGTTTAGCTTTAATGGCAGATCCGGGTTATAGTACGCGATAGCGCCAGTTGTAAAAGTTTTTGTTCCGCATTTGGCGTCTGTTAGACGGCCGAGGCGCTACCGTAGACTTACACAATCTAAATCAGAAATCGACTCCAAAGAGTGCGACATCACAACACATAAACTCTAAGTCTTTTATCTAAGTCTATAATATACCATTTCTAAGTTGATAGAGTTTCCACTAGATACAAGAATATATGAATAAGCAAGAGTGAGTATGACACAATAATAACCCACTTACCAACCAATCCTCGAATAGAATGTGTGCCCAAGCTGCTAATAATCCAAACGGTAAAACCTGCAAGAAACTGTAGCACAACGGGGATGAGTTGCAAACTCAGTGAATAAAAGTACATCTACAGGTAGAAATCGAAATGCATGACGATACCTAGGTCATAAGTATAGCCCTATCATAATCTGTACCAATACACTATATGATCTGTATATGTGCAATAATAACTATCATGCAATCCCAAGTATAATATCTCCATGTCATATAAGTCAAAATCATGAATCTATATTTCGTGTTGGAATTCCTTTTTGTATATGAATGTCTGTACAAATATTTGCAGGTACAGTCCTCCGAACCAGTCCTGGTTGAAACCACTAATAATATCTAACTGTGTAGCTCATGATAATGATCACATCAATATATATATATATATATATATATATATATATATAGATGTCCAGCATCGACATCGAAATCCGAAATCTCTCGTGTCCATCATCGACACGTAAATACATATACCGTCGACACCATCTCAACAGATGATCGCCACCCGATATCCTGGCTACGATCAGTATCTCCTGGATATCCGCCGTGCCCAATCGAACCCCGGTCAGTATCCCCTGGATATCTGCCGTGCTCATTTCTATCACCGGTCAGTATCCCCTGGATATCTGCGGTTCTCATTTCTATCTTCGGAATCGAGTATCCTCGTTAGGCTCCCCACCTATAATGCGGCTATCCTGCCCCTCGGCCCCTACCGGGTCCACCATGTATCAAACTGTATGCCTACCAACTCAGTCTGGATAATATACATATCCGCAACCGTATGACCCCCAACTCGGTTCGGATATCAAAATCAGAAAACACAAAACTCATGGTGGACGTTTTCTCATCATATCAAAATATCAAGTGAGGAATAAGAAACTTGCATAGATTGTATTGATGATATATTATATATATACACATATATAACAGTGTCCCATACCACCGATATATATCATCAGGAGTAATACCCAGAAAATCCAAAGAATCAAATACCGCATTTATATTAGTAATATTCGTAATTTACAACAGGAATAAAGAAGACTACGTAATTACATCACATAAACATAGATTTAAATTCTACTGTGACATGGTACTACTAATGATGTGTAGTGTAGCATATGCGTCTGTGCTCGTGCAACACGGCGATCATTAGTATTTGTGCAAGTGTCTTACGGTGTAACAACCTATTTATTTTAATACATATATGAAAGTACAGTTCTACAGTGACATGGCAGTACCAATGAGGTGTAGTGTAACATATATTCATGTGTTTGTGCAGCATAGTACTCATTGGTATTTGTGAAGTGTTCTATCAGAGTGTGCGTAACGTAGAAACTTATAATATAGATAATATAATGCAAATATGTAAAGAAATCTAAACGTACTTATTGTAATTACTTGCTATGAGCTATACCATTTTCTTTAGAAATGATCGAAACATTAAGTTTGAAATAAGGAAGCTGCCTTAAATTTAAAATAGATATCCCTTTTTGAAACTGGCACGCATCCTAGTATTTTTATTTAAAGGACAAGGAATCGTAGTTTTTAAAAGAATATAGCTCACACAAGTATTACATCCTAAAACAGAATATAATTTAACTCTACGAGTCAAAGGATAAATTGGCCGTTATTCGGCATACAAAGTTCATCATTTCCAATACGTATAAATCATTGTATTATATCTCATCATATCACTGTATAAGTATCATCTCAAGTCTAGCATGATCCCTCGTACAATTCATCAAACCATATCCATAACGTGTCTCTGTATTTGTATCATCACAAATATGGCATGATCCCTCATACAAATCCATCCAACCATATCCATATCGTATCACTGTATCTCATCTATAACTATGCATGAAACTGTATGAAATTGAAGGACATACTAGATGAGATACTATATAAATATCTTGAATAAATATTAAACTAACTAGATATCATAATACTATTTGTAAGGTTGCGGGGGTGCTATACGCCATCCACCCGACTTCCCCAGTAGATGTAAATCTACACACCAACTTAGAAGCTCGCTGAATCCACGCTGCTACATCTCCTACTCCGTCTCGGAATCCTCGAATCGTACCTATATTCGTATTTAAATCGCATAGATGTAAATATCATATCGAAAACTAAAACAACAAGCTAAGCGCCCGTAGGTTAGAACCTACAGCACACTTAACCCAAAATGACAGCAAAATACTGTTGTTAACGTATAAACGTCAACGTTTCAGCTACAACATCAAAATACAAAAAATCCGTATCATAAATATCTGAAATTTGATAAAACCATTTCTAAAACGTTTCCAGATTTTACTGTGTACATATTTATACCACACAAACAATACAGAGACTTGTAAAATACCAACTCAAAGCTACATCAGAAAAACCGACACCAATTGTCAAGGGATGGCCGGTGTTGCCGGAATTTTGGGGTGGGTCGCCGGATTTTGTGGTGAATTTGGAGCTCTGGTTTTAAGTGTAGTCTTCTAGTTTGCTCATTATACTTTTAATCTAGCTAGTTTTTCTAGTGATTATACTTATTAGTTCCAGATTCACTTTCTGTAGTTAAATTATCACAAACACTAAACATGCTATGTGTCGTATATATAATTTTACTCCTAAACTGATATTAGCTTACACATTTAACCCACTGAAAAACTAACTTATTTAAACAATACCAAACATACTTAAATACCTACAGAGATATACCCAAAACCCCACAACACCCCATTCCTCTACAAATCCGGCGAGATCGGATTTTCCTTGATGGTCGCCGGCCAAAATCCGTGCACTGGGGTTCGTTTTCTTATGGTTAATTCTAGGTCTAGATTATAAGGTCCAGGTTCTATTTGATCAATCTAATTATTATTTAAACTAGAGCAGATTCACATAGAGGCTAAGTTTCACAAAATACGATATTACGATATTCGATTTATAATGTAAAGCAGTTTCAGAACTAAAATCATACAGGGTTCAAGGATTATACCTACAGCAAGATCAGATGCACAAGCTTAAGGTCCTATCTAGAGGGTGATGGTGAAGCCTTAGCACTTAGCTCTTCATTTCACGCATTCATGTTTTCTTTTGTGAGTTCTTAATGTTTTCTTTCTCTTCCCTTTTCTTTAATCTTCTGATCTTATGAACTGAACAATGGTTAAGATAAGGAAAAGAATGAGGGTTTGTTGTAGAGAAAAGAGGAGGTGGAAAGTGCAAGGTGGTGGTGTAAAGGGAAGGAGGAGGAGGTGTCATACAAGTAGTGTGGTGGGGTTTCATGCAAGTAGGTGGTGTTGCAAAGAAAAAGTTGGGATTTTCATGCAAGAATGAGGTGGACATATGAAGTGTCATCTATGATATGCTATGCCATGGTTACAACCTAAGCTTAACATGACCTTACCCTTTTTGCTTAACAACCCTTAACAAATTCTAATTTGCATAAGGAACTAACCTTATCATATAACCCTCCATACTATATCATATTACACATGAAGCTAATCTTTTCACTAAAACCCTTATGATTTATTAATATTGCAACTAAACTTCAAATTTAATTTGTTTCACATACCAGTTATGAAATATCCTATTTTGTTTCAATAACCTTGTAAATTAATATTTTATTATTTAATTAACTAAATTAATTTATTATCTAAATTTTCGAAATGTTACAATATTCCCCATTTAAGAAAATTCGGTCCCCGAATTTAAATTAAACCTCTTTCTTAAAACATTTTATCAATCCAATCAACTCATTTCAAAACAATTTCCTGGGGTCAAACTTTAAAACATGAAATTTGCTCGATGTCACCAGACTCCAAAGTCCCATATGAGCTAAAATGCATCACAATGCAACCGTGTACGTGAAAGCTCAAAAGATATAATCTTTCATAACTGTAACTCTAGCGTTTGCTATGAGAATTACTCCAGTTATGACAATTTTTTATTTTGCCAAATACGAAAACCGTTGTGTATCCTAAGTACACACAATCAATACCATGATCGCAGTGCAATATCAGTGCACCCAACCAAGCGAAAATTCTCTTATATAAATCAAATCTATAACATATCCTATCAAGTGCAAAGCACGAAAACAAAATCAACCCTAATGGGTTTGCATGTAAGTCTCAAACCACACTTCACGGTGTGCACGAAAACTGTTAGTTATATGTATGCCCTATAGGCCATTACTGTATATATGATGTATATTGTAATGGATGCTTGGACATATATAGGGAGGACTTTCTTGCTCGACATGATAGTATGCTATCTAGTTGTACTTTATCTTAACATGTATTCTGATTGTCTCTGTGTTACATGTTGATAAAGCCCTTACGATATGTACTCAACTACTGGGACTATTATGAGATCATACTAGTGGGGCCACGGTAGTCGACGAGTACATCCTATAACTGTTCCTAGTCGAGGGTGTATCGAGACAGGGCATCGATACACCAGAGTAGACTAGCGTATACGCATCTTGACCTATATGATGGGCGATGGATGATCCCATATCCATCGGTGTTTGACATCAAGGATGGTGTACGGGTGCTCAGTGGAGACTGGGTATACTGGATGGACTCGCCGAGAACTCCTAGATGGTATTATACCTCATGTCAGATGGCAGTTCTCCGGTGACACTGGTACAGAGTAGTCTGTTGACCCGAGATCGTCATAGAGTCTTGGGTGATTCCCACTATGCTTTGATTTACATCATACCACGTCCAAGAGGGCGTGCAAAAAGGTGGCTTTTGGATACAGTCCCGAATCACATGGAGGCAATGAGCGATAGGAGGGGATTCGTCTCTCCCGGTATAGGGAGTTGATGTTGTGCTGTGTTCGATTGGCTATAACTGGAAATCCCTGGCCAGGGTTGCTGAGATTTACTGGTAAGTGTTATCAGTAGTTTCTCGAACTGTTATAGACCTCATATCGACACGACTTATCAAGCTACCGGGGTCTGACGTTTACCACCCCCAGGCGAGATATGCGACGTATCAGACGAAGAGACCGGACTGTACGGGAGTGTTACTGATTCGATTCGCAGGAGAATGTACAGGCTTGCTTGTTGATCTTCTGATCGCTCAATACCTGGGTGGCTGTTACGTTTAGCTGACCGCTTGCAGCTTATGGGTGTTTGATATGATCATCACCTATTGCCGCCATATTGACGATTCTTTAAAGTCCTACACAGAGGTTTCTTGGCTCAGGCAAAACGGAGTAGGAGCACATATATGATATGTGCGGGACCGAGAACAATATGTGTATGTGATACCGTATTAGATTCTCACGATATGAGATATCGGCCGGGTATATGAGATATATCCGGGTCATCGGATCAAGTGTTGATTCGATGAACTGATACAGATTATATTAGTCAGTTATTTGTGAAATAGCCGGATTATCGGATCAAGTGTTGATTTGATAATTTAATGTATAATTATATATTTGATATATTAAATTACATTAACTAATATTAGCTCACTTATTGATTCATTTTCTCACTCTGGTAATACATTGATATATATGCATTATATGTTAACTGTATTATTTTCTTTTGTTACAAAATATATTATATATGTGATATATAATATTGTAACATGTTATAATTACTAATGCAACATAATTAGTGGAGATTAAACAAGGTTAGGGTTTGATTTGGTTTAGCTCATTCTTGAAGCTTCTAGAAGCTTTTCTTTTTGTCATGAGCTAAGATATTTTGTTGATATTTTGTAACCCAAACCACACCCTCAACCCTAGTTAATTCTCTACAAAGGTTAGCTCATTTAATATTAGCAACCATGGTTGCATAAGCAATTATCAACACAATTCATTATTCATCACAAAAGGATTTACTATTCTTCTTCTTCTTCCTTCTTTCATGAAAAGCTTTCTAGCTTTTTTATGAAGTGATGAAAATGAGTGAGTTAATGAAAATAAATGAGAGCTAAAATCCTACTTCATCATCCTAATCTATCCTAGCTATTTAGATTAGGGTGTTCACTTCATTAGTGAAAGAGAGCTTGTGTTAATGAAACTTCAAGGTAGATCATCTTTGTTATCGAAGATCGGAAGAAAGTTTGCATCATTCTCTTCGTGGAACCTCTCTAGAGTCCGGAACTTGAAGATCGCAGCGAAGGGACCACAACACGGAGCTTATGAAGTGAAGGACCGGACTACAAAGGTTGTAATCCCAAACTCTTAGATGTTAAAGTGTTTAAAATGCTTTGTTTCGCCTAATCTCTAGTTTAAAGATCTTGTTAAGGGTTGTTCGGCATGTCTAAATTTTAAATCGGGCATGGTTGATGCCTCGTAGACCCTTGTGAGAGTGCCTAGTAACCTTACAAAAACAACAGCGCTAAGTGCTACAGGCGTGCACGAAACGATATACATTGCACCCACTGTGCATGGAATTAAAAGTATACAAAATAATACCAAGTGCATCGGGGTGCACAAAACTAAAATCAAGTGCATCAGAGTGCACAAAATCAAACAGGATACTAGTGTGCACGAAATCAAACCAAGTTTACCTAGAATATATATATATATATATATATATATATATATATATATATATATATATATATAAATTCTTAACCATGTGCATATGATGTGCACGGAAAATCAGAGTAGTGGATCCGGTGTACACAACACTCCAATCGAGTGCAGTCACCTCGCACTAAAATCTCAACAAGTGCACCTGGTGTGCACAAAGCATAAGTCAAAGTGAAATTACTGTATATAAAAATCTCATCAAGTGCATCTGGTGTGCACAAAACATAAATTGATCCTCAAATCCTTAAAATACAAAATCACGGACATCGAGTTGTCCTTTCTCCAACGTTTGAAAATGAATGTTTTAGATTTTAAAAACGTAAACCGAACTCAAAGGACATCGAAGCATATTCTCTTCAATGTCGGAAGTTGTTTATACCACCGGAATTGGCATTGCAAGAATTACTACTTGCCGTCTGCCACGTTCTAACGTTCTATGTCTCTGAATTCTAATTCTTCTTGCAGATCTCTAATACCATAGCTTATTTATGCGATCGTCCGGTGAGGAGCAACAACACCATTCGTCTTATTGCGGATACATCCCATCACACCTTCTTGACCAGTAGTTCAGTCTCTTGTAACGCAACAGGTTGATAACGGAAATATTTGTCCTCGGCTTATGTGCTAACAACTAATCCTAGTCCAATCTTATTTATTATAAACTCCTGAGAGAGAATCCATCAAGTCTCCTACTAAAATCATTTATCCAGCCTGCTCGGAACTAGCACTCATTTCCTGACCTGTTCTCCCTTTCATAAGCATTGTCATTCCTTTTTTTATTTCCTCCTGAAAGTGTAGTCGTACGCGTCATCAAATGTTCAATATTAATTGTGAAGAACAACAGTCTACTAAAACTCCGCACCATTTTCTTGTTCCCTAAATTCCCCATATCAATCACTTAAGGAGCATATCTGCATAATAACGCAAATTGCAAGTCATACCTAATTATGACCAACTCGGAGCCTTACAACTCGGAAACACGAACCCGTTTTCTTTGTTACTCTATAAAGGAATCTGGCTAATCTTACCTTCGAAGACTCATCTCAATTCGTCGGAGGAAAAACTTACTGCGCGATCTCCTTTTTGAACGACTTGTATCTGGTCTAAGCAAGATCCATCGAAAGAAGCAATTCAATTTCAGCCATCTAGTATCGGAGCGCCACAACTGATTACAGTTCTAACCTTTCTACATCTGAACGTCTATGAATCCTACTGATCCATATATACTGGTAACATCGTCAACCTTTAACTTCATGAATTCTGGAAGCAACATCTCAATAACTTCAGCAGTGATTGGTACCGCTGTCTGAACAATACGCGACAACACGATCTTTGAAGAGGAGAAAACATTACGCCTCAAGTCCGGCCAATCTTCATCAATGATTCTACCATCTGGTGCGGATCCTGAAGAACTTGCTTTAATATTAGAACTCGATTAATATCAATAAACGACGTGTCTTTATATCATCGGAAACTCACCCCGGTTAGTTCTTGTCCGAGACAAGTCGGCTCTGACCGTATCTCTAACTGTAGCCCTCTCAGCACCCATAAACATGGTGACCGAAACAATCAATCATGCACTGAAGAAGATAGATAAACGGAATGAATAGAAGAAAGATTTCAAGATATAAATCCTAAGGTAACATAGGTGGAGTATCATATCGTAAATATGCCGCGGAACATATGTATGGTACGCCACTCTACTTAGTACCTACTCCATCAACAAAGGTCATCCTATATAACGAAAGTTCGGATATAAGACCCCCAAAGTCAAGTCTAAGTCCTATAAGGTCAAGCCTGTAAGTCCACGTTACCTCTCCCGGTTCTTTCGGGCTTGCGGAAATGGTGAAAAACGATTCTAGAGTCTAGGTAACATGGACTAGCAAACCCGGATCTTTGCTAAACAACACACTAGAAACTAACAAGAGCTTTACCTACTCGGTTAGGGGGTTATACCTTAACTTGAACTCCTTCTCTTGGACTCCTTGTGGTGGTCGGATGGTTCTCTCCTCGTCGCTTTCTCTTGCCGAAGATGGATCCACCTGAGGGTCTCTACCTTGAGCTCCTTCCTCGATCTTGAGGTAACTAAAGTATTATGTTTGCTAAACCTTCAACCTTAGGATGAGTAGAGATGAGTTTTGGTGTTTTATCTCCAAGGCAAATGGTTCTCAACTCATGAGAGATTTTTGCCTTGAGCTAGAGGAAGAGGGAGAGCTAAGGATGAGAGAGAAGATGCAAGTGAGAATGAATAAGTTTTTACAACCATGCTCTCATATTTTAGAAAATGATAAAAATAATAATAATTAACAATTTGTGATGGTGAGTTGATGAATGACCATTATCATTTCATTCATTAAATGCTTGTGCAAAAAATAAGAAGCATCTTTGAAAACAAATGATGATGGTCAACAAGTCTACTTTGGTCAACCGGTCAACTAAAGTCAACAAGTCAACAAAAGTCAAGAATTCAACTCAACCATGGCACAATAATTGTTAACTAATATTCTTAATCATATTTCCTATTCTCATTAGGGTTTGGAAAAAGACAACAGTCAACTGTGCATACACACCCGTACCAAAACCCTAATGAGAATCCTCTGCCTCTGCCTCAGTCAACTGTGCATGCACACCCGCATCCGTGTTCCGAGGAACACGAATACAATGAGATAAAACTAACCCTAAAACATATACTAGGATCTGGCTTAAACCAAAGCCCGCTAGTAATAACTGTCCGGACACCAAACGTGCACAAGTGCGCGGATGTGAACGAACCCCGTCGCAAAACTAAGCGACCTCTACTCTGTTTTGCCCAAAGGTGAATAACCCTTTGTGTGGGACTCTAAAGACTCGACACTACGCAGGCAGTGGGTTTAACCACAGACCGCAAGCGGCACTAGCTGTACGTAACGGTCCCTAGGTAGATGCCGATAAGAAGACCGATGAGGTAAACCCATCCGAACTCCTACTGAGCCTGTATGTGACAATCTCCGTACAGTCCGGTTTGTTCGTCTGAGAATATCGCATGGCGTGCCTAAGGGGCGGTAAACGTCAGTCCCCTAATAGCGGTACAAGTCTTGTCGGAGTGTAGCCCAGAACACCCTGAGATAACACTGGAAACGCTACCAGTATATCTCGCTTGCCCTGGCCAGGGACTTTGTATAATGGCTCACCTAGACACAGCGCGATATCAACCCCCAATACCGGGAGAGACGAATCCTGTCTAACCGTCACTGCCTCCAAGTGCTTCGGGACTGCACCCAACTACTACCTGTTTGCATGACTCCTTTGAGCCGTGGTAGGGTAGTAATCAAAATACAGTGGGAACACACTCGAGGCGAAATGACAGTGTCAAGTCAGCGGACTAAGCTGTACTCTTGTCACCTCGAAACTGATAACTGACAATAGGTATAATACAAACCAACAGTTCCCGACGAGTCCTGTCCAGTATACTCGTAACCTAACGAGCACCCGCATACTATCTCAAGTACGACGTACTGACGGCTGTGGGACAGACCATCTCCCCTGCTGGGATGAGAAGCGTATACGCTAGTCTACTCCGGAGTATCGATGCCCTGTCTCGATAGTCCTACGACTAGGGACCTGTATAAGGATGTGTTTATAGATTACCCAGCCCCCACAAGTGTGACTGCCATCACAATGCTGGTAATCAAGCAAAGATCCTAAGGGCTCCACTAATGTGTATAGGCGATATGCTAAAAGAAACACATGTACACATTAAAGTAGAAACAAACCAAGTAGCAGACTACCATTTCGAGCAAGATTGTCTATACAACTGTGAATATCCCAAGCTTCCATCAAGTAATATACAAACTAGTATGATACAGTAATGGCCTCTAGGGCATATACACTAACAATCTCCCACTTGCACTAAGTCCATGTACTGGCGTATCGAAGACCTATCATCTCGATCAGCCGCTCGAACTGAGTCTGGGGTAAGGCCTTCGTGAGTGGATCAGCAGTGTTATCTTCCGTAGCAACTCTCCGAACCTCGATCTCCTGGCGACCCACGATCTCCCTGATCAGGTGATACCGCCTCAAGATGTGCCTGGACTTCTGATGGGACCTGGGTTCCTTCGCTAAAGCTATAGCCCCGTTGTTGTCGCAATACAGAGGTATTGGATCAACAATGGACGGAACCACCTGAAGTTCTATCAAGAACTTCCTCATCCAGACGGCTTCTTTTGCGGCATCAGATGCAGCGATATATTCCGCTTCCATCGTCGAGTCAGCAACGGTTTCCTATTTGGAACTCTTCCAACACACCGCCCTTCCATTGAGGGTAAAGACATAACCCGACATGGACTTGGAATCATCCTTGTCACTTTGGAAGCTGGAGTCAGCAAAGGCCTCGATCTGGAGGTCTTTTCCGCCATACACCAAGAACATCTCCTTAGTCCTTCTCAGATACTTGAGAATGTTCTTTACCGCTATCCAGTACTTCTCCCCAGGGTTTGACTGATACTTGCTTACCATACTCAGTGCATAAGCTACATCTGGTCTGTTACACAACATCGCATACATTATAGAGCCTACCGCAGAAGCGTAGGGTATAATAGACATGCGATCCCTTTCCAAATCAGTCTTGGAGACATCTCTTTGGAGAGGGTGATCCCGTGACAAGCTGGTAGATTACCGCGCTTGGGATCTTCCATACTGAATCTTTTCAGTATGGTGTCGATGTATCTGGACTGTGAAAGTCCTAATATCCTCTTAGATCTATCACGATGGATCCGGATCCCCAGAATGTAAGAGGCATCACCCAGGTCTTTCATGGAGAACCTGTGTGACAAGAACTCTTTGATAGATTGTAGCATAGGAATGTCATTTCCTATCAAGAGAATGTCATCCACGTATAAAACGAGGAATATGACACTTCTTGCTACAGATCTACTATAGATGCATGGTTCATCTGGATTTTTGATAAAGCCAAAATCTTTGACCATCTCATCAAAACAGATGTTCCAACTCCGCGATGCCTGCTTTAGTCCATAGATGTACTTAAGCAACTTGCACACCTTTCCGCTGCTCCCACTCTGAATGAAACCCTCTGGCTGGTCCATATAGACACGCTCCTCTAAATTTCCATTTAGAAAAGCGGTCTTTACGTCCATCTGCCAAATTTCATAATCGTGGAAGGCAACAATGGCAAGAAGGATCCGAATGGATTTCAGCATAGCCACTGGAGAAAAGGTTTCGTCATAGTCCAAACCAGGTCTTTGACGAAAACCCTTTGCAACAAGTCTAGCCTTATAGGTCTCAACCTGTCTATCTACACCAATCTATCTTTTGAAGATCCACTTGCATCCTACGGGTTTTACCCCATCTGGAGCAACGTCCAACGTCCATACTTTGTTGGTGTACATGGACTCCATTTCGGTCCGCATTGCATCCAGCCATTTTACTGAGTCAACGCTCTGAATGGCCTGCTAGAAGCTAGTCGGCTCATCACTATCAATGATGCAATCCTCTCTATCCCCGTCTATGAGAAAACCGTAGTATCTCTCGGGCGGATGAGACTGCCTACTACTCCTGCGGAGCGGCGTAGGAATGTCCTGATCTTTCAAACCCTCTGGTTCTACTAAGCTTTCAGTAATAGTTCGTGGTTCTGGAATTTCTTCAAGTTCTATTGCGCTCCCACTTATTTGATTTTCCAAAAACTCAGTTTCCAAGAAGTGGGCATGAAGAGAAATAAAAACCTTTTGTTCCTCTTCGCAATAGAAGAAATATCCCTTGGAGTTCTTTGGATATCCCACATGCTTGCACTGTACTGAGCGTGCCTCGAGTTTGTCCGCATGCTGCTTTTTGATAAAAGCTGGACATCCCCATGTCTTAATGTGCTTAAGATAGGGTTTCTTCCCACACCACATCTGATATGGCGTAGTAGGCACAATCTTAGTTGGAACTCGGTTAAAAAGGTATGCAGCTGATTCTAGCGCATATCCCTAGAATGATCGCGGTAACTCAGCGTTACTCATCATGGAACGTACCATATCCAATAGGGTTCGGTTCCGTCTCTCCGATACACCGTTATGTTGTGGAGTGTATGGAGGAGTAAGCTGAGAGAGAATTCCATTCTCTTTTAAGTAATCCAGGAACTCGGCACTCAAGTATTCACCAGCTCGATCAGATCTCATTGTCTTGATACTTTTGCCTGTTTGTTTTTCTACTTCATTCTTGTATTCCTGGAACTTTCCGAAGGCTTCAGATTTATGTTTCATTAAGAAGACATATCCATACCTTGAAAAATCATCCGTAAAAGTAATGAAGTAAGAATAACCGCTTCGCGCATGTGTAGACATTGGACCGCACACATCACTGTGTACGAGCCCCAAGAGCTCGCTCGCTCTTACTCCGTGTCCAGTGAACGGAGTCTTTGTCATCTTTCCTTTGAGACAGGATTGACAAGTTGCATACGATTGATATTCGAACGGATCCAAATATCCTTCTGTATCTAACTTCGTCAACCTTCTCTCATTGATGTGACCCAGTCTACAATGCCATAAGAAAGCATGATTGATTTCTGGAGACTTTCTTTTGTGTGTATTCTGGACATTGAAAATCTGTGGTTGGTTTAATACGTATATACCATTGCTTAATGTACCTGACCCAATCAGAACTTGATTAAGGTGAATGTTTACAAAATTGCTTACAAATGCAAATTCATAACTTTCTTTAGATATTAAAGATACAGAAATGATATTACAAGTTGCATTGCGTACAAAATAACAATTACGCAAAACCAAAACGTGTCCATCTGACAATCCCAGGTGATAGTCCCCCACGGACTCAGCATCCATGCCAGCTCCGTTTGCAACTCTGAGGGTCATATCACCTGCCTTCAAAACCCTACGGTTTCTCAGTGCTTGCAAAGAATTACAGATATGAGATCCTGATCCGATATCCAATACCCAGGAAGTAGAGTTTATTGATAGACAGTTTTCAATAACATACACACCTGAAGCCGAAGCCGCAACTTGCTTCGGGTCCTGGTTTCTGGCCTTCCAAGCCCTGCAATCCTTTTTCCAGTGTCCACTCTTATGACAGTAAAATCACTCTTCCCTTCCCACAAGCTTTCCCGCTACTTTTGTTGCCTTTGCCTTTCCCTTCGTTTCCACTTTACGAACACCGCCCCTTGGTTTGGTGGGGGGTTTTCTTCTTCTTTCCCTTGGCTTTCGCCTTGGACCTAGAAGAGGAAGATCCTCCTACAAACAAAGTGGATGTTTCCCTACCTTTCTGTAGGGTGCCCTATGCACTCCTCAACATGTTGAGGAGTTCTGAAAGTTCAACTTCCATTTCTTGCAAGTTGAAGTTCAGGATAAACTGGGCGTAAGTGGAAGGAAGGGACTGGAGAATCAAGTCCGTGTAGAGCTCGTTCTCTAACGTGGTCCCAAGGTCCGTGAGCTCCTCAATGAAGCCAATCATCTTAAGCACGTGTTCCGCTACGGATGATCCGATGGCCAATCTCGCCGAAAACAACTTTTTCGAGACTTCGTATCTGGCGATACGGGATTGCTCTCCATACAGTTCTTTTTTATGAAGAAATATGGATTCCAGGTCCATATTCTCGTGCCTCCTCTGATGTTCATTGTCCATAGAGGCAAGCACGAGGCACTTGGCCTTCGCGCAGTCGATCTCCCAGGTCTTACAGATTTCCTTATCCGCGACGCTGGTTTTGGGACCTGGGACAGGGGGAGCTTTGGCGGTAAGGAAATACCCCAACTTGCCATAAGTGATTGCCATTTTGACATTCCTGAGCCAATCTTTGTAGTTTGGCCCTGTCAGTATGTTTTTATCTAGTAGTAACTTAAGTCCGGTCATGATACTTGGTCGCCGCAATTAGGAGAGAGAGAAGAAACACTTTTAGCATGATGCTCTTGCAAGTTTAGAGTGGTTTTTAGTTTGTCTAAACATGATGACTCCCACTGTCTCTCGAATCCCTCCTCAAACCAAAAAGGAAGAATTAGTCGGGATCAATCTCACCATACAATACTTGCTTAACCGTTCAGCCAGGCCAGTGTTAGTACTTCGAGGGAGGTTTTCCAACGCTTTCGCAAAGTTCCTTAATTAAATAACCTCTTTTCCCTGTGGGCGTAGCCCCGCTAACACCTTTCTAGACACCTACTTGGTTTATAGCATTGATCATTAAGTGAGAAAGTTCCGGAGGAGTAGCATATACTCACAGTAGGATCGGGATCCAAATATCATCGTGTGACAAAACTGAAGGAATCCTTCCAGAATCATCACACTCCAAATGGTATGCAGCGCTAGCAAGTTTCAGTTTCTTTAGAAACTCCCGATGTGGATTTTTTCCCCATGCTCTTATGACCTTGACTTTGGCCAATAAATCATAAGTCATATGTCAAGTTCTACCCGTCATTCTCCAGGTTAATTTGAACCCACCCGTACCTACCCTTGACTTTGGCCAACAAGGCAGTACGACTGTCCCAAACCAACGCTATGCTGCATATGAACACCTAATAGCTACCAATCACTGTGCCTTGACTTTGGCCAACAAACACAGCTTGAATACTATTGACTATCCATATGAAATGACGGAGGGCTACGAATGGTTTTGGCGAAACCGTGAACGTAGAGAACTTGATATAATCGAAGGAACGAGATAACTTTTAAAAGGAGTGGTTTAAGCTCCGCGTTTAAAAGTTGTTTTGAAAAGAAACCGAGTGGTTTTGAAATTGTTCCAACGACTTTAACTTTGGTTTATTTTCTTGCATTAATTTAATGCGTCCAATCAATTAATCCTACCATTCCAGAAAACAACGAAAATATGACGTACGCTTATGCCATCCGCATTCGCTACGGGGTCCCGTCATCACCCGTTAGGTTACTTAACTAACGACAGAGCGGGGGCTGGACTAGCGCGGATGCAAAACATAAGCAACGCCTACATAGATATCATATATAGATATACACATTCGTCAGATGCAATGATAGCCATTCCAGATCACAGATGAACATATTGGATATACTAGGAATCCGCGTTTCGTTCGAGCCTGCAACGAAAAGCGGTTTACACGGTCGCGATGAATAGCCAAAACCCCACCCTAGACCCCTACGGGTGCGGCAAACTACCCGCCAAGTACCCGAAGCGAAGCAACCTCCCTCAACAATGTGAGTAGGCCACTCGGCACTTCGAGGTATCCGGTAGTTTGTGCACCCCACCTTGGGTCTATCCTAGGAGCTAAAACTGTAAAAAGAAATTATACAATGGCGGCTACGACCTCATCCTGGATGTGCGGCCAAACAAATAATATTACATCAATTTACATATTACATCAAATGAAAGATAAAGAAAACTCTCATCTCACAACCCCCCGGCTATTCATCCGCGACAATCTAACGAATTCATATACACAAACCATCAACATTACAGATCACAGATATGTATAACCCCCACTAATCGACGTATAGCGATTAGCAGACGTTCAATACATATATCACATCACAGATATAACCCATTTGCCAAAGTCTATAGAAGTTTGATCAAAATACGGATTTGTAACCACCCCAAAAACAAATTTGTTTTTTGGAAAATCTGGGCAGAAACAAACCATCCTAAAAATCCCAAAACACCAATATAAGAACACTGCAGGAGAAACTACCCACGGTCGAGTCAACTCGGCCGCGGATCCGCGGTGAGTTGGTCGACTCGCTGGATCGTTTTTCTTAGGTGTTCTTTAAAAACCCTGAGCCGATTTTTAGTATATGATTTATTATTTTTTGAGCAGAAATAAAAATCGGCAGAAAGTTGATATTTTTGACGTGTTTTGCGGTTTTTTTGTCCGATCGAAATTCTAGATACTTTGCTAACATGCTAGTGTCTGTTTAGCTAGGCTTTGATACCACTGTAAGTCCACGTTACCTCTCCCGGTTCTTTCGGGCTTGCGGAAATGGTGAAAAACGATTTTAGAGTCTAGGTAACATGGACTAGCAAACCCGGATCTTTGCTAAAAAAACACTCTAGAAACTAACAAGAGCTTTACCTACTCGGTTAGGGGGTTATACCTTAACTTGAACTCCTTCTCTTGGACTTCTTGTGGTGGTCGGATGGTTCTCTCCTCGTCGCCTTCTCTTGCCGAAGATGGATCCACCTGAGGGTCTCTACCTTGAGCTCCTTCCTCGATCTTGAGGTAACTAAAGTATTAGGTTTGCTAAACCTTCAACCTTAGGATGAGTAGAGATGAGTTTTGGTGTTTTATCTCCAAGGCAAATGGTTCTCAACTCATGAGAGATTTTTGCCTTGAGCTAGAGGAAGAGGGAGAGCTAAGGATGAGAGAGAAGATGAAAGTGAGAATGAATAAGTTTTTACAACCATGCTCTCATATTTTAGAAAATGATAACAATAATAATAATTAACAATTTGTGATGGTGAGTTGATGAATGACCATTATCATTTCATTCATTAAATGCTTGTGCAAAAAATAAGAAGCATCTTTGAAAACAAATGATGATGGTCAACAAGTCTACTTTGGTCAACCGGTCAACTAAAGTCAACAAGTCAACAAAAGTAAAGAATTCAACTCAACCATGGCACAATAATTATTAACTAATATTATTAATCATATTTCCTATTCTCATTAGGGTTTGGAAAAAGACAACAGTCAACTGTGCATACACACCTGTACCAAAACCCTAATGAGAATCCTCTGCCTCTGCCTCAGTCAACTGTGTATATACACCCGCATCCGTGTTCCGAGGAACACAAATACAATAAGATAAAACTAACCCTAAAACATATACTAGGATCTGGCTTAAACCAAAGCCCGCTAGTAATAACTGTCTGGACACCAAACGTGCACAAGTGCGCGGATGTGAACGAACCCCGTCGCAAAACCATGCGACCTCTACTCTGTTTTGCCCAAAAGCGAATAACCCTCTTTGCGGGACTCTAAAGACTCGACACTACGCTTGCAGTGGGTTTAACCACAGACCGCAAGCGGCACTAGCTGTACATAACGATCCCCAGGTAGATGCCGATAAGAAGACCGATGAGGTGAACCCATTCGAACTCCTACTGAGCCTGTATGTGCCAATCTCCGTACAGTCCGGTCTGTTCGTCTGAGAATATCGCATGGTGGGCCTAGGAGGCGGTAAACGTCAGTCCCCTAACAGCGGTACAAGTCGTGTCGGAGTGTAGCCCAGAACACCCTGAGATAACACTAGAAACGCTACCAGTATATCTCGCTTGCCCTGGCCAGGGACTTTGTGTAATGTCTCTCCTAGACACAGCGCGATATCAACCCCCAATACCGGGAGAGACGAATCCTGTATAACCATCACTGCCTCCAAGTGCATCGGGACTGCACCCAACTACTACCTGTTTGCACGACTCCTTTTAGCCGTGGTAGGGTAGTAATCAAAGTACAGTGGGAACACACTTGAGGCGAAGTGACAGTGTCAAGTCAGCGGACTAAGCTGTACTCATGTCACATGGGAACTGATAACTGACGATAGGTATAGTACCAACCAACAGTTCCCGACGAGTCCTGTCCAGTGTACTCGTAACTTAACGAGCACCCGCATACTATCTCAAGTACGACGTACTGACGGCTGTGGGACATACCATCTCCCCTGCTGGGATGAGATGCGTATAGGCTAGTCTACTCTGGAGTATCGATGCCCTGTCTCGATAGTCCTACGACTAGGGAGCTGTATAAGGATGTGCTTATAGATTACCCAGCCCCCACAAGTGTGACTGCCATCACAACGCTGGTAATCAAGCAAAGATCCTAAGGGCACCACTAATGTGTATAGGCGATATGCTAAAAGAAACACATGTACACATTAAAGTAGAAACAAACCAAGTAGCATACTACCATTTCGAGCAAGATTGTTTATACAATTGTGAATATCCCAAGCTTCCATCAAGTAATATACAAACTAGTATGATACAGTAATGGACTCTAGGGCATATACACTAACAAAGCCCAGGTAACAAAATGTATTCCCAGACTCCATATAGTCAACCTAAACTCGAAAAAAGATTAAACCAAAAGCTCTGATACCAACTTTGTCATGACCCAAATATGACACTTGACCGGCACTTAAAACACGTGACATCTAAAGTCGTCGACGCGATTCAAGTAAGCCGAAACCCGGAATCTAAACCCTTTTTAAAATATTGGAGGTGAGTTTTAAAATAGTCATCTGATAAAAATCAATTTAAAATAACATCTAAATTTAATTACGTATATTGAAAAACATTTATGATGTTTTGAAAGCTTGACATCACCTCCCTTACACTTTTATAAAAACCGGATATAACATAATAATAAAATAGCATCCCAACTGGAGCTAGTCTCTACGTACAAACGATGGAGCAACCAACAATCTAAATTAGAAATCGACTCCAAAGAGTGCGACATCACCACACATAAACTCTAAGTCTTTTATCCAAGTCCATAATATACCATTTCTAAATTGATGGAGTTTCCACTAGATACAAGAATATATGAATAAGCAAGAGTGGGTATGATACAATAATAACCCACTTACCAATCAATCCTCGAAAAGAATGTGTGCCCAAGCCGCTAATAATCCAAAGGGTAAAACCTGCAAGAAACTGTGGCACAACGGGGATGAGTTGCCAACTCAGTGAATAAAAGAACATTTACAGATAGAAATCGAAATGCATGACGATACCTAGGTCATAAGTATAGTCCTATCATAATCTGTACCAATATACTATATGATCTGTATATGTGCAATACTAACTATCATGCAATCCCAAGTATAATATCTCCATGTCATATGAGTCAAAATCATGAATCTATATTTCGTGTTGGAATTCCTTTTTGTATATGAATGTCTGTACAAATATATGCAGGTACTGTCCTCCGGACCATTCCTGGTTGAATCCACTAATAATATTTAACTGTGTACCTCATGATAATGATCACATAAATATATATATATATATATATATATATGTCCAGCATCGACATCGAAATCCGAAATCTCTCGTGTCCATCATCGACACGTATATACATATACCGTCGACACCATCTCAACAGATGATCGCCACCCGATATCCTGGCTACGATCAGTATCCCCTGGATATCCGCCATGCCCAATCGAACCCCGGTCAGTATCCCCTGGATATCTGCCGTGCTCATTTCTATCTCCGGTCAGTATCCCCTGGATATCTGCCATTCTCATTTCTATCTCCGGAATCGAGTATCCTCGTTAGGCTCCCCGCCTATAATGCGGCTATCCTGCCTCTCTGCCCCGACCGGGTCCACCATGTATCCAACTGTATGCCCACCAACTCTGTCTTGATAATATACAGATCTGCAATCGTATGACCCCCAACTCGGTTCGGATATCAAAATCAGAAAACACAAAACTCATAGTGGACGTTTTCTCATCATATCAAAATATCAAGTGAGAAATAAGAAACTTGCATAGATTGTATTGATGATATATTATATATATACATATATAACAGTGTCACATACCACCGATATATATCATCAGGTGTAAATACCCAGAAAATCCAAAGAATCAAATACCGCATTTATATTAGTAATATTCGTAATTTACAACAGGAATAAAGAAGACTACGTAATTACATCACATAAACTTAGATTTAAATTCTACTGTGACATGGTACTACTAATGATGTGTAGTGTAGCATATGCGTCTGTGCTCGTGCAACATGGCAATCGTTAGTATTTGTGCAAGTGTCCTACGGTGTAACAACCTATTTATTTTAATACATATATGACAGTATAGTTCTACAGTGACATGGCAGTACCAATGAGGTGTAGTGTAACATATATTTACGTGTTTGTGCAGCATAGTACTTATTGGTATTTGTGTAGTGTTCTATCAGAGTGTGAATAACGCAGAAACATATAATATAGATAATATAATGCAAACATGTAAAGAAATCTAAACGTACTTATTGTAATTACTTGCTATGAGCTATACCATTTTCTTTAGAAATGATCGAAACGTTAAGTTTGAAATAAGGAAGCTGCCCTAGATTTAAAATAGATATCCCTTTTTGAAACTGGCACACATCCTAGTATTTTTTATTTAAAAGACAACGAATCCTAGTTTTTAAAAGAATACAGCTCACATAAGTATTATATCCTAAAACAGAATATAATCTAACTCTACGAGTCAAAAGATAAATTGGTCGTTATTCGGCATACAAAGTTCATCATTTCCAATACGTATAAATCATTGTATTATATCTCATTATATCACTGTATATGTATCATCTCAAGTCCAGCGTGATCCTTCGTACAATATGGCATGATCCCTCGTATAAATCCTTCCAACCATATCCATATCGTATCACTGTATCTCATCTATAACTATGCATGAAACTGTATGAAATTGAAGGACATACTAGATGCAGTACTATATAAATTTCTTGAATAAATACTAAACTAACTAGATATCATAATACTATTTGAAAGGTTGCGGGGGTGCTATACGCCATCCACCCGACTTCCCCAGTAGATGTAAATCTACTCACCAACTTAGAAACTCGTTGAATCCACGCTGCTACATCACCCACTCCGTCTCGAAATCTTCGAATCGTACCTATATTCATATTTAAATCGTATAGAAGTAAATATCATATCAAAAACCAAAACAACAAGCTAAACGCTCGTAGATTAGAACCTACAACACACTTAACCCAAAATGACAGCAAAATTCTATCGTTAACGTATAAACGTCAACGTTTCAGCTGCAACATCAAAATACGAAAACTCTGTATCGTAAATATCTGAAATTTGATAAAACCATTTCTAAAACGTTCCCAGATATTACTGTGTACATATTTAAACTACACAAACAATACAGAGACTTGTAAAATACCAACTCAAAGTTACAGCAGAAAAACCAACACCAATTGTCAAGGGATGACCCGCGTCGCCGGAATTTTGGGGTGGGTCGCCGGATTTTGTGGTGAGTTTGGAGCTCTGGTTTTAAGTGTAGTCTTCTAGTTTGCTCATTATACTTTTGATCTATCTATTTTTTCTAGTGATTATACTTATTAGTTCCAGATTCACTTTCTGTAGTTAAATTATCACAAACACTAAATGTGCTATGTGTCGTATATATAATTTTACTCCTAAACTGATATTAGCTTACACATTTAACCCACTGAAAAATTAACTTATTTAAACAACACCAAACATACTTAAATACCTACAGAGATATACCCAAAACCCCACAACACCCCATTCCTCTACAAATCCGGCGAGATCGGATTTTCGTTGATGGTCGCCGGCCAAAATCCGAGCACGGGGGTTCGTTTTCTTATGGTTAATTCTAGGTCTAGATTCACATAGAGGCTATGTTTCACAAAATACGATATTACGATATTCGATTTCTAATGTAAAACATTTTCAGAACTAAAATCATACAGGGTTCAAGGATTATACCTACAACAAGATCACTGGAAAAACTTCCTCTAAGATGCACAAGCTCAAGGTCCTAGCTAGAGAGTGATGGCGAAGCCTTAGCACTTAGCTCTTCTTTTCACTTATTTATGTTTTCTTTTGTGAGTTCTTAATGTTTACTTTCTCTTCCCTTTTCTTTAATCTTATGATCTTATGAACTGAACAATGGTTAAGATAAGGAAAAGAATGAGAGTTTGTTGTAGAGAAAGGAGGAGGTGGAAAGTGCAAGGTGGTGGTGTAAATGGAAGAAGGAGGAGGTGTCACACAATTAGTGAGGCGGGGTTTCATGCAAGTAGGTGGTGTTGCAAGGAAAAAGGTAGGATTTTCATGCAAGAATGAGGTGGACATATGAAGTGTCTTCTATGATATGCTATTCCATGGTTACAACCTAAGCTTAACACGACCTTACCTTTTTTGCATAACAACCCTTAACAAATTCTAATTTTCATAAGGAACTAACCTTATCACATAACCCCCCCATACTATATCATATTACACATGAAGCCAATCTTTTCACTAAAACCCTTATGATTTATTAATATTGCAACTAAACTTTAAATTTAATTTGTTTCACATACCACTTATGAAATATCCTATTTTGTTTCAATAACCTTGTAAATTAACATTTTATTATTTAATTAACTAAATTAATTTATTCTCTAAATTTTCGAAATGTTACAGAAAACCATTAACATAATGAACTTGATATCATTGTTAGAACTGAGCGATTTTAAAAGGAGTGGCTTAGGCTCCGAATTTGAAATGATTGGTTTCTAATGAAAAAAGCCGAGTGAATTTCAAATTTGGTTCTTATAACATCAATTTTAGGTTTATTACTTTTCATTAATTCAATTAATGAGATCCCATCATTTAACTCCTATCACACCAGAAACAACGAAAATAAAACGTACATTTATGCCATCCACATTCACTACTGGGCCCCGGGTCTTCACCGTAAGGTTACTAAACTTACGGCATGGAGGGTAGGGCTAGTGCGGATGCAAAACATAAATAAAATTTATTTATGTATCATATATATATAAATTCTTCTTAGGCATGATATAATAGCATCACAGGTAAGCGGAAGTAGTAAATAAACGGATTAGCGGATATATTAAGAATTACACATTTTGTTCAAGCCAAAACGAAATACTGATCCCACAGTCGTCCGAACTGCTCATGTATGAAAATCCTAGAACCCTATGAGTACGGCAAGCACACCGCCAAGCACTCAAAGTGAAGCAACACCCCTCAATGAAATGAGTGGATCACCTAGCACTTCGAATGCCTGGTAGCTTGGGTACTCCACTTTAGGTCAATCCTAGATACATAAAAGAAATATATATACAATGAAGGAAACAACAACCTCAACCCGGTATGTCCCAATAAAATAATATACATCTCAAATGAATACATGAATATATATCATCAGAACATCTAGTTTCACACAGGGCTATTCATCACGACGATCTCACTAAACCGTAACATTAAAACCAACACAGAACAAGCACACAATGTGCAACCCCTATGTCATCGAATCGTATAGCAACGAGATTGGGGTTTACAAATGCATTCATCTCAGAACTAACACTCCAAACACAATTAGAATCTCACAACCCTTTAGGCGATTGATTGATCTGTGAAAAAGTGTGTAGTAGTAACCGCACTCAATAACGGTGTCGCTTGTAGCTAGCCGAGATGAGTACGGGTCGTCCGCAGGATGCGTGGAACTTTTAATCTTATTTTAGACGAGTTGATTAGAATAAATGAATAGGGAGAATAGTTGTAGATTCTAGATTATGTTGAATACGGATGTAGAATATATATAGTTTTAAGATCTAATTTAAATACGGATATAGATTTTATAGGGAAAAGGCTTGTAGGGTTCGTTAGGATTTAGTAGTCATGGATGAATACTAAATATGACTCCTTTTATCTTTTGATAGATTTAAAACTAGATTGTCACGACTCGAAAGTACGGAACATGACCGGCACTTAGACTACGAAACGTCTCGAGGCGTACGTACTCTAAGTAAGCCGAAAACCCAGAAATCCAAACCAGGAGAGTAGTAGAGTGTAGGAAAACCATTTTTAAATCAAGTAGTTTGCAACATATGCCGAAGTATGCATTTAAAATCCCAAGTCTTTTCAAAAAAATTTCGGCAGAGTCTCCTTTGTAAAAACAGACCCCAAACGGGTACAAAACCTGAATAAGCATATACATATATTGAAAAATGCATCCCCAAGCGGGAGCTAGCTCTTCGTCAATCGACGGTCACAACCATACAAGCAATAAGATATACAACGCCGAAGGGCGAGGATCAAAACTCAAAAGAAAACTCAATTTAACATGAAAACCGTAATACTGCTACGCGCGACTCTAAGGTCGAAATAATACATCACTAGTGTCTAAGTCTGAAACAATAAACAAGTTTTGGTTGATGGAATTTCTAGATACAATGAATAATACATGTACAATGGTGGTTCTGATGCAAAAGAACCCACCTACCAAATACAATTCACCCGCAAGGAAGCAGTGTGCCAGAAATGCCGCTAAGGAACCTGTACGGCAAAACCTGCAAAAACTGTGGCATAACGGGGGTGAGTTGCCAACTCGTGAATAGAAAACATCTACAAGCAGAAACCGAATGCAAGACATAATCCTAGGTCAATACGATCAGTATAATATAAAACCTCAAGAGTAAGTCTGAAGCATGATAAGGTGGCAATGTAACATCTAAACATGTAGGTAGTGTCAAGTGCTCGTACCTATGCCTCAGGTAAAAACATGTCATAATATAAGGTATGTCTGTATGAAGTAAATATGATAAGGTATCAAAATGGATATCGATACACATATATTAGCGTCCCATTCCACTAATATTGGTGTAAGGGTATATATAACAGCGCCCTCATACCCTGTTATATATACAAATGAAGTATGATCAATGAAATCAAGGTCTGTATGTGATCAATGTCTGTATATATGTGGATCCCGTCCACCTGTCACCCAATGACAACAAGTATCATGCATGTAAATATCGTAAAGCATATGCATGGAAATATGAGGATGTAATCAAATCATGGGACCTGAGTGCCTAGCATCGACACTCGAAAACATCATGAAACCTGTGCCTAGCATCGGCATGTAAATCCTCGTCTATCAGGCGCTGTCACCAAGACTGGCCATGATAGGTATGTATCATACGCTATCTCGAAAACCCGAGTGCCCAGCTTCGACCCTCGAATTTCGACGTATCCATACGTACATACTCCGATCGGTATCCCCATGATAACCACCGAGTCCAAATACTATCACCGGTAGGTAGCGCTCCCCTGCCAGGCTCACCGTCTAACATATACGAGTCTTCTTGCCCCGTGGTACCTTATCGGGTCCACCATGTACCCGCAGACGGTGCCTACCGCTCCTCGAATCGGGTTTCATATGCCACTCTTAGAACCGAGAAAACACATGGTGGACGCACTGAAATATCATATCAAGGGAAACCGAGTTTTAAAGACAATACATATTCTCAGTTGAAATAGCCACGGTTCCCAAATCCAGAAATATCATGAAAGCAACATATCTCAATGCGTATAATCAGAAAGCATGATGTATGCGACATATAAAAGAATGTAAGCATATCGATGTATCATGCAACAAGGAATCGTGATATGCACATATTGTGGAAAGCCGCTCTTTTAAAATGAATCAGTTTTAAAGAGTATCTTGCGGTTCCCAATCAAGAAATATCATCTATGTATGTGCAAACAAGTATGTGTACAAGTATGAGTATACAGTAAGTATGTGCACAAATATAAGTGTACAATGAATATGTGTACAAGTATGAGTATACAGTAAGTATGTGCACAAATATAAATGTACAATGAATATGTGTACAAGTATGTCATGCAAGTATCGTATCCTGAATGCAACAGTACTACAGTGTAGTGACATGGCAATTATCGATGATGAAGTATGTGAGCCGGCAAGTAAGTGTACGTGGAACATACGCATCATCGATAATGGTGCTAGTGTCCTAGCAACATGATAGTAATATAGCAATAAACATATGCAAGCAATGTGAACAGCATGAAATATGCGGAAATCAAATAATCAACACCAATATGTATATGTCATGCAGTTATGCCATTTGAAATAAGACGAATCAGGGTTTTTAGTAAAATAAGGGCTACGATGTTTTTAAGAAAGATCCGTCTTTTGAAAATACCCGTAGAATCCCTTTATTTTTCTTTAAGATAATCCTGATTCGTAGTTTTTGAAATAGATATGACTCGGGTCTAATCTAACATCTACTATGCAACTACAGATCTAAGTATCAAATCAATCAGGAGGGGTATGGAAACCACCTAAATCTAAGTCGATATGTATATATAGTAGTCGGTGATCCCGCCTCAGTAGTATCGCGTACGATACAGTATATCATATGACATCCTCAAGTCATGAGTGCGGATCAATCTGTTAGTGTATATGCCCTAGAGGCCATTACTGTATCATACTAGTTTGTATATTACTTAATGGATGCTTGGGATATTCACCTTGTATATACAATCTTGCTCAAAATAGTAGTATGCTACTTGGTTTGTCTCTACTTCAATGTGTACTTGTGTTTATTTTACTATATCACTTATACGCATTAGTGGAGCCCTTAGGATCTTTTGCTTGATTACCAGCGTTGTGATGGCAGTCACACTAGTGGGGGCTGGGTAATCTATAAGCACATCCTTATACAGGTCCCTAGTCGCAGGACTATCGAGACAGGGCATCGATACTCCGGAGTAGACTAGCGTATGCGCTTCTCATCCCAGTGTGGGAGATGGTCTGTCCCACAGCCATCAGTACGTCGTACTGGAGATAGTATACGGGTGCTCGTTGGGTTACGAGTACACTGGACAGGACTCGTCGGGAACTGACAGGTTGGTATTATACCTATCGTCAGTCATCAGTTCCCAGGTGACATGAGTACAGCTTAGTCCGCTGACTTGACACTGGCACTTCGCCTCGAGTGTGTTCCCACTGCACTTTGATCACTACCCTACCACGGCTCAAAGGAGTCGTGCAAACAGGTTGTGGTTGGGTGCAGTCCCGAAGCACTTGGAGGCAGTGACGGTTAGACAGGATTCGTCTCTCCCGGTATTGGGGGTTGACATCGCGCTGTGTCTAGGAGAGCCATTACACGAGTAGTCCCTGGCCAGGGCAAACGAGATATACTGGTAGGTTTCCAGTGTTATCTCAGGGTGTTTTGGGCTTCGCTCCGGCACGACTTGTACCGCTATTGGGGGACTGACGTTTACCGCCCCCTAGGCCCGCCATGCGATGTATCAGACGAACAGACCGGACTGTACGGAGACTGTCACATACAGACTCAGTAGGAGTACCGATGGGGTTTCACCTCGTCAGCCTTCTTGTCGACATCTACCTGGGGACCGTTACGCACAGCTAGTGCCGCTTGCGGTCTGTGGTTAAACCCACTGCCAGCGTAGTGTCGAGTCTTTAGAGTCCCACACAGAGGGTATTCGCCTATAGGCAAAACAGAGTAGAGGTCGCATGGTTTTGCGACAGGGTTCGTTCTCATCCGTGCACTTGTGCACGTTTGGAGTCCGGACGGATATTACTGGCTGGCTCTGGTTTGAGTCAGAGGCCGGTATATGTTTTGGGGTTGCTTTTATCTCTCAGTATTCATGTTCCTCGGAACAAGAATGCAGGTGTGTATGCACAGTTATTTGAGGAAGAGGAAGAGGGCTTTTCATTAGGGTTTCGGAACGGGTGCGTATGCACAGTTGACAGTTGTCTTTTTCCAAACCCTAATGGATTTGTATTACATCATTTAATAATATATAATAAAATGAAATTGTGTCATGGTTAGTTTTTGTTGACTTGTTGACCATGGTTGACTTGTTGACCATGGTTGAACATTTGACCACCATCATTACAAATGCAAGATGCTTTTTCATTCTTGCTTTTTCATTTAATGTTTGTAATGATATTAGTCATTCCTAAACTTTCCATCAAACCTTTTTCATTTTGATTATTATTATTATTTGATTATTCTTTTTTCTTTTGATATGGTTGCAAAAGGAAAAAGAGAGGCTCATTCTATCATAACCATTCTCTCTCTTCATCTTCATCTTCTTCTTCCTCTAGAAAAGAGAAACCTTCTCATGTGTTGAGAATCATTCTCTTTTAAAAAAAAAAGCACTCCTTAATCAATCTCTACTCACTCTAGGATCAAGGGTTTAGCAAGCCGGAGATTCTAGTTCACTCCAAGTTCGAGAAAGAGCCCAAAGGTCGAGCCTTCGAGGTGGATCCATCTTCGACGGAAGAAGGCGACAAGAAGAGAACCATCAACCTCTACGAAGTTTGAAGACGAAGGAGTTCAAGTTTAGGTATAACCATCTTTATCCGAGTAGCTAAACTCTTTAACAAGTTTGCTAGTTTTAGTTTAGACAACGATCCCGACCTTGTTTAGTCCATGTTGCCTCTTGCGATAAAAATTTGTTTTTTATACCGTTTCCGCCTCCCCGTAAGAACCGGGGGTCGCAATATGGGCTTACAGTGGTATCAGAGCCTAACTAAACTTAAACTAGCTTGGTAGTGAAGTGTAACGAAGTTCGGAACCGGAAAAATCCAAAAACCAAACTTTTACTAAAACTGAGTTTCTGTTAAAATTTTTCTGGCTCAAAATGAAAAAATTTATATACCTAAATTCGTCTCAGGGTTTTCTAAGAACACCCACAAAAAACGATAACATGATTCCTTCAAGTGGCCGCGGATCCGCGGCTCCA
This sequence comes from Agapanthus africanus, assembly GCA_030015575.1. Classification (NCBI taxonomy): domain Eukaryota; kingdom Viridiplantae; phylum Streptophyta; class Magnoliopsida; order Asparagales; family Amaryllidaceae; genus Agapanthus; species Agapanthus africanus. The sequence continues at coordinate 49,289,044 of JASDDO010000006.1, read as the reverse complement.
GCTATTGTCCTTGCCGCGGATCCGCCGCACTTTAGGTTCTTCGTGTGATAAATTTTTGTGCAGTGTTCTTCTGTGTTGGTTTTAGGATTTTTAAAATGTATTATATGTGCCCAGATTTTCCAGAACAGAAATTTACTTTTGGGGGCCTATAATTCCGTATTTTTTCCGAACTTCACTACATTTTGACTATGATGGTTATATCTGTGATGTTTGCATGTATTGAACGTCGGCTAATCGCTATAAGTCGATTAGTCGGGGTTATACATGATCTGTGTTTGATATTGGAATGTGTATATGAATGTGTTGGACTGTCGCGGGTGAATAGCCGGGGTGGATGTGAGATGAGCTTTTGTTTTTCTTTCATTCATTGTAAATGTAAATTGATGTAATAATTATTATTTGTTTGGCCGCACAACCGGGTCGGGGTTGTAGCCGTCATTGTATAATTCTTTTTACTGTTTTTGCTCCTAGGATAGACCCATGGAGGGGGTGCACAAACTACCGGGTATGCCGAAGTGTCGAGTGGCCTACTCATGGAGATGAGGGAGGTTGCTACGCTTCGGGTACTTGGCGGGTAGTTTGCCGCACCCGTAGGGGTCTTGGGTGGGGTATTTGCTATTCACCGCGACCGTGTTATCCGCTTTTCATTTCAGGCTCGAAAGGATTGCGGATTGCTAGTATATCCAATGTATTCATCTGTGATCTGTAATGTCTACTATTGCTATATCTATAACTATTTAGGCGTTGCTTATGTTTTACAGACGCGCTAGCCCAGCCCCCGCTCTGTCGTTAGTTAAGTAACCTAACGGGTAATGACGGGGCCCAGTGGCGAATGCGAATGGCATAAGCGTACGTCATATTTTGGTTGTTTTCTGCAATGGTAGGATTAAATGATGGGACGCATTAAAAGAACTAATGCAAGAATATCACGCATTAAAAGAACTAATGCAAGATAATAAACCAAGTTAAAGTCGTTGGAACAATTTCGAAAAACCACTCGGTTCTTTTCAAAACCAACTTTTAAATGCGGAGCTTGAGCCACTCCTTTTAAAAGCTATCTCGTTCCATCGACCAAATCAAGTTCACTACGTTCACGGTTTTGCCAAAACCATTCGTAGCCCTCCGTCGCTTCGCATGAATAGGCAATAGTATTCAAGCTATGTATTTTGGCCAAAGTCAAGGCATGGTGATTGGTAGCTATTGGGTGTTCATGTGTAGCATAGATAGATGCGTTGGTTTGGGACAGTCGTGCTGCCATTTTGGCCAAAGTCAAGGGTAGGTACGGATGGATCCAAATTAACCTGGATAGTGACGGGCAGAACTTGACATGTGACTTATGATATTTTGGCCAAAGTCAAGGTCATAAGAGCATGGGGCAAAAATCCACATCGGGAGTTTCATAAGTACTGAAACTTGCTAGATTTGCATACCATTTGGAGTGTGGTGATTCTGGTAGGATTCCTTCAGTTTCGTCACGCGATGATATTTGGATCTCGATCCTACTGTGAGTATATGCTACTCCTCGGGAAATTTCTCACTTAACGATCAATGCTATAAACCTAGTAGGTGCCTAGAAAGGTGTTAGCGGGGCTACGCCCCCAGGGAAAAGAGGTTTTATAATTAAGGAACTTCGCGAAAGCGTTGGAAAACCTCCCTCGAAGTACCGACACCGGCCTGGCTGAACGGTTAAGCAAGTATTGTACGGTGGGATTGATCCTGACTAATTCTTCCTTTATGGTTTGAGGAGGGATTCGAGAAACAGTGGGAGCCATCCTGTTTAGACAAACTAAAAACCACTCTAAACTTGCAAGAGCATCATGCTGAGTGTTTCTTCTTCTCTCTCCTAATTGCAGCGACCAATCAACATGACTGGACTTAAGTTACTCCTAGATAAAAACAAACTGACAGGGCCAAACTACAAAGATTGGCTCAGGAATGTCAAGATAGCAATCACTTATGACAAGCTGGGGTATCTTCTTACCACCAAAGCTCCCCCTGTCCCTGGTCCAACTTCCAGCGTCGCGGATAAGGAAATCCGCAAGACTTGGGAGATTGATAGCGCGAAGGCCAAATGCCTCCTGCTTGCCTCGATGGACAACGAACATCAGAGGAGGCATGAGAATATGGACATGGAGTCCATATTGCTTCATACAAAAGAACTGTATGGAGAGCAATCACGTATCGCAAGATACGAAGCGTCGAAGAAGTTATTTTCGACAAGAATGGCCGTCGGATCATCAGTAGCCGAGCACGTGCTAAAGATGATCGGCTATATTGAGGAGCTCGCTGACCTAGGGATCACATTGGAGAGTGAGCTATATACGGATATAGTTCTCCAGTCCCTTCCTTCCACTTACGCCCAGTTCATACTGAACTTCAACCTACAAGAAAAAGAGGTTGAACTTTCAGAGCTCCTCAACATGCTGAGGAGCGCAGAGGGCACCCTACAGAAAAGTAGGGAAACATCCACTTTGTTTGTAGGAGGATCATCTTCTTCTAGGTCCAAGGCGAAAGCCAAGGGAAAGAAGAAGAAGGCCCCCGCCAAACCAAGAGGCGGTGTTAGTAAAGTGGATACGAAGGGAAAAGGTAAAGCAACAAAGATAGCGGGGAAGCTTGTGGATAAGGAAGAATGCTTCTTTTGTCATAAGAAAGGACACTGGAAGAATGATTGCAGGGCCTGGAATGCCAGAACACAGGAATTGAAGCAGGTTGCAGCTTCAGCTTCAGGTGTGTATGTTATTGAAAACTGTCTTTCAATAAACTCTACTTCCTGGGTATTGGATACCGGATCAGGATCTCATATCTGTAATTCTTTGCAGGCGTTGAGAAACCGTAGGGCTTTGAAGGCAGGTGACATGACCCTCAGAGTTGCGAACGGAGCTAGCATGGATGCTAAAGCCGTGGGGGACTATCACCTGGGAATGTCAGATGGACATGTTTTGGTTTTGCGTAATTGCTTTTTTGTACCCAACGCAACTTGTAATATCATTTCTGTATCTTTAGTTTCTAAAGAAGGTTATGAATTTGCGTTTGTAAGTAATGTTGTAAACATTCACCTTAATCAAGTTCTGATTGGGTCAGGTACATTGAGTAATGGTATATACGTATTGAACCAACCACAGATTTTCAATGTCCAGAATGCACACAAAAGAAAGTCTCCAGAAATAAACCAGACTTTCTTATGGCATTGTAGATTGGGTCACATCAATGAGAGAAGGTTGACGAATTTACATACAGAAGGGTATTTGAATGCGTTCGAATATCAGTCGTATGCCACTTGTCAATCCTGTCTCAAAGGAAAGATGACAAAGACTCCGTTTACTGGACATGGAGAAAGAGCGAGCGAGCTCTTAGGACTCGTACACAGTGACGTGTGCGGTCCAATGTCTACACATGCCCGAAGCGGACATTCTTACTTCATTACTTTTACGGATGACTTCTCAAGGTACGGTTATGTCTTCTTAATGAAACATAAGTCCGAGGCCTTTGGAAAATTCCAGGAGTATAAGAATGAAGTAGAGAAACAGACCGGCAAAAGTATTAAGATTCTAAGATCGGATCGAGGTGGAGAATACTTAAGTGCCGAGTTCCTGGACTATTTAAAAGAGAACGGAATTCTCTCTCAGCTTACCCCTCCATACACCCCGCAACATAACGGTGTATCGGAGAGACGGAACCGCACCCTATTGGATATGGTGCGGTCCATGATGAGTAACGCTGAGTTGCCGCGATCATTCTGGGGATATGCGCTAGAATCGGCAGCATACCTTTTGAACCGAGTTCCCACTAAGACTGTGCCTACCACGCCATTTGAAATGTGGTGTGGGAAGAGACCCCATCTTAATCACATTAAGATATAGGGATGTCCGGCTTTTGTCAAAAAGCAGCATGTGGACAAGCTCGAGGCACGCTCAGTACTGTGCAAGTTTGTGGGATATCCAAAGAATTCCAAGGGATATTTCTTCTACTGCGAAGAGGAACAAAAAGTTCTTGTTTCTCGTCATGCCCACTTTCTAGAACACCAGTTCATAGAAAAGGAAATAAGTGGGAGCGCAGTAGAACTGGAAGAAATTCCAGAACCACGGACTATTACTGAAAGTTTAGTGGAACCAGAGGGTTCGGAAGAACAGGACATTCCTGCGCCGCTCCGCAGGAGTAGTAGGCAGACTCATCCGCCCGAGAGATACTACGGTTTTCTCATAGACGGGGATAGAGAGGATTGCATCATAGATTATGATGAGCCTACTAGCTTCCAGCAGGCCGTTCAGAGCGTTGACTCAGTGAAATGGCTGGATGCAATGCGGGCCGAAATGGAGTCCATGTACACCAACAAGGTATGGACGTTGGACATTGCTCCAGACGGGGTAAAACCCGTAGGATGCAAGTGGATCTTCAAAAGGAAGATTGGTGTAGATGGGCAGGTTGAGACCTATAAAGCTAGGCTGGTAGCAAAGGGTTTCCGTCAAAGACCTGGCTTGGACTATGACGAAACCTTTTCTCCAGTAGCCATGCTGAAATCCATTCGGATCCTTCTTGCCATTGCTGCCTTCCACGATTATGAGATCTGGCAAATGGACGTAAAGACAGCTTTTCTAAATGGAAATTTAGAGGAGTGTGTCTATATGGACCAGCCAGAGGGCTTCATTCAGAGTGGGAGCAGCGGAAAGGTGTGCAAGTTGCTTAAGTCCATCTATGGACTAAAGCAGGCATCGCGGAGTTGGAACATCTGCTTTGATGAGACAGTCAAAGAATTTGGCTTTATCAAAAATCCAGATGAACCATGCATCTATAGTAGATTTGTAGCGAGAACTGTAGTATTCCTCGTTTTATACATGGATGACATTCTCTTAATAGGAAATGACATTCCTATGCTACAATCTGTCAAGGGGTTCTTGTCACACAGGTTCTCCATGAAAGACCTGGGTGATGCCTCGTACATTCTGGGTATCCGGATCTACCGTGACAGATCCAAGAGGATATTAGGACTTTCACAGTCCAGGTACATCGACACCATACTGAAGAGATTCAGTATGGAAGATTCCAAGCGCGGTAACCTACCGGCTTGTCACGGGATCACCCTCTCTAAAGAGATGTCTCCCAAGACTGATTTGGAGAGGGATCGCATGTCTATTATACCCTACGCTTCTGCGGTAGGCTCTATAATATATGCGATGTTGTGTACCACGCCGGATGTAGCTTATGCACTCAGTGTGGTAAGCAGGTATCAGTCAAACCCTGGGGAGAAACACTGGATAGCGGTAAAGAACATTCTCAAGTACCTGAGAAGGACTAAGGAGATGTTCTTGGTGTATGGCGGAAAAGACCTCCAGATCGAGGCCTTTGCTGACTCCAGCTTCTAGAGTGACAAGGATGATTCCAAGTCCATGTCGGGTTTTGTCTTTACCCTCAATGGAGGGGCGGTGTGTTGGAAGAGCTCCAAACAGGAAACCGTTGCAGACTCGACTATGGAAGCGGAATACATCGCTGCATCTGATGCCGCAAAAGAAGCTGTCTGGATGAGGAAGTTCTTAAAAGAACTTCAGGTGGTTCCGTCCATTGTTGACCCAATACCTCTGTATTGCGACAACAACGGGGCTATAGCTTTAGCGAAGGAACCCAGGTCCCATCAGAGATCCAGGCACATCTTGAGGCGGTATCACCTGATCAGGGAGATCGTGGATCGCAAGGAGATCGAGGTTCGAAGAGTTGCTTCAGAAGACAACACTGCAGATCCATTCACCAAGGCCCTGCCCCAGACTCAGTTCGAGCGGCTGATCGAGATGATAGGTCTTCGATACGCCAGTACATGGCCTTAGTGCAAGTGGGAGATTGTTAGTGTATATGCCCTAGAGGCAATTACTGTATCATACTAGTTTGTATATTACTTAATGGATGCTTGGGATATTCACCTTGTATATACAATCTTGCTCAAAATAGTAGTATGCTACTTGGTTTGTCTCTACTTCAATGTGTACTTGTGTTTATTTTACTATATCACTTATACGCATTAGTGGAGCCCTTAGGATCTTTTGCTTGATTACCAGCGTTGTGATGGCAGTCACACTAGTGGGGGCTGGGTAATCTATAAGCACATCCTTATACAGGTCCCTAGTCGCAGGACTATCGAGACAGGGCATCGATACTCCGGAGTAGACTAGCGTATGCGCTTCTCATCCCAGTGTGGGAGATGGTCTGTCCCACAGCCATCAGTACGTCGTACTGGAGATAGTATACGGGTGCTCGTTGGGTTACGAGTACACTGGACAGGACTCGTCGGGAACTGACAGGTTGGTATTATACCTATCGTCAGTCATCAGCTCCCAGGTGACATGAGTACAGCTTAGTCCGCTGACTTGACACTGGCACTTCGCCTCGAGTGTGTTCCCACTGCACTTTGATCACTACCCTACCACGGCTCAAAGGAGTCGTGCAAACAGGTGGTGGTTGGGTGCAGTCCCGAAGCACTTGGAGGCAGTGACGGTTAGACAGGATTCGTCTCTCCCGGTATTGGGGGTTGACATCGCGCTGTGTCTAGGAGAGCCATTACACGAGTAGTCCCTGGCCAGGGCAAACGAGATATACTGGTAGGTTTCCAGTGTTATCTCAGGGTGTTTTGGGCTTCGCTCCGGCACGACTTGTACCGCTATTAGGGGACTGACGTTTACCGCCCCCTAGGCCCGCCATGCGATGTATCAGACGAACAGACCGGACTGTACGGAGACTGTTACATACAGACTCAGTAGGAGTACCGATGGGGTTTCACCTCGTCAGCCTTCTTGTCGACATCTACCTGGGGACCGTTACGCACAGCTAGTGCCGCTTGCGGTCTGTGGTTAAACCCACTGCCAGCGTAGTGTCGAGTCTTTAGAGTCCCACACAGAGGGTATTCGCCTATGGGCAAAACAGAGTAGAGGTCGCATGGTTTTGCGACAGGGTTCGTTCTCATCCGTGCACTTGTGCACGTTTGGAGTCCGGACGGATATTACTGGCTGGCTCTGGTTTGAGTCAGAGGCCGGTATATGTTTTGGGGTTGCTTTTATCTCTCAGTATTCATGTTCCTCGGAACAAGAATGCAGGTGTGTATGCACAGTTATTTGAGGAAGAGGAAGAGGGCTTTTCATTAGGGTTTCGGAACGGGTGCGTATGCACAGTTGACAGTTGTCTTTTTCCAAACCCTAATGGATTTGTATTACATCATTTAATAATATATAATAAAATGAAATTGTGTCATGGTTAGTTTTTGTTGACTTGTTGACCATGGTTGACTTGTTGACCATGGTTGAACATTTGACCACCATCATTACAAATGCAAGATGCTTTTTCATTCTTGCTTTTTCATTTAATGTTTGTAATGATATTAGTCATTCCTAAACTTTCCATCAAACCTTTTTCATTTTGATTATTATTATTATTTGATTATTCTTTTTTCTTTTGATATGGTTGCAAAAGGAAAAAGAGAGGCTCATTCTATCATAACCATTCTCTCTCTTCATCTTCATCTTCTTCTTCCTCTAGAAAAGAGAAACCTTCTCATGTGTTGAGAATCATTCTCTTTTAAAAAAAAAGCACTCCTTAATCAATCACTACTCACTCTAGGATCAAGGGTTTAGCAAGCCGGAGATTCTAGTTCACTCCAAGTTCGAGAAAGAGCCCAAAGGTCGAGCCTTCGAGGTGGATCCATCTTCGACGGAAGAAGGCGACAAGAAGAGAACCATCAACCTCTACGAAGTTTGAAGACGAAGGAGTTCAAGTTTAGGTATAACCATCTTTATCCGAGTAGCTAAACTCTTTAACAAGTTTGCTAGTTTTAGTTTAGACAACGATCCCGACCTTGTTTAGTCCATGTTGCCTCTTGCGATAAAAATTTGTTTTTTATACCGTTTCCGCCTCCCCGTAAGAACCGGGGGTCGCAATATGGACTTACACTATCATCAATATAAAGCTCATACGGTAAATCATCGTACGACATCCCAATAGTTGGGTACGGGTCAAAATCACAATCAGCTCATCAAATATCAGGTACCATTATCATCATATCACATAATCTGGGGTACTGATCTAAGTCTAGTACAACTGATACCATCTATAAAGTATGAATGCGGGGGTAAACACACATCCAAGCCCGCAAGAAATCACCTGTCGTATCCCAAATACGAATCATATCAAATCACCGATCTCGTGGCACAAAGCCCAACATCATCCACTCATCTCCAATGTCATCCAATATCATCATCAACACAGTGTAACTATAGTGAATATGCAAGGGTGTGCGTGTGGGTGTAAAGCTACTCTAGGGTTCGCGACTATGAACTATACTAGTTTACTTCTAACCCTAACTATCCATAATACCCCTAACAAAATAATCATGACATACTATAAACTAACATATGTATAATAGACATGTATATTATACTAACTACGGACTGCGGGGGTGCTATACGCCATCCACCCGACTTTCCCCTGTAGATATAATCTACTCACCTTGCGTCTTCATTTGTCGACGTCGCCCCGCGCTTGCTTGTCGTCCCGAAATCATCATGGGGTACCTACACATCAAGGTATCGCAATTGCGTGTTAAAACCAAACCAAAGCTAAAATAGCACACGAAACCCAAAACGATACGATAAGGGGCCTATAGGTTAGAACCTACGGGCACGCCTTCAAAACCATCAATCAATCCTCGATATCGTCGTACAAACGCCAAGTATTCGAGGTAAAACGCAATACACAAATTCAGAATTAAAAAATACGGAATACGGAAACACGAATCCAAAACAGCAACTAAGGAAATAGGCTCCAGATTTCACCCTAAGTCAAACTAGACAAATCTATACATACCAGGTGTTTAATCTATGCATATAGGAGCTACAGAACCAAAACGAGCAAGTTTGGTGCAGGTATGGCCGCAAATTGCGGCCAATGGGAATAAATTGGCGGCCTGGAAATAGAAGTGGGGGCTGGGGTCTTGGGTGGTGGTTCCTAGGTGCCTGCACATCTCACTGTCAACTCAGTTTTATTTTTAAAAGTCTCGGGTGAAAGCAGATTCCCAAATACAACTCCAGATTTACATTTTTCCCCGATATCGATTCGCTAAATCCGTATTCTAGATTTTATCTTCAGGTTTGGTCCAAAGTAACATCCCACCTGGGTTTCTAAGGTCATCAAAATCCTCAATTTCATATTTGGTTCAGATCTAACCTAAACCCTAACTAGAAGCTTCAAAAGTCCATCAAATGACACCATATCGACACGAAACTGTTGCGCCACGGCAGCGCCCCGGCCTCGTACTCGAGGCCAAAATGCGGAATCAAAATTTTTCCTTACTCGGAAACCGGCGCTACCGCGGACAAAGAAAACCCGGATCGTAACCATTAACCTAATGCTAGCAATCAAGAGATAGGGTGAGAAGTATACCGACTGATCCGAGTCCTCCGGTCTTCATCTCCACTCCGATCTCCTCGCGGGATCTCCGTCCATCTCATCCTCGTCGGAAAGGGCACTACAAAGCCGGGTACTTTTACGGGCTCCCACCTCAATACCGAGGCAACTCGGGCGCGAAGTAGGCTAGCCGACGCGTCCAAGATTTGCTGTAGAATTGTAGTGTAGAATCATAGTCTCTTTTGGGATTTGTTGCCATTTGTGGATGATGGAGGAAACAAGACAAGAAAAATGGTGCTTGCATTTTTCTTAACATGAAATGAGATCAAGAAAATGAAACACTCTCAAGGATGAAGATGAAACTCTCTTCTTCTCTTTTCTTTCTCTCTTTCTTTTTCTCAACCATGAATGAAACTCTCTCATCAAGTGAGAATAAAATGGTGGAGCAAAAACAATATGATAGCAAGAGGGAGGTGAGTGTAGGAAATGAAAAGAGGTGACCACATCCTAAAACATAATCATAACCAAAACTCAAATCCAAATCAAATCCATTCTTATCACCATAAATGCATGAAAAGCAAAGATGCTTATCATATCAACCCTTATGCAAATAAGTCCTCCACAAAGTGTTATTTGCAAAACTGCAAATAACCCCCTCCATCAGAAAAGTCCGGCCGGGAAAGAACAAAGAAAAACCGGCCGAAACGGAATGCAAACTGGCAACTCCAGAAAACTGGTCCCGTAATAAATTACAGGAAAACCCCATACTGTGCATACACACCCGCATCTGTATTCCGACCGGATACAAATGCAATGAGACAAAATCTACACTGTACTAAACTAGTACCGGCTTAAACCAAAGCCGGCTAGTAAAATCCGTTCGATCCTGATCCGTGCAATACCGCACGTATCTGATCGAACCCTGCCATATAACTATACAGCCACTAGTACAAAACTGTCCGATCCTGATCCGTGCAATACCGCACGTATCTGATCGGACCCTGCCATATCTCCATACGGCCTCTACAGCGTTTCGCCCGAAAGCTTGAGTAACTGTAAGTGTGGTGGACTCTAAAGACTCGTCAATACTATGGCTGTGGATTTAACCACTAGCACGACAGAGGTATTAGCCAATACGTGACGGGCCACCAGCTATTGACCAAAAGGGAGGTCGATGAGCGAACTCATCCTGACACCCTACTGAGCCTGTCAGTGACAATATCCGTACAGTCCGGTCCGTTCGTCTATGAGCATCGCATGTCGGGCCTAGGGGGTTGGTAAAAGTCAGACCCCCAAAAGCGGTACAAGTCGTGTCGGAGTGTGGCCCAGAACGCCCTGAGATACTACTGGAATACCTACCAGTAAATCTCCTGCCTCGGCCGAGGGCTTTGCGTAATGGCTCTCCTAGACACAGCGCGACCTCACCCCCAATACCGGGAGAGACGAACCCCTGAAGATCCGCTCACTGCCTCCATGTGGCTCGGGACTGTACCCAACTAAAACCTGTTTGCACGACTCCTTTGAGCCGTGGTAGGGTAGTAATCAAAGCACAGTGGGAACTCACACGAGACAAATGACGATCCTCAGGTCGATGAACTAACCTGTACACATGTCACCAGGGAACTGCCATCTGACATCAGGTATAATCCCAACTGGCAGGTTCCCGGCGAGTCCTGTCCGGTGTACTCATAACCCAATGAGCACCTGTATACATCTTAGGTGAACCAACTGACACCAGTGGCTTGTGAGACCGACCACCGCCCCTCGTCGGGGTCTCGACTGTATACACTAGTCTACTCTGGAGAATCGATGCCCTGTCTCGAAACTCCTATGACTAGGGACCTTTTAAGGATGTGCTTATAGACTACCAGCTCCCACGTATATGATCGCCATCATACTGCTGGCAGTCAAGCAAGAATCCTAGAGGCTCTATCAACGTGTAATAGCGACATGCCAGGTCATCTAAAGCAGTACACGATGATAAAGGTAAACCAGATAGCATACTATCATCTCGAGTAAGACTGTCCTACCGGGATAGGTCCTCCCTCAATCATTGCAATCACGTGCCTGTGATCCAATAATTGACTCTGAGGGCACTATCTCCAACAATCTCCCACTTGCACTCAAGGCTAATTATTGCGATGCCGCATACTCACAGCCCGTGTGATACCGAACACCCAACTCCTCTACTAGTCAGTCTCACAAAGCTCGTTTGCGAAACTATTGCGTTCGTGAGTGGATCCGCTGTGATGTTTCTTTCTATGTCTCTCTATATCTCAAGTTCGCGGAGAAAGCCATCTCCCGAAATGAGCAATACCTGTCTTAGAATGTCTGGATGTCTGATGGGACCTAGCTCATAAATGAACTCCAAATCCAAACTTCTTAGACTGTATCGTCAACTGAACATAATCAGTATCCTTCGCCAAGCCACCCTCAGTATTGCCTTGGACCACCTGTCCAAAATACCGTCCCTCGTCAGAAGGAAAATTATAACCCTGACAACCTCCTTGTCGTCCATGTCACCTTGGAAGCCTGGAATGACAACTGTCTCCCAAATGAGGCTGTCGTTATCATATCCCTAGAACATCCACTTATGTTCTAAAACTGCTTCCGACTGTTTCTCCAGGATTGGATCAATGTCAACTTATTGCATCTAGTGCAAGAACAACATCTGGTGTGGTACTTGACATCTCATGATTGACTCAATTGCCTAAGCAAGTGATCTGCCAATCATGAGTATCCCTCTCCCCTTTAGTCTATAAGACACTTTTAGAGAGGGTGACTCCATCAACTGCAGGTACACTACCGTGTCAGAAGTCGTCCATTCTAAATACTCATAGAATGCTGTCAAGGTACCCAGATTGGGAAACCACCCAAATCTAGATCTAAAACCATAGATCTAGTAACCAGAATGTCTGATATAATGTCCAAGTCCTGTGTGGAGAAACCACTGTGTGACAACCAAAGTATAACCGATCGTAGTATAGGAATATCACTTCCTACTACCTTCTCAACAGATCCACCCCTTATTCTGATGACGTCAAACCTATGACTGTCACATCAGAAATAGATGATCTATCTCCGCTACATCTGCTTTAGTCTATAAATAGACATAAGCCTGATGTCCACCAATGCTTCCGCTGCTCCCACTGACTACGACAACCCTCTGGCAGAGTCATATAGACGTGCACTTCCAAAGCTAGTTTAGAACGACGCTATACTCATCCTCCTGCCGGGTCTCGCAGCCTGGAACAACAGCAATGGCAAATGTGGGTAAACAAGAACTTCCCTATCACCGTCCTTGAGGCTACCGGAGTACCTCTCGGGTGCCTGAAGTTACCCACCGTATCTGCGGAGTGGCCAATGGAATGTCAAACCAGATTGAATCTTTAGGTTGCTTATCAAATCTTCAGTAATCGTTTGCGGTTCTGGAATCACTTCCAGTTCTACCATACTCCCACTACTTTTTCTGAAAAAAAATCCATTTTTAATAAAAACTGTGGCGAGTCTAGAACAATATTGCTATTGTTCATCCAGATGGTAGAAAGTCAACCCTCGTCATAGCCAGGGTCAACCCATAAACAGCCATTACAGAAACGTGCCTTGAGTTGTCCAGTGTCTGGTTTTAAGCATAAGCCGGACAACTCCCCGTACCTTAACATCGTTAAGATATGAACTGTTCTATATCCAATATAGAACCAGAGGCACTGATTCAATTGAACCAGATTCAAATCATGCAGCTATCTCTAGTGCATGTCAACTAAATGGAAGGAGGCCGATCAGCGTTACTCAGCTTAGGAATGCTTCCAATTATGAGTAACCTGAAAGAGAAGCTAGTTCTCTCTTCATCATTACTATCAACTGAATACCATACACAAGTATGTACATCTTCGATCTCTTTGAAGAATCCCGATACTTGTTACACCTGGTTCTCTACTCTATTCAAATACCTATAACTCCTCACAACTTAGACCCTGTGTTTCTACGAAACACATGTCTAAGAACTAGAGAAGTTAAAAGTAAACTGAATATAGTACGAGGACCAGCCCCTCTGTCCTGATGGACCCTGGACAACATACAATACTCTGTATAAGTCCGCTGAGTCTAACAACTCTTTCACTGTGTGTCGTAGGTTGAAAACTGTACTTATGGTTAAGAAGAATTACACCGTTGATTAATGCTCCTTACCTAACCATCCACTGATATAGGTAAATGTCATCGACATAATATCAAAAGGTATATCTCACTCTATGAAAATAGACGTACAGATATATCAATTTGAAATTGGTGCATAACCGCGGATATTCAAAACCAAATAATTGCCGTCCGGCAAACAACCCAGGTGACTTCCTCAAATAATGAGGATGATCACCTAATTCCCAATAACTTACTCCTACTCATCATTTGTAAAACCATACAGATGTGAGAATCATACCTGGTAAATACATACCCTGGAATAAGTGTCTAATCGGGAAATCAGTTTTCCATTAACAGTACACAGTGAAACTGAAACATTGAAATGTTTCGTTGGGGTATCCTGGTATTCCTAGTAATGCCTCTTCCATCATCCAGATTCACAACTATAACCGTATAATTCTTTGCCACTTCTCCAAATCCCTTTATATGTCTTTAGTCATTACCTTCTGTACACCCCATTAGGCCAAATGGTTTTCTTCCTTCCCTACCGTTCGGCACCAGCCTATGGTTTGGAAGAAGACTATCCAATAAGCATAATGGGTGTACTGTCCCAATCCTAGGAACACTCGCAATGCGAGAGAAGGTGAAGATAAAAGACACCTGAATGTACTTTATTCCTATTTCTCCTGAACCAGAATCCATCCCCGAACTGGAACAAGTTCCTTTCGAGTTCGTATATAACCATACGATGGAGTATCCAATAAACCGTGGATCTTCGTAGTGATACGGAGTGTCCTGGAGAAATACAAAGGTGATTTAGGATTGGCGAAGAAATACTTGGTTTGGTCGTGAATAGCAGTCGCAATTTACTTTGCCCTCCTACTAATCCCTTGCTTTGTCTTAACTTAATACCTTCTGCACACCATCGTTATGCTAATTGGTTTTCTTCATTCCACACCGTTCGGTACCAGCCTAAGGTTTGGAAGAAGACTATCCAATTTGCGTAATAGGTGTACTATCTCCTAAACTAACGAGTACTCGCAACCTGAGAGAAGGTGAAAAGAAAAGACAACTAAATAGTCCTATCCGTTTTCTCCAAAACCGGAAACCATCCTCGAAGTCCTTCGAGTTCGTATATAACCATACGATGGTTTTGTCCAATGGAAGTGGACGTTCGTAGTAATACGGGGTGTCCTGGAGAAAAGGGTAAAAGTAGGAGTGGCAATGAGGTCTGCAACTCTGACAATCCAAAAGCCTGTGTTAAGAAGGTTCGGTCAACTTGGTTACTGAGTCATAGTCCAGGGTCGGGTCAATGGTCGCTGCCATAGAGAGAGAGAAAAGAAACACTCAGCGTGCACTCTAACCTAGATCAGAATGGTTATCACTTTGTCTAATCTGGAAACCTCCCACTGTACCTCAAATTCTCCTCCAAACCTGAAAGAAGAATTAGTCGGGGTCACCCGAGGAGTAAAATAACTCATCAGTGGGAATCGGGATCCAACTATCATCGCATGATAACTTGACGGAATCCACTCAAGTCACCACACTCCAGAAGGTATGCGCATGCCTGGCAAGTTTCAGTTCTTTTGAAACTCCCGATGTGATATTTTTACCCCTAGGACTCAAGTGACCTTGACGGAGTCAACAAATCAAAGAGTCCTAGTCAAGTTCATCCCGTCATTATCTGGATTGCATTAAACCTACCCGTACGTGCCTTTGACGGAGTCAACAAGGCCGCACGACTGTCCTAACCAATCCCATTTATGCAACAAACAAGCACCACTTAGCTACCGTACACTACGCCTTGACGGAGTCAACAAACGCAGCACGAATACTAAATAATACCCATAAGAAATGACGGAGGGCTACGATTGGTTTTTGGCGAAAAACCTTTAACGTAATGAACTTGATATCGTTGAAGGAACTGCATAGCCTTTTATAAAAATATAGTGACGAAAACCTTTACTAAAGAGGTCACTCCCGGTGAAGGGATCTCGGCTCTTTCCCCGTAGAATGAGGTGCAGGATATTCCAACTGAATACCATGATGCAAAGCAAAAGTAATCGGCTATAGTGAAGTTAATGCCCTGACGCAAACTTCTGTCCAAGGGGTCACTCCCGGTGAAGGGATCTCGGCCCTTGCCTCGTCGACTGAGGAGCAGGATATTCTAAATGAATACCACGATGCAAAACAAAAGTGAACGTCCTTGCAATAACAGCTTTTTGAAAAATGTTCCAACAACATCAGATTAGGTTTGTTTATCTTGCATTGATCCGAATCAACTCAGTCCCATCAATTAATCACACCACAAAGAACGAAAATATACTGACGTACGTATATGCCATCCGCATTCGCCACTGGGTCCCGTCATCACCCATTAGGTTAGCTAACTAACGGCAGAGCGGGGACTGGACTAGCGCGGATGTAAAACATATACAACATCTACTAATATATATACCAATATATTATATTTCGCTCAAGGCGTGATAAGAAATGCAACATCACAGAAATGTACAGCATCACAGAACAATACAGATATCTGGAACCCCGGGTTTCACAGAGCCGCTGCTGAAACCCGACGTTTCCCTGGTCGTGTGGATAGCCTGTGCAATGAAATCCTAGACCCCTATGGGCACGGCAAGTCACCCACCAAAACCTGAAGCGAGGCAGCCCCCTCCAGCATCGTGAATGGACCACCCAGCACTTCATGGAATCCGGTAACTTGGGCACCCCTCCTGGGTCAACCTGTACCCCCTACGAGTGCGGCGAATAGCCCGCCAATCCTAGAGTGAAGCCCCCTCCGTCTCAATGCCATGAGATGCGGGCCCGTTGCCCTCTAGAACCCGGCTATCCGTGCACCCCTCCGCGGGGTAATCCTAGTACAGAAAGTAAAATATACATACACCGGGTACATCGACCGCAACCAGGTCGTGCCCCAAAAGAATAATACAAACAGGCAGTGACGGCAGTCCACATGTCGGACGCTCGCCCCGCAATATCAAATGTACATAATACAACAAAACTGTACTAGCATTGCATCCAGGCTATCCCCCACGACCGATCCGCAACAACACAGCATAAACATAGAACATCAACGTGAAAGTCACGTTCGCAAATCCGTCTAACCGGGCTATAGCAGTTAGACCGGATTTACCGATCAAGTGACATTCACGGTCGCAGATATAATGTAAATACTGTGAAATAATGTGTTTAAAATATCCGATCGATCAAATAATTAACAAGCGGGCCCCAAATGAAAACTGTAGCACTCACAGAAATAACTGGCCCAATTTTAATATCCCAAAAGCCCTATTTTCAGTCCAGAAAACAATTGAAGAAAAACGACGAAGTGGCCCCACCATAGTGCGGCGGAACCGCGGCCCAAAGGGGGTTTTGGCCGCGGTTCCGCGCTCCAAACAGGGAATCATTTTGTCATTTTTCTACAGTAGCGTTATCTTTTCCTGCACATCATTTTTCTGCAACCTGAAAAATTTTTAGACACCAAAAAATTTCAACAGAAACTGATGTGAACAAAAATGAGGTTTTTGGAATTTCGGTCGATCGGAAATGCAAAACACATTAGAACAAGCTAGGTAAGGTTAATGGCGTGGCTCTGATACCATGTTGCGCCACGGCAGCGCCCCGGCCTCGTACTCGAGGCCAAAATGCGGAATCAAAATTTTTCCTTACTCGGAAACCGGCGCTACCGCGGACAAAGAAAACCCGG
Organism: Agapanthus africanus; assembly: GCA_030015575.1. Lineage (NCBI taxonomy): Eukaryota > Viridiplantae > Streptophyta > Magnoliopsida > Asparagales > Amaryllidaceae > Agapanthus > Agapanthus africanus. The sequence goes on along the minus strand of JASDDO010000006.1, from coordinate 49,271,802 downwards.
ATCGTAACCATTAACCTAATGCTAGCAATCAAGAGATAGGGTGAGAAGTATACCGACTGATCCGAGTCCTCCGGTCTTCATCTCCACTCCGATCTCCTCGCGGGATCTCCGTCCATCTCCTCCTCGTCGGAAAGGGCACTACAAAGCCGGGTACTTTTACGGGCTCCCACCTCAATACCGAGGCAACTCGGGCGCGAAGTAGGCTAGCCGAAGCGTCCAAGATTTGCTGTAGAATTGTAGTGTAGAATCATAGTCTCTTTTGGGGTTTGTTGCCATTTGTGGATGATGGAGGAAACAAGACAAGAAAAATGGTGCTTGCATTTTTCTTAACATGAAATGAGATCAAGAAAATGAAACACTCTCAAGGATGAAGATGAAACTCTCTTCTTCTCTTTTCTTTCTCTCTTTCTTTTTCTCAACCATGAATGAAACTCTCTCATCAAGTGAGAATAAAATGGTGGAGCAAAAACAATATGATAGCAAGAGGGAGGTGAGTGTAGGAAATGAAAAGAGGTGACCACATCCTAAAACATAATCATAACCAAAACTCAAATCCAAATCAAATCCATTCTTATCACCATAAATGCATGAAAAGCAAAGATGCTTATCATATCAACCCTTATGCAAATAAGTCCTCCACAAAGTGTTATTTGCAAAACTGCAAATAACCCCCTCCATCAGAAAAGTCCGGCCGGGAAAGAACAAAGAAAAACCGGCCGGAACGGAATGCAAACTGGCAACTCCAGAAAACTGGTCCCGTAATAAATTACAGGAAAACCCCATACTGTGCATACACACCCGCATCTGTATTCCGACCGGATACAAATGCAATGAGACAAAATCTACACTGTACTAAACTAGTACCGGCTTAAACCAAAGCCGGCTAGTAAAATCCGTTCGATCCTGATCCGTGCAATACCGCACGTATCTGATCGAACCCTGCCATATAACTATACGGCCACTAGTACAAAACTGTCCGATCCTGATCCGTGCAATACCGCACGTATCTGATCGGACCCTGCCATATCTCCATACGGCCTCTACAGCGTTTCACCCGAAAGCTTGAGTAACTGTAAGTGTGGTGGACTCTAAAGACTCGTCAATACTATGGCTGTGGATTTAACCACTAGCACGACAGAGGTATTAGCCAATACGTGACGGGCCACCAGCTATTGACCAAAAGGGAGGTCGATGAGCGAACTCATCCTGACACCCTACTGAGCCTGTCAGTGACAATATCTGTACAGTCCGGTCCGTTCGTCTATGAGCATCGCATGTCGGGCCTAGGGGGTTGGTAAAAGTCAGACCCCCAAAAGCGGTACAAGTCGTGTCGGAGTGTGGCCCAGAACGCCCTGAGATACTACTGGAATACCTACCAGTAAATCTCCTGCCTCGGCCGAGGGCTTTGCGTAATGGCTCTCCTAGACACAGCGCGACCTCACCCCCAATACCGGGAGAGACGAACCCCTGAAGATCCGCTCACTGCCTCCATGTGGCTCGGGACTGTATCCAACTAAAACCTGTTTGCACGACTCCTTTGAGCCGTGGTAGGGTAGTAATCAAAGCACAGTGGGAACTCACACGAGACAAATGACGATCCTCAGGTCGATGAACTAACCTGTACACATGTCACCAGGGAACTGCCATCTGACATCAGGTATAATCCCAACTGGCAGGTTCCCGGCGAGTCCTGTCCGGTGTACTCATAACCCAATGAGCACCTGTATACATCTTAGGTGAACCAACTGACACCAGTGGTTTGTGAGACCGGCCACCGCCCCTCGTCGGGGTCTCGACTGTATACACTAGTCTACTCTGGAGAATCGATGCCCTGTCTCGAAACTCCTACGACTAGGGACCTTTTAAGGATGTGCTTATAGACTACCAGCTCCCACGTATATGATCGCCATCATACTGCTGGCAGTCAAGCAAGAATCCTAGGGGCTCTATCAACGTGTAATAGCGACATGCTAGGTCACCTAAAGCAGTACACGATGATAAAGGTAAACCAGATAGCATACTATCATCTCGAGTAAGACTGTCCTACCGGGATAGGTCCTCCCTCAATCATTGCAATCACGTGCCTGTGATCCAATAATTGACTCTGAGGGCACTATCTCCAACAGAAACTAGCATGGATGCACAAGGGAAATGAAATACTGCTCTAGGGTGCAGAAATTACCTTCTTTGGCAACTCAAGAAAATTCTTGAGTTGCTCAAAGTCCTCAAGATCAGCTCTTGCTTAGTCCGTCGTGTAGCTATTGAGCTTGGGAGCGACTTTTGTGAAATGGGGATAGGGTTTTGATTAGGTTTTAATGGTGGATCTAGGTTGAAGATGGAGGAGGAAGAAGAGGGAGGGGCTGGAGCAGCAGCTCATGAGGGAAGGGAGAGAGAAAATAAAATGGGAAATGATGGGGCAAGGGTCAAACAAGGTAAAAGCAACCTTCTCTCTCTCTCTCATCATCATGCTTCACTTTTTCTTTTCTTTTCCCTTTTATTTTATCTCCCCTCACACAAGGTAAACCCTAAGCAACCATACCACAAAACATGTAACAAGTGTGGAAAAATGATATATGCACATTTTTGCATAAAAATGCTAAAAATCCAATTAGCGATTTTTAAGCGCGATTAACACTAAAATAGCATATAGTTAACCATAAAAGCTTAAAAATGACTTAATTCCATAAAATACATTATTTTAGAATTTTCCAAAATTTTTCCATAATTTTTCCCATTTATCGATATTTAATTATAAATTTAATATTAAAATAATCAATAAAATAATATTAAATTATAAAAAAATTCCCAAAAATAATATTTTATTATTATTATTTTGAAATTTTACATAGATTGATAGTGATGAATGAGAATTAGGGTTCTTGGAAGAAACTAGGGTTTTCCCACTATTGACCCTTGTCCCTTCCTTGATCTTTATTTATATCCAGCCCTTAACAAAACAATTGTTAATCTGATCTTAAATCACGGTCAAGACTATCAATAAATTGTAGCACGCCCGATTAGGATGTTAACGATTCCTTTGCTAAAGTTTATAAACTTTATAAGACGTAAAAGAAGTTAAAATAGTTTCTCATCCATTGTTCTACCCTAATCCTACGAACCCTATCAAGCGGAGAATTACTCGCGCATGATGGAGATAGAAGAAGAAAGGATAGAGAATGAGATCATAATGCAGAAATTAAATACATAAATAATTAAACTAATGATCTACCTTTATTAATCAAATTCATAAGTACAAATCCTATGTGTTTAGATTACAAGAAGAAGAAGTTGCTCTCGATCTCTGCCTCGTAGGAAGTAGATGTTCCGTCGATACCCACGTCGAGTCGCGGACCTGTCGTAGATCACTTGTTCTTTGACGGTGCTTTGCTTCGTGTTAAAGGTGCTGATTTCTAGTTTTAGCCCTCAGTCCTTTATATAGCTACATAAGATACAAACCCTAGATGTCATATGTGAGGGTTTGTTGAGAAGATCCTACCCACAAAATCCCAAACCCTAACTCCTCAGAACGGCCGCGGATCCACCGCGTTTTGGGTGTATTTTCCGCGGTTGGGCGGTGGGATAGTGGGATCAGTTGATGAAAATTCTTATGTAGCTTCATATTAACACATGGAGATTGCTGTGATATCTGGAATCTTCACATCTTCTCTGAGTCTCTGCCAGTATTGATTTATGATTTAATTAAATTTCATCGGCAGATTTTTGATTCCCGACATCCCGATCTCATGAACTGAGCTAGATCTTGCACAATATCTCCATGAATAATGTTAGTAATATTTGTTATAGAGATATTATTCTAACCATTTGTATGATATTATATCTTTTAAAGAATCTTGATTAGAATATTTGATATGATATGCATAATAAAAATATTATATAAATATTATATGCATATATTTTCCTTCATAATGTTAATTATAATATATAAACATATGGTAAATAGTATTTTGCAGATAAACTCAAATATGTTCTATATTTATAATAAACACCTTTAGATATTTAAGAAAGTAAGGAAAATGTTATATCAAATATGTGATATTTTCGGCTGAACAAATACCCCAAACTTAACTTTGATCATCCCGAGCAAACTAGTTATTCAAGAGAGGGAGAAAAAGAAAAACCTATGTTGGACACTTTCGTAAACAACATGATTGCACTGAGCACGTGCAACAAGCCATTAAACCTCTAGGTGTCCCTAGTAGGAGGAGTGTTGTCTCTTGAGGGTTTTCAGTGGATTACACCCACAAAATCCTATAATAAAAGAAAGAATATGAAAGTTACGTACAAAGCTAAGAACTATAAAAGAAATAACTTGATAATAAGAGTTTCCAACTACACCAGTTTTTCAGTTGCCATGAGCCTTATCTTAATGGTAGTGAAAAGATGTTAGAAATCACATCATCCCTCAACAAAACATTACCTTTAGTCATCCTCCTTACATTTCTTCCAAATATCGATCATATACCCTACGTGTATGTAAAAGACATCCCTACACTTAGAGAATTCAATTCAAGCTATCATACTCTTTTCCATCTTTCAAAGTACTTTTTAGTCGGTGAATATTTTAGATGGAATTGCTCACACAGTCTTCATGCGACCGTTAATACCTCTTGAGGTACTAACCAACCGATTACAAAATATGCTCGCGCATTTAGGCATAATATCCTCGTCTTGTAATAATTAAGGCTTAGCAGTGGCTCCCAAACCAGTTGGTCTAAAGTACTGGGTGATAAAGCACCTTCGCTATATTTTTTTATGCTGCCTTAAGTAATTACAAAACCAGTGTTCATTTTTCTTCACCAATTTTTTATTCATATTTTTATTTTTCTTCATTCCAAGGATTTTAGACAAGAGCATTTCAAGGTATCCTCTACTATCCCAAGTTTTAGGATGTGTGCAAGTGCGTATAGTAGGGTATCAACGTTCAAATATTTGGCCTCAAGAATATGGACTATTTTTCAGAATTATTTTTATCCTCATATTAGTAATTTCCTTCATCTTACTAAACCTTGGGACAACGGCTCATAATTACTTATTACTAGCTTCGTTTAAGAAAACATCTAATTTTCTTGCTTTTCTCAAACTATTCCTATCTTTAATATATAATTTTTCACTTTCAAAATTTCATTATCAAAAAAATTGTGTGCTTATATACAGTATAATGCAAAATAATGCGTGAATAAGCACAAACCTCCCCAAAATCTGTTTGCACCAGTGTCCTCACTGATATCACCTGTTAAGCTAAAAAAACTGTAAACTTGGGAGGAAACGTTAGTAATGGGGACATGAATTAATGACAGTGAAATTCTCCCCCAAACTTATTTTTGGCTCATAATTTTGTAAAAATTTTCTTTTCGTTCAAGAGCCAAAATGTATTTTCTCCCCCAAACTTGAGTAAAATAGTATTAAGCATTTAAAATTATGAGGGGTGGTTAAAGTTATTGGTCAATATAAAGCTTTACAAAGACTAAAAGTCAACACCAACCATTCAAATATTTTATCGATGTAATGCACTGCTTGGTAGAAGATCTGTCACCTATCGACGTGAAGAAGTGGGGGGAGGGGATTAGAGGTGGAATAGAATGTGTTTACGTCTTGGTTTATATAGACGAAACAGTGATGGTGGATTACTCGCATTTTCGTTATTGATAAGAAGAAGGGGCGGTGGTTCAACTTCTTTGTGTTGGGGTTGATTCATCACAACTCCCCTGTTTTCTAAGAATGCGAGTTCTTCAGCGAAGATTTCCTCAAAGCTTTCATCGATATCCCGAATAATAATCTCATCGGAAAGAACGGGATGATACTAGGACTCCATAAAAAGGTTCATATTTAGCGTTAGATGTCGACCCGGACAGCTCGATAGAAGGGTCCGTATGTGTATAATAAATAGCAGGGTCAAACAATAACGTACTAGGGGAGTCGAGATAAGTATCGTGAAGTTTTTCAAGTTCGCTGCTGTCGGAATCTATCATTTCGACAGAAAATACTTGAGCATAGGGTTCGGATGGTTCGCTTCGCAACTTGTAAATGTTAAGCTCAATTGACATCTTCCCGAATGATAGGGTCATAGATCCGTCTCGACAATTGATTATTTTGGAAGTCGCAAGAAAAGGTCGACCTAAAATCACCGGGATTTGGTTTCGTGGGTTCGCCATAGGCTGTGTATCTAAAACGATAAAGTCCACAGGGAATATAAATTCCCCGACTTTGATTAACACATCCTCTAACTCACCCCTATGTTGGGTTATAGATCGATCGACCATCTGAAGAGTGCAGTGCGCCGGTTTTAACTCTCCGATTCCTAATTGCTCATAAACAGAATATGGAAGCAAGTTAATACTAGTATCTAAATCGAGTAGAGCATGATTGATATTTTTACCCCCAATAGAAATAGATATTGTAGGACTCTCGGGGTCCTTTCGTTTCGTGGGTATTTGTTGGGTAAACGCAGTGCTCACATTACTCGCTAAGAAAACTTTTTTAAGCACTTGAATTTTTTTCTTCCTAGTGCACAGGTCCTTTAGGATTTTCGCATAAGACAGAACTTGTTGAATAGCATCTATGAGAGGAATATTTATGTTAACTTGCTTAAAAATTTCCATAATCTTCTCCATTTGTGGACTTGGTCTGTTGCCCCTTAACCTGTTTGGATAAGGAGATTTATCAATAAGGGTTGGGTCCAACATTGGAGAAGATTGTGGGGATGGAATGGATCCCAGAATTGGAGTTGGGGTCGTTTTAGGTTGACTCGAGGAAGTGGGCTGAGGGTTCGAGCTTAGGGGAAAACGGAGAATAGGCTCGGAAGAAGGTGGACTAGACGAAATAGGGTTAGAAGTAGAAGCCGGGGTTTCAATTGATTCCTCATCATCAACCTGTTCACCGACTTGGTTGTTCAGCACTCTTCCCGATCTCAACGTGGTATTGGCACTCACATTATAACTTTGTGAGTGATCAGGATTCGGTGGAGGTTGAGATGGAAGTTTGCCTTTCTCTTTCGCATTCATCGCGGCATTTAACTGTGCAAGTTGTGCTTCTATCGATTTTATGCTTTCATCGTGGGAAGCGGTGTTTTGCATTAACGTTTGGATAGAAGACGTTAAAGTATCCGTCGTTCGTATGGAATGTTTAATAAACGTATCCACGCTTCATTCGAGTGCGGAGAGTTTTTCGGTACAAGCCGTTTGGAAAGAATCATTAATCGGTGCAGAATTATTGGCTGGATTTTGAAAAGTTTGCGATTGAAAGGGATGCTAACTCTGTGGTGGTGGTTGCTGTTGCTATGGAGGAGGTTTTTGATAGTTGCTTGGGAACTGGTTTTGATTTTGAGTTTGGTTTTGGTTCCAAGCAAAATTAGGATGATTCCTCCATCCCTGATTGTATGTGGAAGAATAAGGATCGTTTCTAGGTCGTTGCTGAAAAGTAGCATTAATTTATTTTTGACCTTGAAATGGTGGACTCAAAGTACATTCTTCCGTCAAATGTGATGGGTCGGAACAGCAACCACACACGGTTTTGAGAAGCGTAACCAGGTTTAGGGAGGCAGAAGAGACTTTGTTTTCTATTGCCTCGAGTTTCTTTTGTATCGCGGACATTTCGGCTTTCACTGCGATAGAAACATCGAGCTGATGGATACCCCCCTAGACGATATTGGTCTAACGCTTTTCCACTGTAAAGTTTGTTCAGCGAGATCTTCCAGGAATTGCCAAGCTTCCCCTTCATCTTTAGACATAAAATGACATTGCCAAATAGTTTCAAGCATCTGTTTTGTTGCTGGATTAACACCCTCATATATAATGTGACAAAGTTGCCATTTATCGATTCCATGATGGGGGTATTGTAGAAGAAGATCCTTGAACCGTTCAAAGTATTTCCTGAATGGTTTATTGGGAAGTTGGGTAAACTAGTTAATCTCGCTTCGAACACGGATGGTCTTATGATTGGGATCAAATTTCTTAAGGAATGCTATAATGAATTCATCCCAATTGGCAATAGAGTGTGCGGCAGTGTTATAAAGTCATTTTTCTGCTAGATCACACAAAGTAAAAGAGAGAAGACGTAAGAGCATAGTATCCACTGAAAGTTGTGACATGCCCATCATTGCACATACGCTTTCGAATTTGGTTATGAAAACGTATGCGTCTTCGGATTCAAGCCCGTGAAATTGGGGCAACTGTTTAATGAAGTGGGGTTTAATTTCAAAATTATCCCCATTGGCTGATGGAATAGATAGACAAGTAAGAAGGGGTCTACGCACGGGGTAGCATCTTTCTTGGAGAGAGATGCGCGGTGGATTCTGCGCACCTACGGGTGGTGGCTGGGTGGTGTTATAATCTGATGGAGAACCATCCATCTCGGTCGATGTGGTGGGTGGAGAGGAAAAAGGAGATGAAGAAGTACCGACTTCGAAGTCGATAACAGAAACGCGGACAAGAATCCCATGTCCAGCCGAGCACGCACTAAGCGGGTTTAGCATAAGTGGCAGCGTGTGAGAACTATTTAAAATGGTTTGTTTTGAAAAATTTCAGACGTGAGACAAATCACACAAAAAAGCACAATCAACCATAGAGCTAAGGTCACCTAGGTCAAGTCACTAGACCACTCCTAGACTTCCAAAGGACAAGCCGCAGGATCAATCCTCTACCACCTCTTTATCGCTTTTGTGGCCAGGTAAGTGCCAGGTATCTGCTATATGAATCACCGAAAATAGCGGGCCTAATTAAGTAACCACTTTCCTAGACACGCTTTCCTAGACACCATAAAAGAAATGCGAATAAGAGATAGATTACCCATGACCCTCCTCTGTCCTACTTGAGCGCGACGGTCCTTAGACTCTTGGTCTAGATATTTTTTAATTAATATAGGGTTATGCGGATGCTCGTTTTGTGATTTTTGGGGCCTAGGAAGGGTGATGAAATCCCCACCTAATCTGAATTTTGGTCTTTTCCCCTTAATGTCCGTATTAAAAATGTGCAAAAACAAACCAATTACAAAACACGCAAAAAGATTTTTGAGCGGCGATATTTTGTAAAGAATCCTGCAGAAAAATATATTATTGGATTTCCAGAGAAGAGAGAAAGAGTTGTGGAAGTTACCAGAGGATTTTGTCTAGGCAAGACCATCAAGTGGTCGCGGTTCCGCGGCTAAATGCACAATATTGCGGCAGTTCCGCCGCACTATGGTGCTTTCTTCTGATGATTTTTCTTCAGTAGCCTTCTATGTTCCTCTGGATCTTGATGAATGTCTCTGAATTTTTATCTCCTCACTACAGTGACTCCAGATTCCCTCGCAAAAAGTCGCACAATAATCGTTAAATACACAATTTGCTGTTTTGTTTTATTTTTATGATATGGATCAAATAAGAATTCAACACGAATAGAAAGAAAAAAAATTACGCATGTATCCCTGGCAACGGCGCCATTTGATTGATCTATGAAAGTGAGTTTTTAATAATAACCGCAATCAATAACGGTGTCGCTTGTAGCTAGCCGAGATGAGTACGGGTCGTCCGCAGGGATGAATGGAACTTTTAATCTTGTTTTATACAAGTTGATTAGAATAAAAGAATAGGGAGAATAGTTGTTGATTCTAGATCTATGTTAAATACGGATGTAGAATATATATAGTTTTAAGATCTAGTTTAAATACAGATATAGATTTTATAGGGAAAAGGCTTGTAAGGTTCGTTAGGATTTAGTAGTCATGGATGAATACTAAAGATGACTGTTTTTATCTTTTGATAGATTTAAAACTAGATTGATAGTGATGAATGAGGATTAGGGTTCTTGGAAGAAACTAGAGTTTCCCCACTATTGACCCTTGTCCCTTCATCGATCTCTATTCATGTCTAGCCCTTAACAAAACAATTGTTAATCTGATCTCAAATCGCGGTCAAGACTATCAATAAATTATAGAGCGCTCGATTGGGATGTTAACGATTCTTTTGCTAAAGTTTATAAACTTCATAAGACGTAAAAGAAGTTAAAATATTTTCTCATCCATTATTTTACCCTAATCCTACGAACCCTATCAAGTGGAGAATTACTCACGCATGATGGAGATAGAAGAAGAAAGGATAAAGAATGAGATCATAATGCAGAAATTAAATACAGAAATAATTAAACTAATGATCTACCTTTATTAATCAACTTCACAAGTACAAATCCTATGATTTTAGATTACAAGAAGAAGAAGTTGCTCTCGATCTCTGCCTCTTAGGAAGTAGATGTTCCGTCAATACTCACGTCGATTTATCATGTCGAATCGCGGACCTGTCGTGGATCACTTGTTCTTTGACGGTGATTTGCTTCGTGTTAAAGGTGATGATTTCTAGCTTTAGCCCTCCGCCCTTTATATAGCTACAGAAGATACAAATCCTAGATGTCATATGTGAGGGTTTGTTGAGAAGATCCTACTCACAAAATCCCAAACCCTAACTCCTCAGAACGGCCGTGGATCCGCCGCGTTTTGGTTGTATTTGTCGCGGCTGGGCGGTGGGATAGTAGGATCAGTTGATGAAAATTCTTCTGTAGCCTCATATTAACACATTGAGATTGTTGTGATATCTGGAGTCTTCATATCTTCTCTGAGTCTCTGCCAGTATTGATGTTATGATTTAATTAAACTTCATCGGCGGATTTTTGATTCCCGACATCCCGATCTCCTGACATGAGCTAGATCTTACACAATATCTCCATGAATAATGTTAGTAATATTTGTTATAGAGATATTATTCTAACCATTTGTATGATATTATATCTTTTAAAGAATCTTGATTAGAATATTTGATATGATATGCATAATAAAAATATTATATAAATATTATATGCACATATTTTCCTTCATAATGTTAATTATAATTTATAAACATATGGTAAATAGTATTTTGCAGATAAACCCAAATATGTTCTATATTTATAATAAACATCTTTAGATATTTAAGAAAATTAAGGAAAATGTTATGTCAAATGTGCGATATTTTCGACTGAACAACGATCGCTTGAAAATCCCAAAATCGGAAAATCAAGCATCACCGGCACCCCAAAAACCTTACTCCTTTTGCCGAAAACCCATTTCGTTAAACCCAGAAAAAACCAAGAGCTAAACCGTCACTCTTAAATTGTCCCGAGGATGCGTCGAGGATGTAAGGGGGTACCCCTAACCCAAGACCACCCATGGGATGGTCTTGGGTTAGGGGAACCAAACCGAGACCACCCATAGGGTGGGCTCGGTTTGGAGGATAACCCGAGACCGCCCTATGGGGGGTCTCGGGTGGTCCCCGCCAAACACCCCCGGGGACTCCCTGGGGTATATTTATACATCATTACGGGGTATTGCGTCAAACCAATACCCCGGAATGAGTGCTATCATGGCAAAAGTTAGGGTTTTGGTGAAATTTCAAAACTAGTTTTTAAAATTTATAGGGTTCTATGGATTCCATGTGTTGAAAAGAACAAGATATAGTCTTTAGCCGGCTCTGATACCATGAAAGTAGTTTGTGTGCACCTGTATGAATTTTAGAAGTAATTTATCGTAGGTTTTCAAAAAACAAGAGAGCACAAACTACATATAGCAAGGAGTCTACACTAAAGATTAAAACTTGACAACAAAAGAACTAGTTTGCATACAAGGTTATGGATTACAACCTTTGGTGCTTCTTCTAGAGCTCCAAGTGGGTTGATTAGGTTGTGATGGATTCCTCGAACTCTTTCTAGGCTCTAGGATTAAGAAAAGATGAAGCATGCTTGTAGAACTCCTAGGATGTCAAAGATGATCCACTTGAGGCTTCAAAACTTGAGCTTCTTGGTCTTTCTTCTTGCTAGGATAGTAGATCAAGTGTAGTAGTGATGTTTTTCCTAATTTAGACTCTCTTTTTAACCTCTTTTCTTTTTCTCAAGAGAGCAAGAAAAATGGAGGTGAGAGGAGGAGAAAAATTATAAAGGAAAAAGATGAATGGTTGTAATACTTAACATAACTCAAATAAATCTCAACCATTCAACTTTTCTCTCTTATCCATTTGTCAAGCCTCTCATCTCACCTCCACGTGTCAAGTAAAGAAGGTAGGGTGTGGGTATGCTAAGTCCATGACACAACATAAGCAAATGAGAAGTAAAGGAAAAGGAATAAAAAATGCTAAACATAACATTTCTTTTTGCATTTAAAAAATGCAAAAATCAAAAGAGTGCTAATTAGAAATAAATAATATTAGTAATATATATATATATATATATATTAAATCAACAAATATATCAGCTTTCCAAAAGACGGCTAGTATTATCAAACGTTCGAATTAAAATCAGTGTATCCAATACACCGTTTTAATCAAACTCTCGCGCGTATCCACATACTGCTATTACTACATTTCACCCGAGCCATGAAAACCTCTATATGGGACTCTAAAGACTCGACAATATGCTGGTAGTGAATTATAGGATCATATCCAAAATTCACAAGCACGTCAGTAGCACTAGCTGTACGTAACGGCTACTCAGATATCTGTCGAGAAGAAGATCAACAAGCAAGGTTATCCAAACCCCTTACTGAGCCTATAAGCGACACTCACCATACAGTCCAGTCTTTTCATCTGATATGTTGTATATCGGGTCTGGGGGGGTGGGGGCGGAATCCGTCAGACTCCCAATAACCCGATAAGTCATGCCGATGTCTGGCCTGTAACTAATCAAGAAAATACCGATAACTCTTATCAGTAAATCTCATCTGCCCTGACCAAAGACTTGTGGTTATATCCCATCGCGCATAGAAAAATATTAACTCCCATTACCAAGAGAGACGAAACCCCTCCGATCGCTCACTGCCTCCATATGATCCGGGACTGTACTCAACTACTACTTGTTTGCATAGCTCTTTAAAGTTACGGTAGGGCAGTAATCTAACCACATCGAAAACCACATAAGACACTATGACCATATCAGATCTGCAAGCTACCCTATACTTAAGTCACCAGAGAACTCTTATCTGACGATAGGTATAGTACCATCTAAGCGTTCTCGGCGAGTCCGTTCGGTGTACTCAGTCTCCAATGAGCACCTACATGCATAGAATTTTTGGTATCAAACACCAATGGATGTGGAATCATTCATTATCCCTTACAGGGTCAAGAAATGTATACACTAGTTTACTCTGAAATCTGTAGGGTTCCTAGGCACGCTAATGAAGTCTCACAAGGCATCAACCATGCCAATTTATAATTTTTCCGGTGCCGAGAAACCTTAATACAGATCGTTAACTAGAATTTTAGGCGAAACAGTAAACTAGTTAACAACTTAACTAAAGATAAGAAGCTACAACCTTTGTAGATCCGGTTATCCTCTTGCTTAGCTCCATGTAGTCGTCCTCTCGCTGTCCGTCTCGAATCCCGGACTCAAGCATCGGCTTCATCGGAGAAAAGGGCGGGCAAGGTCGTCGGCTTCGTGCCGAAGATGATCTACGTCGAGGCTTCACAAGATCAAGCTCCGACTTTACCAAGTTATGAAACTTGTGAAGAAAACACCCTATACTACTTGGCAAGAGGTAGAGGGTGAAGAAATAGGAGGTGGGTTCACTTTAGAATTGGATTTAACACACTTTTGCTCAAGATGCCATTGATGAAGACAAGCTTTCCTTCTTGATGAAGAAGATGAAGAAGAAGAAAAGATATGATAAGTATATCTTTAAAAAGGAAAATAATGTGAATACTTATCATATACTAACTAGGGTAAGGTGTAGAGAATAGATCATGGTTAGTTAGAATGGTTAGGGTTAAGAATGAAGACAAAATGGTAACAAAGTCAAACCTTCATGAAGCTTCAACTAAATCCAAAGAATGCCACCATTTTCATCATAATCTTTTCCAAAATCAATAAATATATAAATGAGTAAGAAAAAGAAAACCCTAACCATTACACAACCATGGTTTAATCTTTACACAAAACACAAGTTAGCATGCAACATCAAACATGATACAAACATGTGCACAAAAGTATATCACATATACAACTTGCACATCAAGTGAGAAAATCCATTTAAAGTGAACCAATACTAGTTAATGCAAAGTAATATATCAAATATATATAATTATACATTAAATCAACACTTGATTCAATGATCCGGTCATGTCGCACATAACCGACTAGTATCCAATGTATCGACTTATCAAATCAATCTTTGATTCGATAACTAGGTTATATCGCATATAACCAATCGACACATTCATCGCGAGAATGGAATACGGTATCACATACACGCATTATTCTCGGTCCTGCACTTATCTCATATGCGCTCCTATTTCGTTTCGCTTGAGCCAGAAAACCTCTGTATAGGACTCTAAAGACTCGTCAATACGCCGGCAGCAGATGATGATCATATCAATCACCCACAAGCCGCAAGCGGTCTGCTAAACGTAATGGCCACTCGGGTATTGAGCGATCAGAAGATCGACGAGCTAGCCCGCTCACACTCCTGTGAATCCAACCAGTAACACTTACCGTACAGTCCGGTCTGTTCGTCTGATATGTCGCATATCAAGTCTAGGGGTGGTAAACGTCAGACCCCAATAATCGATAAGTCGTGCCGATCTGAGGCTCATAACGGGTCGAGAAACTACTGGTAACACTTACCAGCAAATCTCTGATCAGCCCTGGCCAGGGACTTCCCTGTTACGGCCAATCGAGCACAGCGCAACATCAACCCCCAATACCGGGAGAGACGAAATCCCTCCTATCGCTCATTGCCTCCATGTGACTCGGGACTGTACCCAAAGACCACCGTTTTGCACGCCCTCATGGACGTGGTAAGGTGGAGATCAAAGCAAAGTGGGAATCACACAAGACTCTATGACGATCTCGGGTCTACAGACTAACCTGCACAAGTGTCACCTGAGAACTGCCATCTGACGTGAGGTATAATATCATCTGGGAGTTCTCGGCGAGTCTGTCCAGTGTACCCAGTCTCCACTGAGCACCCGTATACTATCTCTGATGTCAAACACCAATGGATATGGGATCATCCATCACCCATCTCATGGGTCGAGAAGCGTATACGCTAGTCTACTCTGGTATATCGATGCCCCGTCTCGATACACCCACGACTAGGGACCTTTGAAGGATGTACTTATGGACTACCATGTCCCCACTAGTATGATCTGCATCATAGTCCAGGCAGTCAAGTACACATCCTAAGGGCTTTATCAACATGTAACTATAAGACAGTTTAAAGAGACTAGTATACATGTTAAGATATAGAGTAACCAGATAACATACTATCATATCGAGCAAGAAAGTCATCTCTATATATGTCCAAGCATCCAATATAATATACATCATCTGTACAATACTGGCCTCTAGGGCATACATACAACTAACAATCTCCCACTTGCACTAGGTCCAGCTGCTGTAGTATCGCATACCGATCCCGAAGAGTCTCTCAAACTGTATCTGGAGAATGGCCTTCGTGAGTGGATCCGCCGTGTTGTTCTTCGTGTCAACCCTCCTGACCTCGATCTCCCGGCGATCAACTATCTCCCGGATCAGGTGATACCGCCTCAGAATATGCCTGGATCGCTGATGGGACCTGGGTTCCTTGGCCAATGCCACCGCTCCATTGTTATCGCAATACAAAGGTATTGGATGCTCAATGGATGGAACCACTCCAAGTTCAGTAATGAACTTCTTGATCCAGACAGCCTCTTTGGCAGCATCGTTGGCAGCGATGTATTCAGCCTCCATCGTCGAGTCTGCCACGGTTTCCTGCTTGGAACTCTTCCAGCTAATCGCCCCTCCGTAAAGGGTAAAGACAAAGCCCGACTGCGACTTAGAGTCGTCCTTATCACTCTGGAAGCTTGAATCGGTAAAGGACTCCACTTGGAGTTCTCCGTTACCATACACCAAGAGCATCTCTTTAGTCCTTCGAAAGTACTTGAGAATGCTCTTCACAGCTGTCCAGTGACTCTCTCCAGGATCAGCTTGATACCTGCTCACTATACTTTGTGAGTATGCAACATCGGGTCTGGTACATAGCATCGCGTACATGATAGAGCCTACAGACGAAGCATAGGGTATCCCTTGCATGCGAGCTCTCTCCAAATCAGTCTTGGGAGACATCTCTTTGGAGAGAGTGAGTCCAGAGATCGTGGGCAAGTTCCCACGCTTGGATTCTTCCATACTAAACCTCTTTAGTACGGTGTCAATGTACCTGGATTGGGACAATCCCAATATCCGTTTGGATCTATCTCTATAGATCCTAATTCCCAATATGCAGGAGGCATCACCAAGATCTTTCATTGAGAATCTTTGTGATAAGAAGAGCTTGACCGATTGCAGCATAGGAATATCATTTCCTATCAAGAGTATGTCGTCCACGTACAATACGAGGAAGACAACCTTACTCTCTGCTACCTTCTTGTAAATACAAGGTTCGTCTGGGTTTTTGACGAAATCAAACTCTTTGATAACGACGTCAAAGCAGATGTTCCAACTCCGCGATGCTTGCTTTAATCCATAAATGGATTTAAGCAGCTTGCACACCTTCCCGCCGCTCCCACTGTCTACGAAGCCCTCTGGCTGAGTCATGTACACGCACTCTTCTAAATCACCATTTAGAAAGGTGGTCTTAACATCCATTTGCCAGATTTCGTAGTCATGATATGCAGCGATGGCAAGCATGATCCGGATGGATTTAAGCATAGCCACTGGAGAAAAGGTTTCGTCATAGTCCACACCTGGTCTTTGACGAAAGCCTTTTGCAACAAGTCTAGCTTTGAAAGTCTCCACTTTCCCATCTACACCAAGTTTTTTCTTGAAGATCCACTTGCTCCCAATGGGTTTTACCCCTTTAGGAGCAACATCCAAAGTCCATACTTTGTTGGTGTACATGGATTCCATCTCGGACCGCATAGCATCCAGCCATTTCACTGAGTCCCTACTCGTGATGGCCAGCTCGAAGCTAGTTGGGTCATCATCCTCCATGATGCAATCCTCGCTTCCACCATCCATGAGAAAACCGTAGTATCTCTCAGGTTGGCGAGAAACCCTACTAGATCGGCGGAGAGGCTGAGGTTCATTGGGAGCTACTGAATCTTCTGGTTCCAATAAATCTTCAGTTATGGTTTGTGTATCTGGAACCTCTTCCAGCTTTACCACTTTGCCACTAATTTCTTTTTCAAGGAATTCCTTTTCTAAAAAGGTGACATATTGAGAAACAAACACCTTTTGTTCTTCAGCATGGTAGAAAAAATATCCTTGTGAATTCTTGGGATATCCCACAAACTTGCAAAGAACTGACCGTGCCTTGAGTTTGTCTGGATTTTGTCTTTTGACATAGGCCGGACAACCCCATATCTTAACTCGTTTAAAATATGGTCTCTTCCCACTCCATATCTCATATGGTGTGGTAGGTACAGATTTAGATGGAACTTGATTCAATAGGTATGTTGCTGTTTCCAGCGCATATCCCCAGAAGGAAATAGGTAACTCAGCTGTGCTCATCATAGAGCGCACCATATCTAATAGGGTGCGGTTCCTCCGTTCTGATACACCGTTGTGCTGTGGTGTATATGGAGGAGTCAGCTGAGAGAGAATCCCATTCTCTTTTAGGAAGTCCAGGAATTCATTGCTCAAGTATTCACCTCCTCGATCAAATCGTAGGATTTTAATACTTTTTCCGGTTTGGTTCTCAACTTCTTGTTTATATTCCCTAAATTTCTCAAAAGCTTCTGATTTGTGTTTCATCAGGAACACATACCCGAACCTAGAGAGATCGTCAGTGAATGTAATGAAGTATGAAGAACCATCCCTGGCATGTGTAGACATAGGACCGCATACATCACTATGTATCAGTCCCAAGAGTTCGGTAACTCTTTCTCCGTGTCCCGTAAACGGAGTTTTGGTCATCTTACCTTTGAGACATGACTGGCAAGTGTCATAAGATGAAAATTCGAAAGGTTTCAAATATCCATCCTTATGCAACTTAGCCAGTCGTGTCGCATTGATGTGACCCAGTCTACAATGCCACAAGAAGGATTCGTTCATTTCTGAACTCTTCCTCTTATGTGTGTTAGTTATGCTCAGAACTGTTGATAGATTTAGAACATAAATGCCATTGCACAACGTGCCTGATCCAACCAACTTTTGGTTACGGAAAATGTTCATAACATTGTCCTGTAATACAAAATTATATCCCTCTTTACTCAACAAAGAAACCGATATAATGTTGCATATCAGGTTCGTCATGTAATAGCATTCGTTCAGAACCAATGTATTACCAGTTGGTAATGCAAGGTGATATTCCCCGACAGTCTTAGCTGCAACAATTGCACCATTTCCAACTCTAATGTCTTTATCACCTTCTCCAAGTTCTCTACCTTTCCTGAGCCCATGTAACTGATTACATATATGGGATCCTGACCCGGTATCTAATACCCAGGACGTAGAGCAAATGGAGAAACAGTTCTCTGTAACGAACATACCCGAAGAAAATGCATTATCATGTACTTTCTTCATTCGGGTGGCATGGGAATCCTGGTATTCCCCTATATCCTGTTCAGTCCTATAACTCTTATAGGAAAGAACGGAACCAACGTTCCCCACCACAGTATAACATGCGTGTTTGGTCAATACATCCATATTATTATCTTGATTAGGGCCTGACATGGTCGTAACCTGGAGAGAGAGAGAAGAATACACTTTAGCGTATGCTCGTGCAAGATCAGATTGGTTATTATCTTATCTAATCAGGATGGCTCCCACTGTTTTTATCAAATCTTCCTTCAAACCCTAAAAGGAAAGACTAGCCGGGATTAATTACACACTACAAGTTCGCCAATCTTTCAGCCAGGCCAGTTTCGGTACTTTGAGGGAGGTCCCCCGTGCTTTCACACGAACCTAATTAATGTAAACCTCGTTTTACCAGAGGCGTAACCCCGTTGACACCTTTCTAGACACCTACTTGATCAGCTAATTGCAATGTGTAAAACTCTCCCAGGAGTAACTCTTACTCGCAGTGGGTATCGGGATCCAACTATCTCATAGAAGGTATGCAATCTCATTGCAAATTTCAACACTTGAAATTCCCGATAAAATTTTGCCCCTAGCAGCTATATGACCTTAACATAGTCAACAAATCATAAGTGCTAGTCAAGTTCAACCCGTCATTTTCTGATTGAATTAAACCCAGCCGCACGACCCTTAACATAGTCAACAAAGTCGCACGACTACCCTAATCCAATCTGCATCATATGCATAAGCAGATAAATACTGGTCAGCTACCGCACCTACGCCTTAACATAGTCAACAAACGTAGCATGAATACTAACCAGTACTTATCTGAAATGACGGAGGGCTACGACAGGTTTTTCTGAAAACCTATTGCGTAATGAACTTGATATCGTTGTAGAATCAAATGAAGTTTTGAAATGGAGTGATTTTGAGGCTTTTCTAGTTTTGCTAAAGGGGTCACTCCCGGTGAAGGGATCGTCGGCCCTTTCCTCGTCGAATGAGGTGCGGGATATATCATATATATCACTGTGCAAAGCAGAAACTATAGAAGCAATCAAAAACAAACCGAGGGTGTAGCATCTACCAGTTATTGCTAAAGGAGTCACTCCCGGTGAAGGGATCTCGGTCCTTTCCTCATCGAATAAGGTGCGGGATATATCACATATACTGCTGTGCAAAGCAAGAACTGTAGCTACTTGTTTTATTTAAAATTTGATTCTACAACATCTTAGGTTTCTTTTCTTTCATTAATCTCATTAACGAAGTCCCATCATTTAAGTACCTAAACATCACAGATAAATACGACGTACACTTATGCCATCCGCATTCGCCTCGATGTCCTCTCGTGCACCGTTAGGTTAGGTAACTAACGGCAGAGCGGGGCAGGGCTAGCGCGGGTGTAAAACATAAGTAACGTCTATATAATTATCATATATACTATATACAATATCTATTACAGAACATCACATGATCGCATCACAGATAAAGCAGCAGAAGAAACATATGAAACATTGGATATACTAGGACGTCCGTGTTTTCAATACGAGCCAGTATAAAACACGGATTCCACGGTCGTGATGAATAGCCAATCCCACATCCCTAGACCCCTACAAGAGCGGCAAGCAACCCTACCAATTCTAGGGTTAGGAGACCCGGACTCGACTCCTCGAGTTGGTCTCCCACTGGACCCCAGAACCCGGTTACTTGTGCTCCCCTCCTTGGGTCTATCCTAATGCGGAAAAGTAAATAATATACAAAAGGTGACAACTTCCGCAACCTGGAAGTGCCCCAAATAAAAGAATATTACATACAAGTTTTTATATGAATGAAAATGAAAAACACTCATCTCACATAAAAACCCCCGGCTATTCGAACACGACGATCCAATATAACATATCCAGCAACACATAACATCACATGTCATCAACGTAAGTAAGTATGCATACCCCAATTGTCGTTGACGTATAGCAACGAAACCGGCGATATCAACATACTACACTTACGGTCACAGAAAAGAAAGTGTAAAACTACAACAGTTGGAATCCGCAACCTCTTTAGACATCACATGCCTAATCTGATGAAATACTTAGACATCACATGCCTAACAGTTATAAACCCCGCATTTTAGTCTCATTATCGAAAACTCTTTTCAATATCAAGTGAAACTAAACCGCTAGGTTTATAACATTTATTCAGTTATCTCATAACTGTTTGTGAATTCCAATTATTGTATCCCATTCCGGATAAATAGAAAATATTAAACTTTCCGATCAAACATTCGAATACCCAAGTTTTCCCGAGACTGGTCAACACATGAAATAGGTTCAAAGACATTCACTTCATGCCTCAGTACCAACGGTCCAGCCGTAGAAGGGTCAAGCCAACGCCTCACATGTGGCACGCCGTACTGCCCCAAACCCGAAGGTTCAAAGGGCAGTTCAAGACGGTCACATAATCGAGTTAAGGTTTGTTGTCTTCTAGAGGGACCATCGCGTTACTTGCACTACTCAGAATGTCTTTAAACCACAGAAAAATCCAGCACTTGGAAATTTTCCGGCAGGGGAAAAGTTGGGTATTTATATCCGGTCGAACTTTTTAACATATTCTTAAATTATCCGGAAAACACATAGACGACATTTGAAATTACCGGTCGAATCATCGAAGCTCTAAAACACCTCAGAAAACTCAACTGTTGAGTGCATATTAAAACTTCCCAGAAAACTCAGCTGCTGAAATGATGAATTACTGTGCAAAAATTACAGGAAAATCCCACTAGTTGGCCGCGGAACCGCCGCAGAAGCCAAGCTTCTGCCGCGGTTCCGCCGCACTATTTACTGTTCATGAGGTAAATTTTGCACCGTAGTTCTTAGAATTCCCTGCTGAATTTTTAAAGAATTTTTAATATGGAAAAATCCCAGTTTTTGGAAAAAAGTCCAGAGAGCATGATGTGTTAGGGTTTCGATGTGTATTCGGGTTTCAAACGTCGTCTAGACTTCGCCTAAGGCTCTAGCTAGGCTCTGATACCACTGTAGGGTTCCTAGGCACGCTAATGAAGTCTCACAAGGCATCAACCATGCCAATTTATAATTTTTCCGGTGCCGAGAAACCCTAATACGGATTGTTAACTAGAATTTTAGGCGAAACAGTAAACTAGTTAACAACTTAACTAAAGATAAGAAGCTACAACCTTTGTAGATCCGGTTATCCTCTTGCTTAGCTCCATGTAGTCGTCCTCTCGCTGTCCGTCTCGAATCCCGGACTCAAGCATCGACTTCATCGGAGAAAAGGGCGGGCAAGGTCATCGGCTTCATGCCGAAGATGATCTACGTCGAGGCTTCACAAGAACAAGCTCCGACTTCACCAAGTTGTGAAACTTGTGAAGAAAACACCCTATACTACTTGGCAAGAGGTAGAGGGTGAATAAATAGGAGGTGGGTTCACTTTAGAATTGGATTTAACACACTTTTGCTCAAGATGCCATTGATGAAGACAAGCTTTCCTTCTTGATGAAGATGATGAAGAAGAAGAAAAGATATGATAAGTATATCTTTAAAAAGGAAAATAATGTGAATACTTATCATATACTAACTAGGGTAAGGTGTAGAGAATAGATCATGGTTAGTTAGAATGGTTAGGGTTAAGCATGAAGACAAAATGGTAACAAAGTCAAACCTTCATGAAGCTTCAACTAAATTCAAAGAATGCCACCATTTTCTTCATAATCTTTTCCAAAATCAATAAATAAATAAATGAGTAAGAAAAAGAAAACCCTAACCATTACACAACCATGGTTTAATCTTTACACAAAACACAAGTTAGCTTGCAACATCAAACATGATACAAACATGTGAACAAAAGTATATCACATATACAACTTGCACATCAAGTGAGAAAATCCATTTAAAGTGAACAAATACTAGTTAATGCAAAATAATATATCAAATATATATAATTATACATTAAATCAACACTTGATTCAATGATCCGGTCATGTCGCACATAACCGACTAGTATCCAATGTATCGACTTATCGAATCAATCTTTGATTCGATAACTAGGTTATATCGCATATAACCAATCGATACATGTTAGTTATATGTATGCCCTAGAGGCCATTACTGTACATACGATGTATATTGTAGTGGATGCTAGGACATATATAGGGAGGACTTTCTTGCTCGACATGATAGTATGCTATCTGGTTGTACTTTATCTTAACATGTACTCTGATTGTCTCTATATTACATGTTGATAAAGCCCTTAGGATATGTACTCGACTACTGGGACTATGATGAGATCATACTAGTGGGGCCACGGTAGTCGACGAGTACATCCTATAACTGTTCCTAGTCGAGGGTGTATCGAGACAGGGCATCGATACACCAGAGTAGACTAGCGTATACGCATCTTGACCCATATGATGGGCGATGGATGATCCCATATCCATCGGTGTTTGACATCAAGGATGGTGTACGGGTGCTCAGTGGAGACTGGGTATACTGGACGGACTCGCCGAGAACTCCCAGATGGTATTATACCTCACGTCAGATGGCAGTTCTCCGGTGACACTGGTACAGAGTAGTCTGTTGACCCGAGATCGTCATAGAGTCTTGTGTGATTCCCACTGTGCTTTGATTTCCATCATACCACGTCCAAGAGGGCGTGCAAAAAGGTGGCTTTTGGATACAGTCCCGAATCACATGGAGACAATGAGCGATAGGAGGGGATTCGTCTCTCCCGGTATAGGGAGTTGATGTTATGCTGTGTTCGATTGGCTATAACCGGAAATCCCTGGCCAGGGTTGCTGAGATTTACTGGTAAGTATTATCAGTAGTTTCTCGAACTGTTATAGACCTCATATCGACACGACTTATCAAGCTACTGGGGTCTGATGTTTACCACCCCTAGGCGAGATATGCGACATATCAGACGACGAGACCGGACTGTACGGGAGTGTTACTGTTTGGATTCACAGGAGAATGTACAGGCTTGCTTGTTGATCTTCTGAGAGCTCAATACCTGGGTAGCTGTTACGTTTAGCTGACCGCTTGCAGCTTGTGGGTGTTTGATATGATCATCACCTACTGCCGGCGTATTGACGATTCTTTAGAGTCCTACACAGAGGTTTCTTGACTCAGGAAAAACGGAGTAGGGGCACATATGTGATATGTGCGGGATCGAGGATAATACGATATGAGATACCGTATTCTATTCTCGCGATATTTGATATCAGCTGGGTCATCGGATCAAGTGTTGATTCGATGAATCGGTACGGATAAATATTAGTCGGTTATATGCGATATAGCCGGATTGTCGGAACAAGTGTTGATTCGATAATTTAATGTATAATAATATATATGATATATTAAATTTCATTAACTAATATTTGCTCACTAAAAGATTCTTTTTCTCACTCGGGTAATACATTGATATATATGCGATATATGTTAATTGTATTATTTTTATTTGGTTACAATAAATATTGTATATGTGATATATAATATTGTAACATGATATGATAAATAATGCAACATGTTTAGTAGAGATTAAACAAGATTAGGGTTTGATTTGGGTTAATGATTTCTAGATGATTCTAGAAGGTTTTTGTTTTGTCATGGAAAAGATATTTACTTATGACTCATTCTTAACTCAACCCAAAACCCTAACCCTTGGTTAATTCTCTACAATGGTTAAGTGAACCATGGTTGCATAATTGATCATTATCTCCTTTTTCTATTCATCACAAAAGGATTATCATTATTGTTCATCTTCTTCTTTCTTCTTCTTTGCTTGAAATCCTTTCTTGCTTTGATTTTTGTGATGGATAAATATGAGAAAAAGATAAATAAAGAGAGAAAAAATCCTACTTCATCATCCTCATCTTCCCTTGACATTTAGATGAGGGTGTTCACATCATTTCATGAGTGTTAGCTTGTGTTAAAGAAACTTCATCGTAGATCATCTTAGTAATGAAGATCGGAAGCAAAGGTTGCGTCTTTCTCTTCGTGGAACCTCTCGAGAGTTCGGATCCCGATGATTGCAGTGAAGGGACCACAACACGGAGCATATAAAGTGAAGGACCGGACCTACAAAGGTTGTAATCTCTCTCACTTAGTGTTAAAGTGTTTAGCATGCTTGTTTTCGCCTAATCTCTAGTTTAAAGTTCCGTATTCGGGTTGTTCGGCACGGCTAATTTTTTAAATCGGGCATGGTTGATGCCTCGTAGACCCTTGTGCGCATGCTTAGCAACCCTACAGTGGTATCAGAGCCAAGCTAGAGCTTTAGGCGAAGTCTAGACGAAATTTAAAGTCCGATCGAACCCGGAAAACCCGATAAAACCCACTTTCTGGAAATTTTTTCAAAACTGTGATTTTTCCATATTAAAAATATGCAGAAAATTAAGCAGGGTCTAATATGAATTACTGTGAAATACGGGGGCCTAATTCAATTAAACCACCGCGGAACCGCGGCACTAGCCAAGCATGTGCGGCGGTTCCGCGGTCGTACGGTCTCCTGTTGCATTAATTTTTGCGCAGTAATTCCTATTTTCTGGTGCTGAGTTATCTGGGAATTTTTAATATCTTTTCAACTGTTGAATTATCTGGGTTGTATTGGGGACTTAAAGATTCAATCGGATTTTATAATTTTGTTTAGTTTGTCCGGATAATTTTTAGAAACTGTTAAAAAGTTCGAACGGATATTAATAACTCAATTTTTCCCCTATCGGAAAATTTTTCAAAAGTTGGATTTTTTCTCGTGTTTAAGAATGTTCTAAGTCGTGCAAGTAACTCGGTGGACCCTCTAGAAGACAACAAACCTTAACTCGATTATGTGACCGTCTTGTACTGCCTTTTGAACCTTAGGGTTTGGGGCAGTACGGCGTGCCACATGTGAGGGGTTGGCTTGACCCTTCTACGGCTGGACCATTGGTACTGTGGCATGTGATGGATTTTTTTAAACTGATTTCAAGTGTTGAGATACATTAGGGAAATCTTGGGTGTTTGATGATTCGATCGGAAAGTTTAACTTTTTCTATTTATCTGGAATGTGATACAATATTTGGAATCCACAGGTAGTTATGAGATAACTAATTTGAATATTATAAACATAGCAGTTTAGTCTCAGATGATCGGTTGCCACGGAATTTTGATGTGATCAAAAGTCCGTCGCAATCACGTAGCGTACGCGGATACTCGCCGGGTAAACTTAATAGACAACCTCACTCCATAGCCCCGACCAAGTGACTGTAGGAGAACCCCGTCGCCGAAAGCATCCGTTCGGGTGCTCCCGGTAGCGGTGTTCCGCCTTGGTGCACTTCGTCGACGGTATCGGGGGTGCGGCCGTCTACTAAAGTTTGCGACGAGCATTCGATCAGGACGTTGGGAATCTTGTTGAATTGCCCGACTTGATATTGAAAAGAGTTTTCGATAATGAGACTAAAATGCGGAGTTTATAATTGTTAGGCATGCGATGTCTAAGGAATTCATTTGGTTAGGCATGCGATGTCTAAGAAGGTTGCGGATTCCAACTTTGTAGTTTTACACTTTCTTTTCTGTGATCGTAAGCGTAGTATGTGATGTATCGCCGGCTTCGTTGCTATACATAAACGACAATCGGGATACGCATACTTGCTTACGTTGATGATATGTGATATTATGTGTTGCTGTGATATGTTATATTGGATCGTCGCGTTTGAATAGCCGGGGGTTTTATGTGAGATGAGAGTTTTTTCTTTTTCATTCATGTAAAATTCATTTGTATGTAATATTCTTTTATTGGGGCACTTCCAGGTAGCGGAAGATGTCACCGTTGTATATTATTTACTTTTCCGCATTAGGTAGACCCAAGGCGGGGAGCACAAGTAACCGGGTTCTAGGGTCCAGTAGGAGACCATCTCGAGGAGTCGAGACCGGGTCTCCTAACCCTAGAATTGGCAGTGTTGCTTGCCGCTCTCGTAGGGGTCTAGGGATGTGGGTTTGGCTATTCATCGCGACCGTGGAATCCGTGTTTTATACAGGCTCGTATTGAAAACACGGACGTCCTAGTATATCCAATATTTCATATATGTTCTTCTGCTGCCATGTTCTGTGATGAGATCATATTACTGCCTGAGATGAATGTTTATATTATATATATGAGATATATGTTATATTGCAGATTTCGTTTCAAAAAGAGATGCTTGCGAAGCATAACAAAATGGGGACTTCATTAATGAGATTAATGAAACTAAAAAAAACCTAAGATGTTGTAGAAACTTGTTTAAAAACTGGTAGCTACAGTTCTTGCTTTGCATAGCGGTGTTCCTTGTAGAACATCCAGCACCTTATTCGATAAGGAAAGGACCGAGATCCCTTCACCGGGAGTGACTCCTTTAGCAATAACTGGCAGATGCTACAAACTCAGTTTGTCTTTTGATTGCTTCTATAGTTCTTGCTTTGCATAGTGATATTTGTGAAATATCCTGCACCTTATTCGATGAGGAAAGGGCCGACGATCCCTTCACCGGGAGTGACCCCTTTAGCAAAACTAGAAAAGCCTAAAAAACACTCCATTTAAAATCACTCGATTCTACAACGATATCAAGTTCATTACGCAATAGGTTTTCTTAAAAACCTGTCGTAACCCTCCGTCATTTTAGGAAGTAGAGTACTTAGTATTCGTGCTGTGTTTGTTGACCATAGTTAAGGCACAGTGTACGGTAGCTAAGTGATGTCTTCCTATATAGCATATAATGCGATTAGTTAGGACAGTCATATGACTTTGTTGACCTTAGTTAAGGGTCATGTTGGTGGGTCTAATTAATCAAGAAATGACGGGTAGAACTTGACTAGTGCTTATGATTTGTTGACCATAGTTAAGGTCATAAGTCACTAGGGGTAAAATATTATTGGGAATTTCAAGTGTTGAATTTTGCAATGAGATTGCATACCTTCTATGAGATAGTTGGATCCCGATACCCGCTGCGAGTAAGAGTTACTCCTGGGAGAGTTTTGCACACTACAATTAGCTAATCAAGTAGGTGTCTAGAAAGGTGTTAACGGGGTTACGCCCCTGGGAAAACGAGGTTTACTTTAATTAGGTTCGTACGAAAGCACGGGGGACCTCCCTCAAAGTACCGACACTGGCCTGGCTGAAAGATTGGCGAACTTGTAGCGTGTAATCAATCACGGCTAGTCTTTCCTTTTAGGGTTTGAAGGAAGATTTGATTAAAACAGTGGGAGACATCCTGATTAGATATATTAGATAACCAATCTAATCTTGCAAGAGCATACGCTGAGTGTTTTCTTCTCTCTCTCTCTAGGTAGCGACCATATCACGCCTTAATCAAGATAATAATACGGATATATTGACCGAACCCACTTGTTATACTGAACTGGGGAACGTTGGTCCCGCTCCAAACTTATAATTGTTATAAGATAGAGCAGGAAATTGGGGAATACCAGATTTCCCGTGCCGCCCAAACAAAGAAAGTGCATGCTGATGCATCATCTTCGGGTGTGTTCATTACAGAGAACTGTTTCTCAGTATCCTTTACGTCCTGGGTATGAGATACCGGATCAGGATCCCGCATATGTAATCTGTTACATGGGCTATAGATAGGTAGAGAACTGAGAACGGGTGATAAGTTTCATGAGACAGAAAACGGTGCAAGTGTTGCAGCCAAGTCTGTTGGTCACTATCACCCTGTATTACCAAAATACATTGATTCTGAACAAATGTTATTAGATACCGAACCTGATATAAAAAATCATATCAGTCTCTTTATTGGTAAAGAAGTGATATAATTTTATATTGTTGGATAATGTTTTGAACATTTCCTATATCAAGAGTTGATCGGTTCAGGCACGTTATCTAAAAGCATTGACGTTCTAAATCAAACTACAGTTCTTAGTATACAGGACACACACAAGAGGAAGAGTTCAGAAATGAACGAATCCTTCTTGAGGTATTGTAGACTAGGTCATATCAATGCGACCCGACTAGCTAAGTTACATATAGATACATATTTAAATTAGTTTGAATTTACATCTTGTGAAACTTGCCGGTCATGTCACAAAGATAAGATGACCACAGCTCTGTTTATTGGAAACACAGATAGAGTTAGTGAACTCTTGGGATTGATACACGCTGATGTATGAATGTCCCCTGTCTACACATGCCATCTCTGATAATCTCCCAATATTCAGACATATGTTTCTGTTGAAACACAAGTCAGAACCTTTTGAGATATTCACAGAATATGAGTTAGAAGTAGAGAACCAAAATACGGGTATAAGTATTATGTCCTTTGATGAGATCAAGGAGGAGAATACTTGGGCACGGAATTCCTGGACTATTCTAAAGGAGAATGAGATTCTCTCTCAGCATTACTCCTTCGTATACACCATAGCACGATGGTATATCGGGACGGAGCAATAGCACCCTATGTGATATGGTGTGCTCTATGATGAGTACTACTGAGTTTCCTGTTTCCTTTTGGGAGTTATGCACTTGAGAAGCTGCATACCTATTGAATAGGGTTCAAATCAAATCAGTTGCCTACCACTTCATATGTGATATGGAAAGGGAAGAGCCCATATCTTAAGTTGGTTAAGATTTGGGGTTGTCCGGCCTATGTCTAAAAGCAAAATCCGGACAAGCTCGAGGCAAGTTCTGTTATATAGAACTGGAAGGGTTCCAGCTATACAAACTGCAGCTGATGATTTGGTAGAACCGAAGGATTCAATAGTTTCCAACGAACCTCAGCCTATCCGCCGATCTAGTAGGGTTCCTCACCCACCTGAGAGATACTTCGGTTTCTCTATGACAGTGGGAGCGAGGATTGCATCATGAGATGATAACCCAACTAGTTTCGAGCAGGCCATCAGGAGTAGGACTCTGTAAGAATGGCTGGATGCTTAGCGATCTGAGATGGAATCCTTATACACCGACAAAGTATGGACTTTGGTTGCTTTATCTGAAGGGTTAAATCCCCATCAGGAGCAAGTATATCTTGAGAAGATTACTTGGTGTACATGGAAAGGTTGAGACTTTCAAAGCTAGACTTGTTAAAGGTTTGCATCATTGACCAGGTATGGATTATGATGAAACCTTTTCTAAGGAGCTATGCTTAAGTCCATCCAGATCCTACTTGCCACGGCTACATACCATGACTACGATATTTGGTGGTTGGGTGTCATGACTACTTTTCTAAATGATGTTTTAGAAAAGAGCGTCTATAAGTACACAGCCAGAGGGCTTCGTAGACAGTGGGAGCAGCGGAAACTTGTGCAAGATGTTTTATATGATAAAACAGGCATCGCGGAGTTGGAACATCTGTTTTGATGTGGTAGTCAAAGAGTTTGACTTCATCAAAATGGTAGATGAACCTTGTATATACAAAAAGGTAGTAGGGAGTATGGTGGTGATCCTCGTAGAGTACGTAGTTGACATACTCTTGATAGGGAAGGAGTTTCCTATGCTACGCTCGGTTAATCTCCGCTTATCACAAGGATTCTCCATATAGGATCAAAGTGATACCTCCTAAATCCTAGGTTTTGGATTTATGAGGTAGATCTAATTGGATGTTAGGATACTCACTAGTTGTAGTGAGATGGTATCAATCGATCCTGGGGAGAATCACTGGAAAGGTTCCAGGGTGATAAGGACGACTGAATGTCAGTCGCAGGCATTGTCTTTACCCTCAGTAGAGGGACGGTATGTTGGAAGAGTTCCAAGCTAGATACCGTGACATACTAGAAGATTAAAGGCAAGATACATCGTTACCAAGGATGCTACCAAAGAGGCAGTCTGGATATATATAAGTTCATAAGATGAACTTCGTTCCTACCATTGTGAGACAATGGAGTTGTGGCTTATGCCAAGGAACGCCCGTCCCATCAGAAATCCAAATATAATTCTTAGGCAGTATCACCTGATCATGGAGATAGTTGATCTCCACGGATATCGAGGTTAGGAGAGTAGACACAGAGGACAACAGCGCGGATCCACTCATAAAGGCCTTTTTCCCAGTAGAGACTCTTACGGGATGGTTGAGTATAAGATACTACAACCGCAGCTAATTGTTGGGTATGCGATACCATAACAGATGGCCCTAGTGCAAGTGGGAGATTGTTAGTTATATGTATGCACTAGAGGCCATTACTGTACATACGATGTATATTGTAGTGGATGCTAGGACATATATAGGGAGGACTTTCTTGCTCGACATGATAGTATGCTATCTGGTTGTACTTTATCTTAACATGTACTCTGATTGTCTCTATATTACATGTTGATAAAGCCCTTAGGATATATACTCGACTACTGGGACTATGATGAGATCATACTAGTGGGGCCACGGTAGTGACGAGTACATCCTATAACTGTTCCTAGTCGAGGGTGTATCGAGACAGGGCATCGATACACCAGAGTAGACTAGCGTATACGCATCTTGACCCATATGATGGGCGATGGATGATCCCATATCCATCGGTGTTTGACATCAAGGATGGTGTACGGGTGCTCAGTGGAGACTGGGTACACTGGACGGACTCGCCGAGAACTCCCAGATGGTATTATACCTCATGTCAGATGGCAGTTCTTCGGTGACACTGGTACAGAGTAGTCTGTTGACCCGAGATAGTCATAGAGTCTTGTGTGATTCCCACTGTGCTTTGATTTCCATCATACCACGTCCAAGAGGGTGTGCAAAAAGGTGGCTTTTGGGTACAGTCCCGAATCACATGGAGACAATGAGCGATAGGAGGGGATTCGTCTCTCCCGGTATAGGGAGTTGATGTTGTGCTGTGTTCGATTGGTTATAACCGGAAATCCCTGGCCAGGGTTGCTGAGATTTACTGGTAAGTGTTATCAGTAGTTTCTCGAACTGTTATAGACCTCATATCGACACGACTTATCAAGCTATTGGGGTCTGACGTTTACCACCCCTAGGCAAGATATGCGACATATCAGACGACGAGACCGGACTGTACGGGAGTTTTTCTGTTTGGATTCACAGGAGAATGTACAGGCTTACTTGTTGATCTTTTGAGCGCTCAATACCTGGGTAGCTGTTACGTTTAGCTGACTGCTTGCAGCTTGTGGGTGTTTGATATGATCATCATCTACTGCCGGCGTATTGACGATTCTTTAGAGTCCTACACAGAGGTTTCTTGACTCAGGCAAAACGGAGTAGGGGCACATATGTGATATGTGCGGGACCGAGGATAATACGATATTAGATACCGTATTCTATTCTCGCGATATTTGATATCAGCCGGGTCATCGGATCAAGTGTTGATTCAATGAATCGGTACGGATAAATATTAGTCGGTTATATGCGATATAGCCGGATTGTCGGATCAAGTGTTGATTCGATAATTTAATGTATAATAATATATATGATATATTAAATTGCATTAACTAATATTTGCTCACTAAAAGATTCTTTTTCTCACTCGGGTAATACATTGATATATATGCGATATATGTTAATTGTATTATTTTTATTTGGTTACAATAAATATTGTATATGTGATATATAATATTGTAACATGATATGATAAATAATGCAACATGTTTAGTAGAGATTAAACAAGATTAGGGTTTGATTTGGATTAATGATTTCTAGATGATTCTAGAAGGTTTTTGTTTTGTCATGGAAAAGATATTTACTTATGACTCATTCTTAACTCAACCCAAAACCCTAACTCTTGGTTAGTTCTCTACAATGGTTAAGTGAACCATGGTTGCATAATTGATCATTATCTTCTTTTCCTATTCATCACAAAAGGATTATCATTATTGTTCATCTTCTTCCTTCTTCTTCTTTGCTTGAAATCCTTTGTTGCTTTGATTTTTGTGATGGATAAATATGAGAAAAAGATAAATAAAGAGAGCAAAAATCCTACTTCATCATCCTCATCTTCCTTTGCCATTTAGATGAGGGTGTTCACATCATTTCATGAGTGTTAGCTTGTTTTAAAGAAACTTCAAGGTAGATCATCTTAGTATCGAAGATCGGAAGCAAAGGTTGCGTCTTTCTCTTCGTGGAACCTCTCGAGAGTTCGGATCCCGATGATCGCAGCGAAGGGACCACAACACGGAGCATATGAAGTGAAGGACCGGATCTACAAAGGTTGTAATCTCTCTCACTTAGTGTTAAAGTGTTTAGCATGCTTGTTTTCGCCTAATCTCTAGTTTAAAGTTCCGTATTCGGGTTGTTCGGCACGGCTAAATTTTAAATCGGGCATTGTTGATGCCTCGTAGACCCTTGTGCGCGTGCCTAGCAACCCTACAATACATTCATCGCGAGAATGGAATACGGTATCACATACACGCATTATTCTCGGTCCTGCACATATCTCATATGCGCTCCTATTTCGTTTCGCTTGAGCCAGAAAACCTCTGTGTAGGACTCTAAAGACTCGTTAATACGCCGGCAGCAGATGATGATCATATCAATCACCCACAAGCCGCAAGCGGTCTGCTAAACGTAACGGCCACCCGGGTATTGAGCGATCAGAAGATCGACGAGATAGCCCGCTCACACTCCTGTGAATCCAACCAGTAACACTTACCGTACAGTCCGGTCTGTTCGTCTGATATGTCGCATATCAAGTCTAGGGGTGGTAAACGTCAGACCCCAATAACCGATAAGTCGTGCCGATCTGAGGCTCATAACGGGTCGAGAAACTACTGGTAACACTTACCAGCAAATCTCTGATCATCCCTGGCCAGGGACTTCCCTGTTACGGCCAATCGAGCACAGTGCAACATCAACCCCCAATACCGGGAGAGACGAAATCCCTCCTATCGCTCATTGCCTCCATGTGACTCGGGACTGTACCCAAAGACCACCGTTTTGCATGCCCTCATGGACGTGGTAAGGTGGAGATCAAAGCACAGTGGGAATCACACAAGACTCTATGACGATCTCGGGTCTACAGACTAACCTGCACAAGTGTCACCTGAGAACTGCCATCTGACGTGAGGTATAATACCATCTGGGAGTTCTCGGCGAGTCCGTCCAGTGTACCCAGTCTCCACTGAGCACCCGTATACTATCTCTGATGTCAAACACCAATGGATATGGGATCATCCATCGCCCATCTCATGGGTCGAGAAGCGTATACGCTAGTCTACTCTGGTATATCGATGCCCCGTCTCGATACACCCACGACTAGGGACCTTTGAAGGATGTACTTATGGACTACCATGTCCCCACTAGTATGATCTGCATCATAGTCCAGACAGTCAAGTACACATCCTAAGGGCTTTATCAACATGTAACTATAAGACAGTTTAAAGAGACTAGTATACATGTTAAGATGAAGAGTAACCAGATAGCATACTATCATATCGAGCAAGAAAGTCATCTCTATATATGTCCAAGCATCCAATATAATATACATCATCTGTACAATACTGGCCTCTAGGGCATACATACAACTAACAATATCGATGCCCTGTCTCGATACCTCCATGAATAGGAACTTTCAAGGATGTGCTTATGGACTACCCAGGCTCCACTAGTATGATTGACATCACATTCCTGGTAGTCAAGCAAAAATCCTACAGGCTTTATCAACATGCATCAATAAAATAGTAAGTAAAACAAATACACATGTTAAGATAAAAACAAAACAGATAGTATATTATCATATCAAGCAAGACTGTCATGTATATATACATATGTCCAAGCATCCATTATAATATACAATAATGGCCTCTATGGTATACATATCTAACTGTGATTTTGTGCAATTCTTATATAATTTGGGCATTGAACATCAATCATCCTGGCCATACACCCCTTAACACAATGGTGTATCGAAAATGAAAAATAGACACTTATTTGAGGTGGCTCACACTATATGATTCACATGAACATCCCCAAACGTTTCCGGGATGATTTAGTCATGACTACCTGTTGGTAAACTAACCGTATCCTTTTTTCAATTTTGGAAGGTAAGACTCCTTTTTCTATAACATGTCCATCAAAATCTCCATTTTCCCTTCCACGTCGGATTTTTGGTTGTACTTGTTGTATTTATGACCATCGACTTGGGTTGTCCAAACCAGATCCCAAGGCAATCAAGTGTGTGTTTCTAGGATACCTTTGTAAGTCGATGTGCAATACACCACGAATTGCGGGGACCCGGAAATATGAAAAACGATCTTGTTCTATAAGCGTACATCGACTAACCGAAGATCTTTGCTAAACGATAATTAACAACAACCATAGAAGTTCTTAGCTACTATGTAAAGAGATTATACCTAGTGAATCGTGTCCTTCGTCTTTTCGATCTCTACGTCCTCCTCGGCCTCCTCTAAGTGATAGATGATCCACCCGAGAACCATAATCCAAGCTTCACCTCCAAACTTGAGGTAACTAAGTTTCTCTAGTAGCTAATCAAAGGAACTTAGATCATATAGAGTTAGGTTATGGAGTGTTTAGTCTATTCTAATTCTTGATCTCAACTCATGAGTGGTAGGATTAGAGTTTGAAGAGAGAGTGAGCTTGAGGAGAGAGAAGGTGAAGAAGATAATGATAATGATATTGTTTCTCACTTGAATATATGAAGCATAATGAATAAACAAATAAATGAATAAATGTGATTATTCATCATGCTACATTAATTCAATATGAGTGATTCACTATGTGAGTCATTAAGCATTTAATAATGCATTAATGAGATGATGAATCATACAAAATGAGTCACAATATCATTTAATGATAATGCCACCTAAACCCTCAAGTCACCATGCTTCTAGAAGCTTCCCGTGAAATTACGAGAACGCCCCTCCTATCCGTGAAAACACGGAAAAACTTTAGACTGTATAAATCCAATAACCTGATACTATAATCTGGCTTAAACCAAATCCGTCTAGTAAAAACTGTCCGAATGTCGTACGTGCGTTAAAACACGTATTTGTCCGAACCCTTTGTCGTAAAACCATACGACCTCTATATCGTTTAGCCTGGAGTTGGGAAATCTCTGTGTGGGACTCTAAAGACTCGACTACTACGCTGGCAGTGGGTTTAACGACAGACCGCAAGCGGCACTAGCTGTACGTAACGGTCCCCAGGTAGATGTCGATAAGAAGGCCGATGAGGAAACCCATCCGAACTCCTACTGAGCCTGTCCGTGACAATATCCGCGCAGTCCGGTCTGTTCATCTAAGAGTATCGCATGTATGGTCTAGGGGGGTGGCGAACGTCAGACCCCTAATAACCGTACAAGTCGTGCCGGCATGGCTCAAGACCATCCGAGAATCTACTGATCAGTCCATCAGTAATTCTCAATCAGCCTTGGCCAGGGACTTATGGTAATGACCAACCGATCACTGTGCGATATCAACTCCCTATACCGGGAGAGACGAATCTCTAACAGTCGCTCACTGCCTCCACGTGGCTCGGGACTGTTCCCAACTAAAACCTGTTTGCACGACTCCTTTGAACCGTGGTAGGGTAGTAATCAAAGCACAGTGGGAACTCACACGAGACAAATGACGACCTTAAGTCAACGGACTATCTGCACACATGTCACCTGAGAACTGCTATCTGACGTTAGGTATAAATACCATCCAGTCAGTTCTCGGCGAGTCCTGTCCGGTGTACTCACACCCAGTGAGCATCTGTATACAATCTTAGGTGCACATTACCAATGGCCGCGGGACCAATCCATCGCCCCTCGTTAGGGTCTAGATATGTATACACTAGTCTACTCTGGAGCATTGATGCCCTGTCTCGATACTCCTGCGACCAGGGACATTTAAGGATGTGCCTATTGACTATCCAGCTCCTACAAGTATGACTGCCATCACAACACCGGTAGTCAGGCAAACACCCTATGGGCTTTATCAATATGTTTATAAATAAAAAGTAAAATATATCACACGTTAAGATAAATACAAACCAAATAGCGTACTATCATATCAAGCAAGATTGTCATGTACATACATATCCCTAGCATCCTATACAATGAAGGCCTCTAGGGCATATATATCCAACAATCTCCCACTTGCACTAAGGCCTACAGTTGGCGCAATGAGTACCCACTGTCTACACTAGATCCAGTTGCTGGCGTACCGCATGCCCAACATCTCAAACAACCTCTTAAACTGGACTTGAGGGATGGCCTTGGTGAATGGATCTGCCGTGTTGTCTTTTGTGTCCACTCTCCGTACCTCGATCTCCCGACGATCCACGATCTCCCTGATCAGGTGAAACCGCCTTAAGATATGCCTGGATTTCTAATGGGACCTTGGTTCCTTCGCTAATGCTACAGCCCCATTGTTATCACAATACAAAGGTATTGGATTGGCAATGGACGGAACCACCTGAAGTTCAGAGATGAACTTCCCCATCCAGACAGCCTCTTTTGCGTCTTCACTAGCAGCTATATACTCAGCCTCCATAGTTGAGTCTGCGACGGTATCCTGTTTGGAACTCTTCCAACATACCGTCCCTCCATTGAGGGTAAACACAAAACCTGAAATGGATTTAGAATCATCTTTGTCACTTTGGAATCCGGAGTCGGTAAAAGCCTCAACCTGGAGGTCCCCATTACCGTAAATCAAGAACATCTCCTTAGTCCTTCTCAGGTACTTGAGAATGTTCTTTACCGCTATCCAATGCTTTTCACCTGGGTCAGACTGATACCTGCTTACTACACTAAGTACGTAAGCTACATCTGGTCTGGTACATAACATCGCATACATTATAGATTCTACTGACGAAGCGTAGGGTATAATGCCCATGCGAGCCCTCTCTTCATCAGTCTTTGGAGACATCTCTTTGGAGAGGGTGATCCCGTGACAAGCGGGTATATTACCGCGCTTGGAATCTTTCATACTAAATCTCTTTAGTATAGTGTCAATATATCTGGACTGTGAAAGTCCCAACATTCTATTGGATCTATCACGATAGATCTTAATGCCCAGAATGTAGGTTGCATCTCCCAAGTCTTTCATGGAGAATTTCTGCGACAAGAAGAGCTTTACTGATTGTAGCATAGGGACATCATTCCCTATCAGTAGTATGTCGTCGACGTACAAAACGAGGAAGACTACTGCTCCTTCTACAATCTTCCTATAAATACATGGTTCATCTACATTTTTGATAAAGTCAAATTCTTTGACTGTCTCATCAAAGCAGATGTTCCAACTCCACAATACTTGCTTTAATCCATAGATGGATTTAAGAAACTTGCACACTCTACCGCTGCTCCCACTGTCTAAGAAACCTTCTGGTTGATCCATGTAAACACTCTCTTCTAAATGTCCATTTAGAAAAGCTGTTTTTACGTCCATCTGCCAGATTTCATAGTCATGGAAGGCAGCAATGGCAAGCAGGATCCGAATGGATTTAAGCATAGCTACAGGTGAAAAGGTTTCATCATAGTCCAATCCTGGTCTTTGACAAAAACCTTTTGCAATGAGTCTAGCTTTGTAGGTTTCCACTTGTCCAAGTGCACCAATCTTCTTTTTGAAGATCCATTTGCATCCAATTGGTTTCACCCCAGGAGGAGCAACTTCTAAAGTCCATACTTTATTGGTGTACATGGATTCCATTTCGGATCTCATAGCATCCAGCCACTTCACCGAGTCAATACTCGTGATAGCCTGTTGAAAACTAGTAGACTCATCATCATCGATGATGCAATCCTCTCGATCCCTATCTAGAAGAAAACCATAGTATCTTTCAGGAGGATGAGAAAGCCTACTAAATCTGCGGAGTGGCGTTGGTTCGTCATGTTCTATTGAAACCTGAGGTTCTACTAAGTCCTCGGCAGCAGTTTGAGGTTCTGGAATTTCTTCCAGCTCTACCGCGCTCCCACTAATTTCTTTTGCAAGAAATTCGCTTTCTAAGAAGACAATGTGGCGAGCGACAAACACCTTTTGTTCTTCAATGTGGTAGACCATATACCCCCTTGAATGTCCTACAAACTTTCATAAAACCGATCGTGCCTCAAGCTTGTCCGGATTATGCTTTTTAACATATGTCGGACACCCCCATATCTTGATATACTTGAGATATGGTCTCTTCCCGCTCCATATTTCATATGGAGTGGTATGCACAGACTTAGTTGGAACTCTATTCAATAAGTATGCAGCTGATTCTAGAGCAAAACCCCAGAAGGAAAGTGGCAACTCAGCACTACTCATCATTGAACGCACCATATCTAATAGCGTGCGATTCCTCCTTTCTGATACACCATTATGCTGAGGTGTATAAGGCGGAGTAAGCTGAGAGAGAATTCCATTCTCTTTTAAGCATTCAAGGAAACTGGTACTTAAGTATTCTCCACCTAGATCAGATCGAAGTGTCTTGATGCTTTTACCAGTATGTTTCTCTACTTCATTTTTATACTCTTTAAACTTCTCAAAGGCCTTGGATTTATGTTTCATTAAGAACACATGTCCATACCTAGAGAAGTCATCAGTAAAAGTGATGAAGTAGGAGTGACCGCTTCGTGCATGCGTAGACATTGGACCACATACATCACTGTGTACAAGTCCCAAGAGTTCTGTGGCTCTTTCTCCATGTCCGGTGAACGGAGATTTGGTCATTTTTTCTTTGATACATGATTGACAAGTTGCATATGATGAATATTCAAACGGATCTAGATATCCATCTTTATGTAACTTAGTCAACCTTGTTTCGTTTATATGACCAAGTCTATAATGCCATAGGAAAGCTTAATTTGAATCTGGAGCCTTTCTTTTAAGCGTGTTTTGAATATTGAAAATTCGAGGTTGATTAAGTATGTATATGCCGTTTTCCAGTGTGCCATACCCAATCAGTTCTTGATTTAGGAGAATGTTCATGACATTTATT
Source organism: Agapanthus africanus (assembly GCA_030015575.1). NCBI lineage: Eukaryota > Viridiplantae > Streptophyta > Magnoliopsida > Asparagales > Amaryllidaceae > Agapanthus > Agapanthus africanus. The sequence continues at coordinate 49,232,472 of JASDDO010000006.1, read as the reverse complement.
TCAAGCGCAAAATTATATCCTTCATTAGATAACAAAGATACTGATATAATATTACACAATATACTGGGAATACAAAAATAGCTGTACAACACCAAAATGTGCCCACTAGTCAACCCTAGGTGATATTCCCCTATTGCAATAGCATCTACATGCATTCCATTGCCCATCCGGAGAGTCATATCACATGTCCCCAGTACTCTACTATTTCTCAGATCCTGCAATGAATTACAAATGTGAGAACCAGAACCGGTATCAAGTACCCATGATGTAGAGTTTACTGAAAGACAATTTTCGATTACGAACACACCTGAAGTAGAAGCAACAGCTTGCTTCTTGTCCTTGGCTTTGAAGGCCAAACAATTCTTCTTCCAGTGCCCTTGCTTGTGACAATAAAAGCATTCATTCTTTTCTGTCTTCACCCTTCCTGCCTTGTTCGTTCCCTGCACCTTCTTGACCCCACCCTTCGGTTTGGTGGCTTTCATCTTCTTCTTCCCATTAGCTTTCGCTTTAGATTTAGAAGAGGATGATTGGCCAACATACAGAACGGGGGTCTTCTTCTGTTTCAAGGAGGTCTCTGCTACCCTCAACATGTTGAGGAGCTTTGGAAGATCAGCTTCCATTTCGTGCATGTTGAAGCTCAGCACGAACTGAGAGAAGGTGTGGGTTAGGGACTGCAAAATCAAGTCGATATACAAATCATTCTCTAGCACGCATCCCAGGTTTGCGAGTTCCTCTATGAGGCTGATCATTTTCAGGACGTGCTCTCCTACAGGTGATCCTGGAGCTAACCTCATCTTGAAGAGTTTCCTTGAGGTCTCGTACCTCGCGATATGGGAGTGCTCCCCATACAATTCTTTGCAATGGAGAAAGATGGATATAATATCCATACTCTCGTGCTGTTTTTGGAGTTCATTGTTCATGGACACCAGCACGATACACTTAGCTCTCTCACAGTCTAGATCCCAGGTTTTGTGAACTTTCTTGTCCACAACTGAGGAATCTGGTCCTGGGATAAGGGGGGAACAGCGGTGGTAACATATGTTACTTTGTCATAAGTCAGTGCAATGTTGACGTTCCTTAGCCAATCTTTATAGTTCTGCCCGGTCAGTATATTTTTTTCAAGTAATAGTTTTAGTCCTGTCATGGTAGCTGCCAGAGAGAGAGAAAAGAAAACACTCAGCATATGCTCTTGGAAGTTTAGATTGGTTATCAATTTATCTAAACAGGATGGCTCCCACTGTTTCTTCAAAACCTAAAAGAAGAACTAGTCAGGATTTAGTCACACGTCACAATACTTGCTTAACCTTTCAGCCGGGCCAGTGTCGGTACTTCGAGGGAGGTTTTCCAACGCTTTCGCGAAGTTCCTTAATTAAATAACCTCTTTTCTTTGGCGGCGTAGCCCCTCTAACACCTTTCTGGACACCTACTTGGTTTATAGCATTGATTGTTAAGTGAGAAAATTTCCCGAGAGTAATCCTACTCATCAGTGGGATCGGGATCCAACTATCTTTGCATGATGCACTAGATGGAAGCCACTCTAGTCACCACACTCCAGAAGGTATGCTAAATCTGCAAGTTTCCTTTATGTTTGAAACTCCCGATATGATTTTTACCCCAAGCTCTTATGACCTTGACTTAGGCCAACAAATCATAAGACGCAAGTCAAGTTCTACCCGTCGTTATCCTGATTAATTTAGGTACATCGTACATGCCCTTGACGTAGACCAACAAGGCTGTACGTCTGTCCTATACTAATGCATCTATCTATGCAACAAATAAGCAAACACACTGCTACCATACACTATGCCTTGACGTAGGCCAACAAGCATAGCATGAATACGATGTGCTGTCTATTTGAAACGACGGAGGGTTACGGCTGGTTTTTGGCAAAAACCGTTAACGTAGTGAACTTGATATAATCGAAGGAACCAAGATAGCCTTTATTAAAAGGAGTGGTTTAAGCTCCGCATTTAAAATTTGCTTTTTGAAGAAAACCGAGTGGTTTTGAAATTGTTCAAACGATTCAGTTTAGGTTTTATTTTTCTTTGCATTAATAATAATGCGTCCCATCATTAACCTATCATTACAGATAACAACGAAAATACAACGTCCTCTTATGCCATCCGCATTCGCCACAGGGGCCCGTCATCACCCGTTAGGTTACTTAACTAACGGCAGAGCGGGGGCTGGGCTAGCGCGGGTGTAAAACATAAGCGACGTCTAAATAGCTATCATATATAGATATTGTACATTCGTCAGACGCAATAATAGGCATTCCAGATCACAGATGAACTTTATTGGATATACAAGCAATCCGCGTTTCTTTTGAGCTTGCAAGGAAAGACGGATTACACAGTTGTGATGAATAGCCATTACCCCACCCCAGACCCCTACGGGTATGAAAAACTACCCGCCAAGTACCCGAAGTGAAGCGGTCTCCCTCAACAACGTGAGTACGCCACTAAACACTTCGAAATACCCGGTAGTTTGTGTACCCCACCTTGGGTCTATCCTAGGAGCAAAAACAGTAAAAAGAAATAATACAACGGTGGCTACAACCGCAACCTGGATGTGCCCCGCAAAATAATATTACAACTTATTACAATTACATCGAATGAATTAATATAATAACCCATCACAAAACCCCGGCTAATCATCACAACAATCCAATACAGTTCATAATCACAAACAGTTGAAACATTACAGATATGTACAACCCCCTGCCAACCGACATACTAGCAGTTAGGGGAGGTTTACGAACACATAAAACAGTTCACAGATATAATCAAATTAGCAAACATCGTATAATTTCGATCGATCAAACACATTAGATTCTACTCCAAAACTTCTCTGTAAACCTGAAACTTGAGCAGAAAATAAATCATTCCAGAAAAGACAAAACATCACAGAAGATTCACAGGGAAAAACTGGGCTGAATCGGCTCCAACTCGGCCGCGGATCCGCAGCGGATCGGTGGGATCAGCCGCGGTTCCGCGGCTCTGTGGCCGATTCAGGAGCCCATTTTTTTTCCAGTGTTCTTATAATTTCATGTAGGTTATTCTGGAGGTCCCTGAAAAATTTTTAGGCCTCATTTTAAAATCGACAGAAACTATGTGATATCCGTGTATTTTCCGGTTCGTTTTGCGTTCGAAATTCATACGACTTTGCAAATGAGTTAATTATTGTTTAGTGGGGCTCTGATACCACTGTAAGTCGATGTGCAACACCCCACGAGTTGCGGGGAGGCGGAAATATGAAAAACGATAAGCGTACATCGACTAACCGAAGATCTTTGCTAAACGATAATTAACAACAACCATAGAAGTTCTTAGCCACTATGTAAAAAGATTATACCTAGTGAATCGTGTCCTTCGTCTTTTCGATCTCTACGTCCTCCTCGGCCTCCTCTAAGTGATAGATGATCCACCTAAGAACCCTAATCCAAGCTTCACCTCCAAACTTGAGGTAAATAAGTTTCTCTAGTTGCTAATCAAAGGAACTTAGATCTTATAGAGTTAGGTTATGGAGTGTTTAGTCTATTCTAATCCTTGATCTCAACTCATGAGTGGTAGGATTAGAGTTTGAAGAGAGAGTGAGCTTGAGGAGAGAGATGGTGAAGAAGATAATGATAATGATATTGTTTCTCACTTGAATATATGAAGCATAATGAATAAACAAATAAATGAATAAATGTGATTATTCATCATGCTACATTAATTCAATATGAGTGATTCACTATGTGAGTCATTAAGCATTTAATAATGCATTAATGACATGATGAATCACACAAAATGAGTCACAATATCATTTAATGATAATGCCACCTAAACCCTCAAGTCACCATGCTTCTAGAAGCTTCCCATAAAATTATGAGAACGTCCCTCCTATCCTTGAAAACACGGAAAAACTTTAGACTGTATAAATCCAATAACCTGATACTAGAATCTGGCTTAAACCAAAAACGTCTAGTAAAAACTGTCCGAATGTCGTACGTGCGTTAAAACACGTATTTGTCTGAACCCTTTATCGTAAAACCATACGACCTCTATATCGCTTAGCCTGGAGTTAGGAAATCTCTGTGTGGGACTCTAAAGACTCGACTACTACGCTGGCAGTGGGTTTAACCACAGACAGCAAGCGGCACTAGCTGTACGTAACGGTCCCCATGTAGATGTCGATAAGAAGGTCGCTGAGGAAACCCATCCGAACTCCTACTGAGCCTGTCCGTGACAATATCCGCGCAGTCCGGTCTGTTTGTCTAAGAGTATCGCATGTATGGTTTAGGAGGGTGGTGAACGTCAGACCCCTAATAACCGTACAAGTCGTGCCGGCATGGCTCAAATCTGGACTATAAAATTACTGATGGACTGATCAGTAGATTCTCGGATGGTCTTGAGCGAGCCATGACGGCACGCTGGCAGTGGGTTTAACCATCACAACGCCGGTAGTCAGGCAAACACCCTATGGGCTTTATCAACATATTTATAAATACAAAGTAAAATATATCACACGTTAAGATAAAGACAAACCAAATAGCATACTATCATATCAAGCAAGATTGTCATGTACATACATATCCCTAGCATCCTATACAATGAAGGCCTCTAGGGCATATATATCCAACAACCTTCGTACGCAAAAAGGGTATAAATGCTATAGTCCAGATTTGGACAAGACATTCATTTCTGCCGATATTACTTTTCATGAGCACACTCCATATTTTCTACCAAACATTTTCTTTCATCTATCAATAAGGACTTTCTTTTAGACGAGTCCTATGTTATAGTTGTCGACATCACTCGCGGTAATTCATCTGATGACTCACATACTCCTCCTGACAGCCTGTTACCGGCTCCAGTTTCACCTTCACCTCCAACATCTGAGCAACCCTCCATTGAATCCACTGCATCTTTGTCTACCTCTTTACCTATCAACATTCATCAAACAAAGACATAAATGCTAAACAAAGTAACTAAGATGCATGCTTAATAGATTCCGGAGACAATTGCCTCAGATGACTCGCAGCCGATGGACTCGCAGCCGATGGACTCTTCGACTCCAAATCCCGAGATCTCTGACCTTTGATATCCCTATCGCCCTACGCAAAGGCCGCCGCATTGTTGCTTCTCGGTATCCCACTTCCGAATATGTCACATATGAATGATTAACTCCTTCCCATCATGCATATATTTCGAAAATGGATTCCTATTTTCTTGACGAGTCATTATTTAAAGCCCTGGCTCATCCTGGTTGGAATAATGCAATGGAAGAGGAGATGTTGGCTTTGAAACTAAAGGCCACTTGGTATTTTACCCATCTTCCACCCAGAAAGAAAGCAGTTGGTTGTCGATGGGTATACACAATCAAACTCAATTCTGATAGCTCTCTTACTCGCTTGAAAGCGAGATTGGTAGCTAAGAGACATTCACAAATTTATAGTATTGATTACGATAAAATATTCTCTCCGATTGCCAAGATGACATTTGTTCATATTTTTCTATCCTTTACTGCCACATATCATTGGAATTTGCATCAGCTGGATGTAAAAAATGCCTTTTTGCATGGTTATCTGAAGGAGGAAGTGTACATGGAGCAATCGCCTGGTTTTGTTGCTCAGGGGGGATCCGGATTGGTTTGTCGATTGAAGAGATCGCTTTATGGCCTGAAACAGTCCCCACGTGCTTGGTTTGGGATACTTAATGATCACATCATTTCGATTGCACAAATCGCATAATAATCACTCTTTATTTTATAGGCACGTTCATGACCTTAGAATTTTTATGATGGTGTATGTTGATGACATTATTGTCACCAGTGATGATACCAAGGGTATTGATGAGTTGACGACTTATCTCCAAAAGCAATTTTGGACTAAGAGTCTCGGAGAATTGAAGTATTTTCTAGGGATTGAAGTGTCACAAGTACCTAAAGGTATCTTTTTTACTTAGAGAAAGTACGTCCTTAATATGCTATCTGAAGCGGGAATGTCGGAATGTAAGCCTCATCCATGGACCCAAACGTGAAGTTGCTTCTTGGACAGGGGGAGCCTATTGATGATCCAGAGAGGTACCGACGACTTGTAGGAAATTTAAATTATTTGACCGTGACTCGTCCGGATATCTTATTTCTTGTCAGTGCGGTTAGTACATTTATTGCCGATTCTCGGAAGGCTGCAATCCACATTCTTATATATTTGAAGAGTTCTCCAAGAAAAAGCTTATTATATGGTGATTTTGGACACTCAAGAGTATCAGGCTTTACAGATGCAGATTGGGCAGGCTCTCCGAATGATAGGTGATCTACTACGGGCTACTGCATCTTTGTACGCGGAATTCTAGTATCGTGGATGAGTAAGAAACAGAGCATTGTTTCTCGTTTTAGAGCTAATAGTCTGAATATCATGGCAAATACCACAAGCGAGTTTGTATGGATATCTTTCTTGCTCAGGAAACTTTTATGACTCCACACTTCCTATATATGAGATTGAGACTAGTATACAAGCACATCCAACCAACCACTGAGCATTCAGTTCAATGCAACCAAACACCAATTTTCTTCTTAATTATTGTCTCAGCAACCACATCACGTGTATGAAAGCAAATAACCAAGTTACAATTTCTTTTTGGCTTATTGTAGCAAAACCATCGCGTTGTTTATTGACTCGCCCAAAAACCGGCCCCAGGGTTAAAACCCATCATCAGAGATCCAAAACCTCCCGACATCACCTGCTAACAATTAGCTTTTATAAAAATAGACTCAACTATCCTTTATTTTTTAAACGACCAATGTAAGAAGAGGAGGGTAATTCGAGGATAAAAGAGGCTGAAAGGTGTAAAAACTAATGATCAAAGGGTGATTTGTACCGAAGATATCGTTGAAGGGTATTTGTGATGGGTTTTAACCTTAGGGGTTTTTCCGCAAGTCGGATGAAACACGAGGTCATTTTTTGGCGTAATAATTAAGCCTGTTTTTATCCTTTGGTAAAATCAAGCAAATGCATGTATGTAATGAGAATGCGGTATACAGAAAAATGTATAAAGAATTTGTCTTGAAGCTCTGATGAAGTGGGAAAATCAAGAAAGTTGCATGTGAAGTGAATCCTTATCGCAGTTGTCGCATCAAAAGAATTCTGTGGCTGTCGCTGCATATATGATTTAAATTAATCCATGCATGCACACCCGTGAACTTTCCATAGACCCATCACTCCACATCAGTACAAACCTTTTTCAGCCTCACAATACCCAAAGAAAGCAACTTCCATTCTCAACCTTAATTTTTTATTTTACCTTTTTTCAATCAGAATTTAACTTACCTTGAAGTTGGCAGTATTTTATGACTGTGTTTGCTATGGTCACAAATTCGCAGTTGGGCAATTATTCGGCGAGGTCGAAAATTCGGATTCGGAAAATTATTCGGAAAAAATCGGCAGGTATTCGGAAAAGAATCGGCAGGTATTCGGGAAATGTCCGGGAAGAATTTCGAGCAAGAAATTAATATATGAGGCGCTGGATTTTGATATTGCGAATTATTCGCTGTTTATTTGAATTGTTCGCGAATTATTCGAAGGCGTTCACTAGTGGCGATTAAATCGGAGAATTAATCGTCCGATCAAAAATTCATGAATAATTCACGAGTTTGCCGAATTATGCGCGAATTATGTGACTAGGTGTTTGCAACCGCACCAAAACTTTGAAGTTCCCTCCTCCCAACAATACCTTTTTGTGTCAAAAATATGGGGTTTTAATTGTGAGTCCGTTTGTCTTTAATTGATATGCTTTAAACACTAATACAAAGATGGGTTGTCCTTACGGATAATAAAATCGGCAATTAACGAATGTCCCTACGGATTAAACCATAGGGACAACTAATGCCCCTACGGATAGGACCATAGGGGCATATATAAATAAAAATTTATTAAAATTTAACTTATGTAGTTGTTCCTACAGTGCCGCAAGACAAGACCCTACGCATATATTCGTAGGGGCAAATTTCAAGATTAGAAATTAAATAAAAACCAAAGGTTATCGTCCCCGTCACCACAGTATACGCTAATTCCCCAATTCCACCAAAAATTTTCCCCCGCGCTCGTCGGCCTCCGACCTCTTCGCCTCCTCCGACTTCTCGTTGCCTCCTTCGAGCTCTCGGCCCCTCCTCCGACCGTGACGTCTCCTCTGATCGTGTCTCCTCCTTCCTCGTCATCTTCTTCAACCTCCAGCGCCGCCCTTTTCATCAGTGTCGTGCTCCTTCCCTGCTTTCTCGTCAACGTCGAAATCGCCAACCGGTTAGTTAATTTATTGATCAATTTAAATTTTTATTTTCGTAAATTGAATTTTGTGGGTAGGACTTCAATTTGGGGATTTTGAATTGTGGTGGTGGCTGTGGTGGTGGGTGGTGGGTGACGGCGGTTGTTGTTTGGGGATGTGGGTGTCGGTGGTGTTGGCTGTGGTGGTGGTGGATGTGGTGGCTGCGCTGTAATTAGGTTTAACGTTAGGGTTAATTAGGTCTAGGGTTAGGGTTAAGATAATTAGGTCTAGAATTAGGGTTAAGGTAATTAGGGTTAGAGTTAAGGGTGGGGGTTATGGTTATGGTATTTTAGTGTTAGTGTAAATGTATGTGAGATAATGTTGATGATGATATGTGTGTGTTTGTGTGTGTGTTTGTGATAATGATGATGTTGATCTCTCATATTAAACAAAACCAAAACCTAATTTTAAACTTAACACCCGAACTAAATCCAAAATCTTAAACTTAACACCATAACCGATTCCAAAATCTTAAATTTGATCAAGAAAACCCTTAACTTAAAAAAACTTTACCCTAAACTAAAATCCTAAAACTCTTGAAACTAAAACGTAAATGTAAAACCAATTCAAGTTAAATCTTATAATAAGTGAATATATGATAATCGATGATAATATAAAATTTTTGTATGCTCATCGATAAGCATATGTTAAAATCAAAGCGCGCCTTAGTTCCCGTCTATCGGTTAACATACATTCGATATTTGTCGTGATATAAAACTATACGAAAATTGTTAAATATCGGGCGGTATCGTTCAGTGCTAACAACCGTCGTGTAGTTTATATGATAAGAAGATTCAATCGTATGATAACCGATAGATTTATCCAGTTTGGATAAGTTAGGAATGTATAAAGCAATTACCTGCATTCACTTGTGTTTTCATTCGTTTTGAGTTATTTCGTTGGTAATTTTCCGCTGGTTCTCTGTGTACAAAGATAGATTAGATGTTCATTTCAATATTGTTTCACAGTATTGAAATAATTATCTATTATATTACAGTGTAATCGGAGAACAGCGGGGATGTGCTGCCGAAATTTACTCGAAATGAATGAAACCACAAGCGAATGGATGTCTGCACTATACATTCTTAATGGGATTTTAAGCCTTACCCTCGACAGCCGAAACACACACATACAACACGAATATACAACACACTCACACACAAAGCACATATACACTAACAACCTTACACCTAAGAGAAATCATAAATTGAAACACACATACACAGAATACAACTCGTACTTGGTTATCTTCAAATCTAAATTTGTTAATCGATAATTTATCATTTTCAACGACAAACTTGCCCTTACGGATTTTCTTCTTTATCAATAACCATTTTGTTCTTAGATTTCTCCATATAGTCACCATAAAAAACCAAAATCCATAACTTACAATTTATATGTTATACAGTCTAACATGGCCCATGAGTACATCAGAGTTAAGGACTGGATGTACGTGGATTGACAACAATGCATGCAATCTAAATTAGCCGCAGGAGTTGCCGTTTTCATTGAATTTGCACATGCACATAATAAGATCATGTTAGAGAAGTGTTCGGCACGATTTATTACATTTTAATACCACTCATTTCTCATCATTTTTTCAATAAACAGTGCTATTTAATTTGTGTCTGTTCATTAGTACAGCTTACATGTACACAGGAAAAAATATTGGAAACGGTACACAACATGCACAGAAACGACGGTTTTTAGCCGGAACTGCAAACGAGACAGAATACAGATCAGATCGAATGAGTTTGCCACAAATAATGGTTGTCTACAAATAAATATTTGGTTTTAGTCCAACATGATACAATATCAAATTCAAGTGTGAACCATCATCAAGTGGATGCACCATCATGATACATTAAGTTGGCAAACACTATCATGATGTTTTGCAAGTAGACTTAGGCAAGTGAATACATCAAGTGGGCATAGTATATGTATGTAGGAAAAGTGTTGATGTGAGGTTGAAACAAAAGGCCACTTGATCACTTCCTTCTCTGCAGATTACTTCAGATTACATTCAGGTGTAAATTAAAAGAAATAGCAAACACAGAGAGATGCTCAAGAGACTAGAAGACCACAGACCAAAGATGGGCCCTAGACTCTAACTTGAGGCCGCAAATTTAATCATTTTGGCAGCAATTTGCGGCCAATTCATGACCAAATTGGCTCGTGCTATTTTGGTGGGTCCCTTTGTGTCATGTCAGTCCATTGCTTTATACAACTTTTGATTTTGGGTTGCCTATATATAGCAGATATCAGATTAAGTTCTGAGTTGGCTTTTGGAGTGAGAATAGTATGTGATACTTGATAGTTTCTTCTTCTTCACTCTTTGAGCTCTCACTTGAGTGCTCCATTAAGGAGATTGAAGTTTCTATCTACCTTGTAGCTCAATCCCTCTACTTTTATGAATAAAGAACTTGCACTCTTTTTTGGTTTAACTTTTGTTCTTGTGTTTTCTTATGTGTTCTTTCTTTTGTGTTTTATTTTTTATTTTGTAATGTTTGAGTAATTCTATATTGTTGTGGTTATGGTGAGGATGTGAGATGAATACTTTGCCTTCCTCCTCCTCTTGTGAATATTTAAAGTGCTTAATTATGATGGTAACCTTAAGATTGCTAAATGGATATGTTTGATATGGTATGTTGATTTTGATGGTTACTTGTAACCTTTATCATATATCCTACTCTCTCATGATCACCATTTGCAATGTTAAGGTTAGAATCAATTTTGTGTTAAACTTGCTAGGAAGTTGTGATATGGTATGTTGCTTATGTTTCTTTACACCTTTCATCAAGCATATACCATATACTCTCACCCACCTACTTATCAAGAATAATACAAAATTTTACTTCTTATTTGCAAATTAATGTGTGTTGATGTTGTATGCTTGCTAACCCTTGTGCTTAGTGTTGATACATCATGCATGGACATAAAATGGTAAGTAAGAACGTAACAGAATCGTTTCATATCTTGCGTCGAATATCGGCAACTTGATGGTTTGTGCTTGGCAAACACCTTGACAAGCCATACTTCACATCGGAATCAATACAAAGACGGAACAATTCATGATCAAGGGAGCGACGAAGAAATCGCCGCGATTCAATTATCTGATCCGGAGCCATGGCCACGTTTTCTTAACTTATCTATAATTTCACATTTTCTAATTCTTGTGACAAAACCCAAATTCTTTCTTTTTGAACCTTTAACAACAATCTCTAATCACCAATTCCCTATGGATCGACCCGTACTTGCCGGCTTGTTATAGCGCGCCGTGCACTTACGGTTTATAAATTTTAAAATGAGACTGAGCTCGCGTGCGCCGCCTTTCCAAAACCATTTCTTTCAAAACTACAAAAGCATGCGCGGGTAAAGTCCCAACAAGAAGATTCTCTGTCCGTACGATAGATGTGGGAATAAGTTCTGGCAGAAGGTAGAAATCCTAGAGTTTCACATCGTTAAACATGGTTTTACTAGACTTTATATAATTTAGCTATATCACGGGAAAGAACAAGAAGAAAACGGTAATGTGGCAGAAGAAGAAGGAGAAGATGGTAATACGGCGGAAGAAGAAGACAATAACTTTTTTTCAGAAGAAGAAATGGAAAATATGGTAGAGGCTGCTCTCAGCGATAGTAATCCTACCTTAGAAGAAATTCCTTCTGGTCAAGGACCACATGCGGATAAGTATGAAAAGTTCATGAATGATGCTAGAAAATTAATTTTTGAGAATACAAAGTATTCCACCCAGTCATGGTTCGTCCAACTTTTCCAGATTAAGTGCCTAAATGGATAGAATAAAAATTCATTCATGATACTTTTGAAGTTCCTGAAAAATTCTATTCCCCCGGGAAATAACGTGCCCGAGAGCTGGTACGGAGATGATGTTTGATTTGGGTCTGAACTGTGAGAAGATTCATGCATGTCCAAAAATTGCATGTTAACCGGAAAGAGAATTCAGATTTGAAAGAGTGTCCAACATGCGGAAATGTCAGGTATAAGACGAAAGAATCTGATAAGAAGCTCAATATACCTGTCAAAATAGCTTGATACTTTCCCATAACACAGAGATTGCAGAGGCTATTCAGGTGCAAGAAAACAGCCGAGGCAATGACTTGGCATCACCGTGCCGCTCCAAGTGAAGATGGAAAAATGAGTCATCTAAGAGATTCACCGGTATAGAAGGATTTCGATAGGAGGCACCAAATATTCAGTAGTGATCCTCGCAATGTCAGGCTCAGACTGGATAGTGATGGCTTCTGCCCATTGAACTATATGGTTGGAAGCCACAGATATAGCCCGTTGTAATGATGGTTTATAATCTATCGTCTTAGTTGGCTATGGATCAATCCTACTTTATGATAAATTTTCTTATTAACGGACTAAACTCACCAGTAAACAATATCGACGTCTATCTCCGACTTCTGATCGATGAGTTAAAATATTTTTTCATTGATGGTGTAGAGACTTACGATGCAAATACAGATATAACCTTCACGATGCGTGCAGTTTTAATATGGACAATTAATGATTTTCTTACATATGGAATGGTATCAACTTGTTCTGTACATGGTCATAAAGCATGCCCTTACTACTATCAAGATACAACATCGAAATGGTTGAATTCGGTTATCGGCGTTTCTTGCCACTAGACCATCCATACAGGTTAGACAATGTTCATTTTAATGGTCATCAGGAGCTTCTTGGGTCTCCAGCCTCATTGTCCGGAGAGGACGTGATTTCTCAATGGGATGGTTACAATAACGTGACTTTCGGGATAGATCTAGCGAAACAGGACAAACCACCATATTGGAACAAATTAAGTATTTTCTACGAGCTTCCGTACTGGTCAACAAATTTAGTGCGTCATTGTCTGGACGTCATTCACATAGAGATGGGAGTATCCGAGTACGTACTTAACTTACTTCTTTGTAAAGACGGAAAATCGAAAGACAACCTCCGTGCACGGATGGATCTTCAGGACTGGGAAATTAGAAGTGAATTGCATCCTAAACCGATAGCTGGTAAATCAGGAAAGTTTGTACTTCCCAATGCCACGTATCATATGTCACAAACAGAGAAAAAAGGTTTCTGCAGGTGTTGCATGATTTGAAAGTTTCCACAGGTTTCTCAGAATCATTTAGTAAGAAGATAAAGATTGTGAAAGGGAAGGTCGATGGGCTAAAAAGTCATAATCACCATGTTATTATGGAGCACCTTCTCCTATTAGCCCTCAGAACTTTCCTTCCTGAATCGGTTGGTCTGGTAATCAATGACCTTTATTGTTTTTTAGGGAATTGTGTGCTAAAATCTTGGATGTTGTGAGGCTGGAGAATGTAGAAAATTCTATTTCCTTGATACTTTGCAAACTTGAGCGTATTTTCCCGCCGTCGTTCTTGGATATCATAATACACCTGACAGTTCATCTTACAACCGAGCCTAAGTTTGCCGGACGGGTACAAGATCGATGGATGTATCTCGTTGAAAGGTGTTATTGTATGTATGCCCTAGAGGCCAGTATTGTACAGATGATGTATATTATATTGGATGCTTGGACATATATAGAGATGGCTTTCTTGCTCGATATGATAGTATGCTATCTGGTTGCTCTTTATCTTAACATGTACACTAGTCTCTTTAAACTGTCTTATAGTTACATGCTGGTAAAGCCCTTAGGATGTGTACTTGACTACCTGGACTATGATGCAGATCATACTAGTGGGGACATGGTAGTCCATAAGTACATCCTTCAAGGTCCCTAGTCGTGGGTGTATCGAGACGGGGCATCGATATACCAGTGTAGACTAGCGTGTACGCTTCTCGACCCATGAGATGGGCGATGGATGATCCCATATCCATTGGTGTTTGACATCAGAGATGGTGTACGGGTGCTCAGTGGAGACTGGGTACACTGGACGGACTCGCCGAGAACTCCCAGATAGTATTATACCTCACGTCAGATGGCAGTTCTCAGGTGACACTTGTACAGGTTAGTCTGTAGACCCGAGATCGTCATAGAGTCTTGTGTGATTCCCACTGTGCTTTGATCTCCACCTTACCACGTCCATGAGGGCGTGCAAAACGGTGGTCTTTGGGTACAGTCCCGAGTCACATGGAGGCAATGAGCGATAGAAGGGGTTTCGTCTCTCCCGTTATTGGGGGTTGATGTTGCGCTGTGCTCGATTGGCCGTAACAGGGAAGTCCCTGGCCAGGGCTGATCAGAGATTTGCTGGTAAGTGTTACCAGTAGTTTCTCGACCCGTTATGAGCCTCACATCGGCACGACTAATCGGTAATTGGGGTCTGACGTTTACCACCCCTAGACTTGATATGCGACATATCAGACGAACAGACCGGACTGTACGGTAAGTGTTACTGGTTGGATTCACAGGAGTGTGAGCGGGCTTGCTCATCGATCTTCTGATCGCTCAATACCCGGATGGCCGTTACGTTTAGCAGACCGCTTGCGGCTTGTGGGTGCTTGATATGATCATCATCTGCTACCGGCGTATTGACGAGTCTTTAGAGTCCTACACAGAGGTTTCTTGGCTCAAGCGAAACGAAATAGGAGCGCATATGAGATATGTGCGGGACCGAGAATAATGCGTGTATGTGATTCCGTATTTCATTCTCGCGATTAATGTTTCGATTGGTTATATGCGATATAACCTAGTTATCGAATCGAAGATCGATTCGATAAGTCGATACATTGGATACTAGTCGGTTATGTGCGACATGACCGGATCATTGAATCAAGTGTTGATTTAATGATTTAATGTATAATTATATATTTGATATATTACTTTGTATTAACTAGTATTGGTTCACTTTAAAGGGATTTTCTCACTTGAAAAGCACATTGTATATGTGATATATTTTGTATGCACTTGATTGTATCATGTTTGATGTTGCATGCTAACTTGTGTTTTGTGTAAAGATTAAACCATGGTTGTGTAATGGTTAGGGTTTCCTTTTTATTACTCATTTATTTATTTATTGATTTTGGAAAGGATTATGAAGAAAAATGGTGGCTTTCTTTGTATTTAGTTGAAGCTTCATGAAGGTTTGACTTTGTAACCATTTTGTCTTCATCCTTAACCCTAACCATTCTAACTAACCATGATCTATTCTCTACACTTTACCATGGTTAGCATATGATGAGTATTGATTTTATTTTCATTTTTAAAGAAAACACTTATCATATTCTTTCTTCTTCTTCATCATCTTCATCAAGAAAGAAAGCTTGATTCCATCAATGGCATCTTGAGCAAAAAAGTAAGAAATCCAATTCTAAAGTGAACCCACCTCCTATTTCTTCACCCTCTACCTCTTGCCAAGTAGTATAGGGTTTTTTCTTCACAAGTTTCACAACTTGGTGAAGTTGGAGCTTGAACTTGTGTTGCCTCGACGTAGATCATCTTCGGCACGAAGCCGACGACCTTGCCCGCCCATTTCTCCGATGAAGCCGATGCTTGAGTCCGGGATTCGAGACGGACAGCGAGAGGACGTCTACGTGGAGCTAAGGAAGTGGAGAACCGGATCTACAAAGGTTGTAGCGTCTTTCTTATAGTTAAGATGTTAACTAGTTTCAGTTTTCGCCTAAACTCTAGTCGACGAATCCGTATTAGGGTTTCTCGGCACTCATAAAATTTGAAATTAGCATAGTTGATGCCTTGTGAAACTTCATTAGCGTGCCTAGGAAACCTACAGTGGTATCAGAGCCTAGCTAGAGCCT
The DNA here is from genome assembly GCA_030015575.1 of Agapanthus africanus. NCBI lineage: Eukaryota > Viridiplantae > Streptophyta > Magnoliopsida > Asparagales > Amaryllidaceae > Agapanthus > Agapanthus africanus. Next base: position 49,216,432 of record JASDDO010000006.1, on the reverse strand, counting down.
TAGGCGAAGTGTAGACGACGTTTGAAACCCGATCGAACCGAAACCCTAAAAACCAAAATGCTCTCTGGAATTTTTCTAAAAACTGGGTTTTTTCCAGATTAAAAATGCTTAAAAAATTCAGCAGGGAATTATAAGAATTACGGTGCAAAATTTGACCATTGATACCACAATCCTGCGGCGGAACCACGGCAGAAGCCTATCTTCTGCGGCGGTTCCGCGGCCCTCTGATGACATCATCATTCCCTGTTTGCACAGTAACTCCTATTTTATTATGCTGAGTTTTCTGGGAATTTTTAAATTGATTCAAGAGTTGAATTTTCTAGGGTGTTTTGGGAGTTCGCAGATTCGATCGGATTATCAGATTTTGTCTATGTGGCTTTCCGGATATTTTGGAATATGTTAAAAAGTTCGACCGGATGTAAATACCCAATCTTTCCCCTGCCGGAAAATATCCAAGTGTTGGATTTTTCTGTAGTTTAAGGACGTTTTGAGTAGTGCAAGTAACGCGATGGTCCCTCTAGAAGACAACAAACCTTAACTCGATTATGTGACTGTCTTGAACTGCCCTTTGAACCTTCGGGTTTGGGGCAGTACGGCGTGCCACATGTGAGGCGTTGGCTTGACTCTTCTACGGCTGGACCGTTGGTACTGAGGCATGAAGTGAATGTCTTTGAACCTATTTCATGTGTTGAACGGTTTCGGGAAAACTTGGGTGTTCGAATGTTCGATCGGAAAGTTTAATATATTCTATTTATCCGGAATGGGATACAATAATTGGAATTCACAAACAGTTATGAGATAACTGAATGAATGTTATAAATCTAGCGGTTTAGTCTCACTTGATATTGAAAAGAGTTTTCGATAATGAGACTAAAATGCGGGGTTTATAACTGTTAGGCATGTGATGTCTAAGTATTTCATTTGATTAGGCATGCGATGTCTAAAGAGATTGCGAATTCCAACTGTTGTAGTTTTACACTTTCTTTAATGTGACCGTAAGTGTAATATGCGATATCGCCGGTTTCGTTGCTATATGTCAACGACAATTGAGATACGCATATTTACTTACGTTGATGACATGTGATGTTATGTGTTGCTGGATATGTTATATTGGATCGTCGTTTTTGAACAGCCGGGTTTTTTTTATGTGAGATGAGTGTTTTTTATTTTCATTCATGTAAAAACTTGTATGTAATATTCTTTTATTGGGGCACTTCCAGGCTGCGGAAGTAGTCACCTTTTGTATATTATTTACTTTTCCGCATTAGGATAGACCCAAGGAGGGGAGCACAAGTAACCGGGTTCTAGGGTCCAGTGGGAGACCATCTCGAGGAGTCGAGTCCGGGTCTCCTAACCCTAGAATTGGTAGGGTTGCTTGCCGCTCTCGTAGGGGTCTAGGGGTGTGGGAATGGCTATTCATCACGACCGTGGAATCCGTGTTTTATACTGGCTCGTATTGAAAACACGGACGTCCTAGAATATCCAATATTTCATATGATATTTTCTGCTGCGATATCTGTGATGTGATCATTTGGTATGTTCTGATGGATACAGTATATAGTATATATGATATATTACATAGTCGTTACTTATGTTTTGCATCCACACTAGCCCTGCCCTGCTCTATCGTTAGTTACCTAACCTAACGGTGCACGAGGGGACATCCAGGCGAATGCGGATGGCATAAGTGTACGTCGTATTTATCTGTGATGTTTAGGTGACATAAATGATGGGACTTCATTAATGTGATTAATGAAAGAAAAGAAACCTAAGATGTTGTAGAATCAAATTTTAAACAAAACAGGTAGCTACAGTTCTTGCTTTGCATAGCGGTATATATGATGTACCCTGCACCTTATTCGATGAGGAAAGGACCGAGATCCCTTCACCGGGAGTGACTCCTTTAGCAATAACTGGCAGATGCTACATACTCGGTCTACTTTTGATTGCTTCTATAGTTTCTGCTTTGCACAGTGATATATATGATATATCCCGCACCTCATTCGACGAGGAAAGGGCCGACGATCCCTTCACCGGGCGTGACCCCTTTAGCAAAACTAGAAAAGCCTCAAAATCATTCCATTTCAAAACTTCATTTGATTCTACAACGATATCAAGTTCATTACGCAATAGGTTTTCAGAAAAACCTGTCGTAGCCCTCCGTCATTTCAGATAAGAACTGTTTAGTATTCGTGCTGCGTTTGTTGGCCTTTGTCAAGGCGTAGTGTGCGGTAGCTGAATAGTACTTATCTGCTTGTGCATGTGATGCAGATTGTTTCAGGGTAGTCGTACGACCTTGTTGGCCTTTGTCAAGGGCCATGCGGGTGGGTTTGATTCAATCAAGAAATGACGGGTTGAACTTGACTAGCAGACTATGATTTGTTGGCCTTTGTCAAGGTCATAGGACGCTAGGGGCAAAATATTATCGGGAATTTCAAGTGTTGAAATTTGCAATGAGATTGCATACCTTCTATGAGATAGTTGGATCCCGATACCCACTGCGAGTAAGAGTTACTCATGGGAGAGTTTTACACATTACAATTAGCCGATCAAGTAGGTGTCTAGAAAGGTGTCAATGGGGTTACGCCTCTGGGAAAATGAGGTTTACATTAATTAGGTTCGTGTGAAAGCACGGGGGACCTCCCTCAAAGTACCGACACTGGCCTGGCTGAAAGATTGGCGAACTTGTAGTGTGTAATTAATCCCGGCTAGTCTTTCCTTTTAGGGTTTGAAGGAAGATTTGATAAAAACAGTGGGAGCCATCCTGATTAGATAAGATAATAACCAATCTGATCTTGCAAGAGCATACGCTAAAGTGTTTTCTTCTCTCTCTTTCCAGGTAGCGACCATTTCATGCCCTAATCAAGATAATAATATGGATGTATTGACCGAACCCGCATGTTATACTGTGCTGGGGAACGTTGGTTCCGTTCTTTTCTATAAGAGTTATAGGACTGAACAGGATATAGGGGAATACCAGGATTCCCATGCCACCCGAATGAAGAAAGTACATGTTGATGCATTTTCTTCGGGTGTGTTCGTTACAGAGAACTGTTTCTCCATTTGCTCTACGTCCTGGGTATTAGATACCGGGTCAGGATCCCATATATGTAATCAGTTACATGGGCTTAAGAAAGGTAGAGAACTTAGAGAAGGTGATAAAGACATTAGAGTTGGAAATGGTGCAATTGTTGCAGCTAAGACTGTCGGGGAATATCACCTTGTATTACCAACTGGTAATACATTGGTTCTGAACGAATGCTATTACATGCCGAACCTGATATGCAACATTATATCGGTTTCTTTATTGAATAAAGAGGGATATAATTTTGTATTACAGGACAATGTTATGAACATTTTCCGTAACTAAAAGTTGGTTGGATCAGGTACGTTGTGCAATGGCATTTATGTTCTAAATCAATCAACAGTTCTGAGCATAACAAACACACACAAGAGGAAGAGTTCTGAACTGAACGAATCCTTCTTATGGTATTGTAGACTGGGTCACATCAATGCGACACGACTAGCTAAGTTGCATAAAGATGGATATTTAAATCCGTTTGAATTTTCATCTTATAACACTTGCCAGTCATGTCTCAAAGGCAAGATGACCAAAACTCCGTTTACGGAACACGGAGAAAGAGTTACCGAACTCTTGGGACTGATACATAGTGATGTATGCGGTCCCATGTCTACACATGCCAAGGACGGTTCTTCGTACTTCATTACATTCACTGACGATCTCTCTAGATTCGGATATGTGTTCCTGATGAAACACAAATCAGAAGCTTTTGAGAAATTTAGAGAATATAAACAAGAAGTCGAGAACCAAACCGGAAAAAGTATTAAAGTCCTTCGATCTGATCGAGGAGGTGAATACTTGAGCAATGAATTCCTGGACTTCCTAAAAGAGAATGGGATTCTCTCTCAGCTGACTCCTCCACATACACCACAGCACAACGGTGTATCAGAACGGAGGAAACGCACCCTATTAGATATGTTGCGCTCTATGATGAGCACAGCTGAGTTACCTATTTCCTTCTGGGGTTATGCGCTGGAGACAGAAGCATACCTATTGAATCAAGTTCCATCTAAATCTGTACCTACCACACCATATGAGATATGGAGTGGGAAGAGACCATGTCTTAAACGAGTTAAGATATGGGGTTGCCCGGCCTATGTCAAAAGGCAAAATCCGGACAAACTCGAGGCACGGTCAGTTCTATGCAAGTTTGTGGGATATCCCAAACATTCACATGGATATCTTTTCTACCATACAGAGGAACAAAAAGTGTTTGTTTCTCGACATGCCACCTTTTTGGAAAAGGAATTTCTTGCAAAAGAAATTAATGGCGATAAGGTAGAACTGGAAGAAATTCCAGCTACACAAACTCAAACTGAAGATTTAGTGGAACTAGAGGATTCAGTAGCTCCCGACGAACCTCAGCCATTCAGCCGATCTAGTAGGGTACCTCGCCCACCTGAGAGATACTACGGTTTTCTCATGGATGGTGGGAGCGAGGATTGCATCATGGAGGATGATGACCCAACTAGCTTCGAGCAGGCCATCACGAGTAGGGACTCAGTGAAATGGCTGGATGCTATGCGGTCCGAGATGGAATCCATGTACACCAACAAAGTATGGACTTTGGAAGTTGCTCCTGAAGGGGTAAAACCTATTGGGAGCAAGTGGATTTTCAAGAAAAAACTTGGTGTAGATGGGAAAGTGGAGACTTTCAAAGCTAGACTTGTTGCAAAGGGTTTTCGTCAAAGACCAGGTGTGGACTATGACGAAACCTTTTCTCCAGTAGCTATGCTTAAATCCATCCGGATCATGCTTGCCATCGCTGAATATCATGATTACGAAATCTGGCAAATGGATGTTAAGACCGCCTTTCTGAATGGTGATTTAGAAGAGTGCGTGTACATGACTCAGCCAGAGGGCTTCGTAGACAGTGGGAGCAGCGGGAAGGTGTGCAAGCTGCTTAAATCCATTTATGGATTAAAGCAAGCATCGCGGAGTTGGAACATCTGCTTTGACGTCGTTATCAAAGAGTTTGATTTCGTCAAAAATCCAGATGAACCTTGTATCTACAAGAAGGTGGCAGAGAGTAAGGTTGTCTTCCTCGTATTGTACGTGGACGACATACTCTTGATAGGAAATGATATTCCTATGCTGCAATCGGTCAAGCTCTTCTTATCACAAAGATTCTCAATGAAAGATCTTGGTGATGCCTCCTGCATATTAGGGATTAGGATCTATAGAGATAGATCCAAACGGATATTGGGATTGTCCCAATCCAGGTACATTGACACCATACTAAAGAGGTTTAGTATGGAAGAATCCAAGCGTGGGAACTTGCCCACGATCTCTGGAGTCACTCTCTCCAAAGAGATGTCTCCTAAGACTGATTCGGAGAGAGCTTGCATGCAAGGGATACCCTATGCTTCGGCTGTAGGCTCTATAATGTAGGCGATGCTATGTACCAGACCCGATGTAGCATACTCACTAAGTGTAGTGAGCAGGTATCAAGCTGATCCTGGAGAGAGTCACTGGACAGCTGTGAAGAGCATTCTTAAGTACTTACGAAGGACTAAAGAGATGCTCTTGGTGTATGGTAACGGAGAACTCCAAGTGGAGTCCTTTACCGATTCGAGCTTCCAGAGTGATAAGGACGACTCTAAGTCGCAGTCGGGATTTGTCTTTACCCTTTAGGGAGGGGCGGTTAGCTGGAATAGTTCCAAGCAGGAAACCGTGGCAGACTCGACGATGGAGGCTGAATACATCGCTGCCAACGATGCTGCTAAAGAGGCTGTCTGGATCAAGAAGTTCATTACTGAACTTGGAGTGATTCCATCCATTGAGCATCCAATACCTTTGTATTGCGATAACAATGGAGCGGTGGCTTTAGCCAAGGAACCTAGGTCCCATCAGCGATCCAGGCATATTCTGAGGCGGTATCACCTGATCCGGAAGATAGTTGATCGCCGGGAGATCGAGGTCAGGAGGGTTGACACGAAGAACAACACAGCGGATCCACTCACGAAGGTCATTCCCCAGATACAGTTTGAGAGACTCTTCGGGATGCTCGGTATGCGATACTACAGCAGCTGGCCCTAGTGCAAGTGGGAGATTGTTAGTTGTACGTATGCCCTAGAGGCCAGTATTGTACAGATGATGTATATTATATTGGATGCTTAGACATATATAGAGATGGCTTTCTTTCTCGATATGATAGTATGCTATCTGGTTGCTCTTTATCTTAACATGTAAACTAGTCTCTTTAAACTGTCTTATAGTTACATGCTGGTAAAGCCCTTAGGATGTGTACTTGACTACCTGGACTATGATGCAGATCATACTAGTGGGGACATGGTAGTCCATAAGAACATCCTTCAAGGTCCCTAGTCGTGGGTGTATCGAGACGGGGCATAGATATACCAGTGTAGACTAGCGTGTACGCTTCTCGACCCATGAGATGGGCGATGGATGATCCCATATCCATTGGTGTTTGACATCAGAGATGGTGTACAGGTGCTCAGTGGAGACTGGGTACACTGGACGGACTCGCCGAGAACTCCCAGATGGTATTATACCTCACGTCAGATGGCAGTTCTCAGGTGACACTTGTACAGGTTAGTCTGTAGACCCGAGATCGTCATAGAGTCTTGTGTGATTCCCACTGTGCTTTGATCTCCACCTTACCACGTCCATGAGGGCGTGCAAAACGGTGGTCTTTGGGTACAGTCCCGAGTCACATGGAGGCAATGAGCGATAGGAGGGGTTTCGTCTCTCCCGGTATTGGGGGTTGATGTTGCGCTGTGCTCGATTGGCCGTAACAGGGAAGTCCCTGGTCAGGGCTGATCAGAGATTTGCTGGTAAGTGTTACCAGTAGTTTCTCGACCCGTTATGAGCCTCACATCGGCACGACTTATCGGTAATTGGGGTCTGACGTTTACCACCCCTAGACTTGATATGCGACATATCAGACGAACAGACCGGACTGTACGGTAAGTGTTACTGGTTGGATTCACAGGAGTGTGAGCGGGCTTGCTCATCGATCTTCTGATCGCTCAATACCCGGATGGCCGTTACGTTTAGCAGACCGCTTGCGGCTTGTGGGTGCTTGATATGATCATCATCTGCTACCGGCGTATTGACGAGTCTTTAGAGTCCTACACAGAGGTTTCCTGGCTCAAGCGAAACGAAATAGGAGCGCATATGAGATATGTGCGGGACGGAGAATAATGCGTGTATGTGATACCGTATTTCATTCTCACGATTAATGTTTCGATTGGTTATATGCGATATAACCTAGTTATCGAATCGAAGATCGATTCGATAAGTCGATACATTGGATACTAGTCGGTTATGTGCGACATGACCGGATCATTGAATCAAGTGTTGATTTAATGATTTAATGTATAATTATATATTTAATATATTACTTTGCATTAACTAGTATTGGTTCACTTTAAAGGGATTTTCTCACTTGAAAAGCACATTGTATATGTGATATATTTTGTGTGCGCTTGATTGTATCATGTTTGATGTTGCATGCTAACTTGTGTTTTGTGTAAAGATTAAACCATGGTTGTGTAATGGTTAGGGTTTCCTTTTTATTACTCATTTATTTATTTATTGATTTTGGAAAGGATTATGAAGAAAAATGGTGGCTTTCTTTGTATTTAGTTGAAGCTTCATAAAGGTTTGACTTTGTTACCATTTTGTCTTCATCCTTAACCCTAACCATTCTAACTAACCATGATCTATTCTCTACACTTTACCATGGTTAGCATATGATAAGTACTGATTTTATTTTCATTTTAAAAGAAAACACTTATCATATTCTTTCTTCTTCTTCTTCATCATCTTCATCAAGAAAGAAAGCTTGATTCCATCAATGGCATCTTGAGCAAAAAAGTGAGAAATCCAATTCTAAAGTGAACCCACCTCCTATTTCTTCACCCTCTACCTCTTGCCAAGTAGTATAGGGTGTTTTCTTCACAAGTTTCACAACTTGGTGAAGTTGGAGCTTGAACTTGTATTGCCTCGACGTAGATCATCTTCGGCACGAAGCCGACGACCTTGCCTGCCCATTTCTCCGATGAAGCCGATGCTTGAGTCCGGGATTCGAGACGGACAGCGAGAGGACGTCTACGTGGAGCTAAGGAAGTGGAGAACCGGATCTACAAAGGTTGTAGCCTCTTTCTTATAGTTAAGATGTTAACTAGTTTCATTTTTCGCCTAAACTCTAGTCGACGAATCCGTATTAGGGTTTCTCGGCACTCATAAAATTTGAAATTGGCATGGTTGATGCCTTGTGAGACTTCATTAGCGTACCTAGGAACCCTACAAAAGGTACGTTGAATTTTTCGTTTCACGTATTTTGTAAAATTATTGTTGTCTTATATGCCCGTATTTATTTATTTAACATATTTTTCTTTAGTTACCTCTACACTCAAAAATAGATATACACAATAGAAATTGACCATAGGGTTCTATCATGCAAGGTTATCTTCTAAATGAAGTAACCATATTTTGTTTCCGCTATCTGGACGAGAACATTGAGACAAAACTTAACCGGTCTTGAAGAATTCAGGACGAACCATATGGTAAAGCTGATTATAAGAGAGTAGACCCCATGTTTATCAACAAGATATATCGGTTTATCCTCCTCAATAGTGTATGTCTTGAAGAAATTAGAGAGTAAGTTTTTTGGATTAATTGTTATATTTGTGTGTATGTGTATGAAATGATATAATATTGATGTCATAATTTATTGTTGAGAACATAATGCATATTGATGAGGTACGTGAGGGGCATCCTGATTGGAATGATGAACGATTGGAAAAATATCATCAGGATAATTTTTGCGATTGGGTTGCAGATCATGTAAATTGTTCGAATAACATGTTATTGTGACCATTCTTAATCTAAACTTATATCGTTATGTATTTACCGTAAAATTTGTTTTGTCAGATCCACAATCCAAACTTGTTTGCATCATTAGAGAGAGATTCATGATATTTAGCCCAGTTTCCTAGCATTGAGGTTGCATACTATAAAGGATTCAGTGTCTTTAGATATAAATTTGAAATTAAGGACATAGAAACTGTTAGTGATATATGCCCTAGAGGCCATTATTGTATAGTACTGGTTTGTATATTACATTTTGAAAGCTTGGGATATACATAGATATAATAACAGTCTTGTTCAAAATGGTAGTATGCTACTTGGTTTGATTCTACCTCAATATGTGTATATATTTCTTTTAGCATATCGCCAATACATTTTGGTAGAGCCCTTAGGATCTTTGCTTGACTAACAGCGTTGTGATGGCAGTCATACTAGTGGGGGATGGGTAGTCTATAAGTACATCCTTATATAAGTCTCTAGTCGTAGGATTATCGAGAAAGGGCATCGATACTCCAGAGTAGACTAGTGTATACTCTACTTATCCTAGCAGGGGAGATGGTCTGTCCCACAGCCATTGGTATGTTGTACCGGAGATAGTATACAGGTGCTCATTGGGTTATGAGTTACACTGGATGGACTCGTTGGGAACTGCTGGTTTGTATTATACCTATCGTCAGGTAGCAGTTCCCGGGTGGCTTGAGTACAGGTTAGTGCGTTGACTTGACATGACTATTCGTCTTGAGTGTGTTCCCACTGTACTTAGATTACTACCCTACCACGACTCAAAGGAGTCATGCAAACAGGTAGTAGTTGGGTGCAGTCCCGAAGCACTGGGAGGGAGTAGTGGTTAGATAGGATTCGTCTCTCCCGGTATTGGGGGTTGATATTGCGCAGTGTTCGTAAAGCCATTACATAAAATCCCTGGCCAGGGAAAGCGAGATTTACTGGTAGGTACTCTAGTAGTTTCTCAGGGTGTATTGGGCTCTACCCCAATATGACTTATTGCGCTTTTAGGGGTCTGATGGTTACCATCCCCCTAGGCCCGATATGTTAGTATCTTAGACGAACAGACCGGACTGTACGGAGATTGTCACAGATAGGCTCAGTAGGAGTTCGGATGAGTTTTCTCATCGGCCTTCTTATCGACAGATACCTGGGTAGCCGTTACGCACAGCTAGTGCCGCAGACGGACTTGTGGTTAAACCCACTGCCAGTGTACTGTCGTGTCTTTAGAGGCCCACACAGAGGGTTTTCTTGCTTCGGGCAAAACGATGTAGAGGCCGTATGGTTTTACAGCAGGGTTCCGATCACATACGTGTACTGGCTACACGGATGTTGTTCGGACGGACAATACTAGTGGGCTTTGGTTTAAGCCGGATCCTAGTATTATATTATTGGATTATTATTATCTTATTGTATTCGTATTTTTCGGAATACGAATACGGGTATGTATATACGGTGAGGGCATTCTTGTAATTTCACAAGAGATGCTTCTAGAATGGGACACCTCATTATTTGGATTTATCAATTTTCAAAAATAGATTAATGAGGTGGAAATTGGAGATATTTGTGGCATGGGGTTAAGCATGGCTCATTACATTTATTTATTGGTTTGTGTTTACTATTGAAGAATGGTTGCTATTTTCAATTGGAAAATAATCCTTCTTCATGTGAGATAATGAGTGAGCCATCCTTCACTTGCCAAAACCCTAGTTCATTTTCTCATTTGCTTTTTCTCTCCTTCTTCCTCAAGACCTAAAACCTTCACATGTGTTGTGAGCCATTAGTTCTCTTGACATAAAATACTCCATTAGACACTCTACATCTTCTAAGCTACCTAGCTTAGCAAACTAAGTACCTTAGTTACCTTGGTTTAGAGGTTGGAGCTTAAGGTATAGACTCTCGGGTGGATCATCTTCGACACGAGGAGGCCGACGATCAAGCGCGGTCCGGATCTTCGAGGAACTTAAGAAGAGGAGGAGAAGAAGACCGGAAGGACTAGAATCAAGGAGGTATAAATACTAACATAGTAGTTAGGACCTCCTAGTAGATATAGCTAGTTAAGGTTTCCGTAAAGATCCTGGAGTTAAAGTCGGTGTTGCGAAGTAAGAAAAATCTTTTTTTGTAAATTCTGCCTCCCCGCGAATCCGCGGGATGCGCGACATCGACTTACAGTGGTATCAGAGCCTATTAAACCTTAACTAGCTTGTTAGCAAGTGATTAGAACTTCGATCGAAGAAAAATACTCGAAATTAAATTTCCGAGATATGCTTGCTGTCGATTTTTTAAAACTGTTCAAAAAATTATTTCAGCGACCTTAAAAATACATGCAGGCATTTCTAAGACCTAGAAAAAAAACTGAGCACCTAACTCCTCAACTTCGCGGCGGAACCGCCGCCAAATAGGTCATTTGGCGGAGGAACCGCCGCCGAGTTGTGGCCGAGTTGCTCCCAATTTTTTTCTGTGGTTTTGGTTCTTAGAATTATGATTTTTGGTATATTTGGTTTTTACCCAGATTGTTTGTGTACTGGTTTGTGCATGGGTTAAACACAGATAGGAATTATCGATCGAAATTCTAAGTTCTTGGCTAATCGGTGTTTCTGTGTTTATATATCTGTTGATAAACATCTGCTAATCGCTATATGTCGATTAGTGGGGGTTGCACATATCTGTATTGTAATGGTTTGTGTATATGAAGTATTGGATCGTCGTAGATGAATAGCCGAGGGATGTGAGAAGAGTATTTTCTTTTCTTTCATTCATGTAAATTTTTAAATTGATGTAATATTATTTTTGCGGGGCACATCCAGGTTGAGGTTGTATCCACCGTTGTATTATTTCATTTACTTTTTCTTGCACCTAGGATAGACCCAAGGTGGGGTGCACAAATTACCGGGTTCTTGAAGTGCCGAGTGGTCTACTCATTTTATTGAGGGAGGTTGCTTCATTTCGGGAATTTGGCGGGTAGTTTGCCGCACCCGTAGCGGTCTAGGGTGGGGTTTGGCTATTCATCACGACCGTGGAATCCGTCTTTCGTTCTAGGCTAAAACGAAACACGGAATCCTAGTATATCCAATATATTCATTTGTGTTATCGTGATCTGTGATCTGAAATGCCTATTATTGTATGAGAAGAATGTATATATATAATATATATATATATAATAAACGTTGCTTATGTTTTGCACCCGAGCTAGTCCAGCCCCCGCTCTGCCGTTAGTTAAGTAACCTAACGGTGCATGACGGTTCCCTGTGGCGAATGCGGTTGGTATAAGCGTACGTTCTATTTTCGTTTCTTTTCTGCAATGATAGGGTTAAATGATGGGAACACATTAATATTGATTAATGCGAGGAAAATAAACCAAAGTTTAAATCATGGGAACAATTTCAAAACTACTCAATTTTCTTGAAAAACAACTTTTAAATGCGGAGCCTAAACCACTCCTTTTAAAAGCTATCATGGTTCCTTCGACTATATCAAGTTCATTACATTCACGATTTTGCCAAAACCATCCGTAGACCTCCATCATTTCAGATGGGTATTCAGTAGCATTCAAGCTATGTATTTTGACCTTCGCCAAGGCATAATGATTGGTAGCTGCTGGGTATTCATCTGTATCATAGATAGATGCGTTGATTTGGGACAGTCATACATCTATTTTGGCCTTCGTCAAGGGTTTGTACGAATGGGTTCAAATTAACCTGGATAATGACATATAGAACTTGACTTGCGTCTTATGATATGTTGGCCTTCGTCAAGGTCATAAGCGCCTGGGGAAAAAATCCACATCGGAAGTTTCAAAGGAAAATGAAACTTGCTAGTATTGCATACCATTTGGAGTGTGATGATTTTGGTAGGATTCCTTCAAGGTTATCACACGATGATATTTGGATTCCGATCCTACCGTGAGTATCCGCTACTCTTCAGGAATTTTTTTTCACTAAACAATCAATGCTATAAACCAAGTAGGTGCCTAGAACGGTGTTAGTGGGGCTACGCCTCTAGGGAAAAGAGGTTATGTAATTAAGGAATTTCACGAAAGCGTTGGAAAACCTCCCTCGAAGTACCAACATTAACATGGCCGAAAGGTTATGCAAGAATTGTAAGGTGAGATTAACCCTGACTAATTCTTCTTTTATGGTTTGAAGGAGGATTCACGAAACAGTGGGAGCCATCCTGTTTAGATAAACTAATAACCAATTTAAACTTGTAAGAGCATCATGCAGAGCGTTTTTTCTCTCTCCCTAATTGCAGCGACCAAAATGACCGGGCTTAAGTTACTGCAAGATAAAAATAAATTTACTGGGCCAAACTATAAAGATTGGCTAAGGAATGTCCAGATGGCCATTACATATGACAAGTTGGGCTACCTCCTTACTATCAAATCCTCCGCCGTCCCAGGTCCAGATTCCACCGTCACGGATGTTGAAATCCGTAAGACATGGGAAATAGACAGTGCGAGAGCCAAGTGCCTCGTGTTGGGCTCAATGGATAATGAACACCAGAAGCGGCATGAGAAGATGGACTTGGCTTCCATCTTCCTCCATACCAAAGATTTATATGGAGAGCAATCTCGTATCGCAAGATATGAGACCTCGAAAAAGTTGTTTCATGCGAGATTGGCTATCGGGTCATCTATAGGGGATTACGTCCTTAAGATGATTAGTTACATTGAAGAGCTCCCGGACCTTGGGACTACGTTGGAGAACGAGTTATATACATACTTGATTCTACAGTCCCTCCCCTCTACCTACGCCCAGTTTATCTTGAAATTCAATATTCAGGGTAAGGAAGTTTCACTTCCAGAACTCCTTAACATGTTCAGGAGTGTAGAGGAAACCCTACAGAAAACCAGGGAGACACCCGCTCTGTTTATTGGGGAATCTTCCTCTTCTAGATCCAAGGCGAAAGCTAAGGGGAAGAAGAAGGCCCCCACTAAGCCGAAAGGCGGTGTCAGTAAGGTAGAAGGAAAAGGCAAGACAAAAGTTTCAAGGCCGACAGTTGGGAAGAAGGAATGTTTCAATTGTCATAGGAAAGTCCACTGGAAGAAGGACTGCAGGGCATGGAAAGACAGAAACAAGGATTCTGAGCACGTTGTGGTTTCGGCTTCAGGTGTGTTTCTGATTGAAAATCGTCTGTAAATTAACTCTACTTCCTGGGTACTAGATACCGGATCAGGATCTCATATCTGTAATTCATTGCAAGCTCTAAGAAACTGTAGAGTTATCAAGGCAGGTGATATGACTATAAGGGTTGCTAACGGAATGAGCGTGGATGCTGTATCCGAAGGGGAATATTACCTAGTATTGACAAGTGGGCAGATTTTGATTTTGTGTAACTGTTTGTGTGTACCTAGTTTGGCATGTAATATCATCTCTGCATCTTTACTATCTAAACAAGGTTATGATTTTACATTTGTAAACGATTTCATCCACATCCACCTTAATTGTGCTTTGATTGGCTCAGGTACATTAGATAACGGTATATACATATTAAATCAAGCTCAGGTTTTCAATGTCCAGAACACACTTAAAAGAAAGTCTCCGGAATTAAATCAGGCTTTCTTATGGCATTATAGACTGGGTCACATGAATAAAACACGGTTGACGAAGTTACATAAAGTAGGATATTTGGATCCGTTTGAATATCTGTCTTATGCAACTTGCCATGTCTCAAAGGGAAGATGACAAAGACTCCGTTCACTAGACACGGGGTAAGAGCGAGTGAGCTCTTGGGACTCATACACAGAGACCTGTGTGGTACAATGTCTACACATGCAAGAAGTGGTTATTCCTATTTAATTACTTTTACTGATGGTTTCTCAAGGTATGGACATGTATTCTTGATGAAACATAAATCCGAGGCCTTTGAGAAATTCCAGGAATACAAGAATGAAGTGGAAAAACAAACATGCAAAAGTATCAAGACACTTAGATCTGATCTAGATGGTGATTACTTAAGTGCCGAGTTCCTGAATTACTTAAAAGAGAATGGAATTCTCTCTCAGATTACTCCTTCATACGCACCTCAACACGACGGTGTATCGGAAAGGTGGAACCGAACCTTATTGGATATGGTGCGTTCAATGATGAGTAACGCTGAGTAATCGCGATCCTTTTGGGGTTATGCATGTTGGATATAGTGCCCTCAAAGTTAATTATTGGATCGCAGGCACGTGATTGCAATGATTGAGGAGGACCTATGCCGGTAGGACAATCTTACTCGAGATGATAGTATGCTATCTGGTTTACCTTTATCAGTCGTGTACAGGTTTAGGTGACTGATCACATGTTACACGTTGATAGAGCCCTTTGGATCTTGCTTGACTACCAACAGTATGAGGGCGATCATATACGTGAGAGTTAGGTAGTCCATAAGCACATCCTTAATAGTGGTCCCTAGTCGTGGGAGTTTCGAGACAGGGCATCGATACTCCGGAGTAGACTAGTGTATACAGTCGAGACCCCGACGAGGGGCGGTGGCCAGTCTCACAAGCCACTGGTGTCAGTTGGATCACCTAAGATGTATATAGGTGCTCATTGGGTTATGAGTACACCGGACAGGACTCGCCGGGAACCTGCTAGTTGGTATTATACCTATCGTCAGATAGCAGTTCCCTGGTGACATGTGTACATGTTAGTTCATCGACCTGAGGGCGTCATTTATCTCGTGTGAGTTCCTATTGTGCTTTGATTTCTATCCTACCACGGCTCAAAGGAGTCGTGCAAACAGGTAATTTTTGAGTACAGTCCCGAGCCACATGGAGGCAAGTGAGCGGATCGGCAGGGGATTCGTCTCTCCCGGTATTGGGGGTGAGATCGCGCTGTGTCTAGGAGAGCCATTACACATAGCCCTCGGCCGAGGCAGGAGATTTACTGATAGGTACTCCAATAGTATCTCAGGGTGTTTTTGGGCTACACTCCGACACGACTTATACCGCTTTTGGGGGTCTGACGTTACTAGCCCCCTAGGCCGATATGCGATACTCATAGGCGAACGGACCGGACTGTATATACATTGTCACTGTTAGGCTCAGTAGGGTTTCCGGATGAGTTCGCTCATCAGCCTCCCTTGAGGTCAGTACATGGGCAGCCGTTACGTACAGCTAGTGCCGCTGACGGCTTGTGGTTAAACCCACTGCCAGGGTACTGACGAGTCATTAGAGTCCCCCACAGATAGTTTTCCAAGTTCGGGCGAAACGTTGTAGAGGCCGTATGGTTTATGGCAGAGTTCGGAAAATGCACGTGCGTTTACGCACGTGTCATATTTCGGGCAGATAATACTGATGGGCTTTGGTTTAAGCCGGATCCATGTATTATACTTTGTAGATATAATATCTTTTTCTCAGTTGCATTTGTATTCGGTCGTAATACAAATGTGGGTATGTTTATACTGTTACGGGGTTGTCCTGAAATTCGTTTCGGGATCGATTTTGAAAGTTGCCAGTTTCCAGTTTTCTATCACCCGTATTAAACATTCAGTTAAATACGGATTTATCTTTTCTTGGGTGAGTCATGGTTCTAGAAGGTTCTAGAAATGGTGACTAGATTCATGTATCTTTCTTGCATTAAATGAAATGGTGATGTGTTATTATGAATCACCATTTTTGCATTTAATGTTTTTTGATGATTCGTTCTTTCATTAATTGTTATGATAAGTTTGCTTTGCTTATGGTCACCCCCTCCTCTCTCCTACACTCACCCTCCCCTTCTTTAAAGTGGTCGGCCATTCCTAGTGGGGGGATAATTTGATTCATTTGGAAAAGATTATAGTTTTGGTGTATGGAAATTTCGTAGCTCGTTTTATTCCATCACCCGATTCAAATGGTAACTTCATTAACCGTTCGTCCATGGCTTTGGATGAAGCGAGACAAAGTGTTCTACTCATTCTCTACATCAATCTTGGTCATCTCTTTTTGTAAAATTGATGACCGAGTTGCCACGAGTCAGAGGCGGGAGCCTGTTTAAAGATCCGTTGACGTGGTGCCACCTGGACGAGGAGAGAGGAGATCGACGAGATCGGAGCAGCCGCAACAAAGCGTGGGATGATGGTTAAAGAACGAAGGACTCGGATCGTTCGGTATAACCTTTCTACCCTCTTTGTAGTTTGTTAGTTTAGCAATAATGGCAGATCCGGGTTATAGTATACGATAGCGCCGGTTAAAAAGTTTTTGTTCCGCATTTGGCGTCTGTTAGACGGCCGGGGTGCTACCGTAGACTTAAAGTGGTATCAGAGCCTCGCCATTAAGCTTTACTAACTTGTGCTAACACGTTTAAAACATCGATCGAACGTATTTTCGAAAACCGCAAATTTCATGTGTAAAGTTTCTGTTGATTTTAAATCTGGTCTAAAAATCATTTTGACCATACTAGAAAATTAAGCAGGCTTTTTATAGAACACTGCAGAAAAACGACCCACTGTTTTGACCATACGGCCGCGGAAACGCGGTCAACGCCATACCTTGACCGCGGAACTGCGGCCGTCTTGTTGAATCAATGGGTAATTTTTCTTCTGGGTTTTCTACATGATAAATTGTGGTTTCTGGTACTGTTCTTTTAGGCCCAGATTTTGTTACTGTACAGCAGATGTACGAGGGGCCCACTTCGGGAAGTTTTGTTGATCAAAATGTTAAACTTGTTAGTTTACAGTACTTACATTATATCTCCGACTGGGAATGTCATTTGAGGGGTAAATTGCGTCTAATTGCTATAGTCCTTTTAGACGGATTTGCGAACGTGACATTCGCGTTGATGTTCTGTGTTGTGCTGTGATGTTGTGGATTTGTCGTGGTGGATAGCAGTGTGCAATGGTAGTGCAGTTTGGATTTATTTGTACATTTGATATCGCGGGGCGAGCGTCCAACATGTGGACTGTCGTCGCTGCCTGTTTGTATAATATTCTTTTGGGGCACGACCGGGCTGAGGTCGATGTACCCATTGTACATATTTTTCATTTCTGTACTAGGTTTTACCCCGTGACGGAGTGCACGGATAGCCAGGTTCTGGAGGGAAACGGGTCCGCATCTCATGGCTTTGAGAGGCAGAGGGGCCTCACTCTAGAATTGGCAGACTATTCGCCGCACTCGTAGGGGGTACAGGTTGACCCAAGGAGGGGTGCTCAAGTTACCGAATTCCGTGAAATGCAGGGTGGTCCATTCATTATGCTGTAGGGGACTGCTTCGCTTCAGGTTTTGGCGGGTAATTTGCCGCACCCGTAGAGGTCTAGGTTTCTGTAGGGTTACTAGACACTCTAAGAAGGTTCTACAAGGCATCAATCATGCCCGATTAAAATTTTAGCCGTGCCGAATAACTCTAAACAAGATCTTTGCTAGATAATTAGGGTAAGACATGCAAGTTAAACTCATTAACACTAAGTGAATACGAAATACAACCTTTGTAGATCGGTCCTTCACTTCTTAAGCTCCTTATAGTAGCCCCTTCGCTGCGATCATCGAACTCCCAGACTCTCGGACTGCTCCATGAGAAAATTGCAACGGTATTGCTTGAAGTCTTCGAAGCCGAAGATGATCTGCATCGAGGGAATACGGACTCAAGCTTCTACTTCACTAACTAGAGAATTAGTGAAGCAAACACCCTAAACTAAAGTGCTAGTGTAGTAGAGGATGATGAAATAGGAAATGGGTACACTTTAGAATTTCTTTTCTCACTTTGTATCTCACTCTTTTTCAACCCTTAGCAAGAATTTCAAGGAGGAAGAAGATGAGCTCAAAATGAGAATGAAAACTAATCAAGAGAGTGAGAGAAATAACCATGGTGAGTGAGTATCATATACTAACTCATGTAGAGACTTTACCGTGTCTAATTATAGTGGTTAGGTTAGTTAATATCTTAAGTAAAACAAAACTAGTGGACTAAGTCAATGCAACCATAAGCTTCATGAAGCTTCATGCATGTGAGCTCATTATCCATTTGTTTTAGAATTACTTTTGATATTAAAACCCTACCAATATAATTAGTATGATGTATGTCTCATACACCCATGATAGTTGTATCAACAACCACGATACAAAATGTACACAAATAAATATATATCACATATATATTAAGTTGTGCATAAGTGAGAAAAACAAATGCTTAAGTGAACCAATGTTAGTTAATGTAAATTAGTATATCACATATACAATTATACACTAAATTATTAAATCAACACTTGACTTAATAATCCGGTTATATCTCATATAACCGACTAACACATAATGTACCAACTTATTGAATCAACACTTGATTCGATAACCCGGCTATATCTCATATAACCGTCCGATACAATAGTCGCGAGAATAGAATACGGTATCACATACATGCATTATTCTCGGTCCCGCACATATCACATATGTGCTCCTATTTCGTTTTGCCTGAGCCAGTAAAACCTCTATGTAGGACTCTAAAGACTCGTCAATACGCCGGCAGTAGGTGATGATCATATCAAGCACCCACAAGCCGTCAGCGGTACTAGCTGGACGTAACGGCTACCCGGGTATTGAGCGATCAGAAGATCAGCAAGCAAGCCCTCTCCAACTCCTGCAAAAAGCCTGACAGAGACACTACCGTACAGTCCGGTCTCCTCGTCTGATATGTCGCATATCAAGTCTAGGGGTGGTAAAACGTCAGACCCCAATAACTGATAAGGCATGCCGATATGAGGCTCATAACGGGTCGAGAAACTACTAGTAACACTTACCAGTAAATCTCTAAACCAGCCCTGGCCAGAGACTTCCCTGATACGGCCAATCGAGCATAGCGCAACATCAACCCCCAATAACGGGAAAGACGAAACCCCTCCTATCGCTCATTGCCTCCATGTGACTCGGGACTGTACCCAAAACCCACCGTTTTGCACGCCCTCTTGGACGTGGTAAGGTGGAAATCAAAGCACAGTGGGAATCACACAAGACTTTATGACGATCTCGGGTCTACAGACTAACCTGTACCAGTGTCACCAGAGAACTGCCATCTGACGTAAGGTATAATACCATCTGGGAGTTCTCGGCGAGTCTGTCCAGTGTATCCAGTCTCCACTGTGCACCCGTATATCATCTCTGATGTCAAACACCAATGGATATGGGATCATCCATCGCCCATCTATATGGGTCGAGAAGGTATACGCTAGTCTACTCTGGTATATCGATGCCCCGTCTCGATACACCCACGACTAGGGACCTTGAAGGATGTACTTATGGACTACCATGTCCCCACTAGTATGATCCGCATCATAGTCCAGGTAGTCAAGTACACATCCTAATGGCTTTACCAACATGTAACAGAGAGACAATCAGTGTACACGTTAAGGTAAAGAGTAACCAGATAGTATACTATCATGTCGAGCAAGAAAGTCCTCCCTATATATGTCCAAGCATCCACTACAATATACATCACATGTATAGTAATGGTCTCTAGGGCATACATATAACTAACAATCTCCCACTTGCACTAGGGCCATCTGATAACAGTGGTTGTAGTATCTCATACTCAACCATCCCATAAAAGTCTCTCTCTGGGAAAAGGCCTTTGTGAGTGGATCCGCCGTGTTGTCCTCTGAGTCTACTCTCCTGACCTCGATCCCCTGGAGATCAACCATCTCCATGATCAGGTGACACTGCCTTAGAATATGTCTGGATCACTGATGGGACGGGCGTTCCTAGGCATAAGCCACAACTCCATTGTCATACAATGGTAGGAACGAAGTTCATCTCATGAACTAATATACACCCAGACTTCCTCTTTGGTAGCATCTTTGGTAGCGATGTATCTAGCCTTTATCGTCTAGTATGCCACGGTATCTAGCTTGGAACTCTTCTAACATACCGTCCCTTTAGCGAGGGTAAAGACAATGCCTGCGACTGACACTCAGTCGTACTTATCATCCTGAAACTTTTCCAGTGATTCTCCCCAGGATCAATTGATACCATCTCACTACAACTAGTGAGTATCCTAACATCCAATTAGATCTATCTCATAGATCCAAAACCCAGGATTTAGTAGGTATCATTTTGATCCTATGTGGAGAATCATTGTGATAAGTAGAGATTGATCGAGCGCAGCATAGGAAACTCCTTCCCTATCAAGAGTATGTCATCCACGTACTCTACGAGGATCTCCACCATACTCTCTACTACCTTTTTGTATATACAAGGTTCATCTACCATTTTGATGATGTCAAACTTTTTGACTAACACATCAAAACAGAAGTTCCAACTCCGTGATGCCTGCTTTATCCCATAAAGCAACTTGTACACGCTTCCGCTGCTCCCACTGTCTACGAAGCCCTCTGGCTGTGTACTTATAGACGCTCCCTTCCAAATCATCATTTAGATAAGCAGTCATGACACCCAACCGCCAGATATCGTATTCATGGTATGTAGCCGTGGCAAGTAGGATCTAGATGGACTTAAGTATAGCTACTTAGAAAAGGTTTCATCATAATCCATACCTGGTCAATGATGCAAACCTTTAACAAGTCTAGCTTTGAAAGTCTCAACATTTCCATGTACACCAAGTAATCTTCTCAAGATATACTTGCTCCGGATGGGGATTTAACCCTTCAGATAAAGCAACTAAAGTCCATACTTTGTTGGTGTATAAGGATTCCATCTCAGATCGCTAAGCATCCAGCCATTCTTATAGAGTCCCACTCCTGATGGCCAGCTCGAAACTAGTTGGGTCATCATCTTATGATGCAATCCTCGCTCCCACTTTCATAGAGAAACTGAAGTATCTCTCAGGTGGGTGAGGAACCCTACTAGATTGGCGGAGAGGTTGACGTTCGTTGGTTACTATTGAATCCTTTGGTTCTACCAAATCATCAGCTACAGTTTGTTTAGCTGGAACTCTTTCCAGTTCTACCTTATGGCCATTAATTTCTTCACAAGAAATTCCCTTTAACAAAGGTGGCATGCTGAGAAACAAAACATCTTTTGTTCCTCGGTTTGGTAGAAGATATTCCTTTGCGAATGATTGGAATATCCAACAAACTTCTACAGAACTGACTTTGCCTCGAGCTTGTCCGGATTATGCTTTTAGACATAGGCTGGACAACCCCAAATCTTAACAAACTTAAGATATGGGCTCTTCCCTTTCCATATCTCATATGAAGTTGTAGGCAACTGATTTGATCGGAACCCTTTTCAATAGGTATGCAACTTCACAAGTGCATAACTCCCTAAAAGAAATAGGTAACTTAGTAGTACTCATCATAGAGAACACCTTTTCACATAGGGTGTGATTGCTCCGCCCCGATACACCGATGTGCTGTGGTGTATACGGAGGAGTAATGCTGAGAGAGAATCTCATTCTCTTTTAGAATAATCCAGGAATTCCATGCTCAAGTATTCTCCTCCTTGATCACATCAAAGGGCATAATACTTATACCCGTTTTGGTTCTCTACTTCTAACTTATATTCTGTGAATATCTCAAAAGCTTCGGACTTGTATTTCAACAGGAACATATGCCTGAATCTTGAGAGATCATCAGAGAATGTAATGAAGTACAAAGAACCGGTCTTGGCATGTGTAGACAGGGGACCTTCATACATCAACATGTATCATCCCAAGAGTTCACTAACTCTTTCTCTGTTTCCAATAAATGGATCTGTGGTCATCTTATCTCTGTGACATGACCAGCAAGTTTCACAAGATGTAAATTCAAACTAATTTAAATATGCATATATATGTAACTTCAGCTAGTAGGGCCGCATTGATATGACCTAGTCTATAATACCTCAAGAAGGATTCGTTCATTTCTGAACTCTTCCTCTTGTGTGTGTTCTGTATACTATGAACTGTAGTTTGATTTAGAACGTCAATGCTTTTAGATAACGTGCCTGAACCGATCAACTTTTGATATAGGAAATGTTCAAAACATTATCCAACAATACAAAATTATATCATTCTTTACTAATAAAGAGACTGATATGATGTTGTATATCAGGTTCGGTATCTAACAACATTCGTTCAGAATCAATGTATTCTCGTAATACAGGGTGATAACTCCCAACAGATTTGGCTGCAACACTTGCACCGTTTCTATCTCATGAAAGTTATCACCCGTTCTCAGTTCTCTACCTATCTGTAGCCCATGTAATTACATATGCGGGATCCTGATCCGGTATCTCATACCCAGGACGTAAAGGATACTGAGAAACAGTTCTCTGTAATGAACATACCCGAAGAAGATGCATCAACAAGCACTTTCTTCGTTTGGGCGGCATGGGAATTCTGGTAATCCCCAATTTCCTGCTCTGTCTTATAACAATTATAAGTTGGAGCAGGACCAACGTTCCCCAGCTCAGTATAACAAGCGGGTTCGGTCAATACATCCGTATTATTATCTTGATTAAGGCGTGATATGGTAGCTACCTGGAGAGAGAGAGAAGAAAACACTCTGCGTGCGCTCTTGCAAGATCAGATTAGTTATTATTTTATCTAATCAGGTGGCTCCCACTGTTTTTATCAAATCTTCCTTCAAACCCTAAAAGGAAAGACTAGCCGGGATTAATTACACCCTACAACTTCGCCAATCTTTCAGCCAGGCCAGTGTCGGTACTTTGAGGGTGGTTCCCCATGCTTTCGCACGGACCTAATTAATGTAAACCTCGTTTTCCCAGAGGCGTAACCCCGTTGACACCTTTCTAGACACCTACTTGATCGGCTAATTGTAATGTGTAAAACTCTCCCAGGAGTAACTCTTACTCGCAGCGGGTATCGGGATCCGACTATCTCATAGAAGGTATGCAATCTTATTGCAAATTCAACACTTGAAATTCCCGATAATTTTGCCCCTAACCTCCTATGACCTTGACAAAGGCCAACAAACCATAGGATGCTAGTCAAGTTCAACCCGTCATTTCTTGATTGAATTAAACCCACCCGCACGACCCTTGACAAAGGCCTACAAGGTCGTACGACTACCCTAACCTAATCTGCATCATATGCATAAGCAGATAAGCACTAGTTAGCTACCGCACACTACGCCTTGACAAAGGCCAACAAACGCAGCACGAATACTAACTACTACTTATCTGAAATGACGGAGGGCTACGACAGGTTTTTCTGAAAACCTATTGCGTAATGAACTTGATATCGTTGTAGTATCAAATGATTTTAAAATGGAGTATTTTTGAGGCTTTTACTAGTTTCGCTAAAGAGGTCACTCCCGGTGAAGGGATCTCGGCTCTTTCCTCGTCGAATGAGGTGCAGGACATATCATATATATCACTGTGCAAAGCAAAAACTCCAAAAGCAATCAAAAGACAAACCGAGGGTTGTAGCATCTGCCAGTCATTTCTAAAGGGGTCACTCCCGGTGAAGGGATCTCGGCCCTTTCCTTATTGAATAAGGTGCAGGATGTTCTACAAGGAACACCGCGATGCAAAGCAAGAACTGTAGCTACCTGTTTTTGAAAATTCGATTCCACAACATCTTTTAGGTTTCTTTTCTTTCATTAATCATATTAATGAAGTCCCATCATTTAAATCACCTAAACATCACAGATAAATACGACGTACACTTATGCCATCCGCATTCGCCTCGATGTCCCCTCGTGCACCGTTAGGTTAGGTAACTAATGGCAGAGCGGGGCAGGGCTAGCGCGGGTGTAAAACATAAGTAACGTCTATATAATATATCATATATACTATATACAGTATCTATCATAACATATCAAATGATCACATCACAGATATCACAGCAGAAGAAACATATGAAATAATGGATATACTAGGACGTCCGTGTTTTATTTTGAGCCTCTATAAAACACGGATTCCACAGTCGCGATGAATAGCCAAACCCACATCCCTAGACCCCTACGAGAGCGGCAAGCAACCCTACCAATTCTAGAGTTAGGAGACCCGGACTCGACACCTCGAGTTGGTCTCCCACCGTACCTTAGAACCCGGTTACTTGTGCTCCCCTTCTTAGGTCTACCTAATGCGAAAAAGTAAATAATATACAAATGGTGACATCAACCTCATCCCAGAAGTGCCCCAATAAAAGAATATTACATACAATGAATTTTACATGAATGAAAATAAAAAACCTTCATCTCACATAAAACCCCGGCTATTCAAAACGCGACGATCCAATATAACATATACAGCAACACATAACATCACATATCATCAACGTAAGTAAATATGCGCATCCCAATTGTCGTTGACATATAGCAACGAAACCGGCGATATCACATATTACACTTACGGTCGCAGAAAAGAAAGTGTAAAACTACAACAGTTGGAATCCGCAACCTCCTTAGACATCACATGTCTAACAATTATAAACCCCGCATTTTAGTCTCTATATCGAAAACACTTTTCAATATCTAGTCGGGCAATTCAACAAGATTCCCGATATGTGATCGAATGCTCGTCGCAAACTTTAGTAGACGGCCGCACCCCCGGATGCCGTCGACGAAGTGCACTAAGGCGGAACACCGCTGCCGCGAGCACCTGAACGAATGCTTTTGGCGACGGGGTTCTCCTACAGTCACTTGGTCGGGGCTATGGGGAATGGCTGTCTATTAAGTTTATCCAGCGAGTATCCGCGTACGCTACGTGATTGCGATGGACTTTTGATCGCATTAAAATTCCGTGGCAACCGATCATTTGAGACTAAACTGCTATGTTTATAACATCCAAATTAGTTATCTCATAACTACTTGTGGATTCTAAATATTGTATCACATTCCAGATAAATAGACAATGTTAAACTTTCCGATCGAATAATCAAGCACCCAAGATTTCCCAAATAGTTCTCAACACTTGAGGGGAGTTTAAAAACATCCATCACATGCCACAGTACCAATGGTCCAGCCGTAGAAGGGTCAAGCCAACGCATCACATGTGGCAACGCCGTACTGCCCCAAACCCTAAGGTTCAAAAGGCAGTTCAAGACGGTCACATAATCGAGTTAAGGTTTGTTGTCTTCTAGAGGGTCCATCGCTGTCACGACCCGCAGGATACGGAACGTGACTGGCACTTAAGTTTACGAAACGTCTAAAGGCGTCCGTAAAATAAGTAAGCCAAAGCCCAGAAAACAAAACCGATGAAGCAAAAGAGAAGAAAACCCAATCAATTGAAAGCGAGTTATCAATAAGTCATGTAAAACACTTTTTAAAAACAATACAAATTTTTCCCGAAAATTTCGGCAGAGTCTCCTTTGTAAATACTGACCCCCAAAAATGGGTACAACAAAATATATACATGAATCCACAAAATAGGGCATCCCCAAGCGGGAGCTAGCTCTTCGCCATACGGCGGTCACAAATCCCACGCAATGTAAATGACAACAAGCATAATAAAGCATAATAAAGCATAAGGAAGCATGAAAAAGTAGCATATCGGCTCAAGTGAGCTCGACCCCAAATACAGTATAAAATCCACAAACCTCACAGTCTCATCTCTAGGTCAATATACAATAATCTGGTAGAACAGTAGATGGAGTACACTAGATACAAGAATATACAAGGTGGTACAAAAAATAACATAACCCACCTATGAGCAAATCTCGAGCTCAGGCAAAAGAGGCAAAAGACAAGTGCGCCCGCCGCTACTGAACTGACGGAGCGGACCTGCAAAAGATTGTGGCACAACGAGGGTGAGTTGCCAACTCGTGAGTAATAAATAACATCTACAAAGGCTATCGTATGCATGCACACAAGCATCCTAGCATCTAAAATACAGGTATGACTGGATGCACTAGCAGGTGTGTATATAACATCAGTGTACTAATATGTATGCAACATGAATATCTGAGGTCTCAATAGGTTTATATATAAAAATATCTTATCTCTTTTTGTTTTTGAAACTCTTTTAGAATGCCAGCAAATGTCAATGAATCGACGAAAATCGGTGTCCAGCAACGACACCCCAAAAGCTGTCTCAAATCTCATAATGTATCTCTGGCCTCAGCCGTCCGGCTGACCCATCTCAAATATCAATATCTCATCATCTAGCGGCCACGGTCGGTATCCTCTGGATATCCGCTTGTAAGTGCACGGCGGCGCCCCGGCCGTCAACCCGACGGCCAAACGCGGAAGCGGTGAATAACTTAAATTTTGCGGACTTTGCAAACCGGCACCACCGCGCACTAAACCCCGGATCGTGCCATTAAACTAGTCTAAGCTATCTAGAGAGGGGGTAGAGAAGTATACCATACGATCCGATTCCTCCGGTCTTCATCTCCACTCCGATCTCCTCGCGGGAACTCCGGTCGTCGCCTCCTCGCCGGAAGGGCACCACGTCGCCTGTAGCTTTTACGGGCTCCCACCTCAATACCGAGGCAACTCGGGCGCGAAGCTGGCGAATCGACGCGTCCAAGATTTGCTGTAGGAAGTGAGTAGAATAGCTGTCTCTTTTGGGGTTTAGGAGGTTGCCAATTTGGAGGGATTTTTCACAATGATTTTCATGGAGGGATGCTCAAGAAAAATTGAACATCATTGGAAATGAGCTCGGCCACCAACATAAGAAATAGCTCACTGGAGAAATGAATGAAGCCTGCACCCTTTTGTGAATCAATGAATGAACTAATACCAAAGAAAGAAAATCAATCTCACAGCACACACACACACACAAGGGGGAGGGCCCACGAAATTAGCAAGGAAAATGCCACACAAAGAAATAAATCCATTTGCATATCATCCTCCAGCACACCATTAATTAATCCACTAAAATTAAAAACCCCACTCCAATTATCCACAGTGGCCGGCCCATCACTAACCCATACCCAATCATGTCAAAATAAATGCAAGGGATGGAGCAAAGGATAATGATGCTATCATATCAATCTTTTACATAAAACCCCTCAACAAAATGTTAATTGCAAACTTGCAATTAACACCCTCCAACGAAAAGTCCGACCGGGAAGGAAAAAGAGAAAACCGGCCGGAACGGAATGCAAACTGGCAACTCCAGAAAACTGGTCCCGTAATAAATTACAGGAAAACCCCAATACTGTGCATACACACCCGCATCTGTATTCCGTCCGGATACAAATGCAAAAAGACAAAATCTACACTGTACTAAACTAGGACCGGCTTAAACCAAAGCCGGCTAGTAATATCCGTTCGATCCTGATCCGTGCAATACCGCACGTATCTGATCGAACCCTGCCATATAACCATACGGCCACTAGTACAAAACTGTCCGATCCTGATCCGTGCAATACCGCACGTATCTGATCGGACCCTGCCATATCTCCATACGGCCTCTACAGCGTTTCGCCCGAAAGCTTGAGTAACTGAAAGTGTGGTGGACTCTAAAGACTCGTCAATACTATGGCTGTGGATTTAACCACTAGCACGTCAGAGGTATAAGCCAATACGTGACGGGCCACCAGCTATTGACTAAAAGGGACGTCGATGAGGAAGCTCACCCCGACACCCAACTGAGCCTGTCAGTGACAATATCCGTGCAGTCCGGTCCGTTCGTCTATGAGCATCGCATGGCGGGCCTAGGGGGTTGGTAAAAGTCAGACCCCCAAAAGCGGTACAAGTCGTGTCGGAGTGTAGCCCAGAACACCCTGAGATACTACTGGAATACCTACCAGTAAATCTCCTGCCTTGGCCAAGGTCTTTGTGTAATGGCTCTCCTAGACACAGCGCGACCTCACCCCCAATACCGGGAGAGACGAAACCCCCGAAGATCCGCTCACTGCCTCCATGTGGCTCGGGACTGTACCCAACTAAAACCTGTTTGCACGACTCCTTTGAGCCGTGGTAGGGTAGTAATCAAAGTACAGTGGGAACTCACACGAGACAAATGACGATCCCCAGGTCGATGAACTAACCTGCACACATGTCACCAGGGAACTGCCATCTGACGTCTGGTATATGACCAACTAGCATGTTCCCGGCGAGTCCTGTCCGGTGTACTCATAACCCAATGAGCACCTGTATACATCTTAGGTGATCCAACTGACACCAGTGGCTTGTGAGACCGGCCACCGCCCCTCGTCGGGGTCTCGACTGTATACACTAGTCTACTAATGGAGTATCGATGCCCAGTCTCGAAACTCCCACGACTAGGGACCTTTTAAGGATGTGCTTATAGACTCCAGCTCTCACTTATATGATCGCCCTCATACTGCTGGCAGTCAAGCAAGAATCCTAGGGGCTCTATCAACGTGCAATAGCGACATGTCAGGTCGCCTAAAGCAGTACACGATGATAAAGGTAAACCAGATAGCAAACTATCATCTCGAGTAAGACTGTCCTACTGGGATAGGTCCTCCCTCAATCATCGCAATCACGTGCCTGTGATCCAATAATTGACTCTGAGGGCACTATCTCCAACAATCTCCCACTTGCACTCAAGGCTAATTATTGCGATGTCGCATACTCACAGCCCGTGTGATACCGAACACCCAACTCCTCTACTAGTCAGTCTCACAAATCCCGTTTGTGAAACTATTGCGGTCGAGGAATAGCCTCAGTGAGTGGATCCGCCTAGAAGTTTCTTTCTATGTCTCTCTATATCTCAAGTTCGCGGAGAAAACTATCTCCCGAAATGAGCAATACTTGCCTTAGAATGTCTGGATGTCTGATGGGACGTAGCTCATAAATGAACTCCAAATCCAAACTTCTTAGACTGTATCTTCAACTGAACTTAATCAGTATCCTGCGCCATGCCACCCTCAGTATTGCCTTGGACCATCCGTCCAAAATACTGCCCCTCATCAGAGGGATAACTATAACTCTGACAACCTCCTTGTCGTCCATGTCACCTTGGAAGCCTGGAATGATAACTGTCTCTCGAATGAGGCTGTCGTTATCATATCCCTAGAACAGCCACTTATGTTCTAAAACTGCTTCCGACTGTTTCTCCAGGATTGGATCAATGTCATCTTATTGCATCTAGTGCAAGAACAACATCTGGTGTGGTACTTGACATCTCATGATTGACTCAATTGCCTAAGCAAGTGATCTGCCAATTATGCACATCCCTCTCTATTTTAGTCTATAAGACACCTTTAGAGAGGGTGACTCCATTACTTGCAGGTACACTACCGTGCCAGGAGTCGTCCATTCTAAATACTCATAGAATGCTGTCAAGGTACCCAGATTAGGAAACCACCCAAATCTAGATCTAAAACCATAGATCTAGTAACCAGTATGTCTGATATAATATCCAAGTCCTTTGTGGAGAAACCACTGTGTGACGACCAAAGTATAACCGATCGTAGTATAGGAATATCACTTCCTACTACCTTCTCAACAGATCCATCCCCTATTCTGATGACGTCAAACCTATGACTGTCACATCAGAAACAGATGATCTATCTCTGCTACATCTGCTTTAGTCTATCAATAGACATAAGCCTGATGTCCACCAATGCTTCCGCTGCTCCCACTGACTACGACAACCCTCTGGCAGAGTCATATACACGTACACTTCTGAAGCTAGTTCAGAACGACGCTATACTCATCCTCCTGCCGGGTCTCGCAGCCTGGAACAACAACAATGGCAAGTGTGGGTAAACAAGAACTTCCCTGTCACCGTCCTTGAGGCTACCGAAGTACCTCTCGGGTGCCTGAAGTTACCCACCTTATCTGCGGAGTGGCCAATGGAATGTCAAATCAGATTGAATCTTCAGGTTCCTTATCAAATCTTCAGTAATCGTTTGCGGTTCTGGAATCACTTCCAGTTCTACCATACTCCCACTGCTGTTTTTGAAAAAATCCATTTTTAATAAAACTGTGGCGAGTCTAGAACAATATTGCTATTGTTCATCCAGATGGTAGAAAATCAACCCGCGTCATAGCCTGGGTCAACCCACAAACAGCCATTACAGAAACGTGCCTTGAGTTGTCCAGTGTCTGGTTTTAAGCATAAGCCGGACAACTCCCCGTACCTTAACAACGTTAAGATATGAACTGTTCTACATCCAATATAGAACCAGAGGCACTGATTTAATTGAACCAGATTCAAATCATGCAGCTTTCTCCAGTGCATGTTAACTAAATGGAAGGAGGTCGATCAGCGTTACTCAACTTAGGAATACTTCCAATTATGAGTAACCTGAAAGAGAAGTAATTTCTCTTTATCATTACTATTAACTGAATACCACACACAAGTATCTACATCTTCGATCACTTTGAAGAATCCCGATACTTGCTATACCTGGTTCTCTACTCTATTCAAATACCTATAACTCCTCAAAACTTAGACCCTGTGTTTCTACGAAACACATGTCTAAGAACTAGAGAAGTCAAAATTAAACAGAATACAGTACGAGGACCAACCCCTCTGTCCTGATGGACACTGGACAACATACAATACTCTGTATAAGTCCCTTGAGTCTAGTGACTCATTCACTGTGTGTCGTAGGTTGAAAACTGTACTTTTGGTTAAGAAGAATTACACCGCTGTTTAATACTCCTTACCTAACCATCCACTGATATAGGTAAATGTCATCGACATAATATCAAAAGGTATATCTCACTCTATGAAAATAGACGTACAGATATATCAATTTGAAATTGGTGCATAACCGCGGATATTCAAAACCAAATAATTGCTAACTTGCAAACAACCCAGGTGACTTCCTCAAAAATGAGGATGATCACCCAATTCCCAATAACTCACTCCCACTCATCATCTGTAAAACCATACAGATGTGAGAATCATACCTGGTAAATACATACCCTGGAGTAAGTGTCTAATCGGGAAATCAGTTTTCCATTAACAGTACACAGTGAGACTGAAACATTGAAATGTTTCGATGGGGTATCCCGGTATTCCTAGTAATGCCTCTTCCAGATTCACGACTGTAACCGTATAGTTCTTTGCCACCTCTCCAAATCCCTTCATATGTCTTTAGTCTTTACCTTCTGTACACCCCTTTAGGCCAAATGGTTTTCTTCCTTCCCTACCGTTCGGCACCAGCCTATGGTTTGGAAGAAGACTATCCAAAAAGCATAAAGGGTGTACTGTCCTAATCCTAGGAGCACTCGCATTGCGAGAGAAGGTGAAGATAAAAGACACCTGAATGTACTTTATTCCTATTTCTCCTGAACCAGGATCCATCCCCGAACTGGAACGAGTTCCTTTCGAGTTCGTATATAACCATACGATGGATTATCCAATAAAATGGGATCTTCGTAATGATACGGAGTGTCCTGGAGAAATACAAAGGTGATTTAGGATTGGCGAAGGAATACATGGTTTGGTCGTGAATATTTGTTGCAATTTACTTTGCCCTCTTACTAATCCCTTACTTTGTCTTAACTTAATACCTTCTGTACACCGTTTAGGCTAATTGGCTTTCTTCCTTCCCTACCGGTCGGCACCAGCCTATGGTTTGGAAGAAGACTATCCAATTTGCGTAATAGGTGTACTACTCCTAAACCAAGGAGTACTCACAACCTGAGAGAGGGTGAAAAGAAAAGACAACTGAATAGTCCTATCCGTTTTCCCCAGAACCGGAAACCATCCTCGAATAAATCCCTTCGAGTTCGTATCTAACCATACGATGGTTTTGTCCAATGGAAGTGGACGTTCGTAGTAAAACGGGGTGTCCTGGAGAAAAGGGTAATAGCAGGAGTGGCAATGAGGTTTGCAACTCTGACGATCCAAAAGCCAGTGTCAAGAAGGTTCGGTCAACTTGGTCACTGAGTCATAGTCTTAGGGTCGGGTCAATGGTCGCTGCCAAAGAGAGAGAGAAAAGAAACACTCAGCGTGCACTCTAACCTAGATCAGAATGGTTACCAATTTATCTAATCTGGAAACCTCCCACTGTACCTCAAATTCTCCTCCAAACCTGAAAGAAGAATTAGTCGGGGTCACCCGAGGAGTATACTAACTCATCAGTGGGAATCGGGATCCAACTCTCATCGCATGATAACGTGACGGAATCCGCTCACGGTATCATACTCCAGAAGGTATGCGCATATCTGGCAAGTTTCAGTTCTTTTGAAACTCCCGATGTGATTTCTGCCCCATGCTCTTATGACCTTGACTAAGGCCAACAAATCATAAGTCACATGTCAAGTTCTACCCGTCATTATCCAGGTTGATTTGAATCCACCCGTACAAGCCCTTGACTAAGGCCAACAAGGCTATACGACTGTCCCAAACCAACGCATCTATCTATGCAGCATATGAATACCCAATAGCTACCAAACACTGTGCCTTGACTAAGGCCAACAAACACAGCTTGAATACTATTGACTACCCATATGAAACGACGGAGGGCTACGAATGGTTTCTGACGAAAACCTTTAACGTAATGAACTTGATATCGTTGAAGGAACGAATAGCTTTTTAGAAAATATAGTGACGAAAACCTTTACTAAAGAGGTCACTCCCGGTGAAGGGATCTCGGCTCTTTCCCCGTAGAATGGGGTGCAGGATATTCCAACTGAATACCACGGTGCAAAGCAAAAGTAATCGGCTATAGTGAAGTTAATGCCCTGACGCAAACTTCTGTCCAAGGGGTCACTCCCGGTGAAGGGATCTCGGCCCTTGCCTCGTCGACTGAGGAGCAGGATATTCCAAATGAATACCACGATGCAAAACAAAAGTGAACGTCCTTGCAATAACAGCTTTTTGAA
The DNA here is from genome assembly GCA_030015575.1 of Agapanthus africanus. Classification (NCBI taxonomy): domain Eukaryota; kingdom Viridiplantae; phylum Streptophyta; class Magnoliopsida; order Asparagales; family Amaryllidaceae; genus Agapanthus; species Agapanthus africanus. The sequence continues at coordinate 49,182,951 of JASDDO010000006.1, read as the reverse complement.
AAAGTGTTCCAACAACATCAGATTAGGTTTGTTTAACTTGCATTGATCCGAATCAATGCAGTCCCATCAATTGATCACACCACAAAGAACGAAAATATACTGACGTACGTATATGCCATCCGCATTCGCCACTGGGTCCCGTCATCACTCGTTAGGTTAGCTTACTAACGACAGAGCGGGGACTGGACTAGCGCGGATGCAAAACATATACAACATCTACTAATATATATTATATTTCGCTCAAGGCGTGAAAAGAAATGCAACATCACAGAAATGTACAGCATCACAGAACAATACAGATATCTGGGATCCCCGGGTTTCACAGAGCCACTACTGAAACCCGACGTTCCCCTGGTCGTGTGGATAGCCTGTGCAATGAAATCCTAGACCCCTACGGGCGCGGCAAGTCACCCGCCAAAACCTGAAGCGAGGCAGCCCCCTTCAGCTCCGTGAATGGACCACCCAGCACTCCACGGAATCCGGCGACTTGGGCACCCCTCCTGGGTCAACCTGTACCCCCTACGAGTGCGGCGAATAGCCCGCCAATCCTAGAGTGAAGCCCCCTCCGTCCCAATGCCATGAGATGCGGGCTTGTTGCCCTCTAGAACCCGGCCATCCGTGCACCCCACCGCGGGGTAATCCTAGTACAGAATGTAAAATATACATACACCGAGTACATCGACCGCAACCAGGTCGTGCCCCAAAAGAATAATACAATCAGGCAGTGACGGCAGTCCACATGTCGGACGCTCGCCCCGCAATATCAAATGTACATGATACAACAACACTGTACTAGCATTGCATCCAGGCTATCCCCCACGACCGATCCGCAACATCACAGCATAAACATAGAACATCAACGTGAAAGTCACGTTCGCAAATCCGTCTAACCGGGCTATAGCAGTTAGACAGGATTTACCGATCGAGTGACATTCACGGTCGCAGATATAATGTAAATACTGTGAAATAATGTGTTTAAAATATCCGATCAATCAAAAATTAACAAGTGGGCCCCCCAAGCAATACTGTAGCACATCCAGAAATTCTGGGCCCAATATTAATGTTCCAAAATACCTATTTTCTCCCCTGAAGCCCACTGCAAAAAATTGACCCATTGACCTCTCCAGACTGCGGCGGAAGCGCGGCCCCAAGTGGGGTTTGGCCGCGCTTCCGCGCTCTGGTTGAGAGATCACTGTGTCGAATTTTGCCATTACTCTTAGAACTTCCAGTACATGTGTTTTCTACAACCTGAAAAATTTTTAGAGACCAAAAAAAATTCAACAGAAAACTGTCGTGAAGAAAATACGTGTTTTGGGACATTTGATCGATCGGAACTGAAAAACACATTACACCAAGCTAGACTATGTTAATGGCGAGGCTCTGATACCACTGTAAGTGCACGGCGGCGCCCCGGCCGTCAACCCAACGGCCAAACGCGGAAGCGGTGAATAACTTAAATTTTGCGGACTTTGCAAACCGGCACCACCGCGCACTAAACCCCGGATCGTGCCATTAAACTAGTCTAAGCTATCTAGAGAGGGGATAGAGAAGTATACCATACGATCCGAGTCCTCCGGTCTTCATCTCCACTCCGATCTCCTCGCGGGAACTCCGGTCGTCGCCTCCTCGCCGGAAGGGCACCACGTCGCCTGTAGCTTTTACGGGCTCCCACCTCAATACCGAGGCAACTCGGGCGCGAAGCTGGCGAATCGACGCGTCCAAGATTTGCTGTAGGAAGTGAGTAGAATAGCTGTCTCTTTTGGGGTTTAGGAGGTTGCCAATTTGGAGGGATTTTTCACAATGATTTTCATGGAGGGATGCTCAAGAAAAATTGAACATCATTGGAAATGAGCTCGGCCACCAACATAAGAAATAGCTCACTGGAGAAATGAATGAAGCCTGCACCCTTTTGTGAATCAATGAATGAACTAATACCAAAGAAAGAAAATCAATCTCACAGCACACACACACACACAAGGGGGAGGGCCTACGAAATTAGCAAGGAAAATGCCACACAAAGAAATAAATCCATTTGCATATCATCCTCCAGCACACCATTAATTAATCCACTAAAATTAAAAACCCCACTCCAATTATCCACAGTGGCCGGCCCATCACTAACCCATACCCAATCATGTCAAAATAAATGCAAGGGATGGAGCAAAGGATAATGATGCTATCATATCAATCTTTTACATAAAACCCCTCAACAAAATGTTAATTGCAAACTTGCAATTAACACCCTCCAACGAAAAGTCCGACCGGGAAGGAAAAAGAGAAAACCGGCCGGAACGGAATGCAAACTGGCAACTCCAGAAAACTGGTCCCGTAATAAATTACAGGAAAACCCCAATACTGTGCATACACACCCGCATCTGTATTCCGTCCGGATACAAATGCAAAAAGACAAAATCTACACTGTACTAAACTAGGACCGGCTTAAACCAAAGCCGGCTAGTAATATCCGTTCGATCCTGATCCGTGCAATACCGCACGTATCTGATCGAACCCTGCCATATAACCATACGGCCACTAGTACAAAACTGTCCGATCCTGATCCGTGCAATACCGCACGTATCTGATCGGACCCTGCCATATCTCCATACGGCCTCTACAGCGTTTCGCCCGAAAGCTTGAGTAACTGAAAGTGTGGTGGACTCTAAAGACTCGTCAATACTATGGCTGTGGATTTAACCACTAGCACGTCAGAGGTATAAGCCAATACGTGACGGGCCACCAGCTATTGACTAAAAGGGACGTCGATGAGGAAGCTCACCCCGACACCCAACTGAGCCTGTCAGTGACAATATCCGTGCAGTCCGGTCCGTTCGTCTATGAGCATCGCATGGCGGGCCTAGGGGGTTGGTAAAAGTCAGACCCCCAAAAGCGGTACAAGTCGTGTCGGAGTGTAGCCCAGAACACCCTGAGATACTACTGGAATACCTACCAGTAAATCTCCTGCCTTGGCCAAGGTCTTTGTGTAATGGCTCTCCTAGACACAGCGCGACCTCACCCCCAATACCGGGAGAGACGAAACCCCCGAAGATCCGCTCACTGCCTCCATGTGGCTCGGGACTGTACCCAACTAAAACCTGTTTGCACGACTCCTTTGAGCCGTGGTAGGGTAGTAATCAAAGTACAGTGGGAACTCACACGAGACAAATGACGATCCCCAGGTCGATGAACTAACCTGCACACATGTCACCAGGGAACTGCCATCTGACGTCTGGTATATGACCAACTAGCATGTTCCCGGCGAGTCCTGTCCGGTGTACTCATAACCCAATGAGCACCTGTATACATCTTAGGTGATCCAACTGACACCAGTGGCTTGTGAGACCGGCCACCGCCCCTCGTCGGGGTCTCGACTGTATACACTAGTCTACTAATGGAGTATCGATGCCCAGTCTCGAAACTCCCACGACTAGGGACCTTTTAAGGATGTGCTTATAGACTCCAGCTCTCACTTATATGATCGCCCTCATACTGCTGGCAGTCAAGCAAGAATCCTAGGGGCTCTATCAACGTGCAATAGCGACATGTCAGGTCGCCTAAAGCAGTACACGATGATAAAGGTAAACCAGATAGCAAACTATCATCTCGAGTAAGACTGTCCTACTGGGATAGGTCCTCCCTCAATCATCGCAATCACGTGCCTGTGATCCAATAATTGACTCTGAGGGCACTATCTCCAACAATCCGCCGTCCCAAACAGTCACTGGTAGGTAATCCGTCCCCTGCCAGGCTCAACGTCATCACCACATTCCTCTTGCCTCGGGGTACCTTACCGGGCCCACCATGTACCCGTGCCGGTTCCTCCACTCCTCGACACGGATTTCCAAATCCACAGCAAACTCATGGTGGACGACACTTACATCACTAGAAAACCGCAATTTACATATTTTAAAAATATAATAAGTTTAGAAATTTTGCGGCTTTCCCCCGAAATCCAGCAATATCATAAAATCTCAAGAAATCCTCATAAGTGCATATATCTATGATAATGAATGCATATGATATCAATAATCAAGTTGCGATGTGTGATTAATGTATTAAGCATGAACAATTAATATGATGAAGTACATGCACATGAATAGCAATACTACGGTTTCATTTTTAAGGAATTAAAGGCAATAGTACCAGTTTAAGTATCAATTTGTAAAAGGTTTCAATTTAAAAGTTATCTAGTGTGGTGGCATGGCAATTACCAGGGTGTGTGTGTAAACATGAATAGTGCTCGTGCTGCATATAAAACCCTGGTAATGGTGCAGGTGTCCTATGAAATGGTTTCGTATAGATATGTCAATATAATGCATGGATGCAGCAAATAGTCGAATAGGTATTTCACCCCTAATTACTAACATTACTTAGGGTCTTGTAAGTTACTAAAACTATCGGGCGGCTTGCGCCATCCAACGATAGTCCCCCGTAGATGTTACATCTACTCACCGGGATTCCTGGCTAGCTGTGTCCAATCACCGCCTTTCCCTTTCGCGCCGCGTCTGACGTTTCCGCGACCGAACCTGGAATTTACATCAATACCAAATATAAGGTTACACATTCAAGAACGACGCAAAACCCCAACGAAACTACTAAAGTTCGTTAGCTAGGTACAACGTGCACAAAGTGCGCGGACACACGCGAAAATCGCAAAAACTGCCAAAAACGCCGATTTGGGTCACCCGGCAAAACTAAAACCCGACTACCCAAAAACCGCACTCACGCATCCTAAAAGTCGTAGGACAAGCCAACACAATCATCGAGATACCACAATTAATTCATCACATAACTTCTATAAAAATCTAGTAAGCAGAAATTGCAATTTGATGCAAACATCGACCCTTTAGCGACAAAGTCAACACCACCCAACACCAACATCCAAACTAACCAAAAAGCTAGCCAATACACAAATTCTAAACCATTAACTACGCTTAAAAACCTAATTTACATAACCAAACCTTCTCTTGATTTTTATAAATAGCAATTGCAAATCAAAATCCACACTTGAAAAACTTAATTTAACACTACAAAAGCCCACTTAAGGAAATTAACCTCTTAGGTTAGGTTAGCAAAACACTAGATAACAATTTAGGTTCAATTAACTAAATAATGCTTTCTAAAACTTAATCCACTCACTAATCAAGCTTCAAATATCATTTTCCATACATAACCCTCTCTTGAAATTTCAAAACAACAATTCCACCCTTCTAAAATTAACTAATTTAGCAAAATTGAAAACTATATCAACAAGGTAACTATATAGATTAGTCATTAACAACTAGATTAACTATAAAATAACTTAATTAACTATTATGGCTTTCAAACCCTAGTTAGAATTTTCAAACAAAATCTAAGAAAACTAGATTAAACTACACTAAATTAACACTAAACCATAAGACATAAGCACTTAAACAAAGAATTTAACAAGATAGAAATTATACCTCTTGATCAATAGATCAAGCAAGAAAGTTTGCTCCAAAGAATGGCTTCCTAGCTCCAAGATTCAAGCAAGAATGGCTAAGGATAATGATAGCATAAGGATTTTCTTTGGATTTTTGGAATTAATTCATGGACTTTAATGTATTTTCTTGAAGGAAAATGAAGAAAAATGCAAAGGAAAGAGATGAGGAAGAGGGGTGCAGGTTTCGGCCAGGTAGGAGGTATGGGGGAGGGTGTGGGGTGAGTGGGAAGGTCAAGGGTCAAGTTCCAAGGTCAATGTATCATACTTTATCCAATAAATTTAAATTAATTCCATAAACTATCAATTTAACTCAAGAAAGAAACCAAGAAGAGAGAGGTCAGAATTTCTGGACTTGGCCAAGGTTTGGGCTGTTCTTGGGCTGAGGGAAAAGATAGAGGGGTTTTACAAAAGAAATTTTATGCAAAAAGGCCCCCTACAACTCAAAAATTGCAAGTTTTAGCCCAAAAATTCAATAATTTCGTTTCAAATCATAAAAATTTGAAAAAAATCAAAATAAATTACTAAAAATTCATGTTATCACTAGAATATAATTATCATAATTTTAGAGATTAAAATTAGCCTGGAAAAATTTGTATTTATCGCTTATTTAATGTATTTTCTTACCGGCTTAAAATAATATTAAAAAAATGAAAAATAGGGAAAAAATTTTAAATGACCAAAATTTCATAATTAACTCATTAGTCACTAAAAACAAGTAATTACCTATCCATTTTAGGTATAATTAGCCCTAAACTGCAAAATATCGAGAAAGACGGTTTTCGGAAAAATACCAAATTTTCACCGAATTTCAGGAAAACACCAAAACGACTTTTCAAGACGCTACAATCTTCCCCCCCTTAAAGAAATTCGGTCCCCGAATTTAAAAAATATAGCTACGCGTACCTTCAAAGAGATGGGGATATTTCTTTCTCATCTCGCCCTCGGTCTCCCAGGTAACCTCCTCGCTGCTCGGGCTACGCCAAAGGACCTTGACGGTTGGTATACTCTTCGACCTCAACTTCTTCACCTGCCGATCCAGGATGGCCACCGGCTGCTCTGCAAAGGAAAGGTCGCGCTCTAGCTGGACTGTCGGGTGCTGAATCGCATGCGAAGGGTCGTGAAGGTACTTGCGGAGCATCGAAACATGGAAGACGGGGTGAACATCGGGAAAGCTGGGTGGAAGAGCCAAACGATATGCAACAGCGCCAACATGCTCGAGGATCTCGAAGGGACCTACGAATCTAGGGCTAAGCTTCCCCTTTCGCCCAAAACGCATCACGCCCTTCATCGGAGAGACCCTCAGAAAAACATGGTCGCCAACTGCGAACTCTAATCTGCGACGGCGCCTGTCTGCATACGATTTCTGCCTGCTCTGAGCCGCTCTCATCCGGTCTCGGATCAACTGGACCTTCGATGTCGTCTCCTCAACAAGCTGCGGCCCCAAAATGCTGCTCTCGCTGAGCTCTGTCCAACAAACGGGCGATCTGCATCTCCTCCCATACAATGCCTTGAAAGGTGCCATCTGAATAGTATCCTGGAAGCTGTTGTTGTAGGAGAACTCTACTAGAGGTAAATGACGATCCCAGCTGCCACCAAAGTCTAAAACGCACGCTCTGAGCATGTCCTCGAGGGTCTGAATGGTCCGCTCTGACTGTCCGTCCGTCTGCGGATGAAACGCTGTGCTGAAGCTCAAACGAGTGCCCAAAGCCTCCTGAAGTCTCTGCCAAAGTCGGCTGGTGAACTGAGTGCCTCGATCTGACACGATACAAGTCGGTACGCCATGTAGTCGCACGATCTCGTCAATATAGAGCTGAGCATACTGAGCGAAGCTGAAAGACGTCTTCACTGGAAGGAAGTGAGCCGCTTTCGTCAATCTATCCACGATCACCCAGATGGAGTCGTACCCTCGACTGGTCCTGGGTAGACCCACAACGAAATCCATCGAAATCTGCTCCTATTTCCACTCTAGAATGGGTAACGGCTGTAGCTCTCCTGCGGGCCTCTGGTGCTCGGCCTTGACCTGCTGACAAGTCAGGCATCTCGAAACGAACTCCGCAATGTCCCTCTTCATCCCGTCCCACCAGTAGGTCTTTCTCATATCATGGTACATCTTGGTGGAACCGGGGTGAACACTATACACTGATCGGTGTGCCTCCTTAAGAATGTCGCGCCGTAATCTATCAGTATCTGGTACGCACAGTCTAGATCCATATCGTAAAATCCCCTGATCATCAATCACGAACTCGGAAAATCTGCCCTGTCCCATCTGTGCCATGATCTCTGAGCAACGGTCGTCACTGCGCTGTGCCTCATATATACGGTCAAGCAACTGTGGGCGTGCACGAACATGCGCGAGCTGTCCCCCTGTCTGAGTGAACTCGAACTCAACTCGGCTGTTGCATAACATCTGCCAATCTGCTGACGACTGTCTCTGCACTGCGCGCAAAAAGGATAGACTACCCCCGGGCCTCCTACTCAACGCATCTGCCACCACATTCGCCTTGCCGGGGTGATATAAGATCTCGCAGTCGTAGTCTTTCACCAACTCCATCCAACGACGCTGTCTGAGGTTCAGGTCACGCTGCTGAAATATGTACTTTAAGCTCTTGTGATCGGTGAATATCTGACATGACTCGCCGTAAAGGTAATGTCGCCAAATCTTCAGTGCAAAGACCACTGCAGCCATCTCCAAATCATGAGTGGGGTAGTTCTGTTCATGCTTCTTCAACTGCCGAGAAGCATAAGCGATCACCCGGCCATGCTGCATCAAAACGCATCCTAATCCCACTCGCGAAGCATCACAGTAGACAACAAATCCGCCTGATCCCGAAGGTAAAGATAATACCGGCGCCGTAGTCAAACAAGTCCGTAGCTGCTGAAAACTGCGCTCGCACTCCTCTGTCCAAACGAAAGGAACTCCCTTCCGGGTCAAACTGGTCAACGGTGCAGCTATACGGGAGAAGTCCTGAACAAAACGCCTGTAGTAGCCCGCCAAGCCTAGAAAACTACGGATCTCAGTAACCGATGTAGGTCGGGGCCACTGCTGAACAGCCTCAATCTTCTTCGGGTCCACACAAATGCCGTCTCTCGTAACCACGTGACCCAAGAATCCGACGCTGTCCAGCCAGAAAGCACACTTGGAGAACTTCGCGAACAGCTGGTGCTCCCTCAGAGTCTGTAACGTAATCCGCAAGTGCTGCTCGTGCTCCTCTCTGCTCCGGGAGTACACCAAGATATCGTCGATAAACACGATGATGAACAAGTCAAGATACGGCCTGAATGTACGGTTCATCAAATCCATGAATGCTGCTGGGGCGTTGGTGAGTCCGAACGACATCACCAAAAACTCGTAGTGGCCATAGCGTGTACGGAAAGCTGTCCTCGGTATATCCTCCTGTCGAACTCGCAGCTGATGGTATCCTGATCGCAAGTCGATCCTCGAAAAATACCCCGCACCCTGAAGCTGGTCGAACAAATCATCAATGCGCGGCAACGGATATCTGTTCCGAACGGTAACTTTGTTCAGCTGGGGGTAGTCGATACATAAGCGCAAACTTCCATCCTTCTTCTTGACAAACAGGACCGGAGCACCCCACGGAGAAACACTCGGTCGAATAAGCCCCTTGTCCAACAAATCCTGCAACTGATCCTTCAGCTCTCGAAGCTCTGCCGGGGCCATCCGATAAGGCGGTATAGAAATAGGCCCCGAACCGGGAATCAAATCAATGCAGAACTCAACATCGCGCTCAGGCGGTAGCCCCGGTAGCTCATCAGGGAAAACATCAGGGAACTCACAAACTACCGGGACCTGGTCCAACGGAACCTCTGTAGCTCGAGTATCACAAACAAACGCTAAGAATCCCTGACATCCCTTCCGCAAGAGCTGACCAGCGCGAAGAGACGAAATTAAGCTGGGAAGGGCGACACTGCGGTCTCCCTGAATAACAAGGACTGGCTCTCCCGGAAAGCTAAATCTGACTGCCTTCTCACGGCAGTCCACCGAAGCATAACAAGTGGCTAGCCAATCCATGCCCAGAAGCACATCAAAGTCCAACATATCGAGGAGTATCAAATCAACTGATGAATCCCTCTCCCCGATACGAACGGAACACAAACGAAATACAAACCGAGCGACAAACGACTCGCCTACCGGAGTAACAACAATAAGCGGCTGATCTAACGACGATGACTCACGGCCCAACATCGGTGCAAAGTGTGTAGAGACGTACGAATGTGTGGAACCTGGGTCGAATAATACCCGTGCGTCGAAAGAACAAACTGGCAAGGTACCTGTCACGACGGCATTGGATGCCTGCGCATCCTGCGGTGTCAAAGCAAAAACTCGGGCCTGTCCTCCACCGATAGCGGGCTGACCTCGACCTCGGCCTCTGCCTCCTCGTCCTCTCTGAACAGGACCGCCGCGTCCACGGCCTCTCGGTGCACCTAACTGGCGTGGAGCATCGCCTGGGGTAGGAAGTAGGGCTCTCTGAGGAGGGGGTGGTGATAGTGGTAGGGTCACGTGCGGAACTATCGCTGCTGCCTGTCGTCTCACCGGGCAGTCTCTGACAAGATGGTGCAAACTCCCGCACCCAAAACATCCTGGCGACGGCTGCTGCCCCTGGGAATAAGAACCATATAACTGTCCCCGCCCAAATCCTCTGCCAGGCCTATCTCTCGGAAAGAATCTGGCGCGCTGCCTCTGAGGTGGTACATCGGTGCGCATCCTCTTCGGCCCAGAAACGGCCGAAGTCTGTGATATGCGTGCCTCCATCCGCAATGCCGTATCCCTAGCAGCTGAATAAGTGTCGTAGTGCTGGGCGCCAATGGCAAGATATAGCTGGGCATCAAGTCCTTGTACGAACCTCTTCACCATCTTCTCCTCGGTATCCACCAAATACTGAGCATATCGGGATAACTGTGTAAACTGGATGTCATACTCAGACACCGTCATCCCAGGTGTCTTGACTAAGGCCTCGAAGCTGCGAGCTCTGGCGTCACGAACGCTCTCTGGAAGGAAACGGGCTAGAAAGACCGCTGTAAACTCGGCCCAAGTCATAGGCGGTAGATCTGCAGCTCGACCTCTCAAGACTGACTCCCACCATGTCTGCGCGAGACCCTCTAGTCGGAAACTCGCAAGCTCTACCCATCGATCATCCGAACATCTCAGCGAACGGCAGATCCTGGCTAAACTGTCAAGGAACGTCTGTGGGTCCTCCGCTGCCTCGGTGCCGGTGAATACTGGAGGTCTCAGCCTCATGAAATCCTGTAGTGAAACCGGAATGGCCACGGTGGTAGTAGTAGGAGCAGGTATCATGGTCGTCTGTGATGTAGTAGGTACGTCATCCGGCCTCGGTGTACGACTGGCTGCAACTAGGGATCCTACCATCTGACGCAGCTCCTGCATGCCTCCTATCATCTGTCGCAACTCCTCCATACCGGTCTCGAGCCTATCCATACGGCCTGGGGAAGGTGGATCGGTCTGTCCCTGCGGCGTAGGCATACCATCCTGCTCAGTCCTAGTCTCGGACGAGCCAGCTCGAATCTCGTCTCTGGCGGCAGCCCTCTGTGCCCTCGTAGCCTTCGGCGGCATAGTGGCTGTTACAAGAAAACGGATAGTAAGGACAGTGCAATAGGATCATAGGATACACGAAATTGAGGAAGGAAATTTCCAAGCAAGTATCCTAAAGTCACTTAGGCGGAATACCGTATCGTAAGTATGCCGCGGACATACGCACGCTACGTTACCCTGCTTAAGTCACTTACTCCATCTACCAAGGGTCATCCTACACTCACAAAGGTAAAACCTATCGCTCTGATACCAACTTTGTCACGACCCGCAGGGTACGGAACGTGACTGGCACTTAAGTTTACGAAACGTCTAAAGGCGTCCGTAAAATAAGTAAGCCAAAGCCCAGAAAACAAAACCGATGAAGCAAAAGAGTGAAGAAAACCCAATCAATTGAAAGCGAGTTATCAATAAGTCATGTAAAACACTTTTTAAAAACAATACAAATTTTTCCCGAAAATTTCGGCAGAGTCTCCTTTGTAAATACTGACCCCCAAAAATGGGTACAACAAAATATATACATGAATCCACAAAATAGGGCATCCCCAAGCGGGAGCTAGCTCTTCGCCATACGGCGGTCACAAATTCCACGCAATGTAAATGACAACAAGCATAATAAAGCATAATAAAGCATAAGGAAGCATGAAAAAGTAGCATATCGGCTCAAGTGAGCTCAACCCCAAATACAGTATAAAATCCACAAACCTCACAGTCTCATCTCTAGGTCAATATACAATAATCTGGTAGAACAGTAGATGGAGTACACTAGATACAAGAATATACAAGGTGGTACAAAAAATAACATAACCCACCTATGAGCAAATCTCGAGCTCAGGCAAAAGAGGCAAAAGACAAGTGCGCCCGTCGCTACTGAACTGACGGAGCGGACCTGCAAAAGACTGTGGCACAACGGGGGTGAGTTGCCAACTCGTGAGTAATAAATAACATCTACAAAGGCTATCGTATGCATGCACACAAGCATCCTAGCATCTAAAATACAGGTATGACTGGATGCACTAGCAGGTGTGTATATAACATCAGTGTACTAATATGTATGCAACATGAATATCTGAGGTCTCAATAGGTTTATATATAAAAATATCTTATCTCTTTTTGTTTTTGAAACTCTTTTAGAATGCCAGCAAATGTCAATGAATCGACGAAAATCGGTGTCCAGCAACGACACCCCAAAAGCTGTCTCAAATCTCATAATGTATCTCTGGCCTCAGCCGTCCGGCTGACCCATCTCAAATATCAATATCTCATCATCTAGCGGCCACGGTCGGTATCCTCTGGATATCCGCCGTCCCAAACAGTCACCGGTAGGTAATCCGTCCCCTGCCAGGCTCAACGTCATCACCACATTCCTCTTGCCCCGGGGTACCTTACCGGGCCCACCATGTACCCGTGCCGGTTCCTCCACTCCTCGACACGGATTTCCAAATCCACAGCAAACTCATGGTGGACGACACTTACATCACTAGAAAACCGCAATTTACATATTTTAAAAATATAATAAGTTTAGAAATTTTGCGGCTTTCCCCCGAAATCCAGCAATATCATAAAATCTCAAGAAATCCTCATAAGTGCATATATCTATGATAATGAATGCATATGATATCAATAATCAAGTTGCGATGTGTGATTAATGTATTAAGCTTGAACAATTAATATGATGAAGTACATGCACATGAATAGCAATACTACGGTTTCATTTTTAAGGAATTAAAGGCAATAGTACCAGTTTAAGTATCGATTTGTAAAAGGTTTCAATTTAAAAGTTATCTAGTGTGGTGGCATGGCAATTACCAGGGTGTGTGTGTAAACATGAATAGTGCTCGTGCTGCATATAAAACCCTGGTAATGGTGCAGGTGTCCTATGAAATGGTTTCGTATAGATATGTCAATATAATGCATGGATGCAGCAAATAGTCGAATAGGTATTTCACCCCTAATTACTAACATTACTTAGGGTCTTGTAAGTTACTAAAACTATCGGGCGGCTTGCGCCATCCAACGATAGTCCCCCGTAGATGTTACATCTACTCACCGGGATTCCTGGCTAGCTGTGTCCAATCACCGCCTTTCCCTTTCGCGCCGCGTCTGACGTTTCCGCGACCGAACCTGGAATTTACATCAATACCAAATATAAGGTTACACATTCAAGAACGACGCAAAACCCCAACGAAACTACTAAAGTTCGTTAGCTAGGTACAACGTGCACAAAGTGCGCGGACACACGCGAAAATCGCAAAAACTGCCAAAAACGCCGATTTGGGTCACCCGGCAAAACTAAAACCCGACTACCCAAAAACCGCACTCACGCATCCTAAAAGTCGTAGGACAAGCCAACACAATCATCGAGATACCACAATTAATTCATCACATAACTTCTATAAAAATCTAGTAAGCAGAAATTGCAATTTGATGCAAACATCGACCCTTTAGCGACAAAGTCAACACCATCCAACACCAACATCCAAACTAACCAAAAATCTAGCCAATACACAAATTCTAAACCATTAACTACGCTTAAAAACCTAATTTACATAACCAAACCTTCTCTTGATTTTTATAAATAGCAATTGTAAATCAAAATCCACACTTGAAAAACTTAATTTAACACTACAAAAGCCCACTTAAGGAAATTAACCTCTTAGGTTAGGTTAGCAAAACACTAGATAACAATTTAGGTTCAATTAACTAAATAATGCTTTCTAAAACTTAATCCACTCACTAATCAAGCTTCAAATATCATTTTCCATACATAACCCTCTCTTGAAATTTCAAAACAACAATTCCGCCCTTCTAAAATTAACTAATTTAGCAAAATTGAAAACTATATCAACAAGGTAACTATATATATTAGTCATTAACAACTAGATTAACTATAAAATAACTTAATTAACTATTATGGCTTTCAAACCCTAGTTAGAATTTTCAAACAAAATCTAAGAAAACTAGATTAAACTACACTAAATTAACACTAAACCATAAGACATAAGCACTTAAACAAAGAATTTAACAAGATAGAAATTATACCTCTTGATCAATAGATCAAGCAAGAAAGTTTGCTCCAAAGAATGGCTTCCTAGCTCCAAGATTCAAGCAAGAATGGCTAAGGATAATGATAGCATAAGGATTTTCTTTGGATTTTTGGAATTAATTCATGGATTTTAATGTATTTTCTTGAAGGAAAATGAAGAAAAATGCAAAGAAAAGAGATGAGGAAGAGGGGTGCAGGTTTCGGCCAGGTAGGAGGTATGGGGGAGGGTGTGGGGTGAGTGGGAAGGTCAAGGGTCAAGTTCCAAGGTCAATGTATCATACTTTATCCAATAAATTTAAATTAATTCCATAAACTATCAATTTAACTCAAGAAAGAAACCAAGAAGAGAGAGGTCAGAATTTCTGGACTTGGCCAAGGTTTGGGCTGTTCTTGGGCTGAGGGAAAAGATAGAGGGGTTTTACAAAAGAAATTTTATGCAAAAAGGCCCCCTACAACTCAAAAATTGCAAGTTTTAGCCCAAAAATTCAATAATTTCGTTTCAAATCATAAAAATTTGAAAAAAATCAAAATAAATTACTAAAAATTCATGTTATCACTAGAATATAATTATCATAATTTTAGAGATTAAAATTAGCCCGAAAAAATTTGTATTTATCGCTTATTTAATGTATTTTCTTACCGGCTTAAAATAATATTAAAAAAATGAAAAATAGGGAAAAAATTTTAAATGACCAAAATTTCATAATTAACTCATTAGTCACTAAAAACAAGTAATTACCTATCCATTTTAGGTATAATTAGCCCTAAACTGCAAAATATCGAGAAAGACGGTTTTCGGAAAAATACCGAATTTTCACCGAATTTCAGGAAAACACCAAAACGAATTTTCAAGACGCTACAATCGCGTAACTTACACGATCTAGAATGTTCTTAAACAACGGAAAAATCCAACACTTGGAAATTTTCCGGGTCGGGAAAAAGTAAGTTATTGATATCCGTTCGAACTTTTTAATAGTTTCTAATTATCCGGAAAACACAACGAAATTAAATATTCCGATCGAATCAATGATTACAAAATAAATCCCAGAATACTCAACACTTGAGTCAGAATAAAAACTACCCAGAATGATGCAGGAATAGTAACGGATATTACTGCATAAAGAACCGTCCCCAATACACTTTTCTTGCCGCGGAACCGCCGCGACAAGTGGCTTATTGCCGCGGTTCCGCGACCACGTGGAGGATTTGGGGGCTCGTTTTTCATGGTAATTCTTATAATTGCCTGCTGATTTTTTTAGGTATTTTTAATTCAGAAAAATCACATTTTAAAAAAAATTTCCAGAGAGGGGTATAATTTGACGTATCGGGGTTCGTTCGGAGTTTTAACTTTGTAAACACATCGCCTAATGCTCTAGCTAGGCTCTAATACCATTGTAGGGTTACTAGGAACTCTAAGAAGGTTCTACAAGGCATCAACCATGCCCGATTAAAATTTTAGCCGTGCCGAATAACTCTAAACAAGATCTTTGCTAGATAATTAGGGTAAGACATGCAAGTTAAACTCATTAACACTAAGTGAATACGAAATACAACCTTTGTAGATCGGTCCTTCACTTCTTAAGCTCCTTGTAGTAGCCCCTTCGCTGCGATCATTGAACTCCCGGACTCTCGGACGGCTCTATGAGAAAATTGCAACGGTATTGCTTAAAGTCTTCGAAGCCGAAGACGATCTACGTCGAGGGAATACGGACTCAATCTTCTACTTTACTAACTAGAGAATTAGTGAAGCAAACACCCTAAACTAAAGTGCTAGTCTAGTAGAGGATGGTGAAATAGCAAATGGGTACACTTTAGAATTTCTTTTCTCACTTTGTATCTCACTCTTTTTCAAACCCTAGCAAGAATTTCAAGGAGAAAGAAGATGAGCTCAAAATGAGAATGAAAACTAATCAAGAGAGTGAGAGAACTCACCATGGTGAGTGAGTATCATATACTAACTCATGTAGAGACATTACCATGGCTAATTATAGTGGTTAGGTTAGTTAATATCTTAAGTAAAACAAAACTAGTGGACTAAGTCAATGCAACCATAAGCTTCATGAAGCTTCATGCATGTGAGCTCATTATCCATTTATTTTAGAATTAGTTTAGATATTAAAACCCTACCAATATAATTAGTATGATGTATGTCTCATACACCCATGATAGTTGTATCAACAACCATGATACAAAATGTACACAAATAAATATATATCATATATATATTAAGTTGTGCACAAGTGAGAAAAATAAATGCTTAAGTGAACCAATGTTAGTTAATGTAAATTAGTATATCACATATACAATTATACAATAAATTGTTAAATCAACACTTGACTTAATAATCCGGTTATATCTCATATAACCGATTAACACATAATGTACTAACTTATCGAATCAACACTTGATTCGATAACCCGGCTATATCTCATATAACCGTCCGATACAATAGTCGCGAGAATAGAATACGGTATCACATACACGCATTATTCTCGGTCTCGCACATATCACATATGCGCTCCTATTTCGTTTTGCCTGAGCCAGTAAAACCTCTATGTAAGACTCTAAAGACTCGTCAATACGCCGGCAGTAGGTGATGATCATATCAAGCACCCACAAGCCATCAGCGGTACTAGATGGACGTAACGGCTACCCAGGTATTGAGCGATCTGAAGATCAGCAAGCAAGCCCGCTCTAACTCCTGCAAAAAGCCTGACAGTGACACTACCGTACAGTCCGGTCTCCTCGTCTGACATGTCGCATATCAAGTCTAGGGGTGGTAAAACGTCAGACCCCAATAACCGATAAGTCATGCCGATATGAGGCTCATAACGGGTCGAGAAACTACCGGTAACACTTACCAGTAAATCTCTAAACCAGCCCTGGCCAGGGACTTCCCTGTTACGGCCAATCGAACATAGCGCAACATCAACCCCCAATACCGGGAGAGACGAAACCCCTCCTATCGCTCATTGCCTCCATGTGACTCGGGACTATACCCAAAAACCATCGTTTTGCACGCCCTCTTGGACGTGGTAAGGTGGAAATCAAAGCACAGTCGGAATCACACAAAACTCTATGACGATCTCAGGTCTACAGACTAACCTGTACCAGTGTCACCAGAGAACTGCCATCTGACGTAAGGTATAATACCATCTGGGAGTTCTCGGCGAGTCCGTCCAGTGTACCCAGTCTCCACTGTGCACCCGTATATCATCTCTGATGTCAAACACCAATGGATATGGGATCATCCATCGCTCATCTATATGGGCCGAGAAGGTATACGCTAGTCTACTCTGGTATATCGATGCCCCGTCTCGATACACCCACGACTAGGGACCTTGAAGGATGTACTTATGGATTACCATGTCCTCCCTAGTATGATCCGCATCATAGTCCAGGTTGTCAAGTACACACCCTAAGGGCTTTACCAATATGTAACAGAGAGATAATCAGTGTACACGTTAAGGTAAAGAGTAACCAGATAGCATACTATCATGTCGAGCAAGAAAGTCCTCACTATATATGTCCAAGCATCCACTACAATATACATCACATGTATAGTAATGGCCTCTAGGGCATACATATAACTAACAGTTTCATTGCACAGGCTATCCACATGACCAGGGGAACGTCGGGTTTCAGCAGCGGCTCTGTGAAACCCGGGGATCCCAGATTATCTGTATTGTTCTGTGATGCTTATTACTTTTCTGTAATGTTGCATATTATCATGCCTGGAGCGATTATTGTATATTAGTATATATACTAGTAGATGTTGTATATGTTTTACACCCGCGCTAGTCCAGTCTCCGCTCTGACGTTAGTTAAGTAACCTAACGGGTGATGACGGGACCCAGCGACGAATGCGGATGGCATATACGTACATTTTATTTTCGTTCTTTTTTGGTGTGATTATTTGATGGGACTGCGTTGATTCTTGTTAATGCAAAAGAAAACAAACCTGTTTGGATGTTGTTGGAACATTTTTAAAAAGTGTTATTGCAAAGACGTTTTCTTTTGTCATGCATAGTGGTATTCAGTTGGAATATCCTGCACCTCATTCGACGGGGCAAGGGCCGATATCCCTTCACCGGGAATGACCCCTTGGGCAGAAGTTTGCGTCAGGGTAATAACTTCACTATAGTCGATTACAAGTTGCTCTGCATCACGATATTCAGTTGGAATATCCTGCACCTCATTCCACGAGGAAAGAGCCGAGATCCCTTCACCGGGAGTGACCACTTTAGCAAAAGATTTTCGCCACTATATTTTTATAAAAAGCCATCAGGTTCCTTCAACGATATCAAGTTCACTACGTTAAAGGTTTTTCGCCAAAAACCAGCCGTAGCCCTCCGTCATTTCTTTTGGGTATTCAGTAGTATTCAAGCTATGCATTTTGACCTAACGCCAAGGCATAGTGTTTGGTAGCTACTGGGTATTCATTTGTTGCATTGATAGATGGGTTGGTTTGGGACAGCCGTTCTGCCATTTTGACCTAACGCCAAGGGCATGTGCGGGTGGGTTCAAATTGACAAGATAGTGACGGGTAGAACTTGGCATGTGACTTATGACATTTTGACCTAACGCCAAGGTCATAAGAGCATGGGGCAAAAATCCTATCGGGAGTTTCTAAAGAAACCGAAACTTGCCAAGTATGCGCATACCTTCTGGAGTGTGATAACGTGAGTGGATTCCGTCACGTTATCATGCGATGAGAGTTGGATCCCAATTCCCACTGATGAGTTGGTTTACTCTTCGGGTGACCCCGATAGATTCTTCTTTCAGGTTTGGAGGAGAATTTGACAGTACAGTGGGAGGTTTCCTGATTAAATAAAGTGATAACCATTCTGATCTAGGTTAGAGTGCACGCAGAGTGTTTCTTTTCTCTCTCTCTCTCTTTTGCAGCGACCATTGACCGACCCTAGACTATGACTCAGTGACCAAGTTGACCGAACCTTCTTAAAATACTGGCTTTTGGATTGTCTAAGTTGCATAAGTCATTGCCACTCCTTCTTTTACCCTTTGCATTTCTCAGAACACCCCGTATTACTACGGACATCCACTTCCATTGGATAGATCCATCGTATGGTTATATACGAACTCGAAGGGACTTCTTAGAGGATGGATCAAGGTCCAGGAGAAATAGAATTGGTTTATTCAGTTGTCTTTTATTATCACCTTCTCTCAGGTTGCGAGGGCTCCTTAGTTTAGGAGAGTACACCTATTACGCTTATTGGATAGTCTTCTTCCAAACCATAGGCAGGTGCCGAATGGTAGGGAATGAAGAAAATCAATTAGCCTAAGTAGGGTGTGCAGAAGGTAATAACTAAAGACAAAATAAAGGGATTAGAAAGAGGGCAAAGTAAATTGTGACCGTTATCATTCAAGACCAAACCGCGTACTTCATCGCCACTCCTATTTCACCTTTGCTTTTTCCCCCAGTTCGGGAGAAATAGAATAAGGTATTATTCAGTTGTCTTTTATCATCACCTTCTCTCAAGTTGCGAGTACTCCTTGGTTTAGGAGGGTACACCTATTATGCTTACTGGATAGTCTTCTTCCAAACCATAGGCTGGTGCCGAACGGTAGGGAAGGAAGAAAACCACTTAGCCTAAAAAGGGTGTACAGAAGAAAATGAATAAAGACAAATAAAGGGATTTGGAGAGATGGAAAAGAAATATACGGTTACAGTCATGAATTGGACTATGGAAGAGGCATTACTAGGAATACCAGGATACCCCTACGAAACATTTTCATGTTTCAGTGCATTGTTAAAGGAAAACTGTTTTCCCGATTAGATACTTACTCCAAGGGTATGTATTTACCAGGTTTCATTCTCATATCTGTATGGTTTTTCAGATGATGAGTAGGAGCAAGTTATTGGGAATAAGGTGATCATCCTCATTATATCGGAATTCGTTGTAATTGGTGATATTTGAGGAAATCGCCTGGGTACAGTTTTCAACCTACGATGCACAGGTTTCGAGTTATTCAACTCAGCGGACTTATACAGAGTATTGTATGTTTTCCAGTGTCCATCAGGACAAAGGGGTTGGTCCTCATACTATGTTCTATTTACTTTTGACTTCTCTAGTTTTTAGACAAGTGTTTCGTAGAAATACAAGGTCTAAGTTTTGAGAAGTTGTGGGTATAAGAATAAAGTAGAGAACCAGATGTCGCAAGTATCGGGATTCTTTAAAGAGATCGAAGATGTAGATTCTTGTGATTGGTATTCAGATGATAGTAATAGTTTTGAGAAACTTGTTTCTCTTTCAGGTTACTCATAATTGGATGGATTCCTAAGTTGAGTAATGCTGATTAGCCTCTCTCCATTAAGTTGATATGCACTGGAGATAGCTGCATGATTAGAATCTGGCTCCAATTAAATAAGTGCCAAAGTTTCTATATTGGATATATAATGGTTCATATCTTAACGATGTTAAGGTACGGGGAGTTGTCCAGCTTATGCTTAAAACCAGACTC
The DNA here is from genome assembly GCA_030015575.1 of Agapanthus africanus. Classification (NCBI taxonomy): domain Eukaryota; kingdom Viridiplantae; phylum Streptophyta; class Magnoliopsida; order Asparagales; family Amaryllidaceae; genus Agapanthus; species Agapanthus africanus. Next base: position 49,162,395 of record JASDDO010000006.1, on the reverse strand, counting down.
TGGATAACTCAGGGCACGTTTCTGTAATGGCAGTTTGTGGGTTGGCCCAGGCTATATCGAGGGTTGCCTTTCTACCATCTGTAAGATCAATAGTGATATTGTTCTTGACTCGCCACAGTTTTAGTAAAATGGATTTTTTCAGAAAACAGTAGTGGGAGTATGGTAGAACTGGAAGTGATTCCAGAACCGCAAACGATTACGAAAAATTTAATAGGACCTAAAGATTCAATCAGGTTTGACATTCCATTAGCCACTCCGCAGGTATGGTGGGTAACCTCAGACACCCGAGAGGTACTCCGGTAGCCTCAAGGACGGTGACAGGGAGGTTCTTGTTTACCCAGGCTTGACACTACTGTTGTTCCAGGCTATGAGACCCGGCAGGAGGTTAAGTATAGCGTCGTTCTAAACTAGCTTTAGAAATGCACGTGTATATTATTCTGCCAGAGGGTTGTTGTGGTCAGTAGGAGCAGCGGAAGCATAGTGGACAAGTAGCTTATGTCTATTTATAGACTTGAGCAGATATAGCGGAGATAGATCATCTATTTTTGATGTGACAGTCATGGGTTTGACTTCATCAGAATAGGGGATGGATCTGTTAAGAAGGTAGTAGGGTGTGATGTCATGGTATTTGGATGACATACACAGAGTAGGAAGTAAAATTCCTATACTACGATCGGTTGTACAGTGGTCGTCACACAATTTTTTCTCCAGACAGAATATCGATATAATATCTGACATTATGGTTTCTAGATCTATGGTTTTAGATCTAGATTTGGGTAGTTTCCCAATGTCGGTACTTTGACAGTATTCTAATGGTATTTAGAATAAATGACTCCTGGCATGCTGGTGTACCAGCAGATGATGGAGTCACCCTCTCTAAAGGTGTCTTACAGACTAAAGGGGAGAGGGATGTGCATGATTGGCAGATCACTTTCTTAGGCAATTGTGTCAATCATAAGATGTCAAGTACCACACCAGATGTTGTTTTTGCACTAGATGCAATAAGTTTATATTAATCCAATCCTGAAGAAACATAAGGAGGCAGTTTTAGAACATAAGTGGATGTTCTACGGATTTGATGATGGCACCCTCCTTCGGGAGACGGTTATCATTCCAGGCTTCAAAGGTGACATAGATGACAGAGTGATTGTCAGAGTTATAGTTTTCCCTTTGATGAGGGACAGTATTATGGACAGGTGGTCCAAGAGGATACTGTGGGAGGCTTGGTACTGGATACTGATTAGGTTCAGTGATCGATACAATCTAAAAAGTTTGGATTTGGAGTTCATTTATGAACTAGGTCCCATCAGATATCCAGACATATTCTAAGACAGGTATTACTCAATTCGGGAGATGGCTTTCTCCGCGAACTTGAGATTAAGAGAGACATAGAAAGAATCATCAGGGCGGATCCACTCACTGAGGCTATTTCTCGAACACAATAGTTTTATAAACGAGCTTTGTGAAACTGATTAGTAGAGGAGTTGGATGTTCGGTATCACACGGGCTGTGAGTATGCGACATCGCAATAATTAGCCTTAAGTGCAAGTGGGAGATTGTTGGATATAGTGCCCTCAAAGTCAATTATTGGATCGCAGGCACGTGATTGCAATGATTGAGGAGGACCTATGCCAGTAGGACAGTCTTACTCGAGATGATAGTATGCTATCTGGTTTACCTTTATCAGACATGTACAGGTTCAGGTGACTGATCACATATCACACGTTGATAGAGCCCTTTGGATCTTGCTTGACTAACAACAGTATGAGGGCGATCATATACGTGAGAGTTGGGTAGTCCATAAGCACATCCTTAATAGTGGTCCCTAGTCGTGGGAGTTTCGAGATAGGGCATCGATACTCCAGAGTAGACTAGTGTATACAGTCGAGACCTCGACGAGGGGCGGTGGCCGGTCTCACAAGCCACTGGTGTCAGTTGGATCACCTAAGATGTATACAGGTGCTCATTGGGTTATGAGTACACCGGACAGGACTCACCGGGAACCTGCTAGTTGGTATTATACCTATCGTCAGATAGCAGTTCTCTGGTGACATGTGTACAGGTTAGTTCATCGACCTGAGGTCGTCATTTGCCTCGTGTGAGTTCCCACTGTGCTTTGATTTCTACCCTACCACGGCTCAAAGGATTTTGCAAACAGGTAGTTTTTGGGTACAGTCCCGAGCCATATGGAGGCAAGTGAGAGGATCGGCAGGGGATTCGTCTCTCCCGGTATTGGGGGTGAGATCGCACTGTGTCTAGGAGAGCCATTACACATAGCCCTCGGCCGAGGCAGGAGATTTACCGGTAGGTACTCCAGTAGTATCTCAGTATGTTTTTGGGCTACACTCCGACACGACTTATACCGCTATTGGGGTCTGACGTTACCAGCCCCATAGGCCGATATGCGATACTCATAGGCGAACGAACCGGACTGTATATACATTGTCACAGTTAGGCTCAGTAGGGTTTCCGGATGGGTTCGCTCATCAGCCTTCCTTGAGGTCAGTACATGGGCAGCCGTTACGCACAGCTAGTGCTGCTGACGGCTTGTGGTTAAACCCACTGCCAGGGTACTGACGAGTCATTAGAGTCCCCCACAGATAGTTTCCCAAGTTCGGGTGAAATGTTGTAGAGGCCGTATGGTTTTATGGCAGGGTTTGGAAAATGCACGTGCGTTTACGCACGTGTCATATTTCGGGCAGATAATACTGGTGGGCTTTGGTTTAAGCCGGATCCATGTATTATACTTTGTAGATATAATATTTTTGTCTCAGTTGCATTTATATTCGGTCGTAATACAAATGCGGGTATGTTTATACTGTTACGGGGTTGTCCTGAAATTCGTTTCGGGATCGCTTTTGGAAGTTGCCAGTTTCCAGTTTTCTATCACCCGTATTAAACATTCGGTTAAATACGGATTTATCTTTTCTTGGGTGAGTCATGGTTCTAGATGGTTCTAGAAATGGTAACTAGATTCATGTATCTTTCTTGCATTAAATGAAATGGTGATGTGTTATTATGAATCACCATTTTTGCATTTAATGTTTTTTGATGATTCATTCTTTCATTAATTGTTATGATAAGTTTGCTTTGCTTGTGGTCACCCCCTTCTCTCTCCTACACTCACCCTCCTCCTCTTTAATGTGGCCGGCCATTCCTAGTGGGGGGATAATTTGATTCATTTGGAAAAGATTATAGTTTTGGTGTATGGAAATTTCATAGCTCATTTTATTCCATCACCCGATTCAAATGGCAACTTCATTAACCGTTCGTCCATGGCTTTGGACGAAGCGAGACAAAGTGTTCTACTCATTCTCTACATCAATCTTGGTCATTTCTTTTAGCAAACTTGATGACCGAGTTGCCTCGAGTCAGAGGCGGGAGCCCGTTTAAAGATCCGTTGACGTGGTGCCACCTGGACGAGGAGATCGGAGATCGACGAGATCGGAGCAGCCGCAATAAAGCGTGGGATGATGGTTAAAGAACGAAGGACTCGGATCGTTCGGTAGAAACTTTCTACCAACCTTGTAGTTTGTTAGTTTAGCAATAATGGCAGATCCGGTTATAGTATACGATAGCGCCGGTTAAAAAATTTTTGTTCCGCATTTGGCGTCTGTTAGACGGCCGGGGCGCTACCGTAGACTTACAATGCACTAGAATCAGCTGCATATCTTTGAACAAGATTCCTACTAAGTCAGTACCTACCACACCATATGAAATGTGGAGTGGGAAGAAACCCTATCTTAAGTATCTAAAGATATAGGGATATCCAGATTTTGTAAAAAAGCAGCATGCGGACAAGCTCGAAGCACGCTCAGTACTGTGTATGTTTGTAGGATACCCAAAGAACACCAGGGGGTATCTTTTCTATTACACGGAGGAACAAAAGGTCTTTGTTTCTCGGCATGCCCACTTTTTGGAAACTCAATTTCTTGAAAAAGAAATAAGTGGGAGCGCAATAGAACTGGAAGGAATTCAGAACCATAAGCTATTACTGAAAGCATGGCGGAACCAGAAGTTTCGAAAGAACCGGACATCCCCATGCCACTCCATAGGACTAGTAGACAGTCTTATCCGTCCGAGAGATACTACGGTTTTCTCATAGACGGGGATAGAGATGATTGCATCATCAACGATGATGAGCTAACTAGTTTCCAGCAAGCCATTAGGAGCAGTGACTCTGTAAAATGGATGGATGCAATGCGGACCGAAATGGAGTCCTTGTACACCAACAAAGTATGGACTTTGGATATTTCTCCAGAAGGGGTAAAAACCGTAGGCTGCTAATGGATCTTCAGAAAGAAGATTGGTGTAGATGGACAGGTTGAAACCTATAAGGCTAGACTTGTTGCAAATGGTTTTCGTCAAAGACCTGGTTTGGACTATGATGAAACCTTTTCTCCAGTGGCTATGCTCAAATCCATTCAGATCATTCTTGCCATTGCTGCCTTTCACGATTATGAAATTTGGCAGATGGACGTAAAGACCGCATTTCTGAATGGAAATTTAGAAGAGTGTGTTTATATGGATCAGCCGGAGGGTTTCATAGAGAGTGGGAGCAGCGGAAGAGTGTGCAAGTTGCTCAAATCCATTCATGGATTAAAGCAGGTATCGCGGAGTTGGAACATCTGTTTTGATGAGACGGTCAAGGATTTCGACTTTATCAAAAATCCAGATGAACCATGCATTTATAGTAAAATTGAAGCAAGAACTGTAGTATTCCTCGTTTTGTACGTGGATGACATTCTACTGATAGGAAATGACTTTCCTATGCTACAATCAGCCAAAGGATTCTTGTCACAAAGGTTCTCCATGAAGGACCTGGGTGATGCCTCCTACATTCTGGGGATCCAGATCTATCGTGATAGATCTAAAAGGATGTTGGGAATTTTACAGTCAAGGTACATCGACACCATATTGAAAAGATTTAGTATGGAAGATTTAAAGCGTGATAATCTACCGGCTTGTCACGAAATCACCCTCTCCAAAGAGATGTCTCCCAAGACTGATTTGGAAAGGGATCGCATGACTATTATACCCTACGCTTCTGCGGTAGGCTCTATAATATATGTGATATTGTGTATCAGACCAGATGTAGCTTACACACTGAGCGTTATAAGCAAGTATCGGTCAAACCCAGGGTAGAAGCACTGGACAGCAGTTAAGAACATTCTCAAGTACCTGAGAAGGACTAAGGAGATATTCTTGGTGTACGGCAGTGAAGACCTCCAGATCAAGTCCTTCGCCAACTCTAGATTCCAGAGTGATAAGGATGACTCCAGGTCCATGTCGGGTTATGTCTTTATCCTCAATGGAGGGGCGATTTTTTGGAAGAGCTTCAAACAGGACACCGTTGCTGACTAAACGATGGAAGCGGAGTATATCGCTTCATGTGACGCCTTAAAAGACGCAGTCTGGATGAAGAAGTTCATTACAGAACTTCAGATGGTTCCATCCATTGTTGATCCAATACCTCTGTATTGTGACGACAACGGGGCTATAACTTTAGCGAAGGAACCAAGGTCCCATCAGAAGTCCAGACATATCTTAAGGCGGTACCACCTGATCAGGGAGATCATTGATCACCGAGAGATCTAGGAGCAGAGAGTAAAGATAAATCACAACACTGTAGATCCACTCACAAAGGCCATCCCTCAGACACAGTTTGAGAGGCTAATCGAGATGATTAGTCTGCGATATGCCAATACATGGCCTTAGTGTAAGTGGGAGATTGTTAGTGATATATGCCCTAAAGGCCATTATTGTATAGTACAGGTTTGTATATTACATTTGAAAAGCTTGGGATATACACAGATATAATAACAGTCTTGCTCAAAATGGTTGTATGCTACTTGGTTTGATTCTACCTCAATATGTGTATATGTTTCTTTTAGCATATCGCTACAACATATTGGTAGAGCCCTTGGGATCTTTGCATGACTACCAGCGTTGTGATGGCAGTCATACTAGTGGGGGCTGGTGTAACATTTCTGAAAATAAAATATTATTTTTGGGAATTTAGATAATTAAATAATGAATTATTATAAATATTTTAAGGTATGGAGATTAGTTTTAACGAAAGGGGTATAATTATATACCGATAGGTTGGAAAATATTCGAAAAATTATAAGAACTATTGATTTTGAAAGGGATAATAAGAATGGAGCATTCATAGATTTTTATATAATTAATTATATTCTATGTTAATGTTAAACTCGATTAATTTTCACTAATCTTGCATTAATCTTGATTATGCATCATGGCATGCAACAAAGCATGTTGCAAACCTTATTACACTTTATGTGACCATGGTTTCATTTGTAATGAAATGGTTTTTGAATTTTGTTAAAGAAAAGATAAGAAAAGAGAAAAGAAAAAGAAAAGAAATGAAATGAATAAAGAATGGAGGTATAGGCAAGGGAGAGAGAGGGTGAGGGCTCTCCTTTGACCATGGCCTTTTCCCTTCACTTCTTTTCTTCATTCTCTTTCTCCTCTTCCTCCTTCATGGCTGCCCTCCCCCCATCCACTATCTCTACCTCCTTACATCAACCCCAAATCCACATCAAAACCATGTATCCCTTTCATTAAAAATGTGCACAAGCTCACTACAAGCATGGGGCACTAAACAAGATGAGATTTTGAGCAGTTGGGGAAACTCAAGAAAATACTTGAGTTGCCAAATGAAGTAATGTTAGTTATGTATATGCCCTAGAGGCCATTGTTGTACATATGATGTATATTATAATGGATGCTTGGTTATATATAGAGAAGACTTTCTTGCTCGTCATGATAGTATGCTATTTGGTTTCACTTTATCTTAACATGTTGACTTGTATTGGTTTACTGTTTTACTCTCACATGTTGATAAAGCCCTTAGGACTTGTACTCGACTACTGGGACTATGATGAGATCATACTAGTGGGGCCGCGGTAGTCGATGAGTACATCCTATAACTGTTCCTAGTCGAGGGTATATCGAGACAGGGCATCGATACACCAGAGTAGACTAGCGTATACGCATCTTGACCCATATGATGGGCGATGGATGATCCCATATCCATCGGTGTTAGACATCAGAGATGGTGTACGGGTGCTCAGTAGAGACTGGGTACACTGGACGGACTCGCCGAGAACTCCTAGATGGTGATATACCACACGTCAGATGGCAGTTCTCCGGTGACACAGGTACAGGGTAGTCTGAAGACCCGAGATCGTCATAGAGTCTTGTGTGATTCCCACTGTGCTTTGATTTCCACCTTACCATGTCCAAGAGGGCGTGCAAAACGGTGGCTTTTGGGTACAGTCCCGAATCACATGGAGGCAATGAGCGATAGGAGGGGATTCGTCTCTCCCGGTATAGGGAGTTGATGTTGTGCTGTGTTCGATTGGCTATAACTGAAAGTCCCTGGCCAGGGCTGATATAGAGATTTACTGGTAAGTGTTACTAGTAGTTTCTCGACCCGTTATGAGCCATACATCGACACGACTTATCGGTTACTGGGGTCTGACGTATACCACCCCTAGACTTGATATGCGACATATCAGACGAACAGACCGGACTGTACGGGAGTGTTACTGATCGGATTCACAGGAGAACGGACAGGCTAGCTTGTTGATCTTCTGATCGCTCAATACCTGGGTGGCTGTTACGTTTTGCTGACCGCTTGCAGCTTGTGGGTGTTTGATATGATCATCACCTGCTACCGGCGTATTGACGATTCTTTAGAGTCCTACACAGAGTTTTCTTGGCTCAGGCGAAACAGAGTAGTGGCACATATGTGATATGCGCAGGAGCGAGAATAATGCGATATGGGATACCGTATTATATTCTCGCGATTTATGGATATGAATCGGGTCATCGGATCAAGTGTTGATTCGATGAATCGGTACATGATATATATTAGCCGGTTATATTCGATATAGCCGGATCGTCGGATCAAGTGTTGATTCGATGATTTAATATATAATAATATATATGATATATTATTATATTAACTAATATTGGCTTACTTTATTATTTCATTTTCTCAGTGGATGATACATTGATATATATGCGATATATGTTAATTGTATTATTTTCTTTTGTTGCAAATATATAATATATATATGATATATATTATTGTGACATGATATGATTAATTGTTAAACATGTTTAAGGATGATTAATTGAGGTTAGGGTTTAATTAGGGTTAGTTGCTTCATGCACCTTCTAGAAGCTATTTGTTTTGTCATTGTAAAGATATTTATGGATGACACTTTACTAAACCTAACCAAACCCTAACTCTAGTTAATTCTCTACTCATTCTTATCCTATCATCCTTGACCATGGTTCACAATTCAATCATATAGATTTCTATTCATCACAAAAGAAAGATAATTCATTATTCTTTTTCCATTATCATCTTCTTCTTCGTCTCTCTTGAAGAAGCTCTCTTGATTTTCTTAAGTGATGATAAAATATGAGAAAATGATATAGAAAGAAAGCAAAATCACTACTCTCTCATACTCATCTCATCTAGCCCATGGGATTAGTGTGTTCACTTCTTTAGAGTGAGATAGCTTGAGTTCTTCGAAACCTCGACGTAGATCATCGGAGATTTGGATTACGACGAGCTAGAATGGATCGTTCGAGTCGTGGAGCCTCTCATGAGTCCGGGAGATCGTGGATCGCGGCAAAGGGACTTCTACTCGGAGCTTGTGAAGTGAAGGAGCGGACTACAAAGGTTGTAATCCCTCACACTTAGATAAAAGTTATCTAATTACATGTTAAACCCTAATTATCTAGCAAAGATCCCGGCTTTGGGTTGTTCGGCACGTCTAAAATTTAATCTGGGCATGTTTGATGCCTTTTGAACCTTCACAAGAGTGCCTAGGAACCCTACAGTGGTATCAGAGCCTAGCTAGAGCATTAGGCGATGTGTTTACGAAGTTAAAACTCCGATCGAACCCGAAACGACGAAACTTAACCCCTCTCTGGAAATTTTTTAAATTTTGGGATTTTTCTGAATTAAAAATATGTAAAAAAATCAGCAGGGAAATCTAAGAATTACCATAAAACCCGAGCCCCTAATTCGACCAAACGGCGGCGGAAGCGCGGCGCAAGCATGGCTTGCGCGGCGCTTCCGCGGCGGAACAGTGAAATCAGGACACGTGGCTTCATGGTAATTCCCGTAGTTGCTTGCTGAGTATTCTGAATATTTTTATTCTGTTCCAGGTGTTTAGAATTCTGGGATTTGTTTTGTAATAGTAGACTCGATCGGAAATTTTAAGTTCGTATTTCTTTCCGGATATTTAGAAACTGTTAAACTGGTTGAACGGATATCATTAACCCACTTTATTCCGGCACGGCAAACTTTCAAGCGTTGAATTTTTATTGGGTTTAAATCTTTCGGAAAATTGTACAAGTCAAGCGGTGGACCCCCTAGAAGACAACAAACCTTAACTCGATTATGTGACCGTCTTGAACTGCCTTTTGAACCTTCGGGTTTGGGGCAGTACGGCGTGCCACATGTGAGGCGTTGGCTTGGCCCTTCTACGGCTGGATCACTGGTACTGTGACATATTCTGGGATTATTTGAACTCCGCTCAAGAGTTGAGCACTTCGGGAAATTTTGGGTGTTTGATTATCTGTTCAAATAGTTTAATACCGTATATTTATCTGGAATGTGATACAATATGTGGAATTCATAGAGTTAGGCATGAAATGCGGAATATGTGATATTTCGGATTTACGATGTCTAAAGTGATTGTGGATTCCAAATATTGTAGTTTTACACTTTCTTTTCTGTGACCGTAAGCGTAGTATGTGGTGTATCGCCGGCTTCGTTGCTATACATCAACGACAATCGGGATACGCATACTTGCTTACGTTGATGATATGAGATATTATGTGTTGCTGTGATATGTTATATTGGATCGTCGCGATCAGAATAGCCGGGGGTTTTATGTGAGATGAGGGTTCTTATTTTCATTCATGTAAAATTCATTTGTAATGTAATATTCTTTTATTTGGGGCACTTTCTGGTTGCGGTTGCTGTCACCAGTGTATATTATTTACTTTTCCGCATTAAGTAGACCCAAGGAGGGGAGCACAAGTAACCGGGTTCTAGGGTCCAGTGGGAGGCCATCTCGAGGAGTCGAGACCGGGTCTCCTAACCCTAGAATTGGCAGTGTTACTTGCCGCTCTCGTAGGGGTCTTGGGATGTGGGTTTGGCTATTCGTCGCGACCGTGGAATCCGTGTTTTATACAGGCTCGTATTAAAAACACGGACGTTCTAGTATATCCAATATTTCATATATGTTCTTCTGCTGCTATGTTCTGTGATGAGATCATATTACTGCCTGAGACGAATGCTTATACTATATATATGCTGATATATAAATATTACTGCTTTCGTTTCTTCTGTGATGCTTAGGAAGCATAAGCTGATGGGATTTTTATTAATGAGATTAATAAAAGAAAAGAAACCTAAAGATGTTGTAGAATCAAAAACTTTATAAAAAGGGTAGCTACAGTTTTGCTTTTCACAGTGATATATACGATATATCCAGCACCTTATTCGATGAGGAAAGGACCGAGATCCCTTCACCGGGAGTGACTCCTTTAGCAAAACTGGCAGATGCTACAAAACGCGGTTTGTCTTTTGATTGCTTTTAGTGTTTTTCTTTGCACAGTGGTATATATGATATATCCTGCACCTTATTCGATGAGGAAAGGGCCGACGATCCCTTCACCGGGAGTGACCCCTTTAGCGAAACTAAGAAAAGCCTCAAAAACACTCCTTTTCAAAAACTACATGATTCTACGACGATATCAAGTTCATTACGCTCAGGGTTTTTCTGAAAAACCTGCGTAGCCCTCCGTCATTTCAGATAAGTAATATTTAGTATTCGTGCTACGGTAGTTTGGCATGCGTCAAGGCGTAGCGTACGGTAGCTGATTATTACTTATCTGCAGCATGAGATGCGATTGGATTAGGGTATTCGTGCGGCGTTGTTTGGCATGCGTCAAGGGTCATACGGGTGGGTTTAATTCAATCACGAAATGTACGAGTTGAACTTGACTAGTGGACTATGGGTTGTTTGGCATGCGTCAAGGTCATAGCACACTAGGGGTAAAAGCATTATCAGGAATTTCAAGTGTTGAAATTTGCAATGAGATTGCATACCTCCTATGAGATAGTTGGATCCCGATACCCACTGCGAGTAAGAGTTACTCCTGGGAGAGTTTTACACAGGACAATTAGTCATTCAAGTAGGTGTCTAGAAAAGTGTTAACGAGGTTACGCCTCTGGGAAAACGAGGTTTACTAATTAGGTCCGTGCGAAAGCACGGGGAACCTCCCTCAAAGTACCGACACTGATCTGGCTGAAAGATTGACGAAATTGTAGGGTGTAATTAATCCCGGCTAATCTTACCTTTTTGGGTTTTAAGGTAGATTTGATAAAAACAGTGGGAGACATCCTGATTAGATAAGATAATAACCAATCTAATCTTGCAAGAGCATACGCTAAAGTGTTTTCTTCTCTCTCTCTCCAGGTAGCGACCATTTCAGGCCATAATCAAGATAATAATATGGATGTATTGACTGAACCTGATTATTGTACTGAGCAAGGGAACGTCAGACCCGTTCTTTCTTATAAGAGTTATAAGACTGAACAGGAAACAGGAGAATATCTGGATTCTCACGCCGCCCAAAAGAACATGCATGTTGATGCATCTTCTTCAGGTGTGTTTGTTATTGAGAACTGTTTCTCAGTTCACCCTACGTCCTGGGTATTAGATACCGGATCAGGATCCCATATATGTAAACAGTTACATGGGCTATGTAAAGGTAGAGAACTGGGAAAAGGTGATCATTCCGTTCAAGTAGGGAACGGTGCAAGTATTGTAGCCAAAGCAGTTGGCGAATATCACCTTGTATTACCAAGTCGTAATACACTGATTCTAAATGAGTGCTATTATATACCGAACATGATGTGCAACATTATATCAGTTTCTTTATTGAGTAAAGAGGGATATAATTTTGTAGTACAGGATAATGTTATGAACATATTCCTAGATCAAAAGTTGATTGCATCAGGCTCGTTACATAATGGCATATTCATTCTAAATCAGAATACAGTTCTAAATATACAAAACACACACAAGAGGAAAAGTTCAGATATGAACGAATCCTTCTTGTGGCATTGTAGACTTGGTCATATCAATGCGACACGACTGGCTAAGTTACATAGAGATGGTTATTTGAATTCGTTCGAATTATCATCTTATGATACTTGCCATTCATGTCTCAAAGGAAAAATGACCAAAGCTCCGTTTAGTGGACACGGAGAAAGAGTTACCGAACTCTTAGGACTGGTACATAGTGATGTATGCGGTCCCATGTCTACGCATGCCAGGAACGGTTCTTCCTACTTCATTACATTCACTGACGATCTCTCAAGATTCGGATATGTGTTCCTGATGAAACACAAGTCTGGAGCTTTTGAGAAATTCAGAGAATATAAGCACGAAGTAGAGAATCAAACGGGTAAAAGTATTAAGATTCTTCGATCTGATCGAGGAGGTGAATACTTAAGCGGTGAGTTTCTAGATTATCTAAAAGAGAATGGGATTCTCTCTTAGCGTACTCCTCCTTATACACCATAGCACAACGGTGTATCTGAGCGGAGGAATCGCACCCTATTAGATATGGTGCGCTCGATGATGAGTACAGCTGAGTTACCTATTTCCTTCTGGGGGTATGCGCTTGAGACAGCCATTGACCTATTGAATAGAGTTCCTACCAAATCTGTGCCTACCACTCCATATGAGATATGGAAAGGGAAGAGACCACATCTTAATTATATTAAGATATGGGGTTGTCCGGCCTATGTCAAAAGACAAAATCCGGACAAACTCGAGGCAAGATCAGTCTTATGTAAGTTTGTAGGATATCCCAGAAATTCACAAGGGTATATCTTCTACCACCCCGAGGAACAAAAGGTGTTTGTTTCTCGACATGCTACTTTCTTAGAAAAAGGTTTTCTTATGAAACAGAATAGTAGTATTATGGTAGAACTGGAAGAGGTTCCAGCAACACAAACTATAACAGAAGACTTGGTTGAACCAGAGGATTCAGTAGTACCCAACGAACCCCAGCCTCTCCGCCGATCTAGTAGGGTTTCTCATCCACCTGAGAGATACTACGGTTTTCTCATTGATGGTGGAAGCGAGGATTGCATCATGGATGATGATGAACCGACTAGTTTCGAGCAGGCCATCACGAGTAGTGACTCTGTGAAATGGCTGGATGCAATGCGATCTGAGATGGAATCCATGTACACCAACAAAGTATGGACTTTGGAAAATGCTCCTGAAGGGGTAAAACCCATTGGGAGCAAGTGGATCTTTAAAAAGAAATTTGGTGTAGATGGAAAAGTTGAGACTTTCAAAGCTAGACTGGTAGCAAAGGGATTTCGTCAACGACCAGGTGTGGACTATGACGAAACCTTTTCTCCAGTAGCTATGCTTAAGTCCATCCGGATCTTACTTGCCATTGCTGCATATCATGACTACGAAATCTGGCAAATGGATGTTAAGACCGCCTTTCTAAACGGTGATTTAGAAGAGTGCGTGTACATGACTCAGCCAGAGGGCTTCGTAGATAGTGGGAGCAGCGGAAAGGTGTGCAAGCTGCTTAAATCCATTTATGGGTTAAAGCAAGCATCGCGGAGTTGGAACATCTGTTTTGATGTTGTAGTCAAAGAGTTTGACTTCATCAAAAATATAGATGAACCTTGTATCTATAAGAAGGTGGCAGAGGGTAAGGTAGTCTTCCTCGTATTATACGTGGATGACATACTCTTGATAGGAAATGATATTCCTATGCTGCAATCAGTCAAGCTCTTCTTATCACAGAGATTCTCAATGAAAGATCTAGGTGATGCCTCCTGCATATTGGGAATCATGATCTATAGAGATAGATCTAAACGGATACTGGGATTGTCCCAATCCAGGTACATTGACACCATACTAAAGAGGTTTAGTATGGAAGAATCCAAGCGTGGGAACCAGCCCACGATCTCTGGACTCACTCTCTCCAAAGAGATGTCTCCCAAGACTGATTTGGAGAGAGCTCGCATGCAAGGGATACCCTATGCTTCGGCAGTAGGTTCTATCATGTATGCGATGCTATGTACCAGACCCGATGTAGCATACTCCCTAAGTGTAGTGAGTCGGTATCAAGCAGATCCTGGAGAGAATCATTGGACAGCAGTGAAGAACATTCTCAAGTACTTACGAAGGACTAAGGAGATGTTCTTGGTGTATGGTAATGGAGAACTCCAGGTGGAGTCCTTTACCGATTCCAGCTTCCAAAGTGATAAGGAAGACTCTAAGTCGCATTCGGGTTTTGTCTTTACCCTCAATGGAGGGGCGGTATGTTGGAAGAGTTCCAAACAGGATACCGTTGCAGACTCAACGATGGAGGCTGAATACATCGCTGCCAACGATGCTGCCAAAGAAGCTGTCTGGATCAAGAAGTTCATTAGTGAACTTGGTGTGGTTCCATCCATTGAGCATCCAATACCTCTGTATTGCGATAACAATGGAGCTGTGGCTTTGGCCAAGGAACCCAGGTCCCATCAGAAGTCCAGACATATTCTGAGGCGGTATCACCTGATCAGGGAGATAGTTGATCGCCGGGAGATCGAGGTCAGGAGAGTAGATACGAAGGACAACACTGCGGATCCATTCACGAAGGCTATTCCCCAAATACAGTTTGAGAGATTATTCGGGATGCTAGGTATGAGATACTACAGCAGCTGGCCTTAGTGCAAGTGGGAGATTGTTAGTTATGTATATGCCCTAGAGGCCATTGTTGTACATATGATGTATATTATAATGGATGCTTGGTTATATATAGAGAAGACTTTCTTGCTCGTCATGATAGTATGCTATTTGGTTTCACTTTATCTTAACATGTTGACTTGTATTGGTTTACTGTTTTACTCTCACATGTTGATAAAGCCCTTAGGACTTGTACTCGACTACTGGGACTATGATGAGATCATACTAGTGGGGCCGCGGTAGTCGATGAGTACATCCTATAACTGTTCCTAGTCGAGGGTATATCGAGACAGGGCATCGATACACCAGAGTAGACTAGCGTATACGCATCTTGACCCATATGATGGGCGATGGATGATCCCATATCCATCGGTGTTAGACATCAGAGATGGTGTACGGGTGCTCAGTAGAGACTGGGTACACTGGACGGACTCGCCGAGAACTCCTAGATGGTGATATACCACACGTCAGATGGCAGTTCTCCGGTGACACAGGTACAGGGTAGTCTGAAGACCCGAGATCGTCATAGAGTCTTGTGTGATTCCCACTGTGCTTTGATTTCCACCTTACCATGTCCAAGAGGGCGTGCAAAACGGTGGCTTTTGGGTACAGTCCCGAATCACATGGAGGCAATGAGCGATAGGAGGGGATTCGTCTCTCCTGGTATAGGGAGTTGATGTTGTGCTGTGTTCGATTGGCTATAACTGAAAGTCCCTGGCCAGGGCTGATATAGAGATTTACTGGTAAGTGTTACTAGTAGTTTCTCGACCCGTTATGAGCCATACATCGACACGACTTATCGGTTACTGGGGTCTGACGTATACCACCCCTAGACTTGATATGCGACATATCAGACGAACAGACCGGACTGTACGGGAGTGTTACTGATCGGATTCACAGGAGAACGGACAGGCTAGCTTGTTGATCTTCTGATCGCTCAATACCTGGGTGGCTGTTACGTTTAGCTGACCGCTTGCAGCTTGTGGGTGTTTGATATGATCATCACCTGCTACCGGCGTATTGACGATTCTTTAGAGTCCTACACAGAGTTTTCTTGGCTCAGGCGAAACAGAGTAGTGGCACATATGTGATATGCGCAGGAGCGAGAATAATGCGATATGGGATACCGTATTATATTCTCGCGATTTATGGATATGAATCGGGTCATCGGATCAAGTGTTGATTCGATGAATCGGTACATGATATATATTAGCCGGTTATATTCGATATAGCCGGATCGTCGGATCAAGTGTTGATTCGATGATTTAATATATAATAATATATATGATATATTATTATATTAACTAATATTGGCTTACTTTATTATTTCATTTTCTCAGTGGATGATACATTGATATATATGCGATATATGTTAATTGTATTATTTTCTTTTGTTGCAAATATATAATATATATATGATATATATTATTGTGACATGATATGATTAATTGTTAAACATGTTTAAGGATGATTAATTGAGGTTAGGGTTTAATTAGGGTTAGTTGCTTCATGCACCTTCTAGAAGCTATTTGTTTTGTCATTGTAAAGATATTTATGGATGACACTTTACTAAACCTAACCAAACCCTAACTCTAGTTAATTCTCTACTCATTCTTATCCTATCATCCTTGACCATGGTTCACAATTCAATCATATAGATTTCTATTCATCACAAAAGAAAGATAATTCATTATTCTTTTTCCATTATCATCTTCTTCTTCTTCTCTCTTGAAGAAGCTCTCTTGATTTTCTTAAGTGATGATAAAATATGAGAAAATGATATAGAAAGAAAGCAAAATCACTACTCTCTCATACTCATCTCATCTAGCCCATGGGATTAGTGTGTTCACTTCTTTAGAGTGAGATAGCTTGAGTTCTTCGAAACCTCGACGTAGATCATCGGAGATTTGGATTACGACGAGCTAGAATGGATCGTTCGAGTCGTGGAGCCTCTCATGAGTCCGGGAGATCGTGGATCGCGGCAAAGGGACTTCTACTCGGAGCTTGTGAAGTGAAGGAGCGGACTACAAAGGTTGTAATCCCTCACACTTAGATAAAAGTTATCTAATTACATGTTAAACCCTAATTATCTAGCAAAGATCCCGGCTTTGGGTTGTTCGGTACGTCTAAAATTTAATCTGGGCATGTTTGATGCCTTTTGAACCTTCACAAGAGTGCCTAGGAACCCTACAAGTAACTCTTTCACCATTAGTGTAGTAATTCATTTACTTTAGCATCTATTTTAGTTTAGAGTTGTTTATGTGAGGTTTAGTGACCTTTGAAAATTCCAAGTTGAGGTTAGGGTTTGAATTGAATTGAGGTGGTGAAATTGAGCTTTAGTGGTGACCTTAAATCCCCCATAGTGTTAAAAACCCAGATCAAACCAGAAACTAGGCCATGAAACTTGAATTTGAAACTTTCCGTGTCAGTTTTGTGAACATCTTAAGCCTACAGGAAATCTGGAATGACCTGGAACCTTTACGAGAAAAACTAGCAACTCTATTGACCTAGTTTGGACACTACAAGACCACCATGAGAATACGAAACCGTTTCACCATGGGAAAACCGAGCTTGCCGGATTTGGAGGGGATCTCTCCGGGTCATTCGTGCGTGTTGGTGTTGGAATTGTTTTTGTAGCTCTTATACCCCTTATACAACCCCGCTATATTGCTTGTTTAGCCTAATTTCACCTGACCAAAAATCTGAGACAGGTTTTCTGAAATTCTGTTTTGGTTTCCTTGATGTTCATGACTTGAAGTTTTGATATTGTGTTTGGTATCAGTCACTTGACGTTTGTACGTCGATATCGGGAGCTAATTGGTTCTTTTGCAAGAGTAGACCATATATTTTAACCTATGTGTGATTCGTGTGCCGTTTTGGTTTTCGTGCGTGATTTCTGTTTACGATACCATGTGTTATATTTGTAGGCACACTCGCGTGGACTTAGGATAACAAGGAGGAGCATGGCGACATCGACTTCGGCAAACAAGGATTATGTGAGTAGATGTATATCTACACGGGAAGTCGGGTGGATGGCGTATAGCACCCCCGCAGTTTCGTAGTGTAGCATACGAACATGTTATATATATATATAAATTTGTGTATTGTGATACGTGGATAGTTAACAGGAGTGTTTCTAGGAGATCATGGGTTAGTTTAGTGTAATTGGAAGATAGTGTTTTTAGTTAGTTCTTAGTTGCGAAACCCTAGAGTAAAGGTATACACACACACATGCACACACGTGATATGTTTTTGGTGTATATGATATATGTATATATATATATGTGTGTGTGTGTGTGTGTGTGGATGTGTTGATACATATATATACAAATATACGTATACATGGGTGATGAGGATAATATATTATACTCAGAGGAGAGTCGATATGATTAAGCATGATGCCGTGAGATCGGTTATGTGATTTGGGCCGTGTTATGATATACGACATGATATTATAGTAGATCGATGGGCGATGTGTTTTCATACACACGCGGATATATGTTGATGGTATTGGAATGTACTAGACCTTAGATCAGTACCCCTAGTTCATGATATTATGATAATAATACCATATGAATAATGAGATATATGTGATATTTGACCCGTACCCCGATTTGGGATGCCGTACGATGGATTTTACCATACGAAGTATAGATATTATGATTGATCCGCACTCTTGACTCGAGGATGTCGTATTATATATTTTACTGTACGTGACGCTATTGAGGCGGGATTGCCGACTACTAGATATATCGACTCGGACTTTAGGCGGATTTCCTTACCTTTTCGACTAGTCTCTTAGTTTAGTCCTGTAGTTTATTTGGTAGATGTTAGACTGGGCTCGAGTCATATTTAATTTCAGAAACTAACGAATCATGAGTATTTTCAAAAGACAACCCGGGGGATATTGCTGATTTTCAAAGGACGTACCTTTTCTTAAAAGCACCGTAGCCCCTATTTTCTAAAAGCCACGATTCGTGTTATTTTAAATGCCAAAATTGTATGACTCGTATATATAAATGTATATTCTTATATGTTGCGGTTACTACATCTTTTTCCATATATTCATGTTCTCATTTCATTGCATGTTTAAACATGTGTTTCTTACTATCATCATCTCGTTTGTTAGGACACCAGCACCATTACCGATGATGCTGTTAGTGTATATGCCCTAGAGGCCATTACTGTATCATACTAGCTTGTATATTACTTGATGGAAGCTTGGGATATTCACAGTTCTATAGACAATCTTGCTCAAAATGGTAGTATGCTACTTGGTTTGTCTCTACTTTAATATGTGCATGTGTTTCTTTTAGCATATTGCTTATATACATATTAGTAGAGCCCTTAGGATCTTTGCTTGATTACCAGCGTTGTGATGGCGCTCACACTCATGGGGGTTGGGTAATCCATAAGCACATCCTTATACAGGTCCCTAGTCATAGGACTATCGAGACAGGGCATCGATACTCCGGAGTAGACTAGCGTATGCGCTTCTCATCCCAGCGGGGGAGATGGTCTGTCCCACAGCCGTCAGTACGTCGTACTTGAGATAGTATGCGGGTGCTCGTTAGGTTACAAGTACACTGGACAAGACTCATCGGGAACTGTTGGTTGGTATTATACCTATCGTCAGTTATCAGTTCCCAGGTGACATGAGTACAGCTTAGTCCGCAGACTTGACACTGTCACTTCGCCTCGAGGGTGTTCCCACTGTACTTAGATTACTAGCCTACCACGGCTCAAAGGAGTCGTGCAAACAGGTAGTAGTTGGGTGCAGTCCCGAAGCACTTGGAGGCAGTGACGGTTAGACAGGATTCGTCTCTCCCGGTATTGGGGGTTGACATCGCGCTTTGTCTAGGAGAGCCATTACACAAGTTGTCCCTGGCCAGGACAAGCGAGATATACTGGTAGGTTTCCAGTGTTATCTCAGGGTGTTCTGGGCTTCACTCGACACGACTTGTACCGCTATTAGGGGACTGACGTTTACCGCCCCCTAGGCCCGCCATGCGATGTATCAGACGAACAGACCGGACTGTATGGAGATTGTCACATACAGGCTCAGTAGGAGTTCGGATGGGTTTACCTCATCGGACTTCTTATCGACATCTACCTAGGGACCGTTACGTACAGCTAGTGCCGCTTGCGGTCTGTGGTTAAACCCACTGCCAGCGTAGTGTCGAGTCTTTAGAATCCCACACAGAGAGTTTCCCTGCATTGAGCGAAACGTGTAGAGGCCGTATGGTTTTACGGCAGGGCTACGATCACTTACGTGCACTTGTGTGCGTATGCTATTCGGGCAGGAAATACTAGTGGGCTTTGGTTTGAGCCAGATCCTAGTATTGCACAGATGGATTTGTTTTGTCTTCTGTGTATTCGCATTGTACGGAATGCGGATGCAGGTGTGTATGCACAGATTTGTGGAGTGGAGAAGGAGGAGGTGCCTCATTAGGGTTTTGACAGTTGGTTCGGTCAAAACCATTATGAGCCGGAAACATTATTTACTAATCCTTTTATTGATAATTATGTTATGGCTAATTACATTGACCATTTGACCATCTTGACTTTGTTGACCGTTTGACCAAAGTTGACTAGGATTTTCTTGAAAGGTCTAAAGTATTCTTTGGTTTTCTTTTTCATTTTTGTTATGATAATGGTCATGTCATTTGTAGCCATAAACTTTATCTTGATGGGATTAGTAATGATAGTGTTTTTACATTATTGCAACCATGGTTGTGTTTTCTCTTGGTTAAGCTTTTCATTTGTTCATTCTCATTCTCTCTTTTGAAATGAGAAGCTCCATGGTTGCTAACCTTTCTCCCTTTTCTTCCTCCTCTTGATCTCATCTTTTGATCTCATGTATTGAGAGAAAAAGATCCCACAAAGACAAATACATCCATACATCTCCTCTATACATTCTAGGGCTTCTTGACTAGCAATCAGTTTGCTCTACTTGCCTCGGCTTGAGGCGGAGCTTAGTGTACATCTCTCGGGTGGATCGTCTTCGACTCAAGAAGGTCGCGGTGGTGCCCAAGGTCCGGATCGACACTTGGAGCTTGGATGGACGAGCGGGACAGCAGAATGAAGACCCGAATGACCGGTTTCGTGAGGTATACTTTCTACAGCATAGTAGTTATAGCCTCTTGTAGTTTACTAGTTTCTAGTTTTGCAAAGATCCGTGCTCTAAGTCCATGTTGCCTTGCGCCAAATTATTGTTTTTCGTCTTTTCCGCCTCCCCGTAAGAACCGGGATGAGCAACGTGGACTTACAGTGGTATCAGAGCTTAGCTAAACATAAACTAGTAAGTTAGCAAAGTGTTTAGAACATCGATCGGAAAAAAGTCGCAAAACACGTTCGCAAAACCTCTAGTTTCTGTCGATTTTCATAATGCTCAAAATGTGATTTAAAATATATGAAAAATCGTCTCAGGGTTTTGTGAAAACACTGCAGAAAAATGAGCCAGTGAATCGATCAAACGGCCGCGGTTCCGCGGCAATGGCATGTCATTGCCGCGGTTCCGCCGCGGTTTTGACTCTTCACTGGATCGGGTTTTGTGTAGTGTTTTAGTTTGGCTGTTTTGGGATTTTTAATGCATGTTTTTTCCACCCAGATTTTCCAGAGAGAAAATTAACTTTTGGGGTGGTTAAAAAATCCGTATTTTGATCGGTATTCCGTACACTTTGGCTAATGGATATTATCTGTGATGTGATATATGTATTGAACGTCCTCTAATCGCTATACGTCGATTAGTGGGGGTTATACATATCTGTGATCTGTAATGTTGATGGTTTGTGTATATGAACTCGGTGGATTGTCGCGGATGAATAGCCGGGAATGGGTGTGAGATGAGAGTTTCTTTTTCTTTCATTCATTGTAAAATTTGTTAATTGATGTAATATTATTTGCTTGGCCGCACAACCGGGTCGGGGTTGTAGCCGTCATTGTATTATTTCTTTTTACTGTTTTTGCTCCTAGGATAGACCCAAGGTGGGGTGCACAAACTACCGGGTATCTCGAAGTGTCGAGTGGCCTACTCACGGTGTTGAGGGAGGTTGCTACGCTTCGGGTACTTGGCGGGTAGTTTGCCGCACCCGTAGGGGTCTAGGGTGGGGTTTGGCTATTCATCGCGACCGTGTAATCCGTTTTTTGCTGCAGTCTCGAACGAATCGTGGATTCCTAGTATATCCAAAGTGTTCATCTGTGATCTGTAATGTCTATCATTGCTATATATATTAACTATTTAGGTGTTGCTTATGTTTTGCATCCGCGCTAGTCCAGCCCCTGCTCTGTCGTTAGTTAAGTAACCTAACGGGTGATGACGGGGCCCCGTGGCGAATGCGGATGGCATAAGCTTACACCATATTTTGGTTGTTTTCTGCAATGGTAGGTTTAAATGATGGGAAACATTAAAAGAACTAATGCAAGAAAATAAACCAAGTAAAAGTCGTTGGAACACTTTGGAAACCACCCGGTTCTTTTCAAAAACCAGCATTTTAAACGCGGAGCTTGAACCACTCCTTTTAAAAGCTATCTCGTTCCATCGACTATATCAAGTTCACAACGTTCACGGTTTCGCCAAAACCATTCGTAGCCCTCCGTCATTTCGGTTAAATATTCAGTAGTATTCAAGCTTAGTATTTTGACCTTCGCCAAGGCATAGTGATTGGTAGCTGCTGAATATTTATCTGTAGCATAGATAGATGCGTTGGTTTGGGACAGTCGTACTACTATTTTGGCCTTCGTCAAGGGTATGTACGGGTGGGTTCAAATTAACCTGGATAATGACGGGTAGAACTTGACATGTGACTTATGATATGTTGGCCTTCGTCAAGGTCATAAGAGCATGGGGCAAAAATCCACATCGGGAGTTTCATAAGTACTGAAACTTGCTAGCGCTGCATACCATTTGGAGTGTGATGATTCTGGTAGGATTCCTTCGGTTTTATCACGCGATGATAATTGGATCCCGATCCTACTGTGAGTATATGCTATTCCTCGGGAAGTTTCTCACTTAACGATCAATGCTATAAACCAAGTAGGTGTCTAGAAAGGTGTTAGCGGGGCTACGCCCACAGGGAAAAGAGGTTACTTAATTAAGGAACTTCGCGAAAGCGTTGGAAAACCTTCCTCGAAGTACCGACACTGGCCTGGCTGAACGGTTAAGCAAGTATTGTACGGTGAGATTGATCCTGACTAATTCTTCCTTTATGGTTTGAGGAGGGATTCGAGAGACAGTGGGAGCCATCCTGTTTAGATAAAATAAAAACCAATCTAAACTTGCAAGAGCATCTTGCTGAGTGTTTTCTTCTCTCTCTCTTAATTGCAGCGACCCAGTGACCGCACCTAGGTAACATCTAGATAATAAAATGACTGAATCTGACTGTTATGACTGGCAAAGGTCTGTCCAGATGTCCATTGCCCATGACAAGCTGGGACACCTCTTGACTGATCCAACCC
The DNA here is from genome assembly GCA_030015575.1 of Agapanthus africanus. NCBI lineage: Eukaryota > Viridiplantae > Streptophyta > Magnoliopsida > Asparagales > Amaryllidaceae > Agapanthus > Agapanthus africanus. The sequence continues at coordinate 49,139,107 of JASDDO010000006.1, read as the reverse complement.
CTGCCGTCTCAGGTCCAGTTTCCCCTGTCACGGATATTCATATCCACGAGACATCGGAAAGGAACTCTGCGAAAGCCAAGTGCCTCGTGTTAGCCTCAGTTGATGGTGCGTACCAGAGGCAGCACGAGAAGATGGACTCAGTTTCTATCTTCCTCCATAACAAAGTTTTATATGGAGAGCAATCTAGTATCGCAAGATATGAGACCTCGAACGAATTGCTTCCAGCGAGGTTGGCTATCGGGTCATCTGTAGGGGGCAACGTCCTTACAGAGACCAGCTCTTTTGAGCTCTCGGACCTGAAGACCACGTTGAAGAACGAGTCAGATGCTGACTTAGTTCAACAGTCTCTACCTACTACCCTGAAGAAAACCAGGGAAGTAGAAAGAAAGAGAAGGGCAGAAGTTTCAGGAATGGATGCAGTAAAAGAGGCACGTTCCTATTGTTACGGGAATGAACATGGACAGAAGGATTGCAGGGCTTGCAAAGCCAGTAGCCAGAATTCGAAGCATGTTGTGGCTTCGGCTTCGGGTGTGTTTGTAATAGAGAACTGTATGTCAGTTAACCCTACTTCCTGGGTATTGGATACCGGATCAGGATCTCATATCTGTAATTCGTTACAGGCTCTGAGAAACCGTAGGGTTATCATGAAAGGTGATATGACTCTCAGGGTTGCTAACGGAATGAGCATGTATGCTGTATCCGTAGGAGAATATCATCTAGGACTGACAACTGGGCAGATATTGATTCTGCGTGACTGTTTTTATGTACCAGGTGCGACTTGTAACATCATATCTGTATCTTTACTTTCTAAGGAAGGATATGATTTTACTTTTATAAGCGATGTAGTAAACATCCACCTAAATCAAGTACCGATTGGGTCAGGTACATTAAAATACGGTATAAACGTTTTGAATCAAGCTCAGGTCTTCAGTGTCCAGAACACACTTAAAAGAAAGTCTCCGGAATTAAATCAGGCTTTCTTATGGCATTGTAGACTGGGTCACATTAATGAGACACGGTTGACAAATTTACATAAAGAAGGATACTTGGATCCGTTCGAGTACCAGTCTTATGCCACTTGTGAATCTTGTCTCATGGGAAAGATGACAAAGACTCCGTTCACTGGACACGGAGAAAGAGCGAGCGAGCTCTTGGGACTCATACACAGTGATGTGTGTGGTCCAATGTCTACACATGCGCGAAGTGGTTATTCATACTTCATTACTTTCACAGACGATTTCTCTAGGTATGGATATGTCTTCTTGATGAAGCACAAATCCGAGGCCTTTGAGAAATTTCAGGAATATAAGAATGAAGTTGAAAAGCAAACAGGCAAAAGTATCAAGACACTGAGATCTGATCGAGGTGCTGAATACTTGAGTGCCGAGTTTCTAGGCTACTTAAAAGAGAATGGAATTCTCTCTCAGCTTACTCCTCCATACACACCACAACACAACGGTGTATCGGAAAGGCGAAATCGAACTCTATTGGATATGGTTCGTTCCATGATGAGTAAGGCTGAGTTACCGCGATCCTTCTGGGGATATGCACTAGAATCAGCTGCATATCTTTTGAACAAGGTTTCCTCCAAGACTGTGCCTACCACACCATATCAGATGTGGTGTGGGAAGAAACCCTGTCTTAAGTATCTGAAGATATGGGGATGTCCAGCTTTTGTAAAAAAGCAGCATGCGGACAAGATCGAGGCACGCTCAGTACTGTGTAAGTTTGTGGGATACCCAAAGAACTCCAGGGGGTATTTTTTCTATTACGCAGAGGAACAAAAGGTTTTTGTTTCTCATCATGCCCACTTTCTGGAACATCAGTTTTTAGAAAAAGAAGCAAGTGGGAGCGTAGTAGAACTGGAAGAAATTCCAGAACCACAAGCTATTACTGAAAGCTTGGAAGAACCAGAAGTTTCAAGAGAACCGGACATCCCAGCGCCACTCCGCAGGAGTAGTAGGCAGTCTCATCCGCCCGAGAGATACTACGGTTTTCTCATAGACGGGGATAGAGAGGATTGCACCATGGATTATGGTGAGCCTACTAGCTTCCAGCAAGCCATTCAGAGCGGTGACTCGGTAAAATGGCTGGATGCAATGCGGGCCGAGATGGAGTCTTTGTACACCAACAAAGTTTGGACTTTGGACTTTACTCCAGAAGAGGTAAAACCCGTAGGCTGCAAATGGATCTTCAGAAAGAAGATTGGTGTAGATGGGCAGGTTGAGACCTATAAAGCTAGACTTGTAGCAAAGGGTTTTCGTCAAAGACCTGGTTTGGACTATGACGAGACCTTTTCTCCAGTGGGTATGCTAAAATCCATTCGGATCCTTCTTGCCATTGCTGCCTTCCACGATTATGAAATCTGGCAGATGGACGTAAAGACGGCTTTCCTAAATGGAAATTTGGAAGAGTGCGTCTATATGGATCAGCCGGAGGGATTCATTCAGAGTGGGAGCAGCGGTAGAGTGTGCAAGTTGCTAAAGTCCATCTATGGACTTAAGCTGGCATCGCGGAGTTGGAACATCTGCTTTGATGATACTGTCAAAGAATTCGACTTTATCAAAAACCCAGATGAACCATGCATTTACAGTAAGATTGTAGGGAGAACTGTAGTATTCCTCGTCTTGTACGTGGATGACATTATCCTAATAGGAAATGATATTCCTATGCTACAGTCAGTCAAAGGATTCTTGTCGCAGAGGTTCTCCATGAAGGACCTGGGCGATGCCAACTATATTCTGGGGATCCAGATCTATCGTGATAGATCTAAGAGGATGTTGGGACTTTCACAGTCAAGGTACATCGACACCATACTGAAAAGATTCAGTATGGAAGATTCCAAGCGCGGTAATTTACCGGCTTGTCACGGGATCACCCTCTCCAAAGAGATGTCTCCCAAGACTGATTTGGAAAGGGATCGCATGTCTATTATACCTTACGCTTCTGCGGTAGGCTCTATAATGTATGTGATGTTATGTACCAGACCAGATGTAGCATACGCATTGAGCGTTGTAAACAGGTATCAGTCGAACCCATGGGAGAAACACTGGATAGCGGTAAAGAACATTCTCAAGTACCTGAGAAGGACTAAGGAGATGTTCTTGGTGTATGGCGGAAAAGACCTCCAGCTCGAGGCCTTTGCTGACTCCAGCTTCCAGAGTGACAAGGATGACTCCAAGTCCATGTCGGGTTATGTCTTTACCCTCAATGGAGGGGCGGTTTGCTAGAAGAGTTCTAAGCAGGAGACCGTTGCAAACTCAACTATGGAAGCGGAGTACATAGCTGCTTGCGATGCCGCAAAGGAAGCTGTCTGGATGAAGAAGTTCCTCACGGAACTTCAGGTGGTTCCTACCATTGTTGATCCAATACCGCTGTATTGCGACAACAACGGAGCTATAGCTTTAGCGAAGGAACCCAGGTCCCATCAGAATGCCAGGCACATTTTGAGGCGGTACCACTTGATCAGGGAGATCGTAGATCGCCGAGAGATCGAGGTGAAGAGAGTAAATACGGAGAACAACACTGCAGATCCACTCACGAAGGCCCTACCCCAGACTCAGTTCGAGCGGCTGATCGAGATGATAGGTCTTCGATACGCCAGTACATGGCCTTAGTGCAAGTGGGAGATTGTTAGTGTATATGCCCTAGAGGCCATTACTGTATCATACTAGCTTTTATATTACTTGATGGAAGCTTGGGATATTCACAGTTATATAGACAATCTTGATCAAAATGGTAGTATGCTACTTGGTTTGTCTCTACTTTAATATGTGCATGTGTTTCTTTTAGCATATTGGTTATATACATATTAGTAGAGCCCTTAGGATCTTTGCTTGATTACCAGCGTTGTGATGGCGCTCACACTCGTGGGGGCTGGGTAATCCATAAGCACATCCTTATACAGGTCCCTAGTCGTAGGACTATCGAGACAGGGCATCGATACTCCGGAGTAGACTAGCGTATGCGCTTCTCATCCCAACGGGGGAGACGGTCTGTCCCACAGCCGTCAGTACGTCGTACTTGAAAAAGTATGCGGGTGCTCGTTAGGTTACGAGTACACTGGACAGGACTCGTTGGGAACTGTTGGTTGGTATTATACCTATCGTCAGTTATCAGTTCCCAGGTGACATGAGTACAGCTTAGTCCGCAGACATGACACTGTCACTTCGCCTCGAGGGTGTTCCCACTGTACTTAGATTACTACCCTACCACGGCTCAAAGGAGTCGTGCAAACAGGTAGTAGTTGGGTGCAGTCCCGAAGCACTTGGAGGCAATGACGGTTAGATAGGATTCGTCTCTCCTGCTTTTGGGGGTTGACATCGCGCTGTGTCTAGGAGAGCCATTACATAAGTAGTCCCTGGCCAGGGCAAGCGAGATATACTGGTAGGTTTCCAGTGTTATCTCAGGGTGTTCTGGGCTTCACTCCGACACGACTTGTACCGCTATTAGGGGACCGACGTTTACCGCCCCCTAGGCCCGCCATGCGATGTATCAGACTAACAGTCCGGACTGTACGGAGATTGTCACATACAGGCTCAGTAGGAGTTCGGATGGGTTTACCTCATCGGCCTTCTTATCGACATCTACCTGGGGACCGTTACGTACACCTAGTGCCGCTTGTGGTCTTTAGTTAAACCCACTGCCAGCGTAGTGTCGAGTCTTTAGAGTCCCACACAGAGAGTTTCCCTGCATTGAGCGAAACGTGTAAAGGCCGTATGGTTTTACGGCAGGGCTACGATCACTTACGTGCACTTGTGTGCGTATGCTGTTCGGGCAGGCAATACTAGTGGGGTTTGGTTTGAGCCAGATCCTAGTATTGCACAGATGGATTTGTTTTGTCTTCTGTGCATTCGCATTCTACGGAATGCGGATGCAGGTGTGTATGCATGGATTTGTGGAGTGGAGAAGGAGGAGGTGCCTCATTAGGGTTTTGACAATTGGTTCGGTCAAAACCATTATGAGCCGGAAACATTATTTACTAATCCTTTTATTGATAATTATGTTATGGCTAATTACATTGACCATTTGACCATCTTGACTTTGTTGACCGTTTGACCAAAGTTGACTAGGATCTTCTTGAAAGGTCTAAAGTATTCTTTGGTTTTCTTTTTCATTTTTGTTATGATAATGGTCATGTTATTTGTAGCCATAAACTTTATCTTGATGGGATTAGTAATGATAGTGTTTTTACATTATTGCAACCATGGTTGTGTTTTCTCTTGGTTAAGCTTTTCATTTGTTCATTCTCATTCTCTCTCTTGAAATGAGAAGCTCCATGGTTGCTAACCTTTCTCCTTCTTCTTCGTCCTCTTGATCTCATCTTTTGATCTCGTGTGTTGAGAGAAAAAGATCCCACAAAGACAAATACATCCATACATCTCCTCTATACATTCTAGGACTTCTTGACTAGCAATCACTTTGCCCTAGTTGCCTCGGCTTGAGGCGGAGCTTAGTGTACATCTCTCGGGTGGATCGTCTTCGACTTAAGAAGGCCGCGGAGGTGCCCAAGGTCCGGATCGACACTTGGAGCTTGGATGGACGAGCGGGACAGCAGAATGAAGACCCGAAGGACCGGTTTCGTGAGGTATACTTTCTACAGCATAGTAGTTATAGCCTCTTGTAGTTTACTAGTTTCTAGTTTAGCAAAGATCCGTGCTCTAAGTCCATGTTGCCTTGCGCCAAATTATTGTTTTTCGTCGTTTCCGCCTCCCCGTAAGAACCGGGATGAGCAACGTGGACTTACAGATGCTTATGTCCACGAACACTTGCTTGCCGGCTCACACATATCATTATCGGTAATTGCCATGTTACGTACACTTTAGAAAACCTTACCTTATCGGTATAATCTGCTAGCTGGTAGTTTCAACATACTATTAGTATGCTTGCTTTCATGTGCTAAATTAGATATTGCATCCTTTACTTAGATATCCATGCATGTGTATATTCATTGATCATGCAATATTATGGGGTTTTATGCCGGTATTGACTGTTTATTGACTCTTGATTTTGGGATTCGGATTGTCCATGAGATTTCTGGATTTGGAGAAACCGCAAGGATTTATAAACTCATTATCATTTCTAAAAATAGAAATTTGTGGTTTTCTCGTGATATGATATTGTGATATCCACCATGGGTTTTCTCGGTTCTTGAGTGGTATCATACACCCGATTCGAGGTAGGGGGAGGGACCGTCTGCGGGTGCATGGTGGACCCGGTGCGGTACCCCGGGGCAAGAAGATCATATAGAAAGGTATTGAGCCCGGCAGGGGAGCACTACCGACCGGTGATTGTATGGAAACTCGACGGATATCCGTAGGATACTATTCGGAGTTATGGGCCGATCCTGATTATGCGGGGCCCGAGATGAGAGAGATGGTTATGGGACGATCCTGATTATGCGGATCCCGAGATTTGAGTATTATGTGTCGCTGTTGGACACAGACTTCATGATGTTTTGAGTGTCGATGCTGGGCACTCGGGTTTTATCATGATTTGTGTGTCGTTGCTGGACACACGTTGGATGGTGCATTAGTACATGCCACACATTGATATATTATTATTCTTGGTACAGACATTAGTACTTTGATATCACACTATTGATATACTGTTACCCTTGTTGTAGTATTGTATAGTTTTATTGTATGACCTAGGAGAGAGTCATACATGCGATTTCTTCTCGGTGATGTTTTCTACTCACGAGCTTGCATCTCACCCCCGTTGTGCCACAGTTTCTTGCAGGTTTGGCCGTACAGGTTTAATTGCGGCTTGCTGGCACACTTCCTCCTTCCGGGTGATTGCTTTGGTAGGTGGGTTCACTCGCGTCATGACTATCGTCGTACTTTATTTATTTCAGCTGTATCTAGTAAACTCCATCAACCAGACTTGTATTATTTAATAGACTTAGAAGACCAGTATGTATATTGTGATATCCACCATGGTTTTCTTGAGGATGTTGGTTTTCTTTCTGAGTTTTGATCCTCGCCCTTCGGCGTTGTATATTATATTGCTTGCGTGGTTGTTTCCGCCAGTTGGCAAAGGGCTAGCTCCCGCTTGGGGATACCTTTATTCATCATTTGTATGTATTTCATGTGATGTACCCGTTTAGGGCCAATATTTACAAAGGAGACTCTGCCGAATTTTTCGGGAAATTATTATGTTGCTTTTAAATGTTTAATGCTACTTATTTTGTTAAAACCACTTGTTTTAAAACAAGTTTTCCTTCACTTCTTCTTTTGAATGGTTTAGATTTCTAGGCTTTTAGCTTACTTGAATTAGGTGGGGTCCTATAGACGTCACATGATTCAGGTGCCAGTCACGTGCCATTTCGGGTCGTGACAAAGTTGGAATCAGAGCGCTAGGTTTAACCTTGGATCGAGTCTAGGTTTGGCTATGCGGAGTCTAGGGCATATATATATATATATATATATATATATATATATATATTTGTAACCTAGGCTTGACCTTACGGAACTTAGACTTGGTCGAGAGGGTATTAGACCCGAACTTTCGTCGCATAGGTTGACCTTGATTGATGGAGTAGGTGACTTAAGTAAAGTGACGTACCGTGTGTATGTTCCGCGGCATACTTACGATACGCTACTCTGCTTAAGAAGCCTTAGGTTGTACATTTCTTTGCACAATATTCTATTCGTTCTTGATCTATCCTCATCGATATCGGTTTGTGGTTTAGGTTACCACGGTTGCACTGGCTGAGAGAGATACGGCTAGAGTTGCGGTCAGCATGAGCTCGTCATGGACTATGACTGACTAGGATGTTTTTCGGTGACATGAGTGTTTCGATATGTCGTTTTACTATGTTTTCTCGTGGATACGAGCTTTTGATATCTACACCAGATGATTGGGCTACAGCTAGAGGCCAGCCAGAATGTGAGGACCGTCAATGCACCATTTAGTCTTGATGATTGAGGCATTGTTTAGCGTGCGGACGAATGAGCCAGCTGTTGCTGCGACTGACAAGATATCGCCCCAGATGTTTGAAGCTATTACAACATGAGTTTATACTTAGGGATTTGATAGAGGATCGCTAGTCACCCATGGATGAATGACTAGGACATGTGGTTCGTTTGCATACCCCGATGTGAGGTCATCGGATTGATTGATTTCAGCTAGAGATGACTTCACACAGGCACGTTGAGAGTCGATAGAAAATGGATGAATGGAGAGTATTCCTCCGACGAATTGGAAGAGTTTCCGAGGGCGTAGTTGTCCAGATACCTACCAAGATATTGAGCTGTCGAGTTCGTAGTTTCGGAAGGAAGACTCTAGATATAAGTATAGACATTTGTAGCGCGGTCCGTACAGCTACGAAGAGATGAGTCCGAATCAGTCGACATTAGAGAAAAGTGGAGTAAGAGGTTCATACGAGATTTTGACGAGATGACGTTCCACTCCGTTGACATCAGAGATGTGATACGCATGCAGAGGCGTTGAATATGGATATATATTTTAGAAGAAGTCATGATGAGTATGCAGCTATTCCGGAACAAGAAATGGATTTAGTAAAGGGTGATAACTTTCGGGCAGTTCGGCAGAAACAATATTTAGGAGAGACCCTGACGGAATCATTCTGGAATACTACACGAGATGATTTGGACCCAGGATTGGTCTTATCACGCACACCCAGTAGGCCAGAGTTCGGCAGCATCGACGAGACATGTTATGAGTGACCATGATAGTTGGCCAGAGATCTTTAGAGGATGCGCCAGAGCGGAACTGTTTCCGTCATCATTCCATATTGGGCCGTTGAGCCGAGGAGTTATGTAACTGGAAATCCACAGTGAGAGACGAGAGCCTAAGGGCACAAGGCGCTAGACCATGAATAGGAGGCAAGTAGATATCTTGCTCTGCTGGTTTTGGATGCACCGACACCTTCTCGAATTTTAAGAAAGGACATATCGACGATAGTGTTTACGATTTGCGATTTGGTGATTCGAATATCACGTGGCCGTCATTTTGGATTTCGGTATTTTGGGCGATTTATTTGCATGATTGAGTTTTCGTGCACCACAGTTACACTCGATTTCGATTTGATGTCGTTCGAGATGTTTGATTTTGATTTCATGCCTATGGTATGTATGTGATTTGACCTGTGCTTTCGGTGTAGTTTTCATGCACTTTTAGTACTTTGATTCGATTTTGTGCATGCTGATGCACGTAGTTGTAAGATTTTACACCACGGTATACCTGATTTGGATTGAGGTGTGTTGTATACCGTCGATTTCGCTTGTGATATTCGATATTTGTTTTCGTGCACCTTTTGCACTTGAGTTGGATTCTTGCGCATACTTGGCATGCTTGATGCGATTTCAGTGCACACCAGATGCACTAAATCGGGATTCTTCGTGCATATCAGATGCACCTGATATTGTTGTCGGGCACACTCGTTGCCCTTGACAGGTGTTTTCTTGCACACCCGTTGCACTTAGATTTTGTTTCTGTGCACATGTATGGCACATTCATTGATTTCGATTTCTGTGCGCACCAGACGCACATGGCAGTATTACATATACTATTGAGTATGAATTCCTTTGAGCAGTACATTTTCATGATATTTACTATTTGGTTTAGTAACCGGGCATGACTGTTCTGAGAACAGTACCTAGGTGTTTTGCATGCATCGATAGTTACCGAAGGGATTTCCAAAATAAAAGAGCTATAGTCTCAGTATTTTCCTATGTGTCCGAGATGACACGAAACATGTTATAAAGGAAACCCTTCTAAATTATTTTCAAAACGGCGGGACGTGTATGTTAAACAAAGGATATATATACATATATAGTTATCTTTCTTACAATAAACGTCCACTACTTGTGCCGTGATACGCGCATCGCACAGCGACTTGAAAAAGGTTTGGCATGCATTTCCTTTTAGATGTTTTGACGAGTTTACAACGATGCGTATTATGTACATGTTATAGTTTTGATGTATATCATGATTGGTTTTCGTACTGGACTTTGACATTGGTATCTTCACCATAAATCTGATTATTGCGTGATGCTTGACGGAGTTTTGATTTTGAGTTATATACTCGTTTTCATGTGCAGGCATTGCGCTAAGATGTGTTTTAAGTATTGATGATTTCGGAGCACCGATGACTTGATTGTTTTGCTGAAATGTTTTAGTATTTGGGGAAAATTTAAATTTAAATTTGGGGACCGAATTTATTTAAGAGGGGAAGACTGTAACATTTCAGAAAATAAAATAATATTTTTGGGAATTTAGATAATTAAATAATGAATTATTATAAATATCTTAAGGTATGGAGATTAGTTTTAATGAAAGGGGTATAATTATATACCGATAGGTTGGAAAATATTCGGAAAATTATAAGAACTATTGATTTTGAAAGGTATTATAAGAATGGAGCATTCATAGATTTTTATATAATTAATTATATTCTATGTTAATGCTAAACTCGATTAATTTTCACTAATCTTGCATTAATCTTGATTATGCATCATGGCATGCAACAAAGCATGTTGCAAACCTTATTACACTTTATGTAACCATGGTTTCATTTGTAATGAAATGGTTTTTGAATTTTGTTAAAGAAAAGATAAGAAAAGAGAAAAGAAAAAGAAAAGAAATGAAATGAATAAAGAATGGAGGTATGGGCATGCAAGAGAGAGAGGGTGAGGGGTCTCCTTTGACCATGGCCTTTTCCCTTCACTTCTTTTCTTCATTCTCTTTCTCCACTTCCTCCTTCATGGCTGCCCTCCCCCTCCACCACCTCTACTGTTAGTTATATGTATGCCCTAGAGGCCATTACTGTACATAGGATGTATATTGTAGTGGATGCTGGGACATATATAGGGAGGACTTTCTTGCTCGACATGATGGTATGCTATCTGGTTGATCTTTACCTTAACGTGTATACTGATTGTCTCTCTGTTACATGTTGGTAAAGCCTTTAGGATGTGTACTTGACTACCTGGACTATGATGCAGATCATACTAGTGGGGACATGGTAGTCCATAAGTACATCCTTCAAAGTCCCTAGTCGTGGGTGTATCGAGACGGGGCATCGATATACCAGAGTAGACTAGCGTGATCCCATATCCATCGGTGTTTGACATCAGAGATGATATACGAGTGCTCAGTAGAGACTGGGTACACTGGACGGACTCGCCGAGAACTCCCAGATGGTATTATACCTCACGTCAGATGGCAGTTCTCTGGTGACACTGGTACAGAGTAGTCTGTTGACCCGAGATCGTTATAAAGTCTTGTGTGGTTTCCACTGTGCTTTGATTTCCATCTTACCACGTCCAAGAGGGCGTGCAAAACGGTGGTTTTTGGGTACAGTCCCGAGTCACATGGAGGCAATGAGCGATAGGAGGGGATTCATCTCTCCCGGTATTGGGAGTTGATGTTGCGCTGTGTTCGATTGGCTATAACAGGAAATCCCTGGCCATGGTTGCTGAGATTTACTGGTAAGTGTTACCAGTAGTTTCTCGAATTGTTATAGACCTCATATCGACACGACTTATCGAGCTATTGGGGTCTGACGTTAACCACCCGCTAGGCAAGATATGCGACATATCAGACGACGAGACCGGACTGTACGGTAGTGTTACTGGTTGGATTCACTGGAGTGTGAGCGGGCTTGCTCGTCGATCTTCTGATCGCTCAATACCCGGGTGGCCGTTACATTTAGCAGACCCCTTGCGGCTTGTGGGTGTTTGATATGATCATCACCTGCTGCCGGCGTATTGACGAGTCTTTAGAGTCCTACACAGAGGTTTCCTGGCTCAAGCGAAACGAAATAGGAGCGTATATGAGATATGTGCAGGACCGAGAATGATACCAGTATGTGATACTGTATTTGATTCTCACGATTTATGACATTGATCGGTTATATGCGATATAGCCGGGTTATCGGATCAAGTGTTGATTCGATAAGTTGTTACTAATGATACTAGTCGGTTATATGCGATATGACCGGATCGTTAAATCAAGTGTTGATTTAATGATTTAATGCATAATTATATATTTGATATATTACTTTGCATTAACTAGTATCGGTTCACTTTAAATGGATTTTCTCGCTCGCGTGTGCGCATTGCATATGCGATATGATTTTGTGCACATGCTTGTATCATGTTTGATGATACATGCCTTTTTAATTAAGTGTATAGAATTAAACCTTGGTTAATGGAATGGTTAGGGTTTACTATTTGCTTATTCATTTTATTCATTTATTTATTAATCTTTTTCTTATTGGAAAAAGGAAATGAAATGATAAAATGGTGGCATTTCTTTTGTTCATTCATGAAGCTTCATGAATGCTTTGACTTGATGACCATTTTGTTTTTAGCTTAACCCTAACCATTGCATTAAACTATGATTAGTTCTCTACACTTAACTATGGTCATGTTATGATAAGGATTGATTATTCTTTTCTTTTTTAAATTAACTTATCATAACATAATTCTTCTTCTTCTTCCTTTCTTCACTTGAAGAAAGCAAGCTCCATCAATGGTGATTGATGGAAATGAGTGAGAAATCCAATTCTAAAGTCTACCCACTTCCTATTTCTTCATCCTCTACCTCTTGCCAAGTAGTAGAGTGTGTTTCCTTCACAAGTTTTCATGACTTGGTGAAGGTGGAGCTTGATTTAGCGATGCCTCGACGTAGATCATCTTCGGCATGGACATCGACGACCTAGCTCGCCATTTCTCCGACGAAGCTGTAACGTTTTAAAAATCGTTTCGGTGAAATTTCGAAAAATCGGTAAAATAAGGGGGTTTTCTGTAAAAAGTCAAAAATACAAATATCTTATTATAAAAATTGAATATACATATTCTAACTATGTAATTGCTATTATTTGGTGTTTATTGAGCCGCTGGTGAAATTTCAAATTTTCTGAAAAAAAATATTATTTTATTATTATTTAAGCCGTCACTAATACATTTAATTAGGAAAAATTACAAATTGGAATGAGTTGAAACAATTTTGTGCATCATGACACTTTAAACTAACATGAAAAATATTGTTTCTGAATTGAAATGAAATTTGTCAAGATGGTTAGAAAATGTAAAAGAAAAGCTTAAAAAAATTATAATAAACAAAGGGGTATGTAGCATGTTGATTTAGGCTTTCTTTGCATGGAACTTCCTCACTCACTCACCCAAAAACTTTCCCTAGTTGGCTGAACCAGCAGCCTTGGCAGCCCCAATCCCCACTCATTGCCCCCACTTCATTAAAATGAAATGAAATTTAATAAGAATAGAATAAAGAATATAAGCATGGGTGTATACATGTGAGGTATGGGTGTCTTTGACTTAGAAATTTTCCCCACACATTCACACACCCCTCTTCTTCCCTCATCTGGCCGAGCTTCCTGCTGCAGCCCTCCCCACTTCCTCACCTCTTTGCCTCATCAAAAAATCTCTAAAAATTGGATTAAAAACCAATACAAGTCTCATTAATCCCTAGTTTAACCTTTAACCAATTTTCCTTGGCCAAATCAAGCTTGGATCTTGGAGCAAGATGGGTTTTTTTAGAGGCTAAGTTACTTTGAGATCTACAAGATTTGTGAGGTATAATCTTACTCATTTTGTTACCTTGTTAGTATTGTTGTAATCTAAGCTAGTTAAGTGTTTAATTATGGGTTTAATTTTAAGATTTAGATTTCAAGAAAGGGTTTGAACTAGGATTTTGGGTTTTTATAAATAAATCAAGTTAGTAAGTGTAGATTACTATTTCAAGACATGTAAAAACCTAGTCTAATTGCTAATTTGTTAATTGTTACTTTTAATTTTTCCTAATTATATAACCTTGCTAACTAGGTTTTTAATTGATGTGTAATTAGATGAGATAAAATTTTAGAAAAGGTTGGTATGGATTAACTAAGTTAGTGTGTGATTTTGTGGCCATTAGAATTGATAAAATGTCAAGACTTGAACTAAAATGGTGTATGGGTGCTTACTAGATTTTTGGAAATTAACCGATTTGAATTTAATTGAAATTTTAATGACCTACAACCTAATTCCTATAATATTAAATGTGTTATGAGTGCGCAATTGTTGCAATTGGGTTTTAGGCTTGGTGCTATTCACGTAGAGTGACCCTAATTGTAGTTTTGGCGTTGTCGCGAGCGCGTTTGTGCGCCGGATGCGTGCGCGTTTAATTAACACGCGTTGTTGACTTGTGTCAATTGTGTCCGCGACTATTTATATTTATTCTCTTGTTTTCCTTGTGCACATCCCTAGGATCGAGTGAAGAGTCGTCGCATGTGGCGCGGAGATGGCGGAGCTGGAATCGAATCGGAGTAGCCGAGGCATCCAGGTGAGTAGATTTATATCTACGGGGAGAAGTCGGGTGGATGGCGTATAGCACCCCCGCAGTTCGTGGTGACGTATACGAATACGTATACACACATATATTTTGATTATATATATTATGTCGATATGAGACTTGATGATAAAGGTAGATTCTAGGTGTTCAGAGATTAGTTTAGTGTTAGTTGCGAAACCTTAGAGTAGTTGTTACACCCACACATGCACACACACACATGCATACATCTATGTTATTACCTGTGCGTATATGGGGATATGTGTTTATGTGTTCACCTGGGTATGGGACTAGGTGTTCACATACTGGATTGAGGATGATACTTGGGATTGAGATAAGTCGATGAGATTGTGTTGAGGTTGTGATATCGGGGTTATGGCAGGATCTTGAGGTACGTCCTGGTGTTATAGCGGATCTTGGGGCGGCGATACGGGTGAATAGTGTTATAAATAAAATGGTCGACATGTGATCGTGATATGAGGCATGATATGCTAGGATATTGATATTAGGCCGTATCGGGCGATGTATACCCCTTGATGATGATATGTGCTGACGATATCGGTTTGTACGAGACTGTCGATCAGTAGTCAGATCATGACTATATTGATGATATTAGTATTGTATTAGACATAGGTCAGTACCTTAGATTATGATCTTTGATAAAGAGGATACCGGATGAATAATGTGATAAATATGATTTTGACTCGTACCCAGATTTAGGGGATGCCGTACGACGGATTTACGTACGAGCTATATTTTGATGATTGATCCGCACTCTTGACTTGGAATGTCTAATTATAGATATGGTATCAGATATGATATTATTGAGGCGGGGTCGCCGACTAATATATATACAGGTATGTATATGTATCGACTCAGATGTTAGGCGGTTTCCTTACCTGTAGTCCAGCTTGTTAGCTTAACCCTTTAGTCTAGTTTAGTTGTTAGATTAGATTTGATTCTTAACTATTTCAAAAACTAACGAATCGTGGGTATTTTAAAAGACAGCCCAAGGGATCCTACGGATATTTCAAAAGACGTATCTTTTCATAAAAACACCGTAGCCCCTATTTTCAAAACCCCATGATTCGTGTTATTTTCAAAAGGCACCATTGTAGGACTTATATTAGGTTAATGCAGATTAGTTATCGTTGTGTCTAGTATTCAGCTTCCGCACATTATTGTTGTTCTCTCTGCCTCGCATATTTATTTTGCTGCATATTCCATTATTGATATCATGCTGTTAGGACACCAGCACCATTACCGATGATGCGTATGTACCACGTACACCTACTTGCCGGCTCACACACATCTTCATCGGTAATTGCCATGTCACGTACACTTTAGAGAATATAATTGCTTGACTTAGATTGTTAGCTTGTAGTGTTGACATGATATTAGTGTACTTCCCTTATATGCCATATTAGACATTGTAGTTATTACCTACCACTTCATGCATACTGTTATTCAGTTGTTCATGCCTAGTTCATTATCATTGACATATGCACTTGTGATGATTTCTTGAGATTTATGATATTTCTGGATTTCGGGGAAAGCCGCAAAATTTACAACTTATGATCTTTTAAAATATAAAATGTTGCGGTTTTCTAGTGATGTAAAGTGTCGTCCACCATGAGTTTGCTGTGGTTTTGGAGATCCGTGTCGAGGAGTGGAGGAACCGTCACGGGTACATGGTGGGCCCGGTATGGTTCCCCGGGGCAAGAGGAATGTGGTGTTGACGTTGAGCCTGGCTGGGGAGCACTACCTACCGGTGATATTACCCGACGCGTCGGATATCCGGAGGATACCGTCGTGGTCTTGAGATGGATGGTAGGGGCCGGTCCGGACTGACGGCGCCCTAGATATTGAGATTGAGACATTGATATTTCGAGACAGTGAGATTTATGTTTTGTGTCGATGCTAGACACGGTTGATACTGATTTCATTTATGATACCCCACTTTAAAAGTATAGAAATCTCACTAATTTATGAAAACAGTTTCTTCATTTACATGTATTCTGTTTTCATGCATTCATACCTCACTCATATGATATATTGCTACCTGAGGCACTGACACGGGCACATGAAATTATACTCGGGTTAGATATTACCCTAGCCATTGTTATAGGCTGCATGTTATTCATATATTTGAGGATATATTATGATCTTTGACCTAGGTTGCGTTATTTATGCGATTTCTGTGCGTAGATATTTTTCTATTCACGAGTTGGCAACTCACCCCCGTTGCGCCCCAGTTTCTTGCAGGTTTGCCGTACAGGTTTCATTACGGCTTTGCGGGCTCAGTTTCATTCGGGTGACTTGCTAGTAGGTGGGTTTTTCTTGTATCGTACCCATCATATTACCTTGTATAACATTATCCCGTTGTATCTAGTAAATTCCATCAACCAAACATGTATTTTTGAGATAGAGACCAGTGTTGTTTATTCTTTCGACCTTAGAGTCGCTCGTTATATTTCTGGTGGTTTTGAGTTTCCTTTGAGTTTGATCCTCGTCGTTGGCGTTGTATATTTTATTGCTTGTGTGGTTGTGACCGTCGATTGACGAAGAGCTAGCTCCCGCTTGGGGATGCCCTTTTTCTTGATTTCGTATACTATTCATGTTGTATCCCGTTTGGGGGCCAGTATTTTCAAAGGAGACTCTGCCGAAATTTTCAGTAAATTTTTGATGTTTTAAAAACCGCATAATTCGGCTTATGCTATTGAAATTACTTGCCTTTAGTTGGTTTTTCCTGCACTCTACTACTTTTCTTGGTTTGGATTTCTGGGTTTTCGGTTTATTTGGATTACGTACGCTTCGAGACGTTCGTATTTTAAGTGCCGGTCATGTTCCGTACTTTCGGGTCGTGACAAAGTTGGTATCAGAGCGTTAGGTTTTAACCTTCGGAGCGTAGGATGACCCTTGGTTGATGGAATAGGTGACTAAAATAGAGTGACGTACCGTTGATATGTTCCGCGGCATATTTACGACACGCCACTCCACTTATGAAGCCTTAGGATGTACATTTCCTTGTTCAGTATTATATTCCTTCCTGATCTAGCCTCATCGGTACCAGTTTGGTTTTGCTGCTACGGTTACGGCAGGGAGAGCTACGGCTAGAGTTGCGGTCAGCATGAGCTCGTTACGAACGAGAACTGACCATGGCGTGATTCCGGCGACACACGATTGCATAGATGTGTCTTTTTACTGTGTTTCTGCACCACGAGCGTTTGGCGGATCGCCTTTATGAGATTTCTCGGACGTGCCGATCAGTATCAGAGGATTGAGCCAATGATAGAGGCCGGCCAGATCTTGATGACCGTTGGTGTGTTGCTTATTCATGACGATCGAGGCATGGTTCAGCATGCAGACGAGCGAGCCAGTTATTGCTGCGAACGACGAGATATTGCCCCAGATGCTGGAATTCGTGCAGGACGAGTTGTACTAAGAGATGATAGAAGGTCGCTAGTCATCGAGGATGAATGACTAGGACATGTGGATCGTTCGCCTACCCGATGCGAGGTCATCAGATAGATTGATTCCAGCTAGAGACGACTTCGCGCGGAGACGTTGGGAGTCGACAGAGACGATCGAATGTCAGAAACCTATTATTCCAAGTTTAAAGTAGTCGGAAAGACATGCAGGTAATTCTATGGTCCCTCTAGAAGAATGAAACCCTAATTCGACTTAATGACCGTGTGAAAACCTTTGAACCTTCGGGTTTGCGGCAGTTCTGCGGCGCCATTAGTGAGGCTTGGGTTTGCCCTTCTACGGCTGGACCACCGATGCTGTGGTATGCACTCGATACTATTAAACTGTGCACAAGATGTTGAGCTCTTAGGGGATTATGAGGTTTTGGCGACTCGATCAGATGGCTCGACTTAATTCAGATGCTAGGTGGTGAGATGCATTTCTTGGGAGACTCCAGATGAGGATAGCCGTTGGAGCTTAGTCCATGCAGCCACGACGAGACGAGTCCAAAGCAGACGACATTAGAGAAAAGTGGAGTAAGAGGTTCGCACCAGATCTAGATGAGATGACGTTCCACTCCGCCGACATCAGAGATGCGATACGCATGCCGAGGCAGAGTACTGGATATACCTTCCAGAAGAGGTCGCGATGGGTATGCAGCCATTCCGGAGCAAGATGCAGATATAGGAAAGGACGATGACTTCCGGGCAGTTGGCAGAGACGAGACATGGAAGAGACCGTGAGCAGGATTTCTTCCAGGACACTGCTGCAATGATACTTGCACCCAGGGTCAAATGTGTCACGTACATTCAGAGAGTCAGAGGCCGACGCCATAGATATGCTGTCTTACGAGTGGTCGCGATGATTGACCGAGAGATGACCAGAGAAGTGCCAGAATGGGATCATCCCCGTTAGCACCCTGACAGGGCCGATGAGCCGATGGACCGAAAGATTGGTAATTCACAGTGAAGACCTTGACCCAGGAGTGGTCATGGTTATGCACACCAGCAGACCAGAGTTCATGAGCATCGACGAGGCGTCCCACTAGGGACCGTGACAGTTGGCCGAGATTCTTAGAGGATGCGCTTGAGCGGTACTGTTCCTCCATTATTGATTTCGATATTTTGGGTGATTTATTCACATGATTGATTTTGATGATTGAGTTTCATGATATTTGTCTTCATGGACCATGGTTGCACCTGCTGAGTATTTACGATTTTTGCACGGTTGCTGCACTTGATATCGTTTTCGTGCCTTGGTTCTCATGTTTATGGTTATATGGATCTCATACAGTTGACCTGATTTGTGCGTATATACGCACACGATTTGGTTTTTGCACTCGGTATAGTTCATATATGTTTGCAGTGCAGTGTTGCGTATGTTGTGCATTTAGATGCCCTGGACGTCGATTTCGATGGTGATGTTCGATATTTGTTTTGTGCACCTTGTGCACCTGATTGGATTTTTGCGTATATTCGGCACTTGATATTGGATTTCATGATTTCGTGCACGATGGATGCACCTGATTTGGATTTTCGCGCATGTTGGGCGCATGTTTTGAAGTGTGATTTTGGTGCACACCAGATGCACTAAATCGAGATTTTTCGTGCATGTTAGATGCACCTGATTTTGCTGTCAGGCACACATGCTGCCTACGACAGATGTTTCGTGCACACCCGATGCACTTAGATGTTATTTCTGTGCGCATGTATGGCACATTCATGGATCTTGATTTCCGTGCGCACCAGACGCACGCAGCATTCATGTGCATATTTTGAGGTTGATTTCGTATAGAGCAGTGCGTTTTTATGATATTGCTATGTATTTTTATACTGAGCAGGACTAGTCAGAGGACAGTACCTGAATATATTTTTGCATGCATTGATAGTTATTGAAGGGATTTCCAAAAAGCGAGCTATAGCCTCCGTATTTACCTACGTGTCTGATATGACACGAAATGTTTAAAACAAGGAGACCCTTCTAAATTGTTTCCAAAACGGCGGAACGTACATTTCAAACAAAGGTATATATGTATATAGTTATTTTCTTATGTATATAGCAACTCCATTGACCTAGTTTGGACACTACAAGACCACCCTGAGAATACGAAACTGTTTCACCATGGGAATGTTGCATATATGTATGCCCTAGAGGCCATTATGTGATAGTGGATGTATTTGTACATGTATATATATATATATATATATATATATATATATATATATATTCAGTGTACATTCTTGCTCGACATGATAGTATGCTATCTGGTTATTCTTTATCTGACATGTTGATTTGACCATGCTTTTATTCATTCATACATGTTGATAAAGCCCGGAGGATATTAACTTGACAACTGTGATTATGATAGAGATCATACTAGTGGGACATCAGTAGTTTATAAGCATATCCTGGAATGTCCATAGTCGTAGGTGTATCGAGACGGGGCAACGATATACCGGAGTAGACTAGCGTATATGACACTAGACCCATATGATGGGCAATGGATGTTCCCACATTCATTGATGTTTGACATCGAGATCGTATACGGGTGCTCAGTGATGACTGGATACACTGGACGGACTAGCCGAGAACTCCTATATGGAATTATATCTATCGTCGGATAGCAGTTCTCAGGTGACACTGGTACAGGTTAGTCTGTAGACCCGAGATCGTCATAGAGTCTCGTGTGTTCTCCCACTGTACTTTGATTACCACCCTACCACGGCTCTACTGAGTCGTGCAAACAGGTGGCCGTTGGGTACAGTCCCGAGACACACGAAGGCGATGAGCGATAGGAGGGGTTTCGCCTCTCCCGGTATTTGGAGTTGATGCTGTGCTGTGCTCGACTGGCTATATCAGTAAGTCCCTGGCCAGGGCTGTTGAGATTTGCTGATAAGTGTTATCAGTAGTTTCTCGATCTGTTATAGATCTTTCATCGGCATGACTTATTGAGTTATTGGGTTCGACGTTGCCATCCCTAGACTCGATATGCAGCATATCTGACGAAGAGACCGGACTGTACGGTAGTGTTGCCGGTTGGCTCGACGGGAGTTGTAGCAGGTTCGCTTGTTTTCTTCTGATCGCTCAATACCCGGGTGGCCGTTACGTTTAGCTGACCGCTTGCGGCTTGGGGGTACTTGATATGATCATCACCCACTTCTGGCGTATTGACGAGTCTTAGAGTCCTACAAAGGAGTTACCTAGTCCAGGCGAAACGTTGTGGTGCGCATATACGATATGCGCATGGACCCGGTTAAAATGCGCGTATGAGTTACCGTATATTTATCGGGCGGCTTGCTTTTGGTTAGGTCGTATATGATATGACCGGATTTCTAAATCAAGTGTTGATTTATCATTTGACCATTATTTTCTCACTAGAAATCCTTTCTTGTCCTTTTTGGATGTATGCATGCATGTATGCATTCATTCTTGTTCATGCACATATGGATGTGCATGCACACATGCATACATACATCATTCTATCATGGTTGTATATACATAGAAGATGGTGGCAATATAAGACACACACCTTATGATTATATAAGGATTATTATTTATATTTGTGTTAAAACAAAAGAAAAAGAAAAAGGTTAATTCATGGTTAAGTTTCTACACTCTTCTTGGACTAACCTTGTTCACCCACTTTTTAACCATGGGTTAACTTTCCTTTTGTGTTTTAACTCAAATACAATAATATCTTTATTATGTAACCATGGTTTGAGATGAAGAATGGAAAATATATATACTTATATTTTCCATTTTTCAAGTGACAATTATCATTCTCTTGATATTTCAAAGCCATCATCTTCTTCCTCCTTGCTTTCTGGATTTATCAAGTGAGCAAAACATTCACAAAGTTAGGATTTTGAAGTGAGAAAACCAACCACAACACCATTCTACACAAGTCTTGCCCACTTGTGAAGAGTGTTAGCTTCCATTTTCTTTTCTTGATCTTGCGAAGTTACAAGCTTGGACAAAGCCGACTCCGGGTGGATCTTCGTGGACCTAGAGGAGTTCAAGTGGACCTTTTCCAAACCCCAAGTAGCCGAGGAGTCTAGCGTAGGGAGCTACAACGGTTGTACTCTCAAAACCCTAACCTTTGCTACTTGTGTTGTTGTCTATGTTTAAGAAACCCTAAAATTCTAGTGATGATTCTTTGCATGTTCACTTAGCACCTTAAAAATTTAATTTTGAGACATGTGATGCTTGCAAACCCTTCATGAGGTGCTAGGTAAACCTTACATTGTTATCAGAGCCGACCTAGAACTTTAGGCGACATTTTAACGAAGTTAAAACTCCGATCGAATCAAAATACGGTTTTTTAGAACCCTCTCTGGACAATTTTTGAAACTGTGGTTTTTTCCGAATTAAAAATACTTAAAAAATTCAGTAGGTAAATCTAAGACAAACTGTAAAATACGAAGCTGTGAACAGTAAACCCTACCGCAGAACCGCGGCAAAAGCTTGCTTAGGCCGCGGCTCCGCGACCTTATAGATGATTCACTGCCTCGTTTTTGTACAGTGTTTTTCCTACCTGCATGTATATTTTTTTGGGTATGTTTAATCTGAATCTAGTGTTGAATGTTTTGGGGATGGTTTTGGATTCTACGATTCGATCGGAATTTTAATTTCGTGCTTTTTTTTCCGGGTAATTTAGAAAGTATTAAAATGTTCGAACGAGTATCATTAACTCACCTTTTCACGGGGTTTAAATCTTTCGGAAATATGTGCAAGTTAAGTGGTGGACCCTCTAGAAGACAACAAACCTTAACTCGATTATGTGACCGTCTTGAACTGCCTTTTGAACCTTAGGGTTTGAGGCAGTACGGCGTGCCACATGTGAGGCGTTGGCTTGACCCTTCTACGGCTGGACCGCTGCTACTGTGACACACTCCGGGACTTTTGAACTCCGCTCAAGTGTTGAGCTTTAGGGAATTTTGGATATTTGATCATTCGATCGAAAACTTTAATACTTTCTATTTATCTGGAATGTGATACAATATGTGGAATTCATATAGTTAGGCATGAAATACGAAGTATGTGATATTTCGCATTTACGATGTCTAAAGAGAATGTGGATTCCAAATATTGTAGTTTTACACTTTCTTTTCTGTGACCGTAAGTGTAGTATGTCGCTTATCGCCGGTTTCGTTGCTATACATCAACGACAATCGGGGTACGCATACTTACTTACGTTGATAATATATGATATTATGTGTTGCTGAGATATGATGTGCATGATTGTCGCGATTGAATAGCCCGGGGGTTTTATGTGAGATGAGAGTTTTATTTTCATTCATGTAAAATTCAAATGTAATGTAATATTCTTTTATTTGGGGCACTTCCGGGTTGAGGTTGATGTCACCAGTGTTATATATTATTTACTTTTCCGCATTAGGATAGACCCAAGGAGGGAAGCACAAGTGACCGGGTTCAGGGGTTCAGTGGGAGGCCATCTTGAGGAGTCGAGACCGGGTCTCCTAAACTCCAGGATTGGTAGGGTCGCTTGCCGCTCTCGTAGGGGTCTAGGGGTGTGGGCTTGGCTATTCATCGCGACTGTGGAATCCGTATTTTCTATTGTTGGCTAAATACTAAATACGGATGTCCTAGTATATCCCACATTATATAGATGTTTCTGCTGCCTGTGTTCTGTGATATCTGAGACGAATGATATATTATATATGAGATATATAGTAGACGTTGCTTATGTTTTACACACCCGCTAGTCCCGTTCCGGTATGCCGTTAGTTAAGTAACCTAACGGTGCATAACGGAACATTGTGGCGAATGCGGATGGCATAAGCGTACGTTGTATTTTCGTTTCTTTTCTGTGATTGGCTTAAGGACTTAAAGGATGGGATTACATTAATATGATTAATGTAAAGAAAATAAACCTAAAAAGATGTTGTAGAATCGGATGTCAAAACCACTCGGCTCTTTATGAAAAAGCTATTTTTCAAAACTGCGGAGCACAAGCCACTCCTTTTGAAAACCATTTGATTCTACGACGATATCAAGTTCAAAGCGTTAAAGATTTTCTTAAAAATCATCCGCAACCCTCCGTCATTTTAGGAAGTAGAGTACTTAGTATTCGTGCTACGTTTGTTAACTTTAGTTAAGGCGTAGTGTACGGTAGCTAAGTGATGTCTTCCTACACTGCATATGATGCAGATTAATTAGGACATTCATACGACTTTGTTGACCATAGTTAAGGGCCATATGGGTGGGTCTAATTGATCAAGAAATGACGGGCAGAACTCGACTGGTACTTATGATTTGTTGACCATAGTTAAGGTCATGAGTACTAGGGGTAAAAATCATATCGGGAATTTCAAGTGTTGAGATTTGCAATGTGATTACATACCTTCCATTTGATGGTTGGATCCCGATCCCACTGTGGGCAATAGTTGCTCCTAGGAGAGTTTTGCAGTTTACAATTAGCTAACTCATTAGGTGTCTAGAAAGGTGTTAATGGGGCTACGCCTCTGGGAAAACGAGGTTTACTTTAATTAGGTCCGTACGAAAGCACGGGGAACCTCCCTCAAGTACTGACACTGGCCTGGCTGAACGGTTAGCGAAGTTGTAGACTGTAATTAATCCCGGCTAGTTTTCTTTTTAAGGTTTGAAAGAAAAACTTGATTAAAGCAGTGGGAGACATCGATTAGACAAGATAATAACCAATCTGATCTTTGCAAGAGCTTTCGCTGAGTGTATTCTTTTCTCTCTCTTAATGGCAGATACCAATGACTGGACTCAAGCTTCTACTAGATAAAAACAAACTGAATGGGACCAATTATAAAGACTGGCTGAGGAATCTGAAAATAACCTTGACTTATGATAAAGTATCATATGTCCTCACGGCTTCAGCCCCGCCCACCCCAGGTCCAAAATCCTCAGTTGCGGACATTGAAGTACGCAAGACATGGAATGCTGACTATGCCAATGCCAAATTCTTCGCGCTTGCATCGATGGACAATACACATCAAAAGCAGCACGAGAATATAGACATTCAAACCATATTCCTCCATACAAAGGAGTTGTATAGAGAGCAATCCCGCGTATTACGATATGAAGCATCAAAGAAATTGTTTCAGATGCAAATGGCCCCTGGCACATCAGTAGGAGACCATGTTCTGAAGATGATAGCTCTCATAGAAGAGCTTGAGGACCTTGGATGGACAATGGACAATGAACAATATACTGATATTATTCTGCAGTCCCTCCCCTCCACCTTTGCTGAGTTCATAGTTAACTTCAACATGCACAACATGGAGAGGGAACTACCTGAACTCCTTAATATGTTAAGGAGTGCAGAAAGCACACTGAAATCAGTGAAAACTCCCGTTATGACTGTTGGACAATCTTCCTCTTCTCGCCCAAAGGCTAAGGCCAAAGGAAAGAAAAAGAAGAAGCCCACTAATCCTAAAGGTGGAGTTAAAAAGGTGAAGGAAAAGGAAAAGTCCAAAGCTGGAGACTCGGGGAAAGGTGAATGTTTTCATTGCCATAAAGCAGGACATTGGAAGCGCTACTGTACGGAGTACATAAATCTCAAGAAGAAGCATGGGGATGCTTCCGCTTCAGGTGTGTTTGTGACAGAAAACCGTTTTTCAATAAACTCTGCTTCCTGGGTATTTGATACCGGTTCAGGTTCAAACATTTGCAATTCTATGCAGGGGCTGAGAAATAGCAAAGTTTTGAAGACAGGTGACCATACTCTCCGCGTTGGAAATGGTTCCATTGTACATATAGTCGCAGTGGGGGTGTATCACTTGGGGTTGCCATCTGGGTGTATATTGGTTTTGAACCCATGTTATTTTGTATCAAGTATGCTTTGTAATATAATATCTGTTACTTTGTTAGACAATGAAGGATATAATTTTGTATTGCAGAACAATGTTATGAACATTCACCTGAATCAAATGTTAGTTGGGTATGGTACACTTAATAACGGGATATACATCATAAATCAACACACAGTTTTCAGCATGCAACACACTAATAAAAGAAAACTTTCAGAAATAAATGAAGCTTTTCTTTGGCACTGTAGACTTGGTCATATTAACGAAACAAGACTAAACAAGTTACACAAAGATGGATATTTAAATTCTTTTGAATATAAATCTTATGCGACTTGCCAGTCTTGTATCAAGGGTAAAATGACCAAAACTCCGTTTACCGGACACTGAGAAAGAGCTACCGAGCTCCTAGGACTCATACATAGTGATGTATGTGGGCCAATGTCTACACCGGCCAGAGGCGGTTTTTCTTACTTCATTACTTTCACTGACGATTTCTCGAGATTCGGTCATGTATTTAAAGCACAAATCGGAAGCTTTCGAGAAATTCACTGAATATAAACAAGAAGTAGAAAAACAAACCGGCTTGAGTATCAAAATGCTTCGATCAGATCGAGGTGGGGAATACCTCAGTACAGAAATTGCAAACTTCCTAAAAGAGAATGGAATTCTCTCTCAGCTCACTCCTCCTTACACACCACAACACAACGGTGTGTCTGAACGACGGAATAGGACCGTATTAGATATGGTCCGATCCATGATGAGTGATGCTGAGTTACCTGTCTCATTTTGGGGGCATGCATTGGAGACTGCATCGTTTCTTTTGAACAGGGTTCCAACCAAAACCGTATCTACCACGCCATATGAGATATGGCATGGGAAGAGACCATCTCTTAAGAGAATTAAGATTTGGGGTTGCCCGGCCTATGTTAAAAAGCAGAATCCGGACAAACTCGAGACACGGTCAGTCATGTGTAACTTTGTGGGATATCCAAGGAACTCTTATGGATATCTATTCTACCACAAAGAGGAACAAAAGGTGTTTGTTTCTCAGTATGCCACATTCTTATAAAAAGAGTTTTTCACAGATAAAGATGATGGCAATGTGGTGGATCTAGAAGAGGTTCTAGAGACACAAACTACAAATGACGACTTGGTTGAACCGGCTGTTGAAGTAGAAACTGAGGAACCTCGGCCACTCCGTAGGTCTGGTAGGACTTCTCGCCCACCGGAGAGGTACTACGGTTTCCTCACTAATGGTGACAAAGAAGACTGCATCATAGAGGATGATGATCCTACCAGTTTTCAGCAAGCTATCACGAGTGGTGACTCTGTGAAGTGGCTGGATGCCATGAGATCCGAAATGGAGTCCATGTACACCAACAAAGTTTGGACTTTGGACGTTGTACCCCCTGGGGTAAAACCTGTGGGATGCAAATGGATCTTTAAAAGAAAGATTGGTGTAGATGGGCAGGTAGAGACCTACAAGGCAAGACTTGTGGCGAAAGGTTTTCGTCAAAGACCTGGTTTGGACTATGACGAGACTTTTTCGCCCATAGCCATGCTTAAATCCATTCGGATCCTACTTGCTATTGCTACTCACTATGACTATGAAATCTGGCAGATGGACGTTAAAACGACATTTCTAAATGGGGATTTAGAAGAATGCGTTTATATGGATCAGCCGGAGGGCTTCATTGACAGTGGGAGCAGCGGGAAAGCATGTAGATTGCTTAAATCCATATATGGGTTAAAGCAGGCATCACGGAGTTGGAACATCTGTTTCGATGATGTTATCAAAGAGTTTGATTTCATTAAAAATCCAGATGAACCTTGTGTTTATAAGAAGGCTGTAGGGAGAGCTGTCACATTCCTCGTATTGTACATGGATGGCATTCTTCTGATAGGAAATGATATTCCTATGCTACAGTCTGTCAAATCTTTCTTATCACTAAGGTTCTCCATGAAGGACCTGGGTGATGCCACATACATTCTAGGCATAAGGATCTATAGGGATAGATCCAAGAGGTTATTAGGATTGTCCCAAACCAAGTACATCAACACCATCCTAAAAAGGTTTAGTATGGAAGACTCCAAGCGGGGTGCCTTACCTGCTTGCCATGGGGTCACTCTCTCCTAGGATTCTTGTCCAAAGACCGATGAAGAGAGAGCTCGCATGTGCATTATACCCTATGCTTCGGCAGTAGGATCTATAATGTATGCGATGTTATGTACACGCCTAGATGTAGCTTATGCACTTAGTGTTGTAAGCAGGTATCAATCCAACCAAGGGGAGAATCACTGGATAGCTGTGAAGAACATTCTTAAGTACTTGCGAAGGACTAAAGAATTGTTCTTGGTGTATGGTAATGGAGATCTCCAAATGGAGGCCTTTACCGATTCGAGCTTCCAGAGCGATAAGGACGACAGCAAATCTATCTCAGGGTTTGCATTTACCTTCAATGGAGGGGCGGTAAGTTGGAAGAGTTCCAAACAGGATACTGTTGCAGACTCTACGATGGAGGCTGAATACATTGCTGCAAATGATGCCGCCAAGGAAGCTGTCTGGATGATGAAGTTTGTCTCGGAGCTAGGAGTAGTTCCAACCATTATTGATCCAATACCATTGTATTGTGATAATAATGGGGCTATGGCATTAGCCAAGGAGCCCAGGTCCCATCAGCGATCCAGACACATCCTGAGGCACTTTCATTTGATCTGGGAGATTGTAGATCGCCGTGAGATCGAGATTAAGAGAGTAGACACAAAGAATAACGCCGCGGATCCACTCACCAAGGCCCTCCCTCAGCCGTAGCATGAGCGACTTTTTGAGATGTTGGGTATGAGATACGCCAATAACTGGCCTTAGTGCAAGTGGGAGATTGTTGGATATATGTATGCCCTAGAGGACATTATGTGATAGTGGATGTATTTATACATGTGTGTATATATATATATATATATATATATATATATATATTCAGTGTACATTCTTGCTCGACATGATAGTATACTATCTGGTTATTCTCTATCTGACATGTTGATTTGACCATGCTTTTATTCATTCATACATGTTGATAAAGCCCTGAGGATATTGACTTGACTACTGTGATTATGATAGAGATCATACTAGTGGGACATGAGTAGTTTATAAGCATATCCTGGAATGTCCCTAGTCGTAGGTGTATCGAGACGGGGCATCGATATACCGGAGTAGACTAGCGTATATGACACTAGACCCATATGATGGGCAATGGATGTTCCCACATTCATTGATGTTTGACATCGAGATCGTATACGGGTGCTCAGTGGTGACTGGGTACACTGGACGGACTCGCCAAGAACTCCTATATGGAATTATATCTATCGTCGGATAGTTGTTCTCAGGTGACACTGGTGCAGGTTAGTCTATAGACCCGAGATCGTCATAGAGTCTTGTGTGTTCTCCCACTGTACTTTGATTACCACCCTACCACGGCTCTATTGAGTCGTGCAAACAGGTGGCCGTTGGGTACAGTCCCGAGACACACAAAAGCGATGAGCGATAGGAGGGGTTTCGTCTCTTCCGGTATTGGGAGTTGATGTTGTGCTGTGCTCGACTAGCTATATCAGTAAGTCCCTGGCCAGGGCTGTTGAGATTTGCTGATAAGTGTTATCAATAGTTTCTCGATCTGTTATAGACCTTTCATCGGCACGACTTATTGAGTTATTGGGGTCGACGTTGCCATCCCTAGACTCGATATGCAGCATATCTGATGAAGAGACCGG
Organism: Agapanthus africanus; assembly: GCA_030015575.1. Classification (NCBI taxonomy): domain Eukaryota; kingdom Viridiplantae; phylum Streptophyta; class Magnoliopsida; order Asparagales; family Amaryllidaceae; genus Agapanthus; species Agapanthus africanus. The sequence goes on along the minus strand of JASDDO010000006.1, from coordinate 49,109,756 downwards.
ACTGTACGGTAGTGTTGCCGGTTGGCTCGACGGGAGTTGTAGCAGATTCTCTTGTTTTCTTCTGATCGCTCAATACCCGGGTGGCCGTTACGTTTAGCTGACCGCTTGCGGCTTGGGGGTGCTTGATATGATCATCACCCACTGCCGGCGTATTGACGAGTCTTAGAGTCCCACAAAGGAGTTACCTAGTCCAGGCGAAACGTTGTGGTGCGCATATGCAATATGCGCATAGACCCGGTTAAAATGCGCGTATGAGATACCGTATATTAATCGGGTGGCTTGCTTTTGGTTAGGTCGTATATGATATGACCGGATTGCTAAATCAAGTGTTGATTTATCATTTGACCATTATTTTCTCATTAGAAATCCTTTCTTGTCCTTTTTGGATGTATGCATGCATGTATGCATTCATTCTTGTTCATGCACATATAGATGTGCATGCACACATGCATACATACATCATTCTATCATGGTTGTATATACATAGAAGATTGTGGCAATATAAGACTCACACCTTATGATTATATATGGATTATTAATTATATTTGTGTTAAAACAAAAGAAAAAGAAAAAGGTTAATTCATGGTTAAGTTTCTACACTCTTCTTGGACTAACCTTGTTCACCCACTTTTTAACCATGGGTTAACTTTCCTTTTGTGTTTTAACTCAAATACAATAATATCTTTATTATGTAACCATGGTTTGAGATGAAGAGTGGAAAATATATATATTTATATTTTCCATTTTTCAAGTGACAATTATCATTCTCTTGATATTTCAAAGCCATCATCTTCTTCCTCCTCGCTTTCTAGATTTATCAAGTGAGCAAAACATTCACCAAGTTAGGATTTTGAAGTGAGAAAACCAACCACAACATCATTCTATACAAGTCTTGCCCACTTGTGAAGAGTGTTAGCTTCCATTTCTTTTCTTGATCTTGCGAAGTTACAAGCTTGGACAAAGCCGACTCCGGGTGGATCTTCATGGACCTAGAGGAGTTCAAGCGGACCTTTTCCAAACCCCAAATAGCCGAGGAGTCTAGCGTAGGGAGCTACAATGGTTGTACTCTCAAAACCCTAACCTTTTCTACTTGTGTTGTTGTCTATGTTTAAGAAACCCTAAAATTCTAGTGATGATTCTTTGCATGTTCACTTAGCACCTTAAAAATTTAATTTTGAGACATGTGATGCTTGCAAACCCTTCATGAGGTGCTAGGTAAACCTTACAGGGAAAACTGAGCTGGCCGGATTTGGAGGGGATCTCGCCGGGTCATTCGTGGGTGTTGGTGTTGGAATTGGTTCTGTAGCTCTTATACCCCTTATACAACCCCACTGTATTGCTTGTTTAGCCTAATTTCACCTGACCAAAAATCTGGGACAAGTTTTCTGAAATTCTGTTTTGGTTTCCTTGATGTTCATGACTTGATGTTTTGATATTGTGTTTGGTATCGGTCACTTGACGTTTGTACGTCGATATCGGGAGCTATTTGGTTCTTTTGCATGAGTAGACCATAGGTTTTAACATATGTGTGATTCGTGTGCCGTTTTGGTTTTCGTGCGCGATTTCTGTTTACGATACCATGTGTTATATTTGTAGGCACCCTCGCGTAGACTTCGGATAACAAGTAGGAGCATGGCGACATCGACTTCGGCAAGCAAGGATCATGTGAGTAGATGTATATCTACGGGGGAAGTCGGGTGGATGGCGTATAGCACCCCCGCAGTTTCGTAGTGTAGCATACGAACATGTTTTATATATATAAATTTGTATATTGTGATACGTGGATAATTTGCAGGAGCGGCTCTAGGAGATCATGGGTTAGTTTAGTGTAATTGGAAGATAGTGCTTTTAGTTAGTTCTTAGTTGCGAAACCCTAGAGTAAAGGTATACACACACACACACATGCACACACGTGATATATTTTTGGTTTATATGATATATATATGTGTGCGTGTGTGTGTGTGTGTGTGTGTGTGTGTGTGTGTGTGTGTGTGTGTGTTGATACACACATACACATACGTATACACTGGTGATGAGGATAATATATTATACTCGGAGGAGAGTCGATATGATCGGGCATGATGCCATGAGATCGGTTATGTGATTTGGGTCGTGTTATGATATACGACATGATATTATAGTGGATCGATAGGCGACGTGTTTTCATACACGCGCGGATATATGTTGATGGTATTGGAATGTAGTAGACTTTAAATCAATACCCCTAGTTCATGATATTATGATAATAATACCATATGAATAATGAGATATATGTGATATTTGGCCCGTACCCCGATTTGGGATGCCGTACGATGGAATTTGCCGTACGAAGTATAGATATGATGATTGATCCGTACTCTTGACTCGAGGATGTCGTATTATATATTTTACTGTACGTGACGCTATTGAGGTAGGATCACCGACTACTAGATATATCGACTCGGACTTTAGGAGGATTTCCTTATCTTTTCGACTAGTCTCTTAGTTTAGTCCTGTAGTTTATTTGGTAGATGTTAGACTGGGCTCGAGTCATACTTAATTTCAGAAACTAACGAATCGTGAGTATTTTCAAAAGACAACCCGGGGGATATTACGGATTTTCAAAGGACGTACCTTTTCTTAAAAGCACCGTAGCCCCTATTTTCTAAAAACCATGATTCGTGCTATTTCAAATGCCAAAACTGTATGACTCGTATATATAAATGTATATTCTTATATGTTGCGGTTACTGCATCTTTTTCCATATATTCATGTTCTCATTTCATTGCATGTTTATACATGTGTTCCTTACTATTATGATCTCGTTTGTTAGGACACCAACACCTTTACCGATGATGCGTATGTCCACGAACACTTGTTTTCCGTCTCACACACATCATCATCGGTAATTGCCATGTTACGTACACTTTAGAAAACATTACCTTATCGGTATAACCTGCTAGCTGGTAGTTTCAACATACTATTAGTATGCTTGCTTTCATATGCTAAATTAGATATTGCATCCTTTACTTAGATATCCATGCATGTGTATATTCATTGATCATGCAATATTATGGGGCTTTATGCCGGTATTCACTGTTTATTGACTCTTGATTTTGGGATTCGGATTGTCTATGAGATTTCTGGATTTGGAGAAACCATAAGGATTTATAAACTCATTATCATTTCTAAAAATAGAAATTGGCGGTTTTCTCGTGATATGATATTGTGATGTCCACCATGGATTTTCTCGGTTCTTGAGCGGTATCATACACCCGATTCGAGGTAGCGGGAGGGACCGTCTGCGGGTGCATGATGGACCCGGTGCGGAACCCCAGGGCAAGAAGATCGTATAGAAAGGTGTTGAGCCCAGCAGGGGAACACTACCGACCGGTGATTGTATGGAAAATCGACAGATATCCGGAGGATACCGTTCGGAGTTATGAGCCAATCCTGATTATGCGGGGCCCGAGATGAGAGAGATGGTTATGGGACGATACTGATTATGCGGAGCCCGAGATTTGAGTATTATGTGTCGCTGTTGGACACGGACTTCATGATGTTTTGAGTGTCGATGCTGGGCACTCAGGTTTTATCATGATTTGTGTGTTGTTTCTAGACACACGTTGGATGGTGCATTAGTACATGTCACACATTGATATATTATTATTCTTGGCACAGACATTAGTACTTTGATATCATACTATTGATATACTGTTACCCTTGCTGTAGTAATGTATAGTTTTATTGTATGTCCTAGGAGAGAGTCATACATGTGATTTCTTCTCGGAGATATTTTCTACTCACGAGTTGGCAACTCACCCCCGTTTGTTAGTTATGTATATGCCCTAGAGGCCATTGTTGTACATTTGATGTATATTATGATGGATGCTTAGATATATACAGAGAGGACTTTCTTGCTCGTCATGATAGTATGCTATTTGGTTTCACTTTATCTTAACATGTTGACTTGTATTGGTTTACTGTCTTTCTCTCACATGTTGATAAAGCCCTTAGGATCTGTACTCGACTACTGGGATTATTGCCACGACCCAAAGTTTGGCCCGTGACCGGCACTTAACCACGTAACGTCTACAGGCGTAACGCGACTAAGTAAGCCGAAAACCCAGAAATCAAACCAGAAAAAGTATAGAGTGATTTAAGCAATTAATAGAACCAATTACTAAGATAACAATATACGACGCCGTAGCGAAGAAAATGAGCAACAAGTGGGAAACATCACAGATAGAATAAACTGCATAAGTAAAGTCGGCTCACAACGAGCTCGACGCCAGAATACAAAATAAAATACATCGTCCTCACAACTGGTCTCTAAGTCAATACATAAGTGGTAGATGGAGAGTACTAGATACAGCAATGTACATAACTGAAAGATAACCAGATACCGCACAAAACCCACCTATCAGCAAAAGAGCTAGTACACCAACTGTAGGGGTATCTGTGTCAAAAGATGCAAGAATGCAGCCTGCCGCGACTACTCCGAAGGCAACCTGCAAACACTGTGGCACAACGGGGGTGAGTTGCCAACTCGTGAATAGAAGATAACATATAAAGGTAATCGCGAGTTTGCACGTGCTACGATACTCTATCCTATATCAACAGATAACATCTACATGATGAACTGGATTCTCAAACATGCAACAAGTGCGATCTAATAATATCTCCATGTGATGAGCAAGAAATGCGATGATCAGGTATAGCAATGCAATCTAACCACCCTATATAGAATGAACAGGGTATGCAATGATCAGGTATAGCAATGCAATCTAACAACCCTATAGAGAATGAACATGGTATGCAATGATCAGGTATAGCAATGTGTACTATATCAGGTACAATAGATACAGGATGAGATATCAATTACTACATACTGAGCATGGGAAATATAACATCTACACGGAACGTCATCGTGGAAAGTATAATCGGTACTCATCAATGAACCCAAATCCCAATACTGCTCAGGCGTCGTCATCCTCCTCGGTCCTCAAATCCTGTAAATCTCATATAATCGTGAGTGCCCAACATCGGCACCCAAAATATCAAGAAATACTCGTGCCAAGCATCGACACGCAAATCCTCCTGTATAGGGCATCCGTCAGTCCGGATCAGCCCACGGGCTCTGTCTGCGGTATCGGCCCTCGGCCCCGGCAGTACGAGTCATCCCGTATCCATCCATCGACCCTGGTCGGTATCCTCCGGATAACCGTCAGGTCCAACCAATCACCGGTAGGTAGTAGTCCCTCTGCCAGGCTCACCTTCTACTACACAGCGAAACCGTTCTCGCCCCGGGGTTCCATACCGGGTCCACCATGTACCCGTAATCGGCCTCATCCAACTCCTCGATTTGGGTTCACATATATCACTCTAGTACCGAGAAAACACATGGTGGACGCACCGAAATATCATATCAAGGGAAACCGGGTTTTTAAATAATTAACTATTCTCTTTGAAATATCCACGGTTCCCCAAATCCAGAATTAACATGGAAACAACATATCTCAATGCGTAATCTAAGCAAGTATGAAGATATCAATATATGTGTGCACTGGCATGAATGTATAGTGTGCATGTGCGCAGGTATGAAGATATTAATATATGTGTGCACTGGCATGAATATACAGTGTGCATGTGCGTAGGTATGAAGATATCAATATATGTGTGCACTGGCATGAATATACAGTGTGCATGTGCGCAGGTATGAAGATATCAATATATGTGTGCACTGGCATGAATATACAGTGTGCATGTGCCCAGGTATGAAGATATCAATATATGTGTGCACTGGCATGAATATACAGTGTGCATGTGCGCAGGTATGAAGATATCAATATATGTGTGCACTGGCATGAATATACAGTGTTCATGTGCGCAGGTATGAAGATATCAATATATGTGTGCACTGGCATGAATATACAGTGTGCATGTGCCCTGGTATGAAGATATCAATATATATGTGCACTGGCATGAATATACAGTGTGCATATAGTACCAATATGGGTATGTGATGCATATGTGCCCAAATGTGGATATAACATATGCTATTATGCGGCAAATGATGACAACATCAATAAGGTAGAATCAGTATGATATATGATATATAGCAATCCTATAATGTGAGTGTCATGGCAATCACTAACGGTGTGAGTGTAGCATATCAATCGTGCTCGTGCGACCTGAACCATTAGTGACAGTGCAGTGTCCTATGCTATCATTTCTATATGCAACAATAAGGTATGCTACTACAGTCCATATGAACATCTACAATCTAATATCCTGACTCGCCTTGACGCTTAACGCCATACGGGCGATTTCCCCGTAGATGTTAAATCTACTCACCTGGTCGTGCGCTGCTCGTAGCCAACCACCTGCTTCCCTTTCTTAGCTTCGTCCGACGTACCCGCCTGCGAACCTGGAATTACACAAGAATCCATATAAGCAACTATCTCGCAAAATGCGATATTGAAGTCAAACGATACGCTCGCGTCGCGAACTAAATGCGCGTGTGTACGATACGCTAAACGTGTGCACGCGTCTAAAACTAACCCCGATACACCGCGATACGCTGAATCATGGAACCCTCTCGCGTATCGCGCGTATCGCGCGAACCAAACGTACTAGAAATACAATATAACGTCCCAGATTCTACCCAGGTTAACAACTTACAAAACTATACATACCACTGGCCTAGAAATAACATCAGACTCCTACCCATCCAAACATCACCCAAAAATTCCCCCATCTGGCCGCAAATTGCGTCCAGAAAGATTAAACCGGCGACCTCGCTATGGGGTGGGGGTCTCGGGCTCTGGTGGTGTGGTCTATACCTTGTGTACAAGCTCCAGTTAACTCAATTTCAACCTGAACTACTCGGGCCTATAGCAGATCACAGAAATCCAAAAAGTTCACTTAAAAACACTAAATTGCACAATTTGAAACCTTAAGGTATTTTGGTGTAATCTGGGGTCTAACTAGGTTTACATGGTCTTAATAACACCTAATTAGGCTAGATTAACTAATACTAACAGCACTAGACCATAAGTTCACACAAATCACCATTTCAAGCATAAAATCTCACTTTTTACACAAACCGAAGCTAAACTACACATACGTTAAGCAAACAAGAAGTTGGGCTCAGATTCTATACCTTACAAGACCCTAGGTGCAAGGAGAAAGGAGGTGGAGAAGATGGGAAGTGCTGCTGCAGCTACTGGGGGCTGCTGTTGATGTTGCTGCTGCTGCTGCCTGTTGCTGCTGTTGTCACTGCTTGCTGCTGCTGTTGTTATTGCTGCTGCTGCTTCTCATGGTGGTGGGGCTGCTGCTGCTGCTAGGTGAGTGTGTGTGTGTGTGTGTGAGAGTTGTGAGAATGAGAATAAGGAGGGAAATGAGAGCACAAGTCAAAGACCCCCCTCTCTCTCTTTCTTCATTTAATGAGCATGGCTCAACCATGAAGCCCATACTCCTTCTCTCTCACCAAGTCAACAAGGTCCACATCTTTTCTTATAAAAGGAAAGAACAACACACATAAATAAAAACTCAACTAAAGCCCAAAACACTTAATACAAATAGGTTAACCCACCATGGTTGTTAATCATGGTTTTAACTCCAAATCTAAACCCCAGTTTACATGCACAAGTGTGTGTGTGCCTAGAAAAATCCTAATAAAATATTCATTAATTAGAATAAATTATCTGAAACTTAATTTGGTAAACTTTTTACCAAAAACTATCTAGTAAAATATAATTAACCCCTAAACACGACCTAAGGTGTTACAATCTTCCCCCCTTAAAGAAAATTCGTCCCCGAATTTTAAAATACAAAGCTATGCATACCTTCAGAGGGATGAGGGAACTCCTTCCACATCTCGCCCTCAGCCTCCCTAGTGATCTCTTTACCGTTTGGGATGCACCAAAATACCTTCACTGATGGCAAGACCTTCGATCGAAGTTTCTTCACCTGCTGGTCCAATATTACGACTTGCTGTTTGGTGAACGAAGGATCACGCTCGAACTAAATGGTCTGGCGCTAAATCCAAAAGAAAGGTCCTGAAGGTAATTGCAAAGTATCGACATGGGGAATACGGGGTGAATATTCAATAATCTGGGTGGAAGTGCCCAACTTAAGGCAACGAACCAACTCGCCTTAGGGATCCTAAAAAGACTTACTATCCTGGAAAACTTCCCAAAACTCAACATGTCATTTATCGGAAATTTCCGTGGGAATACATGATCTACCATTGCGAGCTCGAATCTGCGACCCTCTTGGTCAGCATCTGATCTCTATCCGCAATATACCGTTCTCATCCTGACCCAAAACAACCGAGTCATTTCCGAAATTTCTAAACTAGCTGAGGTCCAATAATCCTATAACACAGAGTTAGGAAAAACAGACTGGTGATCGACATGACCTAACCTCTAATCCTAAAGGTTACCAATTGGAGTGTCTCCTGATAACGGCTATCAAAGGAGAACCCTATTGATGGCAAACGACGATCACCAACTGCCGACAACAATTTCTACATACGCACAACTTAACAAGAACAACTGAGTATCACCGGATGACAAGCATCCGAATGGAGTCACATCCTGACAACTCCTGGGTGGACACCATAATGAAAATTCGGGGAGACCTGCTCTCGTTCCCTCTTCGGAACGGTTAAAGGTTGCAACTCTCCCGTCAGTCTCAGTTGCTCAACTCAAGTACACAACAAGACAGACATCTTGAAACGACTCCCAAGACTTCTCTTTCTATCCCTGCCCACCCGTAACTACCTTACAAGTCACGTTAACAGTTGGTGGGGCTTGAATGAGTACAGAGAGTTGACTGATGTGCCTGCCCTAGGATTCCACGTCTCTTCCCCATAACATTAGGTACACAAGTGTCTCTCTAGCCTAGCACAACCTTGCCACAAGTCAAGGATTCCAAAATCATTACCCAGCCGAGTAAGCTCCAATATCTCTGACGAACGAGCGTCGGCGGGCAGTGTCTCACGAAAGTGATTTAAGAAAAGTGGTCGGGCGCTGACACGAGCAAGCTGTCTCCTCAGTAGAGACGAACTTATGCTGCACTTAACGATCGCACAAGAACTGTGAATCTGCGGAGGACTATCACAACAATCAAATTCCGCCACAGGAAGATGTACATTTAACTCTGGTGGTCCATGAAAATCTGACACGACTCTCAAACAAGTGGTGTTTCTAATTTCCAACGCAAAACCATCGCGGCCATCTCCAGATCATGGGTGGGATATCCTTCTCGTACTTCCTCCAAATGTAAAGAAGCAAAAGCGATAACTCCATTGTGTCACCTCAGTACACATTCGAGTCCTACTCACGAAACATCACAGTTAAACCACAAGGTTGCCCGAACCACAAAAAGCAAGGAAAGGGCTGAAGCAGTTGTTAACCGAGTCTTCAACTGCGGAAATTCCGCACACAAGCCTCAGTCCAAAGAAAAGAAACCTCCATTCCAGTCAATTTAGTCAACGGGGCATCATTACACTAGCAATCCTGGAAGAAACGGCAGTAAAAACCTACTAAGCCCAAAAATCTACGGACCTCCGTTCTGCTCGCAAGTCTTGGTCCAAGCTGTACGGCCACGATCTTCCTCGGAACCATACAAAGTCGTCTCGGTAATTACAAAACCTAGGAGTCAACACAACAAGCTTAAAGGGAACACTCCGAGAATCTAGCAAACCGCTGGGGCTCTCCCAGTATCCATAAAACAGATCCTCGAGTGCTACTCCTATCCCTCAAGACACACTAAAAAGACTAGAATGTCGTAAATAACACAACAATAACTAGTCGAGGAACGGCCCGAAGAAAACCAGTTCATCACACCTACGAATGCTGCTAGAGCATTGGTGAGTCCAGTGACACACCCAAAACATACAAAGCCCGTAACACGCACAAGGCAGTCTTCGGAATGTCATCACTCCGAACCTGCAACAATGATGACCCGACCCCAAACGAACCTAGACAAAGTCTCGCACTCTGGTGCTGATCGAAGAAATCATCAATGCGAGGTACATGATACTTATCCGCACCGTAAGCCGATTCAAGTGACGATCCATCAATACACAACCTCAATCTGTCGTTTTCCTCCTGGACGAATAGAAATAGGAGCTTCCTAAATGCGAAACACTCAGACGCACAACTCCCTCAACAACCACTCTGCAGCAGATCCTTAGCTCCTTAAGCTTCGCCGGCTCATCTTGGAATGACGTCGGAAAAATTCTCGCACGAAAGAAAACCGGTCCAACAAACCAACTGTGGCTACAGCATCATCAAAAATGCCAAGAATCCACGACATCTCCTCAGAGCCGACTAGCGAACAAGGCTGAATTCAAGCTGTAAGAGGCGGCACCACTATCCACCTGCACAACAAGAACTGACTTGCCCGGGAAAACAAAACCTAACTGTTTCCTCACGGTAGACCACAACGCCTAGCACGTAGCTAACCAGTCCGTGCCCAGGAGATTGCCAAATCCAACATCTTTAGGAGGTTCAAAATGACAGACGAATCTCTATCTCCTATCCGATGGGCACACGACCGAATTTACGTGTCGCGCAACAAAAGGATTGCTGACAGAAGTTAACACAACAAACGGCTGATTTACCTAGCACGACTCTCATCCTAAACTCGGCACGAAGTGTGTAAACATATGAGTGCAACAAAAGGACATACTGAAAGAGTACCTGTAGGCTCCGCATTGGACGCCCGCGCGTCCCGATGAGTCGAAGCGAAAACTTGTGCCTGTCCTTTATCTGCGACTGATCGAACTCCTCCTCCACTAGCCTGACCCCTCTGTGCGAACCCTCCGCGTCCACGACATCTCAGAATACGACCCTGACGTGCTGTGAAGGAACACTGCCTGATGAGGTGTTGAAGGCTTCCGCATCGTAAACACTTACGCGCTGAATGCTGTCCTGCTTGGGGATGGAAGCCAAACGACTGTCCTCGTCCTAAGCCTCTGCTCTGGGCTGGTACACCAGTACGATTCCACAACTGTTCTGGAACTCTCACGGTCTTTGGAAGACGTGTCTCGTAAACTGGGGCTGCCTCCACCGGTGCTATGTAGGGGACGGAATACTGCATGATGATCGCAAGGAACAACTGGGTAACAGGGGTGACAACCACCTGTCGCTGCGCTCGAACGACCTCTACCAATGAGCTCATCGTCTGGCGCAAGCTTTGCATCTCTGCCACTAGTCTAGAGATCTGACCTGTCGTAGGAGAAATAATCTGTCCTGGTACAACATGGGTACTACTCGGATCAATACTCATCTCAGATAAATCAACTTGAACCTCGGCTCTCCCGGCCTCTCTCTGCACCCTCGTAGTCCTTGGCGGCATAATGGCTGAAAAGAAGGTAGGATTCAATGAGGATACGAAAATCGAATCGTAAGGATGTATACGATCATGAAGGAAATTCAATCAATAAGTCCTAAGGTCGCTTAGGCGGAGTACCGTGTCGTGAGTATGCCACGGAACATACGCACGCTACGCCACTCTGCTGCAGCTACTTACTCTATCATACCAGGGTCATCCTACACTCCGAAGGTAAAACCTACGCTTTGATACCAACTTTGTCACGACCCAAAGTTTGGCCCGTGACCGGCACTTAACCACGTATCTTCTACAGGCGTAACGCGACTAAGTAAGCCGAAAACCCAGAAATCAAACCAGTAAAAGTATAGAGTGATTTAAGCAATTAATAGAACCAATTACTAAGATAACAATATACGACGCCGTAGCGAAGAAAATGAGCAACAAGTAGGAAACATCACAGATAGAATAAACTGCATAAGTAAAGTCGGCTCACAACGAGCTCGACGCCAGAATACAAAATAAAATACATCGTCCTCACAACTGGTCTCTAAGTCAATACATAAGTGGTAGATGGAGAGTACTAGATACAACAATGTAGATAACTGAAAGATAACCAGATACCGTACAAAACCCACCTATCAGCAAAAGAGCTAGTACACCAACTGTAGGGGTATCTGTGTCAAAAGATGCAAGAATGCAGCCTGCCGCGACTACTCCGAAGGCAACCTGCAAACACTATGGCACAACGGGGGTGAGTTTCCAACTAGTGAATAGAAAATAACATATAAAGGTAATCGCGAGTATGCACGTGCTACGGTACTCTATCCTATATCAACAGATAACATCTATATGTTGAACTGGATTCTCAAACATGCAACAAGTGCGATCTATTAACATCTCCATGTGATGAGCAAGAAATGCGATGATCAGGTATAGAAATGCAATCTAACCACCCTATATAGAATGAACAGGGTATGCAATGATCAGGTATAGTAATGCAATCTAACAACCCTATAGAGAATGAACAGGGTATGCAATGATCAGGTATAGCAATGTGTACTATATCAGGTACAATAGATACAGGATGAGATATCAATTACTACATACTGAGCATGGGAAATATAACATCTACACGGAACGTCATCGTGGAAAGTATAATCGGTACTCATCAATGCACCCAAATCCCAATACTGCTCAGGCGTCGTCATCCTCCTCGGTCCTCAAATCCTGTAAATCTCATATAATCGTGAGTGCCCAACATCGACACCCAAAATATCAAGAAATACTCGTGCCAAGCATTGACACGCAAATCCTCCTGTATAGGGCATCCGTCAGTCCGGATCAGCCCACGGGCTCTGTCTGCGGTATCGGCCCTCGGCCCCGGCAGTACGAGTCATCCCGTATCCATCCATCGACCCTGGTCGGTATCCTCCGGATAATCGCCAGGACCAACCAATCACCGGTAGGTAGTAGTCCCTCTGCCAGGCTCACCTTCTACTACACAGCGAAACCGTTCTCGCCCCGGGGTACCTTACCGGGTCTACCATGTACCCGTAATCGGCCTCATCCAACTCCTCGATTCGGGTTCACATATATCACTCTAGTACCGAGAAAACACATGGTGGACGCACCGAAATATCATATCAAGGGAAACCGGGTTTTTAAATAATTAACTATTCTCTTTGAAATATCCACGGTTCCCCAAATCCAGAATTAACATGGAAACAACATATCTCAATGCGTAATCTAAGCAAGTATGAAGATATCAATATATGTGTGCACTGGCATGAATGTACAGTGTGCATGTGCGCAGGTATGAAGATATCAATATATGTGTGCACTGGCATGAATATACAGTGTGCATGTGCGCAGGTATGAAGATATCAATATATGTGTGCACTGGCATGAATATACAGTGTGCATGTGCGCAGGTATGAAGATATCAATATATGTGTGCACTGGCATGAATATACAGTGTGCATGTAGTACCAGTATGGGTATGTGATGCATATGTGCCCAAATGTGGATATAACATATGCTATTATGCGGCAAATGATGACAACATCAATAAGGTAGAATCAGTATGATATATGATTGATTGCAATCCTATAATGTGAGTGTCATGGCAATCACTAACGGTGTGAGTGTAGCATATCAATCGTGCTCGTGCGACTTGAACCGTTAGTGACAGTGCAGTGTCCTATGCTATCATTTCTATATGCAACGATAAGGTATGCTACTACAGTCCATATGAACATCTACAATCTAATATCCTGATGTAACGTTTTTAAAATCGTTTCGGTGAAATTTCGGAAAAAAACGGTAAAATAAGGGGGTTTTCTGTAAAAAGTCAAAATACAAATATCTTATTATAAAAATTAAATATACATATTCTAGCTATGTAATTGCTAGTATTTGGTGTTTATTGAGCCACTGGTGAAATTTTAAATTTTCTGAAAAAAATTATTTTAATATTATTTTAAGTCGTCGCTAATATATTTAATTAGGGAAAATTACAAATTGGAATGAGTTGAAAGAAATTTTGTGCATCATAAAACTTTAAATAAAATTTTATCATGTGGTTTTTGAAACGAAATCGTTTGCCAAAACGGTTTAGAAAATATCGAAGAAAAAGGCTTTTTTCGGTGAAATTAGTGTAAATGGTTGTTTGGGGTATAACATTTATCTTTTTCCCCCACACCCACACCCACACTCACTCACCCCCATCCCCATGTGGCTGAATTCAGCAGCACATCCCCCCCCCCATTTCCCCACTCCATTCCACACAAAAAAGAAAAGAAAAGAAAAGAAAAAGGGAATTGAAAGAAAGTCAAAAAGGGGTGTAGACTTTGTCTTTTTCTCCCCATTTTTCTCCACCTCCCTCTCTCTCCTCCCCCACTCCCTTTATGGCCGAAAATTCCTGCACAAACAGCCCTCTTCCCCCCCCCCCCCCCCCCCGCGCATTGTTCCATCTCTTTTGCTTCAAAAAATTCATCAAATACCCATCAAAAAAATCCCAAAATCGAAATCTAGTTCTTACCCATTTTAGTGTAGCCATAGATGCATGGATCTTGGTGCAAGGATTTCATTTTGGAGGTCTAGATTTCATGTTTGATCATGGATTTGTGAGGTATAAATCTTGGCTTTTTGTTTAATTTGTTGCTAATACTTTAGTTTAGTCTAGCTTAATTATAAGTTTAATGGTGGTTTAATTGTGTGTTTGAAAGTTCAAGAAAAGAACTTGAATGCAAGTGAGGGTTTGTGAAATTCAAGAGAAGAATTTGAATCATGTTAGGGTTTTATGTTATGAGATTATGCTTGTGTGATGTTTTGACATATTAATGGTTGCTAAATCAAATTATGTTGTTAGTTGTTAGTTAAAAATTGTGATAATTACACTAATTTGCTATCTAGGTTTTTGGAAATGGTTAAATAATTGGGTTTAAAATTATAATTAGTTTTTTTTATGACTTCATTAACATTATTAAGTGTGGTTTAATGTCTTTAGTTCATGCAAATCCAAACTAAATTGTTGTTTATGCATTTTTGCTAAAATGGTTGAAATTTGGGTAAAATTGCAAACTAGTTTTTTTTGAACGTATATAGTTTGATGAGATTAAATTGTGGTTATGGGTTATATAACTTATTTAAGTTATTTAATAAGTATTATGGCCGCTAGAATTGTTTAAACGTCGAGTTTTGTACTAAAACGGGAAATTTTGCTTGCTAGTTTTTCGGAAAAACGGCTTTTAAAGTGAATTTGGGGGTTTTTGTGAGTTTTAACCTATTTTATATTAAAATTAGTGTTCGCGAATGTGCAAATGAGTGTATTTGGGTTTTTCTCGATGGTCTGGCGTTTGTACGCCGATGTCGAGGGTTTTCGGGTTGATTTGTTGAAGCAACCATAGGTTTTGACCTATGTGGGATTCGTGCGTCGTTTTGGTCATGAGTCGGATTTTAATGCGATACGGTGCGTTATGATATGTAGGTACCCCATGTGGACTTCATGACGACAAGCAAGCGCGTGGCGGCGTCGGCACCGCCAAGCGAGGACCAGGTGAGTAGATTTATATCTACGGGGAGAAGTCGGGTGGATGGCGTATTGCACCCCCGCAGTTCGTGGTGATGTATACGAATACGTATGCACACATATATATATTGTTTATATATTGTTTGAGATTATTGATGATAGAGATGGATCCTTGGTGTGATTGGATTGGTTTAGTGTTGCGAAACCCTAGAGTAGTGGTTGCACCACACATACACACACACCCATATTTGCATACATTCTTCTTTCATATGTGCGTACATGGGATTATATATTGATGTGTATATTTACACATGGGTATGGGACTATGTGTTTATATACTGGATTTGAGGATAGTAATTGGGATTTGAGATGAGTCGATGATATTGGGCTTGAGGCCAGAAGATCCGTGATGTGTTTTGGTTCGTATTGAGATACGACATGATGTTTTAGCGGGTCTTTTTGACGTAGTGATTCTTATACATGCATGCATACATAGATGGTATCAATATTGTACTAGACGTAGATCAGTACCCCGATCATGATATTTGATAAAGAGGATATCAGATGAATAGTATGATGAATGTGATATTGACCCGTACCCAGATTTGGGATGCCGTACGACGGATTTACGTACGAGCTATATTTTGATGATTGATCCGCACTCTTGACTTGGGATGTCTGATTATAGATATGATATCGGATATGATATTATTGAGGCGGGATCACCGACTAATATATATACAGGTATGTATATGTATCGACTCAGATGTTAGGCGGTTTCCTTACCTGTAGCTTAGCTTGTTAGTTCAGCCGTATAGTTTAGTATAGTTGTTAGATTAGATTAGACTCCCACCTATTTCAAACTAGCGGGTCGTAGGTATTTTAAAAGACAGGTCAAGGGATCCTACGGATATTTCAAAGGACGTATCTTTTCATAAAAACACCGTAGCCCCTATTTTCAAAACCCCATGATTCGTGTTATTTCAAAAGGCACCATTTGTAGGACTTATATTAGATTAATGCAGATTAGTTATAGTTGCGTCTAGTTTTCAGCTCCCGCTCCTTATTGTGGTTCGCTTCGCATCGCATGCTTATATTATGTTTCATACTCCATTATTGATATCATGCTGTTAGGACACCAGCACCATTACCGATGATGCGTATGTACCACGTACACTTACTTGCCGGCTCACACACATCTTCATCGGTAATTGCCATGTCACGTACACCTTAGAAAATATTATTGCTTGACATAGCATGTTAACTAATAGTTTAGACATTGTAGTTATTACCTGCTACTTCATGCATACTGTTATTCATTGTTATGCCATATTCATGGATTCTCATGCTTATATTCATGGTTTTACATGCTATTGATGATTCGGATTCCCATGATATTTTATGGATTTGGAGGAAAACCGCAAAACATATATAAACTGCTTTCTTTCTTTTTAAATAAAAAATGCGGTTTTCCTATGATGTATGAGTCGTCCACCATGAGTTTGCTGATGGATTTCGAGACCCGATTAGAGGAGGTGGATGAACCGTTTCGGGTACATGGTGGGCCCGGTGCGGTACCCCGGGGCAAGAGGAATGTGTTGTTGACGTTGAGCCTGGCAGGGGAGCACTACCGACCGGTGATATTACCGACGCATCGGATATCCGGAGGATACCGTCGTGGTCTTGAGATGGATGGTAGGGGCCGGTCTGGATTGACGGCACCCTAGATATTGATTTTGAGATATTGAGGTACAGAGATTGTGATACAGAGATATCGAGATATTTGGACACTTGTTTTGTGTCGATGCTGGGCACTGTTTTATGCTGATTTCATTTATGGTACCTTACTTTAAAAATACAGAAATCTCACTGATTTATGAAAGAAGTTTTCGTCAGTACATGCATTCTGTTCCGTGCATTCATACCTCCTTCATATGATATATTGCTACCTGAGGCACTGACACAGGCACATGAGATTACACTCGGGTTAGATATTTACCCTAGCCTTGTTATAGGCTGCATGTTATTGGAGGATTATATATTATGATCGTATGACCTAGGAATGCGTCATACATGCGATTTTTATTCGTAGATGTTTTTCTATTAACGAGTTGGCAACTCACCCCCGTTGTGCCCCAGTTTCTTGCAGGTTTTGCCGTACATGTTTCTTTACGACTTGCGGGCTCAGTTTCATTCGGGTGACATGCTAGTAGGTGGGTTTTTCTTGTATCGTACCCATCATATTACCTTGTATAATATTATTCCGTTGTATCTAGTAAATTCCATCAACCAAACATGTATTTATTGAGATAGAGACCAGTGTTGTTTATTCTTTCGACCTTAGAGTCGCTCGTTATATTTCTGGTGGTTTTTAGTTTCCTTTTGAGTTTTGATCCTCGCCGTTGGCGTTGTATATTATATTGCTTGTGTGGTTGTTACCGTCGATTGACGAAGAGCTAGCTCCCGCTTGGGGATGCCTTTTTCTTGATTTCGTATACTATTCATGTTGTATCCCGTTTGGGAGCCAGTTTTTACAAAGGAGACTCTGCCGAAATTTTCCGTAAATTTTTGATGTTTTTAAAAAAAACCGCATAATTCGGCTTATGCTATTGAAATAACTTGCTTTAAGTTGGTTTTTCCTGCACTCTACTACTTTTCTTGGTTTGGATTTCTGGGTTTTCGGTTTACTTAGATTACGTACGTCTCGAGACGTTCATAGTTTAGGTGCCGGTCATGTTCCGTACTTTCGGGCCGTGACAAAGTTGGTAACAGAGCGTTAGGTTTTAACCTTCGGAGCGTAGGATGACCCTTGGTTGATGGAATAGGTGACTAAAGTAGAGTGACGTACCGTTGGTATGTTCCGCGGCATATTTATGACACGCCACTCCACTTATGAAGCCTTAGGATGTACATTTCCTTGTTCAGTATTATATTCCTTCCTGATCTAGCCTCATCAGTACCAGTTATGGTTTTGCTGCCACGATTACGGGCAGGGAGAGCTACGGCTAGAGTTGCGGTCAGCATGAGCTCGTCAAGAACGAGGACTGACCAGGGCATGATTCCGGCGACACACGATTGCAGAGATGTGTCTTTTCATTGTGTCTTCGCGCCACGAGCGTTGGGTGGATTGCTGTATGAGATTACTCGGACGTGCCGATTTGCACTAGAGGATTGAGACACTGATAGAGGCCAGCCAGATTTTGATGACCATTGAAGTATTGCTTACTCCTGATGATTGAGGCACCGTTCAGCGTGCAGACGAGCGAGCCAGTTATTGCTGCGAACAACGAGATATTGCCCCAGATGCTGGAGTTAGTGCAGAATGAGTTGTACTAAGAGATGATAGAAGGTCGCCAGTCATCGAGGATGAATGACTAGGACATGTGGATCGTTCGCCTACCCCGATGCGAGGTCATCAGATAGATTGATTCCAGCTGGAGACGACTTCACGCGGAGACGTTGGGAGTCGACAGAGACGATCGAATGTCAGAAACCTATTATTCCAAGTTTAAAGTAGTCGGAAAGACATGCAGGCAATTCTATGGTCCCTCTAGAAGAATGAAACCCTAACTCGACTTAATGACCGTGTGAAAGCCTTTGAACCTTCGGGTTTGCGGCAGTTCTACGGCGCCATTAGTGAGGCTTGGGTTTGCCCTTCTACGGCTGGACCACCGATGCTGTGGTATGTACTCGATACTATTAAACTGTGCCCAAGATGTTGAGTTCTTGGGGGATTATGAGGTTTTGACGACTCGATCGGATTGCTCGACTTAATTCGGATGCTAGGTGATGAGATGCATTCTTGGGAGACTCCAGATATGAGGATAGTCGTTGGAGCTCAATCCATGCAGCCGCGACGAGACGAGTCCAAAGCAGACGACATTAGAAAAGTGGAGTAAGAGGTTCATACGAGATCTTGATGAAACGACGTTCCACTCCGCCGACATCAGAGATGCGATACGCATGCCGAGGCATTATGCATGGATATACCTTCCAGAAGGAGTCACGATGAGTATGCAGCCGTTCCCGAACAAGAAACAGATATAGTTAAGGACGATGACTTCCGGACGGTTCGGCAAAGACGAAATTTGGGAGAGATCACGATAGGACCTTTCTGGAATGAATTACGAGAAAACTAGGACCCAGGAGTGGTCATGTTGCGCACACCGGCAGGCCAGAGTTCAGGATCGTCGACAAGATATGCTATGAGTGACCCCGACAGTTGGCTAGAGATTCTTGGAGGATGTTCTTGAGCGGGACTATTCCGCCATACTTGATTTTGGTATTTTGAGCGATATATTCGCATGATTTGGTTTTGATGATTGAGTTTCATGATATCATTTTCATGTGCCATGGTTGCACCTACTGAGTATTTATGATTTCTGCACAGTGTTGCACTTGATATCGTTTTCGTGCCTTGGTTTCTCATGTTTATGATTTTATGGGTTTCATACAGTTGAGTTGATTTTGTGCGCATGTACGCACACGATTTGGTTTTTGCACTCGGTATAGTTCATATATGCTTGCAGTGCAGTGATACGCATTTTGTGCACTTAGATGCACTGGACTTCGATTTCGATTGTGATGTTCGATATTTGTTTTGTGCACCTTGTGCACTTGATTGGATTTTGCGCATGTTCGGTGCTTGATATTGGATTTCATGATTTCGTGCATGATGGATGCACCTGATTTGGGGTTTTTCGCGCATGTTGGGCGCATGTTATGAGATACGATTTTGGTGCACACCAGATGCACTAAATCGAGATTCTTCGTGCGTGTCAGACGCACCTGTCCTTGCTGTCAGGCACACACGTTGCCTATGACAGATGTTGTGTGCACAACCGATGCACTTAGATGTTGTTTCTGTGCGCTTGTATGACACGTATATGGATTTTGATTTCCGTGCGCACCAGACGCACGCAGTATTCATATGCGTATTTTGGGATTGATTTAACCTATAGAGCAGTACGTTTTTGTGATATTTGCTATGTGTTCTCGTACTGAGCAGGACTAGTCAGAGGACAGTACCTGAATATATTTTGCATGCATTGATAGTTATCGAAGGGATTTCCAAAAAGCGAGCTATAGTCTCAGTATTTACCTACGTGTCTGAGATGACACGAAACATTTTATAAAGGAAACCCTTCTGAAATTGCTTCCAAAACGGCGGGACGTGCATATTAAACAAAGTATATATATATATATATATATATATATATATATATATATAGTTATTTTTTTTACAATAAACGTCCGCCACTGTGCAGTGCTGCGAGCATCGCACAACGATTTGAAAAAGATTTGGCATGCATTGCTTCCAGATGTTTTAATGATGTATATCATACTGATTTTCATTTTTGATTTGGACATTGTGTCTTCACCATGACTCCGATGATTGCAGGATGCTGGATGGAGTTTTGATTTGAGTTATATGCTTATTTTTCATGCGCATGCGCTGCGCTACGATTTGTTTTATGTATTTATGATTTCGGAGCCCTGACGACTTAGTGGTTTTGCTTAGATGTTTTAGTATTTGGGGGGAGTTTTAATTTAAATTCGGGGACCGAATTTCTTTAAGGGGGGAAGATTGTAACGTTTTGAAAATCGTTTCGGTGAAATTTCGAAAAAAAACGGTAAAATAAGGGGGTTTTCTGTAAAAAGTCAAAATACAAATATCTTATTATAAAAATTAAATATACATATTCTAGCTATGTAATTGCGATTATTTGGTGTTTATTGAGCCACTGGTGAAATTTCAAATTTTCTGAAAAAAATTATTTTAATATTATTTTAAGCCGTCACTAATATATTTAATTAGGGAAAATTACAAATTGGAATGAGTTGAAACAAATTTTATGCATCATAAAACTTTAAATAAAATTTTATCATGTGGTTCTTGAAACGAAATCGTTTGCCAAAACAGTTTAGAAAATATCGAAGAAAAAGACTTTTTTCGGTGAAATTAGTGTAAATGGTTGTTTGGGGTATAACATTTATCTTTTTCCCCCACACCCACACCCACACTCACTCACCCCCATCCCTATGTGGCTGAATTCAGCAGCACATCCCCCCCATTTCCCCACTCCATTCCACACAAAAAAGAAAAGAAAAGAAAAGAAAAAGGGAATTGAAAGAAAGTCAAAAGGGGGTGTAGACTTTGTCTTTTTCTCCCCATTTTTCTCCACCTCCCTCTCTCTCCTCCCCCACTCCCTTTATGGCCGAAAATTCCTGCACAAACAGCCCTCTTTCTCCCCCCCCCCATTGTTCCATCTCTTTTGCTTCAAAAAATTCATCAAATACCCATCAAAAAAATCCCAAAATCGAAATCTAGTTCTTACCCATTTTAGTGTAGCCTTAGATGCATGGATCTTGGTGCAAGGATTTTATTTTGGAGGTCTATATTTCATGTTTGATCATGGATTTGTGAGGTATAAATCTTGGCTTTTTGTTTAATTTGTTGCTAATACTTTAGTCTAGCTTAATTATAAGTTTAATGGTGGTTTAATTGTGTGTTTGAAAGTTCAAGAAAAGAACTTGAATGCAAGTGAGGGTTTGTGAAATTCAAGAGAAGAATTTGAACCATGTTAGGGTTTTATGTTATGAGATTATGCTTGTGTGATATTTTGACATATTAATGGTTGCTAAATCAAATTAAGTTGTTAGTTGTTAGTTAAAAATTGTGATAATTACACTAATTTGCTATCTAGGTTTTTGGAAATGGTTAAATAATTGGGTTTAAAATTATAATTATTTTTTTTTATGACTTCATTAACATTATTAAGTGTGGTTTAATGTCTTTAGTTCATGCAAATCCAAACTAAATTGTTGTTTATGCATTTTTGCTAAAATGATTGAAATTTGGGTAAAATTGCAAACTAGTTTTTTTTGAACGTATATAGTTTGATGAGATTAAATTGTGGTTATGGGTTATATGACTTATTTAAGTTATTTAATAAGTATTATGGCCGCTAGAATTGTTTAAACGTCGAGTTTTGTACTAAAACGGGAAATTTTGTTTGCTAGTTTTTTGGAAAAACGGCTTTTAAAGTGAATTTGGGGTTTTTGTGAGTTTTAACCTATTTTATATTAAAATTAGTGTTCGCGAATGTGCAAATGAGTGTATTTGGGTTTTTCTCGATGGTCTGGCGTTTGTACGCCGATGTCGAGGGTTTTCGGGTTGATTTGTGGAAGCAACCATAGGTTTTGACCTATGTGGGATTCGTGCGTCGTTTTGGTCATGAGTCGGATTTTAATGCGATACAGTGCGTTATGATATGTAGGTACCCCATGTGGACTTCATGACGACAAGCAAGCGTGTGGCGGCGTCGGCACCGGCAAGCGAGGACCAGGTGAGTAGATTTATATCTACGGGGAGAAGTCGGGTGGATGACGTATTGCACCCCCGCAGTTCGTGGTGATGTATACGAATACGTATGCACACATATATATATTGTTTATATATTGTTTGAGATTATTGATGATAGAGATGGATCCTTGGTGTGATTGGATTGGTTTAGTGTTGCGAAACCCTAGAGTAGTGGTTGCACCACACATACACACACACCCATATTTGCATACATTCTTCTTTCATATGTGCGTACATGGGATTATATATTGATGTGTATATTTACACATGGGTATGGGACTATGTGTTTATATACTGGATTTGAGGATAGTAATTGGGATTTGAGATGAGTCGATGATATTGGGCTTGAGGCCAGAAGATCCGTGATGTGTTTTGGTTCGTATTGAGATACAACATGATGTTTTAGCGGGTCTTTTTGACGTAGTGATTCTTATACATGCATGCATACATAGATGGTATCAATATTGTACTAGACGTAGATCAGTACCCCGATCATGATATTTGATAAAGAGGATATCAGATGAATAGTATGATGAATGTGATATTGACCCGTACCCAGATTTGGGATGCCGTACGACGGATTTACGTACGAGCTATATTTTGATGATTGATCCGCACTCTTGACTTGGGATGTCTGATTATAGATATGATATCGGATATGATATTATTGAGGCGGGATCACCGACTAATATATATACAGGTATGTATATGTATCGACTCAGATGTTAGGCGGTTTCCTTACCTGTAGCTTAGCTTATTATTTCAGCCGTATAGTTTAGTGTAGTTGTTAGATTAGATTAGACTCCTACCTATTTCAAACTAGCGGGTCGTAGGTATTTTAAAAGACAGGTCAAGGGATCCTACG
This sequence comes from Agapanthus africanus, assembly GCA_030015575.1. Lineage (NCBI taxonomy): Eukaryota > Viridiplantae > Streptophyta > Magnoliopsida > Asparagales > Amaryllidaceae > Agapanthus > Agapanthus africanus. The sequence goes on along the minus strand of JASDDO010000006.1, from coordinate 49,086,167 downwards.
GATATTTCAAAGGACGTATCTTTTCATAAAAACACCGTAGCCCCTATTTTTAAAACCCCATGATTCGTGTTATTTCAAAAGGCACCATTTGTAGGACTTATATTAGATTAATGCAGATTAGTTATAGTTGCGTCTAGTTTTCAGCTCCCGCTCCTTATTGTGGTTCGCTTCGCATCGCATGCTTATATTATGTTTCATACTCCATTATTGATATCATGCTGTTAGGACACCAGCACTATTACCGATGATGCGTATGTACCACGTACACTTACTTGCCGGCTCACACACATCTTCATCGGTAATTGCCATGTCACGTACACCTTAGAAAATATTATTGCTTGACATAGCATGTTAACTAATAGTTTAGACATTGTAGTTATTACCTGCTACTTCATGCATACTGTTATTCATTGTTATGCCATATTCATGGATTCTCATGCTTATATTCATGGTTTTACATGCTATTGATGATTCGGATTCCCTTGATATTTTATGGATTTGGAGGAAAACCGCAAAACATATATAAACTGCTTTCTTTCTTTTTAAATAAAAAATGCGGTTTTCCTATGATGTATGAGTCGTCCACCATGAGTTTGCTGATGGATTTCGAGACCCGATTAGAGGAGGTGGATGAACCGTTTCGGGTACATGGTGGGCCCGGTGCGGTACCCCGGGGCAAGAGAAATGTGTTGTTGACGTTGAGCCTGGCAGGGGAGCACTACCGACCGGTGATATTACCGACGCGTCGGATATCCGGAGGATACCGTCGTGGTCTTGAGATGGATGGTAGGGGCCGGTCTGGAATGACGGCACCCTAGATATTGATTTTGAGATATTGAGGTACAGAGATTGTGATACAGAGATATCGAGATATTTGGACACTTGTTTTGTGTCGATGCTGGGCACTGTTTTATGCTGATTTCATTTATGGTACCTTACTTTAAAAATACAGAAATCTCACTGATTTATGAAAGAAGTTTTCGTCAGTACATGCATTCTGTTCCGTGCATTCATACCTCCTTCATATGATATATTGCTACCTGAGGCACTGACACAGGCACATGAGATCACACTCGGGTTAGATATTTACCCTAGCCTTGTTATAGGCTCCATGTTATTGGAGGATTATATATTATGATCGTATGACCTAGGATTGCGTCATACATGCGATTTTTATTCGTAGATGTTTTTCTATTCACGAGTTGGCAACTCACCCCCGTTGTGCCCCAGTTTCTTGCAGGTTTTGCCGTACATGTTTCTTTACGGCTTGTGGGCTCAGTTTCATTCGGGTGACTTGCTAGTAGGTGGGTTTTTCTTGTATCGTACCCATCATATTACCTTGTATAATATTATTCCGTTGTATCTAGTAAATTCCATCAACCAAACATGTATTTATTGAGATAGAGACCAGTGTTGTTTATTCTTTCGACCTTAGAGTCGCTCGTTATATTTCTGGTGGTTTTGAGTTTTCTTTTGAGTTTTGATCCTCGCCGTTGGCGTTGTATATTATATTGCTTGTGTGGTTGTGACCGTCGATTGACGAAGAGCTAGCTCCCGCTTGGGGATGCCTTTTTCTTGATTTCGTATACTATTCATGTTGTATCCCGTTTGGGTGCCAGTTTTTACAAAGGAGACTCTGCCGAAATTTTCCGTAAATTTTTGATGTTTTTAAAAAACCCGCATAATTCGGCTTATGCTATTGAAACAACTTGCTTTAAGTTGGTTTTTCCTGCACCCTACTACTTTTCTTGGTTTGGATTTCTGGGTTTTCGGTTTACTTAGATTACGTACGTCTCGAGACGTTCGTAGTTTAGGTGCCGGTCATGTTCCGTACTTTCGGGCCGTGACACCTGACTCGCCCTAACGCTTAACGCCATACGGGCGATTTTCCCCGTAGATGTTAAATCTACTCACCTGGTCGTGCGCTACTCGTAGCCGACCACCTGCTTCCCTTTCTTAGCTTCGTCCGACGTACCCGCCTGCGAACCTCGAATTACACAAGAATCCATATAAGCAACTATCTCGCAAAACGCGATATCGAAGTCAAACGATACGCTCGCGTCACGAACTAAACACGCGTGTGTACGTTACGCTAAACGTGTGCACGCGTCTAAAACTAACCCCGATACGCCGCGATACGCTGAATCATGGAACCCACTCGCGTATCGCGCGTATCACGCGAACCAAACGTACTAGAAATACGATATAACATCCCAGATTCTACCCAGGCTAACAACTTACAAAACTATACATACCACTGGCCTAGAAATAACATTAGACTCCTACCCATCCAAACATCACCCAAAAATTCCCCTATCTGGCCGCAAATTGTGGCCAGAATGATTAAACCGGCGGCCTCGCTATGGGGTGGGGGTCTCGGGCTCTGGTGGTGTGGTCTATACCTTGTGTACAAGATCCAGTTAACTCAATTTCAACCTGAACTACTCGGGCCTATAGCAGATCACAGAAATCCAAAAAGTTCACTTCAAAACACTAAAAAGCACAATTTGAAACCCTATGGTATTTTGGTGTAATCTGGGGTCTAACTAGGTTTACATGGTCTTAATAACACCTAATTAGGCTAGATTAACTAATACTAACAGCACTAAACCATAAGTTCACACAAATCACCATTTCAAGCACAAAATCTCACTTTTTACATAAACCGAAGCTAAACTACACATACGTTAAGCAAACAAGAAGTTGGGCTCAGATTCTATACCTTACAAGACCCTAGGTGCAAGGAGAAAGGAGGTGGAGAAGACGGGAAGTGTTGCTGCAACTGCTGGGGGCTGCTGTTGATGTTGCTGCTGCTGCCACTGCCTGCTGCTACTGTTGTCACTGCTTGCTGCTGCTGCTTCTCATGGTGCTGGGGCTGCTGCTGCTGTTAGGTGAGTGTGTGTGAGAGTTGTGAGAATGAGAATGAGGAGGGAAATGAGAGCACAAGTCAAAGACCCCCCCTCTCTCTTTCTTCATTTAATGAGCATGGCTCAACCATGAAGCCCATACTCCTTCTCTCTCACCAAGTCAACAAGGTCCACATCAATTCTCATAAAAGAAAAGAACAACACACATAAATAAAAACTCAACTAAAGCCCAAAACACTTAATACAAATAGGTTAACCCACCATGGTTGTTAATCATGGTTTTAACCCCAAATCTAAACCCTAGTTTACATGCACAAGTGTGTGTGTGCCTAGAAAAATCCTAATAAAATATTCATTAATTAGAATAAATTATTTGAAACTTAATTTGGTAAACTTTTTACCAAAAACTATCTAGTAAAATATAATTAACTCCTAAACACGACCTAAGGTGTTACAATTATGGTGAGATCATACTAGTGGGGCCACGGTAGTCGATGAGTACATCCTATAAATGTTCCTACTCGAGGGTATATCGAGACAGTGCATCGATACGCCAGAGTAGACTAGCGTATACGCATCTTGACCCATATGATGGGCGATGGATGATCCTATATCCATCGGTGTTTGACATCAAGGATGATGTACGGGTGCTCAGTGGAGACTGGGTACACTGGACGGACTCGCCGAGAACTCCCAGTTGGTGATATACTACACGTCAGATGGCAGTTCTCCGGTGACACCGGTACAGGGTAGTCTGTAGACCCGAGATCGTCATAGAGTCTTGTGTGATTCCCACAGTACTTTGATTTCCACCTTACCACGTCAAAGAGGGCGTGCAAAACGGTAGCTTTTGGGTACAGTCCCGAATCACATGGAGGCAATGAGCGATAGGAGGGGATTCGTCTCTCCCGGTATAGGGAGTTGATGTTGTGCTGTGTTCGATTGGCTATAACTGGAAGTCCCTGGCCAGGGCTGATATAGAGATATACTGGTAAGTGTTACCAGTAGTTTCTCGACCTGTTATGAGCCTCACATCGACACGACTTATCGGTTACTGGGGTCTGACGTATACCACCCCTAGACCTGATATGCGACATATCAGACGAACAGACCGAACTGTACGGGAGTGTTACTGATTGGATTCACAGGAGAACGCACAGGCTAGCTTGTTGATCTTCTGATCGCTCAATACCTGGGTGGCTGTTACGTTTAGCTGACCGCTTGCAGCTTGTGGGTGTTTGATATGATCATCACCTGCTACCGGCGTATTGACGATTGTTTAGAGTCCTACACAGAGGTTTCTTGGCTCAGGCGAAACGGAGTAGAGGCACATATGTGATATGTGCAGGACCGAGGATAATGCGATATGAGATACCGTATTATAATCTCGAGATATTTTGATATGAATCGGGACATCGGATCAAGTGTTGATTCGATGAATCGGTACATGATATATTAGCCGGTTATATTCGATATAGCCGGATCGTTGGATCAAGTGTTGATTCGATGATTTAATGTATAATAATATATATGATATATTGTATTACATTATCTAATATTGGCTCACTTTATTATTTCATTTTCTCACTGGATTAATACATTGATATATATGCGATATATGTTAAATGTATTATTTTCTTTTATTGCAAATATATAATATATATGTGATATATATTATTGTGACATGATATGATTTATTATTAAACATGTTTAAGGATGATTAAATGGGATTAGGGTTTGATTAGGGTTAGCTTCTTCTTGCACATTCTAGCAGCTTTTCCTTTTGTCTTGGTTAAGATATTATGGTTGATACTTATCCTTAACCTAACCAAACCCTAACACTAGTTTATTCTCTACAACTTCTTAGCCACTCATCCTTGACCATGGTTGATATATCAATCATATAGATTTCTTTTCTATTCATCACAAAAGGAATTATCATTTCCATGATCATCTTCTTCTCTCTTGATTTTGAGCTCACTAGATATTCCATTTGTGATGATAAATTGTGAGAAAGTGAATTAAAAAGAAAGTATAAATACTACTCTCTCATCCTTATCTCATCTAGCCCATGAGATTAGGGTGTTCATCTCTATAGAGTGAGAAAGCTTGGGTTTTTGCAACTTCGACGTAGATTATCGGAGATTCGGAACACTTCAAGCTAGCATGGATCGTTCGAGTCGTGGAGCCTCTCTTGAGTCCGGGAGATCATGGATCGCGGCAAAGGGACTTCTACTCGGAGCTTGTGAAGCGAAGGAGCGGACTACAAAGGTTGTAATCCCTCACACTTAGATAAAAAGTTGTTATCTTGCATGCTAAACCCTAATAATCTAGCAAAGATCCTGTCTTTGGGTTGTTCGGCACATGTAGAATTTTATTCGGTCATGTTTGATGCTCTATGAACCTTCACTAGTGTGCCTAGGAACCCTACAGTGGTTTCAGAGCCTAGCTTGAGCATTAGGCGACGTGTTTACGAAGTTAAAACTCCGATCGAACCCGAACCGACAAATTTAACCCCCTCTCTGGAAAGTTTTCAAAATCTGGGATTTTTCTGAATTAAAAATACCTGAAAATTACAGCAGGGAAAACTAAGAAATACGGTGAAAAATTAATCCACTGATCCGTACAAACCGCCGCGGAACCGCGGCCGTACCTCGCTTGGGCCGCGGAACCGCGGCAGTATAAAGAGATCAGGGCCTCAATTTTGCACAGTAATTCATATTTGTCTGGTATATATTTTATGGGTATTTTTATTCTGACTCAAGTGTTGAGTATTCTGGGGTTTCTTTTGTAATCATAGATTCGATCGGAAAATTTAAATTCGTTTTTATTTCCGGATATTTAGAAACTGTTAAACTATTTGAACGGATATCATTAACTCACTTTTTCCCGGCACGGAAAACTTTCAAGTGTTGAATTTTTATTGGGTTTAAATCTTTCGGAAAAATTGTACAAGTTATGCGGTGGACCCTCTAGAAGACAACAAACCTTAACTCGATTATGTGACCGTCTTGAACTGCCTTTTGAACCTTCGGGTTTGGGGCAGTACGGCGTGCCACATGTGAGGCGTTGGCTTGACCCTTCTATGGCTGGATCACTGGTACTATGACATATTCTGGGATTATTTGAACTCCGCTCAAGTGTTGAGCACTTTGGCAAATTTTGGGTGTTTGATTATCTGTTCGAAAAGTTTAATACTATCTATTTATCTGGAATGTGATACAATATGTGGAATTCATAGAGTTAGGCATGAAATGCGAAGTATGTGATATTTCGGATTTACGATGTCTTAAGTGATTGTGGATTCCAAATATTGTAGTTTTACACTTTCCTTTCTGTGACCGTAAGTGTAGTATGTAGTTGTATTGCCGGTCTTCGTTGCTATACATTGGCGACGATCGGTGTATGCATACTTACTTACGTTGATGATATGTGATATTATGTGTTGCTGAGATATGATGTGCAGGATTGTCGCGATTGAATAGCCGGGGGTTTTATGTGAGATGAGAGTTTTATATTTTCATTCATGTAAATTCAAATGTAATGTAATATTCTTTTATTTGGGGCACTTCCAGGTTGAGGTTGATGCCACCAGTGTTGTATATTATTTACTTTTCCGCATTAGGATGGTCCCAAGGAGGGGAGCACAGGTGACCGGGTTATGGGGTTCAGTGGGAGGCCATCTCGAGGAGTCGAGACCGGGTCTCCTAAACTCCAGAATTGGTAGGGTCGCTTGCCGCTCTCGTAGGGGTCCAGGGTGTGGGCTTGGCTATTCATCGCGACTGTGGAATCCGTATTTTCTATTATTGGCTAAGTACTAAATACGGACGTCCTAGTATATCCCACATTATATCTATGATTCTGCTGCGATATCTGTGATGTGATCATTTGATATGTTGTGATGGATAAAGTATATAGTATATATGATATATTATATAGATGTTACTTATGTTTTACACCCGCACTAGTCCTGCCCTGCTCTGTCGTTAGTTACCTAACCTAACGGTGCACGAGGGGACATCGAGGCGAATGCGGATGGCATAAGTGTACGTCATATTTATCTGTGATGCTTAGGAAGAATAAGCTGATGGGATTTTATTAATGAGATTAATAAAAAGAAAAGAAACCTAAAGATATTGTAGAATCAAAATTTTATAAAAAAAAGGGTAGCAACAGTTTTGCTTTGCACAGTGATATATATGATATATCCTGCACCTTATTCGATGGGGAAAGAGCCAAGATCCCTTCACCGGGAGTGACCTCTTTAGCGAAACTGGCAGATGCTACAAAACGCGGTTTGTATTTTGAATGCTTTTAGTGTTTTGCTTTGCACAGCGGTATATATGATATATCCTGCACCTTATTCGATGAGGAAAGGGCCGATGATCCCTTCACTTGGAGTGACCCCTTTAGCGAAACTAATAAAAGCCTAAAAAACACTCCTTTTCAAAAACACTTGATTCTACGACGATATCAAGTTCATTACGCTTAGGGTTTTCTGAAAAACCTGCGTAGCCCTCCGTCATTTCAGATAGAGACTAGTTAGTATTCGTGCTGCGTTTGTTGACCTTAGCCAAGGCGTGGTGTACGGTAGCTAATTAGTATTTATCTGCTAAAACATGAGATGTGATTGAGTTAGGGTATTCGTGCGACTTTGTTGACCTTAGCCAAGGTTCATACGGGTGGGTTTAATTCAATCAGGAAATGACGGGTTGAACTTGACTAGCGCTTATGATTTGTTGACCTTAGCCAAGGTCATAAGTTGCTAGGGGTAAAAACAATATCGGGAATTTCAAGTGTTGAAATTTGCAATGAGATTGCATACCTCCTATGAGATAGTTGGATCCCGATACCCACTGCGAGTAAGAGTTACTCCTGGGAGAGTTTTACACAGGACAATTAGTCGATCATGTAGGTGTCTAGAAAAGTGTTAACGGGGTTACGCCTCTGGGAAAACGAGGTTTATTTAATTAGGTCCGTACGAAAGCACGGGGAACCTCCCTCAAAGTACCGACACTGATCTGGCTGAAAGATTGACGAAATTGTAGGGTGTAATTAATCCCGGCTAATCTTACCTTTTAGGGTTTGTGTTAGTTGTATGTATGCCCTAGAGGCCAGTATTGTACAGATGATGTATATTATATTGGATGCTTGGACATATATAGAGATGACTTCTTGCTCAATATGATAGTATGCTATCTGGTTACTCTTTATCTTAACATGTACACTTGTCTCTTTAAACTGTCTTATAGTTACATGTTGATAAAGCCCTTAGGATGTGTACTTGACTACCTGGACTGTGATGCAGATCATACTAGTGGGGACATGGTAGTCCATAAGTACATCCTTCAAAGTCCCTAGTCGTAGGTGTATCGAGACGGGGCATCGATATACCAGAGTAGGCTAGCGTATAGGCTTCTCGACCCATGAGATGGGCGATGGATGATCCCATATCCATTGGTGTTTGACATCAGAGATGGTATACGGGTGCTCAGTGGAGACTGGGTACACTGGACGGACTCGCCGAGAACTCCCAGATGGTATTATACCTCACGTCAGATGGCAGTTCTCAGGTGACACTTGTGCAGGTTAGTCTGTAGACCCGAGATCGTCATAGAGTCCTGTGTGACTCCCACTGTGCTTTGATCTCCACCTTACCACGTCCATGAGGGCGTGCAAAACGGTGGTCTTTGGGTACAGTCCCGAGTCACATGGAGGCAATGAGCGATAGGAGGGGTTTCGTCTCTCCCGGTATTGGGGGTTGATGTTGCGCTGTGCTCGATTGGCCGTAACAGGGAAGTCCCTGGCCAGGGCTGATCAGAGATTTGCTGGTAAGTGTTACCAGTAGTTTCTCGACCCGTTATGAGCCTCACATCGACATGACTTATCGAGTATTGGGGTCTGACGTTTACCACCCCTAGACTTGATATGCGACGTATCAGAAGAACAGACCGGACTGTACGGTAAGTGTTACTGGTTGGATTCACAGGAGTATGAGCGGGCTAGCTCGTTGATCTTCTGATCGCTCAATACCCGGATGGCCGTTACGTTTAGCAGACCGCTTGCGGCTTGTGGATGCTTGATATGATTATCATCTGCTACCGGCGTATTGACGAGTCTTTAGAGTCCTACACAGAGGTTTCCTGGCTCAAGCGAAACGAAATAGGAGCGCATATGAGATATGTGCAGGACCGAGAATAATGCGTGTATGTGATACCGCATTTCATTCTCGCGATATATGTTTCGATTGGTTATATTCGATATGACCTAGTTATCGAATCATTGATTCGATAAATCGATACATTGGATTCTAGTCGGTTATGTGCGACATGACCGGATCATTGAATCAAATGTTGATTTAATGATTTAATGCATAATTATATATTTGATATATTACTTTGCATTAGCTAGTATTGATTCACTTTATATGGATTTTCTCACTCGATGTGCAAGAAGTATATATGATATACTTTTGTACACTTCTTTGTGTTATGTTTGATGATACATGTTGTTTGGTGTTGTGTTAAGACTTAAACCATAGTTATGATAATAGTTAGGGTTTTTATTTATTTACTTATTTATTTATCTATTCTTTTTGATAAATAAATATATATGATAACAAAATGGTTTCTTTCATGAAGCTTGATGAAGCTTCATGAAGCTTTGACTAAAGTGACTATTTTGTCATCATTCTTAACCCTAACCATTCCCATTTACCATGGTTTATTCTCTACACTTAACCTAGGTTAGAACATGATAAGTGTTGGATTTTATTATTCTTTTTTAAAAAAACTTATCATATTCTTTCTTGATCTTCATCTTCTTCTTCAAGAAAAGCTTAAGGTCCATCAATGGCAACTTGAGCTAAAGTGAGATAAATCCAATTCTAAAGTGAACCCACCTCCTATTTCTTCACCCTCTATCTCTTGCCAAGTTGTTTTGGGTGTTTTCTTCACAAGTTTCACCACTTGGTGAAGTTGGAGCTTGAACTTGCGCAACCTCGACGTAGATCATCTTCGGCACGAAGCCGACGACATTACCCGCTCGTTTTCCCGATGAAGCCGACGATCGAGTCTAGGATTCGAGATGGACAGCGAGAGGACACCCACGTGGAGCTAAGCAAGTGGAAATCCGGATCTACAATGGTTGTAGCATCTAACTTTTAGTTAAGTAGTTAACTAGTTTAGTTTTTCGCCTAAACATCTAGTCTACGATCCGCGTTAGGGTCTCTCGGCACCCATAAAATTTTAAATTTGCATGTTCGATGCCTTGTGAGACCTCTATAGGGTGCCTAGGAGCCTTTCATTGGTATCAGAGCCTAGCTAGAGCCTTAGGCGAAGTCCCGACGACGTTTGAAATCCGAACGGATCGAAACCCTAATACGAAACTTGCTCTCTGGACTTTTTCCAAAAAATGGGATTTTTCAAGATTAAAAATTTCTAAAAAATTCAGCAGGAATATCTAAGAATTATGGTGAAACACGAGCTCATGAAGCGTTTAAACAGCCGCGGAAACGCGGCAGAAGCATGGCTTCTGCCGCGGTTCCGCCGCCCACTATTCACAATACACAATTTGTGTTGCACAGTAATTCATCATTTCTGCAGCTGAGTTTTATGGGTATTTTTAATAATTATTCAAGAGTTGATTTTTCTGGGGTGTTTTAGAGCTTCGATGTTTCGATCGGATTATCCAATTTCGTCTTTGTGTATTTCCGGATAATTTTTAGAATATGTTAAAAAGTTCGACCGAATATGAATACCCAATTTTTCCCCTGTCGGGAAATTTCCAAGTGTTGGATTTTTCCGTAGTTTAACGACGTTCTAAGTAGTGCAAGCAACGCGATGGACCCTCTAGAAGACAACAAACCTTAACTCGATTATGTGACCGTCTTGAACTGCCCTTTGAACCTTCGGGTTTAGGGCAGTACGGCGTGCCACATGTGAGGCGTTGGCTTGACCCTTCTACGGCTGGACCGTTGGTACTGAGGCACGAACTGAATGTTGTTAGACTTATTTCATGTGTTGGACTGTATCGGGAAAACTTGGGTATTCGACTGTTCGATCGGAAAATTTAACATTTTCTGTTTATCTGGAATGTGATACAATAATTGGAATTCACAAACAGTTATGTGATAACTGAATGAATGTTATAAATTTAGCAGTTTGGTTTCACTTGATATTGAAAAGAGTTTTCGATAATGAGACTAAATTGCGGGATTTATATCTGTTAGGCATGTGATGTCTAAGTATTTCATTTGATTAGGCATGCGATGTCTAAAGAAGTTGCGGATTCCAATTGTTGTAGTTTTACACTTTCTTTTCTGTGACCGTAAGTGTAATATGTGATATCGCCGGTTTCGTTGCTATATGTCAACGACAATTGGGATGCGCATATTTACTTACGTTGATGACATGTGATGTTATGTGTTGCTGGATATGTTATATTGGATCGTCGTGTTTGAATAGCCGGGGGTTTTTATGTGAGATGAGTGTTTTTCATTTTAATTCATGTAAAAACTTGTATGTAATATTCTTTTATTTGGGGCACTTCCAGGTAGCGGAAGTTGTCACCCTTTGTATATTATTTACTTTTCCGCATTAGGATAGACCCAAGGAGGGGAGCACAACTAACCGGGTTCTGGGGTCCAGTGGGAGACCAACTCGAGGAGTCGAGTCCGGGTCTCCTAACCCTAGAATTGGCAGGGTTGCTTGCCGCTCTCGTAGGGGTCTAGGGGTGTGGGATTGGCTATTCATCACGACCGTGGAATCCGTGTTTTATACTGGCTCGTATTGAAAACACGGACGTCCTAGTATATCCAATATTTCATATGTTTATTCTGCTGCGATATCTGTGATGTGATTCTGTGATGGATTTAGTATATAGTATATATGATATATTATATAGACGTTACTTATGTTTTACACCCGCGCTAGCCCTACCCTGCTCTGCTCTGTCGTTAGTTACCTAACCTAACGGTGCACGAGGGGACATCGAGGCGAATGCGGATGGCATAAGTGTACGTCATATCTATCTGTGATGTTTAGGTATTTAAATGATGGGACTTCATTAATGTGATTAATGAAAGATAAAAAACCTAAGATGTTGTGGAATCGAATTTTAAAATAAAACAGGTAGTTACAGTTCTTGCTTTGCACAGCGGTATATATGATATACCCTGCACCTTATTCGATGAGGAAAGGACCGAGATCCCTTCACCGGGAGTGACTCCTTTAGCAATAACTGGCAGATGCTACACACTCGGTTTGGTTTTTGATTGCTTTTAAGAGTTTTTGCTTTGCACAGCGATATATATGATATATCCCGTACCTTATTCGACGAGGAAAGGACCGAGATCCCTTCACTGGGAGTGACTCCTTTAGCAAAACTAGAAAAGCCTCAAAATCACTCCATTTCAAAACTTCATTTGATTCTACAACGATATCAAGTTCATTACGCTCATGGTTTTCAGAAAAACCTGGCGTAGCCCTCCGTCATTTCAGATGAGTAGTAGTTAGTATTCATGCTACGTTTGTTGGCATGCGTCAAGGCGTAGTGTGCGGTAGCTAACTAGTATTTATCTGCTTATGCATATGATGCAGATTGGATTAGGGTAGTCGTGCGACTTTGTTGGCCTGCGTCAAGGGTCGTACGGGTGGGTTTAATTCGATCTGGAAATGACGGGTGGAACTTGACTAGCGCACTATGGTTTGTTGGCCTGCGTCAAGGTCATTGGACGCTAAGGGCAAAAGAATTATCCGGAATTTCAAGTGTTGAAATTTACAATGAGATTGTATACCTTCTATGAGATAGTTGGATCTCGATACCCACTGCGAGTAAGAGTTACTCCTGGGAGAGTTTTACACATTGCAATTAGCCGATCAAGTAGGAGTCTAGAAAGGTGTTAACGAGATTATGCCTTTGGGAAAACGAGGTTTACATTAATTAGGTTCGTGCGAAAGCACGGGGGACCTCCCTCAAAGTACCGACACGGGCCTGGCTGAAAGATTGGCGAACTTGTAAGTGTGTAATTAATCCCGGCTAGTCTTTCCTTTTAGGGTTTGGAGGAAGATTTGATAAAAAGAAGTGGGAGCCATCCTGATTAGATAAGATAATAACCAATCTGATCTTGCACGAGCATACGCTAAAGTGTTTTCTTCTCTCTCTCTCCAGGTTGCGACCAGTTCATGCCTTAATCAAGATAATAATATGGATGTATTGACCGAACCCGCATGTTATACTGTGCTGGGGAACGTTGGTTCCATTCTTTCCTATAAGAGTTATAGGAATGAACAGGATATAGGGGAATACCAGGATTCCTATACCACCCAATTGAAGAAAGTACATGTTGATGCATTTTCTTCGGGTGTGTTCGTTACTGAGAACTGTTTCTCCATTTGCTCTACGTCCTGGGTATTGGATACCGGGTCAGGATCCCATATATGTAATCAATTACATGGACTTAGGAAAGGTAGAGAACTTGGAGAAGGTGATAAAGACATAAGAGTAGGAAATGGTGCAATTGTTGCAGCCAAGACTGTCGGGGAATATCACCTTGTATTACCAACTGGTAATACATTGGTTCTGAACGAATGCTATTACATGCCGAACCTGATATGCAACATTATATCGGTTTCTTTATTAAGTAAAGAGGGATATAATTTTGTATTACAGGACAATGTTATGAACATTTTCCGTAACCAAAAGTTGGTTGGATCAGGCACGTTGTGCAATGGCATTTATGTTCTAAATCAATCAACAGTTCTGAGCATAACAAACACACACAAGAGGAAGAGTTCAGAACTGAACGAATCCTTCTTGTGGCATTGTAGACTGGGTCACATCAATGCGACACGACAAGCTAAGTTGCATAAAGATGGATATTTAAATCCGTTTGAATTTTCATCTTATGACACTTGCCAGTCATGTCTCAAAGGCAAGATGACCAAAACTCCGTTTACGGGACACGGAGAAAGAGTTACCGAACTCTTGGGACTGATACATAGTGATGTATGCGGTCCCATGTCTACACATGCCAGGGATGGTTCTTCATACTTCATTACATTCACTGACGATCTCTCTAGGTTCGGGTATGTGTTCCTGATGAAACACAAATCAGAAGCTTTTGAGAAATTTAGGGAATATAAGCAAGAAGTTGAGAACCAAACCGGAAAAAGTATTAAAATCCTACGATCTGATCGAGGAGGAGAATACTTAAGCAATGAATTCCTAGACTTCCTAAAAGAGAATGGGATTCTCTCTCAGCTGACTCCTCCATATACACCACAGCACAACGGTGTATCAGAACGGAGGAATCGCACCCTATTAGATATGGTGCGCTCTATGATGAGCACAGCTGAGTTACCTATTTCCTTCTGGGGATATGCACTGGAAACAGCTGCAGACCTATTGAATATGGTTCCCACCAAAACCGTGCCGACCACTCCATATGAGATATGGAAAGGAAAGAGACCATGTCTTAATTATGTTAAGATATGGGGTTGTCCGGCCTATGTAAAAACGCAAAATCCGGACAAACTCGCGGCAAGGTCCATTCTGTGTAAGTTTATTGGATATCCCAAACATTCGCGAGGGTATATCTTCTACCACCCTGAGGAACAAAGAGTGTTTGTTTCTCGGCATGCCATCTTTTTAGAAAAGGAATTTCTTAAAAAAGAGATTAGTGGTCATGAGGTAGAACTGGAAGAGGTTCCAGCTGCAGAAGCTACAACAGAAGATCTGGTGGAACCAGAGGATTCCGTAGTTCCCGATGAACCCCAGCCACTCCGCCGATCTAGTAGGGTTCCTCGCCAACCTGAGAGATACTACGGTTTTCTCATGGACGGTGGGAGCGAGGATTGCATCATGGAGGATGATGACCCAACTAGCTTCGAGCAGGCCATCACGAGTGGGGACTCAGTGAAATGGCTGGATGCTATGCGGTCCGAGATGGAATCTATGTACACCAACAAAGTATGGACTTTGGAAGTTGCTCCTGAAGGGGTAAAACCCATTGGGAGCAAGTGGATCTTCAAGAAGAAACTTGGTGTAGATGGGAAAGTGGAGACTTTTAAAGCTAGACTTGTAGCAAAGGGTTTTCGTCAAAGACCAGGTGTGGACTATGACGAGACCTTTTCTCCAGTGGCTATGCTTAAATCCATCCGGATCATGCTTGCCATCGCTGCTTATCATGATTACGAAATCTGGCAAATGGATGTTAAGACCGCCTTTCTAAATGGTGATTTAGAAGAGTGCGTGTACATGACTCAGCCAGAGGGCTTCATAGACAGTGGGAGCAGCGAGAAGGTGTGCAAGCTGCTTAAATCCATTTATGGATTAAAGCAAGCATCGCGGAGTTGGAACATCTGCTTTGACGTCGTTATCATAGAGTTTGATTTCGTCAAAAATCCAGATGAACCTTGTATCTACAAGAAGGTGGCAGAGAGTAAGGTTGTCTTCCTCGTATTGTACGTGGACGACATACTCTTGATAGGAAATGATATTCCTATGCTGCAATCGGTCAAGCTCTTCTTATCACAAAGATTCTCAATGAAAGATCTTGGTGATGCCTCCTGCATATTGGGAATAAGGATCTATAGAGATAGATCCAAACGGATTTTGGGATTGTCCCAATCCAGGTACATTGACACCATACTAAAGAGGTTTAGTATGGAAGAGTCCAAGCGTGGGAACTTACCCACGATCTCTGGAGTCACTCTCTCCAAAGAGATGTCTCCCAAGACTGATTTGGAGAGAGCTCGCATGCAAGGGATATCCTATGCTTCGGCAGTAGGCTCTATCATGTATGCGATGCTATGTACCAGACCCGATGTAGCATACTCACTAAGTATAGTGAGCAGGTATCAAGCTGATCCTGGAGAGAGTCACTGGACAGCTGTGAAGAGCATTCTCAAGTACTTACGAAGGACTAGAGATATGTTCTTGGTGTATGGTAACGGAGAGCTCCAAGTGGAGTCCTTTACCGATTCGAGTTTCCAGAGTGATAAGGACGACTCTAAGTCGCAGTCGGGCTTTGTCTTTACCCTTTACGGAGGGGCGGTTAGCTGGAAGAGTTCCAAGCAGAAAACCGTGGCAGACTCGACGATGGAGGCTGAATACATCGCTGCCAACGATGCTGCCAAAGAGGCTGTCTGGATCAAGAAGTTCATTACTGAACTTGGAGTGGTTCCATCCATTGAGCATCCAATACCTTTGTATTGCGATAACAATGGAGCGGTGGCTTTGGCCAAGGAACCCAGGTCCCATCAGCGATCCAGGCATATTCTGAGGCGGTATCACCAGATCCGGGAGATAGTTGATCGCCGGGAGATCGAGGTCAGGAGAGTTGACACGAAGAACAACACGGCGGATCCACTCACGAAGGCCATTCCCCAGATACAGTTTGAGAGACTCTTCGGGATGCTCGGTATGCGATACTACAGCAGCTGGCCTTAATGCAAGTGGGAGATTGTTAGTTGTATGTATGCCCTAGAGGCCAGTATTGTACAGATGATGTATATTATATTGGATGCTTGGACATATATAGAGATGACTTTCTTGCTCAATATGATAGTATGCTATCTGGTTACTCTTTATCTTAACATGTACACTTGTCTCTTTAAACTGTCTTATAGTTACATGTTGATAAAGCCCTTAGGATATGTACTTGACTACCTGGACTGTGATGCAGATCATAATAGTGGGGACATGGTAGTCCATAAGTACATCCTTCAAAGTCCCTAGTCGTAGGTGTATCGAGACGGGGCATCGATATACCAGAGTAGACTAGCGTATAGGCTTCTCGACCCATGAGATGGGCGATGGATGATCCCATATCCATTGGTGTTTGACATCAGAGATGGTATACGGGTACTCATTGGAGACTGGGTACACTGGACGGACTCGCCGAGAACTCCCAGATGGTATTATACCTCACGTCAGATGGCAGTTCTCAGGTGACACTTGTGCAGGTTAGTCTGTAGACCCGAGATCGTCATAGAGTCTTGTGTGACTTCCACTGTGCTTTGATCTCCACCTTACCACGTCCATGAGGGCGTGCAAAACGGTGGTCTTTGGGTACAGTCCCGAGTCACATGGAGGCAATGAGCGATAGGAGGGGTTTCGTCTCTCCCGGTATTGGGGGTTGATGTTGCGCTGTGCTCGATTGGCCGTAACAGGGAAGTCCCTGGCCAGGGCTGATCAGAGATTTGCTGGTAAGTGTTACCAGTAGTTTCTCGACCAGTTATGAGCCTCACATCGGCACGGCTTATCGAGTATTGGGGTCTGACGTTTACCACCCCTAGACTTGATATGCGACGTATCAGACGAACAGACCGGACTGTACGGTAAGTGTTACTGGTTGGATTCACAGGAGTATGAGCGGGCTAGCTCGTCGATCTTCTGATCGCTCAATACCCGGATGGCCGTTACGTTTAGCAGACCGCTTGTGGCTTGTGGATGCTTGATATGATCATCATCTGCTACCGGCGTATTGACGAGTCTTTAGAGTCCTACACAGAGGTTTCCTGGCTCAAGTGAAACGAAATAGGAGCGCATATGAGATATGTGCAGGACCGAGAATAATGCGTGTATGTGATACCGCATTTCATTCTCGCGATATATGTTTCGATTGGTTATATTCGATATGACCTAGTTATCGAATCATTGATTCGATAAATCGATACATTGGATTCTAGTCGGTTATGTGCGACATGTCCGGATCATTGAATCAAATGTTGATTTAATGATTTAATGCATAATTATATATTTGATATATTACTTTGCATTAGCTAGTATTGGTTCACTTTATATGGATTTTCTCACTCGATGTGCAAGAAGTATATATGATATACTTTTGTACACTTCTTTGTGTCATGATTGATGATACATGTTGTTTGGTGTTGTGTTAAGACTTAAACCATGGTTATGATAAAAGTTAGGGTTTTTATTTATTTACTTATTTATTTATCTATTCTTTTTGATAAATAAATATATATGATAACAAAATGGTTTCTTTCATGAAGCTTGATGAAGCTTCATGAAGCTTTGACTAAAGTGACTATTTTGTCATCATCCTTAACCCTAACCATTCCCATTTACCATGGTTTATTCTCTACACTTAACCTAGGTTAGAACATGATAAGTGTTGGATTTTATTATTCTTTTTTAACAACACTTATCATATTCTTTCTTGATCTTCATCTTCTTCTTCAAGAAAAGCTTAAGGTCCATCAATGGCAACTTGAGCTAAAGTGAGATAAATCCAATTCTAAAGTGAACCCACCTCCTATTTCTTCACCCTCTACCTCTTGCCAAGTTGTTTTGGGTGTTTTCTTCACAAGTTTCACCACTTGGTGAAGTTGGAGCTTGAACTTGCGCAACCTCGACGTAGATCATCTTCGGCACGAAGCCGACGACATTGCCCGCTCGTTTTCCCGATGAAGCCGACGATCGAGTCTAGGATTCGAGATGGACAGCGAGAGGACACCCACGTGGAGCTAAGCAAGTGGAAATCCGGATCTACAAAGGTTGTAGCATCTAACTTTTAGTTAAGTAGTTAACTAGTTTAGTTTTTCGCCTAAACATCTAGTCTACGATCCGCGTTAGGGTCTCTCGGCACCCATAAAATTTTAAATTGGCATGTTCGATGCCTTGTGAGACCTCTATAGGGTGCCTAGGAACCTTTCAGTTTGAAGGTATATTTGATAAAAACAGTGGGAGACATCCTGATTAGATAAGATAATAACCAATCTAATCTTGCAAGAGCATACGCTAAAGTGTTTTCTTCTCTCTCTCTCCAGGTAGCGACCATGTCAGGCCATAATCAAGATAATAATATGGATGTATTGACTGAACCCGCTTATTATACTGAGCAGGGGAACGTTGGACCCGTTCTTTCTTATAAGAGTTATAAGACTGAACAGGGAATAGAAGAATATCTAGATTCTCAAGCCGCCCAAAAGAACATGCATGTTGATGCATCTTCTTCAGGTGTGTTAGTTATTGAGAACTGTTTTTCAGTTCATCCTACGTCCTGGGTATTAGATACCGGATCAGGATCCCACATATGTAAATTGTTACATGGGCTACGTAAAGGTAGAGAACTGGGAAAAGGTGATCATTCCGTTCAAGTAGGGAACGGTGCAAGTATTGCAGCCAAAGCAGTTGGCGAATATCACCTTGTATTGCCAAGTCGTAATACACTGATTCTAAATGAGTGCTATTATATACCGAACATGATGTGCAACATTATATCAGTTTCTTTATTAAGTAAAGAAGGATATAATTTTGTAGTAAAGGATAATGTTATGAACATATTCCTAGATCAAAAGTTGATTGCATCAGGCTCGTTACATAATTGCATATTCATTCTAAATCAGAATACAGTCCTCAATATACAAAACACACACAAGAGGAAAAGTTCAGAAATGAACGAATCCTTCTTGTGGCATTGTAGACTTGGTCATATCAATGCGACACGACTGGCTAAGTTACATAAGGATGGTTATTTGAATCCGTTCGAATTATCATCTTATGATACTTGCCATTCATGTCTCAAAGGAAAAATGACCAAAGCTCCGTTTAGTGGACACGGAGAAAGAGTTACCGAACTCTCAGGACTGGTACATGTTAGTGTATATGCCCTAGAGGCCATTACTGTATCATACTAGTTTGTATATTACTTAATGGATGCTTGGGATATTCACCTTGTATATACAATCTTGCTCAAAATAGTAGTATGCTACTTGGTTTGTCTCTACTTCAATGTGTACTTGTGTTTATTTTACTATATCACTTATACGCATTAGTGGAGCCCTTAGGATCTTTGCTTGATTACCAGCGTTGTGATGGCAGTCACACTAGTGGGGGCTGGGTAATCTATAAGCACATCCTTATACAGGTCCCTAGTCGCAGGACTATCGAGACAGGGCATCGATACTCCGGAGTAGACTAGCGTATGCGCTTCTCATCCCAGTGTGGGAGATGGTCTGTCCCACAGCCATCAGTACGTCGTACTGGAGATAGTATACGGGTGCTCGTTGGGTTACGAGTACACTGGACAGGACTCGTCGGGAACTGACAGGTTGGTATTATACCTATCGTCAGTCATCAGTTCCCAGGTGACATGAGTACAGCTTAGTCCGCTGACTTGACACTGGCACTTCGCCTCGAGTGTGTTCCCACTGCACTTTGATCACTACCCTACCACGGCTCAAAGGAGTCGTGCAAACAGGTGGTGGTTGGGTGCAGTCCCGAAGCACTTGGAGGCAGTGATGGTTAGACAGGATTCGTCTCTCCCGGTATTGGGGGTTGACATCGCGCTGTGTCTAGGAGAGCCATTACACGAGTAGTCCCTGGCCAGGGCAAACGAGATATACTGGTAGGTTTCCAGTGTTATCTCAGGGTGTTTTGGGCTTCGCTCCGACACGACTTGTACCGCTATTGGGGGACTGACGTTTACCGCCCCCTAGGCCCGCCATGCGATGTATCAGACGAACAGACCGGACTGTACGGAGACTGTCACATTCAGACTCAGTAGGAGTACCGATGGGGTTTCACCTCGTCAGCCTTCTTGTCGACATCTACCTGGGGACCGTTATGCACAGCTAGTGCCGCTTGCGGTCTGTGGTTAAACCCACTGCCAGCGTAGTGTCGAGTCTTTAGAGTCCCACACAGAGGGTATTCGCCTATGGGCAAAACAGAGTAGAGGTCGCATGATTTTGCGACAGGGTCCATTCTCATCTGCGCACTTGTGCACGTTTGGAGTCCGGACAGATTTTACCAGCGGGCTCTGGTTTGAGCCGGATACTGGTATAGTATTTGGGGTTGCTTTTATCTTTCAGTATTCATGCTCCTCGGAACAAGAATGCAGGTGTGTATGCACAGTTATTTGAGGAGGAGGAAGATGATTTCCATTAGGGTTTCGGAACGGGTGCGTATGCACAGTTGACAGTCGTCTTTTTCCAAACCCTAATGGATTTGTATTATATCATTTAATAATATATAATAAAATGAAATTGTGTCATGGTTAGTTTTTGTTGACTTGTTGACCATGGTTGACTTGTTGACCATGGTTGAACATTTGACTACCATCATTACAAATGCAAGATGCCTTTTCATTCTTGCTTTATTCATTTAATGCATGTAATGATATTAGTCATTCTAAACTATCCATCAAACCTTTTTCATTTTGATTATTGTTATTATTTGATTTTTCTTTTTCTTTTGTTATGGTTGCAAAAGGAAAAGAAAGAGCTCATTCTATCATTCTCACTCTCTCTCTTCACTTCATCTTCTTCTTCCTCTAGTCAAGAGAAACCTTCTCATGAGTTGAGAATCCTTCTCTTGAAAAAGAAAAGCAAACCCTAAACACTCTCTACTCACTCTAGGATCAAGGGTCTAGCAAGCCGGCGATTCTAGTTCACTCCAAGTACGAGAAAGAGCCCAAAGGTCGAGCCTTCGAGGTGGATCCATCTTCGACGGGAGAAGGCGACAAAGGAGAACCATCAACCTCTACAAAGTTTGAAGACGAAGGAGTTCAAGTCTAGGTATAACCATCTTCATCCGAGTAGCTAAACTTCTTTAGCTAGGTTGCTAGTTTTAGTTTAGGTAACGATCCCGACCTAGCTTTGTCCATGTTGCCTCTCGCACTAAAAATTTGATTTTTATACCGTTTCCGCCTCCCCGTAAGAACCGGGGGTGGCAACGTGGACTTACAGTGGTATCAGAGCCTAACTAAACTTAAACTAGCTAGGTAGTGAAGTGTAACGAAGTTCGGAACCGTAAAAACCCAAAAAAACCGTATTTTCAAAAACCTGAGTTTCTGTTGAGATTTTTTTGGCTCGAAATGAAAAACTTTATATTTGTAAAATCGTCTCAGGCTTTTCTAAGAATACCCATGAAAAACGATCCAGTGAGGAGCTCAAAGCGCCGCGCATCCGCGGCACGAGGTAGGCTCGTGCCGCGGAACCGCCGCGCTTTGTCGTCTTCTGCGCCTCGTTTTTCGTGCAGTATCTGTAGTTGGGGATTTTGGGATTTTTAGAATATAAATTATATGCCCAGATTTTCCAGAACTAAAATTTACTTTTGGGGGCCTATAATTCCGTATTTTTCCGAACTTCACTGCACTTTGACTATGATGGTTATATCTGTGATGTTTGCATGTATTGAACGTCGACTAATCGCTATAAGACGATTAGTCGGGGTTATACATGATCTGTAATGTGCTGGAATGTGTATATAAATATGTTGGATTGTCGCGGGTGAATAGCCGGGGGTTGTGAGACGAGAGTTTTCTTTTCTTGCAATTCATTGTAAATGTAAATTGATGTAATAATTATTATTTGTTTGGCCGCACAACCGGGTCGGGGTTGTAGCCGTCATTGTATAATTCTTTTAATGTTTTTGCTCCTAGGATAGACCCATGGAGGGGTGCACAAACTACCGGGTATGCCGAAGTGTCGAGTGGCCTACTCATGGAGATGAGGGAGGTTGCTACGCTTCGGGTACTTGGCGGGTAGTTTGCCGCACCCGTAGGGGTCTTGGGTGGGGTATTGGCTATTCACCGCGACCGTGTTATCTGTTTTTTGTTACAGGCTCGTACAAATTACAGATTACTAGTATATCCAATGTATTTATCTGTGATCTGAAATGTTTATCATTGCTTTCTATTTAGGCGTTGCTTATGTTTTACAGACGCGCTAGCCCAGCCCCCGCTCTGTCGTTAGTTAAGTAACCTAACGGGTAATGACGGGGCCCAGTGGCGAATGCGAATGGCATAAGCGTACGTCATATTTTGGTTGTTTTCTGCAATGGTAGGATTTAAATGATGGGACGCATTAAAAGTACTAATGCAAGAATATCATGCATTAAAAGAACTAATGCAAGATAATAAACCAAGTTAAAGTCGTTGGAACACTTTCGAAAAACCACTCGGTTCTTTTCAAAACTAACTTTTAAAATGCGGAGCTTGAGCCACTCCATTTAAAAGCTATCTCGTTCCATCGACCAAATCAAGTTCACTACGTTCACGGTTTTGCCAAAACCATCCGTAGCCCTCCGTCGTTTCGCATGAATAGTCAATAGTATTCAAGCTGTGTATGTTGGCCAAAGTCAAGGCACAGTGATTGGTAGCTGTTGGGTGTTCATGTGTAGCATAGATAGATGCGTTGGTTTGGGACAGTCGTACTGCCATTTTGGCCAAAGTCAAGGGTAGATACGGATGGATCCAAATTAACCTGGATAATGACGGGTAGAACTTGACATGTGACTTATGATATTTTGGCCAAAGTCAAGGTCATAAGAGCATGGGGCAAAAATCCACATCGGGAGTTTCATAAGTACTGAAACTTGCTAGATTTGCATACCATTTGGAGTGTGGTGATTCTGGTAGGATTCCTTCAGTTTCGTCACGCGATGATATTTGGATCCCGATCCTACTGTGAGTATATGCTACTCCTCGGGAAATTTCTCACTTAACGATCAATGCTATAAACCTAGTAGGTGTCTAGAAAGGTGTTAGCGGGGCTACGCCCCCAGGGAAAAGAGGTTCTTTAATTAAGGAACTTCGCGAAAGCGTTGGAAAACCTCCCTCGAAGTACCGACACCGGCCTGGCTGAACGGTTAAGCAAGTATTGTACGGTGGGATTGATCCTGGCTAATTCTTCCTTTATGGTTTGAGGAGGGATTCGAGAAACAGTGGGAGCCATCCTGTTTAGACAAATTAAAAACCACTCTAAACTTGCAAGAGCATCATGCTGAGTGTTTCTTCTTCTCTCTCCTAATTGCAGCGACCAATCAACATGACTGGACTTAAGTTACTCCTAGATAAAAACAAGTTGACAGGGCCAAACTACAAAGATTGGCTCAGGAATGTCAAGATAGCAATCACTTATGATAAGCTGGGGTATCTTCTTACCACCAAAGCTCCCCCTGTCCCTGGTCCAACTTCCAGCGTCGCGGATAAGGAAATCCGCAAGACTTGGGAGATTGATAGCGCAAAGGCCAAGTGCCTCCTGCTTGCCTCGATGGACAACGAACATCAGAGGAGGCATGAGAATATGGACATGGAGTCCATATTGCTTCATACAAAAGAACTGTATGGAGAGCAATCACGTATCGCAAGATACGAAGCGTCGAAAAAGTTGTTTTCGACAAGAATGGCCGTCGGATCATCAGTAGCCGAGCACGTGTTAAAGATGATCGGCTACATTGAGGAGCTCGCTGACCTAGGGATCACATTGGAGAGTGAGCTATATACGGATATAGTTCTCCAGTCCCTTCCTTCCACTTACGCCCAGTTCATAATGAATTTCAACCTACAAGAAAAGGAGGTTGAACTTTCAGAGCTCCTCAACCTGCTGAGGAGCGCAGAGGGCACCCTACAGAAAGGTAGGGAAACATCCACTTTGTTTGTAGGAGGATCATCTTCTTCTAGGTCCAAGGCAAAAGCCAAGGGAAAGAAGAAGAAAGCCCCCGCCAAACCAAGGGGCGGTGTTAGTAAAGTGGATACGAAGGGAAAAGGAAAAGCAACAAAGATAGCGGGGAAGCTTGTGGATAAGGAAGAATGCTTCTTTTGTCATAAGAAAGGACACTGGAAGAATGATTGCAGGGCCTGGAAGGCCAGAACACAGGAATTGAAGCAGGTTGCAGCTTCAGCTTCAGGTGTGTATGTTATTGAAAACTGTCTTTCAATAAACTCTACTTCCTGGGTATTGGATACCGGATCAGGATCTCATATCTGTAATTCTTTGCAGGCGTTGAGAAATCGTAGGGTTTTGAAGGCAGGTGACATGACCCTCAGAGTTGCGAACGGAGCTAGCATGGATGCTAAAGCCGTGGGGGACTATCACCTGGGAATGTCAGATGGACATGTTTTGGTTTTGCGTAATTGCTTTTTTGTACCCAACGCAACTTGTAATATCATTTCTGTATCTTTAGTTTCTAAAGAAGGTTATGAATTTGCGTTTGTAAGTAATGTTGTAAACATTCACCTTAATCAAGTTCTGATTGGGTCAGGTACATTGAGTAATGGTATATACGTATTGAACCAACCACAGATTTTCAATGTCCAGAAAACACACAAAAGAAAGTCTCCGGAAATAAATCAGACTTTCTTATGGCATTGTAGATTGGGTCACATCAATGAGAGAAGGTTGACGAAGTTACATACAGAAGGGTATTTGAATGCGTTCGAATATCAGTCGTATGCCACTTGTCAATCCTGTCTCAAGGGAAAGATGACAAAGACTCCGTTTACTGGACATGGAGAAAGAGCGAGCGAGCTCTTGGGACTCGTACACAGTGACGTGTGCGGTCCAATGTCTACACATGCCCGAAGCGGACATTCTTACTTCATTACTTTTACGGATGACTTCTCAAGGTACGGTTATGTTTTCTTAATGAAACATAAGTCCGAGGCTTTTGGAAAATTCCAGGAGTATAAGAATGAAGTAGAGAAACAGACCGGCAAAAGTATTAAGATTCTAAGATCGGATCGAGGTGGAGAATACTTAAGTGCCGAGTTCCTGGACTATTTAAAAGAGAACGGAATTCTCTCTCAGCTTACTCCTCCATACACCCCGCAACATAACGGTGTATCGGAGAGACGGAACCGCACCCTATTGGATATGGTGCGGTCCATGATGAGTAACGCTGAGTTACCGCGATCATTCTGGGGGTATGCGCTAGAATCAGCTGCATACCTTTTGAACCGAGTTCCGACTAAAACTGTGCCTACTACGCCATTTGAGATGTGGTGTGGGAAGAGACCCCATCTTAATCACATTAAGATATGGGGAAGTCCAGCTTTTGTGAAAAAGCAGCATGCGGACAAGCTCGAGGCACGCTCAGTACTGTGCAAGTTTGTGGGATATCCAAAGAATTCCAAGGGATATTTCTTCTATTGTGAAGAGGAACAAAAAGTTCTTGTTTCTCGTCATGCCCACTTTCTAGAACACCAGTTCATAGAAAAGGAAATAAGTGGGAGCGCAGTAGAACTGGAAGAGATTCCAGAACCACGGACTATTACTGAAAGTCTAGTGAAACCAGAGGGTTCGGAAGAACAGGACATTCCTACGCCGCTCCGCAGAAGTAGTAGGCAGTCTCATCCGCCCGAGAGATACTACGGTTTTCTCATAGACGGGGATAGAGAGGATTGCATCATAGATTATGATGAGCCTACTAGCTTCCAGCAGGCCGTTCAGAGCGTTGACTCAGTAAAATGGCTGGATGCAATGCGGACCGAAATGGAGTCCATGTACACCAACAAGGTATGGACGTTGGACATTGCTCCAGACGGGGTAAAACCCGTAGGATGCAAGTGGATCTTCAAAAGGAAGATTGGTGTAGATGGACAGGTTGAGACCTATAAAGCTAGGCTGGTAGCGAAGGGTTTCCGTCAAAGACCTGGCTTGGACTATGACGAAACCTTTTCTCCAGTAGCCATGCTGAAATCCATTCGGATCCTTCTTGCCATCGCTGCCTTCCACGATTATGAGATCTGGCAAATGGACGTAAAGACAGCTTTTCTAAATGGAAATTTAGAGGAGTGTGTCTATATGGACCAGCCAGAGGGCTTCATTCAGAGTGGGAGCAGCGGAAAGGTGTGCAAGTTGCTTAAGTCCATCTATGGACTGAAGCAAGCATCGCGGAGTTGGAACATCTGTTTTGATGAGACGGTCAAAGAATTTGGCTTTATCAAAAATCCAGATGAACCATGCATCTATAGTAGATTTGTAGCGAGAACTGTAGTATTCCTCGTTTTATACGTGGATGACATTCTCTTAATAGGAAATGACATTCCTATGCTACAATCTGTCAAGGGGTTCTTGTCACACAAGTTCTCCATGAAAGACCTGGGTGATGCCTCATACATCCTGGGGATCCGGATCCATCGTGATAGATCCAAGAGGATATTGGGACTTTCTCAGTCCAGGTACATCGACACCATAGTGAAGAGATTCAGTATGGAAGATTCCAAGCGCGGTAACCTACCGGCTTGTCACGGGATCACCCTCTCTAAAGAGATGTCTCCCAAGACTGATTTGGAGAGGGATCGCATGTCGATTATACCCTACGCTTCTGCGGTAGGCTCTATAATGTATGCGATGTTGTGTACCAGACCGGATGTAGCTTATGCACTGAGTGTGGTAAGCCGGTATCAGTCAAACCCTGGGGAGAAACACTGGATAGCGGTAAAGAACATTCTCAAGTACCTGAGAAGGACTAAGGAGATGTTCTTGGTGTATGGCGGAAAAGACCTCCAGATCGAGGCCTTTGCTGACTCCAGCTTCCAGAGTGACAAGGATGATTCCAAGTCCATGTCGGGCTTTGTCTTTACCCTCAATGGAGGGGCGGTGTGTTGGAAGAGTTCCAAACAGGAAACCGTTGCAGACTCGACGATGGAAGCGGAATACATCGCTGCATCCGATGCCGCAAAAGAAGCTGTCTGGATGAGGAAGTTCTTGAAAGAACTTCAGGTGGTTCCATCCATTGCTGATCCAATACCTCTGTATTGCGACAACAATGGGGCTATAGCTTTAGCGAAGGAACCCAGGTCCCATCAGAAATCCAGGCACATCTTGAGGCGGTATCACCTGATCAGGGAGATCGTGGATCGCAAGGAGATCGAGGTTCGGAGAGTTGCTTCAGAAGACAACACTGCAGATCCATTCACCAAGGCCCTGCCCCAGACTCAGTTCGAGCGGCTGATCGAGATGATAGGTCTTCGATACGCCAGTACATGGCCTTAGTGCAAGTGGGAGATTGTTAGTGTATATGCCCTAGAGGCCATTACTGTATCATACTAGTTTGTATATTACTTAATGGATGCTTGGGATATTCACCTTGTATATACAATCTTGCTCAAAATAGTAGTATGCTACTTGGTTTGTCTCTACTTCAATGTGTACTTGTGTTTATTTTACTATATCACTTATACGCATTAGTGGAGCCCTTAGGATCTTTGCTTGATTACCAGCGTTGTGATGGCAGTCACACTAGTGGGGGCTGGGTAATCTATAAGCACATCCTTATACAGGTCCCTAGTCGCAGGACTATCGAGACAGGGCATCGATACTCCGGAGTAGACTAGCGTATGCGCTTCTCATCCCAGTGTGGGAGATGGTCTGTCCCACAGCCATCAGTACGTCGTACTGGAGATAGTATACGTGTGCTCGTTGGGTTACGAGTACACTGGACAGGACTCGTCGGGAACTGACAGGTTGGTATTATACCTATCGTCAGTCATCAGTTCCCAGGTGACATGAGTACAGCTTAGTCCGCTGACTTGACACTGGCACTTCGCCTCGAGTGTGTTCCCACTGCACTTTGATCACTACCCTACCACGGCTCAAAGGAGTCGTGCAAACAGGTGGTGGTTGGGTGCAGTCCCGAAGCACTTGGAGGCAGTGACGGTTAGACAGGATTCGTCTCTCCCGGTATTGGGGGTTGACATCGCGCTGTGTCTAGGAGAGCCATTACACGAGTAGTCCCTGGCCAGGGCAAACGAGATATACTGGTAGGTTTCCAGTGTTATCTCAGGGTGTTTTGGGCTTCGCTCCGACACGACTTGTACCGCTATTGGGGGACTGACGTTTACCGCCCCCTAGGCCCGCCATGCGATGTATCAGACGAACAGACCGGACTGTACGGAGACTGTCACATTCAGACTCAGTAGGAGTACCGATGGGGTTTCACCTCGTCAGCCTTCTTGTCGACATCTACCTGGGGACCGTTATGCACAGCTAGTGCCGCTTGCGGTCTGTGGTTAAACCCACTGCCAGCGTAGTGTCGAGTCTTTAGAGTCCCACACAGAGGGTATTCGCCTATGGGCAAAACAGAGTAGAGGTCGCATGATTTTGCGACAGGGTCCATTCTCATCTGCGCACTTGTGCACGTTTGGAGTCCGGACAGATTTTACCAGCGGGCTCTGGTTTGAGCCGGATACTGGTATAGTATTTGGGGTTGCTTTTATCTTTCAGTATTCATGTTCCTCGGAACAAGAATGCAGGTGTGTATGCACAGTTATTTGAGGAGGAGGAAGATGATTTCCATTAGGGTTTCGGAACGGGTGCGTATGCACAGTTGACAGTCGTCTTTTTCCAAACCCTAATGGATTTGTATTATATCATTTAATAATATATAATAAAATGAAATTGTGTCATGGTTAGTTTTTGTTGACTTGTTGACCATGGTTGACTTGTTGACCATGGTTGAACATTTGACTACCATCATTACAAATGCAAGATGCCTTTTCATTCTTGCTTTATTCATTTAATGCATGTAATGATATTAGTCATTCTAAACTATCCATCAAACCTTTTTCATTTTGATTATTGTTATTATTTGATTTTTCTTTTTCTTTTGTTATGGTTGCAAAAGGAAAAGAAAGAGCTCATTCTATCATTCTCACTCTCTCTCTTCACTTCATCTTCTTCTTCCTCTAGTCAAGAGAAACCTTCTCATGAGTTGAGAATCCTTCTCTTGAAAAAGAAAAGCAAACCCTAAACACTCTCTACTCACTCTAGGATCAAGGGTCTAGCAAGCCGGCGATTCTAGTTCACTCCAAGTACGAGAAAGAGCCCAAAGGTCGAGCCTTCGAGGTGGATCCATCTTCGACGGGAGAAGGCGACAAAGGAGAACCATCAACCTCTACAAAGTTTGAAGACGAAGGAGTTCAAGTCTAGGTATAACCATCTTCATCCGAGTAGCTAAACTTCTTTAGCTAGGTTGCTAGTTTTAGTTTAGGTAACGATCCCGACCTAGCTTTGTCCATGTTGCCTCTCGCACTAAAAATTTGATTTTTATACCGTTTCCGCCTCCCCGTAAGAACCGGGGGTGGCAACGTGGACTTACAGTACATAGTGATGTATGCGGTCCCATGTCTACGCATGCCAGGAACGGTTCTTCCTACTTCATTACATTCACTGACGATCTCTCAAGATTCGGATATGTGTTCCTGATGAAACACAAGTCTGAAGCTTTTGAGAAATTCAGAGAATATAAGCACGAAGTAGAGAATCAAACGGGCAAAAGTATTAAGATTCTTCGATCTGATCGAGGAGGTGAATACTTAAGCAATGAGTTTTTAGATTATCTAAAAGAGAATGGGATTCTCTCTTAGCTTACTCCTCCTTATACACCACAGCACAACGGTGTATCGGAGCGGAGGAATCACATCCTATTAGATATGGTGCGCTCTATGATAAGTATAGCTGAGTTATCTATTTCCTTCTGGGGGTATGCACTGGAGACAGCCATATACCTATTGAATAGAGTTCCAACTAAATCTGTGCCTACCACTCTATATGAGATATGGAATGGAAAGAGACCATCTCTTAAAAGAGTTAAGATATGGGGTTGTCCGGCTTATGTTAAAAAGCAAAATCCGGACAAACTCGAGGCACGATCAGTTCTTTGTAAGTTTGTAGGATATCCAAGCAGTTCGTATAGATATCTATTCTACCACAGTGAACAACAAAAGGTGTTTGTTGCTCAACATGCCACCTTTTTAGAAAAGGAATTTCTTACAAAAGAAATTAGTGGCGATGAGGTAGAGCTGGAAGAGGTTCCAATAACACAAACTACAACTGAAGATTTAGTGGAACCAGAGGATTCAGTAGTACCCCACGAACCCCAGCCTCTCCGGCTATCTAGCAGGGTTTCTCATCTGCCTGAGAGATACTACGGTTTTCTCATTGATGGTGGAAGCGAGGATTGCATCATGGAAGATGATGACCTGACTAGTTTCGAGTAGGCCATCACGAGCGGTGACTCTGTGAAATGGCTGGATGCAATGCGATCTGAGATGAATCCATGTACACCAATAAAGTATGGATTTTGGAAAATTCTCCTGAAGGGGTAAAACCCATTGGGAGCAAGTGGATTTTTAAAAAGAAATTTGGTGTAGATGGAAAAGTTGAGACTTTCAAAGCTAGACTTGTAGCAAAGGGTTTTCGTCAACGACCAGGTGTGGATTATGACGAAACCTTTTCTCCAGTGGCTATGCTTAAGTCCATCCGGATCTTACTTGCCATTGCTGCATACCATGACTACGAAATCTGGCAAATGGATGTTAAGACCGCCTTTCTAAACGGTGATTTAGAAGAGAGCGTGTACATGACTCAGCCAGAGGGTTTCGTAGATAGTGGGAGCAGCGGAAAGGTGTGCAAGCTGCTTAAATCCATTTATGGGTTAAAGCAAGCATCGTGGAGTTGGAACATCTGTTTTGATATTGTAGTCAAAGAGTTTGACTTCATCAAAAATATAGATGAACCTTGTATCTATAAGAAGGTAGCAGAGGGTAAGGTTGTCTTCCTCGTATTGTACGTGGATGACATACTCTTGATAGGAAATGATATTCCTATGCTGCAATCAGTCAAGCTCTTCTTATCACAGAGATTCTCAATGAAAGATCTAGGTGATGCCTCCTGCATATTGGGAATCATGATCTATAGAGTAGATCTAAATGGATACTGGGATTGTCCCAATCCAGGTACATTGACACCATCCTAAAGAGGTTTAGTATGGAAGAATCCAATCGTGGGAACCAACCCACGATCTCTGGACTCACTCTCTCCAAAGAGATGTCTCCCATGACTGATTAGGAGAGAGCTTGCATGCAAGGGATACCCTATGCTTCGGCAGTAGGCTCTATCATGTATGCGATGCTATGTACCAGACCCGATGTAGCATACTCACTAAGTGTAGTGAGTCGGTATCAAGCAGATCCTGGAGAGAGAGTCACTGGACAGCTGTGAAGAACATTCTCAAATACTTGCGAAGGACTAGAGACATGTTCTTGGTGTATGGTAACGGAGAACTCCGGGTGGAGTCCTTTACCGATTCAATCTTCCAAAGTGATAAGGACGACTCTATGTCGCATTCGGGTTTTGTCTTTACCCTCAATGGAGGGGCGGTATGTTGGAAGAGTTCCAAACAGGATACCGTTGCAGACTCGACGATGGAGGCTGAATACATCGCTGCCAACGATGCTGCCAAAGAGGCTGTCTGGATGAAGAAGTTCATTAGTGAACTTGGTGTGGTTCCATCCATTGAACATCCAATACCTCTGTATTGCGATAACAATGGAGCTGTGGTTTTGGCCAAGGAACCCAGATCCCATCAGAAATCCAGACATATTCTGAGGCGGTATCACCTGATCATGGAGATAGTTGATCGCCGGGAGATCGAGGTCAGGAGAGTAGATACGAAGGACAATACTGCAGATCCACTCACGAAAGCCATTCCCCAGATACAGTTTGAGAGATTATTCGGGATGCTAGGTATGAGATACTACAGCAGCTGGCCTTAGTGCAAGTGGGAGATTGTTAGTTATGTATATGCCCTAGAGGCCATTGTTGTACATTTGATGTATATTATGATGGAGGCTTAGATATATACAGAGAGGAATTTCTTGCTCGTCATGATAGTATGCTATTTGGTTTCACTTTATCTTAACATGTTGACTTGTATTGGTTTACTGTCTTTCTCTCACATGTTGATAAAGCCCTTAGGATCTGTACTCGACTACTGGGATTATGATGAGATCATATAAGTGGGGCCATGGTAGTCGATGA
The DNA here is from genome assembly GCA_030015575.1 of Agapanthus africanus. Lineage (NCBI taxonomy): Eukaryota > Viridiplantae > Streptophyta > Magnoliopsida > Asparagales > Amaryllidaceae > Agapanthus > Agapanthus africanus. Next base: position 49,053,724 of record JASDDO010000006.1, on the reverse strand, counting down.
GTACATCCTATAAATGTTCCTAGTTGAGGGTATATCGAGACAAGGCATCGATACACCAGAGTAGACTAGCGTATACGCATCTTGACCCATATGATGGGCGATGGATGATCCCATATCCATCGGTGTTAGACATCAAGGATGATGTACGGGTGCTCAGTGGAGACTGGGTACACTGGACGGACTCGCCGAGAACTCCCAGTTGGTGATATACCACACGTCAGATGGCAGTTCTCCGGTGACACCGGTACAGGGTAGTCTGTAGACCCGAGATCGTCATAGAGTCTTGTGTGATTCCCACTGTGCTTTGATTTCCACCTTACCATGTCCAAGAGGGCGTGCAAAACGGTGGCTTTTGGGTACAGTCCCGAATCACATGGAGGCAATGAGCGATAGGAGGGGATTCGTCTCTCCCGGTATAGGGAGTTGATGTTGTGCTGTGTTCGATTGGCTATAACTGGAAGTCCCTGGCCAGGGCTGATATAGAGATATACTGGTAAGTGTTACTAGTAGTTTCTCGACCTGTTATGAGCCTCACATCGACATGACTTATCGGTTACTGGGGTCTGACGTATACCACCCCTAGACCTGATATGGGACATATCAGACGAACAGACCAGACTGTACGGGAGTGTTACTGATTGGATTCACAGGAGAACGCACAGGCTAGCTTGTTGATCTTCTGGTCGCTCAATACCTGGGTGGCTGTTACGTTTAGCTGACCGCTCGCAGCTTGTGGGTGTTTGATATGATCATCACCTGCTACCGGCGTATTGACGATTGTTTAGAGTCCTACACAGAGGTTTCTTGGCTCAGGCGAAACGGAGTAGAGGCACATATGTGATATGTGCAGGACCGAGGATAATGCGATATGAGATACCGTATTATATTCTCGAGATATTTTGATATGAATCGGGACATCGGATCAAGTGTTGATTCGATGAATCGGTACATGATATATTAGCCGGTTATATTCGATATAGCCGGATCGTTGGATCAAGTGTTGATTCGATGATTTAATGTATAATAATATATATGATATATTGTATTACATTATCTAATATTGGTTCACTTTATTATTTCATTTTCTCACTGGATTAATACATTGATATAAATGCGATATATGTTAAATGTATTATTTACTTTTGTTGCAAATATATAATATATATGTGATATATATTATTGTGACATGATATGATTTATTATTAAACATGTTTAAGGATGAATAAATGGGATTAGGGTTTGATTAGGGTTAGCTTCTTCTTGCACATTCTAGAAGCTTTTCCTTTTGTCTTGGTTAAGATATTATGGTTGATACTTATCCTTAACCTAACCAGACCCTAACTCTAGTTTATTCTCTACAACTTCTTAGCCACTCATCCTTGACCATGGTTGATATATCAATCATATAGATTTCTTTTCTATTCATCACAAAAGGAATTATCATTTCTATGATCATCTTCTTCTCTCTTGATTTTGAGCTCACTAGATATTCCATTTATGATGATAAATTGTGAGAAAGTGAATTAAAAAGAAAGCATAAATACTACTCTCTCATCCTTATCTCATCTAGCCCATGAGATTAGGGTGTTCATCTCTATAGAGTGAGAAAGCTTGGGTTTTTGCAACTTCGACGTAGATCATCGGAGATACGGAACACTTCAAGCTAGCATGGATCGTTCGAGTCGTGGAGCCTCTCTTGAGTCCGGGAGATCATGGATCGCGGCAAAGGGACTTCTACTCGGAGCTTGTGAAGCGAAGGAGCGGACTACAAAGGTTGTAATCTCTCACACTTAGATAAAAAGTTGTTATCTTGCATGCTAAACCATAATAATCTAGCAAAGATCCCATCTTTGGGTTGTTCGGCACATGTAGAATTTTATTCGGGCATGTTTGATGCTCTATGAACCTTCACTAGTGTGCCTAGGAACCCTACACCGTTATGCCACAGTTTCTTGCAGGTTTGGCCGTACAGGTTTAATTGCGGCTTGTTGGCACACTTCCTCCTTCCGGGTGATTGCTTTGGTAGGTGGGTTCACTCGCGTCGTGACCACCGTCGTACTTTATTTATTTCAATTGTATCTAGTAAACTCCATCAACCAGACTTGTATTATTTGATAGACTTAGAAGACCAGTATGTATATTCTTTCGACCTTAGAGTCGCGCGCTTGTATTATTATGGTTCTTCTCTGGTTTTCTTGAAGATGTTGGTTTTCTTTCTGAGTTTTGATCCTCGCCCTTCAGCGTTGTATATTATATTGCTTGCGTGGTTGTTTCCGCCAATTGGAGAAGAGCTAGCTCCCGCTTAGGGATGCCTTTATTCATCATTTGTATGTATTTCATGTGATGTACCCGTTTAGGGCTAGTATTTACAAAGGAGACTCTGCCGAATATTTCGGGAAATTATGATGCTTTTAAATGTTTAATTCCACTTATTTTGTTAAAACCACTTGTTTTAAAACAAGTTTTCCTTCACTTCTTCTTTTGAATGGTTTAGATTTCTGGGCTTTTGGCTTACTTGAATTAGGTGGGGTCCTATAGATGTCACATGATTTAGGTGCCAATCACGTGCCATTTCGGGTCATGACAGTTGGGTAGTCTATAAGCACATCTTTATATAGGTCCCTAGTCGTAGGATTATCGAGACAGGGCATCGATACTCCAGAGTAGACTAGTGTATACGATTCTCATCCCAGCAGGGGAGATGGTCTGTCCCACAGCCATTGGTATGTTGTACCGGAGATAGTATACAAGTGCTCATTGGGTTATGAGTTACACTGGACGGACCGTTGGGAATTGCTGGTTGGTATTATACCTATCGTCAGGTAGCAGTTCCTGGGTGTCTTGAGTACATGTTAGTCCGTTGACTTGACATCACAATTCGTCTTGAGTGTGTTCCCACTGTACTTAGATTACTACCCTACCACGGCTCAAAAGAGTCGTGCAAACAAGTAGTAGTTGGGTACAGTCCCGAAGCACTAAGAGGCAATAGTGGTTAGATAGGATTCGTATGTCCCGGTATTTGGGGTTGATATCACGCAGTGTTCGGAAATCCATTACACAAAGTCTCTGGCCAGGACAAGCGAGATTTACTGGTAGGTCCTATAGTAGTTTCTTAGGGTGTATTGGGCTCTACCTCGGCACGACTTATTGCGCTATTAGCGGTCTGATGGTTACCATCACCCTAGGCCCGATATGCGAGTATCTTAGTGTTAGTGTATATGCCCTAGAGACCATTACTTTATCATACTAGTTTGTATATTACTTGATGGAAGCTTGGGATATTCACCTTGTATAGACAATCTTGCTCAATATAGTAGTATGCTACTTGGTTTGTTTCTGATTTAATGTGTGCATGTGTTTCTTTTAGCATATCGCCTTTACACATTAGTGGAGCCCTTAGGATCTTTGCTTGATTACCAGCGTTGTGATGGTAGTCACACTCGTGGGGGCTGGGTAATCCACAAGCACATTCTTATGCAGGTCCCTAGTCGTAGGACTATTAAGACAGGGCATCGATACTCCGGAGTAGACTAGCGTATACGCTTCTCATCCCAGCTTGGGAAACGGTCTGTCCCACAGCCGTCAGTACGTCGTACTTGAGATAGTATGCGGGTGCTCGTTAGGATACGAGTACACTGGACAGGACTCGTCGGGAACTGTTGGTTGGTATTATACCTATCGTCAGTTATCAGTTCCCAGGTGACATGAGTACAGCTTAGTCTGCTGACTTGACACTGTCACTTCTCCTCGAGTGTGTTCCCACTGCACTTTGATTACTACCCTACCACGGCTCAAAGGAGTCGTGCAAACAGGTAGTATTTTGGGTGCAGTCCCGAAGCACTTGGAGGTAGTGACGGTTAGACAGGATTCGTCTCTCCCGGTATTGAGGATTGACATCGCGCTGTGTCTAGGAGAGCCATTACACAAGTAGTCCCTGGCCAGGGCAAGCGAGATATACTGGTAGGTTTCTAGTGTTATCTCAGGGTGTTCTGTGCTACACTCCGACACGACTTGTACCGCTATTAGGGGGCTGACGTTTACCGCCCCCTAGGCCCGCCATGCGATGTATCAGACGAACAGACCGGACTGTACGGAGACTGTCACTTTCAGGCTCAGTAGGAGTTCAGATTGGTTTACCTCGTCAGTCTTCTTGTCGGCATCTACCTGGAGACCGTTACGTACAGCTAGTGCCGCTTGCGGTCTGTGGTTAAACCCACTGCCAGCGTAGTGTCGAGTCTTTAGAGTCCCACACAGAGGGTTATTCTCCTTTGGGCAAAACAGAGTAGAGGTCGCATGGTTTTGCGACAGGGTTCGTTCACATCCGCCCACTTGTGTACGTTTGGCGTCCGGACAGACATTACTAGCGGGCTCTGGTTTGAGCCAGATCCTAGTATATGTTTTGGGGTTAGTTTTATCTCATAGTATTCATGTTCCTCGAAACACGAATGCGGGTGTGTATGCACAGTTGATTGAGGCGGAGGAAGAGGATTTTCATTAGGGTTTCGGAACGGGTGTGTATGCACAGTTGACAGTTATCTTTTTCCAAACCCTAATGGATATGTGAAATATCAATTAATAATATTAATTAGATGAAATTGTGTCATGGTTAAGGTTGTTGACTTGTTGACCATGGTTGACTAGTTGACCAAGGTTGAAAGGTTGACCATCATCATTTCAAGCAAAGATGCTCTTTGATCTTTGCAAAATTCATTTAATGTGAAATGATAATGGTCATTTCAACATACCATCACCTTTTTCATTTTGATTAATTTTGTTAATTGATTAATTCACATATATTTGTTATGGTTGTAAAAAACCATCTCATTTTCTATCATAACCATTCTCTCTCCTCTATTCTTCTTCTTCCTCCTCTAGTTCAAGGAAAACAATTCTCATGTGTTGAGAAACATCTCCATGAAGATAAAACACCCAAAGCTACTCTCTACTCTTCCTAAGGTTGAAGGTCTAGCGAGCCGGAGACTTTAGTTTTCACAAAGTTCGAGAAAGGAGCTCAAGGAAGAAACCCTCAGGTGGATCCATCTTCGACAAGAGAAGGCAATGAGGAAAGCATCATCCGACCACCATCAAGAGTCAAGAAGAAGGAGTTCAAGTTGAGGTATAACCCCTAACCGAGTAGACAACTCTCTAGTTAGGTTGCTAGTGTGTAGTTTAGAAAAGATCCGTTTTCGTAGTCCATGTTACCTAAACCCTAAAAATCATTTTTTCACCATTTCCGCAAGCCCGAAAGAACCGGAAGAGGTAACGTGGACTTACACTTAGACGAAAAGATCGTACTGTACGGAGATTGTCACAGATAGGCTCAGTAGGAGTTCGGATGAGTTTGCTCATCGGCTTTCTTATCTATATATACCTGGGTAGCCGTTGTTAGTGTATATGCCCTAGAGGCCATTACTGTATCATACTAGTTTGTATATTACTTAATGGAAGCTTGGGATATTCACCTTGTATAGACAATCTTGCTCAATATAGTAATATGCTACTTGGTTTGTTTCTACTTCAATGTGTACATGTGTTTATTTTAGTATATCACCTATACACATTAGTGGAGCCCTTAGGATCTTTGCTTGATTACCAGCGTTGTGATGGCAGTCACACTAGTGGGGGATGGGTAATCTATAAGCACATCCTTATGCAGGTCCCTAGTCGCAGGACTATCGAGACATGCATCGATACTCCGGAGTAGACTAGCGTATGCGCTTCTCAACCCAGTATGGGAGATGGTCTGTCCCACAGCCATCAGTACATCGTACTGGAGATAGTATGCGGGTGCTCGTTGGGTTACGAGTATATTGGATAAGACTCGTCGGGAACTGTTGGTTGGTACTATACCTATCGTCACTTATCAGTTCCCAGGTGACATGAGTACTGCTTAGTCCGCTGACTTGACACTGTCACTTCGCCTCGAGTGTGTTCCCACTGCACTTAGATTACTACCCTACCACGGCTCAAAGGAGTCGTGCAAACAGGTAGTAGTTGGGTACAGTCCTGAAGCACATGGAGGCAGTGACGGTTAGACAGGATTCGTCTCTCCCGGTATTGGGGGTTGACATCGCACTGTGTCTAGGAGAGCCATTACACGAGTAGTCCCTGGCCAGGGCAAGCGAGATATACTGGTAGGTTTTCCAGTGTTATCTCAGGGTGTTCTGGGCTTCACTTCGACACGACTTGTACCGCTATTTGGGGACTGACGTTTACCGCCCCCTAGGCCTGCCATGCGATGTATCAGACGAACAAACCGGACTATATAGAGATTGTCACATTCAGACTCAGTAGGAGTTCAGATGGGTTTCACCTCGTCAGTCTTCTTGTCGGCATCTACCTGGGGACCGTTACGCACAGCTAGTGCCGCTTGCGGTCTGTGGTTAAACCCACTGCCAGCATAGTGTCGAGTCTTTAGAGTCCTACACAGAAAGCTATTCGCCTTTAGGCAAAAGAGTGGGGGTCGCATGGTTTTATAATAGGGTTCGGTCACATCCGTGCACTTGTGCACATACAGTGTCCGGACAGTTGACACTAGCGGGCTTTGGTTTAAGCCAGATCCTAGTGTACGTTTTGGGATTGTTTTTATCTCGTTAGTATTCGTGTTCCACGGAACGCGGATGCGGGTGTGTATGCACAGTTGACAGAGAGACAGAGACAGAGGATTCTCATTGGGGTTATTGACTGTTGACCGTTGACCATTGACTTTTGCTTAACCCTAATGAGAATAAGAAATATTATTAACATTAATATTAATTAAGTATTATAGCGATATGGTTATTGAGGAGTTGACTTTGTTGACTTGTTGACTTTGTTGACCGGTTGACTAGGTTGGACTAGTTGACCATCATCATGACAATGGCTATCATTCCATGGCAAAGACTTTTGCTTGCTTGTTTATTTATGCAAAATGAGTGCATGAAATGATATAGCCATTTTGACTTAAACCATTACACAATACTTGATTACTATTTTTTTTGTTATGATGGCTTTTGGATTATGAGAGGTGAGAATGAGAAGAGTATGGTTCATATTTTTTCATTTGCTTTCTCTCTCTTGAGCTCTCTCATTCTCAAGTTCTCCCTCTTCCTCTTGCTCTCTCTAGCTCAAGGCAAACCATTCTCATGTGTTAAGACTCATTGCCTTAGAGATAAAAAGACACCAAAACATTCCTCTACTCATTCTAGTTCACAAGGCCTAGCAAGCCAAGTGATCTAGTTTCTTCAAAGATCGAAGAAGAAGACAAAGGTAGAAGCTTTCGGGTGGATCCATCTTCGGCGCAAGGAGACGACGAGGTGAGGCCGATCCGAACATCGGGAGGAGTTGAAGAAGAAGGAGTTCAAGAAAGGTATAGCCCCCTAACCGAGTAGGTAAACTCTTGTTAGGTTGTTAGTTAGTCGTTTAACAAAGATCCGTATTTTGAGTCCATGTTACCACCCTCTTGAAAATCGTTTTTCACCACTTCCGCAACCCCGTAAGAACCGGGGAAGGGTAGTATGGACTTAAAGTGGTATCAGAGCCTAGTTAAACACTATCTAACATGTTAGCTAAGTAAGAAGTAGTTCGATCGGTGAAAAAGTCGCGAAATAAACCCGGAACTCAAACTTTCTGTCGATTTTCAAAGTGCTGTAAAAATTATTTGAGATATACCAAAAATCGACTCAGGGTTTTTAGAAGAAACTGCAAAAATTCGACCCACTGAATCGATCAACGCGCCGCGGATCCGCGGCGGGAGCGTGCGGATTCGCGGCCGAATTGACTCGGCCGTGGGGTTTTATTTTTGCAGTTTGTTCATAGGGGTATTTTAGGACTTTTGGAGCATGTCTTTTCAGCCCAGATTTTCCAGAAAGAAAAATTAGTTTTCGGGGCTTGAAAATCCGTATTTTTATCGAACTTCTAAAGACTAAGCCTAACGGGTATATATCTGTGATGTGTTATATGAATTGAACGTCCGCTAATCGCTATACGTCGATTAGTGGGGGTTATACATAGCTGTGATCTGTAATGTTGATGGTATGTGTATATGAATTCTTTGGATTGTCGCGGATGAATAGCCGGGGGTTGTGAGATGAGAGTTTTCTTTTCTTTCAATTCATGTAATATGTAAATTGATGTAATATTATTTTTTGCCGCACAACCGGGTCGGGGTTGTAACCGTCATTGTATAATTTCTTTTTACTGTTTTTGCTCCTAGGATAGACCCAAGGTGGGGTGCACAAACTACCGGGTATCTCGAAGTGCCGAGTGGCCTACTCACGTCGTTGAGGGAGGTTGCTCCACTTCAGATTTTTGGCGGGTAGTTTGCCGCACCTGTAGGGGTCTAGGGTGGGGTATTGGCTATTCATCGCGACAGTGTAATCCGCCTTTCGTTACAGGCTCGTACGAATTGCGGATTCCTAGTATATCCAATGTATTCATCTGTGATCTGAAATGGCTATCATTGCAATATATCTAAGTATGTTATTATTTAGTCGTTGCTTATGTTTTGCAGCCGCGCTAGCCCAGCCCCCGCTCTGTCGTTAGTTATGTAACCTAACGGGTAATGACGGGGCCCCATGGCGAATGAGAATGGCATAAGCGTACGTCATATTTTGGTTGTTTTCTACAATGGTAGGATTAAATGATGGGACGCATTAAAAGAACTAATGTAAGAAAAATACGCATTAAAAGAACTAATGCAAGAAAAAATAAACCAAGTAAAAGTCGTTGGAACACTTTCAAAAACCACTCGGTTTCTTTTCAAAATAACTTATAAACGCGGAGCTTAAGCCACTCCTTTTAAAAGCTATTTCGTTCCATCGATTATATCATGTTCACTACGTTCACGGTTTGGCCAAAACCATTCGTAGCCCTCCGTCGTTTCACATGGATGGTCAATAGTATTCAAGCTATGTATGTTGGCCAAAGTCAAGGCATAGTGATTGGTAGCTATTGGGTATTCATGTGCAGCATAGATAGATGTGTTGGTTTGGGGCAGTCGTACTACCATTTTGGCCAAAGTCAAGGGTATGTGCGGATGGGCTCAAATTAACTTAGAGAATGACGAGTAGAACTTGACATGTGACTTATGATATTTTGGCCAAAGTCAAGGTCATAAGAGCATGGGGCAAAAATCCACATCGGGAGTTTCAAAAGAACTGAAACTTGCTAGTGTTGCATACCATTTGGAGTGTTATGATTCTGGTAGGATTCCTTCAGTTTCGTCACGCGATGATATTTGGATCCCGATCCTACTGTGAGTATATGCTACTCCTTGGGAAATTTCTCACTTAACGATCAATGCTACAAACCAAGTAGGTGTCTAGAAAGGTGTTAGTGGGGCTACGCCCCCAGGGAAAAGAGGTTCTTAAATTAAGGAACTTCGCAAAAGCGTTGGAAAACCTCCCTTGAAGTACCGACACCAGCCTGGCCGAACGGTTAAGCAAGTATTGTATGGTGAGATTGATCCTGACTAATTCTTCCTTTTTGGTTTGAGGAGGGATTCGAGAGATAGTGGGAGCCATCCTGTTTAGACAAATTAAAAACCACTCTAAACTTGCAAGAGCATCATGCTAAAGTGTTTCTTCTCTCACTCCTAATTGCAGCGACCAATCATCATGACCGGACTTAAGTTATTACCAGATAAAAACATATTGACAGGGCCAAACTACAAAGATTGGTTTAGGAATGTCAAAATGGCAATCACTTATGACAAGTTGGGGTATCTCCTTACCACCAAAGCTCCCCCTGTCCCAGGTCCCACCTCCAGCGTCGCGGATAAGGAAATCCGTAAGACTTGGGAGATCGATTGCGCGAAGGCCAGGTGCCTCATGCTTGCCTCTATGGACAACGAACATCAGAGGAGGCACGAGAATATGGACCTTGAATCCATATTTCTCCATACAAAAGAACTGTATGGAGAGCAATCTCGTATCGTAAGATACGAAGTGTCGAACAAGTTATTTTCGGCAAGGTTGGCCATCGGATCATCGGTAGCGGAACACGTGCTTAAGATGATTGGCTTCATTGAGGAGCTCGCGGAACTTGGGACCACGTTAGAGAACGAGATCTACACGGACTTGATTCTCCAGTCCCTTCCTTCCACTTACGCCCAGTTTATACTGAACTTCAACTTACAAGAAAAAGAAGTTGAACTTTCAGAACTCCTCAACATGCTGAGGAGTGCAGAGGGCACCCTACAGAAAGGTAGGGAAACATCCACTTTGTTTGTAAGAGGATCTTCCTCTTCTAGATCCAAGGCGAAAGCCAAGGGAAAGAAGAAGAAAGCCCCCGCCAAACCAAGGGGCGGTGTTAGTAAAGTGGATACGAAAGGAAAGGCAAAAGCAACAAAGGTAGCGGGGAAGCTTGTAGGGAAGGAAGAGTGCTTTCACTGTCATAAGAGTGGTCACTGGAAGAAAGATTGCAGGGCTTGGAAAGCCAGGACACAGGAACTGAAGCAAGTTGCGGCTTCAGCTTCAGGTGTGTATGTTATTAAAAACTGTCTATCAATAAACTCTACTTCCTGGGTATTGGATATAGGATCAGGAACTCATATCTGTAATTCTTTGCAGGCGTTTAGAAACAGTAGGGTTTTGAAGGCAGGTGACATGACCCTCAAAGTTGCAAACGGAGCTAGCATGGATGCTAAGGCCGTGGGGGACTATCACCTGGGGTTGTCAGATGGACACGTTTTGGTTTGCGTAATTGCTATTTTGTACCCAATGCAACTTGTAATATCATTTCTGTATCTTTGACTTCTAAAGAAGGTTATGAATTTGAGTTTGTAAGTAATGTTGTAAACATTCACCTTAATCATGTTCTGATTGGGTCAGGTACATTAAGCAATGGTATATACGTACAAAACCAACCACAGATTTTCAATGTCCAGAATACACACAAAAGAAAGTCACCGGAAATAAATCATACTTTCTTATGGCATTGTAGACTGGGTCACATCAATGAGAGAAGGTTGATGAAGTTACATACAGAAGGATATTTGAATCCGTTCGAATATCAATCGTATGCCACTTGTCAATCCTGTCTCAAAGGAAAGATGATAAAGACTCCGTTCACTGGACACGGAGTAAGAGCGAGCGAGCTCTTGGGACTCGTACACAGCGACGTGTGCGGTCCAATGTCTACACATGCGCGAAGCGGTTATTCTTACTTCATTACTTTTACGGATGACTTTTCAAGGTACGGTTATGTCTTCTTAATGAAACATAAGTCCGAAGCCTTTGGAAAATTCCAGGAATATAAGAATGAAGTAGAAAAACAAACCGGAAAAAGTATCAAGACACTAAGATCGGATCGAGGTGGTGAATACTTGAGTGCCGAGTTCCTGGACTATTTAAAAGAGAATGGAATTCTCTCTCAGCTTACTCCTCCATACACTCCGCAACATAACGGTGTATCGGAGAGACGGAACCGAACCCTATTGGATATGGTACGGTCCATGATGAGTAATGCTGAGTTACCGTGATCATTCTGGGGATATGCACTAGAATCAGCTGCATACCTTTTGAACCGAGTTCCAACTAAGACTGTGCCTACTACACCATATAAGATGTGGTGTGGGAAGAGACCCTATCTTAATCACATTAAGACATGGGGAAGTCCGGCTTTTGTCAAAAAGCAGCATGCGGACAAGCTCGAGGCACGCTCAGTACAGTGTAAGTTTGTGGGATATCCAAAGAACTCCAAGGGATATTTCTTCTATTGCGAAGAGGAACAAAAGGTTTTTGTTTCTCGGTATGCCCACTTCTTAGAAACTCAGTTTTTGGAGAATCAGATAAATGGGAGCGCAATAAAACTGGAAGAAATTCCAGAACCACAGACTTTTACTGAAAGCTTAGTAGAACCAGAAGGTTCGAAAGATCATGACATTCCTACGCCGCTCCGCAGGAGTAGTAGGCAGTCTCATCCGCCTGAGAGATACTACGGTTTTCTCATAGACGGGGATAGAGAGGATTGCATCATAGATTATGATGAGCCAACTAGCTTCCAGCAGGCCATTCAGAGCGTTGACTCGGTAAAATGGCTGGATGCAATGCGGACCGAAATAGAGTCCATGTATACCAACAAAGTATGGACGTTGGACGTTGCTCCAGATGGGGTAAAACTCGTAGGATGCAAGTGGATCTTCAAAAGGAAGATTGGTGTAGATGGACAGGTTGAGACCTATAAAGCTAGACTGGTTGCAAAGGGTTTTCGTCAAAGACCTGGTTTGGACTATGACGAGACCTTTTCTCCAGTAGCTATGCTAAAATCCATTCGGATCCTTCTTGCAATCGCTGCCTTCCACGATTATGAGATTTGGCAGATAGATGTAAAGACCGCTTTTCTAAATGGAAATTTAGAAGAGTGTGTTTATATGGACCAGCTAGAGGGTTTCATTCAGAGTGGGAGCAGCGGAAAGGTGTGCAAGTTTCTTAAGTCCATCTATGGACTGAAACAGGCATCACGGAGTTGGAACATCTGTTTTGATGAGACGGTCAAGGAATTTGGCTTTATCAAAAATCCAGATGAACCATGCATCTATATTAGATTTGTAGCGAGAACTGTAGTATTCCTCGTTTTATACGTGGATGACATTCTCTTAATAGGAAATGACATTCCTATGCTACAATCTGTCAAGGGGTTCTTGTCACACAGGTTCTCCATGAAAGACCTGGGTGATGCCTCATACATTCTGGGATCCGGATCTATCGTGACAGATCCAAGAGGATACTGGGACTCTCACAGTCCAGGTACATCGACACCATACTGAATCTTCAGTATGGAAGATTCCAAGCGCGGTAATCTACCGGCTTGTCACGGGATCACCCTCTCCAAAGAGATGTCTCCCAAGACTGATTTGGAAAGGGATCGCATGTCTATTATACCCTACGCTTCTGCGGTAGGCTCTGTAATGTATGCGATGTTGTGTACCAGACCAGATGTAGCTTATGCACTGAGTGTGGTAAGCCGGTATCAGTCAAGCCTTGGGGAGAAACACTGGATAGCGGTAAAGAACATTCTCAAGTACCTGAGAAGGACTAAGGAGATGTTCTTGGTGTATGGCGGAAAAGACCTCCAGATCGAGGCCTTTGCTGACTCCAGCTTCCAGAGTGACAAGGATGATTCCAAGTCTATGTCGGGTTATGTCTTTACCCTCAATGGAGGGACGGTGTGTTGGAAGAGTTCCAAACAGGAAACCGTTGCTGACTCGACGATGGAAGCGAAATATATCGCTGCTGCAGATGCCGCAAAAGAAGCTGTCTGGGTAAGGAAGTTCTTAACTGAACTTCAGGTGGTTCCGTCCATTGTTGATCCAATATCTCTGTATTGCGACAACGGGGCTATAGATTTAGCGAAGGAACCCAGGTCCCATCAGAAATCCAGACACATCTTGTGGCGGTATCACTTGATCAGGGAGATCGTGGGTCACCAGGAGATCGAGGTTCGGAGAGTTCCTACGGAAGATAACACTGCTGATCCACTCACAAATGCCTTACCCCAGACTCAGTTCGAGCGGCTGATCGAGATGATAGGTCTTCGATACGCCAGTACATGGCCTTAGTGCAAGTGGAAGATTGTTAGTGTATATGCCCTAGAGGCCATTACAGTATCATACTAGTTTGTATATTACTTAATGGAAGCTTGGGATATTCACCTTGTATAGACAATCTTGCTCAATATAGTAGTATGCTACTTGGTTTGTTTCTACTTCAATGTGTACATGTGTTTATTTTAGTATATCACCTATAAACATTAGTGGAGCCCTTAGGATCTTTGCTTGATTACCAGCGTTGTGATGGCAGTCACACTAGTGGGGGCTGGGTAATCTATAAGCACATCCTTATGCAGGTCCCTAGTCGCAGGACTATCAAGACAGGGCATCGATACTCCGGAGTAGACTAGCGTATGCGCTTCTCATCCCAGTGTGGGAGATGGTCTGTCCCACAGCCATCAGTACGTCGTGCTGGAGATAGTATGCGGGTGCTCGTTGGGTTACGAGTACACTCGACAGGACTCGTCGGGAACTGTTGGTTGGTACTATACCTATCGTCAGTTATCAGTTCCCAGGTGACATGAGTATAACTTAGTCCGCTGACTTGACACTGTCACTTCGCCTCGAGTGTGTTCCCACTGCACTTAGATTACTACCCTACCACGGCTCAAAGGAGTCGTGCAAACAGGTAGTAGTTGGGTGCAGTCCCGAAGCACTTGGAGGCAGTGACGGTTAGACAGGATTCGTCTCTCCCGGTATTGGGGGTTGACATCGCGCTGTGTCTAGGAGAGCCATTACACGAGTAGTCCCTGGCCAGGGCAAGTGAGATATACTGGTAGGTTTTCCAGTGTTATCTCAGGGTGTTCTGGGCTTCACTCCGACATGACTTGTACCGCTATTGGGGGACTGACGTTTACCGCCCCCTAGGCCCGCCATGCGATGTATCAGACGAATAGACCGGACTGTATAGTGATTGTCACATTCAGACTCAGTAGGAGTTCAGATGGGTTTCACCTCTTCAGTCTTCTTGTCAGTATCTACCTGGGGACCGTTACGCACAGCTAGTGCCGCTTGCGGTCTATGGTTAAACCCTCTGCCAGCGTAGTGTCAAGTCTTTAGAGTCCCATAGAGAAAGCTATTCGCCTTTAGGCAAAAGAGTAGGGGTCGCATGGTTTTGCGACAGGGTTCGGTCACATCCGTGCACTTGTGCACGTACAGTGTCCGGACAGTTGACACTAGCGGGCTTTGGTTTAAGCCAGATCCTAGTGTACGTTTTGGGATTGTTTTTATCTCGTTAGTATTCGTGTTCCTCGGAACGCGGATGCGGGTGTGTATTCACAGTTTACAGAGAGACAGAGGCAGAGGATTCTCATTGGGGTTATTGACTGTTGACCGTTGACCATTGACTTTTGCTTAACCCTAATGAGAATAAGAAATATTATTAACATTAATATTAATTAAGTATTATAGTGACATGGTTATTGAGGGGTTGACTTTGTTGACATGTTGACTTTGTTGACCGGTTGACTAGGTTGGACTAGTTGACCATCATCATGACAATGGCTATCATTCCATGGCAAAGACTTTTGCTTGCTTGTTTATTTATGCAAAATGAGTGCATGAAATGATATAGCCATTTTGACTTAAACCATTACACAATACTTGATTACTATTTTTTTTGTTATGATGGCTTTTGGATTATGAGAGGTGAGAATAAGAAGAGTATGGTTCATATTTTTTCATTTGCTTTCTCTCTCTTGAGCTCTCTCATTCTCATGCTCTCCCTCTTCCTATTGCTCTCTCTAGCTCAAGGCAAACCATTCTCATGTGTTGAGACTCATTGCCTTAGAGATAAAAAGACACCAAAACATTCCTCTACTCATTCTAGTTCACAAGGCCTAGAAAGCCAAGTGATCTAGTTTCTTCAAAGTTCGAAGAAGAAGCCAAAGGTAGAAGCTTTCGGGTGGATCCATCTTCGGCGCAAGGAGACGTCGAGGTGAGGCCGATCCGAACACCGGGAGGAGTTGAAGACGAAGGAGTTCAAGAAAGGTATAGCCCCCTAACCGAGTAGGTAAACTCTTGTTAGGTTGTTAGTAGTCGTTTAACAAAGATCCGTATTTTGAGTCCATGTTACCACCCTCTTGAAAATCGTTTTTCACCACTTCCGCAATCCCGTAAGAACCGGGGAAGGGTAGCATGGACTTACAGCCGTTACGCACAGCTAGTGCCGCTGACGGACTTATGGTTAAACCTACTGCCAGCGTACTATCGAGTCATTAGAGTCCCACACAGAGGGTTTCCCTGCTTCGGGCGAAACGATATACAGGTCGTATGGTTTTACGGCAGGGTTCCGATCATATACGTGTACTGGCTACACGGATGTTGTTCGGACGGATAGTACTAGTGGGCTTTGGTTTAAGCCGGATCCTAGTTTTATATTATTGGATTATTATTATCTCATTGTATACGTATTTTTCAGAATACGAATACAGGTATGTATATACGGTGAGGGCAATCTTGTAATTTCACAAGAGATGCTTCTAGAAAGGGACGCCTCATTATTTTGATTTATCTATTTTTAGAAATAGATTAATGAGGTTGAAATTGGAGATATTTGTGGCATGGGGTGAAGCATGGCTTATTATATTTGTTTATTGGTTTGTGTTTACTTTTGAAGCATGGTTGCTATTTTCAATTGGAAAATAATCCATGCTTCATGTGAGATAATGAGTGAGCCATCCTTCACTTGCCAAAACCCTAGTTCAATCGCTTTCTCTCTCCAATTTTCTCTCCTTCTTCTTCAAGACCTAAAACCTTCACATGTGTTGTGAGCCATTAGGTCTTTTGAGATAAAATACTCTATTAGACACTCTACATCTTCTAAGCTATCTAGCTTAGCAAACTAAGTACCTTAGTTATCCCGGTTTAGAGGTTGGAGCTTGAGGTATAGACTCTCGGGTGGATCATCTTCGACACGAGGAGGCCAACGATCAAGCGCGATCCGGATCTTCGAGGAGATTAAGAAGAGGAGGAGAAGAAGAGTCGAAGGACTAGAATTAAGGAGATATAAATACTAGGGGTGAACTGGAGGATGTGTTAATAAAAATCGGGGATCAGGGTGAAGATCGAAGATTTCATGTTATTATTATATCAGACCTTAGATTTTCAGCTCGTTCCTATTATATCAGACCTTAGATTTCATGTTCTTCATGAGGCCCAAGTAAAGAGCGTGAATATCGAGCACTCTATCAGGGTGATCAGGGTTGGAAATAGCTAAAAGTCGTAATCCAACTGCAAATACAAAAAATAATGTATTTAAATGATAATTGTTAAATAATAAAAAAATTATTTGATAAGTCAAATGAAAATATATATTAATACCCCAGCCTGATCCTAGAAGAGGGCGAAAGAGCGCCGATGCTGATCGCCCCACTCAACGTGAAGAGAATAGTTCTTTTGGATGCGGCTCTCATCCCCCATATACCAGCCGAAGCTCTCGGCATAATCATCGATATAGCGATAATCGGGGATAAAGAAGAGGGGGAATGGTGCCTCCCTCCTAACTCTATCGGGCCTCATCCTGTGGGACTGATTCAACTCTCGAGTCCCTCTCTCGGGATGGGGATGCCCTGCATCAACAAGAATATCAAGAAAAGCACCCGATTGCACTCTCCAGATGGCTGACCGATCAAGCACCAAACCTAGGGGTGAACTGGAGGATGTGTTAATAAAAATCGGGGAATTTGTATTCCCTGTGGACTTTATTGTACTTGATACACAGCCTGTAGAGAACCCACGGAATCAAATTCCGGTGATTTTAGGTCGCCCCTTTTTGGCCACTTCCAATGCTATCATCAACTGTCGTAATGGTTCTATGACCCTATCCTTCGGGAATAGGTCAATTGAGCTGAACATTTACAAGTTGGGAAGTGTACCCTCCGAACCTACTGCTCAGGTCTGTTCTGTCGAATTAATGGATGTCGACAGCAGCGAATTTGATAATCCTTATGATACTGATCTTGACACTTTTCATATGTTATTGTGTGATCCAATTATGTATCATACATATACAGACTCTTCCACCGAGTTGTCCGGGTCAACAACTAACACTGATTATGAACCGCTTTTAGAGTCTGAAGATCACCCCTCGCTTTGTGATGACATTATTCTCTGGGGTATTGATGAGACTTTTGAGGAAATCTTCGCTGATGAACTCGCATTTTTGAAAAGCACGGGTGTTGAGATGAATCATCTCCCAAACAAAGAAATTGAACCTCCACCCGTTCTTCTGGACTGTAAAAAGAATGCGCGTTATCCATCACAATCACTGCATCGTCTCTCCAAAACAAGACGCAAATACATTCTATTCCACCACTTACCCTTTCCCCACTTCTTCTTCCACCAACCGATGCACTACATTGATAAAATTTTCGAATGGTTAGTGTTGACCTTCGTTCTTTGCAAAGCTTGGCATCGACCAATAATTTTTACCCCCACTTGTGATTTTCAAAGCTTAACATTGTTTAACTCAAGTTTGGGGGGTATAATCTGGCTCTTGAAAATAGAATTTTTTACTCAAAATGGTGAGCCAAAAGAATAAGTTTGGGGGAGGATTTTCACGATCATATTTTTTCCCCCATTAATTAATGTCCTCCCAGGCTTATAGGTTTTTGAGATTTAGCAGATAGCAACAGTGAGGACACTGTTGAAAACAAGTTTGGGGGAGGTTTGTGCTTATTTGCGCATCATTTGCATATCACTTTACATAAGCACAAAATATTTGAAAACCTATAAAAATTTAAAAAAATTTCAAAAATAAATCAAAATTTTGTACATAAATAAGATAATAAAAGATTAGATAGTAAAAAATTACATCCAAAAGGTTGGAAAAATTTAAGAAAACCAAGAAAATTAAAAGTTTTCTTATACGAACTAGTAGTAAGTAGTTATGAGCCGTTGTCCCAAGGGTTAGTAAGATGAAGGAAGTCACTAATCTGAGGATAAAAATAAGTCTGAAAAATAGTTCCTATTCTGGAAGCCAAACATTTTGAACGTTGATACCCTACTATTCGCACTTACATACGTCTTGAAACTCGGGATAGTAGAGGATACCTTGAAATGCTCTTGTCTAAAAGCCGATGTATGAAGGAAATAAAAAAATGAAGAAAATATACAATGGTGAGAAAAATGAACACTGGTTTTTTTTATCACCAAGGCAGCAATAAAAAAATATAGCGAGGGTGCTTCATCACCTAGTGCCTTAGACCAACTGGTCTAGGAGTCACTGCTAAGCCTTAGGTGGTGCAAGACGAGGAAAATACACCTAATAAGCAAGCACATGAGTAATCGGTCGGTTAGTACCTCAAGAAGTATTAACGGTCGCATGAAAATGTGTGAGCAAATCCATCTAAATATTCATCAAATTAAAAAGTACTGAGGTAGATGGACAAGAGTATGATAGCTTGAATTGAATTCTCCGGGTGTAGGGATGTATTTTACACACACGTAGGGTTATATGATCGATGTTTGGAAGAAATATAAGAATGAAGAATAAAGACGATGTTTTATTGAGGGATGATGTGATTTCTAACATCTTTTCATAACTATTAAGATAGGGCTCATGACAACCGAAAAGCTAGTATAGTTGGAAACTCTAATTTTCAAAGTTTTTTTTTTACAATTCTTATCTTTAAATGTAACTTTTATGGTCTTCCTTTTATTATGGGATTTTGTGGGTGCAATCCGGTGAAAACCCTCAGGAGACAACACTCCTCCTAAAAGGGACACCTAGAGGTTTAAAGGCTTGTTGCACGTGCTCAGTGCAATCGTGTTGCCTACGAAAGTGTGCTAGTTAGTTTTTCTTTTTCTTTATTTTCTCCTTCTCTTTTTAATAAAACAGTTTGCTCGAGACGACCAAAAATAAGTTTGGGGGAATTTGATCAGTCGAAAATATTGCATTTTTAACACATCAATTTTCCTACCATTTGCACTCATCTATAGGTGTTCGGTATGAATATAGCACATATTAGCAAAACAGCCGTAAAATACCAAATTACTTGTGTTATACTTTAAAACCGACATTTTAAGGGAAATTTAGTGTTTATCATTTGCATCGCATAATCTTTGTGTAGCGCAATACTTGTCTCGAGAATCTGTGCAGGAAATTCTAGGAAAAAAAGCCGAAACAGTTAAAAGTGCTGAGATAAATACGCCAAGTCCAAGACTTGTAATCTGACAGTGATCAAGAAATATTTAAAAGATTCCAAATATCAGGAAACATCACTAAAGCCAACAGCAAGCAAATCAGGAATTTTGGAGCACAGATGACATCAAAGGGCCACGGATCCGCGGCCCAATACCCCTTCCCGCGGCGGATCCACGGCCCCATCAGCATGACATCAGCAAAGAATTGTTCAGGGTTTCTCTTCTCAGCTTCAGAACTCATTCAATACACTCCAAATTCCAGAGATCTCTAGAAGTTTCTGTCAGAACAGCAAGGCTTATTGTTCAAGCTAAACACCCTCAAGCTTCCAAAGCAAGCTACTTAACTACCTAAGCCTAGAAGCTTCTCCCTAACCTCCAAGCTTATGAAGGAAGCTAACCCTAACTAACTAACTCTAGAACCTTCTACCTAACTAGCAAGCTTACAAGGGAAGCTAAATTAAACCTAGCTTCTAAAGGAAGCTAATCCTAATCAAAGCTATAAAAGGGACCCTAAGGCTTCACTCTCAAGGTTGTTGATTTCTCCAATTTCTAATACAAGTTGAGTGACACAACTTGTAACCCTAACCCTAATCCAATCACCAAAGCCAAATTCAAGATCCCCGAGTACAATTCAAGCAAGAAGCCTTCAACCTTTTTGGAGCGAAGCCGATTTTCATCCAAGCAAGTGATCCAAGACGATCCGCGACTCACGAAGACGTGCGACGCCAAATCGACGATCGAGTTCTTTCCTCATTTTAGATCTTGAGAGAATTTTAACAAAATTGTTGATAAATAAAAGGTGAAATTCTTTATCTTACTTTCTTTACATTCTTTCATCATGATTAGATCTCAATTCTTGATTGTATTTCTTGTTATGATGTTTGAGTAAAACTCCGCTCGTGAAGGAGTCGAGAGAATCAATAGATGATGATGTTACAAATCTTGAAACGATTCTTAAGTCCTATGAGTTTTGTAAACTTTAGTAAATTGAAGAATCGACAACCTAGTTTCGAGCGCTGCTTTCTTGATTGTGTTCGCTCTTAATTAGTGATCCACGATCGATTCTTGAATTTACTAGAGGCTGGAATGTGGATGAAATCAACGAAAGGACAAGGGATAGATGATGAAACCCTAGTTTCCGTAAGAAATCCCTAATTCTCGTTGATCGTCATCAATCTAGTATCAAATCATCAATGGATAAGAAACCGTAATCAATAGTTTTCATCACGTCTATAGATTCGATCGATTCCTACGAGACTCACTTCGATTCTTGAAACCTAATTCGATTGGAAATCATCAATTCTTGATTCTTGATTTTAATGTTTTCTTGTTATTTTGATAATTCTTGAAATTCACTTTTAAATCTTGAATTGAATTGTCTTTTCTTTTCTTTTTAATCTTCAATTCATTTAATTCAATTACGAACGGATCACACTTTCCCTGTGGACGATACTAACGCGCTATATACGACACCGTTATTGATTGCGGGTAACAAAAATTCTTTGATTGTGATCATTATATACAATTTAAAAACACGACACATCACGAAGAACGATTCAATCACAGATCGATCCGATCATACTGATCCCATGTTGGGTTATGCAAGCGCCCTGGCCATCAAACCGTGGCCGATTGCGGAACAAAAATTTTCTAAACCGGCGCTAACACAACCCACTACCTGGATCGACCATTAACCCTAAACTAGAAATATATAAATATAAGAGTTAAGAATGGTTATACCAAATTGTTCCATGTCCTTCGGTCTTCAACCACCTTCCTAAGCTCCTAGAGGCCACCATGATCTAGATTGATCTCCGGTCTCCCTCCATCGAAGATGATCCACCTGAGGATTTGTATTCCGAGCTCCTACCTCAATAGCCGAGGTAACTAGGGTACCAAGTTCGCTAAACTAGATAGCCTAGAGGATGTAGAGTGTAGTGATAGATTAATTTGTCTCCAAACACTCTAGATTTCTCAACACATATGACTTGAAGGGTGGAGGTAGAACAAGAAGCATGAGAATGGGAGTGAGAGGCTACTCAAGAAAAATGGCTAAGTGTTTTGTTGTGAGTTGTGAGCAATAATTGAAGCCATCCAATAAATATCTCAAGTCTCCAAAATATCTTAAGTCAACACAAAATATCTCAAGACTCCAAAATATCTCACAACAAACAAAACAAGCATGCTAGAATAGTAAGCATGAGTCACTACTAAGCCATGCTACAATAAATGTAATAAAAACCTCATCCTCCCCACCTTATTAACCATTTAATCCTAAATGGTTAAAAGTAAATGAGGTGGCATCTTCTAGAAGCACCTTGTAATAAATTACAAGAATACCCCTCATCCGTATATACACACCCGTATCCGTATTCCGAAAAATACGAATACAATGAGACAAAAATAATCCAACAATATAATACTAGAATCCGTCTTAAACCAAAGCCACTAGTATTATCCGTCTGAATCCTGATACGTGCACAAGTGCATGTATACGATAGAACCCTGCCGTAAAACCATACGGCTCTACATCGTTTTGCCCAAAGCAGGGAAACCCTCTGTGTGGGACTCTAAAGACTCGTCAATACGCCGGCAGTGGGTTTAACCACAAGGACGTCAGCGACACTAGCTGTACGTAACGGCTACCCAGGTATTGACCGAAAGGGAGGCCAATGAGCAAACTCATTTGAACTCCTACTGAGCCTGTCCGTGACAATATCCGTCCAGTCCGGTCTGTTCGTCTAAGAGTATCGCATATCGAGTCTAGGGGGTGGATAAAGTCAGATCCCTAATAACGCGACATTTCGTGTCGGTATGAAGCCCATCATCAATGGAGAAACTACTGATCCAAATCTATAATTCTCGACTACCTGCGCCAAGGATTTCTGGTGATGGCCACCCGTGCACTGCGCGACATCAACCCCCAATACCGGGAGAGATGAATCCCTGACGATCCGCTCACTGCCTCCATGTGGCTCGAGACTGTACCCAACTAAAACCTATTTGCACGACTCTTTTGAGCCGTGATAGGGCAGTAATCAAAGTACAGTAGGAACTCACACGAGACAAATGACGATCTCAAGTCGACAGACTAACCTGCACATATGTTACCGGGGAACTGCTATCTGACAATAGGTATACTACCAACTAGCATGTTCCCGGCAAGTCCGTCCAGTATACTCATAACCTAATGAGCACCTGTATACTATCTTAGGTGAACATACTAACACCAATGGCTTATGAGACCTGGCCACCGCCCCTCGCCGGGTCTTGATCAGTATACACTAGGCTACTCTGGAGTATCAATGCCCAGTCTCGATACTCCCACGACTAGGGACATTTAAGGATGTGCTTATAGACCACCCAGCTCCCATGTATATGATCGCCATCATAATGCTGGTAGTCAAGCAAGAATCCTATGGGCTCTATCAACATGTAATAGTGATCTGTAACACCACACAAAGCATGTACATGATGATAAAGAAAAACCAGATAGCATACTATCATCTTGAGTAAGACTGTTCTATCCGTATAGGTCATCCCTTAATCATCGCAATCGCACGCCTGCGATTCAATAATTGACTTGAGGGTACTATAGCCAACACTCTCCCACTTGCACTTAAGGCCAATTATTGCGGTGTCGCATACTCACAGCTCGTGTGATACCGAACACCCTACTTCTCTACTAATCAGTTTCGCAAAGCTCGTTTGTGATACATTGTGTTCGAGAAATAGCCTCAGTGAGTGGATCCGCTCCAATGTTTCTTTCTATATCTCAACTTCACGGAGAAAGACTATCTTCCGAAATGAGCAATACCTGTCTTAGAATTTGTCTGGAAATCTGATGGGACCCTGTTCATAAATGAACTCCTAATCCAACAAACTTCTTAGACTGTATCATCCAATGAATTTAATCAGTATCCTGCACCATACCTTCCACAGTATCCGCTCGGACCACCTGTCCAACATATTATCCCTCAAAAGAGAGAAAACTATAACTCAGACAACCACTCTGTCATCCAGGTCACCTTGGAAGCCTGAAATGATAACCGTCTCCCGAAGGAGGCTGCTATTACCATATCCCAAGAACTTCCACATATGTTCATAACTGCTTCCCAACGTTTCTCCAGGATTGGATTAATATATATGCTTATTGCAGCCAGTGCAAAAGCAATATCTGGTGTGGTACTTGACATCTCATGATTGACTCAATTGCCTGAGCAAGTGATATGCCTATCATGCAACTCCCTCTCCCCATCAGTCTGTAAGACATCTCTTTAGAGAAGGTGACTCCATCACCTGCGGGTACACCACCACGCCAGGGTCGTCTATTCTAAAACACCTTTAGAATAATGTCAAAGTACCCAAATTGAGACACTTCCCAAATCTAGATCTAAAACCATAGATCCAGTAACCAGAATCCCTGATATTTTATCCATATCGCATGTGGAGAAACACCTTGTGACAACCACACTACAACCGATTGTAGTATAAGAAGATCCCTCACTATCTAGTGCATGTCATCCAAATACCTGGACATCACTCTCTACTACCTTCTTACCAGATCCATCTCCTATTCTGATGAATTCAAAACCTATGACTGTCATATCAAAAATACATGATCTATTTCCGCTATACCTGCTTTAGTCTATAAATAGATATAAACTACTTGTCCACTATGCTTCCGCTGCTCCCACTGATTACAACCTTCTGACAGAGTCATATACACGTGCACTTTCTAAAACTAATTTAGAACGACGTTATACTCATCCTCCTGTCAGGTCTCATAGTCTAGAACAACAGCAATGGCAAGTCTGGGTAAACAAGAACCTCCCTATCACCGTCTCTAAGAAGACCGAAGTACCTCTCGGGTGTCTGAGGTTACCCACCAAATCCGCGGAGTGGCTAATGATATGTCGAATCCAATTGAATCTTTAGGTTGTACTAAATTTTCAGTAATCGTTTATGGTTCTAGAATCACTTCCAGTTCTACCATACTCCCACTAATGGTTTCTAAAAAGAATCCATTTTACTAAAACTGGTGGCAAGACAAGAATAATATAACTATTGATCTTCCTGATGGTAGAAAGTTAACCCTCGTCAAAGCCCGGGATAACCCACAAACTGCCATTACTGAAACGTGCCTTGAGTTCATCCAGATTCTGGTTTTAAGCATCAGCCGGACAACTACATATATCTTAACATCGTTAAGATACGAAACCATTCTATATACCATATAGAAACAAATGCACTAATTTGAATGGAACCAGATTCAAAAACATGCAGCTGTCTCCAGTGCATATCAACCAAATAGAAGGAGACCAAGCAGCATTACTCATCTTGGAGTGCATCCACATATGAGTAACATGAAAGTGAATCAAGTTCTCAAAATCATTACTTACAACGGAAGCACAAGTATCTACATCTTCGATTACTTCGAAGAATCCTGATACTTCCAACAAATGGTTCTCTACTTTATCCTTATACCTATAACTTCTCAAAATTTGGACCCTGTATTTCAACGAAATACTTTCCTAAAACTAGAGAAGTCAAAAGTAAAGAGAATATAGTGTAGGGTTCCTAGGCACTCTCAAGAGGTCTCACAAGGCATCAACCATGCCAATTTCAAATTTAATGGTGCCGAGAAACCCTAGACTACGGATCGTTGGCTAGAATTCTAGGCGAATAACTATGCAAGTTAACATCTTAACAAAAAGTAAACGGAAATACAACCTTTGTAGATCCGGTGCTCCACCTCCATAGCTCCGTGAGGATGTCTCCTCGCTGTCCAAGTCGAACCCCGGGCTCTAGCGTCGGCTTCATCGGAGAATGGACGGGATAGGTCATCGACGACGTGCCGAAGATGATCTACGTCGAGGCATCACTAGATTAAGCTCCACCTTCACCAAGCCATGAAAACTTGTGAAGGAAACACCCTATACTACTTGGCAAGAGGTAGAGGATGAAGAAATAGGAAGTGGGTTCACTTTAGAATTGGATTTCTCACTCTTTTTCATCAATCACCATTGATGAAGTGAAGCTTCCTTCAAGTGATGAAGAAGAAGAAGAAGATGAATATTATGATAAGTTGTTTTCAAAATAAAAAGTAAATCAATACTTATCATAATAATAACCATGGTCAAGTGTAGAGAATAAATCATGGTTAGTGGGAATGGTTAGGGTTAAGCATGGAGACAAAATGGTCACTTGGTCAAAGCTTCATGAAGCTTCAACATCCATCCAAAGAAAGCCACCATTTTGCATTATGCTTATCATTTTCCAAAATGAATAAATAAATAAATAAATAGATATGAAAATGAAAACCCTAACCATTACATAACCATGGTTTAAACTTTACACAAAACACAAGTTAGCATGCATCATCAAACATGATACATACAAGTGCACAAAAATATATCACATATACAACGTGCACAATCCAAGTGAGAAAATCCATTTAAAGTAAACCAATACTAGTTAATGCAAAGTAATATATCAAATATATAATTATACATTAAATCATTAAATCAACACTTGATTTAACGATCCGGTCATATCGCATATAACCGACTAGTATCCAATGTATCGGTTTATCGAATCAATCCTTGATTCGATAACTAGGTTATATCGCATACAACCATTCGATACATTCATCGCGAGAATAGAATACGGTATCACATACACGCTTTATTCTCAGTCCCGCATATATCTCATATGCGCTCCTATTTCGTTTCGCTTGAGCCAGGAAACCTCTGTGTAGGACTCTAAAGACTCGTCAATACGTCGGCAGCAGATGATGATCATATCAAACACCCACAAGCCGCAAGCGGTCTGCTAAACGTAACGGCCACCCGGGTATTGAGCGATCAGAAGATCGACGAGCAAGCTCGCTCACACTCCAGTGAATCCAACCAGTAACACTACTGTACAGTCCGGTCTCGTCGTCTGATATGTCGCATATCTTGCCTAGGGGTGGTAAACGTCAGACCCCAATAGCTCGATAAGTCGTGTCGATATGAGGTCTATAACAATTCGAGAAACTACTGGTAACACTTACCAGTAAATCTCAGCAACCCTGGCCAGGGATTTCCTGTTATAGCCAATCGAACACAGCGCAACATCAACTCCCTATACCGGGAGAGACGAATCCCCTCCTATCGCTCATTGCCTCCATGTGACTCGGGACTGTACCCAAAAACCACCATTTTGCACGCCCTCTTGGACGTGGTAAGATGGAAATCAAAGCACAGTGGGAACCACACAAGACTCTATGACGATCTCGGGTCAACAGACTACTCTATACCAGTGTCACCAGAGAACTGCCATCTGACGTAAGGTATAATACCATCTGGGAGTTCTCGGCGAGTCCGTCCAGTGTACCCAGTCTCTACTGAGCACCCGTATATCATCTCTGATGTCAAACACCGATGGTTATGGGATCATCCATCGCCCATCTGTATGGGTCGAGAAGGTACACGCTAGTCTACTCTGGTATATCGATGCCCCATCTCGATACACCCACGACTAGGGACTTTCAAGGATGTACTTATGGACTACCATGTCCCCACTAGTATGATCCACATCATAGTCCAGGTAGTCAAGTACACATCCTAAGGGCTTTACCAACATGTAATAGAGAAACAATCTGTGTACACGTTAAGGTAAAGAGCAACCAGATAGCATACTATCATGTCGAGCAAGAAAGTCCTCCCTATATATATCCCAGCATCCACTACAATATACATCCAATGTACAGTAATGGCCTCTAGGACATACATATAACTAACAATCTCCCATTTGCACTAGGGTCATCTGTAGCAGTGGTTGTAGTATGTCATACTCAACCATCCCATAAAAGTCTCTCTCTGGGAATAGGCCTTCGTGAGTGGATCCGCCGTGTTGTCCTCTGAGTCTACTCTCCTAACCTCGATCACCCTGGAGATCAACCATCTCCATGATCAGGTGATACTGCCTTAGAATATGTCTGGATCACTGATGGGACAGACGTTCCTTGGCATAAGCCACAACTCCATTGTCACACAATGGGAGGAACGTAGTTCATCTCATGAACCAATATACACCCAAACAGCCTCTTTGGTAGCATCTTAAGTAGCGATGTATCTAGCCTTTATCGTCTAGTATGTCACGGTATCTAGCTTGGAACTCTTCCAACATACCGTCCCTTTACTGAGGGTAAAGACAATGCATGTGACTGACATTCAGTCGTCTTTATCACCCTGGAACCTTTCCAGTGATTTTCCCCAGAATCGTTTGATATCATCTCACCACAACTAGTGAGAATCCTAACATCCAATTAAATCTATCTCATAGATCCAAAACTCAGGATTTTGGAGGTATCATTTTGATCCTACACGGAGAATCTTTGTGATAAACGGAGATTGATCGGGCGTAGCATAAGAAACTCCTTTCTTATCAAGAGTATGTCATCCACGTACTCTACGAAGATCACCACCATACTCCCTACTACCTTTTTGTTTATACAAGGTTCATCTACCATTTTGATGATGTCAAACTTTTTGACTAATCCATCAAAACAGATGTTCCAACTCCGCGATGCCTGCTTTAATCCTATAAAGCATCTTGCACACGTTTCCGCTGCTCCCACTGTCTACGAAGCCCTCTGGCTGTGTACTTATAGACGCACTCTTCTAAAACATCATTTAGAAAAGCAGTCATGACACCCAACCACCAGATATCGTAGTCATGGTATGTAGCCGTGGCAAGTAGGATCTGGATGGAATCAAGCATAGGTACTGGAAAAGGTTTCATCATTATCCACGCCTGGTCAATGACGAAAACCTTTAACAAGTCTAGCTTGGAAAGTCTCAACTTTTCTATTTACGCCAAGTAATCTTCTCAAGATATACTTGCTCCTGATGGGGATTTAACCCTTCAGATATAGCAACCAAAGTCCATACTTTGTTGGTGTATAAGGATTCCATTTCAGATCGATAAGCATCCAGCCATTCTTACAGAGTCACACTCCTGATGGCCAGCTCGAAGCTAGTTGGGTCATCATCTCATGATGCAATCCTCGCTCCCACTGTCATCGAGAAACCGAAGTATCTCTCAGGTGTGTGAGAAACCCTACTAGATCGGCGGAGAGGCTGAGGTTCGTTGGTATCTACTGAATCCTTTGGTTCTATCAAATCATCTGCTGTAGTTTGCATAGCTGGAACCTTTCCAGTTCTACATAACAGACCTTGCCTCGAGCTTGTCCGGATTTTGCTTTTAGACATAGGCCGGACAACCCCAAATCTTAACTATCTTAAGATATGGGCTCTTCCCTTTCTATATCACATATGAAGTGGTAGGCAACTGATTTGATTTGAACCCTATTCAATAGGTATGCAACTTCATAAGTGCATAACTCCCAAAAGGAAATAGGTAACTCAGTAGTACTCATCATTGAGCACACCATATCAAATAGGGTGTATCTGCTCCGCCCCGATATACCATCGTGCAATGGTGTATGTGGAGGAGTAATGCTGAGAGAGAATCTCATTCTCCTTTAGAATAGACCAGGATTTCCGTGCTCAAGTATTCTCCTCCTTGATCTCATCATAGGACATAATACTTATACCCGTATTGGTTCTCTACTTCTATCTTATATTCTGTGAATATCTCAAAAGGTTCAGACTGGTGTCTCAACATGAACATATGTCTGAATCTTGAGAGATCATCAGAGAACGTAATGAAGTATAAAGAACCAGTCCTGGCATGTGTAGACAGGGGACCTTACATACATCAACATGTATCAATCCCAAGAGTTCATTAACTCTTCCTCTGTTTCCAGTAAACGGAGCTATGGTCATCTTATCTCTGTGACATGACTGGCAAGTTTCACAAGATGTAAATTCAAACTGATTTAAATATGCATCTACATATAACTTCAGCTAGTCGGGTCGCATTGATATGACCTAGTCTACAATGCCTCAAGAAGGATTCGTTCATTTCTGAACTCTTCCTCTTGTGTGTGTTCTGTATACTAAGAACTGTAGTTTGATTTAGAACATCAACGCTTTTAGATAACGTGCCTGAACCGATCAACTTTTGATATAGGAAATGTTCAAAACATTATCCAACAATACAAAATTATATCATTTCTTTACTAATAAAGAGACTGATATGATTTTGTATAACAGGTTCGGTATCTAATAGCATTTGTTCAGAATCAATGTATTGGTAATACAGGGTGATAGTGACCAACAGACTTGGCTGCAACACTTGCCCCGTTCTCTGTCTCATGAAACTTATCACCCGTTCTCAGTTTTTCTACCCTTTTGTAGCCCTATGTAACAGATTACATATCTGGGATCCTGATCCGGTATCAGATACCCAGGATGAAGAGGATACTGAGAAACAGTTCTTTATAATGAACACACCCGAAGATGATGTATCAACATGCACTCTCTTCGTTTGGGCGGCACGGGAAATCTGGTATTCCCCAATTTCCTGCTCTGTCTTATAACAATTATAAGTTGGAGCGGGACCAACGTTCCCCAGCTCAGTATAACAAGCGGGTTCGGTCAATAATCCGTATTATTATCTTGATTAAGGCGTGACATGGTCGCTACCAGGAGAGAGAGAGAAGAATACACTCAGCGTGCGCTCTAGCAAGAATAGATTGGTTATTATTTTATCTAATCAGGATGGCTCCCACTGCTTTTTATCAAATCTTCCTTCAAACCCTAAAAGGAAAGAATAGCCGGGATTAATTACACACTACAAGTTCGCCAATCTTTCAGCCAGGCCAGTGTCGGTACTTTGAGGGAGGTCCCCCGTGCTTTCGCACGAACCTAATTAATGTAAACCTCATTTTCCCAGAGGCATAACCTCGTTAACACCTTTCTAGACACCTACTTGATCGGCTAATTGTAATGTATAAAACTCTCCCAGGAGTAACTCTTACTCGCAGCGGGTATCGGGATCCAACTATCTCATAGAAGGTATGCAATCTCATTGCAAATTTCAACACTTGAAATTCCCGATAATATTTTGCCCCTAGCGTCCTATGACCTTGACGGAGGCCAAACAACCCATAGTCCGCTAGTCAAGTTCAACCCGTACATTTCTTGATTGAATTAAACCCACCCGCATGACCCTTGACGGAGGCCAAACAACGCCGTACGAATACCCTAATCCAATCGCATCATATGCTAGCAGATAAGCACTAGTTAGCTACCGTACACTACGCCTTGACGGAGGCCAAACAACCGCAGCACGAATACTAACTAGTACATATCTGAAATGACGGAGGGCTATGACAGGTTTTTCTGAAAACCTATTGCGTAATGAACTTGATATCGTTGTAGAATCGAATGAATTTTGAAATGGAGTGTTTTTGAGGCTTTTCTAGTTTTGCTAAAGGAGTCACTCCCGGTGAAGGGATCGTCGGTCCTTTCCTCGTCGAATGAGGTGCGGGATATATCATATATATCACTGTGCAAAGCAAGAACACTTAAAAGCAATCAAAAGACAAACCGAGGGGTGTAGCATCTGCCAGTTATTGCTAAAGGAGTCACTCCCGGTGAAGGGATCTCGGTCCTTTCCTTATCGAATAAGGTGCAGGATATATCACATATACCGCTGTGCAAAGCAAGAACTGTAGCTACCTGTTTTATTTTGAAATTCGATTCTACAACATCTTAGGTTTCTTTTATTTCATTAATCTCATTAATGAAGTCCTATCATTTAAGTACCTAAACATCACAGATAAATACGACGTACACTTATGCCATCCGCATTCGCCTCGATGTCCCCTCGTGCACCGTTAGGTTAGGTAACTAACGGCAGAGCAGGGCAGGGCTAGCGCGGGTGTAAAACATAAGTAACGTCTATATAATATATCATATATACTATATACAGTATCTATCACAGAACATCATAGGATCACATCACAGATATCGCAGCAGAAGAATCATATGAAATATTGGATATACTAGGACGTCCGTGTTTTCAATACGAGCCAGTATAAAACACGGATTCCACGGTCGTGATGAATAGCCAAACCCACACCCCTAGACCCCTACGAGAGCGGCAAGCAACCCTACCAATTCTGGAGTTAGGAGACCCGGACTCGACTCCTCGAGTTGGTCTCCCTCTGGACTCCAGAACCCGGTTACTTGTGCCCTCTTCCTTGGGTCTATCCTAGTGCGGAAAAGTAAATAATATACAAAGGGTGACTACTTCCGCAACCTGGAAGTGCCCCAATAAAAGAATATTACATACAAGTTTTTACATGAATGAAAATGAAAAACACTCATCTCACATAAAAACCCCCGGCTATTCAAACACGACGATCCAATATAACATATCCAGCAACACATAACATCACATGTCATCAACGTAAGTAAACTTGCGCATCCCAATTGTCGTTGACATATAGCAACGAAACCGGCGATATCACATATTACACTTACGGTCACAGAAAAGAAAGTGTAAAACTACAACAGTTGGAATCCGCAACCTCTTTAGACATCGTATGCCTAATCGAATGAATTCCTTAGACATCGCATGCCTAACAATTATAAACCCCGCATTTTAGTCTCAAAATCGAA
Organism: Agapanthus africanus; assembly: GCA_030015575.1. Taxonomy (NCBI): domain Eukaryota; kingdom Viridiplantae; phylum Streptophyta; class Magnoliopsida; order Asparagales; family Amaryllidaceae; genus Agapanthus; species Agapanthus africanus. The sequence continues at coordinate 49,021,468 of JASDDO010000006.1, read as the reverse complement.
AACACTTTTCAATATCAAGTCGGGCAATTCAACAGGATTCCCGACATCCTGATTGAATGCTCATCGCAAACTTCAGTAGACGGCCGCACCCCCGATACCGTCGACGAAGTGCACCAAGGCGGAACACCGCTGCCGCGAGCACCCGAACGGATGCTTTCGGCGACGGGGTTCTCCTACAGTCACTTGGTCGGGGCAATGGAGTGAGGCTGTCTATTATGTTTACCCGGCGAGTATCCGTGTACGCTACGTGATTGCGACGGACTTTTGATCACATCAAAATTCCGTGGCAACCGATCAAGTGAGACTAAAGTGCTATGTTTATAACATTCATTCAGTTATCTCATAACTTATTGTGAATTCCAATTATTGTATCACATTCCAGATAATTAGAAAATGTTAAACTTTCCAATCGAACATTCAAACACCCAAGTTTTCCCGATACAGATCAACATATGAAATAAGTCTAACAACATTCAGTTCGTGCCTCAGTACCAACGGTCCAGCCGTAGAAGGTTCAAGCTAACGCCTCACATGTGGCACGCCGTACTGCCCCAAACCCGAAGGTTCAAAGGGAAGTTCAAGACGGTCACATAATCGAGTTAAGGTTTGTTGTCTTCTAGAGGGTCCACCGCGTTACTTGCACTACTTAGAACGTCTTTAAACCACGGAAAAATCCAACACTTGGAAATTTCCCGACAGGGGAAAAATTGGGTATTTATATCCGGTCGAACTTTTTAACATATTCTAAAATACCCGGAAAGCCACACGGGCAAAATTTGATACTCCGATCGAAAAAAGAATCCCCAAAACAACCCAGAATATTCAACTCTTGAATAAAATTTTAAAAATTCCCAGGAAAACCAGCATTATCAATTAGGAGTTACTGTGTACAAGTTGTTGAATAAGGAGGCCGTACGGCCGCGGAACCGCCGCACGAGCCATACTCGTGCCGCGGAACCGCGGCAGTTTGATGGAGTTAGGCACACGAATTTTACAGTAACTCTTAAAATCACCTGCTGATTTTTCTGCATATTTTTAATATACAAAATTCCACAAATTTGAAAAATGTATAGAGAGCTATTTTGGGGTTAGGTTTTCGGTTCGTCCGGCTTTCAAACTTCGTCTAGACTTCGCCTAAGGCTCTGGCTAGTCTCTGATACCACTGTAGGGTTTCTAGGCACTCTCAAGAGGTCTCACAAGGCATCAACCATGCCAATTTCAAATTTAATGGTGCCGAGAAACCCTAGACTACGGATCGTTGGCTAGAATTCTAGGCGAATAACTATACAAGTTAACATCTTAACTAAAAGTAAACGGAAATACAACCTTTGTAGATCCGGTGCTCCACCTCCATAGCTCCGTGATGATGTCTCCTCGCTGTCTAAGTCGAACCCCGGGCTCTAGCGTCGGCTTCTTCGGAGAATGGACGGGCTAGGTCATCGACGACGTGCCGAAGATGATCTATGTCGAGGCATCACTAGATTAAGCTCCACCTTCACCAAGCCATGAAAACTTGTGAAGGAAACACCATATACTACTTGGCAAGAGGTAGAGGATGAAGAAATAGGAAGTGGGTTCACTTTAGAATTGGATTTCTCACTCTTTTTCATCAATCACCATTGATGAAGTGAAGCTTTCTTCAAGTGATGAAGAAGAAGACGAAGATGAATATTATGATAAGTTGTTTTCAAAATAAAAAGTAAATCAATACTTATCATAATAATAACCATGGTCAAGTGTAGAGAATAAATCATGGTTAGTGGGAATGGTTAGGGTTAAGCATGGAGACAAAATGGTCACTTGGTCAAAGCTTCATGAAGCTTCAACATCCACCCAAAGAAAGCCACCATTTTGCATTATGCTTATCATTTTCCAAAATGAATAAATAAATAAATAAATAGATATGAAAATGAAAACCCTAACCATTACATAACCATGGTTTAAACTTTACACAAAACACAAGTTAGCATGCATCATCAAACATGATACATACAAGTGCACAAAAATATATCACATATACAATGTGCACAATCCAAGTGAGAAAATCCATTTAAAGTAAACCAATACTAGTTAATGCAAAGTAATATATCAAATATATAATTATACATTAAATCATTAAATCAACACTTGATTTAACGATCCGGTCATATCGCATATAACCGACTAGTATCCAATGTATCGGCTTATCGAATCAATCCTTGATTCGATAACTAGGTTATATCGCATACAACCATTCGATACATTCATCGCGAGAATAGAATACGGTATCACATACACGCATTATTCTCAGTCCCGCACATATCTCATATGCGCTCCTATTTCGTTTCGCTTGAGCCAGGAAACCACTATGTAGGACTCTAAAGGCTCGTCAATACGCCGGCAGCAGATGATGATCATATCAAACACCCACAAGCCGCAAGCGGTCTGCTAAACGTAACGGCCACCCGGGTTTTGAGCGATCAGAAGATCGACGAGCAAGCCCGCTCACACTCCAGTGAATCCAACCAGTAACACTACCGTACAGTCCGGTCTCGTCGTCTGATATGTCGCATATCTTGCCTAGGGGTGGTAAATGTCAGACCCCAATAGCTCGATAAGTCGTGTCGATATGAGGTCTATAACAATTCAAGAAACTACTGGTAACACTTACCAGTAAATCTCAGCAACCCTGGCCAGGGATTTCCTGTTATAGCCAATCGAACACAGCGCAACATCAACTCCCTATACCGGGAGAGACGAATCCCCTCCTATCGCTCATTTCCTCCATGTGACTCGGGACTGTACCCAAAACCACCATTTTGCACGCCCTCTTGGACGTGGTAAGATGGAAATCAAAGAACAGTGGGAACCACACAAGACTCTATGACGATCTCGGGTCAACAGACTACTCTGTACCAGTGTCACCAGAGAACTGCCATCTGACGTAAGGTATAATACCATCTGGGAGTTCTCGGTGAGTCCGTCCAGTGTACCCAGTCTCTACTGAGCACCCGTATATCATCTCTGATGTCAAACACCGATGGATATGGGATCATCCATCGCCCATCTGTATGGGTCGAGAAGGTACATGCTAGTCTACTCTGGTATATCGATGCCCCATCTCGATACACCCACGACTAGGGACTTTCAAGGATGTACTTATGGACTACCATGTCCCCACTAGTATGATCCGCATCATAGTCCAGGTAGTCAAGTACACATCCTAAGGGCTTTACCAACATGTAATAGAGAGACAATCTGTGTACACGTTAAGGTAAAGAGCAACCAGATAGCATACTATCATGTCGAGCAAGAAAGTCCTCCCTATATATGTCCCAGCATCCACTACAATATACATCCAATGTACAGTAATGGCCTCTAGGGCATACATATAACTAACATATAGTACGAGTACCAAACCTTTTTCTTGTAACATATGGTTCTCTCCTTCATTCTTATACCTACAACTTCTCCAAATCCAGACCTTGTATTTCAACGAAATACGTTTCTAGAACTGGAGAAGTCATGAGTAAACATAATATAGTACAAGTACCAACCCCTTTGTCCTAACGGACATTGCACAACATAAAATACTTTGTATAAGTACTCTGAGTTCAATAACTCAAACCCTGTGCGTTGTAGGTTGAAAAACTGTGCTATGTTTAAGAAGAATTACACAGCTGTTGAATGCACCTTACATAATCACCAACTGATATAGGTAAATGTCATAGAAATAATATCAAAAATTTATATCTCGCTTTATAAAATAAACGTACAGATATATCAGTTTGAAATTGGTGCATAACAACGGATATTCAAAACAAAATATTTACTGACAGGCAAAACCCAGGTGATTTCCTCAAATATCACCAATTACAAATACTTCCGATATAATGAGGATCTAATCACCCAATTCCCAATATCTTACTCCTACTCACCATCTGTAACGCCATACTGATGTGAGAAACAAATCTGGTAAATACATATCCTGGAGTCAGAATCTAATTGGGAAAACAGTTTTTAATTAACACCGCACAGTGAATCTGAAACATGAAAATGTTTCGAAGGGGTAACCGGGTATAGCTAGTAATGCCTCTTCCACTATCCTGATTCATGACAACAACCGTATACTTCCTTGCCCTCACTCCAATCCCTTTATATGTCTTTACTTATTACCTTCTGTACACCACACTTAGGCTAATTGATTTTCTTCCTTCCCTACCCTTCGGCACCAGCCTAAGGTTTGGATGAAGACTGTCCAATAAGCCCAATAGGTGTACTCTCCTAATACCAGGAGCCCTTGCAACCTGAGAGAAGGTGAAGAGAAAAGACAACTGAATAATCCTATTCTATTTCTCCTGAACCAGAATCCATTCTCGAACCGGAACAAGTTCCTTTGAGTCGTATGTAACTATACGATGGCATATCCAAGCAATATGGATGTTCGTAGTGATACGAAGTGTTCTGGAGAAATTCAAAGTGGATGTAGGAGTGGCAGGGGTATACACGGTTTCGTCGTGAATGATAGCAGTCGCAATTTCCTTTTTCCATTATTCTATTCCCTTTCTATGTCTTTACTTATTACCTTCTGCACACACCACTTAGGCTAATTGGTTTTCTCCCTTCCCCACCTTTCGGCACCTACTTATGGTTTGGAAGAAGACTATCCAATAAACGCAATAGGTGTACTCTCCTAATCCTAGGAGCCCTCACAACCTGAGAGAAGGTAAAGGGAAAAGACAACCGAATAATCCTATTCAATTTCTCTTGAACCAGAATCCATCCTCAAACTGGAATAAGTTCCTTCGAGTTCGTATGTAACTATACGATGGATTATCTAATAAATATGGATCTTCGTAGTGATGCGGGGTGTTCTGGAGAAACGCAAAGGTGATGTAGAAGTGGCAATGATATATGTGACTCCATGACCATCCAAAAGCCAAAGTGTTTTAAGAAGGTTCGGTTAACTTGATTCATGAGTTTTAGTCTAGAGTCGGGCCATGGTCGCTGCCAAAGAGAGAGAGAGAAAAGAAATACTCAGCGTGCACTCTAATTTAGATCAGAATGGTTAATCACTTTATCTAATCAGGATGTCTCCCACTGTTTCCTCGAATTCTCCTCCAAACCCAAAAGGAGAATTAGTCGGGATCATCTAAAATCACCCGAGGAGTAACACCTACTCATCAGTGGGAATCGGGATCCAATTATCATCACATGATAACTTGATAGAAGCCACTCAAGTCACCACACTCCAGAAGGTATGCGCATGCCTGGCAAGTTTCCTGTATGTTTGAAACTCCCAATGTGATTTTTACCCCAAGCGGCTTATGACCTTGACAGAGGTCAACATATCATAAGTCGCAAGTCAAGTTCAACCCGTCATTGTCCTAGATTAACTTAGAACCACCCGCACGAGCCCTTGACAGAGGTCAACATGACCGTGGGACTGTCCTAAATAATCACATATCTATACAACAAACAAGCATTACCCAGCTACCAAGCACTGTGCCTTGATAGAGGTCAACATACACAGCATGAATACTAAGTAATACTCGTAAGAAATGACGGAGGTCTATGACTTGTTTTTGGAGAAAAACCTTTAACGTAATGAACTTGATATCGTTTAAGGAATCTAAGTGGTTTTACAAATATATAGTGGCGAAATTTTTTTGCTAAAGAGGTCACTACCTGTGAAGGGATCTCGGCTCTTTCCTCATCGAATGAGGTGCAGGATATTCAAAACTGAATACCACGATGCAAAACAAGAGAATCGACCATAGTGAAGTTATTACAATGATGCAAACTTTTGCTCAAGAGGTCACTCGTGATGAAGAGATCTCGGCTCTTGCCTCGTCGAATGAAGTGCTGGATATTCATAACCGAATATCATTGTACAAAGCAACAAAGAACATCTTAAATGTCAGTTTTTAAAAACTTGGTTCCAATAACATCATATAGGTTTGTTTTCCTTCCATTGATTAGAATCAACGCAGTCCCATCAATTAAACATATCACACCACTGAAAGGAACGAAAAATATATAATGTACGTATATGCCATCCGCATTCGTCACTGGGCCCTGTCATCATCCGATAGGTTACTTAACCAACGGCAGAGCGGGGGCTGGACTAACGCGGGTGCAAACATATACAACATCTACTAGTATATATATAAATATATATAACATTCGTCCCAGGCATGATATAAAGCAACATCACAGAATCTCAGCCAACAACACAGAGTGGTGGATAATCCTGGAGCTTCGGGTTTCACTTGAGCCGCAAATGAGACCCGACGTTCCCTGTCGTGTGGATAGCCTGTGAAATGAAAACCTTGACCCCCTACAAGTGCAGCAAGTTACCCGCCAATCCCAGAAGCGAGGCAACCACAATCAACAACGTGAATAGGCCACCTGCACTTCACAGAATCCGGTAACTTGAGCACCCCTCCGTGGGTCAACCTATACCCCCTACGCGTGCGGCGAATAGCCCGCCAATTCTAGAGTAAGGCCCCCTCCGTCTCAACGCCATGAGATGCGGGCCGGTTTCCCTCTAGAACCCGGCTATTCGTGCACTCCGTCTTGGGGTAATCTTAGTACAGAAAATAAAAGAAATATGTACAAAGGTGACATCGACCTCAACCCGGTCGTGCCCCAAATAAATAATATACAAACTGGCAGAGACGGCAGTCCACATGTCGGACGCTCGCCCCGCAATATCAAATGTACAAATGAATCTAAACTATACCACTATCATTGCACCACTGGCTATCCACCACGATGATCCAACCACAACCACAGCACAACACAGAACATCAATGTGAATGTCATGTTCGCAAACCCGTCTAAAAGAATATATAGCAATTAGACGTGTTGTACCGCTCTAATGATATTCACGGTCGCAGATAGTAATGCATGTATTGAAAACTTTTAAACAATGTTAAAAATAACGACTTCGAAATACCCAAACAAAAGATAACATAATATCCAACCTGGGCAAAAACAAACAATACTAGAGAACCAATATTCCAGAGCCTAGAACACCCAAAAAAAAATAAAGTCCCAACTCCTATAGAAAACTGGCCGGGCCGGATTTTTTCTCATTCTCGCCGGGCCAAAACAGGTGAATGGGGATCGTTTTTGGGGAGTGTTCTAGTTGTCACCAAGGTAGTCTTCTGCAATTGTTTAAAAAAATTTTGAAGACTAGGAAAAATCGACAGAAACTAGAACATTGTTCGTATTGTTTCGGTGTTTTTTCGGTTTCGTTACTACAAACACCGTTTAAACTTCTAGTATGGGGTTTATGGGTTGGCTTTGATACCATGTTGGGTCATGCAAGCACCCTGACCATCAAATCGTGGCCGATTAAGGAACAAAAATTTTCTAAACCTGCGCTAACACAACCCGCTACCCGGATCGACCATTAACCCTAAACAAGCAATATATAAATATAGGAGTTAAGAATGGTTATACTGAATTGATCCATGTCCTTCGGTCTTCAACCACCTTCCCAAGCTCCTAGAGGCCACCATGATCTAGTTTGATCTCCAATCTCCCTCCATCGATGATGATCCACCCGAGGATTTGTATTCCGAGCTCCTACTTCAATAGCCGAGGTAACTAAGGTATCTAGTTCGCTAAACTAGATAGCCTAGAGGATGTAGAGTGTAGTGATGGATTAATTTGTCTCCAAACACCCTAGGTTTCTCAACACATGAGACTTGAAGGGTGGAGGTAGAAGAAGAAGCTTGAGGATGAGAGTGAGAGGCTACTCAAGAAAAATGGCTAAGTGTTTTGTTGTGAGTTGTGAGAAATAATTGAAGCCATCTAATAAATATCTCAAGTTTCCAAAATATCTTAAGTCAACACAAAATATCTCAAGACTCCAAAATATCTCACAACAAACAAAACAAGTATGCTAGAATAGTAACCATGAGTCACTACTAAGCCATGCTACAATAAATGCAATAAACACCTCATCCTCTCCACCTCATTAACCATTTAATACTAAATGAGGTGGCATTTCTAGAAGCACCTTGTAATAAATTACAAGAATACCCTTTATCCGTATATACATACCCGTATCCATATTCCGAAAAATACGAATACAACGAGACGAAAGTAATCCAAAATATAGTCCTAGAATCCGGCTTAAACCAAAGCCACTAGTATTTGTCACGACCCGAAATGGCACGTGACTAGCCCTTGAATCATATGAAGTCTATAAGACCCCATCTAATTCAAGTAAACCAAAAGCCCAGAAATCTAAAACCATTTTAAATAATAAATAAAGGAAAAATTGTATAAAAGAAAGTGGTTTTAATAGCATAAGCCGAATTATGCGTTTTTAAAACATCAAGTCATTTCTGAAAATTTCGGCAGAGTTTCCTTTGTAAATACTGGCCCCGGACGGGGTACAACATGAACAATATGAATAAAGGCATCCCCAAGTGGGGGCTAGCTCTTCGTCAAATGACGGTCACAACCATGCAAGAAATACAATATACAACGCCGAAAGGCGAGGATCAAAACTGAAAAGGAAACTCATATCAACATGAAAACCCATAATAATACAACGCGCGACTCTAAGGTCGAAAGAAAATACAACTGGTCTCTAAGTCAAATACATATACATGAATGGTTGATGGAGTTTCTAGATACAAAAATGAAAATAATATACAAGGGTGGTCACGATGCGAGTGAATCCACCTACCCAAGCAATCATCCAAAATGGAAGCAGTGTGCCAGAAAGCCACAATGAAACTTGTACGGAAAAATCTGCAAGAAACTGTGGCACAACGGGGGTGAGTTGCCAACTCATGAGTAGAAAACATCACAGAGCAGAAATTGTATATAGGACTCAATCCTAGGTCAATACGATCAGTAATAATGTATATCCTTAATATGATAAAGTCTGAAGCATGATAAGGTGGCAAGGGTAAACATCTATACGTAAGTGTAGTACCAAGTGCTCGTACCAGTGCCTCAGGTAGCAACATATCATAAATATGAGGTATGATCAATGTAATCATCATGAAATCAGTGTCAACTATATCATGAAGTCTAAGTATGTGGATATCATCCAACTATGTAATCAATGTCTGTATGCATGTGGATCTCGTCTACGTGTCAACCAATGACATAGCAACATCATGCATGTAAAAGTCATAAAAGCATATGCATGAAAGTATGAGGATATAGATCAACAGGTGTCCCTTGCGACACATCAAAATCATGAAAACATCATGAAACCCGTGTCCATCATCGGCACGTAAATCCTCATCTATCAGGAGCTGTCACCACGACTGGCCCTGATAGGTACGTATTATACGCTATCTCGAAAACCTGAGTGCCCAGCGTCGACCCTCGAATTTCGATGTATCCATACGTACATAACTTCAGTCGGTATCCCCACGATAACCGCCAAGTCCAAATACTATCTTCGGTAGGTAGTGGTCCCTCTGGCAGGCTCATCGTCATCCACACGAAATCTCATTCTCGCCCCGGGGTACCATACCGGGTCCACCATGAACCCGCAAACGGATCATCCGCCTCCTCGAATCGGGTTTCACATGTCACACGTCTCAGAACTGAGAAAACGCATGGTGGACGCACTGAAATATCATATCAAGAGAAAACGGGTTTTTAAAACATTAGATGCTTTCTTTTGAAATAGCCACGGTTTTCAAATCCAGAAATCTCATGAATCAGCATATCTCAATGCGTATAATCATAAAACATGATGTATGCGACATATGAAAGAAATGTAAGCATATCAGTATATCATGCAACATGGAATAATAATATGCACATATCAAGGGAAAACCTCTCTTTCAAATGTATCCAGTTTTAAAATATATCTAGCGGTTCCCAAATCTCAAAAATCAAGCCAGAATCATCTATGTATGTATGCAAGTATGGGTGTACAATATGTGTGTATGCAAGTATGAATGTACAATATGTATGTAAACCAATATCTCATACAAGGAGTCATATCCTGATGCAACATTCCTACTGTGTAGTGGCATAGCAATTATCGATGATGAATTGTGTGAGCCGGCAAGCAGGTGTACGTGGAACATACGCATCATCGATAATGGTGCCGGTGTCCTGACAGCAAGGGTTTAATATAACAATAAACGCATTTAAACATGCAATGCGATGCGAATACCAAGAATATGCAGAAAAATGAATAATAAACACGATAGTGAAGAATCTGCATCAATATATATATATATATATATATATATATATATGTCATGCAGTTTTGCCATTTGAAATAACACGAATCGTGGTGTTTAGAAAAATAAGGGCTACGGTGTTTTTAAGAAAAGATGCGTCTTTTGAAATATCCTTAGAATTCCCTAGCCTGTCTTTTAAAATACTCACGATTCATTAGTTTTGAAATAGGTATGACTCGGGTCTAGTCTAACATCTACTAAGTATTAAAGAACTAAACGAACAGTCTAACCGAAAGGGTAAGGGAAACCACCTAAATCTGAGTCGACATACATATAAATATAATAGTCGGTGATCTCGCCTCAATAGTATCACATACGATACAATATATAATATGACATGTTGCGCCACGGCAGCGCCCCGGCCTCGTACTCGAGGCCAAAATGCAGAATCAAAAATTTTCTTTACTCGGAAACCGGCGCTACCGCGGACAAAGAAAACCCGGATCGTAACCATTAACCTAATGCTAGCAATCAAGAGAAAGGGTGAGAAGTATACCGAGTGATCTGAGTCCTCCGGTCTTCTCGCCAACGTCCTGATCTCCCGCGGAAAGTCTTGGCTCCACATCGTCGCCTCCTCGCCGGAAAGGGCACCACATCGCCTGCGTCTTTTACGGGCTCCCGCCTCAACACCGAGGCAACTCGGGCATGAAGCCGGCAACTCGACATGCCCAAGAAATGCTGTAGAATGTAGTGTAGATGATATGTCTCATTTGGGGTTTGTTGCCTTTGAAGATGATGGAGGAATCAAGACTAGAAAAATGGTGCTTGCATTTTTCCTAGCATGAAAATAAGATCAAGAATCAAACTCTCAAGAATGAAGCTCTCTCTTCTTCTTCTCTCAACCATGGAAAAAACTTATCATCTAAGAATAATGGTGGAGGAAAAGAATATGAAATCATCATCTTAGAAGGAAGGTGAGTGCAGGAAAAGGTGGAGGGTAACCACATCAAAACATCATCATAACAAAATCAAATCAACTCCAAATCACTTCTAATCAACCAAAAGTAAGTGATGAGAAAGATAAGAATGGTATCTAAATATGCTATCATAATAAATACATATGCAAGAAACCCCCTCCTCAATTGTAATTTGCAAAACTGCAAATTACCCCCTCCATCAGAAAAGTCCGGCCGGGAAAGAACAAAGGAAAACCGGACGGAACGGAATGCAAACTGGCAACTCCAGAAAACTGGTCCCGTAATAAATTACAGGAAAACCCCGATACTGTGCATACACACCCGCATCTGTATTCCGTCCGGATACAAATGCAATGAGATAAAATCTACACTGTACTAAACTAGGACCGGCTTAAGCCAAAGCCGGCTAGTAATATCCGTCCGATCCTGATCCGTGCAATACCGCACGTATCTGATCGAACCCTGCCATATAACTATACGGCCACTAGTACAAAACTGTCCGATCCTGATCCGTGCAATACCGCACGTATCTGATCGGACCCTGCCATATCTCCATACGGCCTCTACAGCGTTTCGCCCGAAAGCTTGAGTAACTGTAAGTGTGGTGGACTCTAAAGACTCGTCAATACTATGGCTGTGGATTTAACCACTAGCACGACAGAGGTATTAGCCAATACGTGACGGACCACCAGCTATTGACCAAAAGGGAGGTCGATGAGCGAACTCATCCTGACACCCTATTGAGCCTGTCAGTGACAATATCCGTACAGTCCGGTCCGTTCGTCTATGAGCATCGCATGTCGGGCCTAGGGGGTTGGTAAAAGTCAGACCCCCAAAAGCGGTACAAATCGTGTCGGAGTGTGGCCGAGAACGCCCTGAGATACTACTGGAATACCTACCAGTAAATCTTCTGCCTCGGCCGAGGGCTTTGCGTAATGGCTCTCCTAGACACAGCGCGACCTCACCCCCAATACCGGGAGAGACGAACCCCTGCAGATCCGCTCACTGCCTCCATGTGGCTCGGGACTGTACCCAACTAAAACCTGTTTGCACGACTCCTTTGAGCCGTGGTAGGGTAGTAATCAAAGCACAGTGGGAACTCACACGAGACAAATGACGATCTCAGGTCGATGAACTAACATGTACACATGTCACCAGGGAACTGCTATCTGACGTCTGGTATAATCCCAACTGGCAGGTTCCCGGCGAGTCCTGTCCGGTGTACTCATAACCCAATGAGCACCTGTATACATCTTAGGTGAACCAACTGACACCAGTGGCTTGTGAGACCGGCCACCGCCCCTCGTCGGGGTCTCGACTGTATACACTAGTCTACTCTGGAGAATCGATGCCCTGTCTCGAAACTCCTACGACTAGGGACCTTTTAAGGATGTGCTTATAGACTACCAGCTCCCACGTATATGATCGCCATCATACTGCCGGCAGTCAAGCAAGAATCCTAAGGGCTCTATCAACGTGTAATAGCGACATGCCAGGTCACCTAAAGCAGTACACGATGATAAAGATAAACCAGATAGCATACTATCATCTCGAGTAAGACTGTCCTACCGGGATAGGTCCTCCCTCAATCATTGCAATCACGTGCCTGTGATCCAATAATTGACTCTGAGGGCACTATCTCTAACAATCCTCGAGTTAAGAGTACGGATCTTTCATCAATATATAGCTCGTACGTAAATCCGTCGTACGGCATCCCAAATCTGGGTACGGGTCGAATCTCACATTTATCTCATCAATTATCTGGTATCCTTATCATCATATCTCATGAACTGGGGTACTGATTTAAGTCTAGTACAAGCTGATACCATATATAAATATATGTGTGCGTGTATGAAAGCACACGCCTAAAGGCCCGCTAAAATCTCATGTCATATCTCCTAATACGAACCACATCATATCTCCGATCTCGTGGCACCATGCCCAAACTTATCGACTCATCTCTAAATATCATCCACTATCCTCACCATCTAAGTGTTGGTATACGTGTATATATATATAAATAGTCCCATACCTATGTGTGTGTGTATATATATCTATCCCCATCTACGCACAAGTATAACAGTAAGCATGTGTGTGCGTGTGAGTTTAAACCTATTCTAGGGTTCGCGACTAAGAAGCTAAACTAAGTTACTTCTAACTACTCTAACCTAAACCATGAACACAAATCATATCTTGATAATCATCCACATAACATAAACACACATATATAACTATATATATATATAAGCTATACTACGAACTGCGGGGGTGCTATACGCCATCCAACCGACTTCCCCCGTAGATATAATCTACTCACCTTGCTTTTCGCTTGCCGTTGCCGACGTCGCCACGTGCTTGCTTGTCCTCTCGAAGTCCTCGTGGGGTACCTACACATCATAACGTATCGTGTCGCATTAAAACCCAATTCAAAACCAAAACGACACGCTAAAAGCCTATAGGTTAGAACCTATGGACTATGCTTTTAAAACCACCAAATAACACTCGATTTCGACGTACAAACGTCAAGTGATTGAATACAACACAAATTACAAAATCCAGAATTCAAAATACACAAAACGAAACCCCGAATCAAAATAGCAACTCTTGAAAATGGTCCCAGATTTTACCCTACGTCAAATCAGCCAATTTGCATATGCCAAGGGTCTAGTTACTGATGAAGGAACCACAGAACAAATACGAGTCAATTCCTCACTGCTCTGGCCGCAAATTGAGGCCAGAAAGAATTTATTTGCGTCCTGGGTAGAGGGTTAGGGGCTAGGGTTTTAGTGGGTTGGTCCTAGGTTGCCTGCATGTATCACTGTCTTTGCTAAATAATTTTCAGGTCACCCGGGTGTTAGCAGATTTCAATATACACTCATAGAATCCATAATTCTTCCGATATCGGGTTTCCAAATTCTCTAATATGGGTTCTAGTATCTGGTTTAGGTCTCCAATCATTCACCACAGGGGTTTTAGGTCAATATTAAGCCTCAATTACATTATCTCAACTCAATTCAAACCCTAACCCTAACTGGGAATTTCAAAGTTCACTAAACTTCGCCAAATCGATTTCAAACTTGAAGAGAGGCTTAAGAAAATGAAATACTATACTATTTGTAAAAGGATTACCTCATTTGGCAACTCAAGAATTTTCTTGAGTTGCCCAAGTGTCCAAAATGCAAGCTTTCTTGGTCCAAAGTATAGCTAGTGAGCTCATGCACATTTTTTGTGAAGTGGGGATGGAGTTTTGGGGTGTTTTTGATGATGAAGTGGGGGTTTTGATGAGGAGGGAGGAGAGGTGCTGCCATGGGCTGAAGAGGGAGAGGATAATGATGAAGATGGTGAATGAAACAAAGGGCCAAGACCAAGGTTGACCCCCTCACCTCTCTCTCTCTCTCTCATGCCCATACCCAATAGTTTATCATTCTCCTTTTTCTTTTCTTTTGTTTTCTTTTCTAATCTCCTCCCAAATTAAAACCCAAACCATGCATGATAAAATGAGAAAGCATGAAAGAAACAAAATATAACAAGTGTTAAAAATGACATGTGCATGTCATGTGCACAAAACACGCTTAAAACCCGAGTAGCGATTTTTAATCGCGATTAGCACTAAAATAGTGTCAAATAAGTCATAAACTTTCATAATTTGCATAAATCACATAAAGCACCCTCTTTTAAGTAATTTCTATAATTTTCAAAATTTTCCCCAATTTATCGTTATGTAATTATACCGAAATATTAAAATATTCATTATAATTATTATTTAATTATAAAAAAATCCTTAAAATAATATTTTATTTTTCTGAAATGTTATAATCTTCACCCCTTAAAGAAATTCGATTCCCGAATTTAAATTTAAACCCCTCAAATACTAAAACATTTCAGTAAAATATCAAGTCGTCGGGGCTCCGAAATCATCAATACATAAAACGCATCATAGCGCAATGCATGCGCATGAAAAATGAGTAGATAACTCTAAATCAAAACTCCGTCAAGCATCCCGCAATCATCGGAGTCATGGTGAAGGCTCCAATGTCAAATCCAATACGAAAACCAACATGATATACATCAAAACTATACATGTAAATATTAAATCTATACATGTAAATATCTGAAGGAAATGCATGCCAAACCGTTTTAAATCGCTGTGCGATGCGCATATCACGACACAATGGAGGACGTTTATTATAAGAAAATAAATATATATACATATATATAATATATATACGTATCCTTCGTTTAAATATGTACGTCCCGCCATTTTGAAAACAATTTAGAAGGGTTTCCTTTTCGTAAAAGTTTCGTGTCATCTCAGACACGTAGGTAAATACTGAGACTATAGCTCTTTCTTTAGAAATCCCTTCGATATCTATCAATGCATGCAAAATATATCCAGGTACTGACCTCTGACTGGTCCTGCTCAGCTACTATATCAAGTAGCAAATATCATAAAAACGTACTGCTCCAAAAATCAATCCCAAAATATGCATAAGAATGCCGCGTGCGTCTGGTGCGCACGGAAATCAAATCCATGAATGTGCCATACATGTGCACAGAAACAACATCTAAGTGCAACGGGTGTGCACGAAACACCTGTCAGAGGAAACAGTGTGCCTGACAGCAATATCATGTGCATCTGATATGCACAAAGAACCCCGATTTAGTGCATCTGGCATGCACCAAAATCGCATCTCATAACATGCGCCCAACATGCACGAAAATACAAAACAGGTGCATCCAACATGCACAATAAATTCTAACTCATGTGCATACAACATGCACGAAATCACGAGATCCAATGTCAAGCGCCGAACATGCACAAATCCAACAGGTGCACAAGGTGCACAAAACAAATATCGTGTATCACAATCAAAATCGACGGTATACTACAAATCTCAACCCAAATCTAAATCAGGTATACCATGGTGCATAATCTCATAACCATGTGCATTAGCGTGCACAAAACCAAACCAAAACACTCAAAGTGCATGAAAACTATGTCGAAGGCATAAGCCAAATCATATGCATGCCCTAGGCATGAAATCAAAATCAATATCTCAATGACATAAAATCGAAGTCCAGTGCAACTGTATTGCACAAAATACGTATCAATACACTGCAAGCATATGTGAACTATACCGAGTGCAAAAACCAAGTCGTGTGCATACCATAAGCACAAATCAATTCAACTGTATGAAATCCATGAATCATAAACATGTGCAGCAAAAGCACAAAACGATATCAGGTGTAATAACTGTGCACAAATCATAAATCAACACAACGGTGTATAAAGCATATCTCAAGTGTAAGAACTATGCACAAGATATGAATACCCAGTAGGTGCTACCGTGGTGCACGAAAACAAATATCATGAAACTCAGTCATCAAAACTCAATCATGCGAATAGATCGCTCAAAATACTGAAATCCAAAAATGACGGATGCGTGATATTCGAATCACCAAATCACAAATCATAAATACCGTCGTCGATATGTCCTCCTTCAAAGTCGAGAAGGTGTCGGTGAATCCAATGCTAGCAGAGCAAGATATCTACTTGCCTATTGTTCGTGGCCTGTCGTCTAGCGCTCTTAGGCTCTCGTCTCTCACTGCAGATTGCTAAGTGCATAGCTCTTCGGCTCAACGGCCAAATATGAAATGACGACGGAAACAATCCCGCTCTGGCATATCCTCTAAATATCTCTGGCCAACTATCTCGTCGACGATGCCGAACTCTGGCCTGCTGGTGTGCGTAATATAACCGATCCTGGGTCCAAGTCTTCTCGTATATTATTCCAGAAAGGTTCTGTCGAAGTCTCTCCCAAATCTCGTTTCTACCGAACTGCCTGGAAGTCATCGTACTTTACTAATCTGTTTCTCGTTCCGGAACGGCTGCATACTCATCACGACTCTTTCTGGAAGATATATCCATACACAACGCCTCTGCATGCGTATCACATCTCTGATGTCGGCGAAGTGGAACGCCATCTCATCAAGATCTCGTACGAACCTCTTACTCCACCTTTCTCTAATATCGACAGCTTCGGACTCGTCTCTTCGTGGCTGCATGGATTGCGCTCCAACGGCTATACTCGTATCTGGAGTCTCCCAAGCAATGCATCCCATCACATGATATCCGAATGAAGTCGAACCTTTTGATCGACTCGTCAAAACCTCATAATCCCCCAAGTGCTCAACATCTTGGGTACAGTTTAATAATATTGAGTACATACCACAGCACCGGTGGACCAGCCGTAGAAGGGCAAACCCAAGCCTCACTAATGGCACCGCGGAACTGCCGCAAACCCTAAGGTTCAAAGGCTTTCATATGGTCATTGTGTCGAGTTAGGGTTTCATTCTTCTAGAGGGTCCATAGCATTACTTGCATTTGTCTCTGAATACTTTAAACTTAGAAAATGGGCTTCTGACATTCGATTGTCTCTATCGACTCCCAACGTACCTGCGTGAAGTCGTCTCTAGCTGGAATCAATCAATCTGATGACCTCGCATCGGGGTAAGCGAACGAACCACATGTCCTAGTCATTCATCCTCGGGTGACTAGTGATCTTCTATCATATCTCTTAGTACAACTCCTACTGCAATAGCTCCAACATCTGGGGTAATATCTCGTCGTTCACAACAACAACTTGCTCATTCGTCTGCACGTTGAACAGTGCCTCAATCATCATAAACAAGCGACACATCAATGGTTATCACATTCTGGTTGGCCTCTATCAGTGGCTCAATCCTCTGGTGCTGATCTGCACATCCGAGAACTCTCATAACAACGATCCTTCAAACGCCCATGGCATGAAAACACAATGAAACGACGCCTCTCAATGCAATCGTATGTCCCTGAAATCATGCCTTGGTCAGTCCTCGTCCGTGACGAGCTTGTGCTGACCACAACTCTAGCCATAGCTCTCTCTGCCCGTGTAATCGTGGCAGCAAATCCAAAAACCGATATCGATGAGGATAGACCATGAATGAATATAATGCTATGCAAAGAAATGTACATCCTAAGGCTTCTTAAGAGAAGTAGCGTATCGTAAGTATGCTGCGGAACATACACACGGTACGTCACTCTCCTTAAGTCACCTACTCCATCAACCAAGGTCAACCTACGCGACGAAAGTTCGGGTATAATACCCCCTCGCCTAAGTCTAAGTTCCGTAAGGTCAAGCCTAAGTTCCGAATATATACAAACACTCTAGGCCCCGCATAGTAAAACTTAGACTCGAACCAAGGTTAACCTAGCACTCTGATACCAACATTGTCACGACCTGAAATGGCATGTGACTGGTCCTTGAATCATATGAAGTATATAGGACCCCATCTAATTCAAGTAAACCAAAAGCCTAAAAATCTAAAACAATTTTAAATAATAAATAAAGGAAAACTTGTTTAAAACCAAGTGGTTTTAATAGCATAAGCCGAATTATGCATTTTAAAACATCAAGTCATTTCTGAAAATTTCGGCAGAGTTTCTTTTGTAAATACTGGCCCCGGACGAGGTACAACATGAATAAAATGAATAAAGGCATCCCCAAGCGGGAGCTATCTCTTCGTCAATTGACGGTCACAACCACGCAAGCAATACAATATACAACGCCGAAGGGCGAGGATCAAAACTGAAAAGGAAACTCATATCAACATGAAAACCCATAATAATACAACGCGCGACTCTAAGGTCGAAAGAAAATACAACTGGTCTCTAAGTCAAATATATATACATTTCTGGTTGATGGAGTTTCTAGATACAAAAATGAAAATAATATACAAGGGTGGTCACGATGCGAGTGAACCCACCTACCCAAGCAATCACCCAGAATGGAAGTAGTGTGCCAGAAAGCCGCAATAAAACCTGTACGGCAAAACCTGCAATAAACTGTGGCACAACGGGGGTGAGTTTCCAACTCGTGAGTAGAAAACATCACAGAGCAGAAATCGTATGTATGACTAAATTCTAGGTCAATACGATCAATAATAATGTATTTCCTCAATATGATAAAGTATGAAGCATGATAAGGTGGCAAGGGTAAACACCTATACTTAAGTGTAGTACCAAGTGCTCGTGCCAGTGCCTCAGGTAGCAACATATCATAAATATGAGGTATGATCAATGTAATCATCATGAAGTCAGTGTCAACTATATCATGAAGTCTAAGTATGTGGATATTATCCAACTATGTAATCAATGTCTGTATGCATGTGGATCTCGTCCACGTGTCAACCAATGACATAGCAACATCATGCATGTAAAAGTCATAAAAGCATATGCATGAAAGTATGAGGATATAAATCAACAGGTGTCCCTCGCGAGACATCAAAATCATGAAAACATCATGAAACCCGTGTCCATCATCGACACATAAATCCTCATCTATCAGGAGCTGTCACCACGACTGGCCCTGATAGGTATGTATCATACGCTATCTCGAAAACCCGAGTGCCCAGCTTCGACCCTCGAATTTCGACGTATCCATACGTACATAACTCCGGTCGGTATCCCCACGATAACCACCGAGTCCAAATACTATCACCGGTAGGTAGTGGTCCCTCTGGCAGGCTCATCGTCATCCAAACGAAATCTCTCTCTCGCCCCGGGGTACCATACCGGGTCCACCATGAACCCGCAAACGGATCATCCGCCTCCTCGAATCGGGTTTCACATGTCACACGTCTTAGAACTGAGAAAACGCATGGTGGACGCACTGAAATATCATATCAAGAGAAAACGGGTTTTTAAAACAGTACATGCTTTCTTTTGAAATAGCCACGGTTCTCAAATCCAGAAATCTCATGAATCAGCATATCTCAATGCGTATAATCATAAAACATGATGTATGCGACATATGAAAGAAATGTAAGCAAATCAGTATATCATGCAACATGGAATAGTAATATGCACATATCAAGGGAAAACCGCTCTTTCAAATGAATCCGTTTTTAAAATATATCTTGCGGTTCCCAAATCTCAAAAATCAAGCCAGAATCATCTATGTATGTATGCAAGTATAGGTGTACAATATGTGTGTACGCAAGTATGAATGTACAATATGTATGTACGCCAATATGTCATACAAGGAGTCATATCCTGATGCAACAATCCTACTGAGTAGTGGCATGGAAATTATCGATGATGAAGTGTGAGCCGGCAAGAAGGTGTACGTGGAACATACGCATCATCGATAATGGTGCTGGTGTCCTGACAGCATGGGTTTAATATAACAATAAACGCATTTAAACATGCAATACGATGCGAATAGCAAGAATATGCGGAAAAATGAATAATAAACACGATAGTGAAGAATCTACATCAATATATATATATATATGTCATGCAGTTTTTCCATATGAAATAACACGAATCGTGGTGTTTAGAAAAATAAGGGCTACCATGTTTTTATGAAAAGATGCGCCTTTTAAAATATCCGTAGAATTCCTTAGCCTGTCTTTTAAAATACTCACAATTCATTAGTTTTGAAATAGGTATGACTCGGGTCTAGTCTAACATCTACTAAGTATTACAGAACCAAACGAACAATCTAACCGAAAGGGTAAGGGAAACCACCTAAATCTGAGTCGATATACATATAAATATAATAGTCGGCAATCCCGCCTCAATAGTATCACATACGATACAATATACAATATGACATCCTCAAGTCAAGAGTGCGGATCTATCATCAATATATAGCTCGTACATAAATCCGTCGTACAACATCCTAAATCTGGGTACGGGTCGAATCTCACATTTATCTCATCAATTATCTGGTATCCGTATCATCATATGTCATGAACTGGGGTATTGATCTAAGTCTAGTACAAGCTGATACCATCTATAAATATATGTGTCCGTGTATGAAAGCACACGCCTAAAGGCCCGCTAAAATCTCATGTCATATCTCCTAATACGAACCACATCATATCACCGATCTCGTGGCACCATGCCCAAACTCATCGACTCATCTCCAAATATCATCCACTATCCTCACCATCCAAGTGTTGGTATACGTGTGTATATATATATATACACACACACACACAGTCCCATACCTATGTGTGTGTGTATATATCTATCCCCATATACACACAAGTATAACAGTAAGCATGTGTGTGCGTGTGAGTGTAAACCTATTCTAGGGTTCACGACTAAGAAGCTAAACTAAGTTAAATCTAACTACTCTAAACTAAACCATGAACACAAATCATATCTTGATAATCATCCATGTAACATAAACACATATATATAACCATATATATATAAGCTATACTACGAACTGCGGGGGTTCTATACACCATCCACCCGACTTCCCCCGTAGATATAATCTACTCACCTTGCTTTTCGCTTGCCGTTGCCGACGTCGCCACGCGCTTGCTTGTCGTCTCAAAGTCCTCGTGGGGGTACCTATACATCATAACGTATCGTGTCGCATTAAAAACCAATTTAAAACCAAAACGACACGCTAAAAGTTTAAGTCTATGTCACGCACCCCACAAGCTTGCGGGGAGGCGGAATATATGAAAAACAATTATCAAAGCTTCGTAACACGGACTTGAGCACACGGATTGTGTCTAAACCATTGCTAGCAAACTACGAAAGGTTTAACTACTCTGATTCGAAGTTATACCTCACGTTACTTGTCCTTCGGGTCATCATCGCTGTCCTCCACACCTCGTAGGCTCTATGGAACGTCGGCACCTCAACAGCCTCCTTGAGTCAAAGACGATCCACCCGAGAGCTACTACTCCAAGCTTGACCTCTAACTTGAGGTAACTAGGTTACTCAAAGTGCTAATCAAAGCAACCTAGGGAATATAGAGTAGGATTAGGGATTAATAAGTCTAGCTAACCCTTGATCTCAACACATGAGAAGTTAGGGTTAGGGTTTGAAGAGAGTGAGCTTGAGGAGAGAGAAGGTGAGAATGAGAATTCTATTGGAATAATGATATCATTGTGAATATATGAAGCATATCACATTATTAAATGAATAACAAATAATAATATGTCATCATGCTTCTTTAATTCACATAGTGATTCATCTCATGAGTCATTTAAATCATAAATGCATCATTAACTCCATGGATGAATCACACCATGACTCATTAATTCAATAAATGCAAATGCCACCTTAGCCTCCTTGTCATCAACCTTCTAGAAGCTTCTCGACAAATTACGAAAACGCCCCTCCTATCCATGAAAACACGGAAATACTTTCGACTGTATAAATCCAATAATCTGATACTAGAATCTGGCTTAAACCAAAGCCCGCTACTAAAAACTGTCCGAACATCGTACATGCGTAAAAACACGTATTCGTCCGAACCCTGTCGTAAAAACATACGACCTCTATATCGTTTCGCCCGAAGCAGGGAAACTCTCTGTGTGGGACTCTAAAGACTCGACTACTATGCTTGCAGTGGGTTTAACCACAGACCGCAAGCGGTACTAGCTGTACGCAACGGTCCCCAGGTAGATGTCGATAAGAAGGACATGAGGAAACCCATCCGAACTCCTACTGAGCCTGATGTGACAATCTCCGTACATTCCGGTCTGTTCGTCTAGGACTATCGGATATCGGGCCTAGGGGGCGGTAAACGTCAGACCCCTAATAGCGGTATAAGTCGTGTCGGAGTGAAGCCCGTTACACCTTGAGAAACTACTGGAAGCCACCAGTAAATCTCGCTTGCCCTGGCCAGGGACTTTGCGTAATGGCTCTCCATACATAGCGCGATATCAACCCCCAATACCGGGAGAGACGAATCCTGTCTAACCGCCACTTCCTCCAAGTGCTTCGGGACTGCACCCAACTTCTATTTGTTTGCACGACTCCTTTGAGCCATGGTAGGGTAGTAATCTAAGTACAGTGGGAACACACCTGAGGCGAAGTAGCAGTATCAAGTCGACGGACTAAGCTGTACTCATGTCAGCTGGGAACTGCTATCTGACGATGGGTATAAATCCAATCTGCAGTTCCCGACGAGTCCTGTCCGGTGTACTTGTAACCTAACGAGCACCTGCATACTATCTCCAGTACGACGTACTGATGGCTGTGGGACAGACCATCTTCCTATGCTGGGATGAGAAGCGTATACGCCAGTCTACTCCGGAGTATCGATGCCCTATCTCGATAATCCTACGACCAGGGACCTGTATAGGATGTTGCTTATAGACTACCTAGCCCCCACTAGTGTTACTGCCATCACAACGCTCATCACAATGCTGGTAATCAAGGAAAGATCCTAAGGGCTCTACTAATATGTATAAGCGATACGTTAAAAGAAACATATGCACACATTAAAGTAGACATAAACCAAGTAGCATACTACCATTTTTAGCAAGACTGTCAATACAACTGTGAATATCCTAAGCTTCCATTAAGTAATATACAAACTAGTATGATACAGTAATGGCCTCTAGGGCATAAACACTAACAATCTCTTACTTGTACTAGGGCCATGTACTGGCATACCGCAGACCTATCATCTTGAATAGCCTCTCGAAATGCGTCTGAGGAATGGCCTTTGTGAATGGATCAGCAGTGTTATTCTCTGTATCTACTCTCTTTACCTCGATCTCCCGGCGATCTACGATCTCCCTGATCAGGTGATACCGCCTTAAGATGTGTCTGGACTTCTGATGGGACCTGGGTTCCTTCGCTATAGCTATAGCGCCGTTGTTGTCGCAATACAGAGGTATTGGATTAACACTGGTAGGAACCACCTGAAGTTCTGTGAGGAACTTCTTCATCCAGACAGCTTCTTTTGCGGCATCACAAGCAGCTATGTACTCCGCTTCCATCGTTGAGTCAGCAGCGGTCTCCTGCTTGGAACTCTTCCAACAGACCGTCCCTCCATTGAGGGTAAAGACATAACATGACATGGACTTGGAGTCATCCTTGTCACTCTGGAAGCTGGAGTCGGCAAAGGCCTCGATCTGGAGGTCTTTTCCGCCGTACACCAAGAACATCTCCTTAGTCCTCCTCAGATACTTGAGAATGTTCTTTACTGCTATCCAGTGCTTCTCCCCTGGGTTTGCCTGATACCGGCTTACAACGCTCAATGCGTATGCTACATCTGGTCTGGTACATAACATCGCATACATTATAGAGCCTACCGCAGAAGCGTAGGGTATAATCGACATGCGATCCCTTTCCCAATAAGTCTTGGGAGACATCTCTTTGGAGAGGTTGATTCCGTGACAAGCCGGTAGGTTACCGCGCTTAGAATCTTCCATACTGAATCTTTTCAATATGGTGTCTATGTACCTGGACTGCGAAAGTCCCAACATCCTCTTTGATCTATCACGATAGATCTGGATCCCCGGAATGTAGGTGGCATCACCCAGGTCCTTCATGGAGAACTTCTGTGACAAGAATATTTTGACTGACTGTAGCATAGGAATA
This sequence comes from Agapanthus africanus, assembly GCA_030015575.1. Lineage (NCBI taxonomy): Eukaryota > Viridiplantae > Streptophyta > Magnoliopsida > Asparagales > Amaryllidaceae > Agapanthus > Agapanthus africanus. Next base: position 48,996,929 of record JASDDO010000006.1, on the reverse strand, counting down.
TCATTTCCTATTAGGAGAATGTCATCCACGTACAAGACGAGGAATACTACAACTCTCCCTACAATCTTACTGTATATGCATGGTTCATCTGGATTTTTGATAAAGTCGAATTCTTTGACATTATCATCAAAACAGAAGTTCCAACTCCACGATGCCTGCTTTAGTCCATAAATGGACTTAAGCAACTTGCACACTTTACCGCTGCTCCCACTCTGAATGAATCCCTCTGGCTGATCCATATAGACGCATTCTTCCAAATTACCATTTAGAAAAGCCGTCTTTACGTCCATCTGCCAGATCTCATAATCGTGGAAGGCAGCAATGGTAAGAAGGACCCGAATGGATTTGAGCATATCCACTGGAGAAAAGGTTTCGTCATAGTCCAAACCAGGTCTTTGACGAAAACCCTTTGCAACAAGTCTAGCCTTATAGGTTTCAACCTGTCCATCTACACCAATCTTCTTTCTGAAGATCCACTTGCATCCTACGGGTTTTACCCCGTCTGGAGCAATGTCCAAAGTCCATACTTTGTTAGTGTACATGGACTCCATTTCGGTCCGCATTGCATCCGGCCATTTTACCGATTCGCCGCTCTGAATGGCTTGCTGGAAGCCAGTAGGGTCATCATTATCAATGATGCAATCTTCTCGATCCCCGTCTATGAGAAAACCGTAGTATCTCTCGGGCGGATGAGACTGCCTAATACTTCTGCGGATAGGTGCTGGTATGTCTCTTTCTTCTGAAACTTCTTGTTCTACCAAACTTTCAGTAACAGCTTGTGGTTTTGGAATTTCTTCCAGTTCTATTGTGCTCGCACTCTTCTGATTTTCTAAAAATTCAGCTTCCAAGAAGTGGGCATGGCGAGAAACAAAAACCTTTTGTTCCTCTACGTAATAGAAATAATACCCCTTGGAGTTCTTTGGATATCCCACAAACTTACACTGTACTGAGCGTGCCTCGAACTTGTCTGGATGCTGCTTTTTTACAAATGCTGGACATCCCCATGTCTTCAGGTACTGAAGATAGGGTTTCTTCCCACTCCATATCTGATATGGTGTGGTAGGCACAGTCTTGGTTGGAACCTTGTTCAAAAGATATGCAGCTGATTCTAGCGCATAACCCCAGAAAGATCGCGGTAACTCAGCCTTACTCATCATGGAACGAACCATATCCAATAGGGTTCGATTCCTCCTTTCCGATACACCGTTGTGTTGTGGTGTGTATGGAGGAGTAAGCCGAGAGAGAATTCCATTCTATTTTAAGTAACCCAGGAACTCGGCACTTAAGTATTCACCACCTCGATCAGATCTCAGTGTTTTGATACTTTTGCCTGTCTGTTTTTCCACTTCATTCTTGTATTCCTGAAATTTCTCAAAGGCCTCGGATTTATGCTTCATTAAGAAGATATGTCCATACCTAGAGAAATCATCCGTAAAAGTAATGAAGTAGGAATAACCACCTCGCGCATATGTAGACATTGGACCGCACACGTCACTGTGTACGAGTCCCAAGAGCTCGCTCGCTCTTACTCCGTGTCCAGTAAACGGAGTCTTTGTCATCTTTCCCATGAGACAAGATTCACAAGTAGCATAAGATTGATATTCGAACGGATTCAAATATCCTTCTCTATGTAACTTCGTCAACCGTGTTTCATTGATGTGACCTAGTCTACAATGCCATAAGAAAGCCTGATTTATTTCTGGATACTTTCTTTTAAGTGTGTTCTGGACATTGAAAACCTGAGCTTGATTCAATACGTATATAACATCATCAAATGTACCGGACCCAATCAGAACTTGATTTAGGTGGATGTGAACTACATCGCTTACGAATGTAAACTCATATCCCTCTCTCGAAAGTGAGGACACTGATATGATATTATGTAACACCTTAGGATGTGTTTAGTGGCTAATTATATTTAAATAAAGGGTTTTTAATAAAAAGTTTACCAAATTGGGTTTCAAATATTTTTCCAAATTTAATAAATATTTTCCAAGAATTTTCCTAGGCTTTCACACACTTGTGCATGTAAACTAGGGTTTAAAAATGAGGTTATACCATGATTAGAAACCATGGTGGGTTTAATAATGGGGATTAAGTCTTTTGGGATTTAAGTAAGTCTATTTAGTTATTTTTTGGTTGTTTTAATTTGAATTTTTGTTTTGGGGTATTGACTTGAGAGAATGAGAGAGAGAGAATGCATCATGGCAAAGCCCATGCTTGCATTTAATGATGAGAGAGAAAGGAGGGGTTGACATTAGGAGTTATCATTTTCCTCTCTTTCTTATGCTCATTTCTCTCAACCTCTCACTCTCACTCTCACACTCACACACCCACATTCACACATCACAGCAGCAGCACATCACAGCAGCAGCAACAAGCACAGCAGCAGTGAACAGCAGCAACAACAACAACTTCAGGCAGCTCTAACAACTGCAGCAGCTCCTTTTATCTACTCCTTCTTCCTCCTGCCTCCCAGGGTCGAGTGTGGGGTATACTTCTTGAACTTACCCCCTAGTTTGCTTAGTTAGTGAAGTTTAGCTTCGATTAGTGTTTAATTGTGCGTTTTAGTGCTAAATGTGGTGTGTAGTGTGAACTTTGGTTATGTGAGGTTAGTATTGGTTAGACTAAGTTAATTAAGTGTTGTTAAGTCCATGTTAACCTAGCTTAGCCCCCAATTTCACTAAAATACCACCAGATTTCTGTTTGATGCAAAATTCATCGTTTTTAAGCAATTTCTAGCTTTCTGCAATCTGCTATCGACCCAGTGAGTTCAGAATAAATCTGAGTTAACTGGAGTATAGTTGTTAGGTGTAGATCCCATGTGTAGAACACGACCCCCAGACTCCACTTTTTGGCCGCCGAAATATTGTTTCTGGCCGTAATTTGCGGCCAGATAGGGGGTATGGGGTTTGGGATTTGCCCTGTAGGTTCCTGCTGCTATCCTTAGACTCATGGTATGTGCAATTTTATTTAATTCTTGCTGTAGAAAAATCTGGAGTTAAATACCTGTTTCTCGTATTTTTAAACCTTCGCGACACGAGTGATACGTGTGTGGGTTTGGGGTTTCTTCGTATCGCGACTCGTCGGGGTAGTTTCAGGCGCGTAATCACACGTTTTAGCCTATCGCGCACACGCGCGCTTGGTTTGCGACGCGGGTTTCTAGTTTGACCTTAATATCGCGTTTTTGTGAATTTGAGCTTATATGTGATATATTGTGTAATTCTAGGTTCGCAGGCGAGTGAGACGGACGCTGCGAAGAAGGGGAAGCAAGTCGTCGGCTACACTTAGCGCGAGACTTCGGTGAGTAGATTTAACATCTACGGGGATATCGCCCGCATGGCGTTATGGGTCAGGGCTGATAGGACCTTATAGCTATATGTTGCATTTACCTACATTCACCGTCATGGATACTGTTGTTGCATACTGCATTCCCTGCTATATGTATGTAAACTTAGAATTGATAGAACACCGCACTATTACTAACGGTTCATGTTGCACGAGCACTAATCTGCATGTTACACACACACCGTTGGTAATTGCCATGACACACTCACTGTAGAATTGCCATGGTTATTATGCTGTAGTTCATTTCACCTATGATTCGATATGATTTTCATAGAAATTGGGAGCCACATGCTGTCTTTGAAAAATGAAACTATTTTACGAAAAGCGGTTTCTCCCTTGTATCTATATTATGGCTTGATGTACATAGCACATCGCATTTGATTTACTCATTGGTGTTGGATTTTCATGTGATTTCTGGTTTTGAGGACCGTGGGATTATTTAAGAAAAGATGCACTATTTGAAAACTCAGTTCCTCGTGATATGATATTTTGGTGCGTCCACCACGCGTTTTCTCGGTGCTGAGACGTGTGTTTGAAACCCGATTCGAGGAGTTGGATAATCCGTTTGCGGGTTCGTGGTGGACCCGTTATGGTTCCCCGGGGCGAGAAATGTTTTTCGTGGAGTAGACGATGAGCCTAGCAGGGTGGCGAGTACCTACCGGTGATTGGTTGGACCTGGCAGTTATCCGGAGGATACTGACCAGAGTCGAGAGATGGATGCGGGATGATCCGTACTGCCGGGGCCGAGGGCCGATATCGCAGACGGAGCCCGTGGGCTGATCCGGACTTACGGAGCCCGATATATGAGGATTTGCGTGTCGATGCTGGACACGAGTATTTTATGATATTTTGAGTGCCGATGTTGGGCACTCGTGATTCTCTGAGATTTACAGGATTTGAGGGCCGAGGAGAGTGCTGGCGCCTGAGTTGTTTGGGATTTAGGTGCGGTGTTGGGCACCGATTATTTTTCCATGTTGATATTTCCGTGTAGATGTTGTTTATCCCATGCTCAGTATTGACTATCATGCATCTCATCCTGTAGTTATTTTACCTGACTGAGCATCTGCATGATTATTGCACCTACTGCTTGTCGCATATAGATTTTTACTTGCTGGCATATGATAGAGTAGCGCAGTACGTGCATGCTCGCGATTACCTTTATATGTTATCTACTATTCATGAGTTGGCAACTCACCCCCATTGTGCCACAGTATTTGCAGGTTGCCCCTCAGAGTAGTCGCGGCAGGCTGCCTTTTGCATCTTTTGGCTACAGATACCACTACAGTTGGTGCGAGAGCTGTTTTGCTATTAGGTGGGTTGTGGTATCTGATTACTTTTATTGTACACCCTTTTGTATCTAGTATTCTCCATCTACCGTATATGTACTGGACTTAGAGATAGTGTGAGGACGATGATGTATATTTTTGTATTCTGGTGTCGAGCTCCTGGGAGCCGACTGTTTATATATGCAGTTTATTATTCTGTGATGTTTACTTATTACACATTATTCGCGACGGCGTTGTATATTACTCTTGTGGTGATGGTTTCCGCCGTTGGGCGTGATTGCTCCCGTTTAGGGATGCTTTATTTCATTATATCTCATTTTCACTTATATCCTATTTTATACCCGATTTCGGGGTTACTTTTACAATGGAAATGCTGCCAAAATTATTTAAATGATAACGTAACTTCAAAAGAACTTATTGAACTATTTATGTTTTTTCTAAATGTCTTAATTAAATTTTTTCAACACTCGCTACTTTTAAATGGTTTTGATTTCTGGGTTCGTCTTACTTAGTCGCGTTACGCCTGTAGACGTTGCGTGGTTAAGTGCCGGTCACGAGTCGAAACATTCGGGTCGTGACAAAGTTGGTATCAGAGCGTAGGTTTTACCTTTCGGAGTGTAGGATGACCTTGGTATGTTGGAGTAGGTAGCTGAAGCAGAGTGGCGTAGCGTGTGTATGTTCCGCGGCATACTCACGACACGGTACTCCGCCAAAGCGACCTTAGGACTTATTGATTTAAATTCCTTCTTGAGTATATATATTCTTGCGATTCGATTTCCGTATTCTTATCGAATCTTAACTTCCTTTCAGCCATTATGCCGCCAAAGACTACGAGGGCACAGAGAGCGGCCGCGAGGGCCGAGATTCGAGTTGATTTGTCTGAGACGAGGACTGATCCGGTTAGTACACCGGTTGTACCCGAGCAGACTGTTCCTCCCGTGACAGATCAGATCGCCACGCGAGGGGCTGGTATGCAGGAGATGCGCCAGACGGTGGGATCGAGCATGCAGGAGATGCGCCAGATGATAGGATCGCTAGTTGAGACGCTTCGAGCGCAGCGACCAGAGGTAGCTCCACCCGTTACAGAGACTGCGATAGTACCTACCGCACAGCCAGTTGCCCCTGCAGCCACGGAGGTGATTACAGTATCGCTATCAGAGTTTATGAGGCTAAAGCCTCCGGTCTTCATAGGCACCGATGCAGCCGAGGACCCACAGTCTTTCATTGATAGGATGGCTCGGATATGCCGTTCCCTCAGATGCGCAGATGCGAGATGGGTTGAGTTCGCGAGCTTTCGCCTGGAACGTCTTGCGCAGAAATGGTGCGAATCAGTTGAGAAGGGCAGAGCAGCAGGTCTTCCTCCTATGACCTGGACAGAGTTTGTGGCACTATTCCTTGCCCGCTTTCTCCCACTGAGTGTCAGAGATGCTAGAGCACGCAGGTTCGAGTCCTTACGCCAGACTCCGGAGATTTCAGTGGCAGAGTATGACGTGCTGTTTACAGAGCTATCAGTTTATGCCCCGTATTTAGTGGCTACTGAGGAGTTGCGATTCAAAAGATTTGTTCGAGGCTTGCTTACACCACTGTTCCTTGCGATCAGCGCGCAGCATTATGAGACATATGCAGCAGCGGTAGACGCAGCCCTATTAGTCGAGGAGCGCCTTGCTGAGACTTCGGTAGTTCCAGAGCCGAAGATAGTTCGTACTGGTATATCAGCATGGAGACAGACATTCAGACGCCGCGGCAGGTATCGTTCAAGTACGAGGAGTGGCAGAGATTCGGGACGATGCCAGAGGTTTAGTTCGTATCCACGGGAGAGTCAGCAGTCGTTGTGAGGTTGCTATAGATGCGGCAGTCTACTTCACCTCGTCAGAGATTATCCTGAGATACACCGGAGGGAGACAGTAGTACCGCATGTTACCTTACCACCTTCACCACCCAAGAGGGCGTTGCCTGTTGTACCTATTGTCGCTCCGTGTCAGACTCATACACAGAGAGGTCGTGAGCGTGGAGAAGTTGCTTAGAGAGGACGGGATGACCGAGGTAGAGGGCAGTCAGTCACCGGTGGAGGGAAGGCGCGGGTTTTTGCTTTGACGCATCAGGACGCGCAGGCGTCCAATGCGGTGGTCTCAAGTATCCTTCCAGTATGTTCTGTTGATGCACACGTGTTGTTCGATCCCGGATCCACGCACTCGTAGGTATCCATACACTTTGTGCCGAGTTTGGGTAGAGAGTCCGGTTTTCTTGATCAACCGCTTGTTGTGACCACTCCTGTAGGAGAGTCGTTTGTTGCTAGGCACGTGTTCCGATCCTGTACCGTTTGTATTGGTGAGAGAGAGTTGCCTGTCGACTTGATCCTTCTTGAGATATTGGACTTCGACGTTCTTTTGGGCATGGATTGGTTAGCCACGTGCTATGCTTCTGTGGACTGCCGTGAGAAGACAGTTAGATTCTGTTTTCCCGGCGAGTCGGTTTTTGTTGTGTTGGGGGACCGTGGTGCCGCCCCTTACAGTGTGATTTCTTCTTTTCGCGCTGGACAGCTTTTAAGGAAGGGATGTCAGGGATTTCTCGCCTATGTTTGCGATGCTAGCGCTACATAGGTTCCTCTGGATCAGGTTCCGGTTGTTAGCGAGTTTCCTGGGCTACCGCCCGAGCGCGACATTTCTTTCTGTATTGATTTGGTTCCTGGCGCGGGGCCTATTTCCATACCGCCTTATCGGATGGCCCCGGCGGAACTTCGAGAATTGAAGGGTCAGTTGCAAGATTTGCTGGATAAGGGACTTATTCGACCCAGTGTTTCTACTTGAGGTGCTCCAGTCCTGTTCGTCAAGAAGAAGGACGGCAGTTTGCGTCTGTGTATCGACTAAAGCCAGCTGAACAGGGTGACAGTGCGGAATAGATATCCTTTGCCACGTATCGACGATTTGTTCGACCAGCTTTAGGTGGCAGGATACTTTTCGAGGATCGATTTACGATCGGGCTATCATCAGCTGCGGGTTCGACAGGAGGACATTCCTAGGACAGCTTTCCGTACGCGCTACGGCCATTATGAGTTTTTGGTGATGTCGTTAGGACTCACCAATGCCCCAGCAGCATTCATGGACTTGATGAACCGTATTTTCTGGCCATATCTGGATCTGTTCATCATAGTATTCATTCACGATATCTTGGCGTATTCCCGGAGTAGTGAGGAGCACGAGCAGCACCTGTGGATTACACTGTAGACTTTGAGGGAGCAATAGCTTTACGCGAAATTCTCCAAGTGTGCTTTCTGGCTGGACAACGTAGACTTCTTGGGGCATGTGATTTCACGAGACGGTATATGTGTAGACCCGAGGAAGATCGAGGCCGTTCAGCGTTGGCCCAGACCCACATCAGTTATGGAGATTCGCAGCTTTTTGGGGTTGGCCGGTTACTACAGGCGATTTGTGCAGGACTTCTCCAGTATTGCTACACCTTTGACCGGGTTGACCCGGAAGGGAGTTCCTTTCGATTGGACGGAGGAGTGCGAGCACAGTTTTCAGCAGCTACGGACTCGTCTGACTACGACACCGGTGTTATCATTGCCTTCAAGATCAGGCGGATTTGTGGTCTATTGTGATGCTTCTCGAGTGGGGCTAGGGTGCGTATTGATGCAGCATGACTGGGTGATCGCGTATGCTTCGTGGCAATTGAAGAAACATGAACAGAACTACCCCACTCACGATTTGGAGATGGCTGTAGTGATCTTTGCACTTATGATCTGGCGACATTACCTATACGGCGAGTCGTACCATATATTCACTGATCACAAGAGCTTAAAATATATATTTCAGCAGCGAGACCTGAACCTTAGACTACGCCGATGGATGGAGTTAGTGAAGGACTATGACTGCGAGATCTTGCACCACCCGGGCAAGGCGAATGTAGTGGCAGATGCTTTGAACAGGAGGCCCGGGGGCAGTCTATCTTGTCTAAGCGCAGTGCAGAGGCAGTCGTCGGCAGATTGGCAGATTTTATGCTACAGCCGGGTACAGTTCGAGTTCACGCCGATCGGAGGACAGATTGCGCATGTTCGTGCACGCCCACAGTTGCTTGACCGTATACATGAGGCACAGCACAGGGATGATCGATGTTCAGAGATCAGGACGCAGATTGGACAGGGCATATTTTCCGAGTTCGTGATCGATGATCAGAGGATGCTGAGATTTGGGACTAGACTGTGCATACCAGATGCTGAGGGGCTGCGGCATGAGATTCTTGAGGAGGCACATCGATCGGTGTACAACGTCCATCCCGGTTCCACCAAGATATATCATGATATGAGAGATGTTTACTGGTGGGACGGAATGAAGACGGACATCACAGATTTCGTGTCGAGATTCCTGACTTGTCAGCAAGTCAAGGCCGAGCACCAGAGGCCCGTGGGAGAGCTACAGCCGTTACCCATTCCGGAGTGGAAATGGGAGCAGATTTCGATGGATTCCGTTGTGGGTCTACCCAGGACTAGGCGAGGGTATGACTCCATTTGGGTGATCGTGGATCGTTTGATGAAAGCGGCTCACTTCCTGCCAATGAAGACGACTTTCGGATTTGCTCAGTACGCCCAGATTTACATCGATGAGATAGTACGACTGCATGGAGTCCCGACGTGTATCGTGTCCGACAGAGGCACCCAGTTTACCAGCCGACTATGGCAGAGACTTTAGGAGGCTTTGGGCACACGCTTGAGTTTCAGCACAGCATTTCATCCGTAGACCGACGGCCAGTCAGAGCAGACGATTCAGACTCTCGAGGACATGCTCCGAGCGTGCGTTTTAGACTTTGGTGGTAGCTGGGATCATCATTTACCCTTGGTGGAGTTCTCCTACAACAATAGTTTCCAGGATACTATTCAGATGGCACCTTTCTAGGCTCTGTATGGGAGGAGATGTAGATCGCCCGTTTGCTGGACAGAGCTCAATGAGAGCAGTATTTTGGGCCCCCAGATCGTACAGGAGACGACTGAGAAGATACAGCTGATTCGAGACAGGATGAGGACAGCTCAAAGCAGGCAGAGATCGTATGCTGACAGGCGCCGCCACAGATTAGGGTTCGCAGTTGGAGATCACGTTTTTCTGAGGGTCTCTCCAATGAAGGGAGCGATGAGGTTTGGACGGAAAGGGAAGCTTAGCCCCAGATTCATAGGTCCCTTCGAGATCCTCGAGCATGTGGGCGCAGTAGCTTATCGTTTGGCTCTTCCAATCGACTTCCCAGATGTTCCACGTGTCGATATTTCGCAGATACCTACATGACCCTTCGCACATGATTCAGCATCAGACCGTTCAGCTTAAGCACGACCTTTCGTTCACCGAACAACCAGTCGTGATATTGGACCGGCAGGTGAAGAAACTTAGATCGAAGGTCTTGCCATTAGTGAAGGTGCTTTGCGCAACCCGAATGGCGAAGAGATCACTTGGGAGGCCGAGGGCGAGATGCGGAACAAGTTCCCTCATCTCTTTGAAGGTATGCGCAGCTTTATATTTTCAAATTTGGGGACTAATTTCTTTTAAGAGGGGGAGATTGTAACACTTTAGGATGTGTTTATTGGCTAATTATATTTAAATAAAGGGTTTTTAATAAAAAGTTTACCAAATTGGGTTTCAAATATTTTTCCAAATGTAATAAATATTTTCCTAGAATTTTCCTAGGCTTGCACACACTTGTGCATGTAAACTAGGGTATAAAATGAGGTTATACCATGATTAGCAACCATGGTGGGTTTAATAATGGGGATTAAGTCTTTTGGGTTTTAAGTAAGTCTATTTAGTTATTTGTTGGTTGTTTTAATTTGAATTTTTGTTTTGGGGTGTTGACTTGAGAGAATGAGAGAGAGAGAATGCATCATGGCAAAGCCCATGCTTGCATTTAATGATGAGAGAGAAATGAGGGGTTGACATTGGGAGTTATCATTTTCCTCTCTTTCTTGTGCTCATTTCTCTCAACCTCTCACTCTCACACTCACACATCCACATTCACACACAGCAGCAGCAGCACATCACAGCAGCAGCAACAAGCAGAGCAGAAGCACAGCACAGCAGCAGCAGCAGCAGCAGCACAGCACAGTAGCAGTAGCAGTGAACAGCAGCAGCAACAACAACTTCAGGCAGCTCTAACAACTGCAGCTGCTCCTTCTATCTACTCCTTCTTCTTCCTCCTGCCTCCCAGGGTCGAGTGTGGGGTATACTTCTTGAACTTACCCCCTAGTTTGCTTAGTTAGTGAAGTTTAGCTTCGATTAGTGATTAATTGTGCGTTTTAGTGCTAAATGTAGTGTGTAGTGTTAACTTTGGTTATGTGAGATTAGTATTGGTTAGACTAAGTTAATTAAGTGTTGTTAAGGCACGAGCACGAATTGTATGCTACACACATCGTCAATAATTGCCATGTTGCACGAGCACGGATTGTATGCTACACACATCGTCAATAATTGCCATGTCACACACAACCCCTTATAGATACTATACTGCTTATCATGGATGACATCTAGCTTATCGGTATACTTATAGTGTATCTTACCATTAGTGATAGGTATATATACACCTTGCACATATTCTACTTATACCCTGGGGGTATACGATATCTTTTACTTATAGGTAGACACCTATACTTAGCTGTACCTTATTGATTCCGCATACATCTGGTTTCAGCTACATATTCTCTTTTATATGCTCGCATTTCAGATATATCGCATATATTTTCCTGGATTTGTGCATTGTTTATTGGGATTTTAGATGATGTTTTCTGGATTTGGGAACCGTGGGAGTTCATTAAATTATGCATACATTGAAAAACCTGGTTTCCTTAATATGATATTTGCGCATCCACCATGAGTTTTATCGGTGCTGATTTATATATATACCCCTACGAGGAGGCGTCGAGGCCGTAGAGGGTACATGGTAGGGCCCGGTATGGTTCCCCTCGGCAAGAAGATCGATGGACTTTGCCGATTGAGCCTGGAGGAGGGCGAGTACCTACCGGTGACAGTACTGATGACTCGGTGGGGATCATGGAGATCCCGTTGGGAGTCATGTACGTATGCATAAGTCGAAAGGCGAGGGTCAGAGCTAGGCACTCGTGCTTTCGGGATAGCGTATGATACGTGATCAGGATTTCTGTATCGATGCTTGGCACATGGTTTTCATGATATTTCTTTAACATCTTTGTATATATAACAGGGGATTTAGCCGTTGTTATATATACCCTTACACCAATATTAGTGGAGTGGGACGCTAATATATGTGTATTGACCCCATCATATTTATTTCTGCATATATAAATATTTAGGATGCTAGAATCTTACTTGAGATGTACATTTGGGATATTAGGTGATTCATTGAGATTGGACATACATATGAGATTGCTGATTTGTACATTCGGGATATAGGAGATTACTCGATATTGTACATTTGGGAGATGTGAGACTTATATGATATGAGTGCCCAACTTGGGGGCTGATATGAGGAATTGGGATTTGAGTGTCTTGATGGATTGTGATCCTACCACGATGTCAGGTTGCCGTGGGAATGACATATTTCAATCCATACCTCATACCTATTTATTTATGCACGGTTCCATGTATTAGGAGTACCTGTTAGTGTACCTTCATGATGGCTGCATATTTGCATTCTCATATCGCTATTGTATGGTTATTGCATACTATTGTCATGTTATTATTGCTTCACATATTGATTGTACCTGCTAGTGTACTTTCCATTATTTTGCATTTACATGACATGTTATTACTGTAATCGTATATCTTAGATTCATGCTGTACGTACATTCCTGCGATTACCTGCATATGTTATCTACTATTCACGAGTTGGCAACTCACCCCCGTTGTGCCACAGGTGTTTCAGGTTGTTCCCCAGAGTAGTCGAGGCAGGATATTCAGCTATTCATCTATCATCTTTTGCTACAGATACCGCATCAGCTCACAGTACTATTTTGCTTAGGTGGGTTAGATGATTATCTGTATTTCATATTGTACATTCGTTGTATCTTGTACTCTCCATCTACTATTATGTTGTTGACTTAGAGACTTGGTGAGGACGTTATTGTATATTAATTGTGGATTTGTTGTCTTTTATATACAGCTTTCTCTCTACTGTCTTTATTTCTTCGCTACAACGTCGTATATTTGTGTTGTATTCTTCTTGGCTAGTTTTTACAAAAAGGGGTGTTGCCAAAATTTTAAAGAAAGAAAGTAGGACTTTTAAAGAATTTGGGTTGTGATTTCAAATGTTTCAAAATACTTTTATTATCTTTTCCGTATTTTTATGGTTTAGATTTCTGGGTTTTGGCTTTCTTTTAGTGCGTTACGTTTTTAGGCGTTGCGTAGTATTAGGGCCGTCACGGGTCAATTTCCGGTCGTGTAAAAGTTGGTATCAGAGCGCTAGGTTTTACCTTTCGGAGTGTAGAATGACCTTAGTATGATGGAGTAGGTAGCTTAAGCAGAGTAACGTAGTGTGTGTATGTCTGCAGCATACCCACGATGCGGTACTTCGCCTAAGTACAATTTGCTTGAAATTCCTTCCTTGATGATTCATATCCTTGTGATTCGATTTCCATATCCTTATTGAATCTTATCTTTATTGATAGCCTTGCCCCCGATGACTATGGGGACTCATAGTGATGCAGCGAGGGCCGGGGTCAGAGTTGGCTCGGGTGAGACGAGTACTGACCAGGATGGCACTCTAGTTGCACAGGTGCAGACGGATCAGCCTACGACATATACTATTGATAGACTTTTGGCAGAGATACAGGACTTCTGCCAGACTATGAGTTTATTGGTTGATGTCGTTCGGGAGCTACGACAGGAGGTTGTCGCCCTGTTACTCAGTTGTCACTTACGATCAGCATGCAGCAGTCCGTCACCTACATAGCACCAGTGGTTGCAGCTCCAGTTGAAGAAGCACATATTCCAGGACAGTGAAAGACTCGTACCAGTGTACCAGCCCAGAGACAGAGGTTTGGTCATCGAGACAGATTTCGTGGCCGTCGTGGGAGCAGCAGAGGTTTAGGACGAGGACTATCGTTCAGCTCTCATCCCCAGGATGGTCATCAGTCAGCGCATGGATGTTTTCGATGCGGAAGCCTTCAGCGCTTCGTCAGGGATTGTTCCTTAGCACCTCGTCAGGATCGTTTTCAGAGAGGCCGTGGACGTGGAAGGTTCGTTCAGAGGGCTCAGTCTACCAGAGGAGTTTAGCCAGTTGCGGGTAGAGGGCAGACACAGGAGTTTGCTTCTACTCATCGGGACGCGGAGGCGTCCGATGTGTGGTTTTCCGGTATCCTTAATTTATATGTTCTTTTGGTGTACTCATTTGCTTTTCATATTTGTACCGTGGTTGGGTAGATTATTCGTAGTTGTGTTAACTTCTGTCAGCGATTCTTTTGTTGCGCGACACGTATTCAGTTGTGTGCCAATCGGATAGGAGATAGAGATTCGTCCGTCGTTTTGATCCTTCTAGAGATGTTGGATTTGACGTTCTCCTGGGCACGGACTGTTTAGCTACGTGTTAGGCGTTTGTGGACTGCCGTGAAGAAACAGTCAGGAATTGTTTTCCCGGCGAGTCAGTTCTTGTTGTGCAGGTGGATAGTTGTGCCGCCTCTCACAGCTTGAATTCCGCCCTTTTCGCTAGTCGGCTTCTCATGAGATGTCGTGGATTCTTGACGTTCATTCATGATACCGTAGCCACAGAGGGTTTGTTTTACCGGTGTTCCTTTCGTGCGAGAGTTTTTCTGACGTTGTTCCGGATGAGCCGGCGAAGCTTGGGAGCTTAAGGATCAGCTGCAGAGTTGTGGTTTGGAGAGTTTTGTGCGTTTGAGTGTTTCGCTTTTGGAAGCTCCTATTTCTGTTCGTTAAGGAGAAAGACGACAATTTAGGGTTGCGTATCGACGGATCGTTAATTGAACCGGCTTACGGTGCGGATAGGTATCCTTCACCTCGCATTGGCGATTTTTTCGATCAGCTCCAGAGTGCGAGACATTTTCTAAGTTTGTTTGGGATCAGGTCATCATTATTGCGGATTCGGGGTGATGGCATTCCGAAGACTGCCTTATGCGTGCGACGGGCTTGTGTGTTTTTGTGAGTCGTTGGATTCACTGATGCCCTAGCAACATTCGTAGATGTGATGAACCAGATTTCTTCACGCCGTTCCTCAACCAGTTTTTGTTGTGTTATTTACGACATTCTGGTCTATTTAATGTGTCTTGAGGGACAATAGTAGCACTTGAGGATTTGTTATGCAGATACTGGGAGAGCACCAGCAGTTTGCTAAATTCTCGGAGTGTTTCTTCAGGCTTGTTTTGTGTTGACTCCTAGGTCTTGTAGTCACGGGAGACGGTTTCGTATGGTTCCGAGGGAGATCGTGGCCGTATAGCTTAGGCCCAGACTTGTGTGCAGGACGGAGGTCCGCAGATTTTAGGGCTTAACAGGTTCTTACCGCCGTTACATGCAGGATTGTTAGAGTAGTGCTGCACCGTCGACTAAATGGACCGGAAGGGAAGTTTCTTTTCTGTGGACTGAGGCATGTGTGCGGAGTTTTCAGCAGTTGAAGATTCTGTTAACAACTGCATCAGTCTTTCTTTGCCTTTGGTTCGGGTGACCTTGTTGTTTAACTGTAATGTTTCTTGAGTGGGGCTCGAGTGTGTACTGAGGTGACGCTACAGAGTTATCACTTTTGCTTCCCTATATTTGGAGGAAGTACGAGAAGGATATTCCACTCATGATTTGGAGATGGCCGCGGTGGTTTTGCGTTGGAGATTTAGAGACACTACTTGTTCGAGAGTCGTGTCAGATTTTCACGGACCACCAGAGCTTAATGAACATCTTCCTGAAGCGGATTTTGATTGTTGTAATAGTCTTCTGCAGATTTACAGTTCTTGTGTGATCGTTGAGTACAGCTTAAGTTCGTCTCTACGGAGGGGACAGCTTGCTCATGCCCGCGCCCGACCACTTTTCTTGAATCGCTTTCGCGAGACACTGCCCGCCGATGCTCGTTCGTCGGAGATACTTGAGCATACTCGGCTGGGTAAATGATTCTGTGTCCTTGATTTATGACAAGGATGTGCTAAGATAGGGACGCGTTTGAGTACCTGATGTTATCAGTTAGAGACATGCAATCCTAGAGCAGGCACATCTGCCAACTTTCTATATTCATTCAAGTTCCACCAACATTGACGTGACTTGTGAGATAGTTACGGGTGGACAGGAATGTAAAGAGAAGTTTCAGGTTTCGTTTCAAGGTGTCTGTCTTTTGTGTGTTTGGGTTGAGTATCTGAGGCCAGCTGGAGAGTTGCCACCTTTTACCATTCCGAAGTTGGAGTGGGAGCAGATCTCCATGAATTTCGTTATGGTGTCTACCCAGGGTTAGTCAGGGTGTGACTCCATTCGGATTCTTGTCGTCCGGTTATACTCAATTTGCTCAGTTGTTTCTTGTTAAGTTATGTGTTTTTGTTAATTGTTGTCAGCAGTTGGGGATCGTCACTCGCCATTGTTAGGGTTCTCCTTCGATAGCTGCTAACAGGAGACACCCCAATTGGCAACCTTTAGGTTTAGGGGTTAGGTCGTGTCGATCACCAGTCTGTTGTTTTTCTGACTTTGCGTAAGTAGGACATTGGACCCCAGCTAGTCTAGAGACTTCGAAAATGATGCAGTTGATTCCGGTCAGGATGAGAGGAGCCAGTGCAAATAGAGGTCTTATGCTGACTGTGTTGGGCGTAGACTTAAGTGCGCAGTGGCAAATCATGTATTCCTGCGGATTTTTCCGATGAATGACGTGTTGGATTTTTGGGAAGCTTGTCCCAGGATTTTAGGTCTTTTTGAGATCTTACAAGCGGGTTAGTTTTGTTGCCTTTAATTTGGTACTTCCACCCAGATTATTGAATATTCACCCCGTTTCCCTTATATTAATAATTTACGATTACCTTCGTGACCTTTCCTATATGATTGGCACCAGACCATTTAGCTTGGACGTGATCATTTCGCTCACCGGCAGCCATTGCGTTAATGGCACGGTAGGCGGAGAAACGTCGGTCAAGGGTCTTACCATCTGTGAAGGGTTTTCTTGGACGCAGCCGTATAGTGAGGTAATCACTTGGGAGGCTGCGAGCGAGATTTGAGAGTTGTAATCTTCTCTTTGAAGGTACGCGTAGAAGTATATTTTTAAATTCGGGGACGAATTTCTTTTAAGGGGGGGGGGGGGAGATTATAACACCTTAGAATGTGTTTTGTGGCTAATTATATTTTAATGTATGGTTTTTAATAAAAAACTTTACCAAATTAGTTTTCAATTATTTTATACTATTTAATGAATATTTTATTAGATTTTTCCTAGGCTTGCACACACTTGTGCATGTTAACTAGGGTTGTTTTTGGGGTTTAACCAGGATTAGCAACATGGTGAACTAACCATTCCCTAATCTAGTTTAATATTGTATTAGGTGCTTTTGGGTTTTTATTTGTATATGGTTCTTTTCAAAAATAAAATGAATTTGAAAAGGGTTTTATTTTGATTGTTATTGTGTTGACTTGGGAGGAGAGAGAGAGGGTGCATTATGAGGCATGATGGCTTGCCCATGCCTTCAATTAATGAAGAGAGAGAGAGAGGAGGGGGTTGACTTGTTGGTGTTCTCTCATTCTCACTCATTTCTCTCATCCTCTCACTCTCAAACTCACACACAAACACACACCCACACATCAGCACAGCAGCAGCAAAGACAACAACAACAACAACAACAACAACAACAACAGAAGCAGCAGCAGCTCAAGCAACAACAACAACAGCAGCAGCAGATTGCAGCAGCAGCAGCTCCAGACAGCACAGCAGCAGCCACAGCATCAACCACAACAACAACAGCAGCAGAGCAACAGCAGCAGCAGCTCAAGAAAGCAACAGCTGCAGAAGCAAGCAGCAGCCACAGCAGCAGAGCAACAGCAGCAGCAGCCCCAGGAACAAGCAGCAGCAACACCAGAAGCATCACCAGCAGCTGTAGGAACTCAGTTCTTCACCTTCACCTGCTTCCTAGGGTTCCATAGGGTATATTTCTAAACCCAATCCCCTAGTTGCTTAGCTCATGTGTCATTTGGTGTCGGTTTGTGTTATTTATGAGTTTAGTGTTGGATTATGGTGAATTGTGAGGAAATTTGATATAGTAATGATCATGTTGGTAAACCTTACCCATTTAAGTGTTATTAGGGTCACATGAACTGAGTTTTACCCTGGATTTCACTAAAATACCATAGGGTTTGCTTTTTGTGCAAAATTAGCGTTTTTAAGCGATATTATGACATTCTGTGATCTGCTTTTGACCCAGACACTTCAGGACAAAATTGAGCAAACTGGAGCATGTACACTAGGTCTAGATACCACCACCTGAGCACAAAACCCTAATTCCAAACAGTGGCCGCAGATTTATTAAGTTTGGCCGCAATTTGCGGCCAAGTAGGGGGCTGGGGTGTTTGGGTTTTGTCTAGAGTACTCTTCAGTGTATTGTAGTGTTTTGACATGTCTAGTTTTGTAAGATTTGACCTGTAGGAAAATCTGGGATCAAGTATCGTTTTGCATGTCCTTTGTGTTTGCGCGATACGTGAGTGGGTTCTGTGATCCAGCGTATCCAGCATATTCAGCTATTCATCTATCATCTTTTGCTACAGATACCGCATCAGCTTATATTACTATTTTGCTTAGGTGGGTTAGATGATTATCTGTATTTCATATTGTACATTCGTTGTATCTTGTACTCTCCATCTACAATTATGTTGTTGATTTTGAGACTTGGTGAGGACGTTAATGTATATTAATTGTGGATTTGTTGTCTTTTATATACAGCTTTCTCTCTACTGTCTTTATTTCTTCGCTACGGCGTCGTATATTTGTGTTGTATTCTTCTTGGCTAGTTTTTACAAAAGTGAATGTTGCCAAAATTTTAAAGAAAGAAAGTAGGACTTTTAAAGAATTTGGGTTGTGATTTCAAATGTTTCAAAATACTTTTATTATCTTTTCCGTATTTTTATGGTTTAGATTTCTGGGTTTTGGCTTTCTTTTAATGCGTTACGTCTTTAGGCGTTGCGTAATATTAGGGCCGTCACGGGTCAATTTCGGGTCGTGACAGGGAGGTTTTCCAACGCTTTCACGAAGTTCCTTAATTAAATAACCTCTTTTCTCTGGGGGCGTAGCTCCGCTGACACCTTTCTCGACACCTACTTGGTTATTTAAATATGCAACCCCTTGCTAACCGACATACTAGCAATTAGAGGAGGTTTGCGAACACATTAAACATTACAGATAAAACCCGATTAGCAAATAACTTAGAATATCGATCGACAACCTTTTTCCGTCTCTACCCCAAATGCAAGCTAACACAGAAGTAACCTGGGCAGAAACAAAATATATTGGAAAACAAAACACCCAAATTCAAAAGTTACTGCGCAAATCCGAGTCAACTCGGAGTTGACTCGGCGGCGGTTCCGCGGCCGATAGCACTAATCTGCCGCGGATCCGCGGCCTTATCACCGAGTTAGAACCTCTTATTTTCCCAGATTTCTTAGAATTCCCTGCTGTGAATTTTCATACCTATCAAATAATTTTTTCGACACGTTTAAAATTGATAGAAACTTGAGGGGTCCGGGGTTATATTTTCGCGTTTTTCCGACGATCGAAGTTCTAATTAGTTGCTAACAAGCTAGTAAAGGTTTAGTAGGCTCTGATACCACTGTAAGTCCATGTCGCGTACCCCACGAGCTTGCGGGGAGGAGGAATATATGAAAAACAATTATCAAAGCTTCGTAACACGGACTTGAGCATACGGATCGTGTCTAAACCATTACTAGCAAACTACGAAAGGTTTAACTACTCTGATTCGAAATTATACCTCACGTTACTTGTCCTTCGGGTCATCATCGCTGTCCTCCACACCTCGTAGGCTCTATGGAACGTCGGCACCTCAACGGCCTCCTCGAGTCAAAGACGATCCACCCGAGAGCTACTACTCCAAGCTTGACCACTAACTTGAGGTAACTAGGTTACTCAAAGTGCTAATCAAAGCAACCTAGGGAATATAGAGTAGGATTAGGGATTAATAAGTCTAGCTAACCCTTGATCTCAACACATAAGAGGTTAGGGTTAGGGTTTGAAGAGAGAGAGAGAGAGCTTGAGGAGAGAGAAGGTGAGAATGAGAATTCTATTGGAATAATGATATCATTGTGAATATATGAAGCATATCACATTATTAAATGAATAACAAATAATAATGTGTCATCATGCTTCTTTAATTCACATAGTGATTCATCTCATGAGTCATTTAAATCATAAATGCATCATTGACTCCATGGATGAATCACACCATGACTCATTAATTCAATAAATGCAAATGCCACCTTAGTTTCCATGTCATCAACCTTCTAGAAGCTTCTCGACAAATTACGAGAACGCCCCTCCTATCCGTGAAAACACGGAAATACTTTAGACTGTATAAATCCAATAATCCGATACTAGAATCTGGCTTAAACCAAAGCATGCTAGTAAAAACTGTCCGAACATCGTACTTATGTAAAAACACGTATGCGTCCGAACCCTGTCGTAAAACCATACGACCTCTATATCGTTTCGCCCGAAGCAGGGAAACTCTCTGTGTGGGACTCTAAAGACTCGACTACTACGCTGGCAGTGGGTTTAATCACAGATCGTAAGAGGCACTAGCTGTACGTAACGGTCCCCAGGTAGATGTCGATAAGAAGGACGATGAGGAAACCCATCCAAACTCCTACTGAGCCTGATGTGACAATCTCCGTACAGTCCGGTCTGTTCGTCTAGGACTATCGCATATCGGGCCTAGGGGGCGGTAAACGTCAGACCCCTAATAGTGGTATAAGTCATGTCGGAGTGAAGCCCATTACAACTTGAGAAACTACTGGAATCCACCAGTAAATCTCGCTTGCCCTGGCCAGGGACTTTGCGTAATGGCTCTCCATACACAGCGCGATATCAACCCCCAATACCGGGAGAGACGAATCCTGTCTAACCGCCACTGCCTCCAAGTGCTTCGGGACTGCACCCAACTACTACCTGTTTGCACGACTCCTTTGAGCCGTGGTAGGGTAGTAATCTAAGTACAGTGGGAACACACCCGAGGCGAAGTAGCAGTATCAAGTCGATGGACTAAGCTGTACTCATGTCACCTGGGAACTGCTATCTGACGATGGGTATAAATCCAACCTGCAGTTCCCGGCGAGTCTTGTCCGGTGTACCCGTAACCTAACGAGCACTTGCATACTATCTCCAGTACGACGTACCGATGGCTGTGGGACAGACCATCTCCCTATGCTGGGATGAGAAGCATATACACCATTCTACTCCGGAGTATCGATGCCCTATCTCGATAATCCTACGACCAGGGACCTGTATAGGATGTTGCTTATAGACTACCCAGCCCCCACTGGTGTGACTGCCATCACAACGCTGGTAATCAAGCAAAGATCCTAAGGGCTCTACTAATATGTATAAGCGATACGTTAAAATAAACATATGCACACATTAAAGTAGACATAAACCAAGTAGCATACTACCATTTTTAGCAAGACTGTCAATACAACTGTGAATATCCTAAGCTTCCATTAAGTAATATACAAATTAGTATGATAAAGTAATGGCCTCTAGGGCATAAACACTAACAAAAAGCCTAAAGGTTAGAACCTATGGACTACGCTTTCAAAAACCACCAAATAACACTCGATTTCGACGTACAAATGTCAAGTGATCGAATACAACACAAATTACAAAATCCAGAATTCAAAATATGCAAAATGAAACCCCGAATCAAAACAGCAACTCTTGAAAATGGTCCCAGATTTTACCCTAGGTCAAATCAGCCAATTTTGCATATGCCAAGGGTCTAGTTACTGATGAAGGAGCCACAGAACAAATACGAGTCAATTACTCACTGCTCTGGCTACAAATTGCGGCCAGAAAGAATTTATTTGCGGCCTGGGTAGTGGGTTAGGGGCCAAGGTTTCAGTGGGGGTCCTAGGTTGCCAGCATGTATCACTGTCTTTGCTAAATAATTTTCAGGTCACCCGGGTGTTAGCAGATTTCAATATACACTCACAGAATCCACAATTCTTCCGATATCGGGTTTCCAAATTCGCTAATAGGGGTTCTAGTCTCTGGTTTAGGTCTCCAATCAATTACCACAGGGGTTTTAGGTCAATATTAAGTCTCAATTACACTATCTCAACTCAATTCAAACCCTAACCCTAACTTGGAATTTCAAAGTTCACTAAACTTCGCCAAATCGATTTCAAACTTGAAGAGAGGCTTAAGAAAATGAAATACTATACTATTTGTGAAAGGATTACCTCATTTGACTACTCAAGAATTTTCTTGAGTTGCCCAAGTGTCCAAAATGCAAGCTTTCTTGGTCCAAAGTGTAGCTAGTGAGCTCATGCACATTTTTTGTGAAGTGGGGATGGAGTTTCGGGGTGTTTTTGATGATGAAGTGGGGGTTTTGAAGAGGAGGAAGGAGAGGTGCTGCCATGAGCTGAAGAGGGAGAGGATAATGATGAAGACGGTGAATGAAACAAAGGGCCAAGACCAAGGTTGACCCCCTCACCTCTCTCTCTCTCATGCCCATATCCAATAGTTTATCATTTTCCTTTTTATTTTCTGTTCTTTTCTAATCTCCCCCCAAATTAAAACCCTAACCATGCATGATAAAATGAGAAAGCATGAAAGAAACAAAATGTAACAAGTGTAAAAAATGACATGTGCACAAAATAAGCTTAAAACCCGAGTAGCGATTTTTAATCGCGATTAGCACTAAAATAGTGTCAAATAAGTCATAAACTTTCATAATTCGCATAAATCACATAAAGCACCATCTTTTTAGTAATTTCTATAATTTTCAAAAAAATTCCCAATTTATCAGTATTTAATTATACCGAAATATTAAAATATTCATTATAATTATTATTTAATTATAAAAAAAATTCCCAAAAATAATATTTTATTTTTCTGAAATGTTACAGTATTATCCGTCCGAATCATGATACGTGCACAAGTGCACATATACGATCGAACCCTGTTGTAAAACCATACGGCCTCTACATCATTTCGCCCAAAAGCAGGGAAACTCTCTGTGTGGGACTCTAAAGCATCGTTAATACACTGGCAGTGGGTTTAACCGTAAGCACGTCAGTGACACTAGCTGTACATAACGGCTACCCAGGTATTGAGCGAAAGGGAGGTCGACAAGCAAACTCATCCGAACCCCTACTGAGCATGTTCGTGACAATATCCGTCCAGTCCGGTCTGTTCGTCTAAGAGTATCACATATCGAGTCTAGGGGGGTGGATAAAGTTAGACCCCTAATAACGCGACATTTCGTGTCGGTATGAAGCCCATCACCAATTGAGAAACTACTGATCCAAATCAGTAATTTTCGACTACCTTGGCCAAGGATTTCTGTTGATGGACAACCGTGCATCGCGCGACATCAACCTCCAATACCGGGAGAGACGAATCCCCGACGATCCGCTCACTGCCTTCATGTGGCTCGGGACTGTACCCAACTAAAACCTGTTTGCACGACTCCTTTGAGCCGTGGTAGGATAGTAATCAAAGTATAATGGGAACTCACACGAGACAAATGACGATCTCAGGCCGACAGACTAACCTGCACATATGTCACCTGGGAACTGCTATCTAACAATAGGTATACTACCAACTAGCATGTTCTCGGCGAGTCCGTCCAGTGTACTCATAACCCAATGAGCACCTTCATACTATCTTAGGTGAACAAACTAACACCAATAGCTTGTGAGACCTGGCTACCGCCCCTCGTCGGGGTCTCGATCATTATACACTAGTCTACTCTGGAGTATCAATGCCTATTTTCGATACTCCTACAACTAGGGACATAGAAGGATGTGCTTATAGACCATCCAGCTCCCACGTATATGATCACCATCATAATGCTGGTAATCAAGAAAGAATCATATATGCTCTATCAACATGTAATAGTGATCTGTAATACCGTACAAAACATGTCCATAATGATAAAAACAAACCAGATGGCATACTATCATCTTGAGTAAGACTGTTCTATCCGTATAGGTCCTCCCTCAATCATCTCAATCGTGCGCCTACGATTTAATAATTGACTTGAGGGTACTATATCCAACACCCCAGTCCTAGACGCCACACACGGAGGGCAACACGATGGTTGGGAGAAAGGCCAGGGACTTGGTCCTAGCAGGACCCATGTGAAGTTGGTCTCCACTCCGGCAGTTACTTCCCCTACCCCCCGTGAGCGATGTCTGGAGCATGATGTTGTCGCATTAAGGCCACCATCGAGTAGTTAAAGGAGATGCTGGTATGTATATTATTTATTAGTAAAATATTATATCACATTATAGATAGTAGCATATGCAATATTAGTAGCCTGAGCTTACTTGGCTTTAGACTTAAGTTTGATTAATCAGACTTATATAAAACTATCTAATTAAACTGAACTCTATAATCATAACCATGCCACATCTTTCTTTATTTTAGAGTTTAAAAAGTTATGATTATCCAAATTCAAAATATGAGAAGAAAATATTGCTTTGTAAATTAGATAACTCCAAAACCAAGTATCCAATCAAAGCTAAACAATTAAGGAGAGATACGGGCTTACAAGTTAGAGCAAGCATCATTTCTACCTCCACTTAAAATAAACTACTGTTTTCCAAACTAGATACCCAAACTAGGCCTAAGTCCCAAAGTATTCTTAGATTGGGGGAAAAAGTATAGCCCTGAATGTGTGGAATATTAACATGTTTAAATTCTCAAACATAACATATGAATTTCAATAGAACGTGTGGAATCTCAACAAAGCATATATAAATTCGCTGTTCCGCAATAATCTGATAATGATATGAATTCGACTAAAATCTAATACACCGTTCTTACTCGTTTATTGCACAAACAAATTTTTTTATAGATTCGGCAGGTTATTACACAAACACAAAATACACCGTTCTTACTCGTTTATAACATATTCGGCTGCGGCTCCACATGTCACTCCTTCGGTTGCGGCTTCGCAAGCCACTACCTCGGCTGCAGCTGCGCATGCCACTCCTATAGCTCCACATCCCACTCAGACTCCTCCACAGACCACTCAGACTCCTGCACAGACCGCTTCTTCATTAGTCGAGTTTTTGACTACTCAGGGCTGCACCGAGGAGCATATGCGCCAGATTACGGCGATTATTAGAGGTGGAAGAGCTGTACCAAGCTAGGATATGTTTATTTATATTTTTATGATGGATGTACTTATTTGATAGATATTGTATGTTTTAGACGATATCGATGGTTGTTTGGATGTTTATGAGGATTGATTTCGTATTCTGTTTGTTTATTTTTTTTATATATTATGCGTGAGATGTTGTTTATGAATATTATGTTGTTCTTTTATATATATTATTTCTTTTGTTTATGAATATATTCTGTATGAATATATGATATATATATTATTGTGCACATGGAGGGGAAAAACGGAAAGCCCCATTTTATAAAAAAAACTTGATATAACGTCCCTGTGGATTAATCCGTAGGGGCACGTTTTTCCCCTACACATTTTTCCGTAAGGACAAAATATCAGAATATCAGATATTTTGTCCCCATGGACTCAATAATATAAGAAAAACATGCCCCTACGGTGTAATCCGTAGGGGCATTTAGAAGGCCCTACGGATAACTCCGTAGGGGCAATTATTTTATTTTATAAACAGATAAATTAAAAAAAGAATATGCCCCTACAGAATAATCCGTAGGGCGAATTGCCCCTACGGATTACGCTGTAGGGGCAATATTTACTCCGTAGGGGCATGTTCAGGGAAAATACTTGCACATGCAGCCTTTGGACCTACGGAGCTATTTTATACCCCTATGAATTAATCCGTTGGGGCAAGTGGATATTGTAGTAGTGAAACATGCAACAGGTGTGGTTTGATTGCTGTGGATATAATATACAGTACTACAGGGTAGGGATTTGGCCATGGTTGTAACTGTGACTAAAAACCCATATAGTCATGGTTAAAACCGTTACACAACCGTTGCAAAAAACCTTGTCACCAGGAGCCTGGTCACGGCTAAAACCTTTACCATATCCCCATTTGGTCACGGTTTCTGGAGGGATGAGGGAGAATTTATTTTTTTCATAATGAATCAAATTGGTTACGGTTTAAACCGTGACCAATTTGATTCATTATGAAAAAAATAAATTCTCCCTCATCCCTCCAGAAACCACTGCTCTCTATCTCTCTCATTGTCACCATCTTCTTCAACTTCTTTTTCTTCTTCTTTTTGTTGTTCTCCATCAAGGCTCATCAACGAATCAAAACATATGCAACAATTATAATTTCAAGCATAAGTTCTTACTCGATCGAGTTGAAGATCTGTTATGACCCGAAATAGCACGTCACTGGTACTTGAATCATGTGAAATCTATAGGACCCCACCTAAATCAAGTAAGCCAAAAGCCCAGAAATCTAAACCATTTGAAAAGAGAGTGAAGGAAAAACTTAGTTTTAAAGCAACTATTTTAACGAAATAAGCCGTAGTAAGCATTTTTAAAACATCAAGTCTTTTCCAAATATTTCGGCAGAGTTTCCTTTGTAAATACTGGCCCCAAATGGGTACAACACATGAAATACATATAATGATGAATAAAGGCATCCCCAAGCGGGAGTTAGCTCTTCGCCAATTGGCGGAAACAACCACGCAATGCAATATAATATACAACGCCGAAGGGCGAGGATGAAAACACAGCAAGGAAACCGACCAAAGCAATCACCCGGGAGGAAGCAGTGTGCCAGCAAGCCGCAACAAAACCTTTACGGCAAAACCTGCAAGAAACTGTGGCACAACGGGGGTGAGTTGCCAACTCGTGAGTAGAAGACATCACCGAACAGAAATCGCATGTATGACTCTATCCTAGGTCATACAATAATATCCTCATAATATAAATAACCTGAAGCATCTAATTATGGCAAGGTAATCATCTTACATACGTATAATACCAAGTGCTCGTGTCAGTGCCTCAGGTAGTAACATGTCACAAATATAATGTACAAATGTATTAAGAATGAAAGTAAATACATCATGTATGAGAAATCTGTTTTCTTATCTCAATGAGATTTTGTATAAAAACCGAAGTATCATCAACAAAATCAACAGAGAATCCGTGTCAAGAATCGACACAATACATATATCTCAATATCTCAATGTCTTGGGCTCCGGCAATCCGGACTGGCCCATATCATCAAATCTCAATATCTCGGGCTCCGGCAATCCGGACTGGCCCCGGGTTCCGGCAATCCGGACTGGCCAAAATCATCAAATCTCATGACTACGTCGGTATCCTCCGGATATCCGCCACGTCATAAATAACCGGTCGGTAGTGCTCCACTGCCGGGATCAACGCCATCATCTGCAACCATCTTGCCTCGGGGTACCGCACCGGGTCCACCATGCTTCCGCAGACGGTTCATCGCCTCCTCGAATCAGGTGTATGATATCGCTCAAGAGCCAAGAAAACTCATGGTGGACACATCTCACATCATATCATGAGAAAACCGCAATTTTCTATCTTTTGAAATGAAAATGCGTTTATAAAATCCCTGCGGTTTCTCCAAATCCAGAAATCTCATGGAAATCCGAAATCCCAAAATCGAGAGTCAATAAACAGCGAAATACCGGCATAAAGCCCCACGATATTGCATATCAGAGTGAACGTATAAATGCATGAAATATCTAAATAAGAAATGCAACATCTAAACTAGCATATGAAAGCAAGCGCACTAGTATTATGTTGAAACTACCGCAAGTAATTTGTAACCATGAAGTAATGTTACCTAATGTGTACGTGACATGGAAATTACCGATGATGATGTGTGTGAGCCGGAAAGCAAGTGCTCGTGGAGCATACGCAACATCGGTAGTGGTGCTGGTGTCCTGACAGCAGGGTTCATAATATCTAACGAAACACATTTATAAGTATGCAATGCTATAAGAACAACATGAATATGCGGAAAATAAATATTAAACACAACATTGAGGAGAATACATTTCTATATACGAGTCATACGGTCTTGGCATTTAAAATAGCATGAATCGTGGTTTTTAGAAAATAAGGGCTACGATGTTTTTAAGAAAATGTACGTCCTTTGAAATATCCGTAGTATCCTTCGGCCTGTTTTTAAGATACTCACGATTCGTTAGTTTTGAAAATAAGTATGACTCGAGCCCAGTCTAACATCTACCTGATAAACTACAGGACTAAACTAAGAGACTAATCGAAAAGGCAAGGAAATCACCAAAGTCTGAGTCGATATATCTAGTAATCGGCGATCCCGCCTCAATAGCGTCACGTACGATAAAATATATAATACAACATCCTCGAATCATGAGTGTGGATCAATTATCATATCTATACCTCGTACGGTAAGTCCATCGTACGGCATCCCAAATCGGGGTACGGTTTAAATATCACATATATCTCATATTTCATATGGTATCATTATCATCATATCCTGAATTAGGGGTATCGTTCTAAATCTAGAACATACCAATATCATCAAACATACATCCGCGCGTGTATGAAAACACATCGCCCATTGATCCGCTAATATATCATGTCGTATCTCATAACACGACCCAAATCACATAACCGATCTCAAGGCATCATGTCCGATCATATCGACTCATCACCAAGTACAATATACTATCCTCATCATCCGTGTATACGTATATATATATATATATATATATATATATATCAACACATCCACACACACACACACATATATACTGTAGGGTTCCTAGGCACTCTAACAAGGTTCTACAAGGCATCAACCATGCCCGATTCAAAAAAATAGCCATGCCGAACAACCCTAACCAAGATCGTATACTAGAGATTATGCGAAAACTAGCAAGTTAAACATTTTAACTACAAGTGAAAGGGATTACAACCATTGTAGATCCGGTCCTTCACTTCTAAAGCTCCGTGTTGACGTCCCTTCGCTGCGATCATCGGGATCCCGGACTCTAGCGATGGTTTCTTCGGAGAAATGAGCGGGCTAGGTCGTTGACTTCGAGGCCGAAGATGATCTACGTCGAGGAGACTCAAACTCAAGCTCCATCTTCACTAGGTCAAGAACTTTGTGAAGAGAACACCCTAAACTAAATGGCAAGTAGTAGAGGATGATGAAATAGGAAGTGGGTTCACTTTAGATTTGGATTTCTCACTCTAAATCTTCACTTGAAAAAAAAAACTAGCAAGCTTTCTTCTTCTTGAAGAAGAAGAAGAAGAAGAAGAAGAAGAAAAGAAAATAAGAATGAATAATGAATTATCACAAAAGAATAATCAAGTGAAGTCTATCATATTTCAACCATGGGTGAGTTTACCTTTGTAGAGACTAAACCATAGTTTGAGGTAATGGTAAGGTTAATGAAAATCTTATGCAAAACAAAATTAGTGGACTTTGTCAAAGATGCTTGAAAGCTTCATGAAGCTTCAACCAAAGACAAAGAAATCCATCATTTTGTTTCACCAAAATAAATAAAAACCCAAAACCATTATCTTAAATATGGTGTAAGTCATATACACACCCAAGTTTGCATGTGTCATCAAACATGATACAATCTAGTGCACAAAAATATATCACATATACAACTTGTGCACATCAAGTGAGAAAATCAATCTTAAGTGAACCAATACTAGTTAATATAAAGTAATATATCAAATATATAATTATACATTAAATCATTAAATCAACACTTGATTTAATGATCCGGTCATATCGCATATAACCGACTAATATCTAGTGTATCAATTTATCGAATCAACACTTGATTCGGTAACCCGGCTATATCTCATATAACCGTCCGATGATACAAATCGTATCACATACTAGTATTATTCTTGGCCCCGCACATATCTCATATACGCTCCTATTTCGTTTCGCATGAACCAGGAAACCTCTTTGTAGGACTCTAAAGACTCGTCAATACGCCGGCAGTAGGCGGTGATCATATCAATCACCCACAAGCCGCAAGCGGTCTGCTAAACGTAACGACCACCCGGGTATTGAGCGATTAGAAGATCAACGAGCAAGCCTGCTCACACTCCTGCGAATCCAATCAGTAACACTTACCGCACTGTCCGGTCTGTTCGTCTGATATGTCGGATATCTCGCCTAGGGGTGGTAAACGTCAGACCCCAGCAGCTTGATAAGTCATGCCGATGTAAGGTCCACAACAAGCGTGAAACTACTGATAACACTTACCAGTAAATCACTGCAACCCTGGCCAGGGATTTCCAGTTATGGCTGTAAGGTTTACCAAGCACCCTATGTAGAGTTTGGAAGCATCACATGTCACAAAGTTCAAATTTTTATGGTGCTAAGTAAGCATACAAAGGATCTATCCTAGAAAATTAGGGTTTCTAAAACTTTAACTAACATCATATGTTACAAAGGCTAGGGTTTTGAGAGTACAACCTTTGTAGCTCCCTTTAGTAGACTCCTTGGCCACTTGAGAGTTGGAAAAGTGTTCGCTTGAAGTCCTCTAACGTCCACGACGATCCACCCGAAGCTCCTTTGTCCAAGCTATCAACTTCACTTTAATAAGAAGATGAAATGAAGCAAACACTCTAAACAAGTAGGCTAGACTTGTGTAGAATGGTGTTGTGGTTCTCTTTCTCACTTCAAAATCCTATCTTTATATGTATTTTGCTCACTTGAAAAGTCTAGAGAGCAAGAGCTCAAGGTTGAAGAAGATGATGGCTATTTTTAAGAAGAAGAGAAGATAAACTCATGAAAGGAAAAAGAAAATATATGTATATATATTTATTTCTTCTCATCTCAAACCATGGTTAAATTATGAAGATATTATTTAATTTGAGTTAAAACATGAAAGGAAAGTTTAATCCATGGTTAAGGGTAGGTGAGCATGGTTAGGTCAAAGAAGAGACTAGAAACAAACCATGAATTATCCTTTCCTTTTTCATTTTGTTTTAAAACAAATATAAGTAATAATCCATATAAATAACCAAGGTGTGAGTCTTATATTGCCACCATTTTCTATGTATAAACATCCATGATAGAATGATGTATGTATGCATGTGTGCATGCACATCCATATGTGCATGAACAAGAATGAATGCATACATGCATGCATACATCCAAAAGAAACAAGATAGGATTTCTAGTGAGAAGCTAATGGTTAAATGATAAATCAACACTTGATTTATCAACCCGGTCATATCACATACGATCCGACCAAAAGCAATCTGCCCAATTAATATACGGTATCTCATACGCGCATTTTAACCGGGTCCATGCGCATATCGCATACACGCACCACAACGTTTCGCCAGGACTAGGAAACTTCTTTGTGGGACTCTAAGACTCGTCAATACGCCAGCAGTGGGTGATGATCATATCAAGCACCCCCAAGCCGCAAGCGGTCAGCTAAACGTAACGGCTACCTGGGTATTCAGCGATCAGAAGAAAACAAGCGAACCTGCTACAACTCCCGTCGAGCCAACCTGCAACACTACCGTACAGTCCGGTCTCTTCGTCAGATATGCTGTATATCGAGTCTAGGGATGGTAACGTCGACCCCAATAACTCAATAAGTCGTGCCAGTGAATGGTCTATAACAGATCGAGAAACTACTGATAGCACTTATCAGTAAATCTCAGCAGCCCTGGCCAGGGACTTACTGATATAACCAGTCGAGCACAGCACAGCATCAACTCCCAATACCGGGAGAGACGAAACCCCTCCTATCGCTCATCGCCTTCGTGTGTCTCGGGACTGTACCCAACGGCCACCTGTTTTCACGACTCAGTAGAGCCGTGGTAGGGTGGTAATCAAAGTACAGTGGGAGAGCACACAAGACTCTATGACGATCTCAAGTCTACAGACTAACCTGTACCAGTGTCACCTGAGAACTGCTATCCGACGATAGATATAATTCCATTTAGGAGTTCTCGGTGAGTCCGTCCAGTGTACCCAGTCACCACTGAGCACCCGTATATGATCTTGATGTCAAACAACGATGAATGTGGGAACATCCATCACCCATCACATGGGTATAGTATCATATACGCTAGTCTACTCTGGTATATCGATGCCCCGTCTCGATACACCTCCGACTAGGGACATTTCAGGATATGCTTATAAACTACAGATGTCCCACTAGTATGATCTCTATCATAATCACTGTAGTCAAGCCGATATCCTCAGGGCTTTATCAGCATGTATAAATGAATAAAAGCATGATCAAATCAACATGTCAGATAAAGTAGAACCAGATAGCATACTATCATGTCGAGCAAGAATGTACACTGAATATATATATACATGTACAGATACATCCACTATCATATAATGGCCTCTTGGGCATACATATATCCAACAATCTCCCACTTGCACTAAGGCCGGTTATTGGCGTATCTCATACCCAACATCTCAAAAAGTCGCTCATGCTGCGGCTGAGGGAGGGCCTTGGCGAGTGGATCCACGGCGTTATTCTTTGTATCTACTCTCTTAATCTCGATCTCGCGGCGATCTACAATCTCCCGGATCGAATGAAAGCGCCTCACGATGTGTCTGGACCGCTGATGGGACCTGGGCTCCTTGGCTAACGCCATAACCCCATTATTATCACAATACAAGGGTATTGGATCAATAATGGTTGGAACCACTCCTAGCTCCGAGACGAACTTCTTCATCCAGACGGCTTCCTTGGCGGCATCATTTACAGCAATGTACTCAGCCTCCATCGTAGAGTCTACAACGGTATCCTGTTTGGAACTCTTCCAACTTACCGTCCCTCCATTGATGGTAAATACAAACCCTGAGATAGATTTGCTGTCGTCCTTATCGCTCTGGAAGCTCGAATCGGTAAAGCCCTCCATTTGGAGATCTGCATTACCATACACCAAGAACAATTCTTTAGTCCTTCGCAAGTACTTAAGAATGTTATTCACAGCTGTCCAGTGGTTCTCCCCTGGGTTGGATTGATACCTGCTTACAACACTAAGTATATAAGCTACATCTGGGCGTGTACATAACATCGCATACATTATAGATCCTACTGCCGAAGCATAGGGTATAATGCTCATGTGAGCTCTCTCTTCATCGGTCTTTGGACAAGAATCCTTGGAGAGAGTGACCCCATGGCAAGCGGGTAAGGCACCCCGCTTGGAGTCATCCATACTAAACCTCTTTAGGATGGTGTTAATGTACCTGGTTTGGGACAATCCCAATAACTTTTTGGATCTATCCCTATAGATCCTTATGCCCAGGATGTATGTGGCATCACCCAGGTCCTTCATGGAGAACCTTAGTGATAAGAAAGATTTGACCGACTGTAGCATAGGAATATCATTTCCTATCAGAAGAATGTCATCCACGTACAGTACGAGGAATGCGACAGCTCTTCCTACAGCCTTCTTATAAACACAAGGTTCATCTAGATTTTTGATGAAATCAAACTCTTTGATAACATCATCGAAACAGATGTTCCATCTCCGAGATGCCTGCTTTAACCCATATATGGATTTAAGCAATCTACATGCTTTCCCGCTGCTCCCACTGTCAATGAAGCCCCCTGGCTGATCCATATAAACGCATTCTTCTAAATCTCCATTTAGAAATGCTGTTTTAACATCCATCTGCCAGATTTCATAATCGTAGTGAGCAGCAATAGCAAGTAGGATCCGAATGGATTTAAGCATGGTTACGGGCGAAAAAGTTTCGTCATAGTCCAAACCTGGTCTTTGACGAAAGCCTTTCGCCACAAGTCTTGACTTATAGGTCTCTACCTACCCATCTACACCAATCTTTCTTTTAAAGATCCATTTGCATCCCACAGGTTTTACCCCAGGGGGTACAATGTCCAAAGTCCATACTTTGTTGGTGTACATAGACTCCATTTCAGATCTCATGGCATTCGGCCACTTCACAGAGTCTCCACTCGTGATAGCTTGCTGAAAACTGGTAGGATCATCATCATCCATGATGCAGTCTTCTCCGTCACCATCAATGAGGAAACCGTAGTACCTCTCTGGTGGGCGAGAAGTCCTACCAGACCTACGGAGTGGCTGAGGTTCTTCAGTTTCTATTGCAACAGCCGGTTCAACCAAGTCGTCATTTGTAGTTTGTGTCTCTAGAACCTCTTCTAGATCCACCACTTTGCCATCATCTTTATCTGTGAAAAACCCTTTTTCCAAGAATGTGGCATGTTGAGAAACAAATACCTTTTGTTCCTCCTTGTGGTAGAATAGATATCCATATGAATTCTTTGGATACCCCACAAAATTACACATGACTGACCGTGTCTCGAGTTTGTCCGGATTCTGCTTTTTAACATAGGCCGGGCAACCCCAAATCTTAATTCTCTTAAGAGATGGTCTCTTCCCATGTCATATCTCATATGGCGTGGTAGACGCGGTTTTGGTTGGAACCCTGTTCAGTAGAAACGCTGCAGTCTCCAATGCATGCCCCCAAAATGAGACGGGTAACTCAGCATCACTCATCATCGATCGGACCATATCTAATAGGGTCCTATTCCGTCGTTCAGACACACCGTTGTGCTATGGTGTGTAAGGAGGAGTGAGCTGAGAGAGAATCCCATTCTCTTTTAGAAAGTTTGCAAATTCTGTACTAAGGTATTCCCCACCTCGATCTGATTGAAGCATCTTGATACTCAAGCCGGTTTGTTTTTCTACTTCTTGTTTATATTCAATGAATTTCTCGAAAGCTTCGGACTTGTGCTTTAATAAAAATACATGACCGAATCTTGAGAAATCATCAGTGAAAGTAATGAAGTATGAAAAACCGCCTCTAGCCTGTGTAGACATTGGCCCGCATACATCACTATGT
The DNA here is from genome assembly GCA_030015575.1 of Agapanthus africanus. Taxonomy (NCBI): domain Eukaryota; kingdom Viridiplantae; phylum Streptophyta; class Magnoliopsida; order Asparagales; family Amaryllidaceae; genus Agapanthus; species Agapanthus africanus. The sequence continues at coordinate 48,962,344 of JASDDO010000006.1, read as the reverse complement.
ATGAGGCCTAGGAGTTCGGTAGCTCTTTCTCCGTGTCCGGTAAACGGAGTTTTGGTCATTTTACCCTTGATACAAGACTGGCAAGTCGCATAAGATTTATATTCAAAAGGGTTTAAATATCCATCTTTGTGTAACTTGTTTAGTCTTGTTTCGTTAATATGACCAAGTCTACAGTGCCAAAGAAAAGCTTCATTTAATTCTGAAAGTTTTCTTTTCTTAGTGTGTTGTATACTGAAAACTGTGTGTTGATTTAGGACGTATATCCCGTTATTAAGTGTACCATACCCAACCAACATTTGATTCAGGTGAATGTTCATAACATTGTTCTGCAATACAAAATTATATCGTTCATTGTCTAACAAAGAAACGGATATTATATTACATAGCATACTTGGTACAAAATAACATGCGTTCAAAACCAATATACACCCAGATGGCAACCCCAAGTGATACTCTCCCACTGCGACTGTATGTATATTGGAACCATTTCCAACGCGGAGAGTATGGTCACCTGTCTTCAAAACTTTGCTATTTCTCAGTCCCTGCATAGAATTCCAAATGTGAGAACCTGAACCGGTATCTAATACCCAGGAAGCAGAGTTTATTGAAAAACAGTTTTCTGTCACAAACACACCTGAAGCGGAAGCATCCCCATGCTTCTTCTTGAGATTCAAGTACTCTGTACAGTTACGCTTCCAATGTCCTGCTTTGTGGCAATGAAAACATTCACCCTTCCCCGAGTCTCCAGCTTTGGACTTTTCCTTTCCCTTCACCTTTTTAACTCCACCCTTAGGATTGGTGGGCTTCTTCTTTTTCTTTCCTTTGGACTTAGCCTTAGGGCGAGAAGAAGAAGATTGCCCAATAGTCATAACGGGAGTTTTCATCGATTTCATAGTGCTCTCTGCACTCCTTAACATATTAAGGAGTTCAGGTAGTTCCTTCTCCATGCCGTGCATGTTGAAGTTAACTATGAACTGTGCCAAGGTGGAGGGGAGGGACTGCAGAATAATATCCGTATATTGTTCATTGTCCATTGTCCATCCTAGGTCCTCAAGCTCTTCTATAAGAGCTATCATCTTCAGAACATGATCACTTACCGGTGTGCCAGGGGCCATTCGCATCTGAAACAATTTCTTTGATGCTTCGTATCGTAATACGCGGGATTGCTCTCCATACAACTCCTTTGTATGGAGAAATATGGTTTGAATGTCCATATTCTCGTGCTGCTTTTGATGTGTATTGTCCATCGATGCAAGCGCGAGGCATTTGGCCGTGGCACAGTCAGCGTCCCATGTCTTGCGGACTTCAATGTCCGCAACTGAGGATTTTGGACCTGGGGTGGGCGGGGCTGAAGCCGTGAGGACATATGATACTTTATCATAAGTCAAGGCTATTTTCAGATTCCTCAGCCAGTCTTTATAATTGGTCCCATTCAGTTTGTTTTTATCTAGTAGAAGCTTGAGTCCAGTCATTGGTATCTGCCATTAAGAGAGAGAAAAGAATACACTCAGCGAAAGCTCTTGCATAGATCAGATTGGTTATTATCTTGTCTAATCGATGTCTCCCACTGCTTTAATCAAGTTTTTCTTTCAAACCTTAAAAAGAAAACTAGCCAAGATTAATTACAGTCTACAACTTCGCTAACCATTCAGCCAGGCCAGTGTCGGTACTTAAGGGAGGTTCCCCGTGCTTTCGCACGGACCTAATTAAAGTAAACCTCATTTTCCCAGAGGCGTAGCCCCGTTAACACCTTTCTAGACACCTAATGAGTTAGCTAATTGTAAACTGCAAAACTCTCCTAGGAGCAACTATTGCCCACAGTGGGATCGGGATCCAACCATCATATGGAAGGTATGCAATCTCATTGCAAATCTCAACACTTGAAATTCCCGATATGATTTTTACCCCTAGTACCTATGACCTTGGCTATGGTCAACAAATCACAAGTACTAGTCAAGTTCAGCCCGTCATTTCTTGATTAATCAGACCCGTCTACATGACCCTTGGCTAAGGTCAACAAAGTCATATACCCGTCCTAATTAATCTGCATCATATTCATTGTAGGAAGACATCACTTAGCTACCGTACACTACGCCTTGGCTAAGGTCAACAAACGTAGCACGAATACTAAGTACTCTACTTCCTAAAATGACGGAGGGTTGCAAATGATTTTTAAGAAAATCTTTAACGCTTTGAACTTGATATCGTCGTAGAATCAAATGGTTTTGAAAAGGAGTGGCTTGTGCTCCGCAGTTTTTGAAATACAGCTTTTTCATAAAGAGCCGAGTGGTTTTCAAATCCGATTCTACAACATCTTTTTTAGGTTTATTTTCTTTACATTAATCATATTAATGTAATCCCATCATTTAAGTCCTTAAGCCAATCACAGAAAAGAAACGAAAATAACACGTACGCTTATGCCATCCGCATTCGCCGCAATGTTCCGTTATGCACCGTTAGGTTACTTAACTAACGGCATACCGGGACGGGACTAGCGCGGGTGTAAAACATAAGCAATGTCTACTATATATCTCATATATAATATATCATTCGTCTCAGATATGACAGAACACAGGCAGTAGAAACATATATATAATGTGGGATATACTAGGACGTTCGTATTTAGTATTTAGCCTATAATAGAAAATACGGATTCTATAGTCGCAATGAATAGCCAAGCCCACACCCCTAGACCCCTACAAGAGTGGCAAGCGACCCTACCAATCCTGGAGTTTAGGAGACCCGGTCTCGACTCCTCGAGATGGCCTCCCACTGAACCCCAGAACCCGGTCACTTGTGCTCCCCTCCTTGGGTCTATCCTAATGCGGAAAAGTAAATAATATACAACACTGGTGACACAACCTCAACCCAGAAGTGCCCCAAATAAAAGAATATTATATTACATTTGAATTTACATGAATGAAAATATAAAACTCTCGTCTCACATAAAACCCCCCGGCTATTCGATCGCGACAATCCTGCACATCATATCTCAGCAACACATAATATCATATATCATCAACGTAAGTAAGTATGCGTATCCCAATTGTCGTTGATGTATAGCAACGAAACCGGCGATATCGAACATACTACACTTACGGTCATAGAAAAGAAAGTGTAAAACTACAATATTTGGAATCCACATTCTCTTTAGACATCATAAATACGAAATATCACATATTTCATATTTCATGCCTAAACTATATGAATTCCACATATTGTATCACATTCCAGACAAATAGAAAGTATTAAAGTTTTCGACCGAACGATCAAATACCCAAGATTCCCTAAAGCTCAACACTTGAGCGGAGTTCAAAAACCCGGAGTGTGACACAGTAGTAGCGGTCCAGCCGTAGAAGGGTCAAGCCAACGCCTCACATGTGGCACGCCGTACTGCCCCAAACCCTAAGGCTCAAAGGGCAGTTCAAGACGGTCACATAATCGAGTTAAGGTTTGTTGTCTTCTAGAGGGTCCACCACAAAACTTGCACGTATCTCCAAAAGATTTAAACCCTGTGAAAAGTGAGCAAATGATAGTCGTTCGAACACTTCAATACTTTCTAGTTTACCCCGAAAAGAAACGAAATTAAAATTCCGATCGAATCGTCGAGTCCAAAACCATCTCCAGAAATAACAGTACTGGATTCAGATTAAACATACCTAAAACAATATACAAGCAGTTTTAGGAGTTACTGTGCAAAAACGAAGCCATGAAGCCTATGTACGACCGCGGAGCCGCGGCCTAAGCAAGTATTGGCCGCGGTTCCGCGGCGGTTTGATCAGATCATGGGTTTGTATTTCACAGTATTTCTTATATTTTCCTGCTGTATTTTTTAAGTATTTTTAATTCTGAAAAATTTCAGATTTTAAAATTTGTCCAGAGAGGGTCTCAAAAAGTCGTATTTTGATCCGATCGGGATTTTTACTTCGTAAAAGTGTCGCCTAATATTCTATGTCGGCTCTGATACCAATGTAAGGTTTATCTAGCACCCTATGTAGAGTTTGGAAGCATCACATGTCACAAAGTTCAAATTTTTATGCTGCTAAGTAAGCATACAAAGGATCTATCCTAGAAAATTGGGGTTTCTAAAACTCTAACTAACATCATATGTTACAAAGGCTAGGGTTTTGAGAGTACAACCTTTGTAGCTCCCTTTAGTAGACTCCTTGGCCACTTAAGAGTTGGAAAAGTGTTCGCTTGAAGTCCTCTAACGTCCACGACGATCCACCTGAAGCTCCTTTGTCCAAGCTATCAACTTCACTTTAACAAGAAGATGAAATGAAGCAAACACTCCAAATAAGTAGGCTAGACTTGTGTAGAATGGTGTTGTGGTTCTCTTTCTCACTTCAAAATCCTATCTTTATGTGTATTTTGCTCACTTGAAAAGTCTAGAGAGCAAGAGCTCAAGGTTGAAGAAGATGATGGCTATTTTTAAGAAGAAGAGAAGATAAACTCATGAAAGGAAAAAGAAAATATATGTATATATATTTATTTCTTCTCATCTCAAACCATGGTTAAATTATGAAGATATTATTTAATTTGAGTTAAAACATGAAAAGAAAGTTTAATCCATGGTTAAGGGTAGGTGAGCATGGTTAGGTCAAAGAAGAGACTAGAAACAAACCATGAATTATCCTTTCCTTTTTCATTTTGTTTTAAAACAAATATAAGTAATAATCCATATAAATAACCAAGGTGTGAGTCTTATATTGCCACCATTTTCTATGTATAAACAACCATGATAGAATGATGTATGTATGCATGTGTGCATGCACATCCATATGTGCATGAACAAGAATGAATGCATACATGCATGCATACATTCAAAAGAAACAAGATAGGATTTCTAGTGAGAAGCTAATGGTTAAATGATAAATCAACACTTGATTTATCAACCCGGTCATATCACATACGATCCGACCAAAAGCAATCCGCCCAATTAATATACGGTATCTCATACGCGCATTTTAACCGGGTCCATGCGCATATCGCATACACGCACCACAACGTTTCGCCTGGACTAGGAAACTTCTTTGTGGGACTCTAAGACTCGTCAATACGCCGGCAGTGGGTGATGATCATATCAAGCACCCCCAAGCCGCAAGCGGTCAGCTAAACGTAACGGCTACCCGGGTATTGAGCGATCAGAAGAAAACAAGCGAACCTGCTACAACTCCCGTCGAGCCAACCTGCAACACTACCGTACAGTCCGGTCTCTTCGTCAGATATGCTGCATATCGAGTCTAGGGATGGTAACGTCGACCCCAATAACTCAATAAGTCGTGCCAGTGAATGGTCTATAAAAGATCGAGAAACTATTGATACCACTTATCAGTAAATCTCAGCAGCCCTGGCCAGGGACTTACTGATATAACCAGTCGAGCACAGCACAGCATCAACTCCCAATACCGGGAGAGACGAAACCCCTCCTATCGCTCATCGCCTTCGTGTGTCTCGGGACTGTACCCAACGGCCACCTGTTTGCACGACTCAGTAGAGCCGTGGTAGGGTGGTAATCAAAGTACAGTGGGAGAGCACACAAGACTCTATGAAGATCTCGGGTCTACAGACTAACCTGTACCAGTGTCACCTGAGAAATGCTATCCGACGATAGATATAATTCCATATAGGAGTTCTCGGTGAGTCCGTCCAGTGTACCCAGTCACCACTGAGCACCCGTATATGATCTTGATGTCAAACATTGATGAAAGTGGGAACATCCATCGCCCATCACATGGGTCTAGTATCATATACGCTAGTCTACTCTGGTATATCGATGCCCCGTCTCGATACATCTCCGACTAGGGACATTTCAGGATATGCTTATAAACTACAGATGTCCCACTAGTATGATCTCTATCATAATCACTGTAGTCAAGCCGATATCCTCAGTGCTTTATCAGCATATATAAATGAATAAAAGCATGATCAAATCAACATGTCAGATAAAGTAGAACCAGATAGCATACTATCATGTCGAGCAAGAATGTACACTGAATATATATATACATGTACAGATACATCCACTATCATATAATGGCCTCTTGGGCATACATATATCCAACAATGGCCAGTCGAGCATAGCGCAACATCAACTCCCAATACCGGGATAGACGAATCCCCTCCTATAGCTTATTGCCTCCATGTAAATCGGGACTGTACCCAAAACCCACCTGTTTGCACGACTCAGTATAGCCGTGGTACGGTGGAAATCAAAGCACAGTGGGAGACACACAAGACTCTATGACGATCTCGGGTCAACAGACTAAGCTGTACTAGTGTCACAAGAGAACTGCCATCTGACGTGAGGTATAATACCATCTGGGAGTTCTCGGCGAGTCCGTTCAGTATACCCAGTCACCACTGAGCACCCGCATACCATCTCTGATGTCAAACACCAGTGGATATGGGATCATCCATCGCCCATCACATAGGTCGAGAAGATATACGCTAGTCTACTCTGGAATATCGATGCCCCGTCTCGATATTCCCACGACTAGGAACATTGAAGGATGTACTCATGGACTACCCAGGTCCCACTAGTATGATCCGCATCATAGTCCTGCAAGTCGAGTACATATCCTAAGGGCTTTATCAACATGTAATAGAGAGACAACAAGTATACATGTTAAGATAAAGAGCAACCAGATAGCGTACTATCATGTCGAGCAAGAAAGTCCTACCTATATATGTCCTAGCATCCACTACAATATGCATCTCATGTACAGTAATGGCTTCTAGGGCATACATATAACTAACATATACATATAAACATACACACCAAAAAATATCACGTGTGTGCATGTGTGTGTGTGTACCTTTACTCTAGGGTTTCACAACTAAGGAATTAAACTAAAAACGTTTCCTTCCAACTATACTAAAACTAACCCATGCTCTCCTTAAGCCGCTCATACTAATTATCCACGTATCACAATACACTTAAATATATATATATATATATATATATAATAAGTTCATGTACTACACTACGAAACTGCGGGGGTGCTTTACGCCATCCACCCGACTTCCCACATAGATATACATCTACTCACCTTGTTCCTTGCTTGCCGAAGTCGATGTCGCCCTTCTCTTCCTCGTCGTCCGAAGTCTACATGAAGGTGCCTACATATCACATATATCGTGTCGTAAACAGAATTGCATACGAAAACCAAAACGGCACACGAATCACACATAGGTTAAAACCTATGGCCTATGCATGCGAAAGAACCAAACAATAGCTGATATCGACGTACAAACGTCAAGGGATCGATACAAAACACAAAATCCAAAGTTCAAGTCATGAATAACAATGAAACCGAAACAGCAACTTTGAAAACTTGCTCCAGATTTTAGGTCAGGTGAAATTAGGCTAAACTAGCTGTACTGGGGTTTAGTATAGGAGGTATATGAGCTACAGACCAAACCTAGACACCAATGCCCACAATGAGGCCGACCAAATTACCCTAAAAATCGGCCAGATCGTCCATGGTGTCTCTGTTTGGGTTCGTTCTCACAGGGTGGTCTCGTAGTGTTTAATCTAGGTCAATAGGGTTGCTAGTTTTTCTTGTAACAGTCTCAGGTCACTCCAGATATCATGTAGGCATCACTAATCACAAAAACCTACACGGAAGTATCAAATTCAAGTTTCATGGCCTAGGTTCTTGTTTGATCTGGGTATTTAACACTAACGGGGGTTCTAGTCATCAATTACACTTCAATTTCACCATCACAACTCAAAATTTCCCTAAACTTGATCTTGGAATTTTCCAAGATCACTAAACCTCACTTAATCATGTCTAAACAAAAGTAGAATCTAAAGGAAATGGATTACTCTACTAATGGTGAAAGAAATACCTTATTTGGCAACTCAAGAAAATTCTTGAGTTGCCCCATGTGCTAAAAATCCAAACTTCTTGGTCCATCTTTCTTGTAGTGAGCTTGTGCATGATTTTTATGAAGGGGATGCATGTTTTTGATGTAGAAATGGGGTGTTGGGAGGAGGTTGAGGTGGTGGAGGGAAGAGGGCAGCCAAGCTGTAAGAAGAGGGAGAAGAAGAAAGATGAAGATGAAGATGAAGTGAAGAAATGCCAAGGTCAAGGGAAGTCCCCTCACCCTCTCTGTCGTGCCCATGTAGGGTTCCTAGGCACTCCCAAGAGGTCTCACAAGGCATCAACCATGCCAATTTACAAAAATTACGGTGCCGAGAAACCTTAACACGGACCGTTGGCTAGAATTCTAGGCGACAATTGAAACTAGTTAACATTTTAACTAAGGGAACGGAAATACAACCTTTGTAGATCCGGTGCTCCATCTCCATAGCTCCGTGATGATGTCTCCTCGCTGTCCAAAACGGATCCCGAGCTCTAGCATCGGCTTCATCGGAGAAGAAGCGGGCTAGGTCATCGACGACGATGCCGAAGATGATCTACGTCGAGGCATCGCTAGATCAAGCTCTAACTTCACCAAGTCAAGAAAACTTGTGAAGGAAACACACTCTACTACTTGGCAAGAGGTAGAGGATGAAGAAATAGGAAGTGGATAGACTTTAGAATTGGATTTCTCACTTGTTTTCATCAATCACCATTGATGAAGCAAGCTTCTTCATGTGAAGAAGAAGATGATGATGAAGATAATGTTATGATAAGTTAATTCAAAATAGAAAATAAATTGAATACTTATCATAATGCAACCATGGTAAAGTGTAGAGACTAAACTAAGGTTAAGTGAATGGTTAGGTTAGGTATGAAGACAAAAATGGTGACTAAGTCAAAGCTTCATGAAGCTTCAACATATATCCAAATAAAGCAACCATTTTTCTTTTCATTTTCCAAAAAGAAAATAAATAAATAAGTGAATAAAACAAAACCCTAACCATTATCATGTAACCATGGTTTGATCTTTACACAAAAACCCTAGCAAACATGCATCATCAAACATGATACAATCAAGTGCACAAAAGTATATCACATATACAATGTGTACATCCGAGTGAGAAAATCCATCTTAAGTAAGCCGATACTAGTTGATGCAAACTAATATATCAAATATATAATTATGCATTAAATCATTAAATCAACACTTGATTTAACGATCCGGTCATATCGCATATAACCGACTAGTATCCTATGTATCGGCTTATCGAATCAATACTTGATTCGATAACTAGGTTATATCGCATACAACCAATCGATACATTCATCGCGAGAATAGAATACGGTATCACATACACGCATTATTCTCGGTCCCGCACATATCTCATATGCGCTCCTATTTCGTTTCGCTTGAGCCAGGAAACCTCTGTGTAGGACTCTAAAGACTCGTCAATACGCCGGCAGCAGATGATGATCATATCAAGCACCCACAAGCCGCAAGCGGTCTGCTAAACGTAACGGCCACCCGGGTATTGAGCCATCAGACGATCGACGAGCAAGCCCGCTCACACTCCAGTGAATCCAACCAGTAACACTACCGTACAGTCCGGTCTCGTCGTCTGATATGTCGCATATCTCGCTTAGGGGTGGTAAACGTCAGACCCCAATAGCTCGATAAGTCGTGTCGATATGAGGTCTATAACAATTCGAGAAACTACTGGTAACACTTACCAGTATATCTCATCAACCCTGGCCAGGGATTTCCTGTTATAGCCAATCGAACACAGCGCAACATCAACTCCCTATACCGGGAGAGACGAATCCCCTCCTATCGCTCATCGCCTCCATGTGATTCAGGACTGTACCCAAAAACCACCGTTTTGCACGCCCTTTTGGACGTGGTAAGGTGGAAATCAAAGCACAGTGGGAACCACACAAGACTCTATGACGATCTCGGGTCAACAGACTACTCTGTACCAGTGTCACCAGAGAACTGCCATCTGACGTGAGGTATATTACCATCTGGGAGTTCTCGGCGAGTCCGTCCAGTGTACCCAGTCTCTACCGAGCACCCGTATATCATCTCTGATGTCAAACACCAATGGATATGGGATCATCCATCGCCCATCTGTATGGGTCGAGAAGGTACACGCTAGTCTACTCTGGTATATCGATGCCCCGTCTCGATACACCCACGACTAGGGACTTTGAAGGATGTACTTATGGACTACCATGTCCCCACTAGTATGATCCGCATCATAGTCCAGGTAGTCAAGTACACATCCTAAGGGCTTTACCAACATGTAATAGAGAGACAATCTGTGTACATGTTAAGGTAAAGAGCAACCAGATAGCATACTATCATGTCGAGCAAGAAATTCCTCCCTATATATGTCCCAGCATCCACTACAATATACATCTAATGTACAGTAATAGCCTCTAGGGCATACATATAACTAACAATCTCCCACTTGCACTAGGGCCATCTGTATAGCAGTGGTTGTAGTATCTCATACTCAACTATCCCATAAAAGTCTCTCTCTGGGAATAGGCCTTCGTGAGTGGATCCGCCGTGTTGTCCTCTGAGTCTACTCTCCTAACCTCGATCCCTTAGAGATCAACCATCTCCATGATCAAGTGATACTGCCTTAGAATATGTCTGGATCACTGATGGGACGGGGGTTCCTGGCATAAGCCACAACTCCATTGTCACACAATGGTAGGAACTAAGTTCATCTCATGAACTAATATACATCCAAACAGCCTCTTTGGTAGCATCTTAAGTAGCGATGTATCCAGCCTTTATCGTCTAGTATGCCACGGTATCTAGCTTGGAACTCTTCCAACATACCGTCCTTTTACTGAGGGTAAAGACAATGCCTGCGACTGACATTCAGTCGTCTTTATCACCCTGGGACCCTTCCAGTGATTCTCCCCAGGATCGATTGATACCATCTCACTACAGCTAGTGAGTATTCTAACATCCATTTAGATCTATCTCATAGATCCAAAACCCAGGATTTAGTAGGTATCACTTTGATCCTATGTGGAGAATCATTGTGATAAGCGGAGATTGATCGAGCGTAGCATAGGAAACTCTTTCCCTATCAAGAGTATGTCATCCACGTACTATACGAGGATCACCACCATACTCCCTACTACCTTTTTGTTTATACAAGGTTCATCTACCATTTTGATGATGTCAAACTGTTTGACTAACTCATCAAAACAGATGTTCCAACTCCGCGATGCCCGCTTTATCCTATAAAGCATCTTGCACGCGTTTCCGCTGCTCCCACTGTTTACGAAGCCCTCTGGCTGTGTACTTATAGACGCACTCTTCTAAAACATCATTTAGAAAAGCTGTCATGACACCCAACCGCCAGATATCGTAGTCATGGGATGTAGCCGTGGCAAGTAGGATCTGGATGGACTTAAGCATAGATCCTTAGAAAAGGTTTCAACATAATCCATACCTGGTCAATGATGCAAACCTTTAACAAGTCTAGCTTTGAAAGTCTCAACTATTCCATGTACACCAAGTAATCTTCTCAAGATATACTTGCTCCTGATGGGGATTTAACCCTTCAGATATAGCAACTAAAGTCCATACTTTATTGGTGTATAAGGATTCCATCTCAGATCGATAAGCATCCAGCCATTCTTACAGAGTCCTACTCCTGATGGCCAGCTCGAAACTAGTTGGGTCATCATCTCATGATGCAATCCTCGCTCCCACTGTCATAGAGAAACCGAAGTATCTCTCAGGTGGGTGAGGAACCCTACTAGATCGGCGGAGAGGCTGAGGTTCGTTGGAATCTACTGAATTCTTCGGTTTTGTCAAATCATTAGCTGCAGTTTGTATGGATGGAACATTTCCAGTTCTACATAACAGACCTTGCCTCGAGCTTGTCCGAATTTTTCTTTTAGACATAAGCCGGACAACCCCAAATCTTAACTTACTTAAGATATGGGCTCTTCCCTTATCATATCAAATATGAAGTGGTAGGCAATTGATTTGATTTGAACCCTTTTCAATAGGTGTGCAGCTTCTCAAGTGCATAACACCCAAAAGGAAATAGGTAACTCGGTAGTACTCATCATAGAGCACACCATATCAAATAGGGTGTGATTGCTCCGCCCCGATATACCATCATGCTATGGTGTATCCGGAGGAGTAGTGCTGAGAGAGAATCTCATTCTCTTTTAGAATAGACCAGGATTTCCGTGCTCAAGTATTCTCCTCCTTGATCTCATCAAAGGACATAATACTTATACCCATATTTAGGTTCTCTACTTCTAACTTATATTCTGTGAATATCTCAAAAGGTTCGGACTCATGTTTCAACAAGAACATATGACTGAATCTTAAGAGATCATCAGAGAATGTAATGAAGTACAAAGAACCAGTCCTGGCATGTGTAGACTGGGAACCTACATACATCAACATGTATCATCCCAAGAGTTCACTAACTCTTTCTCTGCTTCCAATAAACAGAGCTGTGGTCATCTTATCTTTGTGACATGACTGGCGAGTTTCATAAGATGTAAATTCAAACTAATTTAAATATGCATCTTTATGTAACTCTAGCTAGTCGGGTCACATTGATCTGACCTAGTCTACAATACCTTAAGAAGAATTCGTTCATTTCTGAACTCTTCCTCTTATGTGTATTCCGTATACTAAGAACTGTAGTTTGATTTAGAACATTAATGCTTTTAGATAACGTGCATGAACCGATCAACTTTTGATATAGGAAATGTTCAAAACATTATTCAACGATACAAAATTTTATCATTTCTTTACTAATAAAGAGACTGATATGATTTTGTATATCAGGTTCGGTATCTAATAACATTCGTTCAGAATCAATGTATTGGTAATACAGGGTGACAGTGACCGACAGACTTGGCTGCAACTCTTGCCCCGTTTTCTGCCTCATAAAACTTATCACCCGTTCTCAGTTTTTCTACCCTTTTGTAGCCCTATGTAACATCTTACATATCTGGGATCCTGATCCGGTATCAAATACCCAGGATACAGAGGATACTGAGAAACAGTTCTGTGTAACGAACACACCCGAAGATGATGCATCATCATGCACTCTCTTCGTTTGGGCGGCACGGGAAATCTGGTATTCCCCAATTTCCTGCTCTGTCTTATAACAATTATAAGTTGGAGCGGGACCAACATTCCCCAGCTCAGTATAACAAGCGGGTTCGGTCAATAATCCGTAATATTATCTTGATTAAGGCGTGATATGGTCGCTACCAGGAGAGAGAGAGAAGAAAACACTCAGCGTGCGCTCTTGCAGGAATAGATTGGTTTTATTTTATCTAATCAGGATGGCTCCCACTGCTTTTTATCAAATCTTCCTTCAAACCCTAAAAGGAAAGACTAGCCGGGATTAATTACACACAACAAGTTCGCCAATCTTTCAGCCAGGCCAGTGTCGGTACTTTGAGGGAGGTGCCCCGTGCTTTCGCACGGATCTAATTAATGTAAACCTCGTTTTCCCAGAGGCGTAACCCCGTTGACACCTTTCTAGACACCTACTTGATCGGCTAATTGTAATGTGTAAAACTCTCCCAGGAGTAACAATTACTTGCAGCGGGTATCGGGATCCAACTATCTCATAGAAGGTATGCAATCTCATTGCAAATTTCAACACTTGAAATTCCCGATAATATTTTTCCCCTAGCACCCTATGACCTTGACGGAGGTCAACAAACCATAGGCTACTAGTCAAGTTCAACCCGTCATTTCTTGATCGAATTAAACCCACCCGCACGACCCTTGACGGAGGTCAACAAGGCCGCACGACTACCCTAATCCAATCTGCATCATATGCATAAGCAGATAAATACTAGTTAGCTACCGCACACTACGCCTTGACGGAGGTCAACAAACGTAGCACGAATACTAACTACCACTTATCTGAAATGACGGAGGGCTACGACAGGTTTTTCTGAAAACCTATTGCGTAATGAACTTGATATCGTTGTAGAATCAAATGATTTTAAAAATGGAGTGCTTTTGAGGCTTTTCTTGTTCTGCTAAAGGAGTCACTCCCGGTGAAGGGATCGTCGGTCCTTTCCTCGTCGAATGAGGTGCGGGATATATCATATATATCACTGTGCAAAACAAAAACTCTTAAAAGCAATCTAAAGACAAACCGAGTGTGTAGCATCTGCCAGTTATTGTTAAAGGAGTCACTCCCGGTGAAGGGATCTCGGTCCTTTCCTCATCGAATAAGGTGCAGGATATATCATATATATCACTGTGCAAAGCAAGAACTGTAGCTACCTGTTTTATTTTGAAATTCGATTCTACAACATCTTAGGTTTCTTTTATTTCATTAATCACATTAATGAAGTCCCATCATTAAGTACCTAAACATCACAGATAAATACGACGTACACTTATGCCATCCGCATTCGCCTCGATGTCCCCTCGTGCACCGTTAGGTTAGGTAACTAACGGCAGAGCGGGGCAGGGCTAGCGCGGGTGTAAAACATAAGTAACGTCTATATAATATATCATATATACTATATACTGTATCTATCACAGAACATCACATGATCACATCACAGATAACGCAGCAGAAAAATCATATGAAATATTGGATATACTAGGACGTCCGTGTTTTCAATACGAGCCAGTATAAAACACGGATTCCACGGTCGTGATGAATAGCCAAACCCACACCCCTAGACCCCTACGAGAGCGGCAAGAAACCCTACCAATTCTAGAGTTAGGAGACCCGGACTCGACTCCTCGAGTTGGTCTCCCACTGGACTCCAGAACCCGGTTACTTGTGCCCTTCTCCTTGGGTCTATCCTAGTGCAGAAAAGTAAATAATATACAAAGGGTGACACCTTCCGCTACCTGGAAGTGCCCCAATAAAAGAATATTACATACAAGTTTTTACATGAATGAAAATGAAAAACACTCATCTCACATAAAAACCCCCGGCTATTCAAACACGACGATCCAATATAACATATCCAGCAACACATAACATCACATGTCATCAACGTAAGTAAATATGTCCATCCCAATTGTCGTTGACATATAGCAACGAAACCGGCGATATCACATATTACACTTACGGTCACAGAAAAGAAAGTTTAAAACTACAACAGTTGGAATCCGCAATCTCTTTAGACATCGCATGCCTAATCAAATGAATTACTTAGACATCACATGCCTAACAATTATAAACCCCGCATTTTAGTCTCAAAATCGAAAACACTTTTCAATATCAAGTCGGGCAATTCAATAAGATTCCCGACATCCTGATCGAATGCTTGTCGCAAACTTTAGTAGACGGCCGCACCCCCGACGCCGTCGACGAAGTGCACCAAGGCGGAACACCGCCACCGCGAGCACCCGAACGGATGCTTTCGGCGACGGGGTTCTCCTACAGTCACTTGGTCGGGGCTATGGGGTGTAGCTGTCTATTAAGTTTACCCGGCGAGTATCCGCGTACGCTACGTGATTGCGACGGACTTTTGATTTCATCAAAATTCCGTGGCAACCGATCAAGTGAGACTAAACTGCTATGTTTATAACATTCATTCAGTTATCTCATAACTTCTTGTGAATTCCAATTATTGTATCCCATTCCGGATAAATAGAAAATGCTAAACTTTTCGATCTAACAATCGAACACCCAAGTTTTCCCGATACAGCTCAACACATGAAATAAGTCTAACAACATTCAGTTCGTGCCTCAGTACCAATGGTCCAGCCGTAGAAGGGTCAAGCCAACGCCTCACATGCGGCACGCCGTACTGCCCCAAACCCGAAGGTTCAAAGGGCAGTTCAAGACGGTCACATAATCGAGTTAAGGTTTGTTGTCTTCTAGAGGGTCCATCGAGTTACTTGCACTACTTAGAACGTCGTTAAACTACGGAAAGATCCAACACTTGGAAATTTCCCGACAGGGGAAAAATTGGGTATTTATATCCGGTCGAACTTTTTAACATATTCTAAAATGCCCGGAAAGCCACACAGACAAAATTTGATAATCCGATCGAACATTCGAATCCCCAAAACAACCCAAAAAATTCAACTCTTGAAAAAATATTAAAAATTCCCAGGAAAACCAGCACTGAAAATTAAGAATTAAGGTGCAAATTTCGATGCACAAAAAGACAAAGTGGCCGCGGAACCGCCGCAGGAGCATGCTCATGCCGCGGATCCGCGGCGAGATTAAGGAATTAGGCGCTCGAATTTTGCAGTTATCCTTAGATCTTCCTGCTGATTTTTCTGAATATTTTTAATCTGGAAAAAACCACGATTTTGAAAATTGTCCAGAGAGCATGTTTGTGTTAGGGTTTCGGGTTCGTTCGGACTTCAAACTCCGTCTAGACTTCGCCTAAGGCTTTAGCTAGGCTCTGATACCACTGTAGGGTTCCTAGGCACTCCCAAGAGGTCTCACAAGGCATCAACCATGCCAATTTACAAAAATTACGGTGCCGAGAAACCCTAACACGGACCGTTGGCTAGAATTCTAGGTGACAATTGAAACTAGTTAACATTTTAACTAAGGGAACGGAAATACAACCTTTGTAGATCCGGTGCTCCATCTCCATAGCTCCGTGATGATGTCTCCTCGCTGTCCAAAACGGATCCCGGGCTCTAGCGTCGGCTTCATCGGAGAAGATGCGGGCTAGGTCATCGACGACGATACCGAAGATGATCTACGTCGAGGCATCGCTAGATCAAGCTCCAACTTCACCAAGTCAAGAAAACTTGTGAAGGAAACACACTCTACTACTTGGAAAGAGGTAGAGGATGAAGAAATAGGAAGTGGGTAGACTTTAGAATGGGATTTCTCACTTGTTTTCATCAATCACCATTGATGAAGCAAGCTTCTTCATGTGAAGAAGAAGAAGAAGATGAAGATAATGTTATGATAAGTTAATTCAAAATAGAAAATAAATTGAATACTTATCATAATGCAACCATGGTAAAGTGTAGAGACTAAACTAAGGTTAAGTGAATGGTTAGGTTAGGTATGAAGACAAAAATGGTGACTAAGTCAAAGCTTCATGAAGCTTCAACATATATCCAAATAAAGCCACCATTTTTCTTTTCATTTTCCAAAAAGAAAATAAATAAATAAGTGAATAAAACAAAACCCTAACCATTATCATGTAACCATGGTTTGATCTTTACACAAAAACCCTAGCAAACATGCATCATCAAACATGATACAATCAAGTGCAAAAAAGTATATCACATATACAATGTGTACATCCGAGTGAGAAAATCCATCTTAAGTAAACCGATACTAGTTGATGCAAACTAATATACCAAATATATAATTATGCATTAAATCATTAAATCAACACTTTATTTAACGATCCGGTCATATCGCATATAACCGACTAGTATCCTATGTATCGGCTTATCGAATCAATACTTGATTCGATAACTAGGTTATATCGCATACAACCAATCGATACATTCATCGCGAGAATAGAATACGGTATCACATACACGCATTATTCTCGGTCCCGCACATATCTCATATGCGCTCCTATTTCGTTTCGCTTGAGCCAGGAAACCTCTGTGTAGGACTCTAAAGACTCGTCAATACGCCGGCAGCAGATGATGATCATATCAAGCACCCACAAGCCGCAAGCGGTCTGCTAAACGTAACGGCCACCCGGGTATTGAGCGATCAGAAGATCGACGAGCAAGCCCGCTCACACTCTAGTGAATCCAACCAGTAACACTACCGTACAGTCCGGTCTCGTCGTCTGATATGTCGCATATCTCGCCTAGGGGTGGTAAACGTCAGACCCCAATAGCTCGATAAGTCGTGTCGATATGAGGTCTATAACAATTCGAGAAACTACTGGTAACACTTACCAGTATATCTCATCAACCCTGGCCAGGGATTTCCTGTTATAGCCAACCGAACACAGCGCAACATCAACTCCCTATACCGGGAGAGACGAATCCCCTCCTATCGCTCATCGCCTCCATGTGATTCGGGACTGTACCCAAAAACCACCGTTTTGCACGCCCTCTTGGACGTGGTAAGGTGGAAATCAAAGCACAGTGGGAACCACACAAGACTCTATAACGATCTCGGGTCAACAGACTACTCTGTACCAGTGTCACCAGAGAACTGCCATCTGACGTGAGGTATATTACCATCTGGGAGTTCTCGGCGAGTCCGTCCCTTGTACCCAGTCTCTACTGAGCACCCGTATATCATCTCTGATGTCAAACACCAATGGATATGGGATCATCCATCGCCCATCTGTATGGGTCGAGATGGTACACGCTAGTCTACTCTGGTATATCGATGCCCCGTCTCGATACACCCACGACTAGGGACTTTGAAGGATGTACTTATGGACTACCATGTCCCCACTAGTATGATCCGCATCATAGTCCAGGTAGTCAAGTACACATCCTAAGGGCTTTACCAACATGTAATAGAGAGACAATCTGTGTACATGTTAAGGTAAAGAGCAACCAGATAGCATACTATCATGTCGAGCAAGAAAGTCCTCCCTATATATGTCCCAGCATCCACTACAATATACATCCAATGTACAGTAATGGCCTCTAGGGCATACATATAACTAACAGCCCATACCTATATTCTTTATTCATTTCTTTTCTTTTCTTCTTTTATTTCTTATTTCTTTTCCCTTTTCATCTCATTTTAAAAAAACAAAGCCATACTTGGAAAAAGAAAGAAGTCATGGTTCAAACAAAATGAAACAAGTTTTGTTGCATGTCATGATGCATAATCAAGCTTAGTGCAAGATTAGTGAAAATTAATCGATTTTAGCATTAACATAGAATATAATTAATTATATAAAAATCTATGAATGCTCCATTCTTATAATCCCTTTCAAAAACAATAGTTCTTATAATTTTCTGAATATTTTCCAACTATCGGTATATAATTATACCCCTTTTTGTTAAAACTAATCTCCATATCTTAAATATTCATAATAATTTATTCTTTAATTATCCAAATTCCCAAAAATAATATTTTATTTTCTGAAATGTTACAATCTTCCCCCCTTAAATAAATTCGGTCCCCGAATTTAAATTAAAACTCCCCCAAATATTAAAACATTTTTGCGAAACACTCAAGTCGCCGGAGTTTCGAAATCATCAATACTTAAAACACATCTTAGCACAATGCGTGCACATGAAAAACGAGTATATAACTCCAAATCAAAAACTCCGTCAAGCATCACACAATCATCGGAGTCATGGTGAAAATACCAATGTCAAAGTCCAATACGAAAACCAACACAATATACATCAAAACTATAACCTGTACATAGTACGCATTGTTGTAAATTCATCAAAACATTTGAAAAGAAATGCATGCCAAACCCTTTTCAAGTCGCTGTGCGATGCGCATATCACGACACAAGTAGCGATCGTTCAGTGTAAGAAAATAACTATATAACTATATATATATATATATATATATATATATATATATATATATATCCTTGTTTAACATACACGTCCCTCCGTTTTGAAAATAATTTAGAAGGGTTTCCTTTGTAAAATATTTCGTGTCATCTTGGACACGTAGGTAAATACTGAGACTATAGCTCCTTTTTTGAAATCCCTTCGGTAACTATCGATGCATGCAAAAACACCTAGATACTGTTCTCAGAACAGTCCTGCTCGGTTACTAAACCAAATGGTAAACATCATAAAAACATACTGCTCAAAGGAAATCATACTCAATCGTATGTGTAATAATGCCACGTGTGTCTGGTGCGCACAGAAATCGAAGTCACCGAATGCGCTATACATGTGCACAAAAACAAAATCTACGTGCAATGGGTTTGCATGAAAACACCTGTCAAAGGCAACGAGTGTGCCTGACAACAATATCAGGTGCATTTGTCATGCACGAAGAATCCTAATTTCGTGCATCTGGTGTGCACCAAAATCGCATCAAGCGCGCCAAGTATGTGCAAGAATCCAACTCAAGTGCATAAGTTGAACGAAAACAAATATCGAATATCACAATCGAAATCGACGGTATACAACATACCTCAATCCAAATCAGGTATACCGTGGTATATAATCTCACAATCACGTGCATCGGTGTGCACAAAATCGAATCAAGTACTAAAAGTGCATGAAAACTACACCGAAGGCACAAGTCAAATCACATACATACCATAGGCATGAAATCAAAATCAAACTCTCGAATGACATCAAATCGAAGTCGAGTGCAACTGTGGTGCACAAAATTTCAAAAATACAAATAAATCGCCCAAAATACCGAAATCCAAAATGACGGACGCGTGATATTCGAATCACCAAATCGCAAATCGTAAACACTGTCGTCGATATGTCCTTCCTTCAAAATCGAGAAGGTGTCGATGCATTCAAAGCTAGCAGAGCAAGATATTTACTTGCCTCCTGTTCATGGTCTCGCGCCTTGTGCCCTTAGGTTATGGTCTCTCACTGCGAATTGCCAGTTACATAACTCCTTGGCTCAACGGCCCAATATGGAAATGACGACGGAAACGGTTCCGCTCTGGCACATCCTCTAAAGATCTCTGGCCAACTATCATGGTCACTCATAACATGTCTCGTCGATGATGCTGAACTCTGGCCTACTGGGTGTGCCTAATACGACCGATCCTGGGTCCAAATCTTCTCATGTAGTATTCCAGAAAGATTCTGTCGGGGTCTCTCCCAATCTTGTTTCTGCCAAACTGCTCGGAAGTTATCACCCTTTACTAAATCCATTTCTTGTTCCAGAATAGCTGCATACTCATCACGACTTCTTCGATAAGGTTTATCCATATTCAACTCTTCTGCATGCGTATCACATCTCTGATATCAACGGAGTGGAACGTCATCTCGTCAAGATCTCGTACGAATCTCTTACTCCACTTTTCTCTAATGTTGACTAATTCAGACTCGTCTCTTCGTAACTGTATGGACTGCGCCACAATGGCTATACTCATATCTAGAGTCTCTCTTCTGAAACTACGAACTCGACAGCTCAGTATCCTGTAGTAGGCATCTTGCCAATTACCTCCTTGGGAACTCGTTCAAATTATCGGAGTGATGCGCTTACGCTCGTCCTCCCTCGATCGACTCACAACGTGCCTGTGTGAAGTCCTTTCTAGCTGAAATTAATCAATCTGATGACCTCGCATCGGGGTATGCAAACGAACCACATTTCCTAGTCATTCGTCCATGGGTGACTAGCGATCTTCTATCATACCCTTAAGTACAAACTCGTGCTGAAATAGCTTCAAGCATCTGGGGCAATATCTTGTCAGTTGCAGCAACAATTAGCTCATCCGTCCGCACGATAGACAATGCCTCAATCATCAAGAATAAACGGTGCATTGACAGTCATCATATTCTGGCTGGCTTCTAGCGGTAGCCCGATCATCTGGTGTAGATATCAAATGCTCGCGTCCACGAGAAAACATAGTAAAATGACATATCGAAACGCTCATGTCACCGAAAAACATAATAAAACGACACATCAATATAATCGTGTGTCACCGGAATTACGCCCTGGTTAGTCCTCATCTAAGACGAGCTCATGCTGACCGCAACTCTAGCCGCGGCTCTCTCTGCCCGTGCAACCGTGGTAACAGAAACCACAAACCGATAACGATGAGGATAGATCATAAGAACAAATAGAATACGGTGCAAAGACATGTACATCCTAAGGCTTCTTAAGCGGAGTAGCGTATCGTAAGTATGCCGCAGAACATACACACAGTACGTCACTCTACTTAAGTCACCTACTCCATCAACCGAGGTCAACCTATGCGACGAAAGTTCTGGTCTAATACCCCCTCGACCAAGTCTAAGTTCCCTAAGGTCAAGCCTAGGTTCTGAATATATGTGTGTGTGTGTGTGTGTATATATATATATATATATACGCCCTAGACTTCGCATAGTCAAACCTAGACTCGAACCAATGTTAAACATAGCACTCCGATACCAACTTTGTCATAACCCGAAATAGCACGTGACTGGCACTTGAATCATGTGAAGTCTATAGGACCCCACCTAATTCAAGTAAGCCAAAAGCCCAGAAATATAAACCATTTGAAAAGATAGTGAAGGAAAAACTCAGTTTAAAGCAAGTGTTTTAACGAAATAAGCCGTAGTAAGCATTTTTAAAACATCAAGTCTTTTCCAAAAATTTCGGCAGAGTTTCCTTTGTAAATACTGGCCCCAAACGGGTACAACACATGAAATACATATAATGATGAATAAAGGCATCCCCAAGCAGGAGCTAGCTCTTCGCCAATTGGCGGAAACAACCACGCAATGCAATATAATATACAACGCCAAAGGGCGAAGATCAAAAATCAGCAAGAAAACCAACATCCTCAAGAAAACTAGAGAAAAACCATAATAATACAGTGCACGACTCTAAGGTCGAAAGAATATACAACTGGTCTTCTAAGTCTATCAAATAATACAAGTCTGGTTGATGGAGTTTACTAGATACAACTGAAGTAAATACAAGTACTATGGTGGTCACGATACAAGTGAACCCACCTACCAAAGCAATCATCCGGAAGGAAGCAGTGTGCCAGTAAGCTGCAACGAAACCTGTACGACAAAACCTGCAAGAAACTGTGGCACAACGGGGGTGAGTTGCCAACTCGTGAGTAGAAGACATCACCGAGAAGAAATCGCATGTATGACTCTATCCTAGGTCATACAATAATATCCTCATAATATAAATAACATGAAGCATCTAATTATGACAAGGTAATCATCTAACATACGTATAATACCAAGTGCTCGTGTCAGTGTCTCAAGTAGTAACATGTCACATATATGATGTACAAATGTATTAAGAATGAAAGTAAAATACATCATGTACGAGAAATCTGTTTTCTTATCTCAATGAGATTTTGTATAAAAAAAGAAGCATCACCAACAAAATCAACAGAGAATCTGTGTCAAGCATCGACACAAAACATATATCTCAATATCTCAATGTCTCAATATCTCGGGCTCCGGCAATCCGGACTAGCCCATATCATCAAATATCAATATCTCGGGCTCCGGCAATCCGGACTAGCCCATATCATCAAATCTCAATATCTCGGGCTCCGGCAATCCGGACTGGCCCCGGGCTCCGGCAATCCGGACAGGCCCAAATCATAACTACATCGGTATCCTCTGGATATCCGCCGCGTCAAAAATAACCGGTCGGTAGTGCTCCTCTGCCGGGCTCAACGCCATCATCTGCGACCATCTTGCCCCGGGGTACCGCACCGGGTCCACCATGCTCCCGCAGACGGTTCATCCTCCTCCTCGAATCGGGTGTATGATATCGCTCAAGAGCCGAGAAAACTCATGGTGGACACATCTCACATCATATCACGAGAAAACCGTAATTTTCTATCTTTTGAAATGAAAACGTGTTTATAAAATCCCTGCGGTTTCTCCAAATCCAGAAATCTCATAGAAATCCGAAATCCCAAAATCGAGAGTCAATAAACAGCGAAATGCCGGCATAAAGCCCCACGATATTGCATATCATAGTGAGCGTATAAATGCATGAAATATCTAAGTAAGGAATGCAACATATAAACTAGCATATGAGAGCAAGCGCACTAGTATTATGTTGAAACTACCACAAGTAATTTGTATCCATGAAGTAATGTTATCTAATGTGTACGTGACATGGATATTACAGATGATGATGTGTGTGAGCGGGCAAGAAAGTGTTCGTGGAGCATACGCATCATCAGTAATGGTGCTGGTTTCCTGACAGCAGGGGTTCATAATATCTAACGAAACACATTTATAAGTATGCAATGCGATAAGAACAACATTAATATACGGAAAATAAATATTAAACGCAACATTGAGGAGAATACATTTCTATATACGAGTCATACGATCTTGGCATTTGAAATAGCACGAATCGTGGTTTTTAGAAAATAAGGGCTACGAAGTTTTTGAGAAAAGGTACGTCCTTTGAAATATCCGTAGTATCCCTCGGCCTGTCTTTAAGATACTCAGGATTCGTTAGTTTTGAAAATAAGTATGACTCAAGCCCATTCTAACATCTACCTGAAAACTACAGGACTAAACTAAGAGACTAATCGAAAGGGCAAGGAAATCCACCTAAGTCTAAGTCGATATATCTAGCAGTCGGAGATCCCGCCTCAATAGCGTCACGTACGATAAAATATATAATACAGCATCCTCGAATCATGAGTGCGGATCAATCATCATATCTATACCTCGTACGGTAAGTCCATCGTATGGCATCCCAAATCGGGGTACTGTTCAAATATCACATATATCTCATATTTCATATGGTATTATTATCATCATATCCTGAATTAGGGGTATCGTTCTAAATCTAGAACATACCAATATCATCAAACATATATCCGCATGTGTATGAAAACACATGGCCCATCGATCCGCTAATATATCATGGCGTATCTCATAACATGACCCAAATCACATAACCGATCTCACGGCATCATGCCCGATCATATCGACTCATCACCAAGTACAATATACTATCCTCATCATCCATGTATACGTATATATATATATATATATATATATATATATATATATATATATATATATATATATATCAACACATCCACACACACACATATATATACATATAAACATATACACAAAAACATATCACGTGTGTGCATGTGTGTGTGTACCTTTACTCTAGGGTTTCGCGACTAAGGAATTAAACTAAAAACGTTTCCTTCCAACTATACTAAAACTAACCCATGCTCTCCTTAAGCCGCTCATGCTAATTATCCACGTATCACAATACACTTAAATATATATATAATAAGTTCACGTGCTACATTACAAAACTGTGGGGGTGCTATACGTCATCCACCCGACTTCCCCCGTAGATATACTTCTACTCACCTTGATCCTTGCTTGCCGAAGTCAATGTCGCCATTCTCTTCCTCGTTGTCCGAAGTCTACGTGAGGGTACCTACATATCACATATATCGTGTCGTAAACATAATTGCATACGAAAACCAAAACGGCACACGAATCACACATAGGTTAAAACCTATATGGCCTACGCATGCGAAAGAACCAAACAACACCCGATATCCACGTACAAATGTCAAGGGACCGATACAAAACACAAAATCCAAAGTTCAAGTCATGAATAACAATGAAACCGAAACAACAACTTTGAAAACTTGCTCTAGATTTTAGGTCAGGTGAAATTAGGCTAAACTAGCAGTACTGGGTGTAGTATAGGAGATATATGAGCTACAGACCAAATCTAGACACCAATGCCCACAATGAAGCCGGCCGCATTACGCTAAAAACCGGCCAGATCGGCCATGGTGTCTCTGTTTGGGTTAGTTCTCATAGGGTGGTCTCGTTGTGTTTAATCTAGGTCAATATGGTTGCTAGTTTTTCTTGTAACAGTCTCAAGTCACTCGAGATATCCTGTAGGCATCAATAATCATAAAAACCGACACAGAAGTTTCAAATTCAAGTTTCATGGTCTAGGTTCTGGTTTGATCTCGGTATTTAACACTAAGGGGGGTTGTAGTCATCAATTACACTTCAATTTCACCAGCATAACTCAAAATTTCCGTAAACTTGATCTTGGAATTTTCCAAGATCACTAAACCTCACTTAATCATGTCTAAACTAAAGTAGAAGCTAAAGGAAATGGATTACTACACTAATGGTGAATGAAATAGCTCATTTGACAACTCAAGAAAATTCTTGAGTTGCCCGTTGTGCTCAAAATCTAAACTTTCTTGGTCCATCTTGCTTGTAGTGAGCTAGTGCATGATTTTTGTGAAGGGGATGTATGTTTATGATGTAGAAATGGGGTGTTGTGAGGAGGTTGAGGTTGTGGAGTGAAGAAGGCGGCCAAGGTGTGAGAAGAGGGAGAAGAAGAAAGATAAAGATGAAGTGAAGAAATGCCAAGGTCAAACGAAGACCCCTCACCCTCTCTCTCTTGCCCATACCTCTATTCTTTATTCTTTTCTTTTCTTTTCTTCTTTTATTTCCTCTTTCTTTTCCCTTTTCATCTCATTTTAAAAGAACAAATCCATGCTTGGAAAAAGAAAGAAGTCATGGTTCAAACAAAATGAAACAAGTTTTGTTGTATGTCATGATGCATAATCAAGCTTAGTGCAAGATTAGTGAAAATTAATCGATTTTAGCATTAACATAGAATATAATTAATTTTATAAAAATCTATGAATGCTCAATTTTTATAACCACTTTCAAAAACAATAGTTCTTATAATTTTCCGAATATTTTCCAACTATCGGTATATATTTATACCCCTTTTTGGTAAAACTAATCTCCATACCTTAAATATTCATAATAATTCATTATTTAATTATCCAATTTCCCAAAAATAATATTTTATTTTCTGAAATGTTACAAGATCCTTCACAAATTTCATCATGAAAGAAGGTATCCAACAAAACCCTAGCTTGCAAAATCTTCCACAAAAAATTAAACTTGATGAGATTTTTTAGGGTGGAGATGTAACCTGAGAGATGCGAAGCCTTACACAATCGTTCGCAGTCGAATGAATAAGTGTAGGGTTTTCCTGGATTTACTTTGATCCCTTCGAGAGGAACAACAACAAGATTCATCATCAAAAATTGAAAACTTAAGCAAAAGATCATTGAAATATGAGGAATTTTACCCCAGAACAAGAAAACCCCCAAATCTATTCCCAAACTACCACCACACCAAAATAATCTCAGAAGACCAATGGGGAACTGGAGCCCGGCCTTGATTCTCCTCGACGTCCCCTTCTTCGCCGCCATCGACACTACAACAACAACAGCAATAGCCACACCATTACCACCACCACCAATAACAACAACAACATCAAAAGCCGCAACAACAACATCAACGACAGCGCAACAACACCAGCAACAATTTCTAGGATTGAGCAAAAAATTGAAATTAAACCAAAAAAAACTAAAATTTAACCGCTTTATACTTACCTCTTGACCGGCAACAAGCAAACTTCGACTGCCGATGGTCTTCGAGGAGCTTCGTGGGGCTAAGGCTTCGATCGCGGCTTAGGGCTTCGTGTCGGATTCGGCCACGAAGGAGATGCGGTGAAGGCTTCGAAGGCGGACGACCCACGGAGGTGATGTAGGAGCCAGCGGCGGTCGAGGCGACAAGGGCGACAAAGGGAGATTTAGCGCTCGCGATGAAAATTGGGTGGGGGCGCGCGCGCGAAAGAAGAGGTCGATGAAAATTTGTGAGGCTTTTGGGGGTTTATCTTCGGTGGGTTGTGGGTTTTGCCACTTATTAGAATTAGTCACGATTAAAACAGCTACCAAAACCTTAAAACCGTTACCATAGACTGGTAACTGCTAAAACCATGACCAAAAACCCATTACCGAAACCCATATTTGTAGAAGTGATAATATCGCAGAGAAGACAATACACGGAACAATACTAACGGCCAATCCACACAATGAACAACGCAAATAACAACGAAATATAAAACACAAAAGTACACGAGAATAAGAGAATCACAAACCAAAAGAGACATGAGATTTGTTAACCAAGTTCACCCACTATATGGCTAGTCCCCGTAAGAGTGGAATCTGCAAAGTTCTACTAGATCATGAATCAAGTATTACCCCCACGAGCAATCCTAGAATATTTCTCTCAAATCTCTCTAGATTCATAGCCGTCGTCCTCTCTCTTTATAATAGTCTCAATAGACTTTTAATTTGCATTAAAAATATCATATGAGAGACCCAATTTATAGTCTAACCCTAATTCTATACAGGTTAGAGATAAACCCAGAAATTACCAAAATATTCTATTTCCATAACAGAGCGCGTCTGCCTCCTTAAGCCGGCTCAACATGCCCATGAGTTGTCTCATGTACATAAAGAATATTGGGTAATTCCATCATCTTGTGAGCCGGCTTATAAAGACTTGAGCCGTCTCAAGCATAGGGTTAAGCCGGTTCAACAGCCGTTTCATACACCCAGATAGTTATGACAATTCTGGAGCACTTGTAAGCCGTCTCAACGCCCCCTAAGCCGGCTTAAGATCAACTCCCAGGAAGAAACTCCACAATATCAACATTGTCCCACTTGGAGATTCTTTCACCTTGATTCCAAAAAATAGTAGACTTTACATGATTCTGCTCTCTGCTCTCTCCTCATCAAATCTTCATGGAGAGGTTCACCAACCTGCAATAGAGATCCAGCTTATCTCTATTCATGACCTTGGTGAACATATCTGCAGGATTCTTTTCTCCCGCAATCTTTTGTAGTGTCAACTCACTATCTTCCAACGCTATGTGTATAAAATGGTACCGTACCTTGATGTGCTTCGTCCGAGTGTGATATGCAGCATTCTTGGCTAAGTGTATCGCACTTTGACTATCTCTCTATAAGGTATTGAAATCTTGCTTATTAACCAATTCCTCATGTAATCCATGTAACCATATCATCTCTTTGCTGGCTTCCATGATAGCCACATATTCGGCCTCCGTCGTTGACAATGCCATAACCTTTTACAACTAGGAAACCAACTAATTGTTGTTCCCCAACCGTGAATACGTACCAAGTTATGCTTTTCCTACTATCTCGATCAACTGAGTGGTCCACATCAACATAACCTTGCACATTTAGAGAGTCACCACCGAAACATAGACAATGACTGGATGTTTCCCTGAGATATCTCAATATCCACTTCACTGCATGTAACAACCCTAAACTTTCTGTAAATTTTTTTTGTAAAGTACAGAAAGGAGTACCTTAGCCTGAGCACAACTTAAAAGTATTTCTTGTTTAAGAACATCAAGAAAGCACTTGTAGTTCATTAATAAAGCCTTGCACTGCCGTGACATAGCCCCTGTGTTCAAATCCCTCCAGCCACATATTATTTTTAAATGATTTTTCTTTTAAACTTTTTGAAAGCCTAAAAGTTTACACGTGCAATACACGTAAAAATGAAAATTCACTAAAATCAAACATGTGGAAAATGCTATTTGAACAGACCTTGACACGTGACATCAATCACATACCCCGACCCCACACTGTGGCCGGCAAGATTGCGCTTTGGGCCGTTGCAACCAGGCCCCTCGTAGCAAATGCCCCCATTTTTTTACCCTAACCCCTTGTCCCCCCCACTACTCCTCTTCTGTTTGATTTTCCTGCGCATTAACAGAAAATTAAAATGAGCTTTAAAAACAAATTTTAATGCATTTTAATTCTTATTTTAATACCTTAAACCCTAATTCTATCCTATAAATACCACCCTACACCCTAGCCCTCTCTATTCTGAAATTCATTATCAAAACTCACAAAATTTTTCTAAGTCCAAAAAGTTGTACAAGTGGAGTTAGCTCAAGGTCAAGTTCTGGCGATGATTCGGGACAAATCCGGCGACACCGTAACTCCTCGAAGTTCACAACTTGTTCATATATCACTTCTCTCTTCTCCAAACCCGTAAGTACCCCCTCCTCTCCTATCTCCTATTCTAAAAGATCTCTTTCTTAAAACTCGTCGGAAGTGGATTTATTCCGACTTCCGATTTTAAATTGGTTAAAAACATAACTTTACTTAATAACCAAACACCCATATTGATACATCTTGTTTAGCAAACATAAAACATTTAGAACAAGTTTCAATTCAAAATAAAATGCTATGCAACTTGTATTGCATTTTTTTCGTTTAAATACCACAAAGTTTACCTACGACATTACTTCATCATATTGCTCATATTAATTTTAGAAAACTCACGAGGTAATGTGTCACGACCCAAGTTTGGATGTGACAGGCACTCAGATTGTATCATATCTAAAGATATGCACAAATCCAAGTAAGCCAAAAACCAAGATCAAAATACCTTATTTCGGAATTATTTAGGAAAATTTAGTTTTTAAGTAGAAATCTCAAGTTATGAAGTTAATTCATTTAAACAATAATAAAAATTAAGTTTGGTTGTATTCCTAGTTGGAATCAACATTAACAAAAATGAACATGAATATAAGCATATGTAACATCACTGAATCTCATAAAGAAAGAAGCTACGAAACTGATCAACAGATCTCAACTGTACATATATATACCATCTCACATTTCTAAGTCAAAATACAAGTCTGATGGAGTCTTTCTAGATACAAAAGTACAAAAGGGAAGGTTACTACACATGTAACCTACCTAGCAAAAGATGGAATATAACAGCAAAAGTGATCCTGCCTCGCAGCTACCCGTCCACTCTATCCCTGCAAGGAACTGTGGCACAACGGGGATGAGTTGCCAACTCAGTGAATACGACTAACATATAACGGCGAATAAAGTAAATATGACAATCATGCTACTGAATATGAATCAATATGATATATGAGTATATGTGAAATCTAACAATAAATCTCATTATACTTCTGAAATCACAACTCAAGTAAATCATTTCTCGGTGTCCATCAACGACACAAAATCTTCATTTCCTTCTAGGCATCATTCCCCGAATGATCCTATACTCATAATATCGGTCGTTATCATCTAGATACACGCCGTATTTCTATAACTAACTCCTGTATCGAGTAACCTCGCTAGGCTCCCCCGTCTCAATACGGCTATCCTGCCCCTCGGTCTCGACCGGGTCCACCCTGTATCCAACTGTATATCTCCCCCACTCAGTATGGATAACGTAAATCCGCGACCGTATATCTCCCCCACTCGGTCCGGAATAAAACCAAAAACAGAAATCATCTCAGGGTGGACATGTCACATCAATCATGAAAAACTGGATTTATGTAGTAGTATTCAAAAACTCAAAATCATAAATCCTCAATTCCGCATCTATCTCATATCCAACATGGAAGTACGCATAAGCAACAGGATGTAAATAATGAATTCTACCAATATACTTGACATATGAAATACAATATAATCAATGTTAATAAGTATGATATTTAAGTGTATGTGACATGGCAATATCGACGAGGTGTGTGTAGCATATAAGATGTGCTCGTGGCATGACTCGTCGATACTTGTGAAGTGTTCTAACAACTAAGCAATATACACATATTTTAATGCATGAAATTCTAACATTTAAACATGATGATATGAATATCACATTAAGTAAAACCACGGGCGAAACACGCCATCTTTACTAAATTCCCCGGTAGATGTTTAGTCTACTCACCGGAAAGTCGAATCTACTCCGGAATCGCTAATCCTTTCCCTTTCCTCACGGCTTCCGTATTTCTCGTATCCGTGTCTAAATATGCAAAGTTAACGCGTATAAGCAAAATAGCTATTCCGACATAGCGGAAATAGAAAACACGCTAACCCCCACAATTTATATACTATCTGATCTTTTCAAGCTATTAAACACTTAGTCTTGCTGGATTTTAACCCAAAACTGCACTGTTCCAGAAATTAAAACGCGACGTAGTTTCGTCGTGTCGTATTTAGTATTTTACGATTCTTTTTCCGATATATCATTCCAGATTTTAATTACAGTGAAACTAATTTAATTCAACAGTGCCAAAATAGCCTACATTGTACACTTCAGACTACCCAAAAAACCAAACCCCCAAAGCTTCCCACATGGCCGGCGACGCCGGCCAAAACCCCTCTGTCGCCGGCCCAAAACCGGCCCCCCAATGTCGTTTTCTTGTGGTGTGTTCTATTTGTTACCTACATCATTTTAGCTCTGTTGAATTTATTTAATTAGGTTCCAGATTATAGCAGATTCTAACAGACTCTAATTTCACCTAGAATACGATATTATGTGATATACTAAACTTTAACTAATTAAGCTACAGAATTTAAGTTACCTACTATGATTAAGAGTTTTACCCTCCTATGTTGTAGGAATAACCCTTCTTGATCAAACAACTCCTCCTAACTTGATGGATGAACAATCTCCATGCACAAGCCCCTTTCTTCTTCTTCTTCCTCTTGTTCTTCCCTTTTTCTCTTTTACTTCTCTTTTCCTTTGATTTTCTTTTCAGTTTTAATTAGTTTTCAGAACTGAAATGAGTTATATATGTGAGAGGATGAAGGGATAAGGGAAGGTGGAGGTGTCAAGGCCAAGGGTGTGCATGTTTCATGCAAGTAGGAGGTGGAAGTGAGCAAGGGTGTGGAAGCATGAGGTGGTTTTGCATTATCTTCTCATTTCCCTTTTTATTTCATTTCAATTCTGAACCAAATTTAAATTCCCACTCACTTTCACTTAAAACCTTAACTATCTTATATTTGCATAAAAACTTAACTTTGCAATTTAACCCCTCACAACTAACTTATTATAAAACACATCTTTTGTTAAAATGAAGCTAAATTTTTCATTAAAACCCTTATAACTTATTTAAATTGCATTCTAAAATTCTAATTTAATTTGTATTACATATTACTTATGAAGATTGACATATTTGATTTTAACCATTTTATGATTTATCACTTTATTCTTAATTTAAGTAATTTTATTTATTTCTAGCTTTTTCCTAATTGTTACAATATTCCCCCTTAAGAAAATTCGGTCCCCGAATTTAAAATAATTACTAGACATACCTAAGAAAAGATGTGGAAATTTCTTTCGCATTGCGTCCTCCGTCTCCCAAGTAATCTCCTCGCGATCCTTTCCTTGCCAGAGAACCTTTTGTTAGTGTTTATGCCCTAGAAGGCCATTACTGTATCATACTAGCTTGTATATTACTTAATGGAAGCTTGGGATATTCACATGTATATAACAGTCTTGCTAAACATGGTAGTATGCTACTTGGTTTTTCTATCTTAATATGTTAGTGTACGTATTGATAGAGCTCTTTGGATCTTGCTTGTCTACCAGCGTTGTGATGGCAGTCACACTAGTGGGGGCTGGGTAGTCTACAAGCACATCCTCATTCAGGTCCCTGGTCGTTGGATTATCGAGACAGAGCATCGATACTCCGGAGTAGACTAGTGTGTACGCTTCTCATCCCAGTTGGGGAGATGGTCTGTCCCACAGCCGTCAGTACGTCGTACTGGAGATAGTATACAGGTGCTCGTTAGGTTACGGGTACACCGGACAGGACTCACAGGGAACTGTTGGTTGGTTTGATACCAGTCGTCAGTGAACAGTTCCCAGGTGACATGAGTACAGCGTAGTCCGCAGACTTGACACTGCTACTTCGCCTCGAGTGTGTCCCACTGTTCTTAGATTGCTACCCTACCACGGCTCAAAGGAGTCGTGCAAACAGGTAGCAGTTGGGTGCAGTCCCGAGCACTTGGAGGCAGTGGCGGTTAGACAGGATTCGTCCCTCCCGGTATTGGGAGTAGATATCGTGCTGTGTCAGAGAGCCATTACGCAAAGTCCCTGGCCAGGGCAAGCGAGATTTGCTGGTAGGTTCCAGTAGTTTCTCAGGGTGTAATGGGCTTCCCTCCGACACGACTTATACCGCTATTAGGGGACTGACACTTGCCGCCCCCCTAGGCCCGATATGCGATAGTCTTGGACGAACGGACCGGACTGTATGGAGATTGTCACATCAGACTCAGTAGGAGTTCGGATGGGTTTTCTCATCGGCCTTCTTATCGACAACTACCTGGGGACCGTTACGTATAGCTAGTGCCGCTTGCGGTCTGTGGTTAAACCCACTGCCAGCATAGTAGTCGAGTCTCTAGAGTCCCACACAGAGAGTTTCCTACTCCAGGCGAAACGATATAGAGGTTGCATGGTTTTGCGACAAAGGGTTCGGACGCATACGTGCGTTTACGCGCGTACGACTTTCGGACAGTTTTTACCAGTCGGCTTTGGTTTAAGCCAGTTACTGGTATCCGGTTATTGGATTTTTACAGTCTAAAGTTTTTCCGTATTTTTACAGATCGGAGGGCGTTCTCGTAATTGTTCGAGAAGCTTCTAGAAGATGGTGACTAAGGAGGGTTATGTGTCATATTCATTAAATGAGGTTATGAGTCATGGTGGTGATTCATTCATTTCATTAATGCACATTTATTGCTTAATGACTCATGCTAATGAATCACCACTAGATATTTTATGAAGCATGATTTATCATCATTCTTTATTCTTTTCTCATTATTAGAAAATGCTTCATAATATATTATGATACTCTCTCTCTCATCTCATAATCATATCTCATATTCTCTCTCCTCAAGCTCTCATCTTCAAGAGACTAACCTTAATCCTCATGTGTTGAGATCAAAGGTTTAGTTAGACTTAAGCATCCATTACCTTCACTCTATATCATCCTTTCATCTTTGATTAGCAATCAAAGTTGATTAGTTACCTCAAGTTAGAGGTGTAGCTTGGTGTTTTGCTCTCGGGTGGATCGTCTACTACCTAGAGAAGGTCGAGGAGAACAAAGGAGGACACAAAGATGAAGGACTAGTTTCGATAGGTATAATCCCTAAGCATAGTAGTTTAGAATAACTATATGTTTGGTTAGTTATCGTTTAGCTTCGATTCTTGTTGTTAGTCGATGTTTGTTCACCAAACTTGATTGTTTCTGAAAATTCCGCCTCCCCACAAGTACTGGGGTGTAGTACATCGACTTACAGTGGTATCAGAGCCTCGCTAAACAATAAATAACTTAATTGCAAATTTGTACGAATTTCGAACGAAAAAACGAAGCCGGAAAACCCTAAAAAATGCAAGTTTCTGTCGAATTTAAAACGATGTCCAAAAATTTTTCAGGTGAGTTCAGAGAGCTTGTCATGACACCATAAGAACACCCAAGAAAAACAGTCGCCTAAATCGTCTAACGCGCCGCGGAACCGCGGCCTCAGCCTACTGAGTCGCCGCGGTTCCGCCGCCGAGTTGGCGAGTTAGGAGCCGAGTTTTCTTCTGTTGCTTCTCTGTGAAATTTGGGGTTTTCTGGAATGTTTAATTATTGCTCAGGTTACTGTTTAACAGAGCAGATTTTGGAGCAATATTGATGTTGTTTATTCGATCGAAATTGTACAGTATTTGCATATTGGATTATATCTGTGTTTGTTTATGTGTTCGTAAACCTCCCCCAACTGCTAGTATGTCGGTTGGCAGGGGGTTGCACATTTCTGGAATGGTTATATCTGTTTGTGCATATAAACTGTATTGGACTGTTGTGGTGTATAGCCGGGGTTAGCAATGGGTTATTGTTTAATTCATTTGTTGAAGATGTAATTTGTTGTAATATTATTTTCGCGGGGCACTTCCAGGTTGCGGTTGTAGCCACCG
This sequence comes from Agapanthus africanus, assembly GCA_030015575.1. Classification (NCBI taxonomy): domain Eukaryota; kingdom Viridiplantae; phylum Streptophyta; class Magnoliopsida; order Asparagales; family Amaryllidaceae; genus Agapanthus; species Agapanthus africanus. The sequence goes on along the minus strand of JASDDO010000006.1, from coordinate 48,927,268 downwards.
TTGTATTATTTCATTTTACTGTTTTTGCTCCTAGGACTGACCCAAGGTGGGGTACACAGACTGCCGGGTGGGTAGTTTGCCGTACCCGTAGGGGTCGAGGGTGGGGTAACGGCTATTCATCACAACTGTGTAATCTGTCTTTTCTTGCAGGCTCAAAAGAAATACAGATTGCTTGCAAATCCAATATTGTTTATCTGTGTTCTGGAATGAATATCATTGCGTCAGACGAATGTAAAATATCTATATTATGATAGCTATTTAGACGTCACTTATGTTTTACACCCGCGCTAGCCCAGCCCCCGCTCTGTCGTTAGTTAAGTAATCTAACGAGTGATGAAGGGACCCCGTGGCGAATGCGGATGGCATAAGAGGACGTCATATTTTCGTTGTTTTCTGCAATGATAGGTTAATGATGGGACGCATTATCTATAATGCAAAGTAAAACAAACCATAGTATAAATCGTTGGAACAATTTAAAAGAAACCACTCGGTTATTTTTTAAAACAGATATTTTTTTAAATGCGGAGCCTTAACCACTCATTTTAAAAGCTATCAGGTTCCTTCGGTTATATCAAGTTCACTACGTTCACGGTTTCGCCAAAACCAGTCGTAGCCCTTCGTCATTTCATCTGAGTATTCAGTAGTATTCAAGCTATGTATTTTGACCTAACGCCAAGGCATAGTGTTTGGTAGCTACTGGATATTCATTTGTTGCATAGATAGATGAGTTGGTTTGGGACAGTCGTATTATCATTTTGGCCGAACGTCAAGGATATATACGGGTGGGTTCAAATTGACAAGATAATGATGGTAGAACTTGACATGTGACTTATGACATTTTGACCTAACGCCAAGGTCATAAGAGTATGGGGCAAAAACTTATATCGGGAATTTCTAAAGAAACTGAAATTTGCAAAGAGATGCATACCATTTTGAGTTTGATGAATGTTGGTAGCATTCCTACAATATTATCAGACAATGATATTTGGATCCCGATCCTACTGTGAGTATATGCTACTTATCAGGATATTCGTCGCTTAACGATCAATGCTATAAACCTAGTAGGTGTCCAGAAAAGTGTCAGAGGGTTACGCCCCCAGAGAAAAGAGGTTATTTAATTAAGGAACTTCGCGAAAGCGTTGGAAAACCTCCCTCGAAGTATCGACACCAGCCTGGCTGAACGGTTAAGCAAGTATTGTACGGTGAGAATAGTCTTGGCTAATTCTTCTTTTATGGTTTGAGGAAGGATTCGAGAAACAGTGGGAGCCATCCAGTTTAGATAAACTAAAAACCACTCTAAACTTGCAAGAGCATCATGCTAAAGAGTTTTCTTCTCTCTCTCCTAATTGCAGCGACCCTGAAAATGACTGGACTTAAGTTACTTTTAGAGAAAAATATACTGACGGGGCCAAACTATAAAGATTGGCTGCGGAATGTCAAAATGGCTTTGACCTATGACAAACTGGGGTACGTCCTCACCGCTACGGCACCTGCTGTCCCTGGTCCCAAATCCAGCAATGCGGATAAGGAAATCCGCAAAACCTGGGAATTAGATTGCGCGAGAGCCAAGTGCATCGTGCTTGCCTCGATGAACAATGAACATCAGAGGAGGCACGAGGATATGTCCTTAGATGGCATATTTCTCCATACAAAGGAACTTTATGGAGAGCAATCTCGTATAGCAAGATACGAGACCTCAAAGAAATTGTTTCGAGCGAGGTTGGCTGTCGGGTCATCCGTAGGTGAACATGTCCTACAGATGATTGGCTATATAGAAGAGCTCGCAGACCTTGGGACAACTTTGGATAATGAGCTCTATACAGACCTTGTTCTCCAGTCCCTTCCTCCCACCTATGCCCAGTTTATCCTCAACTTCAATCTTCAAGGAAAAGAAGTTGAACTTGCGGAACTCCTGAACATGTTAAGGAGTGCGGAGGGCACCTTGCAGAAGGCAAGGGAAACACCCGCTATGTTTGTTGGCGGTTCATCTTCTTCCGGGTCCAAGGCTAGGGCCAAAGGAAGGAAGAAGAAGGCCGCACCCAGACCTAGAGGAGGTGTTAGTAAGGTGGGAGGGAAGGGAAAGAAAAAGAAAGCAGTACCGATAGTTGGCCAGGATGAGTGCTTCCATTGTCACAGGAAAGGGCACTGAAAGAAGGATTGCAAGGCGTGGAACGCCAAGAACCAGGAACCGAAGCAAGCTGTGGCTTCGACTTCAGGTGTGTTTGTAATTGAGAATTGTCTGTCGATCAACTCTACTTCCTGGGTATTGGATACCGGATCAGGATCTCATATTTGCAATTCATTGCAGGCACTGAGAAACCGTAGAGTGCTGAAGGAAGGTGATATGATCCTCAGGGTTGCTAACGGAGCTAGCGTGGGAGCTGCGTCCGTCGGGGATTATCACCTAGGATTGACGAGTGGACACATTTTGGTTTTACATAACTGTTATTTTGTACCCAGCTTAACGTGTAATATCATATCAGTTTCCTTGTTATCAAATAAAGGTTATGATTTCACGTTTGTAAGAGATGTTGTCAACATCCACCTTAATCATGGTTTGATTGGGTCCGGTACTCTAAATAACGGCATATATGTTTTAAACCAACTCCAAGTTTTCAATGTCCAGAACACACTAAAAAGAAAGTCTCCAGATTTAAATAAAGCTTTCTTATGGCATTGTAGACTGGGTCACATCAATGAGAGAAGGTTGACTAAGTTGCATAGAGAAGGATATTTGGACTCGTTCGAATATCAATCTTATGACACTTGTCAATCCTGTCTCAAAGGAAAGATGACAAAGACTCCATTTACTGGACAAGGAGTGAGAGCGAGGGAGCTCTTAGGACTCATACACAGTGATGTATGTGGTCCAATGTCTACACATGCAAGAGGTGGTTTTTCCTATTTCATTACTTTCACGGATGATTACTCAAGATACGGATTCATTTATCTGATGAAACATAAATCCAAGGCTTTTGAGAAATTCCAAGAGTATAAGAATGAAGTAGAAAACCAGACCGGCAAAAGTATTAAGACACTAAGATCTGATCGAGGTGGAGAATACTTAAGTGCCGAGTTCCTAGGTTACCTAAAAGAGAAAGGAATTCTCTCTCAGCTTACTCCTCCATACACTCCACAGCATAACGGTGTATCGGAGAGACGGAATCGAACCCTATTGGATATGGTACGATCCATGATGAGTAATACTGAGTTGCCGCGATCTTTCTGGGGACATGCGCTAGAATCAGCGGCATATCTTTTGAACATGGTACCTACCAAGACTGTGCCTACCACTCCATATCAGATGTGGAGTGGGAAGAAACCCCATCTACAGTATATAAAGATTTGGGGATGTCCAGCTTTTGTTAAAAAGCAGCATGTGGACAAGCTCGAGGCACGATCAGTAAAGTGTTTGTTTGTGGGATATCCAAAGCACTCCAGGGGATATCTATTCTATTACGCAGAGGAACAAAAGGTATTTGTTTCTCGTAATGCCCATTTTCTGGAACATCAGTTTTTAGAAAAGGAATCAAGTGGGAGCGAAATAGAACTGGAAGAAATTCCAGAACCACAAACTGCTACTGAAAGTTTGGTAGAACCAGAGGTTCAAGAAGAACAGAACATTCCCGCACCCCTCCGCAGGAGTAGTAGGCCGTCTCATCCGCCTGCGAGATACTACGGTTTTCTCATAGACGGGGATAGAGAGGATTGCATCATAGATGATGATGAACCTACTGACTTCCAGCAGGCCATCCAGAGCGGCGACTCGGTACGATGGCTAGATGCAATGCGGACCGAAATGGAGTCCATGTACACCAACAAAGTATGGACTTTGGACTTTGCTCCAGATGGGGTAAAACCCATAGGATGCAAATGGATCTTCAAGAAAAAGATTGGTGTAGATGGACAGGTGGAAACCTATAAGGCTAGACTTGTTGCAAAGGGTTTTCGTCAAAGACCTGGTTTGGACTATGACGAAACCTTTTCTCCAGTGGCTATGCTCAAATCCATTCGGGTCCTTCTTGCTATTGCTGCCTTCCATGATTATGAAATCTGGCAGATGGACGTAAAGACGACTTTTCTGAATGGAAATTTAGAAGAGAGCGTCTATATGGATCAGCCAGAGGGTTTCAATCAGAGTGGGAGCAGCGGGAAAGTATGCAAGCTGCTTAAGTCTATTTATGGACTAAAGCAGGCATCGCAGAGTTGGAACATCTGTTTTGATGAGACAGTCAAAGAATATGACTTTATCAAAAATCCAGATGAACCGTGCATATATAGTAAAGTTGTGGCCAGAAGTGTCGTATTCCTCGTCTTGTACGTGGATGACATTCTATTGATAGGAAATGACATTCCTATGCTACAATCTGTCAAAGGATTCTTGTCACACAGGTTCTCCATGAAAGACCTGGGTGATGCCTCTTACATTCTGGGGATCCGGATCTATCGTGATAGATCCAAGAGGATGTTGGGACTTTCGCAGTCCAGGTATATCGACACTATACTGAAAAGATTCAGTATGGAAGATTCAAAGCGCGGTAATCTACCGGCTTGTCACGGAATCACCCTCTCCAAAGAGATGTCTCCCAAGACTGATTTGGAAAGGGAACGCATGTCTATTATACCCTACGCTTCTGCGGTAGGCTCTATAATGTATGCGATGTTGTGTACCAGACCAGATGTAGCTTACGCACTGAGCGTGGTAAGCCGGTATCAGTCAGACCCAGGGGAGAAACACTGGATAGCAGTAAATAACATTCTCAAGTACCTGAGGAGGACTAAGGAGATGTTCTTGGTTTATGGCGGAAAAGACCTCAGGTTGGAGGCCTTTGCTGATTCCGGCTTCCAGAGTGATAAGGACGATTCCAAGTCCATGTCGGGTTATGTCTTTACCCTCAATGGAGGGGCGGTGTGCTGGAAGAGCTCCAAGCAGGACACCGTTGCTGACTCGACGATGGAAGCGGAGTATATAGCTGCTTGCGATGCCGCAAAAGAAGCAGTCTGGATGAAGAAGTTCCTAACAGAACTTCAGGTTGTTCCTACCATAGTTGATCCAATACCTCTGTATTGCGACAACAACGGAGCTATAGCTTTAGCAAAGGAACCAAGGTCCCATCAGAAGTCCAGACACATCTTGAGGCGGTATCACCTGATCAGGGAGATCATTGATCGTCCGGAGATCGAGGTTCGGAGAGTTGCTTCAGAAGAGAACATTGCTGATCCATTCACGAAGGCCCTTCCTCAGATTCAGTTCGAGAGGCTACTCGAGATCATTGGTCTACGATATGCCAATACATGGCCCAAGTGCAAGTGGGAGATTGTTAGTGTTTATGCCCTAGAAGGCCATTACTGTATCATACTAGATTGTATATTACTTAATGGAAGCTTGGGATATTCACATGTATATAACAGTCTTGCTAAACATGGTAGTATGCTACTTGGTTTTTCTATCTTAATATGTTAGTGTACGTATTGATAGAGCTCTTTGGATCTTGCTTGTCTACCAGCGTTGTGATGGCAGTCACACTAGTGGGGGCTGGGTAGTCTACAAGCACATCCTCATTCAGGTCCCTGGTCGTTGGATTATCGAGACAGAGCATCGATACTCCGGAGTAGACTAGTGTGTACGCTTCTCATCCCAGTTGGGGAGATGGTCTGTCCCACAGCCATCAGTACGTCGTACTGGAGATAGTATACAGGTGCTCGTTAGGTTACGGGTACACCGGACAGGACTCACAGGGAACTGTTGGTTGGTTTGATACCAGTCGTAAGTGAACAGTTCCCAGGTGACATGAGTACAGCGTAGTCCGCAGACTTGACACTGCTACTTCGCCTCGAGTGTGTCCCACTGTTCTTAGATTTCTACCCTACCACGGCTCAAAGGAGTCGTGCAAACAGGTAGCAGTTGGGTGCAGTCCCGAGCACTTGGAGGCAGTGGCGGTTAGACAGGATTCGTCCCTCCCGGTATTGGGAGTAGATATCGTGCTGTGTCAGAGAGCCATTACGCAAAGTCCCTGGCCAGGGCAAGCGAGATTTGCTGGTAGGTTCCAGTAGTTTCTCAGGGTGTAATGGGCTTCCCTCCGACACGACATATACCGCTATTAGGGGACTGACGCTTGCCGCCCCCCTAGGCCCGATATGCGATAGTCTTGGACGAACGGACCGGACTGTATGGAGATTGTCACATCAGACTCAGTAGGAGTTCGGATGGGTTTTCTCATCGGCCTTCTTATCGACAACTACCTGGGGACCGTTACGTACAGCTAGTGCCGCTTGCGGTCTGTGGTTAAACCCACTGCCAGCGTAGTAGTCGAGTCTCTAGAGTCCCACACAGAGAGTTTCCTACTCCAGGCGAAACGATATAGAGGTTGCATGGTTTTGCGACAAAGGGTTCGGACGCATACGTGCGTTTACGCGCGTACGACTTTCGGACAGTTTTTACCAGTCGGCTTTGGTTTAAGCCAGTTACTGGTATCCGGTTATTGGATTTTTACAGTCTAAAGTTTTTCCGTATTTTTACGGATCGGAGGGCGTTCTCGTAATTGTTCGAGAAGCTTCTAGAAGATGGTGACTAAGGAGGGTTATGTGTCATATTCATTAAATGACGTTATGAGTCATGGTGGTGATTCATTCATTTCATTAATGCACATTTATTGCTTAATGACTCATGCTAATGAATCACCACTAGATATTTTATGAAGCATGATTTATCATCACTCTTTATTCTTTTCTCATTATTAGAAAATGCTTCATAATATATTATGATACTCTCTCTCTCATCTCATAATCTTATCTCATATTCTCTCTCCTCAAGCTCTCATCTTCAAGAGACTAACCTTAATCCTCATGTGTTGAGATCAAAGGTTTAGTTAGACTTAAGCATCCATTACCTTCACTCTATATCATCCTTTCATCTTTGATTAGCAATCAAAGTTGATTAGTTACCTCAAGTTAGAGGTGTAGCTTGGTGTTTTGCTCTCGGGTGGATCGTCTACTACCTAGAGAAGGTCGAGGAGAACAAAGGAGGACACAAAGACGAAGGACTAGTTTCGATAGGTATAATCCCTAAGCATAGTAGTTTAGAACAACTATATGTTTGGTTAGTTATCGTTTAGCTTCGATTCTTGTTGTTAGTAGATGTTTGTTCACCAAACTTGATTGTTTCTGAAAATTCCGCCTCCCCACAAGTACTGGGGTGTAGTACATCGACTTACACCTTTACAGATGGCAGTATCCTTGATCGTAGCTGCTTTGCCTGCCTGTCTAGAATAGCAACTGGCTGCACTGTGTAGGATAGATCTGGCTCAAGCTGTAGAGTCTGATGCTGGATCGCATGAGATGGATCGTGAAGATATCTGCGAAGCATCGAAATGTGGAATACCGGATGTACGTCGGGAAAACCAGGTGGAAGTGCTAACCGATAAGCCACAACGCCCACTCTCTCTAAAATCTCGTAAGGTCCAACATACCTGGGGCTGAGCTTCCCTTTCTTCCCGAAGCGCATCACACCTTTCATTGGAGATACTCGAAGGAACACATGATCTCCCACTTCAAACTCAAGTTTGCGCCGTCTTCGATCTGCATATGACTTCTGTCTGCATTGGGCCGCTTTCATTCTATCTCATATCAAGTGAATCTTCTCTGTAGTTTCCTGTACTATCTGCGGTCCCAATATACCACTTTCACTAAGTTCCGTCCAGCAAACAGGTGATCTACATTTCCTTCCATACAAGGCTTCAAAAGGTGCCATCTGGATCGTCTCTTGAAAACTGTTGTTATAAGAGAATTCTACCAAAGGTAGGTGACGATCCCAACTACCACCGAAATCTAGGCTATAAGCCCGAAGCATATCCTCTAGTATCTGAATGGTCCGCTCCGACTGACCGTCTGTCTGTGGGTGGAAAGCTGTACTAAAACTCAGTCGTGTACAAAGAGCGTCTTGAAGTTTCTGCCATAGCCTGCTCGTGAACTGGGTACCACGATCTGATACTATGCATGTCGGCACTCCATGTAGACGTACAATCTCATCGATATAAACCTGTGCATACTGAGCAAATCCATATGTCGTCTTCACTGGAAGAAAATGAGCGGCCTTCGTCAGCCTATCTACAATCACCCAAATGGAATCGTACCCTCTGCTAGTCCTGGGTAGACCCACCACAAAATCCATGGAAATCTGTTCCCATTTCCACTCTGGAATGGGTAAGGGTTGCAGCTCCCCGGCTGGCCTCTGGTGTTCTGCTTTGACTTGCTGACAAGTCAAGCATCGAGAAACAAAATCCGTAACATCCTTCTTCATTCCTTCCCACCAATAATTATCCTTTAAATCACGATACATTTTGGTGGAACCAGGATGAATACTGTATACTGATCTATGGGCATCCTCCAAAATCTCACGCCTCAATCCGTCAGAATCTGGTACACAGAGACGAGTCCTAAAACGTAACACTCCATAATCATCAATCACGAACTCCGTCTCTTTGCCCTGTCTAACATGATCCATAATCTCCATCAAGCGAGTATCTGTAGGCTGCGCATCTCGAATACGATCCAATAGCTGAGGTCTGGTACGAACATGTGCTAACTGACCTCCTGTCGATGTGAACTCAAACTGTATACGACTATCACATAAGATCTGCCAGTCTGTAAAAGACTGTCTCTGCAAAATGCTCAAATGAGATAATTTACCTCCAGGCCTCCGACTCAAGGCATCTGCTACTACGTTTGATTTGCCTGGATGATACAAGATTTCACAGTCGTAATCTTTCACCAATTCCATCCATCTACGCTGCCTGAGGTTCAGATCCTTCTGTTGAAAGATATACTTTAAACTTTTATGATCTGTGAAGATTTGACACGCTTCTCCATACAGGTAATGTCTCCAAATCTTCAATGCGAAAACTACAGCAGCCATCTCTAGATCATAAGTGGGGTAGTTTTGTTCTTGTTTCTTTAACTGTCGAGAAGCATATGCTATAACCTTGACGTGTTGCATCAACACACAGCCTAAGCCCACTCTAGAAGCATCGCAATACACGACGAAACCCCCTGACCCGGAAGGTAAAGATAATACAGGTGCAGTCGTCAAATACGTCTTTAGTTGTTGGAAACTCTGCTCACACGCATCTGTCCACTGAAATGGAACTTCCTTCCTAGTCAATCCTGTCAAAGGTGCCGCTATCCGTGAGAAATCCTGTACGAAGCGTCTGTAATAACCTGCCAGACCTAAGAAACTTCGAACCTCCGTAACTGACATAGGCCTGGGCCAGTGTTGTACCGCTTCAATCTTCTTTGGGTCTACGCATATACCTTCTCTCGTAACTATATGACCCAAGAAATCCACACTATCGAGCCAAAAAGCACACATAGAAAACTTTGCATACAATTTATGCTCCTTCAAGGTCTGCAATGTGATACGTAAATGCTGCTCGTGCTCCGTCTGACTCCGAGAATATACAAGAATATCATCTATGAATACTATAATAAACCGATCGATAAATGGTCTAAAGATACGGTTCATCATATCCATAAAAGCTGCTGGAGCATTGGTGAGTCCGAACGACATCACCAGAAATTCATAATGCCCATATCTCGTACGAAACGCTGTCTTCGGAATATCGTCCTTCCGAACCCTCAACTGATGATATCCTGACCTCAAGTCAATCTTTGAGAAGAATCCGGCTCCTTGCAACTGATCGAACAAGTCATCTATTCGTGGTAATGGATACCTGTTTAGCACAGTGACGCGATTCAGCTGTCGGTAGTCGATGCACATTCTCATACTACCGTCCTTCTTCTTTACAAATAACACAGGAGCTCCCCACGGTGAAACACTAGGACGTACAAGTCCTCTATCTAACAACTCTTGCAACTGGCCCTTGAGTTCTTTCAATTCCGTCGGTGCCATTCGATAGGGTGGTATAGAAATAGGCCCTGCACCCGGAATCAAATCAATGCAAAATTCTATATCTCGATCAGGTGGCAATCCTGGTAACTCAGCAGGAAATACTTCAGGAAATTCTCGTATGATCGGGATTTGGTCCAATGGAACTTCAGCGACCCCTATGTCCTGAATAAAGGCCAAGAACCCAAGACAACCCTTCTTCAAGAGCCGTCTCGAACCAAAAGCAGAAATCATGTTGACAGGGGTTAACTTGTAATCCCCCTGCACAACAAACACCGGTTCACCTGGAAAACAAAATCTAACCGCTTTTCCTCTACAATCTACATAGGCATGACAAGCGGCTAACCAATCCATCCCAAGAAGAATATCAAAATCCAACATGTCCAGGAGAATCAGATCAACTAGCGAATCTCTATTACCAATACGCACCGAACACGATCTGAATACGTGCCGAGCTATAAAGGAATCTCCAACTGGAGTAATCACTACCAAAGGTAACTCTAACAATGACGACTTCTTCCCCAATAAAAGTGTGAATCGTGACGATACATAAGAATGTGTAGAACCGGGATCAAATAAAACATGTGCCTCTACTGAGCATACTGTAAGAGTACCTGTCACGACTGCATTTGATGCCTGGGCATCCTGTGGAGTCAGTGCAAAAACTCGTGCCTGGCCCCTGCCCGCATCCTGTCGTCCTCTACCTCTATCTCCTCTACCTCTCTGAGCACGTCCTGCATAGCCTCGACCTCGTGGTGCAACTGCCTGGCGTGTAGCGCCAACTGGGGGAGGAAGTAAAGCCATCGGTGTAGGAGATGGAAGGGGTAAAGCAGCCTGTGGAGCAACGTTCCCTCCCTGAGATCTACAATCCCGCGCAAAGTGTCCGGGAAGTCCACAACTATAACAAGTAAATGGTGGTCTCTGATCGTCAGGATAAGAACTGAACATCTGGCCATGTGTCCAACCTCGTCCAACACTGCGGCCTGGAGTATATCTGCCTGGATAGGACCCTCTACCTCGGCCAAACTGTCTATTTGTCGGCACGAATGGTCTACTCCTCTTTGGCTCCGGAACAACTCCTGACTGGCTCAAACGCTCCTCTACTCGTATCGCCGCATCCATAGCCTGGGCATATGTATCAAAATGCTGGGAGCCTATCGCCAGATACAACTGTGTGTCCAAACTCCTTAGGAACCTTTTCACCCGAAGCTCCTCTGTAGGTACTAAGTATGGAGTATATCGCGATAGCTGGGTGAATCGTAAGTCATAATCGGCTACTGACATACTTGCTGATTTCTTCAACGCTTCGAAACTGCTAGCTCTAGCATCCCTCACACTCTCGGAAAGAAATCTGGCAAGAAAGACTGTAGAAAACTCGGTCCACGTCATCGGAGGAAGATTCGTAGCTCGCCCTCTCTCCATCGACTCACACCACTCCTGTGCAAGTACCTCCAAACGAAAGCTAGTCAGCTCAACTGACCTCGTATCAGAACATCGCAATGATCTGCCAATCCTCGCCATCCTATCAAGAAAAGACTGAGGATCTTCCGCCACATCGGTCCCTGTAAATACCGGGGGTCTCAATCTCATAAACTCCGCAAGTGATACCTCCATCACTCTCGTATCTACTGGCGCTACCGTCTGTGTATGCTGTACCTCGGACTCTGCTACAGTCGGTGCTGGATCTGATCTCAAAGCTCGAGTGGTCTCAGCTAACTGTCCCACCACTCGCTGTAATCCCAACATACCCTCCTCAATCCTAGTCATGCGATCTGGAGGAGGAGGATCGACATGCTCATGCACCTCCTGCACGTCCGGTGTATCAGTCGTCGTCACAGGCGGACTCGCCCTAGCTGCATTCCTGGCTGCGGCTCGTCTAGCCCGCGTAGCCATAGCAACTGGAACAAGAAACGAGAGTTGATAAGGTATGGGAACAGAAGCAATCAATAACGGAGAATCAACGGGAGAATAGATCAAGATAATATCCTAAGGTTAGTTAGGCTGAATACGATAACGTAAATATGCCGCGGAACATACGTACGGTACTGCATTCGTCCTAATTCACCTACTCCATCAAACCAAAGGTCATCCTAACTCTCAGACTTACCTCAACCTATAGAAATCCCTTACTGAATTCCGTAAGGTTACTCCTAAGCTCTGATACCAACTTTGTCACGACCCAAGTTTGGATGTGACAGGCACTCAGATTGTATCATATCTAAAGATATGCACAAATCCAAGTAAGCCAAAAACCAAGATCAAAATACCTTATTTCGGAATTATTTAGGAAAATTTAGTTTTTAAGTAGAAATCTCAAGTTATGAAGTTAATTCATTTAAACAATAATAAAAATTAAGTTTGGTTGTATTCCTAGTTGGAATCAACATTAACAAAAATGAACATGAATATAAGCATATGTAACATCACTGAATCTCATAAAGAAAGAAGCTACGAAACTGATCAACAGATCTCAACTGTACATATATATACCATCTCACATTTCTAAGTCAAAATACAAGTCTGATGGAGTCTTTCTAGATACAAAAGTACAAAAGGGAAGGTTACTACACATGTAACCTACCTAGCAAAAGATGGAATATAACAGCAAAAGTGATCCTGCCTCGCAGCTACCCGTCCACTCTATCCCTGCAAGGAACTGTGGAACAACGGGGATGAGTTGCCAACTCAGTGAATACGACTAACATATAACGGCGAATAAAGTAAATATGACAATCATGCTACTGAATATGAATCAATATGATATATGAGTATATGTGAAATCCAACAATAAATCTCATTATACTTCTGAAATCACAACTCAAGTAAATCATTTCTCGGTGTCCATCAACGACACAAAATCTTCATTTCCTTCTAGGCATCATTCCCCGAATGATCCTATACTCATAATATCGGTCGTTATCATCTAGATACACGCCGTATTTCTATAACCAACTCCGGTATCGAGTAACCTCGCTAGGCTCCCCCGTCTCAATACGGCTATCCTGCCCCTCGGTCTCGACCGGGTCCACCCTGTATCCAACTGTATATCTCCCCCACTCAGTATGGATAACGTAAATCCGCGACCGTATATCTCCCCCACTCGGTCCGGAATAAAACCAAAAACAAAAATCATCTCAGGGTGGACATGTCACATCAATCATGAAAAACTGGATTTATGTAGTAGTATTCAAAAACTCAAAATCATAAATCCTCAATTCCGCATCTATCTCATATCCAACATGGAAGTACGCATAAGCAACAGGATGTAAATAATGAATTCTACCAATATACTTGACATATGAAATACAATATAATCAATGTTAATAAGTATGATATTTAAGTGTATGTGACATGGCAATATCGACGAGGTGTGTGTAGCATATAAGATGTGCTCGTGGCATGACTCGTCGATACTTGTGAAGTGTTCTAACAACTAAGCAATATACACATATTTTAATGCATGAAATTCTAACATTTAAACATGATGATATGAATATCACATTAAGTAAAACCACGGGCGAAACACGCCATCTTTACTAAATTCCCCGGTAGATGTTTAGTCTACTCACCGGAAAGTCGAATCTACTCCGGAATCGCTAATCCTTTCCCTTTCCTCGCGGCTTCCGTATTTCTCGTATCCGTGTCTAAATATGCAAAGTTAACGCGTATAAGCAAAATAGCTATTCCGACATAGCGGAAATAGAAAACACGCTAACCCCCACAATTTATATACTATCTGATCTTTTCAAGCTATTAAACACTTAGTCTTGCTGGATTTTAACCCAAAACTGCACTGTTCCAGAAATTAAAACGCGACGTAGTTTCGTCGTGTCGTATTTAGTGTTTTACGATTCTTTTTCCGATATATCATTCCAGATTTTAATTACAGTGAAACTAATTTAATTCAACAGTGCCAAAATAGCCTACATTGTACACTTCAGACTACCCAAAAAACCAAACCCCCAAAGCTTCCCACATGGCCGGCGACGCCGGCCAAAACCCCTCTGTCGCCGGCCCAAAACCGGCCCCCCAATGTCGTTTTCTTGTGGTGTGTTCTATTTGTTACCTACATCATTTTAGCTCTGTTGAATTTATTTAATTAGGTTCCAGATTATAGCAGATTCTAACAGACTCTAATTTCACCTAGAATACGATATTATGTGATATACTAAACTTTAACTAATTAAGCTACAGAATTTAAGTTACCTACTATGATTAAGAGTTTTACCCTCCTATGTTGTAGGAATAACCCTTCTTGATCAAACAACTCCTCCTAACTTGATGGATGAACAATCTCCATGCACAAGCCCCTTTCTTCTTCTTCTTCCTCTTGTTCTTCCCTTTTTCTCTTTTACTTCTCTTTTCCTTTGATTTTCTTTTCAGTTTTAATTAGTTTTCAGAACTGAAATGAGTTATATATGTGAGAGGATGAAGGGATAAGGGAAGGTGGAGGTGTCAAGGCCAAGGGTGTGCATGTTTCATGCAAGTAGGAGGTGGAAGTGAGCAAGGGTGTGGAAGCATGAGGTGGTTTTGCATTATCTTCTCATTTCCCTTTTTATTTCATTTCAATTCTGAACCAAATTTAAATTCCCACTCACTTTCACTTAAAACCTTAACTATCTTATATTTGCATAAAAACTTAACTTTGCAATTTAACCCCTCACAACTAACTTATTATAAAACACATCTTTTGTTAAAATGAAGCTAAATTTTTCATTAAAACCCTTATAACTTATTTAAATTGCATTCTAAAATTCTAATTTAATTTGTATTACATATTACTTATGAAGATTGACATATTTGATTTTAACCATTTTATGATTTATCACTTTATTCTTAATTTAATTAATTTTATTTATTTCTAGCTTTTTCCTAATTGTTACATAATGACCTACGTCATCACAACACTCATCATGACATAGCACGATGGCTTGAAAATAATATTTTTGTGGCTAAGACGAATTTACAGTTAAATAGCATAAACTATCAAAACCGTATTTCCTTTAATTGTTTTAATCAAATTCCACACGGTTACGTCCTTACAACCCATTTTGCGGAATCCGATTTGGTTGGTGCGGGTTATCGCACATCCATCGGACCAGTAGGGCGAGATGCATACCTCCTCACGAAGCATCCGATCTCGATGGAATTTTTATTACAATTTTTAAGAAAATGAGATTTCTATTTAATAAATAAATTTATTTTAATAATTATTCATAATATTATCAAATTATCTATTTTAAATACATATAATATATTCCATGTTTTCTAAACACAAGAATCACAAGTTTCAAGAAAATACCATTATCAATCCATACAATTCCAATTTACACTAAAATACCATATACTATTCAATATAGGTTTATATTCACTAGAATACTTTACATTTAAAAATTATATCCATGAAAACCCTAAATACAATAAATAAATGCTTGAGGTTTATTTTGAAAGTTTATCAAAACTATTTTTCATAAAACTCCCTCAAGTTTATTAATTTACAATAAGGAACCTAGTAAATATAGGTTTAAGCGGGACCAATTCTCTTGAGCCTCAGGGAACCGGAGAAAGTGGGTGCTTTCCTATTTAAGGTAGGAAACTAAACCGGGGTTATCAATACGGTAATTGGCCTAGAAAAAGTCACAAATCCTGCCGTCCATGTGCAACCGTTACCGATTACTCCAAAACCTAATTCAGGAATCAAATTCTGTTTAAGTGTCTGACTCAGACAGAGTCTCAGTCTAATCTGAATACAATCCATACATGAATACAATCCATACATGAATACAATCCAAATATAATTCTATTACAACATGAATCTATCTATATCAACATGACTTGATTTGACCGAACCATGGATATACATTGACTTTTCTATATGACTATCCGTTTACATGAACAACTGATATCATGGTTTCGGCAAGTCTCACATCTATAAAACAACAACAATATACATTACAAGGTTTTTAAAGGGGTAGACTAGTACGGAATGTGTTAAAAGTGGCACGAGATGGTCATTAAAAGACGTAACTAAACATCCATTGTCGTTGTTCTGTGGGGATTGACGGAGCCTTGTACTATGGGTTACCTTAGTCTACGGAATAGTTGGACTCCTCTCGTAAACACTAATACCTTCTGTACCAAGCTACAAACAACTACGTTAGTATAGCGAACATAATCTTTTATACTTTACATGTTCTATTCTCTGTACATTCTTCTCTATCTCTTGGGACTTATCGAGCGATTGTTCGCCTACGACGTTTCTTTTCTATTATTTCTTTAGAATGTTGTCAGGAGGACCTGACTCTCTGGAGAACGAGCCCAACTCAGAAGACCTGGAGCAGTTCATCGAGGACTCGGAGCTCTAGCCACTTGTATATACTTTTACTTCAGTTCAAGCCATTGTTTAGGCATTGTTTTCCAGCATTGTATTTACTTTCCAGTTGTATTGTAAAGAATGTTCAATAAATAAAAAGTTGCTGTTCATTTACATCTTTTTGTCATTCTTGTGTACATTTATATTATATTGCTTATTTACGCTTAGCGTGTTTACTTCTGAGTAAATACGTCGCGTGACCCATCACACCTCCTTACCGTACTCTGGGAAGCGGGGCGTGACACTGCATTACAATGCTGCTTCCCTAGGTTTTGCATGTACCTGCTTATAACTCCCACTGCTTGTGTAATATTTGGTCATGTACTCACCACTGCATACATCAAACTGAAAGTCAACCCTAGCACCACCATGAGGTTTTAGTAGCATCAAACATTCCAAATTTTAATTTTTATTAGGTGCTAAGTTAGACTATACAAGATCTTTGCTAGAATATTAGGGTTTATGTTTTGATATCTAGTAAACCATGAGAAATGAAGGATGGCTATACCCTCGTAGATCGAGTCCTTCACTTCACATGTTCCGTGTAGTAGTCCCGCGACTCCACTTGAGGCTTTGGACGAACTTCCTCCGATGACCTTTGTGCCGAAGATGATCTACGCGAAGTCCCTCCAACTCAAGCTACCTCTACACTAAACTCTTTAGCGTAGTAAACACGCTACACTCGATCGCTAGTCATGTGTAGGATGGTGAAGTAGGGGATGTTAAAAGCTCACAAGTTTGTGTTCAAGCTTCATGGTTCACATAACATGTGAGAGTTGAAGCTTGAACTATAGCAATTGAGGAAGAAAAAGAAGCTATATAGCAACCAGGGGAGTAAATCAAGAAAAATGGCAAAGTGTTGAGAATGAACTTAGAATGAATGGCAACACTTGACACCCACTCATTCAAACATGGAATTTTGCAATATAAAATTGTTGTTGGAGATAGTGCCCTCATAATCAATTATTGGATCACAGGTACGTGATTGCAATGATTGCGGAGGACCTATACCGGTAGGACAGTCTTACTCGAGATGATAGTATGCTATCTGGTTTGCCTTTATCAGTCGTGTACATGACCAGGTGACTGATTACATGTTACACTTTGATAGAGCCCTTAGGATCTTGCTTTACTACCAACAGTATGATGGCGATCATATACGTGAGAGTTGGGTGGTTTATATGCATATCCTTAATTGTGGTCCCTAGTCGTGGGAGTTTCGAGACAGGGCATCGATACTCCGGAGTAGACTAGTGTGTACAGTCGAGACTCCGACGAGGGGCGGTGGCCGGTCTCACAAGCCACTGGTGTCAGTTGGATCACCTAAGATGTATACAGGTGCTCATTGGGTTATGAGTACACCGGACAGGACTCGCCGGGAACCTGCTAGTTGGTATTATACATATCGTCAGATAGCAGTTCCCTGGTGACATGTGTACAGGTTAGTTCATCGACCTGTGGTCGTCATTTGTCTCGTGTGAGTTCCCACTGTGCTTTGATTTCTACCCTACCACGGCTCAAAGGAGTCGTGCAAACAGGTAGTTTTTGGGTACAGTCCCGAGCCATATGGAGGCACGTGAGCGGATCGGCAGGGATTCGTCTCTCCCGGTATTGGGGGCGAGGTCGTGCTGTGTCTAGGAGAGCCATTACACAAAGTCCATGGCCATGGCAGGAGATTTACTGGTAAGTACTCCAGTAGTATCTCAGGGTGTTATTGGGCTTCACTCCGACATGACTTATACTGCTATTGGGGGTCTGACGTTACTAGCCCCCTAGGCAGATATGCGATACTCATAGACGAACGGACCGGACTGTATATACATTGTCACTGTTAGGCTCAGTAGGGTTTCTGGATGAGTTCGCTCATCAGCCTCCCTTGAGGTCAGCCCATGGGCAGCCGTTACGCATTGCTAGTGCCGCTGACGGTTTATGGTTAAACCCACTGCCAGGGTACTGACGAGTCATTAGAGTCCCCCACAGACAGTTTCCCAAGTTCGGGCGAAACGTTGTAGAGGCCGTATGGTTTTATGGCAGGGTTCGGAAAATGCACGTGCGTTTACGCACGTGTTATTTTTCGGGCAGATGATACTGGTCGGCTTTGGTTTAAGCCGGATCCGAGTATTATATTGAGTAGGTATAATATCTTTGTCTCAGTTGCATTTGTATTCGGTCGTAATACAAATGCGGGTATATTTATACAGTTTCAGGTTTATCCTGAAAGTCTTTTCAGGATCACTTTTGGAAATTGCCAGTTTCCAGTTTTCTATCAGCCTTCTTTTAATATTTGGTTAAAGACGGATTTATCTTTTCTTGGATGAGGTGAGTCAGTGTTCTAGAAGTTTCTGGAAGTGATGACAAGGATGGTGACTAGGTTCATGACTCATCTT
The DNA here is from genome assembly GCA_030015575.1 of Agapanthus africanus. Classification (NCBI taxonomy): domain Eukaryota; kingdom Viridiplantae; phylum Streptophyta; class Magnoliopsida; order Asparagales; family Amaryllidaceae; genus Agapanthus; species Agapanthus africanus. Next base: position 48,908,604 of record JASDDO010000006.1, on the reverse strand, counting down.
TGCATTTATTAAATGGTGACTAGGTTTTTGTGACTCATGGTTTTAATTAATATCTTTTGGATTGCTTAAGATCTTTTGTTATGATAAGGATCATTCTTGTGGTCACCCCCCCTTCTCCTACACTCACCCCCTCTCCATATATGAGGTCGGCCCCCTCTCTCTCTCTCACTACTTGAGGTTTCTCATTTATAGAAAAGATATGATAGTATTTGGGGTGCATGGAATTTTACAGTCCATTTCATTCCATCACCCAATTCCCTCGGCAACTTCATTAACCGATCGTCCACGGATTTGGACGAAGTGAGACAAAGTCATCTACTCATTCTCTACATCATTCTTGGTCATCTCTTTTAGCAAACTTGACGATCGAGTTGCCTCAAGTCAGAGGCGGGAGCCCATTTAAAGAATCAGTGACGTGGTGCCACCTGGACGAGGAGATCGGAGATCGACGAGATCGGAGCAGCCGCAACGGAGCGTGGGATGATGGTTAAAGAACGAAGGACTCGGATCGTTCGGTATAACCTTTCTACACTCTTTACAGTTTGTTAGTTTAGCAATAATGGAAGATCCGGGTTAAAGTATACGATGGCGCCAGTTAAAAGTTTTTTGTTCCGCATTTGGCGTCTGTAGACTGCCGGGGCGCTAGCGTAGACTTACAGTGGTATCAGAGCCTAACCATTTTTCTATACTAACTTGTGCTAACGCGTTTAAAACATCGATCGAACCGGAAATCGAAAATTGCAAAATTCCAAGCTCACAGTATCTGTCGATTTTAAATGGTCTCCTAAAATTTTTCTACATGTCTTAAAAATCTGTGCAGGCTTTTCTAAGAACCACGACCAAATTTGGGCACGTGACTCCACCAAACCGCCGCGGAAACGCGGTCAAACCCATGGTTTGACCGTGCATCCGCGGCCACTTGGTGAGCTCATGCTCCCAAATTTGTACAGTGGGTTCTCTGTTGGATTTTGGGGTTTTTGGTATATATCGTTTGGGCCCAGGTTTTGTTACTGTCACCAGTAAGTCGTGGGGCCCACTTCTTGATATTTGGTCGATCGAAATTTAAACATGTTAGTTTACAGTGCTTACATTATATCTCCGACCGGGAATGTCATTTGATCGGTAAACCGCGTTTGATTGCTATAGTTCTTTTAGACGGGTTTGCAAACGTGACATTCGCGTTGATGTTCTGTTTTGTGCTGTGATGTTGCGGATTTGTCGTGGTGGATAGCAGTGTACAATGGTAGTATAGTTTGAGTGTTTTTGTACATTTGATATTGCGGGGCGAGCGTCCAACATGTGGACTGCCGTTACTGCCTGTTGTATAATATTCTTTTGGGGCACGACCAGGTTGCGGTCGATGTACCTATTGTACTATTTTTCATTACTGTACTAGGTTTTGCCCCGCGACGGAGTGCACGGATAGCCGGGTTTTGGGGGGCAACGGGTCCGCATCTCATGGCTTTGAGAGGTAGAGGGGTCCCACTCTAGAATTGGCAGACTATTCGCCGCACTCGTAAGGGGTACAGGTTGACCCAAGGAGGGGTACCCAAGATTACCGGATTCCGTGAAGCGCTGGGTGGTCCATTCACTATGCTGTAAGGGGATGCCTCGCTTCAGGTTTTGGCGGGTAACTTGCCGCGCCCGTAGGGGTCTAGGTTTCATTGCACAGGCTATCCACACGATAGGGGAACGTCGGGTTTCAGCAGCGGCTCTGTGAAACCCGGGGATCCCAGATTATCTGTATTGTTCTGTGATGCTTATTACTTTTCTGTAATGTTGCATATTATCACGCCTGGAGCGTTTATTGTATATTGGTTTATATACTATTAGATGTTGTATATGTTTTACACCCGCGCTAGTCCAGTCCCCGCTCTGTCGTTAGTTAAGTAACCTAACGGGTGATGACGGGACCCAGTGACGAATGCGGATGGCATATACGTACATTTTATTTTCGTTCTTTTCTGGTGTGATAATTGATGGGACTGCGTTGATTTTGATCAATGCAAAGTAAAACAAACCTGTTTGCAGTTGTTAGAACAAATTTAAAAAGTGTTGTTACAAAGACGTTTCCTTTTGTTTTGCATAGCGGTATTCAGTGGAATATCCTGCACCTCATTCAACGGGGCAAGGGCCGATATCCCTTCACCGGGACTGACCCCCTGGGCAGAAGTTTGCGTCAGAGTAATAACTTCACTATAGTCGATTACAAGTTGCTTTGCATAGCGGTATTCAGTGGAATATCCTGCACCTCATTCCACGAGGAAAGAGCCGAGATCCCTTTACCGGGAGTGACCTCTTTAGCAAAAGGTTTTCGCCACTATATTTTAAAAAGCTATCAGGTTCCTTCAGCGATATCAAGTTCACTACGTTAAAGGTTTTTCGCCAAAAACCAGCCGTAGCCCTCCGTCGTTTCTTATGGATGGTCAGTAGTATTCAAGCTATGTTTGTTGGCATACATCAAGGCATAGTGTTTGGTAGCTGCTGGGTATTCATTTGTTGCATAGATATATGAGTTGATTTGGGACAGTCGTATTACCTTGTTGGCATACGTCAAGGGTATGTACGGGTGGGTTCAAATTAACAAGATAATGACGGGCAGAACTTGACATGTGACTTATGATTTGTTGACATACGCCAAGGTCATAAGAGCATGGGGCATAAATCTTATCGGGAGTTTCTGAAGAAACTGAAACTTGCCAAGTATGCTCATACCTTCTGGAGTATGAGTAACGTGGATGCATTCCATCACGTTATCATGCGATGAGAGTTGGATCCCGATTCCCACTGATGAGTTGGTTTACTCTTCGGGTGATCCCGATTGATTCTTCTTAAGGTTTGGAGGAGAATTTGACAGGACAGTGGGAAGTTTCCGGATTAGATAAAGTGATAACCATTCTGATCTAGGTTAAAGTTCACGCAGAGTGTTTCTTTTCTCTCTCTCTTATGGCAGCGACCTTTGACCGACCCTAGACTATGACTCAGTGACCAGGTTGACCGAACCTTCTTAATATACTGGCTTTTGGATTGTCTGAGTTGCATAAGTCATTGCCACTCCTTCTTTTACCCTTTGCATTTCTCAGAACACCCGTATTACTACGGATATCCACTTCCATTGGATAGATCCATCGTATGGTTATATACGAACTCGAAGGGACTTCTTCGAGAATGGATCCAGTTTCAGGAGAAATAGAATTGGTTTATTCAGTTGTCTTTTATTATCACCTTCTCTCAGGTTGCGAGAGCTCCTTGGTTTAGGAGAGTACACCTATTACGCTTATTGGATAGTCTTATTCCAAACCATAGGCTAGTGCCGAAAGGTAGGGAATGAAGAAAACTAATTAGCCTAAGTAGGGTGTGCAGAAGGTAATATGTAAAGATAAATAAAGGGATTAGAAAAAGGGCAAAGTAAATTGCGACTGTTATCATTCACGACCAAAACCGCGTACTTCATCGCCACTCCTATTTCACCTTTAAAGGAATAAGGTATTATTCAGTTGTCTTTTATCATCACCTTCTCTCGAGATGCGAGTACTCCTTGGTTTAGGAGGGTACACCTATTATGCTTACTGGATAGTCTTCTTCCAAACCATAGGCTGGTGCCGAACGGTAGGGAAGGAAGAAAACCATTTAGCCTAACGATGGTGTACAGAAGGTAACGACTAAAGACAAATAAAGGGATTTGGAGAGATGGCAATAAAATATACGGTTGAAGTCATGAATTGGATTATGGAAGAGGCATTGCTATGAATACCAGGATACCCCTACGAAACATTTTCATGTTTCAGTGCATTGTTAAAGAAAAACTGTTTTCCCGATTAGACACTTACTCCAAGGGTATGTATTTACCAGGTTTCAATCTCATATCTGTATGGTTTTACAGATGATGATTGGGAGTAAGATATTGGGAATTAGGTGATCATCCTCATTATATCGGAATTCGTTGTAATTGGTGATATTTGAGGAAATCGCCAGGGTACAGTTTTCCACCGACAACGCACAAGTTTTGAGTTGTTCAACTCAGCGGACTTATACAGAGTATTGTATGTTGTCCGGTGTCCATCAGGACAAAGGGGTAGGTCCTCGTACTATGTTCTGTTTACTTATGACTTCTCTAGTTTTTATACAAGTATTTCGTAGAAATACAAGGTCTAAGTTTTGAGAAGTTGTGGGTATAAGAATAAAGTAGAGAACCAGGTGTCACAAGTATCGGGATTCTTCAAAGAGATCGAAGATGTAGATTCTTTTGATTGGTATTCAGATGATAGTGATGGTTTTGAGAAACGAGTTTTCTCTTTCAGGTTACTCATAATTGGATGGATTCCTAAGTTGAGTAATGCTGATTAGCCTTTTTCCATTAAGTTGATATGCACTGGAGACAGCTGCATGATTTGAATCTGGTTCCAATTAAATAAGTGCCAAAGTTTCTGTATTGGATATAGAATGGATCGTACCTTAAAAGATGTTAAGGTACAGGGAGTTGTCCAGCTTATGCTTAAAACAAGACTCTGGATAACTCAGGGCACGTTTCTGTAATGGCTGTTTGTGGGTTGACCCTGGCTATGACGAGGGTTGATATTCTACCATTTGGAAGATCAATAGTGATATTGTTCTTGACTCGCCACAGTTTTAGTAAAATGGATCTTTTTCAGAAAACAGTAGTGGGAGTATGGTAGAACTGGAAGTGATTCCAGAACCGCGAACGATTACGGAAAATTTAATAGGACCTATATATTCAATCAGGTTTGACATTCCATTAGCCACTCCGCAGGTATGGTAGGTAACCTCAGACGCCCGAGAGGTACTTCGGTAGCCTCAGAGACGGTGACAGGGAGGTTCTTATCTACCAAGACTTGACACTACTGTTGTTCCAGGATATGAGACCCGGTAGAAGGGTTGTCGTAGTCAGTGGGAGCAGCGGAAGCATAGTGGGCAAGATGCTTATATCTATTTATTGACTTGAGCAGTTATAGCGGAGATAGATCATCTAATTTTGATGTGACGGTCATAGGTTTGACTTCAATCAGAATAAGGGATGGATCTGTTAAGAAGGTAGTAGGGTGTGATGTCATGGTATCTGGATGACATACACAGAGTAGGAACTAAAATTCCTATACTACGATCGGTTGAACTGTGGTCGTCACACAGTTGTTTCTCCAGACAGGATATGGATATAATATTTGACATTCTGGTTTCTAGATCTATGGTTTTAGATCTGGATTTGGGTAGTTTCCCAATGTGGGTACTTTGACAGATATTCTAATGGTTTTTGGAATAGTTGACTCCCAGCATGGTGGTGTACCTGCAGGTGATGGAGTCACCCTCTCTAAAGGTGTCTTACAGACTAAAGGGGAGAGGGATGTGCATGATTGGCAGATCACTTGCTTAGGCAATTAAGTCAATCATGAGATGTCAAGTACCACACCAAATGTTGGTTTTGCACTAGATGCAATAAGTTTGTATTAATCCAATCCTGGAGAAACATAAGGAAGCAGTTTTAGAACATAAGTAAATGTTCTACGGATTTGATGACGGCAGCCTCCTTCGGGAGACGGTTATCATTCCAAGCTTCAAAGGTGACATGGTTGACAGAGAGATTGTCAGAGTTATAGTTTTTCCCTCTGACGAAGGGGGCAGTATTATGGACAGGTGGTCCAAGAGTATACTGTGGGTGGCATGGTGCCGGATACTGATTAGGTTCAGTGATCGATACAGTCTAAGAAGTTTGGATTTGGAGTTCATTTATGAACTAGGTCCCATCAGATATCCAGATACTTTCTAAGACAGGTATTACTCAATTCGGGAGTGGCTTTCTCCGCGAACTTGAGATTAAGAGAGATATAGAAAGAAACTTCTAGGCGGATCCACTCACTAAGGCTATTTCTCGAACACAATAGTTTTACAAACGGGCTTTGTGATGCTGATGAGTAGAGGAGTTGGATGTTCGGTTTCACACGGGCTGTGAGTAGTCGACATCGCAATAATTAGCCTTGAGTTCAAGTGGGAGATTGTTAGAGATAGTGCCCTCATAGTCAATTATTAGATCACAGGTACGTGATTGCAATGATTGCGGAGGACCTATACCGGTAGGACAGTCTTACTCGAGATGATAGTATGCTATCTGGTTTGCCTTTATCAGTCGTGTACATGATCAGGTGACTGATTACATGTTACACTTTGATAGAGCCCTTAGGATCTTGCTTTACTACCAACAGTATGATGGCGATCATATACGTGAGAGTTGGGTGGTTTATATGCATATCCTTAATTGTGGTCCCTAGTCGTGGGAGTTTCGAGACAGGGCATCGATACTCCGGAGTTGACTAGTGTGTACAGTCGAGACCCCGACGAGGGGCGGTGGCCGGTCTCACAAGCCACTGGTGTCAGTTGGATCACCTAAGATGTATACAGGTGCTCATTGGGTTATGAGTACACCGGACATGACTCGCCGGGAACCTGCTAGTTGGTATTATACATATCGTCAGATAGCAGTTCCCTGGTGACATGTGTACAGGTTAGTTCATCGACCTGAGGTCGTCATTTGTCTCGTGTGAGTTCCCACTGTGCTTTGATTTCTACCCTACCACGGCTCAAAGGAGTCGTGCAAACAGGTAGTTTTTGGGTATAGTCCCGAGCCATATGGAGGCACGTGAGCGGATCGGCAGGGATTCGTCTCTCCCGGTATTGGGGGCGAGGTCGTGCTGTGTCTAGGAGAGCCATTACACAAAGTCCATGGCCATGGCAGGAGATTTTGTAAGTCCACGTTGCGACCCCCGGTTCTTACGGGGAGGCGGAAACGGTATAAAAATCAAATCTTTAGTGCAAGAGGCAACATGGACTATGCAAGGTCGGGATCGTTGTCTAAACTAAAACTAGCAAACTAGCTAAAGAAGTTTAGCTACTCGGATGAAGATGGTTATACCTAGACTTGAACTCCTTCGTCTTCAAACTTTGTAGAGGTTGATGGTTCTCCTTTGTCGCCTTCTCCCGTCGAAGATGGATCCACCTCGAAGGCTCGACCTTTGGGCTCTTTCTCGTACTTGGAGTGAACTAGAATCGCCGGCTTGCTAGACCCTTGATCCTAGAGTGAGTAGAGAGTGTCTAGGGTTTGCTTTTGTTTTTCAAGAGAAGGATTCTCAACTCATGAGAAGGTTTCTCTTGACTAGAGGAAGAAGAAGATGAAGTGAAGAGAGAGAGTGAGAATGATAGAATGAGCTCACCTTTTTCCTTTTGCAACCATATCAAAATGAAAAAGGTTTAATCAAATAATAATAATAATCAAAATGAAAAAGGTTTGATGGATAGTTTAGAATGACTAATATCATTACAAGCATTAAATGAATAAAGCAAGAATGAAAAGGCATCTTGCATTTGTAATGATGGTAGTCAAATGTTCGACCATGGTCAACAAGTCAACCATGGTCAACAAGTCAACAAAAAACTAACCATGACACAATTTCATTTTATTATATATTATTAAATGATATAATACAAATCCATTAGGGTTTGGAAAAAGACGACTGTCAACTATGCATACGCACCCCGTTCCGAAACCCTAATGAAAATCATCTTCCTCCTCCTCAAATAACTGTGCATACACACCTGCATTCCTGTTCCGAGGAACATGAATACTGAGAGATAAAAGCAACCCCAAAAACTATACCAGTATCCGGCTCAAACCAGAGCCCGCTGGTAATATCTGTCCGGACTCCAAACGTGCACAAGTGCGCGGATGAGAACGGACCCTGTCGCAAAACCATGCGACCTCTACTCTGTTTTGCCCATAGGCGAATACCCTCTGTGTGGGACTCTAAAGACTCGACACTACGCTGGCAGTGGGTTTAACCACAGACCGCAAGCGGCACTAGCTGTGCGTAACGGTCCCCAGGTAGATGTCGACAAGAAGGCTGACGAGGTGAAACCCCATCTGTACTCCTACTGAGTCTGAATGTGACAGTCTCCGTACAGTCCGGTCTGTTCGTCTGATACATCGCATGGCGGGCCTAGGGGGCGGTAAACGTCAGTCCCCCAATAGCGGTACAAGTCGTGCCGGAGCGAAGCCCAAAACACCCTGAGATAACACTGGAAACCTACCAGTATATCTCGTTTGCCCTGGCCAGGGACTACTTGTGTAATGGCTCTCCTAGACACAGCGCGATGTCAACCCCCAATACCGGGAGAGACGAATCCTGTCTAACCGTCACTGCCTCCAAGTGCTTCGGGACTGCACCCAACCACCACCTGTTTGCACGACTCCTTTGAGCCGTGGTAGGGTAGTGATCAAAGTGCAGTGGGAACACACTCGAGGCGAAGTGCCAGTGTCAAGTCAGCGGACTAAGCTGTACTCATGTCACCTGGGAACTGATGACTGACGATAGGTATAATACCAACCTGTCAGTTCCCGACGAGTCCTGTCCAGTGTACTCGTAACCCAACGAGCACCCGTATACTATCTCCAGTACGACGTACTGATGGCTGTGGGACAGACCATCTCCCACACTGGGATGAGAAGCGCATACGCTAGTCTACTCCGGAGTATCGATGCCCTGTCTCGATAGTCCTGCGACTAGGGACCTGTATAAGGATGTGCTTATAGATTACCCAGCCCCCACTAGTGTGACTGCCATCACAACGCTGGTAATCAAGCAAAGATCCTAAGGGCTCCACTAATGCGTATAAGTGATATAGTAAAATAAACACAAGTACACATTGAAGTAGAGACAAACCAAGTAGCATACTACTATTTTGAGCAAGATTGTATATACAAGGTGAATATCCCAAGCATCCATTAAGTAATATACAAACTAGTATGATACAGTAATGGCCTCTAGGGCATATACACTAACAATCTCCCACTTGCACTAAGGCCATGTACTGGCGTATCGAAGACCTATCATCTCGATCAGCCGCTCGAACTGAGTCTGGGGTAGGGCCTTGGTGAATGGATCTGCAGTGTTGTCTTCTGAAGCAACTCTCCGAACCTCGATCTCCTTGCGATCCACGATCTCCCTGATCAGGTGATACCGCCTCAAGATGTGCCTGGATCTCTGATGGGACCTGGGTTCCTTCGCTAAAGCTATAGCCCCGTTGTTGTCGCAATACAGAGGTATTGGATCAACAATGGACGGAACCACCTGAAGTTCTTTCAAGAACTTCCTCATCCAGACAGCTTCTTTTGCGGCATCAGATGCAGCGATGTATTCCGCTTCCATCGTCGAGTCTGCAACGGTTTCCTGTTTGGAACTCTTCCAACACACCGCCCCTCCATTGAGGGTAAAGACAAAACCCGACATGGACTTGGAATCATCCTTGTCACTCTGGAAGCTGGAGTCAGCAAAGGCCTCGATCTGGAGGTCTTTTCCGCCATACATCAAGAACATCTCCTTAGTCCTTCTCAGGTACTTGAGAATGTTCTTTACCGCTATCCAGTGTTTCTCCCCAGGGTTAGACTGATACCGGCTTACCACACTCAGTGCATAAGCTACATCCGGTCTGGTACACAACATCGCATACATTATAGAGCCTACCGCAGAAGCGTAGGGTATAATCGACATGCGATCCCTCTCCAAATCAGTCTTGGGAGATATCTCTTTAGAGAGGGTGATCCCGTGACAAGCCGGTAGGTTACCGCGCTTGGAATCTTCCATACTGAATCTCTTCACTATGGTGTCGATGTACCTGGACTGAGAAAGTCCCAATATCCTCTTGGATCTATCACGATGGATCCGGATCCCCAGGATGTATGAGGCATCACCCAGGTCTTTCATGGAGAACCTGTGTGACAAGAACCCCTTGACAGATTGTAGCATAGGAATGTCATTTTCTATTAAGAGAATGTCATCCACGTATAAAACGAGGAATACTACAGTTCTCGCTACAAATCTACTATAGATGCATGGTTCATCTGGATTTTTGATAAAGCCAAATTCTTTGACCGTCTCATCAAAGCAGATGTTCCAACTCCGCGATGCCTGCTTTAGTCCATAGATGGACTTAAGCAACTTGCACACCTTTCCGCTGCTCCCACTCTGAATGAAGCCCTCTGGCTGGTCCATGTAGACACACTCCTCTAAATTTCCATTTAGAAAAGCTGTCTTTACGTCCATTTGCCAGATCTCATAATCGTGGAAGGCAGCGATGGCAAGAAGGATCCGAATGGATTTCAGCATGGCTACTGGAGAGAAGGTTTCGTCATAGTCCAAGCCAGGTCTTTGACGAAAACCCTTTGCTACCAGCCTAGCTTTATAGGTCTCAACCTGTCCATCTACACCAATCTTCCTTTTGAAGATCCACTTGCATCCTACGGGTTTTACCCCGTCTGGAGCAATGTCCAACGTCCATACCTTGTTGGTGTACATGGACTCCATTTCGGTCCGCATTGCATCCAGCCATTTCACTGAGTCAACGCTCTGAACGGCCTGCTGGAAGCTAGTAGGCTCATCATAATCTATGATGCAATCCTCTCTATCCCCGTCTATGAGAAAACCGTAGTATCTCTCGGGCGGATGAGACTGCCTACTACTTCTGCGGAGCGGCGTAGGAATGTCCTGTTCTGTTGAACCCTCTGGTTCCACCAAACTTTCAGTAACAGTCTGTGGTTCTGGAACTTCTTCCAGTTCTACTGTGCTCCCACTTATCTGGTTTTCCAAAAACTCAGTTTCCAAGAAGTAGGCATGACGAGAAACAAGAACTTTTTGTTCCTCTTCACAGTAGAAGAAATATCCTTTTGAGTTCTTTGGATACCCCACAAACTTGCACTGTACTGAGCGTGCCTCGAGCTTGTCCGGATGCTGCTTTTTGACAAAAGCCGGACACCCCCATGTCTTAATGTGCTTAAGATAGGGTTTCTTCCCACACCACATTTCATATGGTGTGGAAGGCACAGTCTTAGTCGGAACTCGGTTCAAAAGGTATGCGGCTGATTCTAGCGCATATCCCCAGAATGATCGCGGTAACTCAGCGTTACTCATCATGGACCGAACCATATCCAATAGGGTTCGGTTCCGTCTCTCCGATACACCGTTATGTTGCGGGGTGTATGGAGGAGTAAGCTGAGAGAGAATACCATTCTCTTTTAAGTAATTCAGGAATTCGGCACTTAAGTATTCTCCACCTCGATCCGATCTTAGAATCTTAATACTTTTGCCGGTCTGTTTCTCTACTTCATTCTTATACTCCTGGAATTTTTCAAAAGCCTCGGACTTATGTTTCATTAAGAAAACATAACCGTACCTTGAGAATTCATCCGTAAAAGTAATGAAGTAAGAATGTCCGCTTCGAGCATGTGTAGACATTGGACCGCACACGTCACTGTGTACGAGTCCCAAGAGCTCGCTCGCTCTTTCTCCATGTCCAGTAAACGGAGTCTTTGTCATCTTTCCCTTGAGACAGGATTGACAAGTGGCATACGACTGATATTCGAACGCATTCAAATACCCTTCTGTATGTAACTTCGTCAACCTTCTCTCATTGATGTGACCCAATCTACAATGCCATAAGAAAGTCTGGTTTATTTCTGGAGACTTTCTTTTGTGTGTATTCTGGACATTGAAAATCTGTGGTTGGTTCAATACGTATATACCATTACTCAATGTACCTGACCCAATCAGAACTTGATTAAGGTGAATGTTTACAACATTACTTACAAACGCAAATTCATAACCTTCTTTAGAAACTAAAGATACAGAAATGATATTACAAGTTGCGTTGGGTACAAAAAAGCAATTACGCAAAACCAAAACATGTCCATCTGACATTCCCAGGTGATAGTCCCCCACGGCTTCAGCATCCATGCTAGCTCCGTTTGCAACTCTGAGGGTCATGTCACCTGCTTTCAAAACTCTACGGTTTCTCAACGCCTGCAAAGAATTACAGATATGAGATCCTGATCCGGTATCCAATACCCAGGAAGTAGAGTTTATAGAAAGACAGTTTTCAATAACATACACACCTGAAGCTGAAGCTGCAACCTGCTTCAATTCCTGTGTTCTGGCCTTCCAGGCCCTGCAATCATTCTTCCAGTGTCCTTTCTTATGACAAAAGAAGCATTCTTCCTTATCCACAAGCTTCCCCGCTATCTTTGTTGCTTTTCCTTTTCCCTTCGTATCCACTTTACTAACACCGCCCCTTGGTTTGGCGGGGGCTTTCTTCTTCTTTCCCTTGGCTTTCGCCTTGGACCTAGAAGAAGATGATCCTCCTACAAACAAAGTGGATGTTTCCCTACCTTTCTGTAGGGTGCCCTCTGCGCTCCTCAGCAGGTTGAGGAGCTCTGAAAGTTCAACCTCCTTTTCCTGTAGGTTGAAATTCATTATAAACTGGGCGTAAGTGGAAGGAAGGGACTGGAGAACTATATCCGTATATAGCTCACTCTCCAATGTGATCCCCAGGTCAGCGAGCTCCTCAATGTAGCCGATCATCTTTAGCACGTGCTCGGCTACTGATGATCCGACGGCCATTCTTGTCGAAAACAACTTTTTCGACGCTTCGTATCTTGCGATACGTGATTGCTCTCCATACAGTTCTTTTGTATGAAGCAATATGGACTCCATGTCCATATTCTCATGCCTCCTCTGATGTTCGTTGTCCATCGAGGCAAGCAGGAGGCACTTGGCCTTCGCGCTATCAATCTTCCAAGTCTTGCGGATTTCCTTATCCGCGACGCTGGAAGTTGGACCAGGGACAGGGGGAGCGTTGGTGGTAAGAAGATACCCCAGCTTGTCATAAGTGATTGCTATCTTGACATTCCTGAGCCAATCTTTGTAGTTTGGCCCTGTCAACTTGTTTTTATCTAGGAGTAACTTAAGTCCAGTCATGTTGATTGGTCGCTGCAATTAGGAGAGAGAAGAAGAAACACTCAGCATGATGCTCTTGCAAGTTTAGAGTGGTTTTTAGTTTGTCTAAACAGGATGGCTCCCACTGTTTCTCGAATCCCTCCTCAAACCATAAAGGAAGAATTAGTCAGGATTAATCCCACCGTACAATACTTGCTTAACCGTTAGGCCAGGCTGGTGTCGGTACTTCGAGGGAGGTTTTCCAACGCTTTCGCGAAGTTCCTTAATTAAAGAACCTCTTTTCCCTGGGGGCGTAGCCCCGCTAACACCTTTCTTGGCACCTACTAGGTTTATAGCATTGATCGTTAAGTGAGAAATTTCCCGAGGAGTAGCATATACTCACAGTAGGATCGGGATCCAAATATCATCGCGTGACGAAACTGAAGGAATCCTACCAGAATCACCACACTCCAAATGGTATGCAAATCTAGCAAGTTTCAGTACTTATGAAACTCCCGATGTGGATTTTTGCCCCATGCTCTTATGACCTTGACTTTGGCCAACAAATCATAAGTCACATGTCAAGTTCTACCCGTCGTTCTCCAGGTTAATTTGAATCCACCCGTACCTACCCTTGACTTTGGCCAACAAGGTAGTACGACTGTTTCAAACCAACGCATCTATCTATGCTGCACATGAATACCCAATAGCTACCAATCACTATGCCTTGACTTTGGCCAACAAACACAGCTTGAATACTATTGACTATTCATGTGAAACGACGGAGGGCTACGAATGGTTTTGGCGAAACCGTGAACGTAGTGAACTTGATTTGGTCGATGGAACGAGATAGCTTTTAAATGGAGTGGCTCAAGCTCCGCATTTTAAAAGTTAGTTTTGAAAAGAACCGAGTGGGTTTTCGAAAGTGTTCCAACGACTTTAACTTGGTTTATTATCTTGCATTAGTTCTTTTAATGCGTGATATTCTTGCATTAGTACTTTTAATGCGTCCCATCATTTAAATCCTACCATTGCAGAAAACAATCAAAATATGACGTACGCTTATGCCATTCGCATTCGCCACTGGGCCCCGTCATTACCCGTTAGGTTACTTAACTAACGACAGAGCGGGGGCTGGGCTAGCGCGTCTGTAAAACATAAGCAACGCCTAAATAGAAAGCAATGATAAACATTTCAGATCACAGATAAATATATTGGATATACTAGTAATCTGTAATTTGTACGAGCCTGTAACAAAAAACAGATAACACGGTCGCGGTGAATAGCCAATACCCCACCCAAGACCCCTACGGGTGCGGCAAACTACCCGCCAAGTACCCGAAGCGTAGCAACCTCCCTCATCTCCATGAGTAGGCCACTCGACACTTCGGCATACCCGGTAGTTCGTGCACCCCTCCATGGGTCTATCCTAGGAGCAAAAACAGTAAAAAGAATTATACAATGACGGCTACAACCCCGACCCGGTTGTGCGGCCAAACAAATAATAATTATTACATCAATTTACATTTACAATGAATTGCAAGAAAAGAAAACTCTCGTCTCACAACCCCCGGCTATTCACCCGCGACAATCCAACATATTTATATACACATTCCAGCACATTACAGATCATGTATAACCCCGACTAATCGACTTATAGCGATTAGCCGATGTTCAATACATGCAAACAATACAGATATAACCATCATAGTCAAAGTGCAGTGAAGTTCGGAAAAATACGGAATTATAGGACCCCAAAAGGAAATTTCTTTTCTGGAAAATCTGGGCACATATAATATATTTTAAAAATCCCAAAACCAACACCTACACACACTGCACGAAAAACGATGCAGAGAAGAGGACAAAGCGCGGCGGTTGCGCGGCACGAGCCCACCTCGCGCGGCGGAAGGGCGGCGCTTTGAGCTCAACAGTGGATCGTTTTTTGTGGGTGTTCTTAGAAAACCCTGAGATGATTTTACAAGTATAAAGTTTTTCATTTTGAGCCAAAAAAATTTCAACAGAAACTCAGGTTTTGAAAATGTATGGCTTTTGGGTTTTTTTACGGTTCCGAACTTCGTTACACTTCACTACCAAGCTAGTTTAAGTTTAGTTAGGCTCTGATACCACTGTAAGTCCACGTTGCGACCCCCGGTTCTTACGGGGAGGCGGAAATGGTATAAAAATCAAATCTTTAGTGCAAGAGGCAACATGGACTATGCAAGGTCGGGATCGTTGTCTAAACTAAAACTAGCAAACTAGCTAAAGAAGTTTAGCTACTCGGATGAAGATGGTTATACCTAGACTTGAACTCCTTCGTCTTCAAACTTTGTAGAGGTTGATGGTTCTCCTTTTTCGCCTTCTCCCGTCGAAGATGGATCCACCTCGAAGGCTCGACCTTTGGGCTCTTTCTCGTACTTGGAGTGAACTAGAATCGCCGGCTTGCTAGACCCTTGATCCTAGAGTGAGTAGAGAGTGTCTAGGGTTTGCTTTTGTTTTTCAAGAGAAGGATTCTCAACTCATGAGAAGGTTTCTCTTGACTAGAGGAAGAAGAAGATGAAGTGAAGAGAGAGAGTGAGAATGATAGAATGAGCTCACCTTTTTCCTTTTGCAACCATATCAAAATGAAAAAGGTTTAATCAAATAATAATAATAATCAAAATGAAAAAGGTTTGATGGATAGTTTAGAATGACTAATATCATTACAAGCATTAAATGAATAAAGCAAGAATGAAAAGGCATCTTGCATTTGTAATGATGGTAGTCAAATGTTCAACCATGGTCAACAAGTCAACCATGGTCAACAAGTCAACAAAAAACTAACCATGACACAATTTCATTTTATTATATATTATTAAATGATATAATACAAATCCATTAAGGTTTGGAAAAAGACGACTGTCAACTATGCATACGCACCCCGTTCCGAAACCCTAATGAAAATCATCTTCCTCCTCCTCAAATAACTGTGCATACACACCTGCATTCCTGTTCCGAGGAACATGAATACTGAGAGATAAAAGCAACCCCAAAAACTATACCAGTATCCGGCTCAAACCAGAGCCCGCTGGTAATATCTGTCCGGACTCCAAACGTGCACAAGTGCGCGGATGAGAACGGACCCTGTCGCAAAACCATGCGACCTCTACTCTGTTTTGCCCATAGGCGAATACCCTCTGTGTGGGACTCTAAAGACTCGACACTACGCTGGCAGTGGGTTTAACCACAGACCGCAAGCGGCACTAGCTGTGCGTAACGGTCCCCAGGTAGATGTCGACAAGAAGGCTGACGAGGTGAAACCCCATCTGTACTCCTACTGAGTCTGAATGTGACAGTCTCCGTACAGTCCGGTCTGTTCGTCTGATACATCGCATGGCGGGCCTAGGGGGCGGTAAACGTCAGTCCCCCAATAGCGGTACAAGTCGTGCCGGAGCGAAGCCCAAAACACCCTGAGATAACACTGGAAACCTACCAGTATATCTCGTTTGCCCTGGCCAGGGACTACTTGTGTAATGGCTCTCCTAGACACAGCGCGATGTCAACCCCCAATACCGGGAGAGACGAATCCTGTCTAACCGTCACTGCCTCCAAGTGCTTCGGGACTGCACCCAACCACCACCTGTTTGCACGACTCCTTTGAGCCGTGGTAGGGTAGTGATCAAAGTGCAGTGGGAACACACTCGAGGCGAAGTGCCAGTGTCAAGTCAGCGGACTAAGCTGTACTCATGTCACCTGGGAACTGATGACTGACGATAGGTATAATACCAACCTGTCAGTTCCCGACGAGTCCTGTCCAGTGTACTCGTAACCCAACGAGCACCCGTATACTATCTCCAGTACGACGTACTGATGGCTGTGGGACAGACCATCTCCCACACTGGGATGAGAAGCGCATACGCTAGTCTACTCCGGAGTATCGATGCCCTGTCTCGATAGTCCTGCGACTAGGGACCTGTATAAGGATGTGCTTATAGATTACCCAGCCCCCACTAGTGTGACTGCCATCACAACGCTGGTAATCAAGCAAAGATCCTAAGGGCTCCACTAATGCGTATAAGTGATATAGTAAAATAAACACAAGTACACATTGAAGTAGAGACAAACCAAGTAGCATACTACTATTTTGAGCAAGATTGTATATACAAGGTGAATATCCCAAGCATCCATTAAGTAATATACAAACTAGTATGATACAGTAATGGCCTCTAGGGCATATACACTAACAGATTTACTGGTAGGTACTCCAGTAGTATCTCAGGGTGTTATTGGGCTTCACTCCGACACGACTTATACTGCTATTAGGGGTCTGACGTTACTAGTCCCCTAGGCAGATATGCGATACTCATAGACGAACGGACCGGACTGTATATACATTGTCACTGTTAGGCTCAGTAGGGTTTCTGGATGAGTTCGCTCATCAGCCTCCCTTGAGGTCAGTCCATGGGCAGCCGTTACGCATTGCTAGTGCCGCTGACGGTTTGTGGTTAAACCCACTACCAGGGTACTGACGAGTCATTAGAGTCCCCCACAGACAGTTTCCCAAGTTCGGGCGAAACGTTGTAGAGGCCGTATGGTTTTATGGCAGGGTTCGGAAAATGCACGTGCGTTTACGCACGTGTTATTTTTCGGGCAGATGATACTGGTCGGCTTTGGTTTAAGCCGGATCCGAGTATTATATTGAGTAGGTATAATATCTTTGTCTCAGTTGCATTCGTATTCGGTCGTAATACAAATGCGGGTATATTTATACAGTTTCGGGGTTATCCTGAAAGTCGTTTCAGGATCAATTTTGGAAGTTGCCAGTTTCCAGTTTTCTATCAGCCGTCTTTTAACATTTGGTTAAAGACGGATTTATCTTTTCTTGGATGAGGTGAGTCAGTGTTCTAGAAGTTTCTGGAAGTGATGACCAGGATGGTGACTAGGTTCATGACTCATCTTTGCATTTATTAAATGGTGACTAGGTTTTTGTGACTCATGGTTTTAATTAATATCTTTTGGATTGCTTAAGATCTTTTGTTATGATAAGGATCATTCTTGTGGTCACCCCCCTTCTCCTACACTCACCCCCTCTCCATATATGAGGCCGGCCCCCTCTCTCTCTCTCACTACTTGAGGTTTATCATTTGTAGAAAAGATATGATAGTATTTGGGGTGCATGGAATTTTACAGTCCATTTCATTCCATCACCCAATTCCCTCGGCAACTTCATTAACCGATCGTCCACGGATTTGGACGAAGTGAGACAAAGTCATCTACTCATTCTCTACATCATTCTTGGTCATCTCTTTTAGCAAACTTGACGATCGAGTTGCCTCAAGTCAGAGGCGGGAGCACGTTTAAAGAATCAGTAACGTGGTGCCACCTGGACGAGGAGATCGGAGATCCACGAGATCGGAGCAGCCGCAACGGAGCGTGGGATGATGGTTAAAGAACGAAGGACTCGGATCGTTCGGTATAACCTTTCTACACTCTTTACAGTTTGTTAGTTTAGCAATAATGGAAGATCCGGGTTAAAGTATACGATAGCGCCAGTAAAAAGTTTTTTGTTCCGCATTTGGCGTCTGTAGACTGCCGGGGCGCTAGCGTAGACTTACAATTGCAACCATACTTGAATAGTGAGTCAAGATGAATAAAAAAATATAAATCCCATGCTTGCAACCATGCTCTCATTTTCCACCTCATTTCTATTTTCAAAAAATAGAATTTTATGCCATGCTTCATTATGATATATATATATATATATATTAATATATATATTATGAAGAATAATTAGTGAGCTAATGATATTAGTTAAGATATAATTATTCACATATAATGTATATCACATTATTAAATCAACACTTGATTTAATAATCCGGTTATATCACATATGACCGACTAATATCATTTATCTGTATATCACATTATCAAATCAACACTTGATTCGACAATCTGGTTATATCGCTTATAACCGAACCGATAACAGATAACTGCCAGATTACAATACGGTATCACATACACGTATTTAATCAGGCCCACACACATATCACATATGTGTCCTACTTCGTTTTGCTTGAACAAGGGAACTTCTGTGTGGGACACTAAAGACTCGTCAATACGCCAGCAGTAGGTGATGATCACATCAGTCACCCACAAGCCATCAGCGGTACTAGCTGGACGTAACGGCTACCCCGGTATTGAGCGATATGAAGATCAACAAGCAAGCTTGTCCATAGTCTCCATGAAGCCTATCAGTAACACTACCGTACAGTCCGGTCTCTTCGTCTGATATGTCGTATATCATGTCTTGGGGTGGTAAATGTCAGTCCCCAGTAACGTGATAATTCATGCCGATGTCTGGCCTATAACGGTTCGAGAAACTACTAATAACACTTATCAGTAAATCTCGGCAGCAGCCCTGGCCAGGGACTTCCAGTTATAGCCAATCGAGCATAGCGCAACATCAACCCCCAATACCGGGAGAGACGAAACCCCTCCTATCGCTCATTGCCTCCATGCGACTCGGGACTGTACCCAAAATCCACCTGTTTGCACGTCTCCTTTGAGCGTGGTAGGGACGAAATCAAAGCAAAATGGGAGCCGCACAAGACTCTATGACGATCTCGGGTCTAGAGACTAACCTATACCAGTGTCACCAGAGGAATGATATATGACGATAGGTATACTACCACATAGGAGTCCTCGGCGAGTCCTATTCGGTATACCCATTCTCCAATGAGCACCTGTGTACAATCTTTGATATCACACACCAATGGTTGTGGGATCAACCATCGCCCTCTAAGGGACAAGAAACGTACACACTAGTCTACTCTGGAATATCGATGCCCTAGTCAAGATATTCCTTTGACCAGGAACTGATTAAAGGATGTACTTTTGGACCACCCTGTCCCCACTACTATGATCTTATCATAGTCCTGGTAGTCAAGTACATATCCTAAGGGCTTTATCAACATGTAAGAGACAGACAGTATAAATACCAGTCTACATGTTAAGATAAAGGTAACCTGATAACATACTATCATGTCGAGTAAGAAAGTCCTCTATATATAAGTCCAAGCATCCACTATATCATCAATAATGGCCTCTAGGGCATACATATTCCTAACAATCTCCCACTTGCACTAAGGCCAGTTGTTGTAGTATCTCATATCCAACGTCCCAAAAGTCTCTCGAATAGTATCTGGGGAATGGCCTTGGTGTGTGGATCCGCTGTGTTATCCTCTGTGTCAACTCTCCTGACCTCGATCTCACGGAGATCAACTATATCCCTGATCCGGTAATAATGTCTATGAATATGTCTGGATCGCTGACGGGACCGGGGTTCCTAGGCCAAAGCCAAAACTCTATTGTCATCCCAATATACAGGTATTGGATGATCAAGGGTAGGAACCTAGTTCATCTCATGAACTCTATTCATCCAGACAACCTCTTTGGCAGCATCGTTGGTAGCGATGTAATTAGCCTCTATCAACGAGTCTGCTACGGTATATAGCTTGGAACCCTTCCAACATTCCGTCCCTCCATAGAGGGTGAAGACAAAACCCGAGACTGACTTTCAGTCGTCCTTATCACTCTGGAACCTTGAATCAGTAAAGGACTCCATATGGAGTTCACCGTTACCATACACCAAGAACATCTCTTTAGTCCTTCTCAAGCACTTAAGAATGTTCTTCAGCTGTCCAGTGGTTTTCCCAAAGATCTTTTCGATACTTATTCACTACACCTAGCGAGTAAGCTACATCTGGTCTAGTACATAACATCGCATACATGATTGACCCGTCTTCCAAAACATAGGATATCCCTTGTATGCGAGCCCTCTCCAAATCAGTCTCGAGAGACATCTCTTTGGAGAGAGTGATTCCTGAACAAACGGGTATATTACCATGCTTAGAATCATCCATACTAAACCCTTTTAGCATGGTGCCTATGTACCTAGATTGGGACAATCCCAAATCTATTTAGATTTATCTCTATATATCTATATCCCCAGGATGTACGAGACATCTGTTAGATATTTCTTGGAGAACCTGTGTGATAAGGGTTGCTTGACCGAGTGTAGCATAGGAACACCCTTTCCTATCAAGAGTATGTCATCCGCGTACAATACGAGGAAGAAAACCATACTCTCTACAACCTTCTTATTTATACATGGTTCATATACCTTTTTGATGAAGTCAAACTCTTTGACAGCTTCATTAAAACAGATGTTCCATCTCCGCGATGCCTGCTTTAACCTGTAGATGGATTTAAGCAGCTTGCACATGCTTCCGCTGCTCCCACTGTCTACGAAGCCTTCTGGCAGTGTCTGTTGGGTTACGGCAGCTCCCCGGCCATCAATCTGTGACCAAATGCGGAAGAAAAATTTATAAAACTTGGCGCTACCACAACCAATTACCCGGATCTTCCCATAAGCCCTAAATAACAAAACATGCAAATGAGTTAGAATGGTTATAACTAATAGATCCGTGTCCTTCGGTCTTCAAACATCATCCCAAGCTCCTAGGGGCTTCCTTGATCAAGCTTGATCTCCGGTCTCCCTCCATCGAAGATGATCCAATCGAGAGTCCATGCAACGAGCTCCAACCTCATATACGAGGCAACTAGGGCACCTAGATCGCTACTCTAGATACCGTAGATGAAGTAGATAGTGATGAAGGATTAATTTGTCTCAAGACACCCAAAGATTCTCAACTCATGAGAGGGTTTGGGTGGAGCTAGAGGAAGAAGAAGATGCCATGAGAATAAGGTGTTGAGAGCAACTCAAGAGAGAGAGAAAGAAATGAATAATGGCTTGTATTTTTGTTTGTTTTTTGAGTGTGATAAGAAATAATGGAGCCATCGCATAAATGTCCATGTCTCCAAAATATCTTAGTCAACAAAAAATATCTCAAGTCAACATAATCTCACAACAAACAAAAACCCTAAGCATGCTAGAATAGTAACCATGGGTCACTAATTAGCCATGCCACAAAAATGCAATAAACACCTCATCCTACACCTCAATAACCTTTTAATCCAAAAAGTTCTAAACCATGATGAGGTGTTATTAGTTATATGTATGCCCTAGAGCCCATTACTGTACATGAGATGTATATTGTAGTGGATGCTGAGACATATATAGGTAGGACTTTCTTGCTTGACATGATAGTACTCTATCTGGTTGCTCTTTATCTTAACATGTATACTTGATGACTCTCTATTACATGTTGATAAAGCCCTTAGGATGTATACTCGACTTCCAGGACTATGATGCAGATCATACTAGTGGGGCCTGGGTAGTCCATGAGTACATCCTTCAAATGTTCCTAGTCGTGAGAATATCGAGACGGGGCATCGATATTCCAGAGTAGACTAGCGTATATCTTCTCGACCCATGTGATGGGCGATGGATGATCCCATATCCATTGGTGTTTGACATCAGAGATGGTATGCGGGTGCTCAGTGGAGACTGAGTACACTGAACGGACTCGCCGAGAACTCCCAGATGGTATTATACCTCATGTCAAATGGCAGTTCTCTGGTGACACTGGTACAGCTTAGTCTGTTGACCCGATATCGTCATAGAGTCTTGTGTGTCTCCCACTGTGCTTTGATTTCCACCCTACCACGGCTCTACTGAGCGTGCAAACAGGTGGTTTTTGGGTACAGTCCCGATTCACATGGAGGCAATGAGCGATAGGAGGGGATTCGTCTCTCCCGGTACTGGGGGTTGATGTTGCGCTATGCTCGACTGGCCATAACTGGAAATCCCTGGCCAGGGTTGTACTGATTTACTAGTAAGTGTTATCAGTAGTTTCATGCTTGTTATGGACCTTACATCGGCATGACTTATCAAGCTGCTGGGGTCTGACGTTTACCACCCTTAGGCGAGATATGCGACATATCAGACGAACAGACCGGACTGTGCGGTAAGTGTTACTGATTGGATTCACAGGAGTGTGAGCAGGCTTGCTCGTTGATCTTCTGATCTCTCAATACCCGGGTGGCCGTTACGTTTAGCAGACCGCTTGCGGCTTGTGGGTGTTTGATATGATCATCACCTACTGCCGGCGTATTGACGAGTCTTTAGAGTCCTACACAGGGGTTTCCTGGCTCAAGCGAAACGGACTAGGAGCGTATATGTGATATATGCGGGACCGAGATTGATACGATATGAGATACCGTATTCTATTCTCGCGATTTGTGATATTGATCGGTTGTATGAGATATAGCCGGGTTATCGGATCAAGTGTTGATTCGATAAGTTGTTACTTTTGATATTAGTCGGTTATAGACGGATTATTAAATCAAGAGTTGATTTAATAATTTAATGTATAATTATATATTTGATATATTACATTACATTAACTAGTATTATCTCACTTAAGATTTATTTTCTCACAAGTTTGTGCATAAGTGTATATGTGATATATATTTGTGTACATATGTTTGTGTCATACTTGATGATACACACAAGATGGGTGTATGAGACTTATACCAAGATTAGGTTTAAGATTAGGGTTATTGTTTTATCTTAAGATTTAAAAAAAGAGTTGAACTTAGTCAAAGTTATCAAGCTTGAAGAAGCTTGGAGAAACTTTGACAAAGTCCACTCTTTTGTCATTTCTCTTGATATTCTTTAACCTAACCCTTAACCTCATGCCTTGGTCAATTCTCTACATGAGTTAAGCATGAAAGCTTAACTCACCCATGGTTACATTATTGAGGGAATTAATTTCATATGATGATTTTTATTCTTTCTTCTTCATCATCAAGCTCCATGAAAAGCTTGCTAGCTCTAATGGTGCCATGAGAAAAAGTGTGAGAAAATCAATTCTAAAGTGAGCCCACTTCCTACTTCTTCATCCACTACTACTTGCCATGTAGTATAGGGTGTTCTCTTCATAAAGTTCATGACTAAGTGATGGAATAGCTTGAGTTAGTGTCTCCCCGACGTAGATCATCTTCGGCCTCGAAGTCAACGACCTAGCCCGCTCATTTCTCTAAAGAAACTATCGCTATAGTCCGGGATCTCGATGATCACAGCGAAGGGACGTCAACATGGAGCTTTAGAAGTGATGGACCGGATCTACAAAGGTTGTAATCCCTTTCACTTGTTGTTAAAATGTTTAACTTGCTAGTTTTCGCAATATCTCTAGTATACGATCTTGGTTAGGGTTGTTCGGCACCGCTAATTTTTGAATTGGGCATGGTTGATGCCTTGTAGAACCTTGTTAGAGTGCCTAGGAACCCTACAGATGTAATCTTCTAAAAGTAATCTTGTAATAAATTACAAGAATACCCCTCAACCGTATATACATACTCGCATCCATGTTCCGAAGAATACGAATACAAAGAGACGAAAATAATCCAACAAATATACTACTAGGATCCGGCTTAAACCAAAGCCCACTAGTATTATCCGTCCGAACATCATCCGTGCACAAGTACACGTATGTGATCGAACCCTGCCGTAAAACCATACAACCTCTACATCGTTTCGCCAGAAGCAGGGAAACCCTCTGTGTGGGACTCTAAAGACTCGTCAATACACCGGCAGTGGGTATAACCACATGCACGTCAGCGGCACTAGCTGTACGTAACGGCTGCCCAGCAATTGAGCGAAAGGGAGGCCGACGAGCCAACTTATCCTGAAACCCCTACTGAGCCTGACAGTGACAATATCCGTACAATCCGGTCCGTTCGTCTATAAGTATCGCATATCGAGTCTAGGGGGGTGGATAAAGTCAGACCCCTAATAACGCGACATTTAGTGTCAGTATGAAACCTATCACCACTAGAGAAACTACTGATCCGAATCAGTAATTCTCGACTACCTTGGGATGTGCTTATAGACCATCCAACTCTCACGTATATGATCGCTATCATACTGCTGGTATTCAAGCAAGAATGCTATGGGCTCTTTCAACATGTAATAGTGATCTGTAATGTCACCTGAAGCATGTACACGATGATAAAGACAAACCAGATAGCATACTATCATCTCGAGTAAGATTGTTCTACCGGTATAGGTCCTCCCGCAATCATTGCAATCACGTGCCTGCGATCTAATAATTGACTTAAGGGCACTATAGCCAACAGTGTCATATGCACGCTCTCTTCTAAATCACCATTTAGAAAATCGGTTTTGACGTGCAGTCTGCCAGATATCATAGTCATGGTATGCAGCAATGGCAAGTAGGATCCTGATGGACTTAAGCTTAGCAATAAGTCTAGCTTTGAAAGTCTCAACTTTTCCATCTACACCAAATTATCTTTCTCAAAGATCCTCTTGCTCCCGATGGGTTTTACCCCTTCAGGAGCAACATCCAAAGTCAATACTTTGTTGGTGTATATGGATTCCATCTCAGATCGCATAGCATCCAGCCATTTCATATAGTCTCTACTTGTGATGGCCTGCTCGAAACTAGTTGGGTCATCATCTACATGATGAGATCCTCGCTCCTACTTTCTACAAGAAAACCGTGTTAGTTATATGTATGCCCTAGAGGCCATTATTGTACATATGATATATATTATAGTGGATGCTTGGACATACATAGGGAGGACTTTCTTGCTCGACATGATAGTATGCTATCTGGTTACTCTTTATCTTAACATGTACACCGATTGTCTCTCTGTTACATGTTGATAAAACCCTTAGGATGTGTACTTGACTACCTGGATTATGATGCGGATCATACTAGTGGGACAAAGGTGGTCCGTGAGTACATCCTTTAAAGTCCCTAGTCGTGGGTGTATCGAGACGGAGCATCGATATACCAGAGTAGACTAGCGTATAGCTTCTCGACCCATGTAGATGGGCGATGGATGATCCTATATCCATTGGTGTTTGACATCAAAGATGATATACGGGTGCTCAGTGGAGACTGGGTACACTGGACGGACTCACCGAGAACTCCTAGATGGTATTATACCTCACGTCAGATGGCAGTTCTCTAGTGACACTAGTACAGGTTAGTCTGTCGACCCGAGATCGTCATAGAGTCTTGTGTGATTCCCTCTGTGCTTTGATTTCCACCAAACCACGGTCAAGAGATCGTGCAAAAAGATGGTTTTTGGGTACAGTCCCTAGTCATATGGAGGCAATGAGCGATAGGAGGGGATTTCGTCTCTCTCGGTATTGGGGGTTGATGTTGCGCTGTGCTCGATTGGCCATAACAGTAAGTCCCTGGCCAGGGCTGTTTCTGAGATTTACTGGTAAGTGTTATCAGTAGTTTCTCGACCCGTTATGAGCCTCACATCGGTACGACTTATCGAGTTATTGGGGTTTGACGTTTACCACCCCCAGACGAGATATAAGACATATCAAACGAAGAGACCGGACTGTACGGTAGTGTTACTGATTGGATTCGCAGGAGTATGATCAGGCATGCTTGTTGACCTTATGATCGCTCAATACCCGGGCGGCCATTACGTTTAGCAGACCGCTTGCGGCTTGTGGGTGTTTGATATGATCATCACATACTGCCGGCGTATTGACGAGTCTTTAGAGTCCTACACAGAGGTTACCTGGTTCATGAGAAACGAAGTAAGAGCACATATGTGATATGTGCGGGACCGAGATTAATACGATATGTGATACTGTATTCTATTCTCGCGATTTGTGTTATCGATCGGTTATATGTGATATATCCGGGTTATCGAATCAAGTGTTGATTCGATAACTTGATACACATGATATTAGTCGGTTATATGTGATATAGCCGGATTATTAAATCAAGAGTTGATTTAATAAGTTAATGTATAATTATATGTTTGATATATTATGTTACATTAACTAATATTAGCTCACTTATGATTTCTTTTTCTCACTTTTGTGCATTAGTATATATGTGATATATATTAGTGTACATTTTATTGTGTCATGCTTGATGCCATATATGACATGGGTGTATGAGACTCACACCATTCTAGATGTAATGAAAGGTTTTATTTATTTAAGGTTAATCAAAATTAGTGGAAATTGGTTTAATGGTTGAAGCTTGGAGAAGCTTGTGGAACCATTGACCAAGTCCACTCATTTTGTCATACTTAAGATATTTATTAACCCAACCATTACATTAGCCATGGTTTAGTCTCTACAAGGGTTAATATATGATATAACTCACCTATGTTTATCATTATACACTTTCAATTTTCCATGGTTGCATTTCTTCATCTCCTTCCTCAAGCTCACTAGCTTTTGGGAGATGATGAAAATGAGTGAGAAAATTAAATCTAAAGAGGGCTCATTTCCTAGTTCATCATCCTCTACTATATTAGCCATTTAGTTTAGGGTGTTTGCTTCACTAATCTACCATTAGTGAATAGGTAGCATGAGCTTGAGTCTCCTCGACGTAGATCATCTTCGGCCTCGAAGACTTTGTGCAAGCTTGTTCATTTTTTCAAGAGAACCCTTTCTAGAGTTCGAGTGTTCATGATTTGCAGCGAAGGGACTACTACACGGAGCATTAGAAGTGAAGGACCGATCTACAAAGGTTATATTCCTCATTCACTTAGATGTAAAGTTGTTTTCATGTTGTTTCGTTGAATTTTCTAGTTAAGATTCTAGGGTTAGGGTTAGCTAGGACGACAAATTTTTGAAAATGGCATGGACGATGCTTCCCGAAACCTTGCTGTCGACCTAGGCAACCCTACAAACCATAGTATCTCTCAGGTGGATGAGGAACCAAACTAGATCTGCGGAGTGGCTGCGGTTCGTCGGGGACAATTGAATCCTCCGGTTCCAACAAATCGTCAGTTATAGTTTGTGTTTGCTGGAACTACTTCCAGTTCTACCTCATCGCCACTAATTTCTTCCACAAGAAATTACTTTTCTAAAATGGTGGCATGTCGAGAAACATAACATCTTTTGTTCCTCGGTGTGGTAGAAGATATACCCTCATGAATGGTTGGGATATCCTACAAACTTGCACTGAACTGACATTGCCTTGAGCTTGTCCGTATTTTGCTTTTCTATATAAGCCGGACAACCCATATATTAACTCGTTTAAGAGATGGTCTCTTCCCATTCCATATCTCATAAGGAGTGGTAGGCAATGGATTTGATCGGAACTCTATTTAATAGGTATGCATCTTCTCAAGTGCATGTCCCTGAAAGGAATCAGGCAACTCACATCATAGAGAGCACTATATCTCATAGGGTGCGATTCCTCCACCCCGATATACTGTTGTGCTGTGGTGTATATGGAAGAGTAAGTTGAGAGAGAATCTCATTCTCTTTTAAATAATCTTGGAATTTCGTGTTCCAGTATTCTTCTCCCCGATCATATCGAAGGATTTGAATACTTTTACCCATCTAGTTCTCAACTTCGTACTTATATTCCTTGAAATTCTCAAAAGATTCAGTTTTGTGTTTCAACAGGAACACATGTCCGTATCTTGAGAGAACATCGGTGAATGTAATAAAGTACGCGGAACGATCCTTGGCATGTGTAGAATTAGGACCGCATACATCACTATGTATCTGTCCAAGAGTTCAGTAGCTCTTTCTCCGTTTCCAGTAAACGGAGATTTTGTCACCTAGCCTTTGACACATGATTGGCAAGTTTCATGAGATATAAATTCAAACAGAGTCAAATATGCATCCTTATGAAACTTCAGCTAGTCTTGTCTTATCGACATGACCTAGTATATAATGCCTCAAGAAGACATCGTTCATTTCTGAACTGTTCCTCTTGTGTGAGTTCTGTATGTTTAGAACTGTAGTTTGATTCAGAACGTGTACACTATTATACAACATACCTTACCCAATCAACACTTGATTTAGGAAAATATTCACAATATTATTGGTACGAAATAACAGTCGCTAAGAATCAATGTATTACCAGTTGGTAACACTAGGTGATATTTGCCAACTGCTTTGGCTGCAATAATTGCACCATCTCTACTACTAGAGACATATCGCCATTTCCCAGTTCTCTACCTTTCTATAGCCCATGTAACAATTACATGTATGGAATCCTGATCCGGTATCCAATACCTAGGACGTAGAGGTAACTGAGAAACAGTTCTTGGTTACGAACACACCCGAAGACAATGCATTAACATGCTTATTCTTCGTTTGGGTGGCATGGAAATCCGGATATCGCCCTATTCCTAGCTCAGACTTATGACAATCATAAGATAGAGCGGAACCTAGCCCAGTATGATAAGTAGGTTCGGTCAAAACATCCATATTATTATCTTGATTAAGTCATTTCATTGGTCGCTATATCACTTTGCGTGTGCTCTTTGCAGGATTAGATTGGTTTTTATCTTATCTAATCAGGATGGCTCCCACTGTTTTTATCAAATCTTCCTTCAAACCATAAAAGGTAAGATTAGCCGGGATTAATTACACCCTACAGGTTCGCCAATCGTTCGGTCAGGCAGGTATCGGTACTCCGAGAGAGGTTCCCCTTGCTTTCGCACGGACCTAATTAAAATAAACCTCGTTTCCCTAGAGGCATAACCCCATTGACACCTTTCTAGATACCTACTGGATTAGCTAATTGTAAAATGCAAAATTCTCCCAGGAGTAACTCTTACTTGCAGTGGGTATCGAGATCCATCTATCACATAGAAGGTATGCAATCTCATTGCAAATTTCAACACTTGAAATTCCCAATAATGGTTTTTACCCCTAGCTTCCTATGATCTTGACGGAGGGCAATAAACCATAGGCCGCTAGTCATGTTCAACCCGTTAGTTTCTTGATTGAATTATACCCACCCGCACGACCCTTGACGGAGGTCAAAAAGGCCGTACGACTACCCTAATCCAATCGTATCACATGCGGCAAATAAGCACTAATTAGCTACCGCACACTACGCCTTGACGGAGGTCAACAAACGCATCACGAATACTAAATAGTACTTATCTGAAATGACGGAGGGCTGTGCAGGTTTTTATGAAAACCATGAGCGTAATGAACTTGATATCGTTGTAGAATCTAGTGATTTAGAAAAAGGAGTGTTTTTAGGCTTTTTTAGCTTCGCTAAAGAGGTCACTCCCGGTGAAGGGATCTCGGCTCTTTCCTCATCGAATAAGATGCTGGATATTCATGAATACCACTATGCAAAGCAAGAACTAGAGAATCAGTCAAAAACAAAATAGAGTGGGTTGTAGCATTTGTTATTTTCGCTAAAGAGGTCACTCCCGGTGAAGAGATCTCGGCTCTTTCCTCATCGAATGAGGTGCTGGATATTCATTAAGGAATACCACTATGCAAAGCAAAAACTAGAGCTACCCTTTTTGAAAATTTGATTCTACAACATCTTTAGGTTTCATTCTTTTCATTAATCTCATTAATGAAGTCCCATCAATTAATGTTTCCTAAACATTACAGAAAAATGAAACGAAAATAGAAAGTACGCTTATGCCATCCGCATTCGCCACTGGGCCCCGTCATGCACCGTTAGGTTACTTAACTACCGGCAGAGCGGGGGATGGACTAGCGCGGGTGAAAAACATAAGCAACGTTTATTATATATCATATATATAATAGTACATTCATCTCACGCAGTTATATGATCAACATCACAGAATTAAGCAGCAGAAGCAATATATGAAATATTGGATATACTAGGATGTCTGTGTTTTAAATTTAGCCAGTAATGTAAAACACGGATTCCATGGTCGTGAAGAATAGCCAAACCCACATCCTTAGATCTCTACGAGAGCGGCAAGTAACCCTGCCAATTCTAAAGTTAGGAGGCCCGGTCTTAACTCCTTGAGATGGTCTCCCACTGGACTCTAGAACCCGGTTACTTGTGCTCCCCGCCTTAGGTCTATCCAAATGCGGAAAAGTAAATAATATACAACAATGGTGACATCATCCTCAACCCAGAAGTGCCCCAATAAAAGAATATTACATACAGATTTTACATGAATGAAAATAAAAACTCTCATCTCACATAGAACCCTCCGGCTATTCTTTCACGACGATCCAATAAATCATATCAATAGCAACACATGATATCACATATCATCAACGTAAGCAAATATGCGTATCCCTAAAACTTGTTGACATATATCAATGAGATTGGGATACCCCGCATATTACACTTACGGTCGCAGAAAAGAAAACAGAAAACTACAATAATTAGAATCCGCAATATCCTTAGACATCATAAACCCGGAATATCTCATATTCCGGATTTCATGCATAACTTATAAAACTTGCATTTTAGTCTCAAATTGAAAACTCTTTTCAATTGGTTGTCGGATAATTCAACAAGATTCCCGACTTAGTGATCACGTACAATACACAATTGCGACGGAGTTTTGATCCGAATCAAAACTTCATGGCGATCGATCAATTGAGACTAAACGACAGGGTTTACAATATACTAACTAGTTTTCATAAAACTAATTAATCCGGATTCTAATAATTGTATCACACATCACAAAGCATGTAAAGTAACCACATCATTAGAATTCCGCACGCAATTAGCAAACTAAACCAATTTTTCCAAGACATGAAAAATCCAGTGAGCTAAAGTTCCAAAACCGATCGTTTTAAGCCAATCCGAGAGTGGAAACGAACTCGAAACCCGCCCGAATCTTCGCGGAAGCAAAGATCCCAAAATAACTATCGAATGGGGGGCCTCCGGGGGGGTACCCACCCCCGGGGGCCACCTCAAAGTGGCCCCTAGGGGAAGGCAGACCGAGAGCACCCAGTTGGGGTGCTCTCGGGTCACCCATTCCCAAGGCCACCTTGTGGTGGCCTTAAGGTGTGGGTCCGGCCTTTGGTCCCCCCGGGGTGTCCCCGGGGTGCGCACTCTCCACCCCGCTGCTTCTCAGTTCAAACTGTGAGCCCGCGGGGTGAGCAAACTACTCAAAACATCATTTTGGAAATTGTTTTTATCAGTAATTTTTGCGTGAAAAAAACGACGGATTTCTAACGTCACTACAAGTGTCACGACCCGAAAGAGCACGTGACTGGCCCTTGAAACATATGAAGCCTATAGGACTCCATCTGATCCAAGTAAGCCAAAAGCAAAGAAATCTAAAACCATTTTGAGAATAAGTAAAGAAAACTGGTTTAAAGAAGTGAAGAAAAACATGTTTGAAATCAAGGTTTTTAAATAACTAAGCCGAATGTGCATTTGAAAACGGTACAGTCTTTTCTAAAAATTTCGGCAGAGTTTCTCTTGTAAAACTGGCCCCGAATGGGGTACAACACGAATAACAATATATAAAATGATAAAGGCATCCCCAAGCGGGACCTAGCTCTTCGTCAATCGACGGTCATAACCACGCAATGATATGATAATATACAACGCCAAGTGGCGATGATCAAAATCAAAGAAAGCTCAAAAGCAGCAAGAAAACCGCAATACTACTAAGCGCGACTCTAAGGTCGAATAATACAACACTGTCTCTGAGTCTGAAAGAATATACAAGATTTGGTTGATGGACATTTCTAGATACAATGAATAAATAAGTACAAAATGGGGATTCTTGATGCAAAAGAATCCACCTACCAAAAGCAAATCACCCGCAAGAAGGTAGTGTGCCAGAAATGCCGCAATAGAACCTGTACGGCAGAACCTGCAAGAACTGTGGCACAACGGGGGTGAGTTGCCAACTCGTGAATAGAAACATCTACAAGGATAAATCGAATGCAAGACATAATCCTAAGTCAACGATCTGTAATATAATCCACAAGGGTACATCTGAGTGTAATAAGGTGGCAAGGTAATATCTAATCATGTATGTAGTGCCAGGTACTCAGGTAATAACATGTCATCAGTAAAAGGTATGTCTGCATGAAGTAACCATAATGAAATATCAATGATATCAATACACATATATTAGCGTCCCATACCACTAATATTGGTGTAAGGGTATATATAACAGCGCCCTCATACCCTGTTATATATACAATGAAGTATGATAAGTGTAAGTCCAGTCTGTATATATATGTGGAACACGTCCACTCGTCACCCACTGACGATAAGCATCATGTATGCAAGTATGAGGATATAAACAAAATCATGGAAAACATCATGAAAACCCGTGCCTAGCATCGACACGTAAATCCTCATCCATATGGGGCTCCGTCAATCCGGATCAGCCCTCTCTCAAAGTATATACCGGGAATCCGTCAGTCCGGGTCATCCCTCTCTCAATCCGTCGGGCTTCCGTCAGTCCGGGTCAGCCCTCTATCAATCCATCGGGCTTCCGTCAGTCCGGGTCAGCCCTCTATCAATCCATCGGGCATCCGTCAGTCCGGGTCAGCCCTCTATCAATCCATCGGGCATCCGTCAGTCCGGGTCAGCCCTCTATCAATCCATCGGGCATCCGTCAGTCCGGGTCAGCCCTCTATCAATCCATCGGGCATCCGTCAGTCCGGGTCAGCCCTCTATCAATCCATCGGGCATCCGTCAGTCCGGGTCAGCCCTCTATCAATCCATCGGGCATCCGTCAGTCCGGGTCAGCCCTCTCTCAGTACATCCTCTAGCACCGAGAAAACACGGGGCGACGCCCCAAATATCATATCAAGGGAACCGTGTTTTTAAATGATTACTTATTGAAAAGGGCACGGTTCCCAAATCCAGAAATCCCATGAAAATCCAACATCAAGAAGTACATCCAATGCGATGTTCTATGCAATCAATCCATGATGTATGCGACATGTAAAGAAAAGTAATCATATCGGAAATCATGCAACATGGAATAGTAACGTGCATAGGTCGAAGGAAGAATCATCTCATGAAGGCAATAGTACTACAGTGTAGTGGCATGGCAATTATCGATGATGAAGTGTGTGAGCCGGCAAATAGTGTACGTGAAACATACGCATCATCGATAATGGTGCTGGTGTCCTAACAGCATAATAATAATATAGCTATGAACATATGCCAGCAATGCGAGTAGCATGAAAAAGCAGATATCTGATAGTCAACACCACGGTGAAGTATCTACTATGCAACTACATCTAAGTATCCTATCAATCAGGAGGGGTAGGTGTGGAAACCACCTAAAACTGAGTCTAAGTATATATGTAGATATATAGTCGGTGATCCCGCCTCAATGTCATATCGTAAGATATCCTCTAGCTATGAGTGCGGATCTATCATCAATATCGGCTCGTACGGTAAATCATCGTACGGCATTCCCAAAAGCTGGGTAGGGGTCAACATCTCACTGTCTCATCACATAACAACTATCACCATCATCAGATCATATAGTCTGGATGTACTACTCTATCTCTAGTACAAACGGTAACATCGGTAAAGTATGCATGCGGGGGTAAACACACATCCCAAGCCCGCAAGAATCACAAGTCATATCCCACATATGAATCATATCAAATCACCGATCCCAGGGCACCAAGCCCACATCATCGACACATCTCCAAAGTCGTCACATATCATAAATCACAGTGTAAGTACATGTGAAAAGCAAGGGTACATGTATAGGTGTAATTCTATCCTAGGGTTCGCGACTATGAGCTACACTAGTCACTTCTAACCCTACATATCCAAAATACACCTAATATCACAATACTATATAATAAGCTATCTACGGACTGCGGGGGTGCTATACGCCATCCACCCGACTTTCCCCCGTAGATATAATCTACTCACCTTGCATCACCAATTGCGGACGTCACCACGTAGCTTGTCGTCCCGAAGTCTTCATGGGTACCTACACATCAAAATATCGTATATGCGCATTAAAACCAAATCCAGTCTAAAACGGCGCATAAACTCCAAAACGATACGATAAGGGGGCCTATAGGTGAGAACCTATGGCACGCCTTCAAAACCATCCATAATCCTCTATATCGTCGTATAAACGACAATAGTCGAGGCAAAACACATTCCACCATTTCAGAATCCAAAAATACGGAATACGGAAACACGAATCCAAAACGACAACTTAGGATATATGTCCCAGATTTCACCCTAGGAAGAATCTGTCAAAACTAGAAGTACCCAGGGCCAAGAAATGATGAAATGGGGCCAGGCACGCAAAACGAGGAGATTCCTCTCTGGTCTGGCCGCAATTTGCGGCCAGAATGGAGGTTTTGGCGGCCTGAAGGTGGAGTGGGGAGCTAGGGTTTTGGGTGTTGCCTCTATGTTGCCTGCACATCTCAGTTTCCACTCAATATTATTTTAGGGTTCTCGGGGTGTTAGCAGATTCAATTTAACAGTGGCAGATTCCAGTTTTTCCCCCGATATTGGTTTCTAAAATCCGTATTATGGGTTCTAGCTTCAGGTTTGGGGTTCCAATTCAAACACTAGGGTGTTGGTAAGATCAATACTGAGCCCAATTTCATAACACAACACCAATTCACTCAAACCCTAACTAGGTTTCTCTCAAGTCCACTAAAATCCACAATATCGGTTCTAAACTAAACATGGGGTTATAGGAAAGGCTATAATTAAGCAAATGGTTCAGAAATTACCTTCATTAGCAACTCAAGAAAATTTCTTGAGTTGCCCTCTAGTGGCCAAATCCATGCTTCTTTAGCTCCATGTGTAGATCTAGGGATTTTGCACATTTTATGAAAGGAGATTGGGGTTTTGGTGTAGTTTTTGAGATGAAGTGAGGGGATTTAGTGGAGGGGAGAAGAGGGCTAGGGCAGCAGCAGCAAGAGGAGAAGGAAGAGGGAAGAAAATGATGGGAGAATGGCTAAGGGTGCTAGTCAAAAGTCCACTTCTCTTTTTCACCTACCCTCATCATTACTTTTCTCTTTTCTTTTTCTTTTCCCTTTTAATCCAAACCTTCTCATAAGAATAGTAACCCAAATGAAAACCATGGCTAGAAAATGCACAGTGTAGAAAAAGTGATATGTGCAAGTTTTGCACAAAATTGCCAAAAAACCCAATTAGCGATTTTAATCGCGATTAGCACTAAATTAGTGTCAAACTAATCACAAAAACTTAAAAATGTCATAATTCACTAATTTACCCTATTTTAGAATTTTCCATAATTTTTCATAATTTTTCTAACATTTTTCCTATTTATTTGCATTTAATATTAAAATAATCAATAAAATAATATTAAATTATAAAAATTCCCAAAATTAATATTTTATATTTTTGAAAATGTTACAATCTACCCCCTTAAAGAAATTCGGTCCCCGAATTTTAAATTTAAACCCCCACTACTAAAACAATCTCAGTAATAATCCATTTTGTCGGGGCTCCGAAACATCAACACCTAAAGAATATCATAAAAATGTACTGCTCTACTAGAAATCAATCCCCAAAATGCATATATAAGAATATCCTATGCGTCTGGTGCGCAAGGAATCAAAATCCATGTATGTGTCAAACAAGTGTACAATAACCTCTAGGTGCAACGGGTGTGCACGAAACATCTGTCGTAGGCAACGTGTGTGCCTGACAGAGAAGTCAGGTGCATGTGACATGCACGAAGAATCCCGATTTAGTGCATCTGGCGTGCACCAAAATCGTATATCAAAACACTAAAGGTGCATGAAAACTATGCTGGAAGTGTAACTCAAATCACTGAATACAGTAGGCATGAAATCTCAATCAATATCTCAAATGTTATAACTCAGTGCAAAATATATAAATATCCAGTGGGTGCATGAAACCATATCATGAAACTCAGTCATCAAAACTAAATCATGCAAACAGAACGCCCAAAATACCGAAATCCAAAATGACGGATACGTGATAATCAAATCACAAAATCACAAATCATAAATACCGTCGTCGGTAGTTCCTCCTTCGAGGTCGAGAAGGAGTCGGTGCAATCCTCTGCTAGCAGTGCAGGATATCTACCTGCCTCTAGCTCACGGTCTGGCGTCTTCTGACTCTCTGGGTCCTTATCTTCTCTGCGGATTACCTATCACGCGGTCAATCGGCTCATCGGCCCTGTCAGGTGTGCTAACGGGGACGATTTCGTTCTGGCACTTCTCTGGTCACTTCTCGGTCAAACCTCACGACCACTCGTAAGGCAGCAAATCACTGACGTCGGCCTCTGGCTCTCTGAATGCACGTCACACATCTGATCCTGGGTGCAAACATCATTGCAGCAATGTCCTGGAAGGAATCCAGCTCAAGGTCTCTTCCAATCATGCCTATGCCGATCTGTACAGAGGCTAGCTCTCCTGCACAACCTCTTCTCACTCAAAAGACACCTGTGTCCTCGGAAGCACGTCCCAACCATCGGAGGAATACTCATCACTCGTCCGTCCTTGATCCATTCGCAACGCGTCTAGGTAAGTTCCTTTATCCGATCCTGGTCAACTACTTTGTCGACAATGCTGAACTCTGTCTTGCTGGGTGTGCGCAAAATGACCACTCCTGGTCTAGGTCCTCTTGTATCGTACTCCAGAAGGTCCTGTCGAGGTTCCTTTCACAAATCTCAATCCTGCCGAAATGCCCGGAAGTCATCATCCAATGCAGAAGCTAAAGCTTATTCCGGAACGGCTGCATACTTATCGCGCTTCTTTCTGGAAGATATATCCACATACCACGCCTCGGGGTGTGTATCACATCTGTAATGTCAGCGGAGTAGGACATCATCTCGTCGAAATATCTTGTGAACTCTTTTCTTCACTCTGCATCAGTGTCGACTGATTCGGACTCGCCTCATCATGGCTGCACGAACTGCGCTCCGACGGCTATGCTCGCACCTGGAGTCTCCTAAGCAGTGTCCCATCACGATATCCGAAAGATGTCGAACCATCCGATCGACTCGTCAGATCCTCATAATCCCCCAAGAGCTCACATCTCGGGTACAGTTTAATAGTATCGAGTACATGCCACAGCGTCGGTGGTCCAGCCGTAGAAGGGCAAACCCAAGCCTCACTAATGGCGCCGCGGAATCGCCGTAAACCCTAAGGTTCAAAGGCTGTCACACGGTCATTAAGTCAAGTTAGGGTTTCATTCTTCTATAGGGTCCATAGAATCACCTGCATGTCTTTCCGTATACTTTAAACTTGGAAAATAGGCTCCTGACATCCGATCGTCTCTATCGACTCCCAATGAACCTGCGTGAAGTCGTCTCTAGCTGGAATCAATCCACCTGATGACCTCGCATCAGGGTAAGCGAACTCACCACACGTCCTAGTCATCCGTCCTCGGTGACTAGCAACTCGCTATCATCTCTCTAAGAACATGCTCATGCTGCAGTAGCTCCAATCATCTGGGCGATATCTCATCATTTGCAGCAACAACTGGCTCATATGCCTGTACGCCGAACAACGCCTCAATCCTCCAGGAAAGGCAACACATTGGTGGTCATCTCTGAATCATCCTGCTCTAGATCTGAGTAAGACTCTCCACACTGGAAATCTTCAACTCTACTGGGCCCGCTCTGGCGCAAAATCGGACGAATCACCTTCGTCTCTCAAATCGGGTAGACTAGCTACCATCTGTCGCATATCTGCCTGAAAGCTCCGGCAATCTCAGCTCGTAAGCTTCGGAAGCAACATCCTGTCAATCTCAGCAACAGCTGGTCCATCTGTCTGCACGGTAGCCGACATCACAATCCCTGAGGTATGCTGTACATCTACAGTCCTCTCTCAACTGGCAGCTCTAACAAAGGCACGATCATCCGGTGCAAACCAAGCACTCGCCTCTACTAGAGGTCACAATCACCACACTAACTCGAGACGTTCCCATGTCACCAGAAAACACAAGGGTCGGCCCTCGTACCACACGAGCTCACACCGGCCGTAACCCTAGCAGCAGCCCAAACTGCGCTCAAACACGGTGACAGGAATCTCAATCGAGTATCAAAGAGAGCACATCAGTGGCAAGAAGGGAAATAACAGATCCAAAGTGGATGCATGATCATAGGAAGGAACAGTATCAATGAAGGTATGATCATGAAACTAATAGAATCGGAGATCTCAAATGGATGTATAATCCAGGATATGAAGAAAATCACTGATCTCACAAATATGTACATCCTAAGGTTCCTTAAGCGGAGTGGCGTGTCGTAGGTATGCCGCGGAACATACCAACGGTACGTCACTCTACTTTAGTCACCTAATCCATCAACCAAGGGTCATCCTAAATCGACGAAAGTTCGGGTTTACACCCCCTCGACCAAGTCTAAGTTCCGTAAGGTCAAGCCTAAGTTCCGTATATAAACAACTCCCTAGGCTCCACATAGTCAAACTTAGACTTGAACCAAGGTCAACCTGGCTCTGATACCAACTTTGTCACGACCCGAAAGAGCACGTGACTGGCCCTTGAAACATATGAAGCCTATAGGACTCCATCTGATCCAAGTAAGCCAAAAGCCCAGAAATCTAAAACCATTTTGAGAATAAGTAAAGAAAACTGGTTTAAAGAAGTGAAGAAAAACATGTTTGAAATCAAGATTTTTAAATAACTAAGCCGAATGTGCATTTGAAAACGGTACAGTCTTTTCTAAAAATTTCGGCAGAGTTTCTCTTGTAAAACTGGCCCCGAATGGGGTACAACACGAATAACAATATATAAAATGATAAAGGCATCCCCAAGCGGGAGCTAGCTCTTCGTCAATCGACGGTCACAACCACGCAATGATATGATAATATACAACGCCAAGTGGCGATGATCAAAATCAAAGAAAGCTCAAAAGCAGCAAGAAAACCGCAATACTACTAAGCGCGACTCTAAGGTCGAATAATACAACACTGTCTCTGAGTCTGAAAGAATATACAAGATTTGGTTGATGGACATTTCTAGATACAATGAATAAATAAGTACAAAATGGGGATTCTTGATGCAAAAGAATCCACCTACCAAAAGCAAATCACCCGCAAGAAGGTAGTGTGCCAGAAATGCCGCAATAGAACCTGTACGGCAGAACCTGCAAGAACTGTGGCACAACGGGGGTGAGTTGCCAACTCGTGAATAGAAACATCTACAAGGATAAATCGAATGCAAGACATAATCCTAAGTCAACGATCTGTAATATAATCCACAAGGGTACATCTGAGTGTAATAAGGTGGCAAGGTAATATCTAATCATGTATGTAGTGCCAGGTACTCAGGTAATAACATGTCATCAGTAAAAGGTATGTCTGCATGAAGTAACCATAATGAAATATCAATGATATCAATACACATATATTAGCGTCCCATACCACTAATATTGGTGTAAGGGTATATATAACAGCGCCCTCATACCCTGTTATATATACAATGAAGTATGATAAGTGTAAGTCCAGTCTGTATATATATGTGGAACCCGTCCACTCGTCACCCACTGACGATAAGCATCATGTATGCAAGTATGAGGATATAAACAATATCATGGAAAACATCATGAAAACCCGTGCCTAGCATCGACACGTAAATCCTCATCCATATGGGGCTCCGTCAATCCGGATCAGCCCTCTCTCAAAGTATATACCGGGAATCCGTCAGTCCGGGTCATCCCTCTCTCAATCCGTCGGGCTTCCGTCAGTCCGGCTCAGCCCTCTATCAATCCATCGGGCTTCCGTCAGTCCGGGTCAGCCCTCTATCAATCCATCGGGCATCCGTCAGTCCGGGTCAGCCCTCTATCAATCCATCGGGCATCCGTCAGTCCGGGTCAGCCCTCTATCAATCCATCGGGCATCCGTCAGTCCGGGTCAGCCCTCTATCAATCCATCGGGCATCCGTCAGTCCGGGTCAGCCCTCTATCAATCCATCGGGCATCCGTCAGTCCGGGTCAGCCCTCTCTCAGTACATCCTCTAGCACCGAGAAAACACGGGGCGACGCCCCAAATATCATATCAAGGGAACCGTGTTTTTAAATGATTACTTATTGAAAAGGGCATGGTTCCCAAATCCAGAAATCCCATGAAAATCCAACATCAAGAAGTACATCCAATGCGATGTGCTATGCAATCAATCCATGATGTATGCGACATGTAAAGAAAAGTAATCATATCGGAAATCATGCAACATGGAATAGTAACGTGCATAGGTCGAAGGAAGAATCATCTCATGAAGGCAATAGTACTACAGTGTAGTGGCATGGCAATTATCGATGATGAAGTGTGTGAGCCGGCAAATAGTGTACGTGAAACATACGCATCATCGATAATGGTGCTGGTGTCCTAACAGCATAATAATAATATAGCTATGAACATATGCCAGCAATGCGAGTAGCATGAAAAAGCAGATATCTGATAGTCAACACCACGGTAAAGTATCTACTATGCAACTACATCTAAGTATCCTGTCAATCAGGAGGGGTAGGTGTGGAAACCACCTAAAACTGAGTCTAAGTATATATGTAGATATATAGTCGGTGATCCCGCCTCAATGTCATATTGTAAGATATCCTCTAGCTATGAGTGCGGATTTATCATCAATATCGGCTCGTACGGTAAATCATCGCACGGCATTCCCAAAAGCTGGGTAGGGGTCAACATCTCACTGGCTCATCACATAACAACTATCACCATCATCAGATCATATAGTCTGGATGTACTACTCTATCTCTAGTACAAACGGTAACATCGGTAAAGTATGCATGCGGGGGTAAACACACATCCCAAGCCCGCAAGAATCACAAGTCATATCCCACATATGAATCGTATCAAATCACCGATCCCAGGGCACCGATCCCAGGGCACCAAGCCCACATCATCGACTCATCTCCAAAGTCGTCACATATCATAAATCACAGTGTAAGTACATGTGAAAAGCAAGGGTATATGTATAGGTGTAATTCTATCCTAGGGTTCGCGACTATGAGCTACACTAGTCACCTCTAACCCTACATATCCAAAATACACCTAATATCATAATACTATATAATAAGCTATCTACGGACTGCGGGGGTGCTATACGCCATCCACCCGACTTTCTCCCGTAGATATAATCTACTCACCTTGCATCACCAATTGCGGACGTCACCACGTAGCTTGTCGTCCCGAAGTCTTCATGGGTACCTACACATCAAAATATCGTATATGCGCATTAAAACCAAATCCAGTCTAAAACGGCGCATAAACTCCAAAACGATACGATAAGGGGGCCTATAGGTGAGAACCTATGGCACGCCTTCAAAACCATCCATAATCCTCTATATCGTCGTATAAACGACAATAGTCGAGGCAAAACACATTCCACCATTTCAGAATCCAAAAATACGGAATACGGAAACACGAATCCAAAACGACAACTTAGGATATATGTCCCAGATTTCACCCTAGGAAGAATCTGTCAAAACTAGAAGTACCCAGGGCCAAGAAATGATGAAATGGGGCCAGGCACGCAAAACGAGGAGATTCCTCTCTGGTCTGGCCGCAATTTGCGGCCAGAATGGAGGTTTTGGCGGCCTGAAGGTGGAGTGGGGAGCTAGGGTTTTGGGTGTTGCCTCTATGTTGCCTGCACATCTCAGTTTCCACTCAATATTATTTTAGGGTTCTCGGGGTGTTAGCAGATTCAATTTAACAGTGGCAGATTCCAGTTTTTCCCCCGATATTGGTTTCTAAAATCCGTATTATGGGTTCTAGCTTCAGGTTTGGGGTTCCAATTCAAACACTAGGGTGTTGGTAAGATCAATATTGAGCCCAATTTCATAACACAACACCAATTCACTCAAACCCTAACTAGGTTTCTCTCAAGTCCACTAAAATCCACAATATCGGTTCTAAACTAAACATGGGGTTATAGGAAAGGCTATAATTAAGCAAATGGTTCAGAAATTACCTTCATTAGCAACTCAAGAAAATTTCTTGAGTTGCCCTCTAGTGGCCAAATCCATGCTTCTTTAGCTCCATGTG
Source organism: Agapanthus africanus (assembly GCA_030015575.1). Taxonomy (NCBI): domain Eukaryota; kingdom Viridiplantae; phylum Streptophyta; class Magnoliopsida; order Asparagales; family Amaryllidaceae; genus Agapanthus; species Agapanthus africanus. Next base: position 48,866,142 of record JASDDO010000006.1, on the reverse strand, counting down.
TAGATCTAGGGATTTTGCACATTTTATGAAAGGAGATTGGGGTTTTGGTGTAGTTTTTGAGATGAAGTGAGGGGATTTAGTGGAGGGGAGAAGAGGGCTAGGGCAGCAGTAGCAAGAGGAGAAGGAAGAGGGAAGAAAATGATGGGAGAATGGCTAAGGGTGCTAGTCAAAAGTCCACTTCTCTTTTTCACCTACCCTCATCATTACTTTTCTCTTTTCTTTTTCTTTTCCCTTTTAATCCAAACCTTCTCATAAGAATAGTAACCCAAATGAAAACCATGGCTAGAAAATGCACAGTGTAGAAAAAGTGATATGTGCAAGTTTTGCACAAAATTGCCAAAAAACCCAATTAGCGATTTTAATCGCGATTAGCACTAAATTAGTGTCAAACTAATCACAAAAACTTAAAAATGTCATAATTCACTAATTTACCCTATTTTAGAATTTTCCATAATTTTTCTAACATTTTTCCTATTTATTTGCATTTAATATTAAAATAATCAATAAAATAATATTAAATTATAAAAATTCCCAAAATTAATATTTTATATTTTTGAAAATGTTACAACAAGCTACCCTAATGTTCTAGCTTGGCTCTAATACCATGAAAGCCGACCCTAACACCACCATGAGGTTTTAGTAGTTTCAAACATGCCGAATTTTAATTTTTATTAGGTGCTAAGCCAGACTATACAAGATCTTTGCTAGAATATTAGGGTTTATGTTTTAATATCTAGTAAATCATGAGAAATGAAGGATGACTATACCCTCGTAGATCGAGTCCTTCACTTCACATGATCCATGTAGTAGTCCCACGACTTCACTAGGCTCCACTTGAGGCTTTGGACGAACTTCCTCCGATGACCTTCGTGTCGAAGATGATCCACGCGAAGTCCCTCCAACTCAAGCTACATCTTCACTAAACTCTTTTGCATAGTAAACACGGTACACTAGATCGCTATTCAAGTGTAGGATGGTGAAGTAGGGGATGTTAAAAGCTCACAAGTTTGTGTTCAAGCTTCATGGTTCATATCACATGTGAGGGTTGAAGCTTGAACTATAGCAATTGAGGAAGAAGAAGAAGCTAGAGAGCAACCATGGGAGCAACTCAAGAAAAATGGCTAATTGTTGAGAATGAACTTAGAATGAATGGCAACATTTGACCCCCACTCATTCAAGCATGGAATTTTGCAATATAAAATTGCAACCATGCCTGAATAGCGAGTCAAGATGAATAAACAAATATAAATCCCATTCTTGCAACCAAGCTTGAATAGTGAGTCAAGATGAATAAACAAATATAAATCCCATGCTTGCAACCATGCTCTCATTTTCCACCTCATTTCTATTTTCACAAAATAGAATTTTATGCCATGCTTCATTATATATATATATATATATATATATATATATATAATATATTAATATATATATTATGAAGAAAAATTAGTGAGCTAATGATATTAGTTAAGATATAATTATATCACATATAATGTATATCACATTATTAAATCAACACTTGATTTAATAATCCGGTTATATCACATATGACCGAATAATATCATTTAACTGTATATCACATTATCAAATCAACAATTGATTCGACAATCTGGTTATATCGCATGTAACTGAACCGATAACAGATAACTGCCAGATTACAATACGGTATCACATACACGTATGTAATCAGGCCCACACACATATGTGTCCAACTTCGTTTCGGTTGAACCAGGGAACTTCTGTGTGTGGGACTCTGAAGACTCGTCAATACGCCAGCAGTAGGTGATGATCACATCTGTCACCCACAAGCCGTCAGCGGTACTAGCTGGACGTAACGGCTACCCGGGTATTGAGCGATATGAAGATCAACAAGCAAGCTTGTCCATAGTCTCCATGAAGCCTATCAGTAACACTACCGTACAGTCCGATCTTTTCGTCTGATATGTCTCATATCATGTCTAGGGGTGGTAAACGTCAGTCCCCGGTAACGTGATAAGTCATGCCAATGTCTGGCCTATAACGGTTCGAGAAACTACTAATAACATTTATCAGTAAATCTCGGCAGCAGCCCTGGCCAGAGACTTCCAGTTATAGCCAATCGAGCATAGCGCAACATCAACCCCCAATACCGGGAGAGACGAAACCCCTCCTATCGCTCATTGCCTCCATGGGACTCGAGACTGTACCCAAAATCCACCTGTTTGTACGTCTCCTTTGAGCGTGGTAGGGAGGAAATCAAAGAACAGTGGGAGCCGTACAAGACTCTATGACGATCTCGGGTCTACAGACTAACCTGTACCAGTTTTACCAGAGGACTGCTATCTTATGATAGGTATACTACCACATAGGAGTTCTCGGCGAGTCCTGTTCGGTGTACCCATTCTCCAATGAGCACCTGTGTACAATATTTGATGTCACACACCAATGGTTGTGTGATCAACCATCGCCCTCTAAGGGACAAGAAACGTACACACTAGTCTACTCTGGAATATCGATGCCCTAGTTTCGATATTCTCTCGACTAGGAACTGATTAAAGGATGTACTTTTGGACCACCCTTGCCCAACTAGTATGATCTCATCATAGTCCTGGTAGTCAAGTACATATCCTAAGGGCTTTATCAACATGTAAGAAACAGACAGTATAAATACCAGTCTACATGTTAAGATAAAGGTAACCTGATAGCATACTATCATGTCGAGCAAGAAAGTCCTCTATATATATGTCCAAGCATCCACTATATCATCAATAATGGTCTCTAGGGCATACATATTCCTAACACAAACTCCCAAAAGCAGATGCATATCGTACTCATGCCATTTCATCCTTCTGCTCTTGAGTTGTCGGGCACAACTCCATGCTGAGTTTGAAGTGCTTCACTAAAAGCGTACTCACCCGCTTTGATTTGTCCATGTTTAACCGCTTCAAAACCTTCTCCACGTAGTCCTTTTTCAATAGCCACATCTTTCGTTGTTGTCTATCTCTCATGATCTTCATGCCCTGAATTTGCTTGGCTGCTTCTAAATCATTTATGGAGAATTTTTTAGCCATCATCTTCTTCAGACTTTGAATTTTCTGGAAATTCAGACCCGCTACCATCATATCGTCCACGTAAAGTGAAAATAATGTAGTCTCCATCCTTAAAAGTCTGAACGTAGATGCAGTGATCTAAATCACATCGCACAAATCCTGTCTCTAACATAAACTGATCGAATTTGATATACCATTACCTTGGAGCTTTTTTGAGGCCATACAAAGTCTTTCGCAGTATACAAACCATGTTTTCTTTCCCCTTCACCTTATATCCCGGTGGCTGCATCATATAGATTTCCTTTTCCAAATATCCATTAAGGAACGCCGTTTTCACATCTAGCTTCTCTAAGTTCAAATCCTCCATAGCCACAATATTTGGTATCACCCGAATTGAAGTCATCTTTACCATTGGGGAAAATATTGCTTGATAGTCTATCCCATGCTATTACACATTTCCCTTGACTATCAAGCGAGCCATTTACCGCTTCATGCCATTAGCCTCATCCTTGATTCTATACACACACCTATTCAGCAACTCCTTTGGGTAGCTTCACTAGATCCCTTATACGGTTATTCTTCAAAGATCCATTTCTTCATCTATAGCTTGCCCCACTACTTGCTAGCACTGTCTTGCGTCGCCTCTGTAAGGAATTCAGGCTCTCCCGAATCTGTGAACAATATGAAACCGGCCACTAATCTTTCAGGTAGCCTCCTTTCTCGTATAGTTCTTCTCAGAATTGTTACATCTATTTGCTGAACTTGGTCTTCAACCTGTTCTTGAATCTGATCCTGCACTATAGTGCTCTTCTCCTCCATATTCTGATCTCCACTTGTAGGCACCTGACTACTCTCCTCAGTCCCATCTAACTCGAAGAACTAAGATACTGCCCCATGCTTGGCTTGCTTCACTTCCTTATATAAGTGTTGCTCATCAAAGATGACATTCCGTCTTCATATTACCTTTTTGCTTGAGTAATCCCATAGCCGATATCCGAACTCATCTCCTCCATACCCGATGAATGCACACTTCCTAGACTTGGAGTCAATCTTATTCTTTTCCTCCTTATCTATTAACTAATATGCAATGCAATCAAACATTTTTAGGTGCGAATAATTAACCGATTTACTGACTAAATTTCTTCCGGAATTCCTCCATTGAGCATACTTACCGGGCTTCTGTTGATCAGATAAAAAGCAGTATCGGCAACTACTGCACATAGGAATTTTGGCACATCCGCATCTAAGGTCATGCTTCTCACTCGCTCTAGGATCGTCCTGTTCATCCTTTCAGCAATGCCGTTCTGTTTCGGCGTCCCCGGTATTGTTTGCAACAAACATATACTCTTTTGTGAGCAAAACCCCTCAAACTCTTGTATGCAATATTACCCGCCATTATCGGACTTTTGGTACTTAACCTTCGTCCCCGTTTGGTTCTCCACCTGTGCAATCCATTGTTTAAAGAGACCAAACACATCAGACTTCTTCTTCATTGCAGACATCCAGGTCTTCCGCTTGCATCATTAATGAACGTCACGAAGTACCGATTTCCTCCATAAGACTTTATTGAGGCCGGTCCCTATACATCCGTATGCACCATCTCTAGCTTCTTGGTCTTCTTTGCTACGCCTCCAATCTGAAATCTGAGTGCTCTTTACTTCCCACAAACGCAACTCTCAAAAAGTCCCAACTCCGCCTTTTTCAGCCCCGAAAGAAGCCCCCTACTCTCTGAAGAATCTTCATATTCTTCTCGCTGAGGTGCTCCAATCTCTTATGCCACAAAAAAGTCTTAGAATCTACTTTTGAACCTGTTGACAACGCGATTGAGCCTCCACTACTCCTACTGAAGAAATACAATGAACCGCTCAATTTACCCCTTACGACCACTAACGATCCTTTGGAAAATTTTCACCGAGAATGCCCAAACACCGTAATATAAACTATGTTGTCTAGCTGACTTGTACAAATTAGACTTTTCTTCAGATCTGAAATGTGTATTGCGTTCTTCAGCTTTATCTGACCTCTTCCTGATGGTTGCAATATGATCATCCCTTTTTCCAACGATCTTGCACGGCTGACCATTTCCCGCTGTTACATGTCTAAGGTCCCCTTGAACATACTCACTAAAATGGTGCTGACCTGAAGTGCAGTGAAATGATGCCCCTGAATTTAGAAACCAGGTATCCGCCTCTGTTCTCTCGTTTACCGATAGACAAAGCCAATGTTCCTATTGTTCATGTATAGACACCAAATTGGCTTTCTTTTCCTTTTCCTTCTCATCCGACTCTTTTTTTAAGAGTCTACACTCATTCCCTTCTTTCCGCAGTTCCAACAGCCATCTTGGATCTTCCCTTTTGATTTTCCTTGGCTCTTTGACTTACCCTTCTTCCCTTTTCACCTTTCCATCATCCTGCCGCGATTCGCCACTGAGAGTGCAGAAGTTCCCGAACTCTCACTCACAGCCTTTCTCCTCATCTCATCATTTAATATGAAACTCACAGCATCATTAAATTTGAAAGTCCATAAGATCGAGTAGCTTACCACCATCATGAGCTTTTTCTAACTCTTTGGAAATGAACTTAGAAACAATAGGGCTCAAATCTCATCTTCAAATACGATTGAAACCGATTCGAGTTGGCTTGTCACGCTGTTGAATTCGTTCAGGTGCTCTGTCACCGAACCGTTTTCTGCAATGTTCATGTTGAAAAACTTCTTCATCAGAAATATCTTGTTTAATGTTGAAGGCTTTTCATACAACTTTACTAATGTCGTCATTAGCCCTATAGTTGTCTTTTCCTTTGAGATATTGAAGCCCACTTGCTGAGTCAATAATAGCCTAATTTTCACCAAGGGTTTCCTATCCAGTAGATTCCATACCCCATCGGACATCTTCTCGGGCCTTTCGCCCAACAACGGAAGATACAGATCTTTCTGGAATAGGTATTCCTCCATCTACATCTTCCACCAACCATAGTTATGACCATTGAACTTTTCGATTATTATCTTATCTTCTGCCATCTTGCGTTTATACCGCCGCAGCAAACTCAACTTCTCCGTCGGATCTGAATCAATGCCTTAAAAAATAAAATCTAAGAAGATGGGGAGCAAACACAAACGTCGTTACCCACCGTAAACTTAGATCGTAAAATCAAAAGACCATTCGATTCCCTAACCACGCTCTGATACCAGTTGTTATGAATATAATATAATATCACACAGAAGACTATACACGAAACAATGCTAACGGCTAATTCATGCAATCAACAACACAAATAACAACTAAAGATAAAACACAAAAGTACGCCAGAATAAGATAATCACAAACCAAAAGAGACAAAGTATTTCTTAACGAGGTTCACCCATCGTATGGTTAGTCCCCGGCAGAGCGGAATTTGCAAAGTTCAATTAGATTTTGAATCAAGTATTACACCCACGAGCAACCATAGGAGATTTCCCTCAAATCTTTTTAGATTCGTAGCCGTCGCCCTTTCTTTTTACAGTAGTCTCAATAGCCTTTTAATTTTTCTTACAAAATATCATATGAAAGACCCTATTTATAGCCTAATCCTAATTCTATACAGATTAGAGATAAACCCAGATTTTACCAAAATATTCAATTTCCATAACAGACCGCGTCTGTCTCCTTGAGCCGGCTCAACATGCCCATGAGCCGGCTCATGCACAAATTAAATATTGGGTAATTACATCCTCTTGTGAGCCTGCTCATAAAGACTTAATCCGTCTCAAGCATATGGTCAAGCTGGATCAACAACCGTCTCATACACCTATTGAGTTATGACAATTCTGGAGCATTTATGAGCCGTCTCAACGTCCCTTCAGCCGGCTCAAGATCAACTCACAAGTGAAACTCCACAATATCAACTGTAATTAATCTGGATGGCAACTTAATGTTTTATAATTAGACATCAAAGTTCTTTTAAGAATTAAACCAAGTAATTTATACTTTGAAGGGAAAATGGGGTTGTGTGGCTGTGAGCGACATACATGTACAGTCCCCCCTATAAGTGTAACATTTCGGAAAAATTTTAAATGTTATTTTCGAATTTTAAATAATGATAAAAATGTTTTATTAAGATTATGATATTTATATGTAAAAGTAATTATTGGTAAAGGGTTTTTAAGTGTAAAAGAGAGGGTATGGGTTTATGTTAGGTTTGATTAAACCTTCACACCCATTTTACCATGTCTTAACTTATGAGTGCATCACCTCCTCCTTCCTTCTTTACACCTCCACGTTTCTCTACATTCATTTCCTACATTCCTTCTTTATCTCATAATTATCATAATTCTCAAGTTCAATTCATTCCATACTGAACATATCATTCTCTTCACACTTCGCCTCAGTTGTTAGCAAACACAAGATGTTTTGATAGTTTCTTCATGTAAATTGTTCAAGACTTTAAGACTTGGCTACTAGCTCTCTAAGATCTTCCCATAGACCTTGAATTTCTCTACAAACTTCTTCTAAGAGGTAAAAATCTCCTTTGTTATTAAGTTTACCTAATTTATGTAGTGTATGAAGTTGTTGTATAGTTTTAAGTTTGTAGAAAAATGGGATTTTTGCAAAGTTTTTGGTGTTCAAATGAATTCTGGGATGCACTATGACCATTATAAAATATTATGAGTATAGAATCGACCTAATAGGATCACCAGAAGACACCCACAGAAACATAAACTAAAACCATTATGTTCTGGCTATAAATTACGGTAAAATTGAATAATTTGACGGTCCAATTTTTGAATTAGGGTGTGAGTCTTGGTCTGGAACTTGTTTATGAGTAGAATAAGCCTCTTTTATACTTTGTTTTTCCCTAGGTTTCCTGAGTCAAAATCTGGGAGTGTTTTAGTGTGATTTTGGTGATGTTTTAATGTTTTTAAAACTTGTGTTTTCGTATTTATAACTCTGGTTTTGGTGGATTTGGTTGAGTTGCGATGCCGGAAGGGTAATACCTTGTTGTTATCACTCGCCTAGTTTTTGTTGGTCATAGGTTCTAACTTATGGACCTTTGTTTGATATATCGGTTCCGATATGGTTTCTTATGTACGTTGTGATGTTATATGAATGCTAAGTTTCGTTGTGGAGACCTTTTATCATGCCCCGCTTCCCAGTGTATGGAGAAAGGGCCGCGACGGGCCGCGACGTATTTACTCAGAAGTAAACACGCTAAGCGTAAATAAACAATATACAAATAAAATGCACAAGAATGACAAGAGATGTAATATGAACAGCAACTTTTATTAACATTTTACACATGTTTGTTTTTCCTGACTGTTCATTTTTACGTGTATTGCACGTGTAAACTTTTGGGCTTCTAAAAAGTTTAAAAGAAAAATCAGGAAAAATAATATGTGGCTGATGGGATTTGAACACAGGGGCTACATCACAGCAATGCAAGGCTTTACCAATGAGCTACAAGCTATTTCTTGTTGTTCTTAAACAAGAATAACTTTTAAATTGTGCTCAGGCTTGCAAACTCTTTTCTGTATTTTAAGAAGAAAATTTTTGTACAGAAAATTCAAGGTCGTTACATTCTACCCTCCTTATAAAAATTTCATCCTTGAAATTTATAGAAAGAAGTTGTAACAGATTCAAGAAAATTTGATTACAGTGGTGGTGAAAGAACTACTGATATACTACTGAAAGTGCCAGAAAAATGTTTGAAAGAACGAAAAGATGCAAGAGTAGTTTTCAAGAAAACTGCGAGCATGGAATCAAATAGAAGAAACGTAAATTAGAATTGGATTGTCAAGAATGATACAAAGATAAAAATAATAATCGAATAAAAATCAGGGAAGAGATATAAATTAACAAAGAAGATAAGATTCGATAATTATGATAGAACATAGCTGAATAAAGAGTAAAGAGAATCAAATGCAGAATTATAAGTTACTCAAGTAGAGTACTGCATTGTAATTATGCTGCAGTTCATAGTTATAATCACATAACTCCATTTAAATCACTCAAATCCTACCATCAGAGTCAAGATGATAAAGTTTAAGAAACAATCAAGAAAAATTAAAGGAAGATCAAGAGTTTGTAGTTTCGTGTTACGTCGAGACAAGATTATCAGGGAAAACAAGAAAAGATTCAAAGGAATGAAATCGTATTGCAGGCGTTACAGTCTACCCTCCTTAAAAGAATTTCGTCCGTGAAATTCTCTCAAATTTCGACATGAAGCATTGTGATGCTCTAGTGTCGAACCGTGCAAGCGTAGGAATAGTGGCTACTAGTGTAATGCTTAAGTTGTATGGGGTTGGTTTTAGATACAAGGAAAAATATAAAAGTATACAAGGATTTGAAAAGATGATATTGGATATAGTGCCCTCAAAGTCAATTATTGGATCGCAGGCACGTGATTGCAGTGATTGAGGGAGGACTTATACCGGTAAGACAGTCTTACTCGAGTTGATAGTATGCTATCTGCTTTGTCTTTATCATCGTGTACATGCTTTAGGTGACATTACAGATCACTATTAGACGTTGATAGAGCCCTTAGGATTTTTGCTTGACTACCAGCAGTATGATGGCGATCATATACGTGAGAGTTGGGTAGTCTATAAGCACATCCTTAAAGTGTCCCTAGTCATGGGAGTTTCGAGACTGGGCATCGATACTTCATGAGTAGACTAGTGTATACGGATCGAGACCCCGACGAGGGGCGATGGACGGTCTCACAAGCTATTGGTGTCAGTTGGTTCACCTAAGACGTATACTGGTGCTCATTGGGTTATGAGTACACCGGACAGGACTCGCCGGGAACATGCTAGTTGGTTTTATACCTAGCGTCAGATAGCAGTTCCCTGGTGACATGTGTACAGGTTAGTCTATCGACCTGAGATCCTCATTTGTCTTGTGTGAGTTCCCACTGTGCTTTGATTACTACCATACCACGGCTCAAAGGAGTCGTGCAAACAGGTTTTAGTTGGGTACAGTCCCGAGCCACATGGAGACAGTGAGCGGATCGGCAGGGGATTCGTCTCTCCCGGTATTGGGGGTGAGATTGCGCTGTGTTTAAGAGAGCCATTACATGAAGTCCTTGGCCAAGGCAAGTGAGATTTACTGGTAGGTATTCCAGTAGTATCTCAGGGTGTTCTGGGCTACACTCCGACATGACTTTTACCGCTATTGGGGGTCTGACGTTTACCAGCCCCCTAGGCCCGATATGTGTTCACACCATAATATTGTATTATTATATTCCCTATTCTTATTCGTTTTATAAATAAACAAGTGCTTTTGACGCATGTCTGCTACATATTACAGGTTACAGGTTCTTGGATCTAAAACAGTGAAAACGATGAAAAGACGATGCAAAATTGGACTTTGACCAACAAACAGAAGACTCTTGATCAAGCCTACATCAAAGATAAAATTCATAAAGTACAAGGCAATGCAAGGTCTAAGATTATAAAGCGAACGGTTAAAAGTCCACCGCAATTGTTCACTGGAGATCTGGAAGAAACACAGAAGCTATTTTAATAAAGAACCAAATAATAAGGAAGCCCAAAGACAGAAGAGCCCACAAAGGAAATTTCAAGGCCCAATACTTTCTTTTAAAGGGACAGAGACATAAAATTTTACCAAAGATTGAAGTCTACTTTGACTAGGTCTTCCTAAGGATATTTTGGTAAATGTAGACGTGCGAATCAATTGTAACCTAGGGTTTCCTATCCTCTATAAATAGGAACTCTAAATCCTTGTAAAGGCCATGCCTCCCTCATGCCTCTTTTTATGAATAAAATTCAGAATTCTTTTGGAGAGCATCGATGCCTCTTTTCATATCATCTATTCTGATCTGACAACCTGTGTAAATGTTTGGAAAGAGCCATATGTAAAGTAAGTAGGTAATTGCAATTCTTGCCCTAGGTAATTTTTCATTCTCTGCCCTAGATAAATGTTTTTAAATTCCCTAATGAGCGAGTAGTCTCCTCGCTTGTTAGGGTTAGATTTGGGGAAGGTTTGAGAGATGAAGATCTCTCATCCCTTTCTTGGCCGTCATATATTTTCATAGGACTTCATGCATACATGAACATACCGCTCCCTACGGCACCCTATCCCACGAGGTAGCGGTGATACCGTAGTATAAAGGCCCGGTTGAGCGTGTTTTCCATGGAGGTTAGGGTAAGGATTAATAAAGGAAGGTCAAGAACCTTGAGAAAGAAACATCTTTCCAAATGGTTCTAATCCCCTCTATTAATAATTACCATAACTCCTAATAGATCTTCATATGGGTATAGAAAGCGATGAGATTTATTGACTTTCCAAACTTAACCTAAACCTAACCCTAGCAAGATTTAGATCTAGATTAATTTAGTTTTTAGATTTAATTGATCCATTCACACCGTTAAGAATTAACTCGTAAGAGCGATTAGGAAATTCACAAAATCCCTGTGGACCGACCCGTACTCACCGGCTAGCTGCAAAGCGACGCCGTTCTTGATTGCGGTAAATTATTTTTGATCGTAAAAATCTCTCTAAATCATATGGCACCGTTGCCGGGGATGGCGTGTTTTTTCCTTTTTGCAATTTCGGGTTAATCAAAATTAAAAAAATCATAAAAATCTGAAAAATCAAAATAATATATCATCTGTTATTTTTGGGAAGGGTATTTTTGTGTGAATTTTGCAGGATCTACGAACAAATTCGGATCTGGAAATCTACAGAGATCAAAACAACAAATATCAAATTCGAACAAACAGAAGATCACAACAACCGAGGAACAGAAGAAATTTGGAGGACCGAGTCTACAAGTCAACCGCGGAGATCTGGTTAAAAAAAAACTGCTGATTCATCTTGGTCGCCACGGTTCCGCGGTTTTAAGCTCCTCCCGCCGCATTTTCGTGGTTCTTTGTGCTGATCAGACCCCGAAAAAAAAAAACAAAAAAACTCTGTAAGTCTTCTGTTCTTCTCCTCTGCAAATCTCGATATATCTTCTGTAAAATCTCCTGCAGGATTCTTTGCGCTTAAAAAATCTCCCCCCTTCCAATAACAAATCTTGTGCAGGATTCTTTGCGCCGCGCATAAAATAAAAAGATTTGATTGCAAGTGATTTACTGTTTCGCATATCTTTAATCGGATTTTAAGGGGCTTTTGACCAATTCAGATTGGGTGGGGATTTCATCACCCTTCCCAGGACCCCAGAAATCACACAAGGCATTTGTATTGACCATATTTAATTAAAAAATACTAGACTCAGCCCTAAGGACTTCGAGCTCAATAGGATAGAGGACTAGTTATAGGCATCGACCGTTTATCTTAACCCGACTTCGCGGTGTCTTGGCAAGTGGTTACTTAATTAGGACCGCTACTTGTAGCGAGGAGCCTCCCACTTACCTGGCACTTACCTAGCCGCAATTGGCGGTGAAGAGGCGGTTTGAGGTCCTATTTCTAGCCCTTTGGAACAGTTAGGAGCTGTCTAGCTGACCTAGGTGACCTTAGATCTAGGCCTGATTGTGCATTTCTGGTTGATTGCATTTGTGTCTAAGCCCTTTATCGAAATTTTTTGCAAAACAAATAAAAAAAATAAGAGGAACAATTTTTTCTAAAAAGACTTGTAACTTTTGTCGCTAAGAAATCCTTGCACCACCCAACCTTCTTTCTTTTCCCCTTCCTTCTATCATGGGTACCCCAAATCATAAATCACTTTCCGAACTTTGGTATCCTGAACCTAAGTTTGCTTCGTACGTCAATTGTTTCGGTCGATTTAAGGAAGATCCCTCCGTGCCAAAAATTTCTTTGAAAGATCAAATAGAAGCGTCTAGGAATGTGGAAGCGTCCATTACCGCCCTTAGACAACCTTGTGAACCGGCAGCTAGTTTTCAACTAGTTTCAAATTTTTCAATGTATAAGGAGGAGGTTGGACAGAGTGAGAATGTGAGAGTATTTCCAAATCAAACCTACCCATACCCAACTGAATCTAACAACTCCAATTTTCAAACATGTGTCCAAAATGATGAGTTATGCGACTTTGTAGTGCTTGATTTGCCAGATTGTGGAGAACCCCTTTCGAGTGAAACCACACGTAATCCTTTTGACCTTTACACCTCCACTCTAGAAACTAAATCGATAAATATCCATGCTTTTGATGAGGTGTTAGAAAATATTGATTTTCACTTGATTGAGGATATAGACGCCGGGAATATTTCGGATGATGAACAAGTAGATTTGATTGAAATTTTATGTCCCATTCATCATCCCGAGTCATTAGATGTTTCTCCTGAACTTCATATGCGTCTTGATTTTGATGATAATGGCATAGATGAGATAAATATTGAGGAGAATTATGAGGATAGTATTGAGGAGAGTCTTGAAGATAATATTGAGGTTGAATATTTTTTTTTTTTGATGTGTCGGATTTTCCAATTCATCCTCCTGAACCTTTAACTGAATCACCCTCCCTCCTTTCCATCGTTCCGACCACGATCACGCTTGAAGACTATGAGCTTGAAAATTTTTCCTTTGAATCTGACACAGTTCTCACAGCCGATAACACGTACGAGTGTTTCACTTTTTCGGACGATATTGATGACTCACCGCCCGAGTTTGAGTCCTTTACATTTTCAGATGAGTTAGTCGAACCATCAGACTCGGTTGCTTACAGTTGTTTCGAACCATTGATGGAATCAATCAAGTTCGCGGCAGATTACTTAGGTGAGAATAACACTATCCCTAATTCACTCCCTTTCGTCCTTCCTATCGTTCCGACCGTACAAGAGACCGTTATGCTTTCATCTCCAATACCAAGTTCGGCGTACCCATGCCTTCTTGCGAATCTTGAGGGATTTGACCCCATTTCTCGACGGGTTGATAGGTTAGCACAATCGCTTTTAACACATCGGTCATCACATATTGCGCTAATTTATTCACTCGATTTATACCCTCAAGTTCGTACTCTACTTCTTTCTCTTTTCCGCCATCCTTCTCTCCCACCGAGACCGTATCCCGTTTCTACCTCCATACGGTCTCGTGTGCTTCTCATCTTTTTTCTTTCCACTCCATTCTTTCACCAACTCGACCATTACCACGATAAGATTTTTGAATAGTTGGTGCTAACCTTTGGCTTGTGTAAGACCAAGCTTAAGTTTGGGAGGAACCTTGTTGTATATATGTATATATATTTTTGTTTTCTTTTTCTATAAAAAAAAAATTCAAAACAATAAAAATTCAAATTTTTTTTTTTATAAATAAATAAACAGGGGAGTGCCGACATTCTCAACCCTCTTGGTGTGGCATGACAGTGAGGACACTGGCAAGTTTAAGTTTGGGGGTATGCTCGGTACGTCTTCTTCCTTCGCATTCATATGTATATTTTTGCATTTGCATATTTATTTGAAAACCAATAAAAATTGAAAAATTTCAAAAATTATAAAAATTATTGTATTCAATTTTGGCCATATTTGATTTGAGTTTGACAAATAGGTCAACTGGCTAGGAACAACTAGATCTTAGACTTAGTAAATTAAAAACCCTAAAAATAACATTTCTTAAAGCTTAACGATAGAAAGTATATGTTTTTGTTGTTTATTTAGAAATAGGCAAATTTTGAGTTCAGTTCTTGGGCTAAGTTGAAATAAAGGAAAAGTATTGATGTTCTTATTAGAGTATAAGTTTGAAAAATAATTCCTATATTAAGTCTAGATTCTGAAAATGTATACCCTACAATTTGCACAATCACGCACCTTGAAACTTGGAATAGTTTAAGAGACATTGAAATGCTCTTATCTAAAGTCCTTAGTACAATGAAAATAAAAGAAAAAAAAGTGAATAAAGAAAAAAAAATGAACACTGGTTTTTGTGATTACTTAAGGCTGCAAAAAATAGAAAAATATTTAGCGAGGGTGCTTCATCACCTAGTGCCTTAGACCAACTGGTTTGGGAGTCACTGCTAAATAGCCTTTGGTGTTACAAGACTAGGAAGTACGCTTTAAAGTGCAAACACATTTTGTAATCGGTCGTTGGTACCTCAAGAAGTATTAACGGTCGCATGAAGGATGTGTAAGCAAAAATTCAATTAAAAATTCACCAATTAATAAGTACTTTGGACAACGGACAAGGGTATGATTGCTTGATTTGAATTTCCAAGTGTAGTGGTGATTTATACACACACGTGGGGATATGTGATTGGAGTTTAGATGAGAGAAAGGAGTGAAGAATAGAACTTGTATCTTTAATAGAGTTGATAAAAATTCCTAAGTGGAGATGGAACCCTTGAAGGAAAACTTAAGAAATGCCGAAAGCTAAGTAAATCAATAGAATGTATATAATCTTAAGTTAAATGATGAGGAAGTGTGAAGAATATGGGTGGATAATTTGCAACTCGAAGATAATAGAGTTCCTTGTTAGAAACCCTAATTGGAGAATTAAAGTCGAAAAAGCCAAATTGATAGGATTTTGTGGGTAGTATCCGCTGAAAACCCTTAGGAGACAACACTCCTCCTACTAGGGACACCTAGAGATTTAACGGCTTGTTGCACGAGCTCAATGCAATCGCGTTTCCCTGCGAAAGTGCGGTTAGGTTTTTTGTAGAGAATAAAAATAAGTTTGCACGAGGACGAGCAAAAGATAAGTTTAGGGGTATTTGTTCACACCATAATATTGTATTATTATATTCCCCATTCTTATTCATTTTATAAATAAACAGGTGCTTTTGACGCATGTCTGCTACATATTACAGGTTATAGGTTCTTGGATCTAAAACAGTGAAAACGATGAAAAGACGATGCAAAAGTGGACTTTGACCAACAAACAGAAGACTCTTGATCAAGCCTACATCAAAGATAAAATTCATAAAGTACAAGGCAATGCAAGGTCTAAGATTACAAAGCGAACGGTTAAAAGTCCACCGCAATTATTCACTGGAAATCTGGAAGAAACACAGAAGCTATTTTAATAAAGAACCAAATAATAAGGAAGCCTAAAGACAGAAGAGCCCACAAAGGAAATTTCAAGGCCCAATACTTCCTTTTAAAGAGACAGAGACATAAAATTTTACCAAAGCTTGAAGTCTACTTTGACTAGGTCTTCCTAAAGATAATTTGGTAAATGTAGACGTGTGAATCAATTGTAACCTAGGGTTTCCTATCCTCTATAAATAGGAACTCTAAATCATTGTAAAGGTTATGCCTCCCTCATGCCTCTTTTTATGAATAAAATTCAGAATTATTTTCGAGAGCATCGATGCCTCTTTTCATATCATCTATTCAGATCTGACAACCCTGTGTAAAGGTTTGGAGAGAGCCATCTGTAAAGTAAGTAGGTAATTGCAATTCTTGCCCTAGGTAATTTTTCATTCTCTGCCCTAGATAAATGTTTTTAAATTCCCTAATGAGCGAGTAGTCTCCTCGCTTGTTAGGGTTAGATTTGGGGAAGGTTTGAGAGATGAAGATCTCTCACCCCTTTCTTGCCCGTCATATATTTTCATATGACTTCATGCATACATCCACATACCGCTCCCTACGGCACCCTATCCCACGAGGTAGCGGTGATACCGTAGTATAAAGGCCCGGTTGAGCGTGTTTTCCATGGAGGTTAGGGTAAGGATTAATAAATGAAGGACAAGAACCTAGAGAAAGAAACATCTTTCCAAATTGTTCTAATCCCCTCTATTAATAATTACCATAACTCCTAATAAATCTTCATATGGGTATAGAAAACGGTGAGATTTATTGAATTTCCAAACATAACCTAAACCTAACCCTAGCAAGATTTAGATCTAGATTAATTTAGTTTTTAGATTTAATTGATCCATTCACACCATTTGGAATTAACTCGTAAGAGCGATTAGGAAATTCACAAAATCCCTGTGGACCGACCCGTACTCACCGGCTAGCTGCAAAGCGACGCCGTTCTTGATTGCGGTAAATTATTTTTGATCGTAAAAATCTCTCTAAATCAATATGCGATACTCATAGATGAACGGACGGGACTGTACAGATATTGTCACTGACAAGCTCAGTAGGGTTTCAGGATGAGTTCGCTCATCAGCCTCCCTTTTGGTCAATACATGGGTAGCCGTTACGTACAGCTAGTACCACTGACGTTCTTGTGGTTAAACCCACTGCCAGAGTATTGACGAGTCTTTAGAGTCCCCCACAGATAGTTTCCCAAGTTTCGGGCGAAACGTTGTAGAGGCCGTATGGTTTTATGGCAGGGTTCGATCATATACGTGCACTTCTGCACGGATCATGATCGCACGGATCATACTAGTGGGCTTTAGTTTAAGCCGGATCCTAGTATTAGATTTGTTGGATTGCTTTCGTCTCACTGCATTCGCATTCAGTCGGAATGCGGATGCAGGTATGTATATAAAGATGAGAGGTATCATTGTGATCCGTCACGAGTTTACTTTAGTTGATACCATATCTTTTTGTTGGATTAAACATTTAGGTTTAAATGTTTAATTAGGTGGAAATTATGAGCTTAAGTCATCACGAAGAGCAATTAATGTGGCATGTGCAATTTGGTGACTCATGGTCTTGTTTTTGGTGCAATGTCATTTTAATTGATTGATTATTGGGTGAGATTGTGATGGGAGGAGAGAGAGGGCAGCCACATATTAGTGGGGTTAGCTCTTGTGAAATATAGCACTCTCACATTATCATTCTCACACAATAGAAAGCTCTTCTTCTTCCTCTTTCTTCTTGAGCTCTCAATCTCCATTAATGGCATCTTCTTCAACCTCCATCTATACCATCGAGAATCAATGGATGCTTGAGACAAAGTTATCACACACATTCTCTACTTCACAACTTCATGTCCGAGTTGCTTCGGTTTGAAGCGGGAGCCCGTAAAAAGACTTCTTGATATGGTGCCCTTTTCGACGAGAAGACCGGAGATCGAGCGAGATCGGAGATACTGCGAGGAGCTAGGGATGGTGGCCAAAGACCGAAGGAAACGGATCGATCGGGATAGCCTTTCTATCATCTTTGTAGTTAGCTAGTTTATTGCTAATGGCACGATCCGGGTAAAATTCTGCGTTAGCGCCAGTTTATAAAAGTTTTTGTTCCGCATTTGGCCTCGGATAGACGGCCGGTGCACTACCGTAGACTTACATGGTATCAGAGCCAACCCATTAACCTTAGCTAGCTTGTTTAGACAATGTTAAACTATCGAAATCGAAACAAACCCAATACACTGCTCTACACATTCTAGGTTCTGTCGATTTTCAAAGTGTCTTCAAAAATTATTTAAACAACTGCAGAAGACTACTGCCATGACCTATAGCCTGCACCCCAAACACGACCCCAATCCCTCGGATTTTGGCCGAGCAAAAGCCCAAAAATTCCGAGGAGGCCGGCCATTCTGGGTCTTCTGGAGTTCGTTTTTTGGGTGCAGTCTGGTCTCTGGAATGTTGGTACAGCGGAATTGTTTGTTTTACCCAATTTGGATATGGTTTTATCAGGTTTCTGGTGCTATTCGGGGGTTATTTCGAAGTCGATATTTTCTAACATTGTTTAAAGTTTGTAGTACATACATTTCTATCTGCGACCGTGAATGTCATTCGAGCGGTAAATCTTGCCTAATTGTTATAGCTCTTTTAGACGAGTTTGCGAACGTGACATTCATGTTGACGTTCTGTGTTGTGCTGTGATGTTGCGGATTTATCGTGGTGGATAGCTTGGTGCAATGTTAGTATAGTTTAGTATTATTTGTACATTTGATATCGCGGGGCGAGCGTCCGACATGTGGACTGCCGTCACTTCTTGTTTGTATATTATTCTTTTGGGGCACGATCGGGTTGAGGTCGATGTACCCGTTGTACATATTTTCTTTTCTGTACCAGGATTACCCCGCGGTGGAGTGCACGGATAGCCATCTTCTAGAGGGAAACGGGCCCGCATCTCATGGCTTTGAGACGGAGGGGGCTTCACTCTAGAATTGGCGGGCTATTCGCCGCACTCGTAGGGGTACAGGTTGACCCAAGGTGGGGTGCTCAAGTTACCGGATTCCATGAAGTGCTGGGTGGTCCATTCACTTTGCTTAAGGGGGCTGCCTCGATTCTGGTTTTGGCAGGTAACTTTCCACACTCGTAGGGGTCTAGGTTTTCATTGCACAGGCTATCCATACGACCAAGGGAACGTCGGTTTTCAGTTGCGGCTCAAAGGAAACCCGGGGCTCCCAGATTATCTGTATTGTTTTGTGATGCCTATTACTTTTCTGTGATGTTGCATTTATCACGCCTGGAGCGATTATTATATATTGATATATATACAAATAGATGTTGTATATGTTTTACACCCGCGCTAGTCCAGTCCCCGCTCAGTCGTTAGTTAAGTAACCTAACGGGTGATGACAGGACCCAGTAGCGAATGCGGATGGCATATACGTACATTTTATTTTCGTTCTTTTCTGGCATGATTAATTGATGGGACTTCGTTGATTCGGATCAATGCAAGGAAAAAAAATCTGTTCGATGTTGTTGGAACAATTTTCAAAAAGCTGTTATTGCAAGGACATTCTCTTTTATTTTGCACAACGGTATTCAGTTTGGAATATCCAGCTCCTCATTCGACGAGGCAAGGGCCAAGATCCCTTCATCGGGAGTGACCCCATGGACAGAGGTTTGCGTCAGGGTAATAACTTCACTATAGTCGATTACTCTTTGCTTTGCATCCTTGTATTCAGTTGGAATATCCTGCACCTCATTCTACGGGGAAAGAGCCGAGATCCCTTCACCGGGAGTGAGCTTTTTAGCAAAGGTTTTCGCCACTATATTTTTGTAAAAAGCTATCCGGTTCCTTGAACAATATCAAGTTCATTACTTTAAAGGTTTTTCGCCAAAAACCATTCGTAGCCCTCCGTCATTTCAGACAGGTAGCACTTAGTATTCATGCTATGTATGTTGGCCTTCGTCAAGACATTGTGTATGGTAGCTATTTGTTACTTTTCTGTTGCATAGATAGATGCGTTGGTTTGGGACAATCGTACTACTATTTTGGCCTTCGTCAAGTGTATGTACGGGTGGGTTCAGATAACCTGGATAATGACAGATAAAACTTGACATGTGACTTATGATATGTTGGCCTTCGCCAAGGTCATAAGAGCATGGGGTAAAAATCACATCGGGAGTTTCTAAAGAAACTGAAACTTGCCAGGCATGTGCATACCTTCTGGAGTGTGATAACATGAGTGGATTCCATCACGTTATCATGCGATGATAGTTGGATCCCGATTACCACTGATGAGTTGGTTTATTCCTCGGGTGATCCCGACTAATTCTTCTTTCAGGTTTGGAGGAGAATTTGAGGATACAGTGGGAGACATCCTGATTAGATAAAGTGATTAACCATTCTGATCTAGGTTAGAGTGCATGCAGAGTGTTTCTTTTCTCTCTCTCTTGGCAGCGACCATGGCCCGACCCTAGACTATAACTCAGTGACCAACTTAACCGAACTTTCTTAAAACACTGGCTTTTAGATTGTTAGAGTTGCATACATCATTGCCACTCCTTCTTTTACCCTTTGCATTTCTCCAGAACACCCCGTATCACTACGAACATCCACTTCTATTGGATAAATCTATCGTATGGTTATATAAGAACTTGAAGGAACTTGTTTCATATTCGAGGATGGATTCTGGTTCTGGAGAGATTGAATAGGACTATTCAGTTGTCTTTTCCTTTTTACCTTCTCTCTGGTTGCGAGGGCTCCTAGGATAAGAAGAAGAGTACACCTATTACGCTTATTGGATAGTCTTCTTCCGAACCATAGCCAGGTGCCGAAAGGTAGGGAATGAAGAAAACCAATTAGCCTAAGTGTGGTGTACAGAAGGTAATTAGTAAAGACAAATAAAGGGATTAGAAAGAGGGCAAAGTAAATTGCATCTGCTATCATTCACGACCAAACCAAGTATTTCATCGCCACTCCTATTTCACATTTTTATTTCTCCAGAACACCCCGTATCACTACGAACATCCAATTCCATTGGATAAATCCATCGTATGGTTATATACGAACTCGAAGGAACTTGTTCCAGATTCGAGGATGGATTTTTGTTCAGGAGAAATAGAATAAGGTTTATTCAGCTGCCTTTTATCTTTACCTTCCCTCAGGTTGCGAGTACTCCTAGGATTAGGAGAGTACACCTATTACGCTTATTGGATAGTCTTCTCCCAAACCATAGGCTGGTGCCGAACGGTAGGGAAGGAAGAAAACCATTGAGCCTAAGGGGTGTACAGAAGGTAATGAGTAAAGACAAATAAAGGGATTTGGAGAGATGGCAACGAAATAGACGGTTACAGTAATGAATCTGATAATGGAAGAGGCATTACCAGGAGTACTAGGATACCCCTTCGAAACATTTTTAATGTTTCAGATTCACTATGTGTTGTTAAAGGAAAAGTGATTTCCCAATTAGATCTTTACTCCAGGGTATGTACTTACCAGGTATGATTCTCACATCTGTATGGTTTTTGCAGATGATGAGTGGGAGTAAGTTACTGGGAATTAGGTGATCATCCTCATTATATCGGGATTCATTGTAATTGGTGATATTTATGGAAATCACCTGGTTTTTTTTTTGCCGGACGGCAAAAGTTTGGTTTTGAATATCCGTTGTTATGCACCAATTTCAAACTGATATATCTGTACGTTTATTTTATAAAGTGAGATATAACTTTTTGAAATTATGTCCGTGACATTTACCTATATCAGTTGATGGTTAGGTAAGGAGCATTCAATAGCGGTG
Organism: Agapanthus africanus; assembly: GCA_030015575.1. Taxonomy (NCBI): domain Eukaryota; kingdom Viridiplantae; phylum Streptophyta; class Magnoliopsida; order Asparagales; family Amaryllidaceae; genus Agapanthus; species Agapanthus africanus. The sequence continues at coordinate 48,844,410 of JASDDO010000006.1, read as the reverse complement.
TAATTCTTCATAACCATAGCACATTTTTCAACCTACGACGCACAAGGTTTGAGTTATTCAACTCAGGAGACTTATACAAAGTATTGTATGTTGTCCAGTATCCATTAGGACAGAGGCGTTGGTACTCGTACTATATTCTGTTTACTTGTGACTTCTCCTGTTTTAGACATGTGTTTCGTAGAAATACAAAGTCTAAGTTTTGAGAAGTTATAGGTACAAGAATAAAGTAGAGAACCATGTGTCGTAAGTATCAGGATTCTTCAAGGTAATCGAAGATGTAGATACTTATGTTTGGTATTCAATTGATAGTAATGGTTTTGAGAAACTTGTTACTCTTTCAGATTACTCATAATTGGATGCACTCCTAAGTTGAGTAATGTTGACCGGCCTCTCTCCATTTAGTTGACATGCACTGGAGACAGCTGCATGATTTGAATCCGGTTCCAATTAAATCAGTGCATCTGTTTCTATATTGTATATAGAATGGATCATATCTTAACGATATTAAGGTATATGGAGTTGTCCGGCTTATGCTTAAAACCAGACTCTGGATAACTCAAGGCACGTTTATGTAATGGCAGTTTGTGGGTTTTCCTAAGCTATGACGAGGGTTAACTTTCTGCCATCTGGAAGATCAATAGAAACATTGTTCTTGACTCGCCACAGTTTTAGTAAAATGGACTTTTTCAGAAAACAGTAGTGGGAGTATGGTAGAACTGGATGTGATTCCAGAACCACAGACGATTACTGAAAATTTAATAGGAATAAAAGATTCAATCAGGTTTGACATTCCATTAGCCACTCCGTGGATATGGTGGGTAACCTCAGGCACCCGAGAGGTACTCTGGTAACCTCAAGGACGGTGACAGGGAGGTTATTGTTTACCCAGACTTGCCATTACTGCTGTTCTGGACTATGTGACCCGGCAGGAGGATAAGTATAGTGTCGTTCTAAACTAGTTTTAGAAATGCACGTGTATATGACTCTGCCAAAGGATTGTTATAGTCAGTGGGAGCAGCGGAAGCGTAGTGGACAAGTTGCTTGTGTCTATTTATAGACTAAAGCAGATATAGCAGAGATAGATCATCTATTTTTGTTGTGACAGTCATGGCCTTCGATTTCATCAGAATAGGAGATGGATCTGTTAAGAAGGTAGTTGGGTGTGATGTCCTCGTACTAGGATGACATGCACTTTATAGGAAGTAAAACTCCTATCCTACAATCGGTTATAATATGGTTTCTCCACAAAGGATATAGATATCATATTAGGCACTCTGGTTACTAGATCTATAGTTTTAGATCTAGATTTGGGTAATTTCCCGATTTGGGTACTTAGACAGTATTCTAAAGGTGTTTTAGAATAGACGAATCCTGGCATGATAGTGAACCTGCAGGTGATGGAGTCACCCTCTCTAAAGGTGTCTTATAGACTAAAGGGGAGAGGGATGTGCAAGATTGGCATATCACTTGCTTAGGCAATTGAGTTGATCATCAGATATCAAGTACCACACCAGATGTTGTTTTTGCACTAGTTGCAATAAGTTGATATTAATCCAATCCTGGAGAAACGTTTGAAAGCAGTTTTAGAACATAAGTGGATGTTCTAGGGATTTGATAACAACAGCCTCCTTCGGGAGACGGTTATCATTCCAGGCTTCCAGGATGACCTGGATGACAGAGTGACTGTCAGAGTTATAGTTTTCCCTCTGACAAGAGGCAGTAGTTTGGACAGGTGGTCCAAGCGAATACTGAGGGAGGCATGACGCAGGATACTGATTAAGTTCAGTTGACAATACAGTCTTAGAAGTTTGGATTTGGAGTTCATTTATGAACTAGGTCCCATCAGATATCCAGACATATTCTAAGACAGGTATTGCTCATTTCGGGAGATGGCTTTCTCCGCGAACTTGAGATTAAGAGAGACATAGAAAGAAACATCAGGGCGGATCCACTCACTGAGGCTATTTCTCGAACGCAATAGTTTCGCAAATGAGCTTTGTGAAACTGATTAGTTGAGGAGTTGGGTGTTCGGTATCATACGGGCTGTAAGTATGCGACATCGCAATAATTAGCCTTAACTACAAGTGGGAGATTGTTGGATATAGTGCCCTCAAAGTCAATTATTGGATCGCAGGACAGTGTTGCAATGATTGAGGGAGGACCTATACCGGTAGGACAGTCTTACTCGAGATGATAGTATGCTATCTGGTTTGTCTTTATCATCGTGTGCATGCTTTAAGTGACATTACAGATCACTATTACATATTGATAGAGCCCTTAGGATTCTTGCTTGACTATCAGAAGTATGATGGCGATCATATACGTGAGAGTGGGGTAATCTATAAGCACATCCTTAAAGTGTCCCTAGTCGTGGGAGTTTCGAGACTGGGCATCGATACTCCATGAGTAGACTAGTGTATACGGATTAAGACCCCGACGAGGGGAGATGGCCGGTCTCACAAACCATTGGTGTCAGTTGGTTCACCTAAGACGTATACAGGTGCTCATTGGGTTATGAATACACCGGACAGGACTCGCCGGGAACATGCTGGTTGGTTTTATACCTAGCGTCAGATAGTAGTTCCCTGGTGACATGTGTACAGGTTAGTCTATCGACCTGAGATCATCATTTGTCTCGTGTGAGTTCCCACTGTGCTTTGATTACTACCCTACCACGGCTCAAAGGAGTCGTGCAAACAGGTTTTAGTTGGGTACAGTCACGAGCCACATGGAGGCAGTGAGGGGATCTGTAGGGGATTCGTCTCTCCCGGTATTGGGGGTGAGATCGCGTTGTGTTTAGGAGAGCCATTACACGAATTCCTTGGCCAAGGAAAGTGAGATTTACTGGTAGGTATTCCGATAGTATCTCAGGGTGTTCTGGGCTATACTCCGACACGACTTATATCGCTATTGGGGGTCTGACGTTTACCAGCCCTCTAGGCCTGATATGCGATACTCATAGACGAACAGACCGGACTGTACGGATATTGTCACTGACAGGCTCAGTAGGGTTTCAGGATGAGTTCGCTCATCAGCCTCCCTTTTGGTCAAAACATGGGTACCCGTTACGTACAGCTAGTACCACCATGTGCTTGTGGTTAAACCCACTGCCAGAGTATTGACGAGTCTTTAGAGTCCCCCACAGATAGTTTCTTAAGTTTCAGGCGAAACGTTGTAGAAGCCGTATGGTTTTATGGCAGGGTTCGATCATATACGTGCACTTGTGCACGGATCATGATCGGACAGATCATACTAGTGGGCTTTGGTTTAAGCCGGATCCTAGTATTAGATTTGTTGGATTGCTTTCGTCTCATTGCATTCGCATTCAGTCGGAATGCGGATGCAGGTATGTATATACAGGTGAGGGGTATCTTTTTGATCCGTCACGAGTTTACTTTAGTTGATGCCATATCTTTTTGTTGGATTAAACATTTTGGTTTAAATGTTTAATTAGGTGGAAATTGTGAGCTTAAGTCATCATGAAGAGCAATTAATGTGGTGTTCATATCAGAATTTTGCATTATTATATTCCCCATTCTTAATCATATTGCAAATAAATAGGTTCTTTTGATCCATGTCTGCTAAATAGTTGCAGGTTACTGGTTCTCAGAACAATACAGTGAAATTCAGGAAATGACGCTACAAATGTGAAACTACGACCAACAAGTAAATGAATCTGTATGATGCCTACCGGTTTAAGGAACAAACGAAGATTAGCGAACACTTCAATTGCAAAAAATACAAAGGCAGCACAAGATTCAAGACTTCAACGCGAAGCTAACGGTAAAAGTCCACAAATTCTGCACTGTTGGAAATCTGGAAGAAACTAGAAAACATTCTGAAGAACCAAGTAAAGAATACAGAAGGAAAAAGAAAATTGAAGCAGCCCTGAGAAAATAAACTCAAGACCCTACCATATGGCCGCGGATCCGTGGCCAAACATGGCATTCCGCCGCGGATCCGCGGCCGTGCAGTGCATGTGTCGGTGCACGTTTCGGTGGGTGTCGGTGCTTTGACCCGGCTTTCTTAGGGTAGTCTTGTAATTTTAAATGTGGATCAGATGTAAACCCTAGGGTTTCTCCTATCTATAAATAGGAACGCCTACAGCCTCTTTTTATTTTCGAGATTAAAATTTTCATTCTATTGTAATCGTCAAGAGTGCATCAATAAAAGTAAGTGTTTTAAATTTTTATCTTATGTTCTGAATTTAATTTCTGATGTTCTTATTATTTATCTGCAAGTTAATTAGGTTATTAAAATAAAAATTATAAAAATGAATTTCATCGTAACCATCCTAATGAGTGAGTAGTTCCTTACTTATTAGGGTTAGGATTGGGTAGGTTTGAGAGATGGAAATCTCTCACTCCTTTCTTGCCCATACAATATTTTAATTAGGACTCTACTTGAATCAAACACACACCGCTCACTACGACACCCTATCCCACGAGATAGCGGTGATTCCCTAGCTAGACTGGATATGGTTGATTTACATAGAAGTTAGGGCTAAGAGTTAAGAAAGGACGGACAAGCACCAAAAGATAGAAACTACGTTTCTTCCTAGTCATGCTAATCCCCTTTGTTGATTATTACCCTAAAACCTAAGTTCTTAATTAGGGCAAAGAAAGCAATGAGTAGAATTCTGTTTCCAAACTAACCTAATCATAATCCTAGCAAGGCTTTAAATCAAATTAAAATCAATCTTAGTTTTTTATAAAAATCAAAACCACCATTTCTTTTGGACTTAACTAGTAATAACTCTAAAAGATAACACGATTTCCCTGTGGACCGACCCGTACTCAACCGACTAGCTACCAAGCGACACCGTTATTGATTGCGGTATTCTTTATTTCAAAACGCACACACAAAATCTCTCATCAATTAAATGGCGCCGTTGCCAGGGAAACGGTAGTTATTTCTTTTTGTAATTTCGGGTTAATTAAAATTGAAAAGATATAAAAATTGAAAATATAAAAACATATAAAAAATATCATCTTGTTATTTTTTGAAGGGTTTTGTGTGAATTGCGCAGGAAGGGAAGACGGACAGATTCAGATCTGGAAAAAACCAGTGAACAAATCAACAAACAGAAGATCTGAACAGCCATAGGAAAACAACAACAGAAGACAGAAAAATCTCGGAGGCCTGAACCAACTTACCTACCGCGGAACCGCGGCATTAACAAGCCGCGGAACCGCGGCGGTTTTCTGACGTCAGCAATCTGATTTCTTTCTCTAAGTATTTCTTATCCTCTCTGTAACCCCTTGATCTCCACTGAAAAAATTTCCTGCAGGGTTCTTTGCGCAAAATTTTCTCTTCCCCTCCAATAATTCATTTTGTACAGGATTCTTTGCGCCGCAAATAAAAATCAAAATTTTTTGGCAAGTGTTTTGGATTTTGTGTGTTAATTGCTTTGCATATTTAAAACGGACTTTTAAGGGCTGTAACACCAATCAAGATTGGGTGGGGAATTTCACTACCCTTCCTACGACGCCAAAAATCACAAAAAGCATATGCATCAACCATTGAGCTAATTAAAAAATATCTTGACTCAGACAATTAAGGACTGACGCGCTTATTAGGACAGAGGAAGGTTGTGGGCATTCAGTCGTTTATCTAAACCTGACTTTGTGGTGCCTAGGCTAGACAAGTGAGAAATGTAACATTAAAAGGCCCGTCTCACGGTGATTCATGAGCGGAACCCTCCTTTCTTCACTTGTGTTTACCTGGCCACAATTTATGGTGAAGAGACGATTTGAGGGATATCTCATAACTTGTCACTTTGGACCAATTAGGAGCAGTCTAGTTGACTTAGAAGACCCTAGATCTAGGCTTGATTGTGCATGTTTAACTGTGGTTGATTGAAATTAATTCCGTACAAATCTTTGCACACAAATCTTTATAAAAAAAAAGAAATTTTTACAAAAAAAACTTGCCATTTGTCGCTAGAATTCCATTCCACCCCACCTACATTTCACAATTCCCCATTGAGGTTTTCTTACCCTCACCTTCTACTTTTTGACTACACTTAAACTCGTTTAATGTATGACCGGTTAGACTAGGGACACTAGCGCCCGTTTAGTCCGTGTCTCGTTAGTCCCTACTGACGACGCATTCGACTCCGAAGTCGAAATTCCCTCCAATTCTTTACCTTCATTTTCAAATTCATCATCTTCTAAGGAGATGTCAGGATTCAATCCTAACAACCCCTTACCTACTTCGGGACTGATTCCACCTCAACTGGGTGCGAATAATCCACAACACCCACCTGTTGAAGCGCACCAACGAATCGCGCTCCAGGATCTTTTCTATCCCACTCGCTCCACACTTCCCACTTGTCTTTCACTTCCGCCGCCAAATGGGGACAACTTCGAAATTGAGCCCCACTTCATCAATATGTTGCCCAAATTTCACGGGCTGGAATCCGAAGATGCCTATATCTTCATAAACAAATTCCAGAATGTTTGTGCAATGATGAAGACCACCCAACTGTCCGATGATGTTATAAGGCTACGAGTCATTCCCTTCACATTATGTGACCTAGCTGAAAAGTGGCTATATAGTACAGCATCGCATTCTATAAACAGTTGGGAAGAGTTTGTTAAAACTTTTCTTAAAAAGTTTTATCCACATCACAAGACCGCGAGAATTCGTAATGAAATTAATCAATTTTCCCAGCTTCCTTCCGAACCTTTTTGGAAGTGTTTCGAAAGATTCAGAAACCTTCTTGTTCAGTGCCCTCATCACGGTATTGAGAAATGACAACTTTACCAAATTTTATACGAAGGACTGATCCCAGCCACTAAGCAGTTGCTGGAAACCATTTGTCAATGTCACTTCCTAACCAAATCGAGCGAGGAAGCTTAGCAATTGCTCGACGATCTAGCTGAACAAACACTTCAGTGGGAAAGCACTAGACAGACCACTTCATCTACCTCTTCCGGTCAGTCTAGGGTAGGCATTCATCAACTTGATATGTCGATTGCAATGAAGGCCGAAATGGCTGCAATCACGAAAAAAACTAGAGGCAATTGAGAGCAAATTCTCATCGCCTTCTCCTGCCCCTGCTTTACCCACTCGCACTATATGCGCTTGTTGTTCGGATCCATCATATCTTACTGAAGAGTGTCCTTACAATCCACCTGCTCAAGGACAGGATCAAGTCAATGCTGCCTTTCAGCGAAGACAAAGAAATGATCCATACTCTTCAACTTATAATCCTGGTTGGAGGAGCCACCTAAATTTCACCTGGAATCAAAATCTACAACAATTCCAGGACAATAACAATTTCCAGAGGCCTCCTCTACAATAACAAGCTCATCAACAAACTCAATATCAGCAACCTTTTCAACCCGAACCTTACCAGAATCAAACGAATAATTTTACACCAAACAACTCTTTTCCTCAAAACAATTTTGTTCAGCCAAATAACGATAAGGTTTCTTCGCTAGAAAGTAGTCTGGATGCATTTTTGAAACAATCAACTCAATCTTCCATCAATATCCAGTCTTCCATCTAGTCTTTGGTGCAACACACTCCTTCACATGATCAAAGCATCAAAACAATTGAAGCTCAAATTGCACAACTGAATGCTGCGTTAAGCGAGCGAGAAAAGGGAAAGCTTCCATCTCAACCATTGCCAAATCCCGGTCACACACAAAATGCACATGTTGCTCATGAACAACAAAATCATAATGTGAGTGCTGTGACTACGTTGAGATATGGAAGAGTGTTGCACAATATTGTGGGCATTAATGATGACACCCCGGCCGCCGCTTCATCATCTTCATCTTCTACATCCTCAGAGCCTGTTTTCCATTCTTCACAAGGCTCTAATTCGTCTAATACTCCGAACGGACCCACATCTTACTCTACGAAAACACCAACACTGGGATCCGTTCCAACTCCGCAATCTCCTCCTCAAACATTGGACTCAACCAATTTTAAAAATGTTCCATTTCCAAACAGGTTGAGATCCAATAAACCAAGTCCACAAATGGATAAGATTGTGGAATTATTTAAACAGGTTAGCATTAGCATACCTCTCTTGGATGCAATCCAACAAGTCCCTTCTTACGCTAAAATCTTGAAGGACTTATGCACCAAGAAGAGGAAATCACAGGTACCCAAGAAAGTTTTCTTGTCTAGTGCAGTAAGTGATGTTCTTACCCAACCTTTACCCCTAAAACGAAAGGACCCCGGTTGTCCTACTATTTCAATAACTATTAGGGATAAGAACATCAACCGCGCACTTTTAGATCTTGGTGCCAGTGTTAATGTGCTTCCTTACTCAGTATATGAACAATTAGGCGTTGGAGAGCTGAAACCCACACATTGTACTCTCCAAATGGCCGACCGATCCATCACCCATCCTAGGGGTGAGTTAGAGGATGTGTTGATTAAAGTAGGGGACTTCATATTTCCCGTTGATTTCATTGTTATGGACACACAGCCTGTAGCTAACCCCCGGAATCAAATTCCGGTGATACTCGGTCGACCATTCCTTGCAACTTCTAATGCGGTGATCAATTGTCGAAATGGTTCGATGAACCTATCTTTTGGAAACATGACAATTGAACTCAACATTTTTAAGTTGGGGAATCAGCCCTCCGAACCTAATGCTAATATACTTGATGTTTGCTCTATCCAAGAGATCACTCAGGAGGACCGTGAGCTCGAAAAATTTCTGTTCAATCACAGCAATTTTGACGCCACTAGTGCGTTCCTCATTGAATCTGACACAGTTTTCACACCCGATAATGATTACGAGTGTTTCACTTTTTCGAACGATTTTGAAGAATCACCACCCGAGTTTGAGTCCTTTGAATATTTGGATGAGTTAGCCGAACCATCCGACTCGGTGGCTTACACTCGTTTTGAACCTCTGTTGGAATCCTTCGAGTTTGAGACAATTTCACCAATTTTACCTTCAATTGTTTCGCCTCCAACACTCGAACTAAAGCTATTGCCGTCTCACCTTAAATATGCTTACTTAGGTGAGAATGAGACCCTTCCTGTTATTATATCGGCATCTCTAGCCCCCGATCAAGAGAAAGCCCTTTTAACGGTCTTACAAAACAATCGGCAAGCTTTTGGCTGGACTATGGCAGATATCAAGGGTTTATTCCCCTCATTGTTGAACATCATATTCATATGATGGATGATGCCAAGCCAGCAAGGGATCCACAGAGACATCTCAACCCAATCATGAAGGAGGCTATTAAAAAGGAGATCGTAAAATGTCATGATAGTGGTATCATTTACCCTATCTCCGATAGCCAATAGGTTAGCCCCATTCATGTTGTCCCCAAGAAATCTGGCATAACGGTCATAACTAATGAGGCGAATGAGTTAATACCTACTCGCACCCAAACTGGGTGGCGAGTATGCATCGATTATAGAAAACTCAACACCGCAACACGGAAAGACCACTTTCCATTACCTTTCATTGACCAAATGCTAGAACGATTGGCTGGGCATGAATTTTATTGCTTTTTAGATGGCTACTCTGGCTATAATCAAATTTCCATCGCCGAAAAGGACCAAGACAAGACCACATTCACTTGTCCGTTCGGTACGTTTGCTTACCGTCGCATGCCCTTTGGGTTGTGCAATGCACCTGCTACTTTTCAGCGGTGTATGATGGGAATTTTTTCAGACATGGTTGAAAAATTCTTGGAGATCTTCATGGATGATTTCTCCATTTTCGGCGACTCCTTTGATGAGTGTTTGCTACATTTAGACATAGTCCTTACCCGTTGTAAGGATAAGAATCTTACTCTAAATTGGGAGAAATGCCACTTTATGGTACGAGAAGGTATTGTTTTAGGACATATCATCTCGCAAAATGGCATTGAGGTAGATAAGGCTACGATTGAAGTTATGTCCAATCTTCCTCCTCCCAAATGCGTCCGAGACATTTGAGCCTTCCTTGGCCATGCCGGTTTCTATAGACGGTTCATCAAGGATTTTAGCAAGATTGCTAGACCCTTGACTCTTTTGTTGGCCAAGGACGCTACTTTTGATTTCGATTCTGGCTATATGAAGGCGTTCGAGTCTTTGAAAAACTCACTTACTTCCGCTCCCATTCTTTCGTCTCCTGACTTGAAGCACCCTTTTGAAATTATGTGTGATGCATCAAATTTTGCCATTGGCGCTGTCCTTGGACAGCACATCGAGAAAATGCCGCATGTAATTTATTACGCTAGCCGAACATTGAACGAGGCCCAATTAAATTACATAACAACTGAGAAGGAATTCTTAGCTGTTGTGTTTGCATTAGAAAAGTTCAGGCCCTACATAATCGGCTCTCCAGTCATCGTTTACACTGACCACTCAGCTCTTCGCCATCTTTTTGTGAAGAAGGATGCTAAATCTCGGCTTATATGATGGATCCTCCTACTACAAGAGTTTGATCTTGTCATCAGAGACAAGAGAGGATGCGAAAATGTAGTCGCCGACCATCTTTCACGACTTCCTTCTTCGCCAACACTTCAAATTCCTATTAAAGATGTTTTTCCAGATGAGCAGCTCTTAACTGTGTCATGCAAACCTTGGTTCGCAGATATTATGAATAAATTTGGCCACCGGACTTATACCAAACGAATGGTCGAATTAGGACAGATTCAGATTTCTATCCCAAGTAAAATATTTTTACTGGGATGAACCATATCTATTCAAATACTGTCCCGACCAAATTATTCGTCGGTGTGTCCCCAACAATGAGTTTAAGAGTGTGCTGTCATTCTGCCACGATCAAGCGTGTGGCGGGCATTTTGGCCCCAGAAAGACAGCAGAAAAGATCTTGCAGTGTGGTTTCTATTGGCCACAAATTTTTAAAGACGCACATGATTACTGCAAGACATGCTCCCGGTGCCAACACTTCGGCCGGATATCTAAAAGAAATGAAATGCCGCTCCAACCAATTTTGGTTGTTGAAATTTTTGATGTTTGGGGGATAGAATTTATTGGACCGTTTCCCAACTCTTTTGGGAACGTGTATATTCTCCTCGCTGTTGACTATGTTTCAAAGTGGGTCGAGGCTGTGCCTAGCCGGAGTAATAACAACAAGGTTGTTGTTAGATTTCTCAAAGAAAACATCTTTTCTCGGTTTGGGCACCCCCGCGCAATTATCAGCGATAATGGATCTCATTTTTGTAATAGGAATTTCGAGTCCTTAATGCGGAAATACTCCATTACTCACAAGCTATCAACGCCCTATCATCTCCAAACATGTGGGCAGGACAAGATTTCAAATCGGCAAATTAAACAGATATTGGAGAAAACAGTTTCCAAAAACCGTAAAGATTGGTCTTCAAAACTTATTGATGGCCTTTGGGCATTCTGAACTGCCTATAAGACCGATCTTGGCATGTCTCCATATAGGCTTGTTTATGGAAAGGCTTGCCACCTTCCAGTTGAAATTGAGCATAAAGCATTTTGGGCAATAAAAGAGTTGAATCTATTTTAAGGAGATGCGGGCAGCAATAGAAAGCTGCAGTTGAACGAATTGAACGAGCTTCGGGATGAAGCTTACGAGAATGCTGTAATCGTCAAAAACCGAACGAAGGTGTTCCACGATAAACACCTTATACGAAAAACTTTCAAACCTGGTCAACGGGTTTTACTTTACGACACTCGGTTACATTTCCATCCCGGCAAGCTCAAATCTCAATGGAAAGGGCCATTTTTGGTACGCACCGTATATCCGCACGGTGAGGTCGATTTAGAAAATCCAGAGGACGGTTCACTATTTAAAGTAAATGGATATAGAGTTAAACCGTTCCTCACTGCGGACCCTTCGGAGGAGCTCCTGTTTTTACAGGAGCCAACCTACATTAACTGATCTTCCTTCATCTACCACTAAATTTCGATTATCTAGCCAAAACACTATTTTAAACAAGTTTGGGGGTATGTATCACTTGTAATTATATAAAAACAAAATAAAAAATAATTTTTTTTTAAAATTAAAAAAAAAATTATAAATAAAAAAAAAAATTATTTACAAATAATTTCCTCTTTTTAAGAGGGGCTTTTTGCTAATAACCAACACACTCCCCCTATAAATAAAACCCGGCCCCTCTGCGGTTTTCATAACCCTAATTTTTCATCTCTCTGAAAACCCTAGCAGCCGCTCAAGTTTTTGCAGCGAGATCTCCCTGCACCGCCGCCCTTCCGCCGCCAAACCCTACATCTGGCCACGCTTCCGCCTCTCCCTTGCTGCGTCGCCCTCTGAAATCTTCAGAGAAGGTTTGCATCATCTCTCCCTCTCTGTTAATTTTTTTTATAAATCTATGAACTTTCTGAATGGCACCAACCATGCAATTAGAACGAGATTTTTCACAAATATTTTCACACACAATTTACGGGAGTTTTTTTGGTGATGAGATCACACGGCGAGGGTGGAACCTTTTAATTTTCAATCATCCCAATGCCTATGCTCTTCCAGATCTAGTCACTCGTTTTTACGAGTGCATGGAGGAAGGTTGCCTAGCACAATACGGTTTTATTAAATTACTTTAGGGCGATAGGGAAATAATCATTGATAGGGACTTCATCCATGAAGTCATTTTAATTCCTAGATTACCTGTTCACGACCAACCCCTTCAATTTGAAGACTACTTACCCTTAATGGGTAATGACTGTTTGAGGGAACCTAGGAAGGGCATACAGGCTAGAACCCTCTTCGCCAATGTATTAACCGTGTGCCGTTGGGCACAAAACAACATTTTTGGCAGTTCATATAACAAAACATTTTTCACCCCATCTCTTCATATCGTGCACACCTTAATGACTGGGAACCCTAAATTTGACATGTGCACGGTTTTACTTAATTCAATTGGTGGCAAAAGGGCCGCAAATTACCCATGTCCTATGTCAGTGACACAACTGTGTCGCTATTTCCTTCCTGTGGAGGAATTTGTGTTTTACATGCATGGAGGTATACCCATTAGGCCTCTTATTGAGGGCGTATCCACGTCCTATACCCGCCTAACTGATGTATGATCGTGAAGAAAATCGGCCGAACATGTACCCACCAGAACACCCAGCTCCAGCTCGACCGCGAGCGAAGAAGAGCTTACCTCAGCAGAACATACACGTCTGCTTAGAAGAGCCACTAGGGGGATTGATAGGTTGGTGGGGATGGTGACCAACTTGGATCACCGGGTGACGGAGATAGAACATAGCGTATCTACGCTGCTGGCGCGAGAGGAGCGTTCCCGTTCACGTTCAAGAGGACGGTGAGGACATGAGCAGTGAGGGCACTGCTTTTAGTAAGTTTGGGGGAGGAGGTGGTTTATAAATAGTTATCATTGCATTGCATATTTTTTGTACATATTTTTTTCTTTTTCTTTCTTTGCATGTTTAATTCTGCATTGCACTTTTATAAAAAAGTATAAAAATAAAAAAATGAAAATAGAAAAATAAAATATAAAAAAAGAAAAATAAAATTAAAAAATTAAAAAACTAAAAAGATTAAAAAAAATTCAACTTGGCCTTATTTGACTTAAGTTTGACAAGACGGTTAACTAGCTAGGAAAAACTAGATCCTAAACTTAGTAAATTAAAAACCCTAAAAATAGCCTTTCTTAAAGTTTAACGGTAGAAAATATATGTCCTTGTAGTTTATTTAGAAATAGGCAAATTTTGAGTTCAGTTCTTAGGCTAAGTCAAAATAAGGGAAGAGTATTGAAATTTTTATTTGAAGTGTAAGTCTGAAAAATAATTCCGAACCTTTAGTCTAAATTCTGAAAATATATACCTTGAAACTTGGAATAGTAGAGGATACCATGAATTGCTCTTGTCTAAAATCCTTAGTATGAGAAAAAAATTAAATAAAGTTATAAGTGTGAATAAAGAGATATAAAAAAAATGAACACTGGTTTTGTAATTACTTAAGGCTGCGTAAAATAAAAAATATATATTGAGGGTGCTTTATCACCTAGTGCCTTAGACCAACTGATTTGGGAGTCACTGCTAAAGCCTTAGGTATTACAAGACGAGGAATTACGCTTTAATGCGCAAACACATTTTGTAATCGGTCGTTAGTACCTCAAGAAGTATTAACGGTCGCATGAAGGATGTGTGGGCAATTTCATCTAAAGTTCACCAACTAAAAGTACATTGGACGATGGACAAGAATATGATAGCTAGAATTGAATTTCCAAGTGTAGGTGTGATACATACATACACATAGGGGTATATGATTGGGGTTTTGATGAGAGATAGGAATGAAAGATAAGGCTTATATCTTCAGTAGAGATGATAAAAATTCCTAAGTTGAGATGGAACCTTAGAAGGAAAATTCAAAAGATGCTAAAAACTAAATAAATTTACAGAACATATACAATCTTAAGTTAAATGATAAGTGAGTGTGAAAAATACGGGTTGATAATTTCTAAGTTAAAGATAATAGAATTTCTTGCTAGAACATCGAATTGAAGAATGAAAGTCAATAGACCAAATTGATCGGATTTTGTGGGTAGTATCCGCTGAAAATCCTCAGGAGACAACACACCTCCTACTAGGGACACCTAGAGGTTTAACGGCTTGTTGCAAGAGCTCAGTGCAATCGCGATTCCCTGCGAAAGTGAGGTTAGGTTTTTTCGAGAATAAATTGGCTTTGCTCGGGACGAGAAAAGGATAAGTTTGGGGTTATTTTTTCATATCAGAATTTTGCATTATTATATTCCCCATTCTTAATCATATTGCAAATAAATAGGTGCTTTTGATCCATATCTGCTAAATAGTTGCAGGTTACAGGTTCTCAGAACAATACAGTGAAATTCAGGAAAAGACGCTACAAATGTGAAACTACGACCAACAAGTAGATGAATATGTATGATGCCTACCAGTTTAAGGAACAAACGAAGATCAGCGAACAGTTCAATTGCACAAAATATAAGGGCACCACAAGATTCAAGACTTCAACGCGAAGCTAACGGTAAAAGTCCACAAATTCTGCACTGTTAGAAATCTAGAAGAAACTAGAAAAGATTCTGAAGAACCAAGTGAAGAATACAGAAGGAAAAAGCAACATGAAGAAGCCCTGAGAATATAAACTCAAGACCCCACTATATGGCCATGGATCCGTGGCCAAACATGGCATTTCGCAGTGGATTCGCTGCCGTGCAGTGCACGTGTCGGTGCACGTGTCGGTGGGTGTCGGTGCTTTGACCCGGCTTTCTTAGGGTAGTCTTGTAATTTTAAATGTAGATCAGATGTAAACCCTAGGGTTTCTCCTATCTATAAATAGGAAAGCCTACAGCCTCTTTTAGGGCATGCCGCTTTTTATTTTCTAGATTAAAATTTTCATTCCATTGTAATCGTCAAGAGTGCATCAATAAAAGTAAGTGTTTTTAATTTTTATCTTGTGTTATGAATTTAATTTCTGAAGTTCTTATTATTTATCTGTCTTTATTTATCTGCAAGTTAATTAGGATATTAAAATAAAAATTATAAAAATGAATTTCATCGTAACCATCCTAATGAGTGAGTAGTTCCTCACTTGTTAGGGTTAGGATTGGGTAGGTTTGAGAGATGGAAATCTCTCACTCCTTTCTTTCCCATACAATGTTTTAATTAGGACTCTATTTGAATCAAACACACACCGCTCACTACGGCACTCTATCCCATGAGATAGCAGTGATTCCCTAGCTAGACCGGATATGGTTGATTTACATAGAGGTTAGGGCTAAGAGTTAAGAAAGGACGGAGAAGCACCAAAAGGAAGAAACTACGTTTCTTCCTAGTCGTGCTAATCCCCTTTGTTGATTATTACCCTAACACCTAAGTTCTTAATTAGGGCAAAGAAAGCATTGAGTAGAATTCTTTTTCCAAACTAACCTAATCCTAATCCTAGCAAGGCTTTAAATCAAATTAAATTCAATCTTAGTTTTCATAAAAATCAAAACCATAATTTCTTTTGGACTCATATGAACTCTAAGAGATAACACGATTTCCCTATGGACCGACCCGTACTCAACCAGCTAGCTACCAAGCGACACCGTTATTGATTGTGGTATTCTTTATTTCAAAACGCACACGCAAAATCTCTCATCAATCATGTGGCATGTGCAATTTGGTGACTCATGGTCTTTTTTTTGGTGCTATGTCATTTTAATTGATTGATTATTGGGTGAGATTGTGATGGGAGGAGAGAGAGGGCAGCCACATATTAGTGGGGTTAGCTCTTGTGAAATATAGCACTCTCACATTATCATTCTCACACAATAGAAAGCTCTTCTTCTTCCTCTTTCTTCTTGAGCTCTCAATCTCCATTAATGGCATCTTCTTCAACCTCCATCCATACCATCTCATGTGTTGAGAATCAATGGATGCTTGAGACAAAGTTATCACACACATTCTCTACTTCACCTTGGACATGTCGTCTGGCAAACTTCATATCCGAGTTGCTTCGGTTTGAAGCGGGAGCCCGTAAAAAGACTTCTTGATGTGGTACCCTTTTCGACGAGGAGACCGGAGATCGAGCGAGATCGGAGATGCCGCGAGGAGCTAGGGATGGTGGCTAAAGACCGAAGGACAAGGATGGATCGGTATAGCCTTTCTATCATCTTTGTAGTTAGTTAGTTTAGTGTTAATGGCACGATCCGGGTAAAAGTCTGCGTTAGAGCCAGTTTATAAAAGTTTTTGTTCCGCGTTTGGCCTCGGATAGATGGACGGGGCGCTACCGTAGACTTACAGATGAAAGGTTTGGGAATTACCAGTGAGCTACAAGCTATTTCTTGCTGTTCTTAAACAAGAATAACTTTTAAATTGTGCTCAGGCTTGCAAACTCCTTTCTGTACTTTAAGAAGAAAATTTTTGTACAGAAAATTCAGGGTCGTTACACCTTTAAGGCGGCAAGGATATGCAAGGCAATTGTCGGATACGACTAGTAAGATCGCACACAGTGAGTAGATTATATCTACGAGTGGGAAAATCGGGTAAATGACGTATTACACCCCCATGAAACATAATGTTGTATTATCATTGAATTTGCATAAGATACATGCCGTGTATGTTTAGACGCGTCCGATATGTAGTGTATTCCGTTAGTATCATGTAGTAGATTTATAATAGAAACACTTGGTAGAACACAAGCACAAATACTAATGATTGCCATGTACACAATCACAGACTCGAATATTACACTAGACATCATTAGTACTGTCATGCCACGTAGAACAGCTCTACTTACATATCATAGAAGAGTTGACGTTATAGTAGGATTATGTTATTATATGAGTTATATTGGGTGCATGTACGAAACTAGATATCCGTACTTATTGTCGGGCGAGTACGCTACTGGGGTCTGTACTGGTCGCCGCTATAGAGTGATTTTCATCACCCTATTGAGATGGGAATATGCATGCTTTTTAGGCGTGTACAAATTCCCAATGCCGGGATAGACTGGGGTTTAATGAGTGTGGGGATCTGAATCTCCGGCAGTCGCGGACTAAGCTGACGTTAATTACCTTTCGTCTTTGGAGCGAGGGAACCTCCGATTGATGGGTAAAACTGGTCATGTGAACTCAATGTGCATACTACATATGTTGTGTTTTGAAGGGGTCTTTAACGTATTGGGGACCTCGCAGAGTTTATATGGGTCCCACGGGATGTGTTTTGAGTATGGAACGTGTGGTAAAAAGAGGGGTGAGGAGGTCCTAAGGACGTGTGAGACAACAAGTGACCGCTAGGCGCCAACGGGACGCGTGCATAGCGCGTGGCCGCTGGGCTCCAGTGGGTCACATGCCCTGCACGCAACCGTTGGGCGCCAGCGGGTCACGTGCACGGCACGCGACCGCAGGAAACACCAGCAGAAGAAGGGGCTTAGCCCCTGGGCTGGAAGTTGAACTCCTGAGGGGTTTTGGAGCTAAACTCCTAAGAAAGAACTTGGATGTGAATTTGGAGTTAAACTCCCAAAGTCTTGGATTTGGAGTTAAACTCCTAAAATTTCTGGATTTAGAGTTAAACTCCTAAAGGATTTAGATCTTGGATGGTGAAAGGAGACCCCTTTTCATCCTCTTCGAGCCCTGAACTTCCTGTAATAACTCCAATTTCAATGTGCATAAATTTTTTAAAAGTTAATGTACAAATGGAGTGTTTGCAATCCTGGGTACACTATAAGTATTTGTTTTGCTTTTGAACAGCAAGAAAGCACCTGTAGCTCATTGGTAAAGCCTTGCACTGCTGTGACGTAGCCCCTGTGTTCGAATCCCCCCAGCCACATTATATTTTTATTAAATTTTCTATTAATCTTTTAGAAGTCCAAGGGTTTACACGTGCACTACACGTAGAATGATAAGTTACAGAATAATCAAACATGTACACGAGGGTATATGAAGCGAGAGGGACACATGGCCAAATTTGCACCCTCCATCGTTGGATTTGGGCCGGCGACGCTCACATTGGAGACCGGCATCGCCGGGCCACCAGTAGGGGATGCTCCCCATCTCTTCACCCGAGCACCCCTTGGCCTACTCCACTTCTCTCATGTTGTTTATTTTCTCTACACACTTTCCAGAGAATTAAAATTTAACATTACTCCATGATTTAATGCATTTTAATTCTCAAATTCATACCCTAAACCCTAATCCTACCCTATAAATACAACCCTATCCTTTGACATTCCTCATTCTTAAATCAAGTGCCAAAACACTCCAAAATTCTCAAGTTCAAGAAGTTATGCAAGCGAAGTTAGCAAAAGGCGAAGTCCCGGCGAAGTTCCGAGGAGATTCCGGTGACGAAACGACGCCCTGACACTATCCCTAGATTCCTCCTTCTCCCCTCTAACCTTGTAGCCAGTAATTCCCCTATCCACCTCTCTTTTTCTATTCTAAAAACTTTCATTTTTAAAACTTGACGAAAGCGGAGTTAATCCGACTTCCATTTCGTTTTTCTTTAAAAAAATTCTAATTTTTCTTAAACCATCTAATACCATACTCTTATATAATGTTTAACAAACATTAACAAACACATTAAAATAAGTTTCATCTCAAAAAAATCTTATATGCAACTTTTATCGTATTTTTACGGTAAAATACCATATACTTTACTTTCGACACAAATCAAAATAATACTTATATTATCTTTAGACAACTCACGAGGTAAGGACCTATCTCATCACAACACACATATTGGACATAGCACGATTTACTTTTGGGCAATGTTTTTAGGAATATCATGAGTTACAATAAATACCCTAAACTATTACAAAACCATTTTGTTAAAAAGAGTATTATCTAATTCCTTGCAATTACGCCTCTACAACCCATTTTGGGGAAGCCGTTCGGGATGGTGCGGGTTATCGCACGTCCTCGGGCATAGTAGAGCGAGTTGCAGACCTCCGAAAGGGGCATTCGATCTCGATGGAATTATTAATGCTATTTTTAAGAAAATAAGATTTCTACAAATTAAATAAAATTTAAATATATATATGAATATTATCAAAAGATCTATTTTAAATATATTATACAAATATTCCATGTTTTCTAAATTAAAGGAATCACCATTACATGAAAGTACCCTCCAAATACAAAACAATTCCAATATTTCAATAAAACACCGTATACAATGAAAGCTAGGTTCTACTCACTAGAAATTTAACTTTTATAAAATATACATTTATGAAAACCCTAAAGACGATAATTAAATACTTTAGATGTATTTTGAAAATGTATCAAAACCAATTTTATATAAAACCCCCCCTTAAGTTATACTAAATTACAATAAGGACCCTAGTAAATATAAGTTTAAGCGGGACCAATTCTCTTGAGCCTCAGGGAGCCGGAGAATGTGGGTGCTTGCCTATCTAAGGTAGACAATCTAACAAATGGTGTTATCAACACGGTAATTGTCTTGGAAAAAGACACAAATCATGTCGTCCATGTGCAGCGGTTACCGATAACATCAAAACAAATTCAGGATTTCAATTTCTTTTCAAAGTGTCTGACTCAGACTGAGTCTCAATCTTATCAATCTGACTTGAATATGATTCAAGTATAAAACTACAATGCAACACGAATTCATGAATCCGTCTATTCAATCTATATCAATCTATATTGACTGAACCGAACCATGGATATACTCTGTCTACATGATTATCCATTTATATCCATTCCGTTTACTGATATCATAATTTCGGCAAGTCATCCATCTATATAACAAAACAATACAATCAATACAAAAGACATCGCGGGGTTTATAAAGGGATTGATTGGTACGGAATGTGTTAGAAGTGGCACGAGACTGTAACCTTAATACACCTAGCCTGAACATCCATTGCCGTTGTACCGTGGCTGAATGGTTCCTTGTGCTCCGTATACCTTAGTCTCCCGAATAGTGGGACTCCTCTCGTATACACTGGCATATTCTGTACCAAACTATAAACAACTGCATTAAAAATATAATCAAACATTACTAGTTATATTCTCTTTCTGTCTATTCTATCTCTACTCATCTTTGGGACTTACCGAGCGATTGTTCGCTAACGACATTCCTTTTCTTCTTTCTTTGGAATGTTGTCAGGTTATTTGGACGCACTAGAGACCGAGCCCAGTACTAAGGACTTGGAGCAGTTTGCTATCGACCCAGAGCTGTAGGCTCTTGTACATACTTTTCATTTCAGTTATGCCATTGTTTAGGCATTGCTTTCTATTCATGTATTTACATTCCAGTTGTATCTGTAAAAGAATGTTTAATAAATAAAGTTGCTGTTCATTTTATTTCCTGTCTCTTGTGTACATTTACTTTATATTGCTTAGATGCGCTTAGCGTATTTACTTCTGAGTAAATACGTAGCGGGCCTTGCCGCGTCTCCTTCTCGTATACCGGGAAGCGGGGCGTGAAACTTCCCTAAAATGGGTTCTTCTGAGATGGGTTCCTTCTTCCTCCTCTCTTTTTGTTGGATCTTAAGGAAAGGGGCATTGAGATTAAAAGTCCCCATTTTAGAGATTTGATGGGAGATCTGAGCTCCCCTTCGAGGGTTTTACGGTGAAAAACTATTTTGGGGGGGGGGAAGAGTTAAACTCTCGATTTAATTCAGAAAAAGAGAGAAGAAGGTTTAAAACCTTGAGGAAGGAGAATAAGGCACAGAACCCTAGAATTTTTGAGAAAATGAAAGTTCTTATTGATTTTCTCATTATGTTTGTTTTTTTATAGACTACACACTTTACATATAACCCCATGGGCTTTTCTAAATGGCACTTGTACCTCCCCATGCCTCATGTGCTTATTTCTTTTTGCACATACACCATGAGATTTACAAAATTTTGGCTTTTGACCCATTTTTCATACATTTATTTAAAAAAATTACATTAAACTAATTTATTGCTTCATTCTTTTTGTCATGGGACCGATTCCTTCCATGCTCGGTCTTGACTTGGGCTTGGACCCACTTGGCTTGGGCTTCGGCCCGCTTTCTTAGGCTCGGGCCTACTTGTCTGGGGGTTGACTTTGACTTTGTCAACCGAGGTGTAATTTTTAACCCTAACAAAGTGCCCACATCAATAAATGCATGCAGCGTGTATGGGTTGTGTGCATGAAATTGATGGATCTTATTCTATCTGTAGATTGATTTGGTTTGATTCCTCGTGGAGGGTCGATGTTTCCCTTTTTGCTACTTGGACGGTCGGTGTTACCATTTTTGCGACTTGGACGGTCGGTGCTACCATTTTTGCTACTTGGACGGTCGGTGCTGCCATTTTTGCGATTTAGAGAGTCGATACTTTATTTAACTTGCTCAGCTTCTTACGGTATCGGGATTTAATTTGACTTGCTCCGGTTTCTGCGGTGTTGGGATTGAAGTTGACTTGCTCCGATTTTTGTGGTGTCAGGATTGATTTTTTTCTGAGGTGGAGCTTGATTCCGCTGATGATGTGATTGGTTGACTTGTTTGATTTGATTTTTTTTTGGAGTTCCCTACCCGTTCAGTGGAACTTTTGACTTGGAAGCGCTGCCGGGTGAGACGTTAATTTAATCTGATTAATTTCTTTCTTATTCGGTAGGACTTTTGAATTTAAGAGGAACTTGGAATTTGGATTTTGTTTAGCATCAGTATTACTGCACTGGAATAATACCAAGAGCAACTCATCATTTATCCCGGGAGGACATAGGATTTGGATTTTAGGTTGGCATTAGCACCGCTATTACTGAAGCGTAGTGCCAGGAGCGACTCATCATTTGCCGTTGCCCGTTGGGGAGCAATGGCTTAGGAAATAGGTTTAGATCTCTATCACCTAAGGTTTTTCAATTTCATGAGCCGTAATGGTCTCAAAAAAGCATTTTCTCCCTACGAGTCGAGAGGATCTCGCAGGTGTATGTTCTCTTCAGGAATCGTGAGGATTCTTAAGTGTGTTGCTCCTTTGTGAGTCGTAAGGATCTCACGCAGGGATTTTCTCCTCACAAGATCGAGAGAACTTTGCGAGTGTATTTCATTTCTTTTCACGAGTTTGCACCCTTTCCGGTTTTCACAAACTCGTCGGAAGTCCTGCTGTTTTTACTTACGGAGCCCTTTCGGGTTTCCAACCGTGCCCGTTTTGCTTGTGGACATACCTTTTTTATTTTTTATACATTGGTGGAGCTCCATCGCTGGTAGGATTCAGATGTAGTCTCGCCAGTAAGACTTGGGAGAGATAGGGGTCGTTTCTGCCCGTGGATTGTATACGGTTTTACAGGATGTATGATCCAGACCGTAGGGCCGATGTGCTTAATTTGTCTACAACTTGGAGCATTCACGCATAGTATTTATTGAGATATCGGCCATTGATGGGTGGCATGGGCCTTTCTCCCTCAGCATTTATCAGCTGGTAGGATCCTCCATCAAACACTTTCTCGATTACGTATGGTCCTTCCCAGTTTGGCTTGAATTTTCCCTTGGCATGTAGATTGGGGATGATCGGTACTTTGAGGACCAACACCAATTCTCCTTTCTTAAAAGTATGGAGATGGGTTATCTTATCATAGGTCTGTGACATTTGGGCTCGGTACAGCTCCAGATTTTACTGTACCGCGAGTCTCTTTTCTTCGAGAGCGTCAAGTTCTTCAACCCGTAGGAGAATGTTTTTCTCCTCCGTTAAATTGTGCTGGACGGTAATCCTCCACTCTAAAGAGTAATGAATATGGAATGGATTGAGTTTGGGTGCGGTGCATGGTACGATATGCCCACAACGCCTCATGGAGTTTGAGATTCCAGTCTCTTTTGCTGGCTGAAGCATTTTTCCTCAGGAGCTTGCATAGAATTTTATTGAAGGCTTCAGCTAGCCCATTGGCTCTTGATTAGAGATGGAGGAATATCTCTAGTCTATCTTGTACTGTGTACTGTGTGGCGAACCTGGAGGCTTTGAAGCTCTTGAAAGAAGGCCCGTTATCAGAAATGATTCTTTTAGATATACCAAAGCAGTATAGAATATTATGCCCGAAGAACGTCAGAATATCTTCTGTCTTAACTTCTTTTAGCAAGACAGCTTCAGCCCATTTGGAGAAGTAGTCAGTTGCGGCCAATATGAACCGGTGGCCTTTTGATGACGGGGGATCAATTGGGCCAATTATGTCAGTGCCCCAAACTTCGAAAGGCCATGACGCCATCGTAGGATGCAGCGGGTTGGGATGCTTGTAGATGAAGTCACCGTGAATTTAGTAGAGATGACACCTCTTCACATGCTCTTCGCAATCCCTTATCATAGTAGGACAGTAATACCCAAGCCGTTTGATTTGAAGCCGCAATTTGGGGCCAGATTAGTGAGCTCCGTAGACGCCTGAGTGAACTTCTTTCATGACTTTTTAGGCTTCGGTCGATGACAGACACCTGAGCCAGAATTGGTCGTATGATCTACGGTATAAAGTATTATTTACAAACACATATCGGAGAGCTCTCTTCTTCAGCTGAACCCTCGCACATTTTTCTTCGGACGGCTTGTCGTATCGGAGGTACATAATGAAGGGCTCTCTCCAATCGGGCTCGTCTTGAATGATCAGAGTTTCTTCGGTAGGATTGTTCTATTGTTCTACGCTTTCTTCTTCTCGTAAAGAGACTGGGGGAAGAATTTGCTGGCTTTTGATTGTGATCAGGATTTCATCCATGTCGGGATCAGCCAGCTCTTTGGCTAAGCGAGCGAGTACGTCAGCTTTTCTGTTCAACGCCTTAAGAACTCTCATTAGTTCAATGTGGGTGAACTGTTTCATGAGTTCCACCACCCAGCTTCTGTATCGAGCTAACTTAGGCTTATATATCTTGTAGTCGCCGCTCACTTGGTTGACGACAAGCTGGGAGTCACCATAGACCCGTAGCCGAAGGACCTCCATTTCCATGGCGAGCTCCAAACCAGCTATTAGATCTTCATACTCAGCCTCGTTGTTTGTGCGAAGCTCGGTAAGAGCGAAGGAACGTCGTAGGGTTTGTCCTGATGGCCTGATGAACACCAATCCTATCCCCGCTTTTATCTCCGGGACACTTGATTTGCTGGAGGTACTTATTGACGAGGCTCCATCGAAGTAGAGCTCCCAGCATGGCTCGTTATCCTCGAGGTACGGCACTTGTTAGTCGGGTAACTCGCAATTTAGTGGTGACCCTTCTAGTATGGGATGAGCAGCGAGAAAGTTGGTGAGGGCTTTCCCTTTTACCGCTTTCTGAGAAGTGTAGATTATGTCAAACTCAAGCAACATGACAGCCCATCTTGCCATTCTGCCGGTAAGGATTGTTTTGATCACTAAGTGTTTGATCGGGTCGACTTTGGTGATCGGCTTAACCCTATGACCGAGAAAATAGTGCCTTGGCTTCTTCACGGCGAAGATCAGGGCCATGCATTGCTTTTCTATTGGGGAATAGTTATGTTCTTCCCCGACTAATGTTTGACTGAGGTAGTAGAGGGCATTTTCTTTTCCCTCATCATTATTCTGGGCAAAGAGCATGCTAAGTGACTCATCTAGCGCGACAATACAGAGAATCAACGGTTTATTTGGAATGGGAGTAGAAAGTATTAGAGGGTACAGCAGATACTGTTTGATACTTTCGAACGCCTCCTAACATTCGGCGTCCCCAACAAAAGGAGCTCCTTTCTTCATGTGCTTTGAGAAGGGCCTACATCTTCCCGATAAGTTCGAGATGAACCTTCGTATGTAAGTGAGCTTTCCTTGAAAGGATCTTAGCTGCGTCGGATTCTTCGAAGGAGGCATCTCCATGATGGCCTTTATCTTCGACGGATCAATTTCGATTCCCCGATGTCGGACTATAAAGCCTAAGAATTTTCCCGATGACATTCCAAAATCGTACTTTAGAGGGCTCATCTTCATATCGTGTTCCCTTAGTCTGGTAAAAACGGTCATGAGATCTTGGATGTGATCGGCCTTGGCTTTAGTCTTGATGACCAAATCATCAATATAGCATTCGACGACTTTATGGATTAAGTCATAAAAGATCTTGCTCATTGACCTTTGATATGTGGCACCTGCGTTCTTCAGTCCAAACGACATCACTTTGCAATAGTATATACCGATCGAGGTTCGAAATGTTGTATACTTCTCATCTTCAGGCGATATTTTTATATGATTGAACCCAGACGAACCATCCATGAAGGTGAATAGCTCATAATTTGTTCGACCATCATTTCCATGACCAGAAGCGGGAAATCATCTTTAGGAAATGCCTTGTTAAAGTATTTGAAATCGACGCAGACTCGGATTTTTCCATTCTTGTTCTTCACTGGAACGATGCATGCGATCGAATCCGCATATTTCTCTTCTCTGATGAAGCCGGCATCGATGAGTTTCTTGGTTTTCTCGATGACCTTTTCTTCCAGTTCCCTTCTCATTCTTCGAGGAGCTTGTTTGACTGGCTTGGTATCAGGGGATATAGCCAATTTATGCATAACCATTTCAGGAGAGAGGCCAGGCATTTCTTTGTACATCCATGCGAAGCAGTCAACAAACTCATGCAGCAGGGTGATTATCTACTCTTTCATTCCCTCTGACAAGAGTGAGCTGATGTAGGTCGGTATTGGATTATCAGGCATTCCCAAATCAACCTCGGTTATCTTGTTGAAGGTTGCTTGTCCGCCATCTTTGAGCTCTCAAGGGGCTTCTTCTGGCTCAACTAGCTCATCGTCATCATTTGACTTTCTGCTGGCTTCACTAACATGGATCATGTAGCATGCCTTGACGTCAGGTTGAATGAAACCTATGCCCTGTCTATCTGGGATTCATCCATCGATGAGTGTTCGGACCTGAGGCGGATGCCATAGCCCCTCATAAAACTTTGCTTCAGAGTTCGTTTGATATAACCGACATCTGCACTTTTTAAAATATTCCCACATCTCAGACGCATAATATTTAGGATTGAGGATGGCTCTTATGCCTTTTTCATAGGGAAGGCATGTCATGGACAAATCGTCCGGGTGCATGATAGGAATTGACCCATAAAATAGGATTCCCTTCTGTCTACTCTTTCTTCCGGGAACGTAGAAGGTTTTCAGCTGGTTCATGGTGGAGACTGATAATGCATTGAGCTCTTTGAATATTTGCTCCATCACCCTTATGATATCTAGGGATCTTTCTGTAACTTTGAAGGTTTCTTTTAGCTTCGTTTTTTTGCATGAGAGCCCAATCTGCACAACCATTGCAAGACGAGTCCTCTTCCTCTGATTCTTCAATGTCGATGCCTAAACGAGGGCAAATTTTGCTGCCGGATGGGCCTTTAATATTATCCTCGTCCGTATCGCTACCGAAATGAGGGCGGGTTTTACGGAAGGACGGACTTCCAGCATAGGACTCATCAGTGTCACTGCCGAAACACAGATGCACTTAGGGGTTTTGCTTTTGAAAGTGACAGTCGTCTTAGATTTGCTTTTCAGTTTAATGGCCGTGCTATCCTCGGTCAGTTGTGGATTAGCATTTTGGGGGTTCATAAAGTGCCGGGAATCTTCATATCGGACTTCATGCACACCGAATGGCTGGATGTCTTCGTCAATGCGTTTTTCTTCGCCATTTTTAGATACTTCATGCATTGATGGAGAGTTGACGGAACGATGTCGTAATCATGGAGCCACGGCCGTCCCAGGAGAATCTTATAAGACGTGTAAGCGTCGATCACGTATAGTTTAGCTTTAGTTTGTAGATCCCCGAATTTAATTGGCAGAGCTATGGACCCTAGAACTTGCTGGCAGTTTTGATTGAAACCTTGGATGACTATCTTTTCCCTTGACAGGTGTCGGACGTCCATTGACAGACTCTTCAGAGTTCGCAAGTTCATGATGTTCACTGAGGACCCCAGATCAATCAATATGCGATTACTCTGGTCGCCGTCCCTGTACCTTATCGCGTAAAGCGGTTTGTTGTCCTCAACTGTTCCCAGTAACAGGTCTTCATCCTTGAAATGAGCCTGATAGCGCTCGGGGTTTTTTAGGGAATGAATGAGAACATCTCTGAGCTCTTTAGATAGGACCAGAGCATCATAGATGCTTAAGAGAGACGGAAGCTTCCGGAGGTGAGCCAAGACATTGTAATCTACCGGAGAAGAACTCGAATCTTCATGAGTCGACTCTATGCCGTTTTCTTCATTAGAGACTTGTTCTTCCTTCTCTTTCGGGGCGTTACCTTACTTTGTGTAGGGTTACCCAAGACGGCAGCAAGGTTTTGGGAGGCATCGTCCATGCCAAATTAAAATTTTGTCGTTTTATCTAACCCTAAACATAGATCGTTTACTAGAAACAATACGGAATCTAAAGCAAACACTTTGCAAATGAAAAGTGAACAAGGAATACAGCCTTTCTAGATCGGTCCTTCACTTCAATAGCTCCGTGTAGAAGTCCCCTTCGCTGCGATCGTAAACTGCGGACTCTAGAGAGGCTCCACGAAGAAACGAACGTGCTTGCTTCGATGACTTCGAGGACGAAGATGATCTACGTCGAGAAGACACTAACTCAAGTTATTCCTTCACTAGGTCATGAAATTTGTGAAGAGAACACCCTATACTACATGGCAAGTAGTAGAGGATGAAGAAGTAGGAAGTGGGCTCACTTTAGAATTGATTTTCTCACACTTTTTCTCATAACTCCATTAGAGCTAGAAAGCCTTTTGTGGAGGAGGAAGAAGAAGAAGATGAACTCATCTCAATAATTCATCCAAATGAATTATGTAACCATGGGTGAGTTAAAACTATCATGCTTAACTCATGTAGAGAATAAACCATACACTATGGTTAAGGGTTGGGTTTGATAATATCTTATGGAATGACAAAAGAGTTGACTTTGTCAAAGTTTCTACAAGTTTCATGAAAGCTTGACAACTTTGACTAAGTTATTCTCTTTTGTTATTCTTAAGACATAAACAAAACCCTAATTTAACCTAATCATGGTATATGTCTCATACACCCATCTTGTATGTATCATCAAGCATGATACAAACATGTACACTTGCATATATCACATATAAACAATGTGCACAATCAAGTGAGAAAATAAATCATAAGTGAGCTAATACTAGTTAATGTAATATAGTATATCAAATATATAATTATACATTAAATTATTAAATCAACTCTTGATTTAATAATCCGGCTATAACCGACTAATATCATGTGTATCAACTTATCGAATCAATACTTGATCCGATAACCCGGCTATATCGTATACAACCGATCAATGTCACTAATCGCGAGAATGGAATACGGTATCTTATATCGTATTAATCTCAGTCCCACACATATCACATATGTGCTCCTACTCCGTTTCGCTTGAGCCAGGAAACCCCTGTGTAGGACTCTAAAGACTCGTCAATACGCCGGCAGTAGGTGATGATCATATCAAACACCCACAAGCCGCAAGCGGTCTGCTAAACGTAACGGCCACCCGGGTATTAAGCGATCAGAAGATCAACAAGCAAGCCTGCTCACACTCCTGCGAATCCAATCAGTAACACTACTGTACAGTCCGGTCTCTTCGTCTGATATGTCGCATATCTCGTCTAGGGGTGGTAAACGTTAAACACCAGTAACTTGATAAGTCGTGTCGATATGAGGGTTATAACGGGTCGAGAAATTACTGATAACACTTACCAGTATATCTCTGAAGCAGCCTTGGCCAAGGAATTCCTGTTATAGCCAATCGAGCACTGCACAACATCAACTCCTTATACCGGGAGAGACGAAACCCCTCCTATCGCTCATTGCCTCCATGTGACTCGGGACTGTACCTAAAAGCCACCATTTTGCACGTTCTCTTGAACGTGGTAAGGTAGAAATCAAAGTATAGTGGGAATCACACAAGACTCTATGACGATCTTGGGTCTACAGACTAACTTGTACCAGTGTCACCAGAGAACTGCCATCTGACGATAGGTATAATACCATCTGGGAGTTCTCGGCGAGTCCGTCCAGTGTACCCAGTCTCCACTGAGCACCCGTATACTGTCTCTGATGTCAATCACCAATGGATATGGGATTATCCATCGCCTATCTACATGGGTCGAGAAGCTATACGCTAGTCTACTCTGGTATATCGATGCCCTATCTCGATACACCTACGACTAGGAATATTTGAAGGATCTACTTAGCGACTACTCTGTCCCCACTAGTATGATCTGCATCATATCCCTAGTAGTCAAGTACTCATCCTAAGGGCTTTATCAACATGTAACATAAAGACAATCAGAGTACATGTTAAGATAAAGAGCAACCAGATAGCATACTATCATGTCGAGCAAGAAAGTCCTCCCTATATATGTCCAAGCATCCACTACAATATACATCGTATGTACAGTATGTTGGAGATAGTGCCCTCAGAGTCAATTATTGGATCACAGGCACGTGATTGCAATGATTGAGGGAGGACCTATCCCGGTAGGACAGTCTTACTCGAGATGATAGTATGCTATCTGGTTTACCTTTATCATCGTGTACTGCTTTAGGTGACCTGACATGTCGCTATTGCACGTTGATAGAGCCCCTAGGATTCTTGCTTGACTGCCAGCAGTATGAGGACGATCATATAAGTGAGAGCTGGAGTCTATAAGCACATCCTTAAAAGGTCCCTAGTCGGAGGAGTCTCGAGACAGGGCATCGATTCTCCAGAGTAGACTAGGGTAAACAGTCGAGACCCCGACGAGGGGCGGTGGCCGGTCTCACAAGCCACTGGTGTCATTTGGTTCACCTAAGATGTATACAGGTGCTCATTGGGTTATGAGTACACCGGACAGGACTCGCCGGGAACATGCTAGTTGGTCTTATACCTGACGTCAGATAGCAGTTCCCAGGTGACATGTGTACAGGTTAGTTCATCGACCTGGGGATCGTCATTTGTCTCGTGTGAGTTCCCACTGTGCTTTGATTACTACCCTACCATGGCTCAAAGGAGTCGTGCAAACAGGTTTTAGTTGGGTACAGTCCCGAGCCACATGGTGGCAGTGAGCGGATCTTCAGGGGTTCGTCTCTCCCGGTATTGGGGGTGAGGTCGTGCTGTGTCTAGGAGAGCCATTACACAAAGACCTTGGCCAAGGCAGGAGATTTACTGGTAGGTATTCCAGTAGTATCTCAGGGTGTTCTGGGCTACACTCCGACACGACTTGTACCGCTTTTGGGGGTCTGACTTTTACCAACCCCCTAGGCCCGCCATGCGATGCTCATAGACGAACGGACCGGACTGTATGGATATTGTCACTGACAGGCTCAGTAGGGTGTCAGGATGAGTTCACTCATCGACATCCCTTTTAGTCAATAGTTGGTGGCCCGTCACGTATTGGCTTATACCTCTGACGTGCTAGTGGTTAAATCCACAGCCATAGTATTGACGAGTCTTTAGAGTCCACCACACTTTCAGTTACTCAAGCTTTCGGGCGAAACACTGTAGAGGCCGTATGGAGATATGGCAGGGTTCGATCAGATACGTGCGGTATTGCACGGATCGTGATCGGACGGGTTTTACTAGCCGGCTTTGGCTTAAGCCGGATCCTAGTATTAGATAGTGTAGTTTTGTCTCTTTGCATTTGTGTTCAGTGGGAATACAAATGCGGGCATGTATTTGCAGTAGCGGGGTTTTCCTGTAATTTATTACGGGACCAGTTTTCTGGGGTTGCCAGTTTGCTTTCCGTTCCGGCCGGTTTTCCTTTGTTCTTTCCCGGCCGGACTTTTTCGATGGAGGGTGTTATTTGCAAGTTTGCAAATAACATTTTGTGGAGGGGTTTCTTGCACTTGTGGCATTATGATAAGATAAGCATCTTTGCTTTTTCATGATGGTTTTGCTTTTGTGATTAGATGAGATTTGAAATGGAATTGACATTGTTATCATTTCATTTTGGCTATGGTCACCCCTTGCTTTTACTACCATTACCTCCCTTCATGGTTTTGGATTTTGTATTCTTTCCTCCACCATTCTATCATGATAAGGTTTCATTTTTTTGGAGAAAAGAGAAGAAGAGAGTTTTCATTCTTGAGAGTGTTGCATTCTTGATCTCATTTTCATGCTAGAAAAATGCAAGCACCATTTTTCTTATCTTGTTTCCTCCATCATCTTCAAATGGCAACAAAACCCCAAATGAGACATAGCCTCTACACTACACATTCTACAGCAAATCTTGGACGCGTCGGCCAGCCAACTTCGCGCCCGAGTTGCCTCGGTATCGAGGTGGGAGCCCGTAAAAGATGCAGGCGATGTGGTGCCCTTCCGGCGAGGAGGCAACGACCGGAGTTTCCGTAGGAGATCGGGACGACGACGAGAAGACCGGAGGACTCGGATCATTCGGTATATCTCTAACCCGTCTTGTAGTTAGCTAGAACTAGTTTAATGGTCCGATCCGGGTGTTTAGTGCGCGGTGGTGCCGGTTTGCTAAGTTCGCAAAATTAAAGTTTATCACCGCTTCCGCATTTGGCTGTCGGATTGATGGCCGGGGCGCCGCCGTGCACTTACAGTGGTATCAGAGCCTCGCCATTAACTTCGTCTAGCTTTGTTTGATGTGTTTGCATTTCCGATCGACCAAAATTCCAAAAACCCACGTTTTTCCATACATCAGTTTTCTGTCGAAATTTTTTGAAGTCCAAAAATTTTTCAGGTTGTATAAAACTGATGTACAAGAAGTTCTAAGAGTTCTGGAAAAATTCGAGACATTGATCTCTCAGGAAGAGCGCGGAACCGCGGCAAAACCCCCCTTGTTGCCGCGGTTCCGCCGCCGTCTTGATGGATCAATGCGTCAAAATTTTCCCATGGGCTGGTGGGCTGAAAATAGGGGTTTTAGAATATTAAATTTGGGCCCAGAATTTCTGTGAGTGCTACAGTATTGCTTGGGGGCCCACTTGTTAATTTTTGATCGATCGGATATTTTAAACACATTATTTCACAGTATTTACATTATATCTGCGACCGTGAGTGTCACTCGATCGGTAAATCCGGTCTAACTGCTATAGCCCGGTTAGACGGATTTGCGTACGTGAGTTTCACGTTGATGTTCTGTGTTTATGCTGTGATGTTGCGGATCGGTCGTGGGGGATAGCCTGGATGCAATTCTAGTACAGTGCTGTTGTATTATGTACATTTGATTTTGCGGGGCGAGCGTCCGACATGTGGACTGCCGTCACTGCCTGTTTGTATTATTCTTTTGGGGCCCGACCTGGTTGCGGTTGATGTACCCGTGGTATGTATATTTTTACTTTCTGTACTAGGATTACCCCGCGGAGGGGTGCACGGATAGCCGGGTTCTAGAGGGCAACGGGCCCGCATCTCATGGTATTGAGACGGAGGGGGCTTCACTCTAGAATTGGCGGGCTATTCGCCGCACTCGTAGGGGGTACAGGTTGACCCAGGAGGGGTGCCCAAGTTACCGGATTCCGTGAAATGCTGGGTGGTCCATTCACGGCGCTGAAGGGGGCTGCCTCGCTTCAGGTTTTGGCGGGTAACTTGCCGCGCCCGTAGGGGTCTAGGATTTCATTGCACAGGCTATCCACACGACCAGGGGAACGTCGGGTTTCAGTAGTGGCTCTGTGAAACCCGGGGATCCCAGATATCTGTATTGTTCTGTGATGCTGTACATTTCTGTGATGTTGCATTTCTTATCACGCCTTGAGCGAATATAATATATTGGTATATATATTAGTAGATGTTTTATATGTTTTACATCCGCGCTAGTCCAGTCCCCACTCTGTCGTTAGTTAGCTAACCTAACGGGTAATGACGGGACCCAGTGGCGAATGCGGATGGCATATACGTACATCAGTATATTTTCGTTCTTTGTGGTGTGATCATTTGATGGGACTGCATTGATTCGGATCAATGCAAGTTAAACAAACCTATTCTGATGTTGTTGGAACACTTTTCAAAAAGCTGTTATTGCAAGGATGTTCACTTTTGTTTTGCATCGTGGTATTCATTTGGAATATCCTACTCCTCAGTCGACGAGGCAAGGGCCGAGATCCCTTCTCCGGGAGTGACCCCTTGGACAGAAGTTTGCGTCAGGGCATTAACTTCACTATAGCCGATTGCTTTTGCTTTGCATCGTGGTATTCATTTGGAATATCCTGCACCTCGTTCTACGGGGAAAGAGCCAAGATCCCTTCACCGGGAGTGACCTCTTTAGCAAAGGTTTTCGTAACTATATTTTTAAAAGCTATCAGTTCCTTCAACGATATCAAGTTCATTACGTTAAAGGTTTTCGCCAGAAACCATTCGTAGCCCTCCATCATTTCAGTTAAATATTCGGTAGTATTCAAGCTATGTATTTTGACCTCACGCCAAGGCATAGTGTTTGGTAGCTGCCGGGTATTTATCTGCTGCATAGATAGATGCGTTGGTTTGGGACAGTCGTACTACTATTTTGGCCTACGTCAAGGGTATGTACGGGTGGGTTCAAATTAACCAGGAAAATGATGGGTAGAACTTGACATGTGACTTATGATATTTTGATCACACGCCAAGGTCATAAGAGCATGGGGTAAAAATCACATCGGGAGTTTCAAAAGAACTGAAACTTGCCAGATATGCGCATACCTTCTGGAGTATGATACCGTGAGCGGATTCCGTCACGTTATCATGCGATGAGAGTTGGATCCCGATTCCCACTGATG
Organism: Agapanthus africanus; assembly: GCA_030015575.1. Taxonomy (NCBI): domain Eukaryota; kingdom Viridiplantae; phylum Streptophyta; class Magnoliopsida; order Asparagales; family Amaryllidaceae; genus Agapanthus; species Agapanthus africanus. The sequence continues at coordinate 48,810,374 of JASDDO010000006.1, read as the reverse complement.
AGTTGGTTTACTCCTCGGGTGACCCCGACTAAATCTTCTTTCAGGTTTGGAGGAGAATTTGAGGTACAGTGGGAGGTTTCCTGATTAGATAAATTGGTAACCATTCTGATCTAGGTTAGAGTGCACGCTGAGTGTTTCTTTTCTCTCTCTCTCTGGCTGCGACCATTGACCCGACCCTAAGACTATGACTCAGTGACCAAGTTGACCGAACCTTCTTAAACACTGGCTTTTGGATTGTCAGAGTTGCAAACCTCATTGCCACTCCTACTTTTACCCTTTTCTCCGGGACACCCCGTATTACTACGAACGTCCACTTCCATTGGACAAAACCATCGTATGGTTATATACGAACTCGAAGGACTTCGAGGATGGTTTTTGGTTCTGGAGAAAACGGATAGGACTATTCAGTTGTCTTTTCTTTTCACCTTCTCTCAGGTTGCGAGTACTCCTTGGTTTAGGAGTAGTACACCTATTACGCAAATTGGATAGTCTTCTTCCAAACCATAGGCTGGTGCCGACCGGTAGGGAATGAAGAAAACCAGTTAGCCTAAACGGTGTACAGAAGGTATTAAGTTCAGACAAAGCAAGGGATTAGTAAGAGGGCAAAGTAAATTGCAACTACTATTCACGAACGAACCAAGTATTTCTTCGCCAATCCTAAATCACCTTTGTATTTCTCCAGGACACTCCGTATCACTACGAAGATCCCAGTTTATTGGATAATCCATCGTATGGTTATATACGAACTCGAAGGGAACTTGTTCCAGTTCGGGGATGGATCCTGGTTCAGGAGAAATAGGAATTAAGTACATTCAGGTGTCTTTTATCTTCACCTTCTCTCGCGTTGCGAGTGCTCCTAGGATTAGGATAGTACACCCTTTATGCTTATTGGATAGTCTTCTTCCAAACCATAGGCTGGTGCCGAACGGTAGGAAATGAAGAAAACGATTTGGCCTAAAGGGGTGTACAGAAGGTAATGACTAAAGACATATAAAGGGATTTGGAGATGTGGCAAAGAATTATAAGGTTACAGTCGTGAATCTGGATAATGGAAGAGGCATTACTAGGAATACCAGGAAACCCCGTCGAAACATTTCAATGTTTCAGTTTCACTGTGTACTGTTAATAGAAAACTGATTTCCCAATTAGACACTTGCTCCAGGGTATGTATTTACCAGGTATGATTCTCACATCTGTATGGTTTTACAGATGATGAGTGGGAGTAAGTTATTAGGAATTGGGTGATTATCCTCATTATATCGGAATTCGTTGTAATCGGTGATATTTGAGGAAGTCACCTGGGCTGTTTGCCGGTCGGCAAATATTTGGTTTTGAATATCCGCTGTTGTGCACCAATTTCAAATTGATATATCTGTACGTCTATTTTCATAGAGTGAGATATACCTTTTGATATTATGTCGATGACATTTACCTATATCAGTGGATGGTTAGGTAAGGAGCATTGAACAGCGGTGTAATTCTTCTTAACCAAAAGTACAGTTTTCAACCTACGACACACAGTGAATGAGTCACTAGACTCAGGGGACTTATACAGAGTATTGTATATTGTCCAGGGTCCATCAAGACAGAGGGGTTGGTCCTCGTACTATATTCGGTTTACTTATGACTTCTCTAGTTTTTAGACAAGTGTTTCGTGGAAACACAGGGTCCGAATTTTGAGAAGTTATAGGTATTTGAATAAAGTAGAGAACCAGATATTGCAAGTATCGGGATTCTTCAAAGTGATCGAAGATGTAGATACTTGTGTATGGTATTCAGATGATAGTAATGATTAAGAGAACTTGCTACTCTTTCGGGTTACTCATAATTGGAAACATTCCTAAGTTGAGTGACGCTGATCGGCCTCCTTCCATTTAGTTGACATGCACTGGAGACAGCTGCATGATTTGAATCTGGTTCAATTAAATCAGTGCCTCTGGTTCTATATTGGATATAGAACAGTTCATATCTTAACGTTGTTAAGGTACGGGGAGTTGTCTGGCTTATGATTAAAACCAGACTCTGGATAACTCAAGGCACGTTTCTGTAATGGCTGTTCGTGGGTTGACCCAGGCTATGACCAGGGTTGACTTTCTACCATCTGAAAGATCAACAGTGATATTGTTCTTGACTCGCCACAGTTTTATTAAAAATAAGATTTTTTCAAAAACAGTAGTGGGAGTATGGTAGAACTGGAAGTGATTCCAGAACCGCAAACGATTACTGAAGATTTGATAAGGAACCTAAAGATTCAATCTGATTTGACATTCCATTGGCCACTCCGTAGATAAGGTGGGTAACTTCAGGCACCCGAGAGGTACTCCGGTAGCCTCAAGGACGGTGACAGGGAAGTTATTGTTTATCCACACTTGCCATTGTTGTTGTTCCAGTCTGCGAGACCCGGCAGAAGGATGAGTATAGCGTCGTTCTAAACTAGATTTAGAAGTGTACGTCTATATGACTCTGCCAGAGGGTTGTCGTAGTCAGTGGGAGCAGCGGAAGCATTGGTGGACATCAGGCTTATGTCTATTTATAGACTAAAGCAGATATAGCGGAGATAGATCATCTATTTCTGATGTGACAGTCATGGGTTTGACGTCATCAGAATAGGGGATGGATCTGTTGAGAAGGAAGTAGGGTGTGATATCCTGGTATTTGGATGACATACACAAAGTAGGAAGTGACATTCCTATACTACGATCGGTTATACTTTGGTCGTCACACAGTGGTTTCTCCACAAAGGACTTGGACATTATATCAGACATACTGGTTACTAGATCTATGGTTTTAGATCTAGATTTGGATCGTTTCCCAATTAGGGTACTTTGACAGCATTCTAAGAGTATTTAGAATGGACGACTCCTGGCACGGTAGTGTACCTACAGGTGATGGAGTCACCCTCTCTAAAGGTGTCTTATAGACTAAAGTAGAGAGGGATGTGCACGATTGGCAGATCACTTGCTTAGGCAATTGAGTCAATCATGAGATGTCAAGTACCACACCAGATGTTGTTATTGCACTAGATGCAATAAGTTGATATTGATCCAATCCTGGAGGAACAGTAGGAAGCAGTTATAGAACATAAGTGAATGTTCTAGGGATATGATAACGACAGCCTCATTTGGGAGACAATTATCATTCCAGGCTTCCAAGATGACATGGACGACAAGGAGGTTGTCAGAGTTATATTTTTCCTTCTGATGAGGGGCAGTATTTTGGACAGGTGGTCCAAGGAAATACTGAGGGTAGCATGGCGCAGGATACTGATTAAGTTCAGTTGACGATACAGTCTAAGAAGTTTGGATTTGGAGTTCATTTATGAGCTCGGTCCCATCAGACATCCAGACATTCTAAGACAGGTATTGCTCATTTCGGGAGATGGTTTTCTCCGCGAACTTGAGATATAGAGAGACATAGAAAGAACCATCTAGGCGGATCCACTCACTGAGGCTATTCCTCGATCGCAATAGTTTCACAAACGGGATTTGTGAGACTGACTAGTAGAGGAGTTGGGTGTTCGGTATCACACGGGCTGTGAGTATGCGACATCGCAATAATTAGCCTTGAGTGCAAGTGGGAGATTGTTGGAGATAGTGCCCTCAGAGTCAATTATTGGATCACAGGCACGTGATTGCAATGATTGAGGGAGGACCTATCCCGGTAGGACAGTCTTACTCGAGATGATAGTATGCTATCTGGTTTACCTTTATCATCGTATACTGCTTTAGATGACCTGACATGTCGCTATTGCACGTTGATAGAGCCCCTAGGATTCTTGCTTGACTGCCAGCAGTATGAGGGCGATCATATAAGTGAGAGCTGGAGTCTATAAGCACATCCTTAAAAGGTCCCTAGTCGGAGGAGTCTCGAGACAGGGCATCGATTCTCCAGAGTAGACTAGTGTATACAGTCGAGACCCCGACGAGGGGCGGTGGCCGGTCTCACAAGCCACTGGTGTCAGTTGGTTCACCTAAGATGTATACAGGTGCTCATTGGGTTATAAGTACACCGGACAGGACTCGTCGGGAACATGCTAGTTGGTCTTATACCTGACGTCAGATAGCAGTTCCCAGGTGACATGTGTACAGGTTAGTTCATCGACCTGGGGATCGTCATTTGTCTCGTGTGAGTTCCCACTGTGCTTTGATTACTACCCTACCACGGCTCAAAGGAGTCGTGCAAACAGGTTTTAGTTGGGTACAGTCCCGAGCCACATGGAGGCAGTGAGCGGATCTTCAGGGGTTCGTCTCTCCCGGTATTGGGGGTGAGGTCGCGCTGTGTCTAGGAGAGCCATTACACAAAGTCCTTGGCCAAGGCAGGAGATTTACTGGTAGGTATTCCAGTAGTATCTCAGGGTGTTCTGGGCTACACTCCGACACGACTTGTACCGCTTTTGGGGGTCTGACTTTTACCAACCCCCTAAGCCCGCCATGCGATGCTCATAGATGAACGGACCGGACTGTATGGATATTGTCACTGACAGGCTCAGTAGGGTGTCAGGATGAGTTCACTCATCGACGTCCCTTTTAGTCAATAGCTGGTGGCCCGTCACGTATTGGCTTATACCTCTGACGTGCTAGTGGTTAAATCCACAGCCATAGTATTGACGAGTCTTTAGAGTCCACCACACTTTCAGTTACTCAAGCATTCGGGCGAAACGCTGTAGAGGCCGTATGGAGATATGGCAGGGTTCGATCAAATACGTGCGGTATTGCACGGATCGTGATCGGACGGGTTTTACTAGCCGGCTTTGGCTTAAGCCGGATCCTAGTATTAGATAGTGTAGTTTTGTCTTTTTGCATTTGTGTTCATTGGGAATACAAATGCGGGCATGTATTTGCAGTAGCGGGATTTTCCTGTAATTTATTACGGGACCAGTTTTCTGGAGTTGCCAGTTTGCATTCCGTTCCGGCCGGTTTTCCTTTGTTCTTTCCCGGTCGGACTTTTTCGATGGAGGGTGTTATTTGCAAGTTTGCAAATAACATTTTGTGGATGGGTTTCTTGCACTTGTGGCATTATGATAAGATAAGCATCTTTGCTTTTTCATGATGGTTTTGCTTTTGTGATTAGATGAGATTTGAAATGGAATTGACATTGTTATCATTTCATTTTGGCTATGGTCACCCCTTGCTTTTACTACCATTACCTCCCTTCATGGTTTTGGATTTTGTATTCTTTCCTCCACCATTCTATCATGATAAGGTTTCATTTTTTTGGAGAAAAGAGAAGAAGAGAGTTTTCATTCTTGAGAGTGTTGCATTCTTGATCTCATTTTCATGCTAGAAAAATGCAAGCACCATTTTTCTTATCTTGTTTCCTCCATCATCTTCAGATGGCAACAAAACCCCAAATGAGACATAGCCTCTACACTACACATTCTACAGCAAATCTTGGACGCGTCGGCCAGCCAACTTCGGGCCCGAGTTGCCTCGGTATCGAGGTGGGAGCCCGTAAAAGATGCAGGCGATGTGGTGCCCTTCCGGCGAAGAGGCAACGACCGGAGTTTCCGCAGGAGATCGGGACGACGACGAGAAGACCGGAGGACTCAGATCATTCGGTATATCTCTAACCCGTCTTGTAGTTAGCTAGAACTAGTTTAATGGTCCGATCCGGGTGTTTAGTGCGCGGTGGTGCCGGTTTGCTAAGTTCGCAAAATTAAAGTTTATCACCGCTTCCGCATTTGGCTGTCGGATTGACGGCCGGGGCGCCGCCGTGCACTTACACAGTAATGGCCTCTAGGGCATAGATATAACTAACAATCTCCCATTTGCACTAGGGCCATCTGTTGTAGTATCTCATACCCAACGATCAGCAGCGGTTGAAGTATCTCATACTCAACCATCCCATAAAAGTCTCTACTGGGAAATAGGCCTTTGTGAGTGGATCCACATTGTTGTCCTCTGTGTCTACTCTCCTAACCTCGATCTCTCTGGAGATCAACCATCTCCATGATCAGGTGATACTGCCTTAAGAATATATCTGGATCTCTGAAGGGACGGGGGTTCCTGGGCCAAAGCCACAACTCCATTATCACACAATGGTAGGAACGAAGTTCATCTCATGAACTAATATACATCCAGACTACCTCTTTGGTAGAATCCTTGGTAGCAATGTATCCAGCCTTTATCGTCTAGTCTGCCACGGTATATAGCTTGGAACTCTTCTAACATACCGTCCCTCCTTTGAGGGAAAAGACAATGCCTGTGATTGACATTCAGTCGTCCTTACCACCCTGGAAGCAATCCAGTGATTCTCTCCAGGATCGATTGATACCATCTCACTACACCTAGTGAGAATCCTAATATCCACATAGATCTATCTCATAGATCCAAAACCCAGGATTTAGGAGGTATCACCTTGATCCTATATGGAGAATCTATGTGATAAGAGGAGATTGATCGAGCGTAGCATAGAAACTCCTTTCCTATCAAGAGTATGTCATCCACGTACAATACGAGGATCACCACCATACTCCCTACTACCTTTTTGTATATACAAGGTTCATCTACTTTTTTGATGAAGTCAAACTCTTTGACTACATATCAAAACAGTTGTTCCAACTCCGCGATGCCTGCTTTATCCCATAAAGCAACTTGCATACGTTTCCGCTGCTCCCACTGTCTACGAAGCCCTCTGGCTGTGTACTTATAGAAGCTCTCTTCTAAATCATTATTTAGAAAAGCAGTCATGAAACCCAACCGCCAGATATCGTAGTCATGGTATGTAGTAGTGGCAAGTAGGATCTGGATGGACTTAAGCATAGGCACTAGAAATGGTTTCATCATTATCCACACCTGGTCAATGACGAGATCCATTTACAACTAGTCTTAGCTTTGAAAGTCTCAACTTTTCCATGTACACCAAGTAATCTTCTCAAGATATACTTGCTCCTGATGGAGATTTAACCCTTCAGATAAAACAACCAAAGTCCATACTTTATTGGTGTATATGGATTCCATCTCAGATCGCTAAGCATCCAGCCATTCTCATAGAGTCCCCACTCCTGATGGCCTACTTGAAACTAGTTGGGTCATCATCTCATGATGCAATCCTCGCTTCCACTGTCCTAGAGAAACCGAAGTACCTCTCAAGTGGATGAGGAACCCTACTAGATCGGCGGAGAGGATGAGGTTCGTCGGAAGCTATTGAATCCTCCGGGTTTACCAAATCATCATCTACAGTTTGTATAGCTGGAATTCCTTCCAGTTCTACCTCATGACCAATAATTTCTTCACAAGAAATTCCCTTTCTAAAAAGGTGTTATGCTGAGAAACAAAACACCTTTTTCTCCTTAGTTTGGTAGAAGATATTCCCTTGCGTATGCTTGGGATATCCAACAAATTTCCACAGAACTGACCTTTCCTCGAGCTTGTCCGGATCATGCTTTTCACATAGGTTGGACAACCCCAAATCTTAACATCCTTAAGAGATGGGCTCTTCCTATACTATATCACATATGGAGTGGTAGGCACCTGATTTGATTGGAACCATATTCAATAGGTATGCAGCTTCACAAGTGCATAACTTCCAAAAGGAAATAGGCAACTCAGTAGTACTCATCATAGAGCACACCATATCACATAGGGTGCGATTGCTCCGCCCCGATATACCAACGTGCTGTGGTGTATACAGAGGAGTAATGCTGAGAGAGAATCTCATTCTCCTTTAGAATAGTCCAGGAATTCCGTGCTCAAGTATTCTCCTCCTTGATCACATCAAAGGACATAATGCTTATACCCATTTTTGGTTCCCTACTTCTAACTTATATTCTTTAAATTTCTCAGAAGATTCAGACTTGTGTTTCATCAGGAACATATGTCCGAATCTTAAGAGATCATTAATGAATGTAATAAAGTACAAAGAACCGGTCCTGGCATGTGTAGACAGGGGAACTGCATACATCATCATGTATCAATCCCAAGAGTTCACTAACTCTTTCTCTGTTTCCAATAAACGGAGCTATGGTCATCTAATCTTTGTGACATGACTAGCAAGTTTCACAAGATGTAAGTTCAAAATAATTTAAATATGCATCTTTATGTAACTTCAGCTAGTCGGGTCGCATTGATATGACCTAGTCTACAATGCCTCAAAAAGGATTCATTCATTTTTGAACTCTTCTTCTTGTGTGTGTTTTGTATGTTAAGAACTGTAGTTTGATTTAGAATGTATATGACTTTAGATAACGTGCCTGAACCGATCAACTCTTTATATAGGAAATGTTCAAAACATTATCCAACAATACAAAATTATATCCTTCTGTAAATAAAGAGACTGATATGATGTTGTATATCAGGTTCGGTATCTAATAACATTCGTTCAGAATTAATGTAATTGGTAATACAGGGTGATAACTGCCAACAGACTTGGCTGCAACACTTGCACAATTTTTAACTCTTAAAACTTATCACCCGTTCTCAGATCTCTACCTGTCTTATAGCCCGTGTAACTGATTACATATGCGGGATCCTGATCCGGTATCTCATACCCAGGACATAAAGGATACTGAGAAACAGTTCTCTGTAATGAACACGCCCGAAGAAGATGCATCATCATGTACTTTCTTCGTTTGGGCGGCACGGGAATTCTGGTAATCCCTTATTTCCTGCTCTGTCTTATAACAATTATAAGTTGGAGCGGGACCAACGTTCCCTAGCGCAGTATAACAAGCGGGTTCGGTCAATACATCCGTATTATTATCTTGATTAAGGTGTGTCATGGTCGCTACCTGGAGAGAGAGAGAAGAAAACACTCAGCGTATGCTCTTGCAAGATTAGATTGGTTATCAATATATCTAATCAGGATTGCTCCCACTGTTTTAGTCAAATCTTCCTTTAAACCCTAAAACGAAAGACTAGCCGGAATTAATTACACCATACAAGTTCGCCAATCTTACAGCCAGGCCAGTTCCGGTACTTTGAAGGAGGTTCCCCGTGCTTTCGCACGGACCTAATTAGAATAAACCTTGTTTTCCCAGAGGCTTAACCCCGTTGACACCTTTCTAGACACCTACTTGATCGGCTAATTGTAATGTGTAAAACTCTTCCAGGAGTAACTCTTACTCGTAGTGGGTATCGGGATCCAACTATCTCATTGCAAATTTTAACACTTGAAATTCCCGATAATATTTTACTCCTAGCATCCTATGACTTTGACGAAAGCCAACAAACCATAGAGTACTAGTCAGGTTCAACCCGTCATTTCCCAATTGAATTAAACCCACCCGCACGACCCTTGACGAAAGCCAACAAAGTCGCACAACTACAATAACTCAATCGCATCATATGCTTATGCAGATAAGAATAAATAGCTACCGCATACCACGTCTTGACGAAAGCCAACAAACACAGCACGAATACTATGAAGTACTTATCCGAAATGACGGAGGGTTACGACAGGTTTTTAAGAAAACCCTTTGCGTAATGAACTTGATCTCGTCATATAATCAAATGATTTAAAATGGAGTGTTTTTGAGGCTTTTATTAGTTTTGCTAAAGAGGTCACTCCCGGTGAAGGGATCGTCGGCTCTTTCCTTATCGAATAAGGTGCAGGATATTTCACAAATACCACTGTGCAAAGCAAGAAACTATAGAAGCAATCAAAAGACAAACCGAAGGTTGTAGCATCCGCCAGTTATTGCTAAATAGGTCACTCCCGGTGAAGGAATCTCGGCTCTTTCCTTATCGAATAAGGTGCTGGATGTTGTACAAGGAACACCGCTATGCAAAACAACAACTAGAGCTACCTGTTTTTGAAAATTCGATTCCACAACATCTTTAGGTTTCTTTTATTTCATTAATCTCATTAATGAAGTCCCATCATTTTAAGTTATCTAAACATCACAGATAAATACAAAGTACGCTTATGCCATCCGCATTCGCCTCGATGTCCCTTCGTGCACCGTTAGGTTAGGTAACTAATGGCAGAGCAGGGCAGTGCTAGCGCGAGTGTAAAACATAAGCAACATCTATATAATATATCACATATACTATATCATGTATCCATCTCAACATATCAAATGATCGCATTACAGATATCGCGGCAGAAGAACAACATATGAAATATTGGATATACTAGGATTTCCGTGTTTTAAATTAAGCCTGTATAAAACACAGATTCCACGGTCGTGATGAATAGTCAATCCCACACCCGTAGACCCCTACGAGAGCAGCTAGCAACCCTACCAATTCTAGAGTTAGGAGACCCGGTCTCGACTCCTCGAGATGGTCTCCCACTGGACTCCAGAACCCGGTTACTTATGCTCCCCTCCTTGGGTCTATCCTAATGCGGAAAAGTAAATAATATACAATGGTGACATCATCCTCAATCCGGAAGTGCCCCAATAAAAGAATATTACATACAATGAATTTTACATGAATGAAAATGAAAAACTCTCATCTCACATAAAACCCCCGGCTATTCACAAACACGACGATCCAATATAACATATCCAAGCAACACATAACATCACATGTCATCAACGTAAGTAAATATGAGTATCCCAGTTGTCGTTGACATATAGCACCGAAACCGGCGATACACCACATATTAAACTTACGGTCGCAGAAAAGAAAGTGAAAAACTACAACAGTTAGAATCCGCAACCACCTTAGACATCACATGCCTAACCAGATGAATTCCTTAGACATCGCATGCCTAACAATTATAAACCCCGCATTTTAGTCTCGATCTCGAAAAAACTTTTCAATATCTAGTCGGGCAATTCAACAAGATTCCCGACATCCTTATCGAATGCTCGTCGGAAAATTTAGTAGACGGCCGCACCCCCGATACCGTCGACGAAGTGCTCTAAGGCGGAATACCGCTGCCGTGAGCACCCGAACGGATGATTTTGGCGACGGGGTTCTCTTACAGTCACTTGGTCGGGGCTATGGGGCATGGCTATCTATTAAGTTTACCCGGCGAGTATCCGCGTACGCTACGTGATTGCGACGGACTTTTGATCACATCAAAATCCCGTGACAACCAATCAAATGAGACTAAACTGCTAGATTTATAACATTCAAATTAGTTCTCTCATAACTACTTGAGGATTCCAAATATTGTATCTCATGGCATAATATCCGGACGAAGTTAAACTTTTCGATTGATTCATCAAAGTCCCACAGTTTCCCGACAGCTCAACACTTGAGCACAGTTTTAATAATACCCAGAAGATGCCACAGTACCTTTGAACCAGCCGGAGAAGGGTCAAACCAACGTCTCACATGTGAAACGCTAAACTACCACAAACCCTAGGGTTCAAGTGGCGGTTTTGATGGACACATAATCGAGTTAAGGTTTACGTTCTTCTAGACGGTCCAAAGAATCATTTGCATATTTTTCCGAATACGTTAAACTGGGAAAAAAATGGGTTTTTGACATTCGATCGAACTTTTTAACATTGTCTAGGCAATATGTGAAACACCCGAAATAATGTTAAAACTACAAATACAAAACACTCCGAATTGCTTAAAGTGTAAGATTACATCACATGCAAAATTAACAAAATTAAATAACACCTGAAACCCCAAACCACAGAGAAAAGACCTAGGAAAAAATTTGGGACCATTCTGCCAAGCCAAGGCCAGCCTGCTCGGAATTATAGGCCTTATGCTTGGTCCAAATCCGAGCACAGGGTCCCCAATTTTTCCCATGTTCTTAGTTTAGCTCATAAATGATTCTGCACTTGTTCGAAAAATTTTTGGAGCTCGTTTTAAAATCGACAGAAACATGGATTTAGCGTTTCAAGTTACGGAGTTATTTCGGTTTTGTGATCTTAACAAAATCCTTATTTATTTCTAGCATGGCCCTGATACCACTGTAGGGTTACCCAAGACGGCAGCAAGGTTTCGAGAGGCATCGTCCTTGCCAAATTAAAATTTTGCCGTTTTAGCTAACCCTAAACATAGATCATTTACTAGAAACAATACGGAATCTAAAGCAAACACTTTGCAAATGAAAAGTGAACAAGGAATACAACCTTTGTAGACTGGTCCTTCACTTCAATATCTCCGTGTAGAATTCCCCTTGGCTGTGATCGTAAACTCTGGACTCTAGAGAGGCTCCACGAAGAAACGAACGTGCTTGCTTCGATGACTTCGAGGCCGAAGATGATCTATGTCGAGGAGACACTAACTCAAGCTATTCCATCACTAGGTCATGAACTTTGTGAAGAGAACACCCTATATTATATGGCAAGTAGTAGAGGATGAAGAAGTAGTATGTGGGCACACTTTAGAATTGATTTTCTCACACTTTTTCTCATAACTCCATTAGAGCTAGAAAGCCTTTTAAGGAGGAAAAAGAAGAAGATGAACTCATCTCAATAATTCATCCAAATGAATTATGTAACCATGGGTGAGTTAAAACTATCATGCTTAACTCATGTAGAGAATAAACCATACACTATGGTTAAGGGTTGGGTTTGATAATATCTTATGGAATGACAAAAGAGTTGACTTTGTCAAAGTTTCTACAAGTTTCATGAAAGCTTGACAACTTTGACTAAGTCATTCTCTTTTGTTATTCTTAAGACATAAACAAAACCTTAATTTAACCTAATCATGGTATAAGTCTCATATACCCATCTTGTATGTATCATCAAGCATGATACAAACATGTACACTTGCATATATCACATATAAACAATATGCACAATCAAGTGAGAAAATAAATCTCAAGTGAGCTAATACTAGTTAATGTAATGTAATATATCAAATATATAACTATACATTAAATTATTAAATCAACTCTTGATTTAATAATCCGGCTATAACCGACTAATATCATGTGTAACAACTTATCGAATCAACACTTGATCCGATAACCCGGCTATATCGCATACAACCGATCAATGTCACTAATCGTGAGAATAGAATACCGTATCTCATATCGTATTAATCTCGGTCCCACACATATCACATATGTGCTCCTACTCCATTTTGCTTGAGCCAGAAAACCCCTGTGTAGGACTCTAAAGACTCGTCAATACGCCGGCAGTAGGTGATGATCATATCAAACACCCACACGCCGCAAGCGGTCTGCTAAACGTAACGGCCACCCGTGTATTGAGCGATCAGAATATCAACAAGCAAGCTTGCTCACACTCCTGCGAATTAAATCAGTAACACTACCGTATAGTCCGGTCTCTTCGTCCGATATGTCGCATATCTCGTCTAGGGGTGGTAAACGTCAAACCCCAGTAACTCGATAAGTCATGTCGATATGAGGCTTATAACGGGTCGAGAAACTACTGATAACACTTACCCGTATATCTCTGAAGTAGACTTGGCCAAGGACTTCCTGTTATAGCCAATCAAACATTGCGCAACATCAAATCCCTATACCGGGAGAGACGAAACCCCTCCTATCGCTCATTGCCTCCATGTGACTCGGGACTGTACCTAAAAGCCACCATTTTGCATGTTCTCTGGAACGTGGTAAGGTGGAAATCAAAGCACAATAGGAATCACACAAGACTCTATGACGATCTCGGGTCTACAGACTAACCTGTACCAGTATCACCAGAGAAATGCCATCTGACGATAGGTATAATACCATCTGGGAATTCTCGGCGAGTCCGTCCAGTGTACCCTGTCTCCACTGAGCACCCATATACTGTCTCTAATGTCAAACACCAATGGATATGGGATCATCCATCGCCCATCTACACGGGTCGAGAAGCTATACGCTAGTCTACTCTGGTATATCGATACCCTGTCTCGATACACCTACGACTAGGAACATTTGAAGGTTGTACTTAGCGACTACTCTGTCCCCACTAGTATGATCTGCATCATAGTCCTGGTAGTCAAGTACTCATCCTAAGGGCTTTATCAACATGTAACATAGAGACAATCAGAGTACATGTTAAGATAAAGAGCAACCAGATAGCATACTATCATGTCGAGCAAGAAAGTCCTCCCTATATATATCCAAGCATCCACTACAATATACATCGTATGCACAGTAATGGCCTCTAGGGAATACATATAACTAACACTTTGGCGGTAGAGCCTTGCCGCTTATGAGATGGATTTGGTTGCCCTTTGTAGCGAGCTCCTCGTCTTCTTTGGGAAAACAGAGCTCTTCCTCAGAATCGCTACCAATGTGGACGACATAGCAGGTCACAATAAGGATCTCGTCAGCGGAGTCTTTTTCTAGCTCCTCTAGTATCTCAGCCGCTTCTACGAGGAAGAACTCCTTCAATTGAATTAGAGTCCTTTCCTTTTGCTCGCAGTCTTCGAGGGAATCAATATTTCCTTTGAATGGTCAATTTCCCCGCCGATTCCTTTTCGTTTCGAGCTGCACCTTTCCTTTTCTTTTTCTTTAGATTTTTGGATTCTAAGCATGATCGAGCCAATTGGTAACTGGAACGGTGGTCTCCTTCTGCCCCTCCCATTCTGTTCTGGAATCTTACTGAAGTAGCTTTAGTATCTTCTTCGTCTTTTGAGACATGTGCATACTCCATGGAGGTTATAATGAGTCAATTTCATTTCTCGGGGTAGCGGATTCAGCCGTTTGCTCCCAGAAGGCTTCATCTTTTGTCTGTATAAAGTTGGTGATTGTAGCTTGATTGTTCACCAACACACTCTTGGATAGCTCGATCTCTCCGGTCTTGTATTGCTTTTCGATCCAGTCTTTGAAAATGTAGCAATCCTCGATTGCATGGCTCACTACTTTATGGTACGGGCAATACAGGGATTTTCGATCATTTTTTGCTTCGTGAGGTCTCTTCGAATCCGGCAATTGTAGACCGTTGTTCAAGGCATCTTTGAATATCTTGCGGATCTTGTCCCTCCTGAAAAAGTCAACTTTGTTCTTTTTCTCCTGTAGTGAAGTCCCTTCTCCTCCTAACACTAGCTATTGAGACCGGTCTATTTTCGATCCGCTCGCCTTTTACTTGTCTTCATTGTCAGATGCATTGAAGGTGTTGGTATTATAGAAATTCCCACTTTTATGGTTTTCGTCCTTTCGGTTATTCCAAGGCTTGTCACTTTGAGAGTCTGGGGTAGACTCTTGCTTCGAGCGTTCTAACATTCGAACCCTCTTAGTTAGCTCTTGAAATGTTTTGAGGCCTGCTATACATAAGAATGGGATCATCCAATTGCTGAGGTTCCCAATGAGAAGGCTGACGGACTGGTCCTGCCCCAGTGGCGGTTCGCACTTGACTATGAGATTACGCCATCGGGCGATAAAGTCTGTGTTTCTTTCGTGCTTCCTCGGCTTGGTCCTCACAAGGTCAGCAATGGAGATTTTGTCACTGACACTCATGAATCTTTACCGAAACAGATAATGACAGGCCTGTCTGATATGCTTGCGTACCAGTTGAAAGCGACACTAGTCAGGCTATTGACAAACTGATGGATAAGAAGCGCATCATTACCCCCTGGGTTTCCGCACGATGCTTTAAAGTGAGCAATGTGCTGATTCACATTTTCCGTCCCGTAAAATCTTCCGAACTTAGGAATGGCGTAGCAGTTGGGAAACTCGATCAGATCGTACTGTGCGGGATATGGCCGCCCACTATACCAATTTCTTTCTGAGCTTCGGTTTTGGCCACCAATGTTTTAACCTTGCTGGTGACCAAATCCATTATCCGATCTTGTGTTAGTCGGATAGTGCTGTCCGGGACCAAGGCGTCCCCGGAAGTGGAATGCGGCCGGCTTTCATGCGGCTCACACATACTTTGACTTAAAGGGACATGCATTGGTTGCTTCGGTTCATTATCGCCCGGCTCAAGAGTAGAGACCTATGCTTGATTGGATGGCGCCCGAGCAACTTGAGTCATGAGCTGCATCACGATGTTCGCCGGGTCATCAATTTTTTAGTAAACTTTGGGCATCTCTTTATCTTTTCTCCTGAGTTGTTTTCGGAGCTCTTGAAGCAGCTCTTGCTCTGCGGTTCTGGGGCAGAAAGTCGGCTCTTCCTCGCTGTCCGAGCTTGACTCCATATGGACCGAGGGGTCTTTTTGCCTATCTGCCTCATCAAGAAGGTCTCCATCATCATGCGGAGGCGGTTGATCTTGGGAAGTGACAACCACATTCAAGCCAAATTGGGCTTGGGATGTGGCAGCCCCATCCTTACTTTTGCTGCGCAGGTTGTCGCTAGGACGCGTGCCCACCATGTAGACCATGTGGATAACATATCCGGCCATCTTTTCATCCTTGGCAGCCGATTTCGTGAACCGCTGTCATGGCTCTTCTGTTTCGGAAATGGATAATCGATTGAAAACAGCTAGACTAACCGGGTTCTTGAGTGGTGCACGCGCTTCTTTTCTAGCTTTACCTCACTGCTTCCGCGCGACACAGAGCGCCAGATAGACTCTTGAAGAGACGGTGTCATACTTTCTATGTTGAGGCTGTGACATGTCTCTTTGTAGTATCATTCGGATTGTTGTCTTCTTGATTCTGGCGGTCATGGCATTTTTTTGAACCCAATTCAGTGGTTCGAAGGAATTGCTGAATTTTATGGCCGACTCAGCTGTCGTCGTGGGATAACCCCGCTTTTGGAACCTCACCAAATTCCACTTAGCCAGAGTTCTAGCCCTCTTATTGGCTCTATATCTGAGTCGCTTCTGTCTCCCCTTTTCTGTTTTGAGCACTTGACAGGATTTGGCCCTTCGGGAAGCCGCCGTAGGGCGAGCGAGAGAGAGTCCAGAGAAGACACCCGCTCGCGCGATTGTTGACGACACCGTCTGAGCTTGTTGGATATGCTTTGTAGCTTCATTGGTGTTGACAACCTTGCCCCCAGTCAGAACAGTGGAGAGTCGTTCGAATACGAATTTGCATTTGGGCTGGGATGCTTTGGCAATCACAATGTTCGGACTCCTGCCCCTTGAGGTCAGTTTTGCTGCTTGGTTTGCCGGGGCCCCACCAGATGAGCACTTTTGGCAGGGTAGATGATGATGGAACTGTTGTGTTATGCCAGCGCCCTGGCCATCAAACCGTAGCCGATTGCGGAACAAAAATTTTATAAACTGGCGCTAATACAATCCACTACCCGTATCTACCATTAACCATAAACTAGCAATACTATAAAGGAGTTGGAAGGTTATACCGAATGATCCGTGTCCTTTCGTCTTTAACCTACTTCCCAAGCTCCTAGTGGCCACCATGAACAAGCTTGGTCGCCGGTCTCCCTCCATCGAAAATGATCCACCTGAGAGTCTATGAATCGAGCTTCAACCTCATAGCCGAGGTAACAAGGGTACCTAGTTCGCTAAACTAGATAGCCAAGATGATGTAGAATCTAATGATGGATTAATTTGTCTCTAAACACCCTGGGTTTCTCAACACATGAGACTTGAAGGGTGGAGGTAGAAGAAGAAGCTTGAGGATGAGTGTGTGAAACAACTCAAGAAAAATGGCTAAGTCTTGTGAGCTTAGGAAATAATGCAACAAGTCGAGAAATATCTCACAACACACAAAATATCAAGCATGCCTCAATAGTGTCACCATGAGTCACCCTATGCATCACCACCATGAGTCACTAATGGAGCAATGCTTGATAAATGCACATGCACACTCATCCCTCCACCTCATTTAATCATTTATGCAAAATGATCAAAACTAAAATGAGGTGTTATCTTCTAGAAGTAACTTGTAAAGAATTACAAGAATACCCCTCAAATGTATATATATACCCGTATCCGTATTCCGAAAAATACGAATACAAAGAGGAGAAAATAATACAACAATACAATACTAGATCCGGCTTAAATCAAAGCCAATAGTATAAACCGTCCGAATCACGATACGTGCACAAGTACACGTATATGATCGAACCCTGCCTTAAAACCATACGACCTCTACATCATTTCGCCCAAAGCAAGGAAACCCTCTGTGTAGGAATCTAAAGACTCGTCAATATGCTGGCGGTGGGTTTAACCACAAGCATGTCAGCGGCACTAGCTGTACGTAACGGCTACCCAGGTATTGAGCGAAAAGGAGGCCGATGAGCAAACTCATCCTGAACCCCTACTGAGCTTGTCCATGACAATATCCGTACAGTCTGGTCCGTTCGTCTAAGAGTATCGCATATCGAGTCTACGGGGTGGGTAAAATCAGACCCCTAATAACGCGACATTTCGTGTCGGTATGAAACCTATCACCACCTGAGAAACTACTGATCCTAGATTAGTAATTCTCGACTGCCTTGGCCAAGGATTTCTGTTGATGGCCACCCGTGCACAATGCGACATCAACCCCAAATACCGGGAGAGACGAATCCCTGACGATCCGCTCACTGTCTCCATGTGGCTCGGGACTGTACCCAACTAAAACCTGTTTGCACGACTCCTTTGAGCCGTGGTAGGGTAGCAATCAAAGCACAGTGGGAACTCATACGAGACAAATGACGATCTCAGGTCAACAGACTAACCTGCATACATGTCACCTGGGAACTGCTATCTGACAATAGGTATAATACCAACTAGTATGTTCCCGGCGAGTCCGTCCAGTGTATTCATAACCCAATGAGCACCTGTATACTATCGTAGGTGAACAAACTTACTCCAATGGCTTGTAAGACCTGGCCAGCGTCCCTCGTCGGGGTCTCGATAAGTATACACTAGTCTACTCTGGAGTATCGATGCCCAGTCTTGATACTCCCACGACTAGGGAAATTTAAGGATGTGGTTATAAACCACCCAGCTCTCACATATATGATCGCCATCATAATGCTGGTAGTCAAGAAAAAATCCTATAGGCTCTAACAAACAAGTAATAGTGATCTGTATTACCGCATAAAGCATGTACATGATGATAAAGACAGACCAGATAGCATACTATCATCTCGAGTAAGACTGTTCTATCCGTATAGGTCCCCCTTTAATCATCATAATCACCTGCCTGCGACTATAATAATTGCCTTGAGGGCACTATATCCAACAATCTCCCACTTGCACATAAGGCTAATTATTGCAATGTCGCATACTCACAGCTCGTATGATACCGAACACCCAACTTCACTACTAATCAGTTTCGGAAAGCTCGTTTGTGAAACTATTGTGTTCGAGAAATAGCCTTAGTGAGTGGATCCGCTCCAATGTTCCTTTCTTTATCTCTCTATATCACAACTTTGCGGAGAAAGATTATCTCCCGAAATGAGCAATACTTGTCTTAGAATTTGTTTGGATATCTGATGGGACCCAGTTCACAAATGAACTACAAATCCAACAAAGTTCTTATACTGTATCGTCCACTGAATTTAATCAGCATCTTATGCCATGCCTTTCCCAGTATCCGCTTGGACCACCTGTCCAACATACCGTCCCTCAAAAGAGAGAAAACGATAACTCTGACAGCCACCCTATCATCCAGGTCACCTTGGAAGCTTGAAATGATAACCGTCTCTCGATGGAGGCTGTCGTTACCATATCCCAAGAACATCCACTTATGTTCATAACCACTTCCCAATGTTTCTTCAGGATTGGATTAATATATGCTTATTGCATCTAGTGCAAAAGCAAAATATGGTGTGGTACATGACATCTCATGATTGACTCAATTGCCTAAGCAAGTGATATGCCAATCATGCAACTCCCTCTCCTCATCAGTTTAGAAAACATCTCTTTAGAGAAGGTGACTCCATCACCTACGGGTATAACCGCCTCGCTAGGAGTCGTTCATTCTAAAACACCTTTAGAATAATGTCAAAGTACCCAAATTGGGATACTTTCTAAATCTAGATCTAAAACCATAGATCTAGTGACCAGAATCCCTGATATTTTATCCAGATCCTATGTGGAGAAACACCTTGCGGCAATCAAAGTAAATAACCGATCGTAGTATAAGAATATCACTTCCTATTAAGTGCATGTCATCCAAATACCAGGACATCACTCCCTACTACCATCTTACCAGATCCATCTCTTATTCTGATGAAGTCAAACTCTATGACTGTCACATCAAAAATAATGATCTATTTCCGCTATACCTGCTTTAGTCTATAAATAGACATAAACTACTTGCCCACCATGCTTCCGCTGCTCCCATTGACTACAATAACCCTCTGGAAGAGTCATATACACGTGCACTTCTAAAGCTAGTTTAGAACGACGTTATAATCATCCTCCTGCCGGGTCTCATAGTCTAGAACAACAGCAATGGCAAGTCTGGGTAAACAAGAACCTCCATGTCACCGTCACTAAGAAGACCGAAGTACCTCTCAGGTGCCTGAGATTACCCACCAAATCTGTGGAGTAACTAATGGATCGTCGAAACCAATTGAATCTGTAGGTTCTACTAAATTTTCAGTAATCATTTGTGGTTCTAGAATAACTTTCAGTTCTACTAAACTCCCACTAATGTTTTCTGAAAAGAATCTATTTTACTATAACTGATGGCGAGTCAAGAACAATATAACCATTGATCTTCCAGATGGTAGAAAGTTAACCCTCGTCAAAGCCCGGGATAACCCACAAACTTCCATTACTGAAACGTGCCTTGAGTTTGACCAGATTCTGGTTTTAAGTATAAGCCGGAAAACTCCATATACCTTAACATCGTTAAGATATGAATCCATTCTATATCCACTATAGAAACTAAGGCACTAATTTAATTGGAACCAGATTCAAAAAACATGCAGCTGTCTCCAGTGCATATCAACTAAATGGAAGGAGGCCAATCAGCATTACTCATCAAGGAATGCATCCACATATGAGTAACCTGAAAGAGAAGAAAGTTATCAAAACCATTACATACAACGGAATACCTAGCACAAGTATCTACATCTTCGGTCACCTCGAAGAATCCCGATACTTCCCGCATATGGTTCTCTTCTTTATTTTTATACCTATAACTTCTCAAAACTTGGACCTTGTATTTCAACGAAATACTTGTCTAAAACTAGAGAAGTCACAAGTAAACAGAATATAGTTCGAGTACAAACCCCTTTTTCCTAATGGACACTGGACAACATACAATACTTTGTATAAGTCTACTGAGTTTAATAACTCAAACCGTGTGCGTCGTAGGTTGAAAACTGTACTATGGTTAAGAAGAATTACACCGCCGTTGAATGCACCTTACCTAACCACCAACTGATATAGGTAAATGTCATAGACATAATATCAAAAAGTTATATCTCACTTTATAAAATAAACGTACAGATATATCAGTTTGAGATTGGTGCATAACAACGGATATTCAAAACCAAATATTTGCCGTCAGGCAAAACCCAGGTGTTTTCCTCAAATATCACCAATTACAAAGAATTCCGATATAATGAGGATATAATCACCTAATTCCCATTATTCTACTCCCACTCATTATCTGTAATGCTGTACAGATGTGAGAATCAAATCTGGTAAATACATACTCTGGAGTAAGGATCTAATTGGGAAAACAGTTTTCAATTAACACCGCACAGTGAAACTGAAACATGAAAATGTTTCGGAGGGGTATCCGGGTATTCCTAGTAATGCCTCTTCCACTATCCTGATTCATGACTGTAACCGTATATATCCTTTCCATCTCCCCAATCCTTTTATTTGTCTTTACATATTACATTTTGTATACCACCCTTAGGCTAAATGGTTTTCTTCCTTCCCTACCTTTCGGTACCAGCGTATGGTTTGGAAGAAGACTATCCAATAAGCATAATAGATGTACTCTCTTAATCCTAGGAGCCCTCGCAACCTGAGAGAAGGTAAAGATAAAAGACAACCCGAACAATCCTATTCGATTTCTCCTGAACCGGAAACCATCCTCGAACTGGAACAAGTTCCTTCAAGTTTGTATGTAACTATACGATGGTTATATCCAAGCAATATGGATCTTCGCAGTGATACGGAGTGTTCTGGAGAAACTCAAAGGTGAAGTAGGAGTGGCGATGATATACGTTGCTTCGTCGTGAATGATAGCAGTCGCAATTTACTTTGCCCTCTTTCTAATCCCTTTATATATCTTTACTTATTACCTTCTATACACCACGCTTAGGCTAATTGGTTTTCTTCCTTCCCTACCTTTCGACACCAGCCTGAGGTTTGGAAGAAGACTATCTAATAAGCTCAATAGGTGTACTCTCCTAAATACCAGGAGCCCTCGCAACCTGAGAGAAGGTAAAGGGAAAAGACAACTGAATAATTCTATTCTATTTCTCCAGAACCAGAATCCAACCTCTAACTGGAACAAGTTCCTTCGAGTTCGTATGTAACTATACGATGGATATATCCAAGAAATGTGGATCTTCGTAGTGATACGGAGTGTTCTGAGGAAATGCAAAGGTGATATAGGAGTGGCAATGATATATGTGACTAACTGACAATCCAAAAGCCAAAGTGTTTTAAGAAGCTTCAGTTAACTTCGTTCATGAGTTTTAGTCTAAGGTCGGGCCATGGTCACTGCCAAAGAGAGAGAGAGAAAAGAAACACTCAGCATGCACTATAACCTAGATCAGAAAGGTTAATCACTTTATCTAATCAGGATGTCTTCCACTGTTTCCTTGAATTCACCTCCAAACCCAAAAGGAGAATTAGTCGGGATCATCTAAAATCACCCGAGGAGTAAACCTACTCATCAGTGGGAATCGGGATCCAACTATCATCGCATGATAACTTGATGGAAGCCACTCAAGTCACCACACTCCAGAAGGTATGCGCATGCCTGGTAAGTTTCCTGTACGTTTGAAACTCCCGATGTGATTTTTGCCCCAAGCGCTTATGACCTTGACTTTGGCCAACAAATCATAACACGTAAGTCAAGTTCTACCCGTCATTATCCAGATTGATTTAGACTCACCCGCACACACTCTTGACTTTGGCCAACAAAGTGGTACGACTGTCCTAAACCAATGCATCTATCTACGGAAAATTAACATATAGCTACCATTCATGATGCCTTGACTTTGGCCAACAAACACCGCATGAATACTATGTGCTATTTATCCGAAATGACGGAGGGCTATGGATGGTTTTTGGCGAAAAACCTTTAACATATTAAACTTGATATCGTTGAAGGAACCGGATAGCTTTACAAATATATAGAGGCGCAAACTTTTGCTAAAGAGGTCACTCCCTGGGAAGGGATCTCGACTCTTTCCTCGTCGAATGAGGTGCAGGATATTCCTAACTGAATAGCACGATGCAAAGAAAAAGAATTGACTGTAGTGAAGTTATTACCCTGACGCAAACTTTTGCTCAAGAGGTCACTCCCTGTGAAGTGATCTCGGCTCTTGCTTCGTCGAATGAGATGCTGGATATTCATAACCGAATACCACTATGCAAAGCAAAAGGAAATGTCTGTAATGTCAGTTTTTAAAAACTTAGTTCCAACAATATCATATGGGTTTGTTTTATCCTTGCATTGATCAGAATCAACGCAGTCCCATCAATTAAACATATCATACCACAAAACAAAACGAGAATATAATGTATGTATATGTCATCCGCATTCGCCACTGGGCCCCGTCATCACCCGTTAGGTTACTTAACTAACGACAGAGAGGGGGCTGGACTAGCGCGGGTGCAAAACATATAGAACATCTACTAGTATATATATAAATATATATAACATTCGTCCCAGGCATGATATAAAGCAACATCAGAGAATCTCAGCCAAGCAACACAGAGTGGTGGATAATCCTGGAGCCTCGTGTTTCACTTGAGCAGCAAATGAGACCCGACGTTCTCTATTATGTGGATAGCCTGTGCAATGAAAACCTAGACCCTTACGAGTGCGGAAAGTTACCCGCCAATCCCAGAAGTAAGGCAACCGCAATCAACAAAGTGAATGGGCTACCCAACACTGTACGGAATTCGGTAACTTGAGCACCCCCATCTTAGGTCATCCTGTAACCCCCACGAGTGCGGTGAATAGCCTGCCAATTCTATAGTAAGATCCCCTCTGTCTCAACACATAAGACTTGAAGGGTGGAGGTAGAAGAAGAAGCATGAGGATAAGAGTGTGAAGCAACTCAAGAAAAATGGCTAAGTCTTATGAACTTAGGAAATAATGCTACAAGTAAAGAAATATCTCACAACACACAAAATATCAAGCATGCCTCAATAGCGTCACCATGAGTCACCCCATGAGTCACCACCATGAGTCACTAATAGAGCCATGCTTGATAAATGCACATGCACACTCATCCCTCCACCTCATTTAATCATTTATGCAAAATGAGTAAAACTAAAATGAGATGTAATCTTCTAGAAGTAACTTGTAAAGAATACAAGAAAACCCTTCATCTGTATATACATACCTGTATCCGTATTCCAAAAAATACGAATACAAAGAGACGAAAATAATCCAACAATACAATACTAGAATCCGGCTTAAACCAAAGCCACTAGTATAAACCGTCTGAATCACGATATGTGCACAAGTGCACGTATATGATCGAACCCTGCCGTAAAACCATACGGCCTCTGTATCGTTTCGCCCGAAGCAGGGAAACCCTCTGTGTGGGACTCTAAAGACTCGTCAAAATGCTGACAGTGGTTTAGCTACAAACACGTCAGCGGCACTAGCTGTACGTAACGGCTTCCCAGGAATTGACCGAAAGGGAGGCCGATGAGCAAACTCATCCTAAACACCTACTAAGCATGTCCGTGACAATATCTGTACAGTCCGGTCTGTTCTTCTATGAGTATCGCATATCGAGTCTAGGGGGTGGATAAAGTCAAACCCCTAATAACGCGACATTTCGTGTCGATATGAAACCCATCACCACCTAAGAAACTACTGATCCTAGATCAGTAATTCTCGAATACCTTGACCAAGAATTTCTGGTGATGGCCACCCATCCACAACGCGACATCAACCCCTAATACTGGGAGAGACGAATCCCTGACGATCCGCTCACTGCCTCCATGTGGCTCGGGACTGTACCCAACTAAAACCTGTTTTCATGACTCCTTTGAGCCGAGGTAGGGTAGCAATCAAAGCACAGTGGGAACTCACACGAGTCAAATGACGATCTCAGGTCGACAGACTAAACTGCACACATGTCACCTGGGAACTGCTATCTGACAATAGGTATAATACCAACTAGCATGTTCCCAGCAAGTCCATCCAGTGTACTCGTAACCCAATGAGCACCTGTATACTATCTTAGGTGAACAAACTAACACCAATGGCTTGTGAGACCTGGCCAGCGCCCCTCGTCGGGGTCTCGATAAGTATACACTAGTCTACTCTGGAGTATCGATGCCCAGTCTCGATACTCCCATGACTAGGAACATTTAAGGATGTGCTTATAGACCACACAACTCTCACATATATGATCGCCATCTTAATGCCGGTAGTCAAGCAAAAATCCTATGGGCTTTATCAAACATGTAATAGTGATCTGTAATACCACATAAAGAATGTACATGATGATAAAGACAAACCAGATAGTATACTATCATCTCGAGTAAGACTGTTCTATCCATATAGGTCCTCCCTTAATCGTCATAATCACCTTCCTGCGACTATAATAATTGCCTTGAGGGCACTATAGCCAACAGGAACCAAATTGATGGGGCGGTTCCTCCCATTGCCGACTGAGGCTTGCTCGGAGAATCACATGGGCATTGAACTTGAACTTGTATGGGATCGGAGTTGCCTCAGAGATCGAACTGGTCCTTGGAGTTATTCTCGTTGAATTTGAAAATTGTGATTGGAAAGCTGTTGTCCTGCACAAAGAAGCATGATTTCAGTACATTCAATCGATATATATATATATATATATATATATATATATATATATGTTGATTGAGTTCACATGAACGTTTAACCTGAAATATAGAAGGAGAGAAAAGGTCCCACCGGGCATGCCAGAATCTATAGAGTGT
Source organism: Agapanthus africanus (assembly GCA_030015575.1). Taxonomy (NCBI): domain Eukaryota; kingdom Viridiplantae; phylum Streptophyta; class Magnoliopsida; order Asparagales; family Amaryllidaceae; genus Agapanthus; species Agapanthus africanus. Next base: position 48,784,591 of record JASDDO010000006.1, on the reverse strand, counting down.
TTTTCGTCTCCAATTGAGATGGGAATGCGCGCGCTTATCACGCGTGTACAGATTCCCTCTTCCTGGGATAGACTGGGGTTTAATGATTTTAGGGATCCGAATTTCCGGCAGCCATGGACTAAGCTGCCATTAATTACCCCTTGCCTTTGGAGCGAGGGAACTTCCGATTGACGGGTAAAACGGGTCATGCGAACTCGATGTGCAGAGTACGTTTGTTGTGTTTTGAAGGGGTCTTGGACGTATCGGGGGACTCACAGAGTTTATGGGGGTTGTGTTTTATGTGTGGAGTGTGTGGGAAAAAGAGGGGCGAGGAGCGTCCTTACGGCACGTGAAACAACGTGCGATCGGTTGGCCCCAGCGGATCATATGCGCGGCATGCAGCCGCTGGGTGCCAGCAGGTCATGTACGCGGCGCGCGTCCACTGGAAACACCAGCGGAAGAATAGGCTTATGTTGGCTATAGTGCCCTCAAGTCAATTATTGTATCGCAGGCACGTGATTGCAATGATTGAGGGGGGACCTATACCAGTAGAACAGTCTTACTCGAGATGATAGTATGGTATCTGGTTTGTCTTTATCATCATGTACATGCTTCAGGTGACATTACAGATCACTATTACATGTTGATAGAGCCCATAGGATTCTTTCTTGACTGCCAGCAGTATGATGGCGATCATATACGTGGGAGATGGGTAGTCTATAGGCACATCCTTAAATGTCCCTAGTCGTGGGAGTTTCGAGACTGGGCATCTATACTCCAGAGTAGACTAGTGTATACAGATTGAGACCCCGACGAGGGGTGGTGGACGGTCTCACAAGACATTGGTGTCAGTTGGTTCACCTAAGATGTATACAGGTACTCATTGGGTTATGAGTACACCGGACGGACTCGCCGGGAACATGCTAGTTGGTATTATACCTATTGTCAGATAGCAGTTCTCTGCTGACATATGTACAGGTTATTCTATCAACCTGAGATTGTCATTTGTCTTGTGTGAGTTCCCACTGTGCTTTGATTACTACCATACCACGGCTCAAAGGAGCCGTGCAAACAGGTTTTAGTTGGGTACAGTCCCGAGCCACATGGAGGCAGTAAGCGGATCGTCAGGGGATTCGTCTCTCCCGGTATTGAGGGTTGATGTCGCGGTGTGCACGGGTGGCCATCACCAGAAATCCTTGGCCAAGGTAGTCGAGAATTTCTAATTCAGTTCAGTAGTTTCTCTGGTGGTGATGGACTTCATACCGACACGAAATGTCGCGTTATTAGTGGTCTGACTTTATCCACTTCCTTAGACTCAATATGCGATACTCATAGATGAACGGACCGGACTGTACGGATATTGTCACTGTCAGGCTCAGTAGAGGTTTCAGGATGAGTTTGCTCATCGGCCTCCCTTTCGCTCAATACCTGGGTAGCCGTTACGTACAGCTAGTACCGCTGACGTGCTTGTGGTTAAACCCACTGTCAGCGTATTGACGATTCTTTAGAGTCCCACACAGAGGGTTTCCCTGTTTTGGGCGAAACGATGTAGAGGCCATATGGTTTTCCGGCAGGGTTCGATCACATACGTGTACTTGTGCACTCATAATATTCGGACGGATAATACTAGTGGGCTTTGGTTTAAGCCGGATCCTAGTATTATAATTGTTGGATTATTTTCGTCTCATTGTATTCGTATTCTTCAGAATACAGATGTGGGTATGTATATACGGATGAGGGGTATTCTTGTAATTTCTTACAAGATTACTTTTAGAAGATTACACCTCATCATAGTTTAGACCTTTTTGGATTAAAAGGCTATTGAGGTGTAGGATGAGGTTTTTATTGCATTTTTTTGGCATGTCTAATTAGTGACTCATGGTTACTATTCTACCATGCTTAGGTTTTTATTTGTTGTGAGATTATGTTGACTTGAGATATTTTTTGTTGACTAAGATATTTTGGAGACATGGACATTTATGTGATGGCTCCATTATTTCTTATCACACTCACACAACAAATAAAAACATAAGTCATTATTCATTTCTTTTTCTCTCTCTCTTGAGTTGCTCTCAACACCTCATTCTCATGGCATCTTCTTCTTCCTCTAGCTCCACCAAACCCTCTCATGAGTTGAGAATCCTTGGGTGTCTTGAGACAAATTAATCCTTCATCACTCTCTACTTCATCTACGGTATCTAGAGTAGCAATCTAGGTGCCGTAGTTGCCTTGGATATGAGGTTAGAGCTCGTTGCATAGACTCTCAGGTGGATCATCTTCGATGGTGGGAGACCGGAGATCAAGCTTGATCAAAGAAGCCCCTAGGAGCTTGGGATGGTTGAAGACCGAAGGACACGGATCTATTCGGTATAACCATTCTAACTCCTTTGCATGTTTTGTTATCTAGGGCTTATGGGTAGATCCGGGTAATTGGTTGTGGTAGCATCAAGTTTTATAAATTTTTGTTCCGCATTTGATCACGGATTGATGGCCGAAGCGCTGCCGTAACCCAACAGCTTAGCCCCTGGTCTGGGAGTTGAACTCTCGATGGGCTTTGAAGTTAAGCTCCTAGGGAAGAACATGGATGTGAATTTGGAGTTAAACTTCCAAAATGCTTAGATTTGGAGTTAAACTTCTAAAAGGTCTGGATTTGGAGTTAAACTCTTAAAGGATTTATATCTTGGATGGTGAAAGGAGGCCCCTTTTTGACTTCTTCGAGCCTCGGACTTCCCTAAAATGGATTCTTCTAAGATGGTTTCATCCTTCCTCCTATCTTTTTGTTAGATCTTGGGGGAAAAGGCCGTTGAGATTAAAAGTCTCTCTTTTAGAGATTTGATTGGAGATCTGAGCTCCCCTTCGAGGGTTTTATGGTGAAAACTATTTCTTTTTGGCAAAAAGAAGAGTTAAACTCTTTATTTAATTCAAAAAAGGGAGAAAAAGGTTTAAAACCTTGAGGACGGAGAAGGAAGCATAGAACCCTAGAATTTTTCTTATTGATTTTCTCATTATGTTTGCCCTTTATAGGCTACACACTTTACATATAGCCCATTGGGTTTTTCTAAATAGCACTTGTGCCTCTTCATGTCTCATGTGCTTATTTCTTTTTACACATAAGCCATGGGGTTTACAAAATTTTGGCATTTTGCCCATTTTTCATACATTTATTTAAAGAATTACATTAAAATAATTTATTGATTCATTCTTTTAGTCATGGGACCGGTCCCTTCCATGCTCAGTCTTAACTTGGGCTTGGGCCCGCTTTCTTGGGCTCGGGCCAACTTGGCTAGGGGTTGACTTTGATTTTGACTTGGTCAACCGGGGTGTAATTTATAACCTCATTAGTTGTGTGTGTACGTGACATGAGATGTACGTACCGATCGTTGTGCGAGTGTGTTGAAGAGATGTCCGCGTCAGTCGCTGTGTGCGTACGTAGACTTAAGGTCCGTACGAGTTGTGAGGTGTACGTAGACTTGAGGTCCGCGCTACTATTGCTGTGTGTTGGGTACGTAGATTAGATATCCGTACCAATCATTATTATTATATAATGATATATTTAGCGTTCATCGTACGAGGCGAAAATTCTGTACCGATGACATGATAATGAGGATTTGCCGAATACGGCTTTATTGATTTTGACTCGTGAAGTCTTACCCGATTGAGAAATTATAATATTCAGAATTTAACCCCCAATTTCACAATAATGATTTGTTTCATATTTTCAAAAGAGATAACAAGGATGTGCTATTGGATTTAAAAAGGGCATTTACATATTTTAAAACATCGCAGCCTCCTTATTTACAACCAACGTTTCGTTATATTTTACAAATGTATATATGGGGTTACTTGTAATATATATCTATTTACTGCACATTTCCATTATGCTTACCGTACATATTATTCGCTTTCTCGTTATTCATTTTATCTGATATGCTACTCTTAAATTATCATTCATGTTACTACTATTATATTCGCTGATGTTGTTTTATACTACCCGTCTGTACTATGACTAGTTTACATATACTAAAAGGGGTACGAGGATATGATGTGATATGATATCAATCCTACGAGATTGAGTATATATATATGAAAAGAATATGAGAAAGAGGATTATGATTCGGACACGGTGGATATAGCCGGGGATCCATGAGATATATATATTTGTGATCAATTCATGAGATATTGGTGGTAGTTGACACAAGATATCTCTACGGATATATTTGTGATCAATCCATAAAAGATTGAGGGTAGTTGACACAGGATATCTTTACGGATATATTTATGATCAATCCATGAGAGATTGAGGCTAGTTGACATAGGATGTCTCTATGGATATATGTGAGGAATCAATATAGATGCCCAGCACTGAGATGAATATATTATATATATATATATATATATATATATATATATGTCATGAACCAAAATTAGCATGTAACCGACACTTAGAACATGTGACGTCTAAAGATGTCGACACGATCCAAGTAAGCCAAAAACCAAATCTAAACCCTTTTAAAAAAGAAAGAAGGTGAAGTTTTCAAAAGGTATTTAACATGAAATACAATTTTATTTATAATGATTGTTTATTTAAAAGCATATATCAAGTGTTTTAAAATAGGGTTGAAAATATTTTCGTTATTTGAAATTTCGGCAGCACCTCCTATGTAATTTTTGATAAAAACAAGTACATATACATAGAAATATAACGGCATCCCTACTTGGGAGCTATCTCAACGCAAAATGGCAGAATCAAAACCATGCAGTTATATACGACGCTCGAAGGCGAAAGATCACAAGCAAATATAAAAATGAACTGCGTAGGTAAATCTAACTAGTCAACCCTATCCGAGTTCGACCCAAAAGAATATACATAAAGTCACAACTCGATCTAAGTCAAATAATACAGGTGCTCTGAAGGAGTGACACTAGATACAAGGTACTACATATACAAAAAAGGTGGTCACTATGCGTATAAGCCACCTAGCAAATTATGCGATGAACTCCAAGTATATGTCCGCGACGCCGCTAAATGTCCGTGCGGTCCGTTGTGCAAGAAGCTAAGGCAAAACGTGTAAGTCGATGTCGCGCACCACGTGGGTTCACAGGGAGGCGGAATAAACAAAAAACGATTTTTCTTTGCTTCGCAACACCGACTAAACTCCAGGATCTTTACGGAAACCTTAACTGGTTATAACTGCTAGGAGGTTTAACTACTCGGTAAGAGTTTTTACCTCCTTATTTACAAGTCCTTCGGGTCTTTTTCTTCTCCTCCACTTCTTGAGCTCCTCGAAGAATGGATCGTGCTTGAAATGTCGGCCTCCTCGCGTCAAAGACAATCCACCCGAGAGTATGTACTTCAAGCTCCAACCTCTAAACCGAGATAACTAAGGTACCTAGTTTGCTAAGCTAGGTAGCTTAGAAGATGTAGAGAATGATTATGGATTAATTTGTCTCAATTACCCTAGGTTTCTCAACTCATGGGAGTGTTTAGAGTTTGAGGAAGAAGAAGTGAGCCAATGAGAGATGAGGGTGTTGTATAAGAATGATGTGTTGAATGGCTAAGTGTTGATGACTATCAAGCATATGATATCAATAATAATAATCACAATAATGCAACCATGCTTCATAGTCATAAAAAACAATGAGTCACCCAAGTAGCCATGTCTCAATCATGTCCAAGATAACACCTCATTTCTCCACCTCATTATCCATTTAAATAAATGGATTAAACACAAATGAGGTATCTTCTTCTAGAAGCACTCTTATGAAATTACAAGAATACCCCTCACCGTATATGCATACTCGTATTCGTATTCATTAAAAACAATGAGTCACCCAAGTAGCCATGCCTCAATCATGTCCAAGATAACACCTCATTTCTCCACCTCATTATCCATTTAAATAAATGGATTAAACACAAATGAGGTGTCTTCTTCTAGAAGCACTCTTGTGAAATTACAAGAATACCCCTCACCGTATATAGATACCTGTATTCGTATTCTGAAAAATACGAATACAAAGAGACGAAAATAATCCAATAATCTAATACTAAGATCCGGCATAAACCAAAGCCCACTAGTATTATCCTTCCGAACAGCATCCGTGCAACTAGTACATGTATATGATCGAAACCCTGCCGTAAAACCATACGGCCTCTTCATCGTTTCGCCCGAAGCAGGGAAACCCTCTGTGTAGGACTCTAAAGACTCGACAGTACGCTGTCAATGGGTTTAACCATAAGTTCGTTAGCAGTACTAGCTGCACGTAACGGCTACCCTGGTATCTATCGATAAGAAGGCCGACGAGCAAACTCATCTGAACTCCTACTGAGTCTATCTGTGACAATCTCTGTACAGTCTAGTTTGTTCTTCTAAGATACTCGCATATCGACCTAGAGGGATGGTAAACGTCAGCCCCTAATAGCGCAATAAGTCGTGCCGGGGTAGAGCCCAATACACCCTGAGAAACTACTGGAGTACCTACCAGTAAATCTCACTTGCCCTGGCCAGGGACTTTGTGTAATGGCTTTCCGAACACTGCACGATATCAACCCCCAATACCGGGAGAGACGAATCCTATCTAACCACTATGCCTCCAAGTGCTTCGGGACTGCACCTAAGTACTACCTGTTTGCATGACTCCTTTGAGCCGTGGTAGGGTAGTAATCTAAGTACAGTAGGAACACACTCGAGACGAATAGTGATGTTAAGTCAACGGACTAATCTTTACTCATGCCACCCGGGAACTGCTACCTGACGATAGGTATAATACCAACTAGCAGTTCCCAACGAGTCTGTCCAGTGTAACTCATAACCTAATGAGAACATGTATACTATCTCCAGTACGATGTACCAATGGCTGTGGGATAGTCCATCTCTTCTGCTGGTATAAGGAGAGTATACACTAGTCTACTCTGGAGTATCGATGCCCCGTCTCGAAGAATGGATCGTCTAGGGACCTGTATAAGGATGTGCTTAAAGACTACCCAGCTCTCACTAGTATGACTGTCATCACAACGCTGGTAGTCAAGCAAAGATCCTAAGGGCTCTACCAATATGTATAAGCGATATGCTAAAAGGAACACATGCACATATTGAGGTAGAATCAAACCAAGTAGCATACTACCATTTTAAGCAAGACTGTTATTATAACTGTGAATATCCCAAGCTTCCATTATGTGATATACAATCCAGTATGAAACAATAATGGCCTCTAGGGCATATATCACTAACAATCTCCCACTTGCACTAAGGCCATGTATTGGCATATCGCAAACCTATCATCTCGATTAGCCTCTCGAATTGTGTCTGAGGGATGGCCTTTGTGAATGGATCTGCGGTGTTGTTCTCTGTCTTCACTCTCCGCATCTCGATCTTCCGGCGATCAACTATCTCCCTGACAAGGTGGTACCGCCTTAAGATGGGTCTGGACTTTTTATAGGACCTTGGTTCCTTTGCTAAAGCTATAGCGCTGTTGTTGTCGTAATACAGCGGTATTGGATCAACAATGGACGGAACCACCTGAAGCTCTGTTATGAACTTCCTAATTCAAACTGCGCTTCCATCGTCGAGTCAACAATGTGTCTTGCTTGGAGCTCTTCCAACAGACCACCCCTCCATTAAGGGTAAAGACATAACCCGACATAGACCTGGAGTCATCCTTGTCACTGTAGAAACTGGAGTCGGTGAAGGCCTCGACCTGGAGGTCTTCTCTGCCGTACATCAAGAACATTTCCTTAGTCCTTCTAAGGTACTTGAGAATGTTCTTAACTGCTGTCCAGTGCTTCTCCCCTGGGTTTGACTGATACCTGCTTACAACGCTCAGTGTGTAAACTACATCTGGTCTGGTACACAACATTGCATACATTAAAGAGCCTACCACAGAAGCGTATGGTATAATACTCATGCGATCCTTTTCCAAATCAGTCTTGGGAGTCATCTCTTTGGAGAGGGTGATTCCATGACAAGCCGATAGATTACCGCGCTTTGAATCGTTCATGCTAAATCTCTTCAGTATGGTGTCGATGTACCTTGACTGTGAAAGTCCCAACATCCGTTTAGATCTATCACGATAGATCTGGACCCCCAGAATGTAGGAGGCATCACCCAGGTCCTTCATCGAGAACCTTTGTGACAAGAATCCTTTGACTGGTTGTAGCATAGGAATGTCATTTCCTATCTGGAGAATGTCATCCACGTACAAGACGAGGAATACCAAAATTCTCGCTGCAATCTTACTATAAATGCATGGTTCATCTAGATTTTTGATAAAGTTGAATTCCTTGACCGTCTCATCGAAACAGATGTTCTAACTCTGTGATACCTGCTTTAATCCATAAATGGATTTAAGCAACTTGCACACTCTTCCGCTGCTCCCACTCTTTATGAAATCCTCCGACTGATCCATATAGACACACTCTTCTAAATTTCCATTCAGAAAAGCGATCTTTATGTCCATCTGCCAAATTTCATAACCATGAAAGGCAACAATGGCAAGAAGGATCCAAATGGATTTGAGCATAGCCACTGGAAAAAAGGTTTCATCATAGTCCAAACTAGGTCTTTGACGACAACAAGTCTAGCCTTATAGGTTTCAACCTGTCCATTTACACCAATCTTCTTTCTGATGATCCATTTGCAGCCTACGGGTTTTACCCCTTCTAAAGCAATGTCCAAAGTCCATACTTTGTTGGTGTACATGGACTCCATTTCGGTCCGCATTGCATCTAGCCATTTTACCGAGTCTCTACTCTCAATGGCTTGCTGGAAGCTAGTTGGCTCATCACCGTCGATGATGCAATCCTCTCTATCCCCATCTATGAGAAAACTATAGTATCTCTCGGGCGTATGAGACTGCCTAATAGTCCTGCGGAGTGACGCGGGGATGCCCGGTTCTTTTGAAACTTCTGGTTCCACCATGCTTTCAGTAATAGCTTGTGGTTCTGGAATTTATTCCAGTTCTATTGTTCTCCCACTTATTTCTTTTTCAAGAAATTGAGTCTCCAAAAAGTGGGCATGTTGAGAAACAATGACCTTTTGTTCATATGCGTAATAGAAAAGATACCACCTGGAGTTCTTTGGGTATCTCATAAACTTACACAGTACTGAGCGTGCCTCGAGCTTGTCCGCATGCTTCTTTTTTTACAAAAGCTGGACATCCCCATATCTTTAGATACTGAAGATAGGGTTTCTTCCCACTCCACATCTGATATGGTGTGGTAGGCACTGACTTAGCAGGAATCTTGTTCAAAATATATGTAGCTGATTCTAGTGCATAACCCCAGAAGGATTGCGGCAACTCAGTGTTACTCATCATGGAACGTAACATATCTAATAAGGTTCTATTCCGCCTTTCCGATACACCGTTGTGTTGAGGTGTGTATGGAGGAGTAAGCTGAGAGAGAATTTCATTCTCTTTTAAGTAATCTAGGAACTCAGCACTTAAGTATTCACCACCACGATCAGATCTAAGTATCTTGATACTTTTGCCGGTTTGTTTTTCCACTTCATTCTTATATTCCAGGAATTTCTTAAAGGCCTCGAATTTATGTATCATCAAGAATACATGTCCATACCTTAAGAAATCATCCGTAAAAGTAATGAAGTCGGAATAACCACTTCTTGCATGTATAGACATTGGACCACACACATCGCTGTGTATGAATCCCAAGAGCTCGCTAGCTCTTACCCCGTGTCCAGTGAATGGAGTCTTTGTCATCTTTCTTTTGAGACATGATTAACAAGTTGCATAAGACAGATATTCAAACGGATCCAAATATCCCTCTTTATGTAACTTCATCAATCGTGGTTCATTGATGTGACCCAGTCTACAATGCCATAAGAAAGCCTGATTTAATTCTGGAGACTATATTTTAAGTGTGTTCTGGACGTTGAAAACCTGAGCTTGATTTAATAGGTATATACTGTTATCTAGTGTACCTGACCCAATCAAACTTTGATTAAGGTAGATGTGGACCACATCGCTTACAAATGTAAAAACATAACCTTCTTTAGAAAGTAAAGATAAAGAAATGATATTACAAGCCAGACTAGGTACACACAAATAGTTACGCAAAATCAAAATCTGCCCACTTGTCAATCCTAGGTGATATTCCCCTACGGATACAGCGTCCACACTCATTCCGTTAGCAACCCTGAGAGTCATATCACCTACCTTGATAACTCTACGGTTTCTTAGAGCCTGTAATGAATTAAAGATATGAGATCCTGATCCGGTATCTAGTACCCAGGAAGTAGAGTTAATTGACAAACAGTTTTCAATCACAAACACACCTGAAGCCAAAACCACAACATACTTCGAATCCTGGTTTCTGGCTTTCCAAGCCCTGCAGTCCTTCTGCCAATGCCCTTTTCTGTGACAATAGAAACATTCCTCCTTCCCTACAATTAGCCCCCAAACTTTTGCCCTGCCCTTTCCCTCTACCTTACTGACACCGCCTATCGGCTTGGTGGAGGCCTTCTTCTTCTCTCTCTTGGATTTCGCTTTGGATCTAGAAGAGGAAGATTCCCCAATAAACAGAGCGGGTGTCTTCCTGGATTTCTGCAGGGTGCCCTCAGTGGTCGTCAATATGTTGAGGAGTTCTGGAAGTGAAACTTCCTTCCCTTGAATGTTGAAATTCAAGATAAACTGGGCGTAAGTAGAGTGGAGAGACTGTAGAATCAAGTCAGTATATAACTCGTTCTACAACGTGGTCCCAAGGTCCGCGGACTTTTTAATATAGCTAATCATCGTAAGGACGTGGTCCCCTACAGATGACCCGACAGCCAATCTCACCTGAAATGATATTTTCGAGGTCTCATAACTTGCGATACGAGATTTCTCTCCATATAAATCCTTGGTATGGAGGAAGATGGAAACTAAGTCCATCTTCTAGTGCCGCCTATAGTGTTCATAATCCGTTGCGGCTAACACGAGGCACTTGACTCTCGCAGTATCTTTTTCCCATATCTTACGGATTTCAACATCCGCGACGGTGGAATCTGGACCTGGGACAGCGGGGGCTTTGGTAGTAAGGAGGTAGCCCAGCTTGTCATAGGTAATGGCCATCTGGACATTCCTAAGCCAATCTTTATAGTTTGGCCCAATCAATTTATTATTATCTAGCAGTAACTTATACCCGGTCATTTTGGTTTCTGCTGTAAGGAGAGAGAGAGAAGAAACACCTAGCATGATACTCTTGCAAGTTTAGATTGGTTATTAGTTTATCTAAACAGGATGGCTCTCACTGTTCCTCGAATCCTCCTTCAAACCATAAAAGAAGAATTAGTCAGGATTAATCTCACTGTTACAATTCTTGCTAAACCTTTCGGCCTGGCTAGTATTGGTACTTCGAGGGAGGTTTTCCAACGCTTTCGCGATGTTCCTTAATTACATAACCTCTTTTCCCTGGAGGCGTAGCCTCTCTAACGTCGTTCTAGGCACCTACTTGGTTTATAACATTGATTGTTTAGTGAAAAATCTCCCGAAGAGTAGCAGATACTCATAGTAAGATCAGGATCCAAATATCATCGTGTGCCAACCATGAAGGAATCCTACCAAAATCATTACACTCCAAATGGTATGCCACACTATAAAGTTTCATTTTCCTTAGAAACTCGTGATGTGGATTTTTGCCCCGAGCGCTTATGACCTTGACGAAGGCCAACAAATCATAAGACGCAAGTCAAGTTCTATCTGTCATTATCCTGGTTAATTTGAACCCACCCGTACAAACCCTTGACGAAGGACAAAATAGCTGTACGACTGTGCTAAATCAATGCATCAATCTATGCTACAGATGAATACCCAGCAGCTACCAATCACTATGACTTGGCGAAGATCAAAATACATAGCTTGAATACTACTGAATACCCATCTGAAATGACGGAGGGCTACGAATGGTTTTGGCAAAACCGTGAACGTAATGAACTTTATATAGTCGAAGGAATCATGATAGCTTTTAAAAGGAGTGGTTTATGCTCCGCATTTAAAAGTTGTTTTTCAAGAAAACCGAGTGGTTTAGATATTGTTCCAACGATTTAAACTTTGGTTTGTTTTCCTTGAATTAATTAATATTAATGTGGTCCCATCATTTAACCCTATCATTGCAAAAAAGAAACGAAAATACAACGTACGCTTATACCATTCGCATTCGCCATGGGGCCCTGTCATGCACCGTTAGGTTACTTAACTGACGGCAGAGCGGGGGCTGGACTAGCGCGGATGCAAAACATAAGCAACGTTTATTATATATAACATATATATAGCCATTCGTCTCACGCAATAATAGGCATTCCAGATCACAGATGAATATATTGGATATACTAGAAATTCCGTGTTTCGTTTTAGCCTAGAACGAAGGACGAATTCCACGGTCGTGATGAATAGCCAAACCCTACCCTAGACCCCTACGGGTGTGGAAAACTACCCGCCAAATTCCCGAAGTGAAGCAACCTCCCTCAATAAAATGAGTAGGCCATTCGGCACTTCAAGAATCTGGTAGTTTGTGCACCCCACCTTGGGTCTATCCTATGTGCGAGAAAAGTAAATGAAATAATATAACGGTGGCTACAACCTCAATCCGGATGTGCCCCGCAAAAATAATATTACATAAATTACAAATTTACATGAATGAAAGAAAATAAAACACTCTTCTCACATCCCCGGCAATTCATCCACGACGATCCAATACTTCATAAGCACAAACCATCATCAAGATACTTATATGTGTAACCCCCACTAATCGGCATATAGCAATTAGCGGAAGTTTAGCAACATATATACAACCTGAAACGTGTAAACGATGTTAAAACTGCGACTTCGAAATACTCTGTATTGCCCCAACACAAAGATAACATAATATGCAATCTGGGCAAAATCAAACAACACCTGAAACCCTAAATCCAAGATTCAAGAACACCATAAAAATTCTAAGACATAACTCCTGAATAAAACCGGCCAGGCCGGGAATAACAAGCATTTGGCTGGCCAAAATTTTAAGTCCGTGTCTCATTTTTCTCTTGTGTTCTAGTTAAAACTAAAGGAGCACTCTGCAATTGTTTAAATAATTTTTAGAGCCTCTTTGAAAATCGACAGAAACTAGGATTTCGTTTCGACTGTTTTGGAGTTATTTCGGTTTCGTAATTTTAAACATCATCTAACAAACTAATTAAGGTCTAGTAAGCTCTGATACCACTGTAAGTCGACGTCGCGCACCCCGCGGGTTCGCGGGGAGGCGGAATATACAAAAGACGATTTTTCTTTTCTTCGCAACACCGACTAAACTCCAGGATCTTTACGGAAACCTTAACTAGTTATAACTGCTAGGAGGTTTAACTTCTCGGTAGGAGTTTTATACCTCCTTGTTTACAAGTCCTTCGGGTCTTCTTCTTCTCCCCCTCTTCTTGAGCTCCTCGAAGATCGGTTCGCGCTTGAAACGTCGGCCTCCTCACGTCAAAGACGATCCACCCGAGAGTATGTACTTCAAGCTCCAACCTCTAAACCGAGGTAACTAAGATACCTAGTTTGCTAAGCTAGATAGCTTAGAAGATGTAGAGAATAATTATGGATTAATTTGTCTCAACTACACTAGGTTTCTCAACTCATGAGAGTGTTTAGGGTTTGGGAAAGAAGAAGTGAGCCAAGGAGAGATGAGAGTGTTGTGATAAGAATGATGGTTTGAATGGCTAAGTGTTGATGACTATCAAGCATATGATATCAATAATAATAATCACAATAATGCAACCATGCTTCATAGTCATCAAAAACAATGAATCACCCAAGTAGCCATGCCTCAATCATGTCCAAGATAACACCTCATTTCTCCACCTCATTATCCATTTAAATAAAAGGATTAAAAACAAATGAGGTGTCTTCTTCTAGAAGTACTCTTGTGAAATTACAAGAATACCCCTCACCGTATATACATACCCGTATTCGTATTCCGAAAAATACGATTACAAAGAGACGAAAATAATCCAATAATCTAATACTAGGATCCGGCTTAAACCAAAGCCCTCTAGTATTATCCATCCGAACAACATCCGTGCAACTAGTACACGTATATGATCGAAACCCTACCGTAAAATCATACGGCCTCTATATCGTTTCGCACGAAGCAGGAAAACCCTCTATGTTGGACTCTAAAGACTGGACAATACGCTGGCAGTGGGTTTAACCATAAGTCCGTCAGCTTTACTAGCTGCACGTAACGGCTACCTAGGTATCTGCCGATAAGAAGGCCAATGAGCAAACTCATCCGAACTCCTACTGAGCCTATCTGTGACAATCTCCGTACAGTCCGGTCTGTTCGTCTAAGATACTCGCATATCGGGCCTAGGGGGACGGTAAACGTCAGATCCCTAACAGTGCAATAAGTCGTGCCGGGGTAGAGCCTAATACACCATGAGAAACTACTAGAGTATCTGCCAATAAATAGCTTTTTCGTAAGAGCGGCCATCTCGGCCTTCATAGCAATCGACGTCTCTACTTGATGTATGCCTGCCCTAGATTGACCACTAGAAGAAGATGATGTAGTCTTGGTGCTCTCCCACTGAATTGTTTGTTCACTAAGATTCTCAAGAAACTGTCACGCTTCCTTACTAGATTTGGAGAGAAAGTGACCTTGACAGATGGTTTCTAGCAACTGCTTCGTTGCCGAGTTCAATCTCTCGTATAATGTTTGGCAAAGTTGCCAACTTTCGATCCCATGATGAGGGCATTGAACGAGTAGGTCTTTAAATCTCTCAAAACACTTCCAAAATGGTTCGGAAGGAAGCTGTGAAAATTGTATAATCTTATTACGGATTCTAGCAGTTTTGTGGTGAGGATAGAACTTTTTAAGAAAGGCTTTCACAAACTCGTCCTAATTTCTAATGGAATGTGATGCTTTGCTATATAGCCACTTCTCGGCTAAGTCACATAAGGTGAAAGGAATGACCCTTAGCCTTATAGCGTCATCACTTAATTGGGTCGTTTTCATCATAGCGCAAACGTTTTGGAATTTATTGATGAAGATATAAGCATCTTCAGATTCTAAACCATGAAATTTTGGCAGCATATTGATGAAATGTGGTTTTATTTCAAAATTGTCCCCATTTGCCGGTGGGGGTGAAGGACAGGTAAGTAAAGAAGTGCGGACAGGGTAGAAGAGATCCTGGAGCGTGACTCGTGCGGGCACTTCAACAGGCGGTTGATTCGGGTTATTCGCACCTAACGGAGGTGGAATCATTCCCGTCGGTAAGGTCTCGTTAGGATTGTATCCCGACATGCCTTCGGAAAAAGAATTTGAAGGTGGAGGTAAGGAAGTGGACGGAATTTCGACTTCGGTGTCAAAAGGTATGTCGGTCGGTATTAACGAAATACGGACTAATTGGGCTCTAGTGTCCCTAGTCCAAAGTGACATACACTAAAGGGGTAGTGTAGTCAGAAAAAAAAAAAGACAGAATATGGTGGTAAGATAACGTCATTGAAAGGAAGTAGTGTAAGTGAGTTGCAAGATTTCTTTAGCGACAAGTTGCAAGTTTTGAAAATTTTATTTTTCTTTTTCTTTTTTTATATGAGATTTTTGCAAAATTTTTTTGAAAAGAGACTTGTGACACAAATACAATCAACCACACATGCACAATCAGGCCAAGATCTGGGGTCACCTAGGTCAGCTAGACAGCTCCTAACTAGGGTTAGAAATAGGACCTCAAACCGCCTCTTCACCGCCAATTGCGGCCAGGTAAGTGCAAGGTAAGTGGAAGGCTCCCCGCTACAAGTAGCGGTCCTAATTAAGTAACCACTTGCCTAGACACCGCAAAGTCAGTTAGGATAAACGGTCGATGCCTATGTCTAGTCCTTTGTCCTATTGAGCTCGAAGTCCTTAGGACTGAGTCTAGTATTTTTTTAATTAAGAGTGGTCGATGCTGTTGGAGATAGTGCCCTCAGAGTCAATTATTGGATCACGGGCACGTGATTGCAATGATTGAGGGAGGACCTATTCCGGTAGGACAGTCTTACTCAAGATGATAGTATGCTATCTGGTTTACCTTTATCATCGTGTACTGCTTTAGGTGACCTGACAGGTCACTATTACACGTTGATAGAACCCCTAGGATTCTTGCTTGACTGCCAGCAGTATGAGGGCAATCATATACGTGGGAGCTGGTAGTCTATAAGCACATCCTTAAAAGGTCCCTAGTCGTGGGAGTTTCGAGACAGGGCATCGATTCTCCAGAGTAGACTAGTGTATACAGTCGAGACCCCGACGAGGGGCGGTGGCCGGTCTCACAAGTCACTGGTGTCAGTTGGTTCACCTAAGATGTATACAGGTGCTCATTGGGTTATGAGTACACCGGACAGGACTCGCCGGGAACATGCTAGTTGGGATTATACCAGACGTCAGATAGCAGTTCCCTGGTGACATGTGTATAGGTTAGTTCATCGACCTGAGATTGTTATTTGTCTCGTGTGAGTTCCCACTGTGCTTTGATTACTACCCTACCACGGCTCAAAGGAATCGTGCAAACAGGTTTTAGTTGGGTACAGTCCCGAGCCACATGGAGGCAGTGAGCGGATCTGCAGGGGTTCGCCTCTCCCGGTATTGGGGGTGAGGTCGTGCTGTGTCTAGGAGAGCCATTACACAAATCCCTCGGCCGAGGCAGGAGATTTGCTGGTTGGTATTCCGGTAGTATCTCAGGGTGTTCTGGGCTTCACTCCGACACGACTTGTACCGCTTTTGGGGGTCTGACTTTTACCAACCCCCTAGGCCCGCCATGCGATACTCATAGACGAACGGACCAGACTGTACGGATATTGTCACTGACAGGCTCAGTAGGGTGTCAGGATGAGTTCGCTCATCGACGTCCCTTTTGGTCAATAGCTGGTAGCCCGTCACGTATGGCTAATACCTCTGACGTGCTTGTGGTTAAATCCACAGCCATAGTATTGACGAGTCTTTATAGTCTACCACACACAGTTACTCAAGTTTCGGGCGAAACGCTGTAGAGGCCGTATGGAGATATGGCAGGGTTCGATCTGATTCGTGCGGTATTGCACGGATCGTGATCGGACGGATTTTACTAGCGGGCTTTGGTTTAAGCCGGATCCTAGTATTAGACAGTGTAGATTTTGTCTCATTGCATTTGTATTCAATGGGAATACAAATGCGGGCATGTATATGCAGTCACGGGGTTTTCCTATAATTTATTACGGGATCAGTTTTCTGAAGTTTCCAGTTTGCATTCCGTTCCGGCCAGTTTTTCTTTGTTCCTTCTCGGCCGGACTTTCCGATGGAGGGGCTAATTTGCAATTGTGCAAATTAGTATTTGTGGAGGGGTTATTTGCATTTGTGGCATTATGATAGGTTAAGCATCTTTGCTTTTTCATGATAGTTTAGCATTAATGAGATTAGATGAGATTAGAAATTGATATGATATGGTTATCATTGCTTTTGGATGTGGTCACCCCTTTACTTTTACTACTCTCACCTTCCTTCATGTTTTGTTTCTCCACCATTTTGATATGGGGGGGCCATATTAAGAGAGAGAGAGAGAATTCCTTTTGTGTAAAATGATCCATATCTCATTTTCTCTACTTGCCACAAAACTCATTATCTCCAAAGTTCATAGTTCATTCTCTTCTCCATCAAATGGCAACATAAACCCCATAGAGACAAAGGTTTTCTACACTAGTCTACAGCAAACCTTGGATGCGTCGGCTAGCCAACTTCGCACCCGAGTTGCCTCGGTCTAGAGGTGGGAGCCCGTAAAAGAACCCGGCGATGTGGTGCCCGTTTCGACGAGGATGCGACGACCGGAGATTCCGCGAGGAGATCGGAGTGGAGACGAAGACCGAAGGACATGGATCGCTCTGTATATCTCTTCCCCATTCTCTTGATAGCTAGGATTAGGTTAATGGTTACGATCCGGGTTTATTGTCCGCTGTAGCGCCGGTTTAAAGTTAAGAAAATTTTTGATTCCGCATTTTGGCCTCGAGTAGACGGCCGGGGCGCTGCTGTGGCACAACATGGTATCAGAGCCAGGCCATTAATCTAGTCTAGCTTGGTCTAATGTGTTTACATTTCCGATCGAACAAAATTCCAAAACCCGCGTTTTCAAAAGCATCAGTTTCTGTCGAAATTTTTTTAGTTCCAAAATTTTTTCAGGTTGTTGAAGAATGATGTACAGGGAATTTTAAGAATTCTATGAAAATTTGGTCTCGTGAACAGTCTACACCACCGCGGAACCGCGGCCAAACCCATTCTTGGGCCGCGGTTCCGCCGCGACTTTCACTGTTCAGTGTACCAAAATTTTGCAGAAAGCTCCTGAATTGAAAATAGGTTTTTGGAATGTTCTTTTTGGGCCCAGATTTTCTGTGAGTGCTACAGTAGTGCTTGGGGCCCACTTAGGTAAATTTGATCGATCGAATATTTTAAACACATTAGTTCACAGTATTTACATTATATCTGCGACCGTGAATGTCACTCGATCGGTAAATCCAGTCTATCTGCTATAGCCCTTTTAGACGGATTTGCAAACGTGACATTCACGTTGATGTTCTATGTTGTGCTGTGATGTTGAGGATCTGTCTTGGTGGATAGCCTGGATGCAATAGTAGTACAGTTTGGTTGTATATGTACATTTGATATTGCGGGGCGAGCGTCCGACATGTGGACTGCCGTTACTACCTGTTTGTATATTATTCTTTTGGGGAATGACCAGGTCGAGGTCGATGTACCCGTTGTATGTATATTTTACTTTCTGTACTAGGATTACCCCAAGGTGGGGTGCACGGATAGCCGGGTTCTAGAGGGCAACAAGCCCGCATCTCATGGCATTAGGACGGAGGGGGATTTACTCTAGAATTGGCGGGCTATTCGCCGCACTCGTAGGGGGTACAGGTTGACGCAGGAGGGGTGCCCAAGTTACCGGATTCCGTGAAGTGCTGGGTGGTCCATTCACGTTGCTGAAGGGGGCTGCCTCGCTTCAGGTTTTGGCGGGTAACTTGCCGCGCCCGTAGGGGTCTAGGATTTCATTGCACGGGCTATCCACACGACCACGGGAACTTCAGGTTTCAGCAGCGGCTCTGTGAAACCCGGGGCTTCCAGATTATCTGTATTGTTCTGTGATGCTTATTACATTTCTGTGATGTTGCATTTTATCATGCCTTGAGCGAATATTATATATTGATATATATACTAGTAGATGTTGTATATGTTTTGCATCCGCGCTAGTCCAGTCCCCGCTCTGTCGTTAGTTAAGTAACCTAACGGGTGATGACGGGACCCAGTGGCGCATGCGGATGGCATATACGTACATCGTATTTTCGTTCTTTATTGGTGTGATCATTTGATGGGACTGCATTGATTCGGATCAATGCAAGCTAAACAAACCTATTCTGATGTTGTTGGAACATTTTTCAAAAAAAAAGCTGTTATTGCAAGGACATTCTCTTTTGTTTTGCACAGTGGTATTCGGTTATGAATATCCAGCACCTCAGTCGACGAGGCAAGAGCCGAGATCCCTTCACCGGGAGTGACCCCTTGGATAGAAGTTTGCGTCAGGGTAATAACTTCACTATAGCCGATTACTTTTTGCTTTGCATCGTGGTATTCAGTTGGAATTCCTGCACCTCATTCTACGGGGAAAGAGCCAAGATCCCTTCACCGGGAGTGACCTCTTTAGCAAAGGGTTTTCGCCACTATATTTTTATAAAAAGTTATGCAGTTCCTTCGACGAAATCAAGTTCATTACGTTAAAGGTTTTTTATCCAAAAACCAGCCGTAGCCCTCCGTCATTTCTTACGTGTATTGTTTAGTATTCGTGCTGCGTTTGTTGACTCCGTCAAGGCGTAGTGTACGGTAGCTAAGTGGTGCTTGTTTGTTGCATAAATGGGATTGGTTAGGACAGTCGTGCGGCCTTGTTGACTCCGTCAAGGGCACGTACGGGTGGGTTTAATGCAATCCAGATAATGAAGGGTTGAACTTGACTAGGACTCTTTGATTTGTTGACTCCATCAAGGTCACTTGGGTCCTAGGGATAAAAACACACATCGGGAGTTTCTAAAGAAACTGAAACTTGCCAAGCATGCGCATACCTTTTGGAGTGTGATAATGTGAGTGGATTCCGTCACGTTATCATGCGATGATAGTTGGATCCCGATTCCCACTGATGAGTTGGTTTACTCCTCGGGTGATCCCGACTAATTCTTCTTTCAGGTTTAGAGGAGAATTTGAGGTTATAGTGGGAAGTTTCCTGATTAGATAAATTGATAACCATTCTGATCTAGGTTAGAGTGCACGCTGAGTGTTTCTTTTCTCTCTCTCTTTGGCAGCGACCATGACCAGACCTTTGACTATGACTCAGTGACCAAAATTAACCGAACCTTCTTAAACACTGGCTTTTGGATTGTCAGAGTTGCATACCTCATTGCCACTCCTACTTTTACCCTTTTCTCCAGGACACCCCGTATTACTACGAACGTCCACTTCCATTGGACAAAACCATCATATGGTTATATACGAACACGAAGGAATTTATTCGAGGATGGTTTCCGGTTCTGGAGAAAACGAATAGGACTATTCAGTTGTCTTTTCCTTTTTCCTTCTCTCTGGTTGCGAGTACTCCTTGGTTTAGGAGATAGTACACCTATTACGCGAATTGGATAGTCCTCTTCCAAACCATAGGCAGGTGCGACCGGTAGGGAATGAAGAAAACCAATTAGCCTAACGATGGTGTACAGAAGGTATTAAGTAAAGACATATCAAGGGATTAGTAAGAGGGCAAAGTAAATTGCGACTGCTATTCACGACCAAACCAAGTATTTCTTCGCCAATCCTAAATCACCTTTGTATTTCTCCAGGACACTCCGTATCACTACGAAGATCCACAGTTTATTTGGATACTCCATCGTATGGTTATATACGAACTCGAAAGGAACTTGTTCCAGTTCGGGGATGGATTCTGGTTCAGGAAAAATAGGAATAAGGTTTATTCAGGTGTCTTTTATCTTCACCTTCTCTCGCATTGCGATTGCTCCTAGGATTAGGACAGTACACCCATTATGCTTATTGGGTAGTCTTCTTCCAAACCATAGGCTGGTGCCGAAAGGTAAGGAAGGAAGAAAACCATTTGGCCTAAAAGGGTGTACAGAAGGTAATGACTAAAGACATATAAAGGGATTTGGAGAGATCACAAAGAATTATAAGGTTACAGTCGTGAATCTGGATAATGGAAGAGGCATTACTAGGAATACCGGGATACCCCATCAAAACATTTCAATGTTTCAGTTTCACTGTGTACTGTTAAAAGAAAAACCGATTTCCCAATTAGACACTTGCTCCAAGGTATGTATTTACCAGGTATGATTCTCATATCTGTATGGTTTTACAGATGATGAGTGGGAGTAAGTTATTGGGAATTAAGTGATCATCCTCATTATATCGGGATTCGTTGTAATCGGTGATATTTGAGGAAGTCACCTGGGTTGTTTGCCGGACGGCAAATATTTGGTTTTGAATATCCGTTGTTATGCACCAATTTCAAATTGATATATCTGTACGTCTATTTTTATAGAGTGAGATATATCTTTTTGAAATTATGTCTATGACATTTACCTATATCAGTGGATGATTAGGTAAGGAGCATTGAACAGCGGTGTAATTCTTCATAACCATAGTACAGTTTTCAACCTACGACACACAGTGAATGAGTTATTAGACTCACGGGACTTATACAGAGTATTGTATGTTGTCCAGTGTCCATTAGGACAGAGGGGGTTGGTCCTCGTACTATATTCTGTTTACTTATGACTTCTCTGGTTCTTAGACAAGTGTTTCGTAGAAACACAGGGTCTAAGTTTTGAGAAGTTATAGGTATGTGGATAAAGTAGAGAACCAGGTGTTGCAAGTATCGGGATTCTTCAAGGTGATCAAAAATGTAGATACTTGTGAATGGTATTCAGTTGATAGTAATGATTAAGAGAACTTGCTTCTCTTTCAGGTTACTCATAATTGGAGGCATTCCTAAGTTGAGTAACGCTGATCGGCCTCCTTCCATTTAGTTGACATGCACTGGTGACAGCTGCATGATTTGAATCTGGTTCAATTAAATCTGTGCCTCTGTTTCTGTATTGGATATAGAACAGTTCATATCTTAACGATGTTAAGGTACGGGGAGTTGTCCAGCTTATGCTTAAAACCAGACTCTGGATAACTCAAGGCACGTTTCTGTAATGGTTGTTTGTGGGTTGACCCGGGCTATGACGAGGGTTGACTTTCTACCATCTGGAAGATCAATAGTGATAGTGTTCTTGACTCGCTACAGTTTTAATAAAAATGGATTTTTTCAGAAAACAGTAGTGGGAGTATGGTAGAACTGGAAGTGATTCCAGAACCACAAACGATTACTGAAGATTTGATAGGAACCTAAAGATTCAATCTGGTTTGACATTCCATTGGCCACTCCGCAGATAAGATGGGTAACTTCAGGCACCCGAGAGGTACTCCGGTAGCCTCAAGGACGGTGACAAGGAAGTTCTTGTTTGCCCAGACTTGCCATTACTGTTGTTCCAGACTGTGAGACCCGGCAGGAGGGTGAGTATAGCGTCGTTCTAAACTGGCTTTAGAAGTGTACGTCTATATGACTCTGCCAGAGGGTTGTCGTGGTCAGTGGGAGCAGCGGAAGCATTGGTGGACAGGTGGCTTATGTCTATTTATAGACTAAAGCAGATATAGCGGAGATAGATCAACCATTTCTGATGTGACAGTCATAGGTTTGACTTCATCAGAATAGGGGATGGATCTGTTGAGAAGGTAGTAGGGTGTGATGTCATGGTATTTGGATGACATACACAGAGTAGGAAGTGACATTCCTATACTACGATCGGTTATGCTTTGGTCGTCACACAGTGTTTTCTCCACATGGGACTTGGACATTATATCAGACATACTGGTTACTAGATTTATGGTTTTAGATCTAGATTTGGGTGGTTTCCCAATCAGGGTACTTAGACAGCATTCTAAGAGTATTTAGAATGGACGACTCCTGGCACGGTGGTGTACCTGCAGGTGATGGAGTCACCCTCTCTAAAGGTGTCTTACAGACTAAAGAGGAGAGGGATGTGCATGATTGGCAGATCACTTGCTTAGGCAATTGAGTCAATCATGAGATGTCAAGTACCACACCAGATGTTGTTTTTGCACTAGATGCAGTAAGTTGACATTGATCCAATTCTGGAGAAACAGTCGGAAGCAGTTTTAGAACATAAGTGGATGTTCTAGGGATATGATAACGACAGCCTCATTCGGGAGACAGTTATCATTCCAGGCTTCCAAGGTGACATGGACGACAAGGAGGTTGTCAGAGTTATAGTTTTCCTTCTGACGAGGGGCAGTATTTTGGACAGGTGGTCCAAGGCAATACTGAGGGAGGCATGGCGCAGGATACTGATTAAGTTCAGTTGACGTTACAGTCTAAGAAGTTTGGATTTGGAGTTCATTTATGAGCTAGGTCCCATCAGACATCCAGACACATTCTAAGACAGGTATTGCTCATTTCGGGAGATGGGTTTCTCCGCGAACTTGAGATTAAGAGAGACATAGAAAGAAACATCAAAGCGGATCCACTCACTGAGGCTATTCCTCGATCGCAATAGTTTCGCAAACGAGCTTTGTGAGACTGACTAGTAGAGGAGTTGGGTGTTCGGTATCACGCGGGCTGTGAGTATGCGACATAGCAATAATTAGCCTTGAGTGCAAGTGGGGGATTGTTGGAGATAGTGCCCTCAGAGTCAATTATTGGATCACGGGCACGTGATTGCAATGATTGAGGGAGGACCTATTCCGGTAGGACAGTCTTACTCAAGATGATAGTATGCTATCTGGTTTACCTTTATCATCGTATACTGCTTTAGGTGACCTGACAGGTCACTATTACACGTTGATAGAACCCCTAGGATTCTTGCTTGACTGCCAGCAGTATGAGGGCGATCATATACATGGGAGCTGGTAGTCTATAAGCATATCCTTAAAAGGTCCCTAGTCGTGGGAGTTTCGAGACAGGGCATCGATTCTCCAGAGTAGACTAGTGTATACAGTCGAGACCCCGACGAGGGGCGGTGGCCGGTCTCACAAGCCACTGGTGTCAGTTGGTTTACCTAAGATGTATACAGGTGCTCATTGGGTTATGAGTACACCGGACAGGACTCGCCGGGAACATGCTAGTTGGGATTATACCAGACGTCAGATAGCAGTTCCCTGGTGACATGTGTACAGGTTAGTTCATCGACCTGAGATCGTCATTTGTCTCGTGTGAGTTCCTACTGTGCTTTGATTACTACCCTACCACAGCTCGAAGGATTCATGCAAACAGGTTTTAGTTGGGTACAGTCCCGAGCCACATGGAGGCAGTGAGCGGATCTGCAAGGGGTTCGACTCTCCCGGTATTGGGGGTGAGGTCACGCTGTGTCTAGGAGAGCCATTACACAAAGCCCTCGGCCGAGGCAGGAGATTTGCTGGTAGGTATTCCAGTAGTATCTCAGGGTGTTCTGGGCTTCACTCCGACACGACTTGTACCGCTTTTGGGGGTCTGACTTTTACCAACCCCCTAGGCCCGCCATGCGATACTCATAGACGAACGGACCGGACTGTATGGATATTGTTACTGACAGGCTCAGTAGGGTGTCAGGATGAGTTCGCTCATCGACGTCCCTTTTGGTCAATAGCTGGTAGCCCGTCACGTATGGCTAATACCTCTGACGTGCTTGTTGTTAAATTCACAGCCATAGTATTGACGAGTCTTTAGAGTCCACCACACACAGTTACTCAAGTTTCGGGCGGAATGTTGTAGAGGCCGTATGGAGATATGGCAGGGTTCGATCTGATACGTTCGGTATTGCACGGATCGTGATCGGACGGATTTTACTAGCGGGCTTTGGTTTAAGCCGGATCCTAGTATTAGACAGTGTAGATTTTGTCTCATTGCATTTGTATTCAGTGGGAATACAAATGCGGGCATGTATATGCAGTCATGGGATTTTCCTGTAATTTATTACGGGATCAGTTTTCTGAAGTTTCCAGTTTACATTCCGTTCCGGCCAGTTTTTCTTTGTTCCTTCTCGGCCGGACTTTCCGATGGAGGGGCTAATTTGTAATTATGCAAATTAGTATTTGTGGAGGGGTTATTTGTATTTGTGGCATTATGATAGGTTAAGCATCTATGCTTTTTCATGATGGTTTAGCATTAATGAGATTAGATGAGATTAGAAATTGATATGATATGGTTATCATTGCTTTTGGATGTGGTCACCCCTTTGCTTTTACTACTCTCACCTTCCTTCATGTTTTGTTTCTCCACCATTTTGATAAGGGGGGGCGGCCACATTGAGAGAGAGAGAGAGAATTCCTTTTATGTAGAATGATTCATATCTCATTTTCTCTACTTGCCACAAAACTCATTATCTCCAAAGTTCATAGTTCATTCTCTTCTCCATCAAATGGCAACATAAACCCCATTGAGACAAAGGTTTTCTACACTAGTCTACAGCAAACCTTGGACGCGTCGGCTAGCCAATTTTGCGCCCGAGTTGCCTCGGTCTAGAGGTGGGAGCCCGTAAAAGAACCCGGCGATGTGTTGCCCGTTTCGACGAGGATGCGACGATCGGAGATTCCGCGAGGAGATCGGAGTGGAGACGAAGACCGAAGGACATGGATCGCTCGGTATATCTCTTCCCCATTCTCTTGATAGCTAGGATTAGGTTAATGGTTACGATCCGGGTTTATTGTCCGCGGTAGCGCCGGTTTAAAATTAAGAAAATTTTTGATTTCGCATTTTGGCCTCAAGTAGTCGGCCGGGGCGCTGCCGTGGCACAACAGATGCAAATGCTTTAAGTGCTTTCTGGGGTCCTGGGAAGGGTGATGAAATCCCCACCCAATCTGAGTTTGGTCAATAGCCCCTTAAAGTTCGATTAAATTATGCAAAACAGTAAATTCACTTGAAATTAATTATTTTTATGCGCGGCGCAAAGAAACCTGCAGAAAATCTGTTATTGAGAAGGGAAAAGAAGATTTTTAGCGCAAAGAAATCCTGCAGAAAATTTCGCAAAAGGATATATGGAGGTTGGCAGAGGGGGAAAGAGAAACAAACCAAGCAAAATTGAGTAGCTGACGTGGCAACAGGACCGCGGTTCCGCGGTTTTGCACTCTTCAAGGCCGCGGTTCCGCGGTTTGTAGGAGGGATCAGCTTCTGGAAAAAATTCTGTAGCTCCTATTCTCCAATCTTCTTCTGTTCCAATATACCTTTTTATGTTTCGCCCTCTGTAAATTTCCAGATCCGAGATTCTTCGCTGTTCCTGCAAGATTCAAACAATAAACCCTTCAAACAGATAAAAATTGATAAAAAAATATATTTTTTTTGCAATTTTTTCTATTTTCAGATTTTTATGATTTATAAGATTTATATTAACCCGAAATTTCACAAATGAAATTTTACGCCATCCCCGGCAACGGCGCCATTTGACTAGTAGAGATTTTATGATCACCAAAAATATTTTACCGCAATCAGAAATGGCGTCGCTTTGCAGCTAGCCGGTGAATACGGGTCGGTCCACAGGGATGTGTAATTTTCCTAAGTGTTCTTACGAGCTAATTCCAATGGTTGTTTGGTCTTTTAATTGAATCTAAAAACTAAGTTGTACGATAATGAAGAAACTTGTTAGGATTCGGTCTAAGGTGAGTTTGATAAGATTAATATTCACACCTCTTGCAATGCCCTCAATTAAATCCTTTTAGAAGTTATAACAATTATTAGTAAAGGGGATTAGGATGATTAGGAAGAAACGAAGTTTCTTCCTCTAGATCCTTGTCCGTCCTTTCTTACTAATTGCTCTAACCTTCATGGAAGTCATGCATGTCCGGTCCTTTATACTACGGTTTCACCGTTACCTCATGGGTAGGGTGCCGTAGGGAGCGGATCATGCATGCGTGCATGAAGTTCTAGTTATTACAAATTAATGGGCTTGAAAGAGATGAGAGATATTCATCTCTCAATCCCTCCCTTATTCCTAACCCTAACAAGCGAGAAAATTACTCGCTCATTAGGGGATCTATTAAAAACACCATTTTAAGATTACTTACCTACTGCAGTTTAAAAGATTTTACACTAGATTACTAGGGCAAAGGAATGATTTATCTAAAGCAAGAATTAAATTAGAAAGCTAGGGCAAGAAATTAATTTTAAACTAAGGCAGAAAATTAAAAGGAACTTACAAGAAATGATGCTCTTCAATCTTTAAAGAATCTGAATTTTTATTTATTGAAAAGAGGCATCCCTATTACAGTATTTTGATTACATATTTATAAGGAAATAGGAAAACTAAGGTTACAATTGCTCGCATATGTGATATTAAAGATATACCTATGAAAAATCCCAACCTACGCACCGACGCACCGCCAGGAGAAATCTACACCGACACGTGCAACAGATGGCCGCGGAACCGCGGCATGGGTGGGGGTGGGGACGCGGTTTCGCGGCCCATTGGTCGGATCATTGACTGCAATTTTGTGGGCTTCTTCTTGATGCTTTGGGCTTTCTATTTTTCTAGTTCTTTTCTCCATTTGACTTCTGGGTCTTCTCTAGATCTTCAGTGAAAACTTGTAATGATCTTTTAACCGTTCACTTTGACATTTTGGACCTTGCATTGCCTTGTACAATTGTGAATTCTTCTTCGTCTAGGCTTGACTAGAATCCTTCTACTTGTGGGTCAAAAGTCCCTCTTTTGTATCCTCTTTTGTCTTTTTCATTGTCTTCGCTCCAAGAACCTGTATCCTGTAATATGTAGCAAACATGCGTCAAAAGCTCCTGTTTATTTATAAAATGCATAAGAATGGGGAATATAAAATGCAATATTATGATATGAACAGGTAGTCAACTTGGGGACCAACCGTAGGGCCGGGAGAATTTTGAGAAATCGGATTTTGGTTGGCGTCTGCATCGCTGCACTGGAATATGGTACCAGGAGCGACTCATCATTCGCCGTTTGGGGACTTGGAATCTGGATCTTGTTTGGCATCAGCATTGCTGCACTGGAATAATGCCAGAAGCAACTCATCATTTGCCTCGGGAGGACTTGGGATTTGGGTTTTTGGCCGGCATCAGCACCGCTAACACTGAAGCGAAATTCCAGAAGTGACTCATCATTTGTCGTTGCCAGTTGGGGAACGATGGCTTAGGAGACACGTTTAGGTTCCTATAACCTATGGCTTTTCGATTTTATGAGCCGTAAGGGTCCCATAAAGCATTTTTCTCCCTACGAGTCGAGAGGATCTCGCAGGTGTATGTTCTCCTTAGGAATCGTGAGGATTCCTAAGTGTGTTGCCCCTTTGTGAGTCGTAAGGATCTCACGCAGGGATTTTCTCCTCACAAGGTCTAGAGGACTTTATGAGTGTATTTTATCTCTTTTCACGAGTTTGCGCCCTTTCGGGTTTTCACAAACTCGCCGGCGGTCCTGCTGTTTTTACTCACGGAGCCCTTTCGGGTTTTCATCCATGCCCGTTTTACTTGTGGACATACCGTTTTTTTAACTGGTGAGACTTTTAAAAGTAGTCTCACCGGCAAGACTTGGGAGAGATAGGGGTCGTTTACGCCCGTGGATTGTATACGGTTTTGCAGGATGTATGATCCAGACCTTAGGGCCGGTGTGCTCAATTCGCCTGTGACTTGGAGCGTTCACGCGTAGTATTTCTTGAGATATCGGCCATTGATGGGTGGCATGGGCCTTTTTCCCTCGGCACTTATTAGTTGGTAAGATCCTCCGTCAAACACTTTCTCGATGACTTATGATCCTTCCTAGTTTGGCTCAAATTTTCCCTTAGCATGTCGATTTGGGACGATCGGTCTTTTAAGGACCAACACCAATTCGTCTTTCTTGAAAGCGCGGAGACGAGTCATCTTGTCACAGTCCCGTGACATTTGGGCTCGGTACAGCTCCAGATTCTGCTGTACTATAAGCCTCTTTTCTTCGAGGGCGTCGAGGTTTTCAAGCCGAAGGAGAACGTTTTCCTCCTCCGTCAACTCGTGCTGAACGGCCATTCTCAAGCTTGGAAAATCGACTTCGAGGGGGAGGACCGCCTCCACTCCGAAGAGAAATGAGTACGGAGTCGACTGAGTTGGAGTACGGTGCGTGGTACGATATGCCCACAACGCCTCGTGAAGCTTGAGATTCCAGTCCTTCTTGTTGGCTGAAGCAATTTTGCTCAGGAGCTTGCATAGAGTCTTATTGAAGGCTTAGGCTAGCCCATTGGCTCTTGGATTATAGATGGAGGAATATCTCCAGTCTATCTTGTGTTGAGTAGCGAATTTTGAGACTGTGAAGCTCTTGAAAGAAGGCCCGTTGTCAGAAATGATTCTTCTTGGTGTACCAAAGCGGTATAGAATATTATGCCGGAAGAACATCAAAATATCTTATGTCTTGACTTCTTTTAGAGGGACAGCTTCAGACCATCTGGAGAAATAGTTAGTTGTGGCCTATATGAACCGGTGGCCTTTGGATGACGGAGGATCAATTGGGCCAACTATGTCGGTGCCTCAGACTTCAAAGGGACACGACGCCACCGTAGGATGCAACGGATTGGGATGCTTGTGAAAGAAATCACCGTGAATTTGGCAGATATGACATTTCTTTGCATGCTCTTCGCAAGCCCGTATCATGGTGGGCCAGTAATACCCAAGCCGTTTGATTTGAAGTCGCATCTTGGGGCCAGACTGGTGAGCACCGCAAACGCCCGAGTGAACTTCTTTCATGACCTTTTGGGCTTCGGCCAATGACAGACACCTGAGCCAGAGTTGGTCATATGACCTGCGGTATAGCGTGTCATTTACAAACACGTATCGGAGAGCTCTCTTCTTCAGCTGAACCCTCGCAGATTTTCCTTAAGGCAGCTTGTCGTATCGGAAGTACTCTATGAAGGGTTCTCTCTAATCGGGCTCGTCTTGAACGATCGAAGCTTCTTCGGCGGGACTGCTCTTCTGTTCCGCGCTTTCCTCTTCTCGTAAAGAGACTGGGGGCATAATTTTCCGGCTCCTGACTGTGATCAGAATTTCGTCCATGTTAGGATCAGCCAGCTCCTTAGCTAAGCGAGCGAGTATGTCAGCCTTTCCATTCAACACCTTAGTAACTCTGATCAGCTCAATATGCGTGAACCGTTTCATGAGTTCCACCACTCGGCTTCTGTACAGAGCTAACTCGGGTCTGTATATCTTATAATCGCCGCTTACTTGGTTGATGACAAGCTGTGAGTCAACGTAAACCTGTAGCCGAAGGATTTCCATTTCTATGGCGAGCTCCAGACCAGCTATCAGAGCTTCATACTCAGCTTCATTGTTTGTTCGAGGCTCGGTGAGAGCGAAAGAATGCCGCAGGGTTCCCATTGTTGGATAAAGTGCCCTCAAGGCAATTATCATAGTCGCGGACTTATGATTATGATGATTGAGTGAGGACCTATACCGATAAAACAGTCTTACTCAAGATGATAGTATGCTATCTGGTTTGTCTTTATCATCATGTACGTGTTGATAGAGCCTATAGGATTCTTTCTTGACTGCCAGCATTATGATGGCGATCATATATGTGGGAGCTGGGGTTTATAAGCACATCCTTAAATGTCCCTAGTCGTAGGAGTATCGAGACCGGGCATCGATACTCCAGTATAGACTAGTGTATACTGATCGAGACCCCGACGAGGGGCGGTGGCCAGGTCTCATAAGCCATTGGTATTAGTTTGTTCACCTAAGATAGTATACAGGTACTCATTGGGTTATGAGTAGACAGGACGGACTCGGCGGGAACCAGCTAGTTGGTATTATACCTATTGTCAGATAGCAGTTCGCAGGTGACATGTGTACAGGTTAGTTTGTCGACCTAAGATCATCATTTGTCTCGTGTGAGTTCCCACTATGCTTTGATTACTACCCTACCACGGCTCAAAAGAGTCATGCAAACAGGTTTTAGTCGGGTACAGTCCCGAGCCACATGGAGGTAGTGATCTGATCGTCGGGGATTCGTCTCCCCCAGTATTGGGGGTTGATGTCGCGTTATGTACGGATGGCCATCACCAAAAATCCATGGCCACGGTGGACGAGAATTACCGATCCAGGATCGATAGTTTATCAGGTGGTGATGGGTTTCATACTGACACTAAATATCGCGTTGTTTGGAGTCTGACTTTATCCACCCCCCTAGACTCGATATGCGATACTCTTAGATGAACAGACCGGATTATACGGATATTGTCACTGTCAGGCTCAGTAGGGGTTCTGCATGAGTTTGCTCGTCGGCCTCCCTTTAGCTCAATACCTGGATAGCCGTTACGTACAGCCAGTGCCGCTGACGTGCTTGTGGTTAAACCCACTGCCAGCGTATTGACGAGTCTTTAGAGTCCCACACAGAGGGTTTTCACGGTTCAGACGATATGGTGTACATGAGGTATGTTGATACATACAGGTGTCCGATTAAATATGTGCACATGTTACGCAGACTTTAATCGGACGGTTAATAATACTAGCGGCTTAGGATTAAGCCAGTTTATTAAATCAGGTTTTGATTTAATAATTTACATATGTATTTATATATATGTATTCTAGTATTATTGTTCACTATTCGTTTTCTCTCTTGGTTATTCGTATTTTTGTACGAATACGCGTATATGTATTTCGGTACATGTACCGGGAAGTATTCCGTATTTTATACGGAATAGCTTCTAGATGATGCCACCTCATTATTGATTTTCCATTTATGGAAAATTCTTTTGTTTCATAATGAGGTGGAGGGTGTGAGGTGGCATGTGCATAGTGTTGAGCATGGGTTTGTGCATGTAGCAAAGGATGGGCACTTATTTGTTTAATGGTTAATTTGGATATGATATTTTTTTCTTTTGGAGAATGAGAGAGGAAAGGGGGGCCGGCCACACTTAAGGTGGGGGTTGATTTCATTTGATAATTATTACATTACACTATCTCTCTCTCTCACTCTCTCATGCTTCAAAGAAACTTAGCCATTTTCCTTTGTTCATGCAAAAGCTTCATCACCTCTTTCATCTTCTTCTTGAGTTTCTTATTGAGCTCATGGTTTGAGAGAAAATTGTAGTGACACTTTCATACTCCCCCACTCTCCATCGCTAGCGACTTTGGAGCATCGGTTACCTCGTTCGATGAGGTTGGAGTTTATGTCGTTTCCCTCGGGTGGATCATCGGAGATGGAGGAAGACCGGCAACCAAACATCATCGAAGGACCACTAGGAGCTTGGAATGAAGACCGAAGGACACAGATCAACTCGGTATAATGATTCTAACTCTTAGTTAGTTTTCTAGTTTAGGGTTTAAGGTCGATCCGGAAATCGGGTAACGGTAGCGCCGGTTTATGAAATTTTTGTTCCGTATTTTGGACTCGTTTCGACGGCCGGAGCGCTGCCGGAACCCAACATGGTATCAGAGACACCCTTTAAACCCCTTACTAGATTGTTTAAACGTGCTTGAAAGATCGATCGACTGAAATTTCCGAAATCACGATTCCATTTTCACAGTTGCTGTCGATTTTCAAAAGTGGTCAAAAAATTATTTCAGGTATCTTAAAAATCCGTACAGGCAATTGTAAGGGTACAGAGAAAATTTTAGCTCCTGAAGTCTCTAAAGCGTCGCGGAACCGCCGCACTTACCCCCATTGGCGGCGGTTCCGCGGCCATTTAGTGGCGACGGGCCTTCAAATTTTCACTGTAGCTTATATACTTGGAATTGTGATTTTTGTGATATTCTGTTTTGGCCCAGTTTTATGTGCAGTGTTGGTTTTGCTATTGGGGCCAATTTGGAACTTAGTCGATCGATATTTTAAGTGTGCGTTTAACATTACATACATTTCTAACTGCGACCGTGAATATTATTTGATTGGTAAACCCGTCTAACTGCTATATGTTCTTTTAAACGGGTTTGCGAACGTGACATTCACGTTGATGTTCTGTGTTGTGCTGTGATGTTGGTTGGATCGTCGTGGTGGATAGCTATGGTGCAATGTTAGTACAGTTTATTTTCATTTGTACATTTGATTTTGCGGAGCGAGCGTCCGACATGTGGACTGCCGTCACTGCCAGTTTGTATATTATTCTTTTGGGGCACGACCGGGATGAGGTCGATGTCACCCTTGTATATTATTTTATTTTCTGTACTAGGATTACCCCGAGGTGGAGTGCACGAATAGCCGGGTTCTAGAGGGCAACTATTTCGCATCTCAAGGCATTCAGATGGAGGGGACCTTACTCTAGGATTGGCGGGCTATTCGCCGCACTCGTAGGGGTATAGGTTGACCCAGGAGGGGTGCTCAAGTTACCGGATTCCATGAAGTGCTGGGTGGTCCATTCACGTTGCTGAAGGGGGCTGACTCGCTTCTGGTTTTGCGGGTAACTTGTCACGCTCGTAGGCATCTAGGTTTTCATTGCACAGGCTATCCACACGACAGCGAACGTCGGGTCTCACTTGCGGCTCAAGTGAAACTCGGGGCTCCAGATTATCCACCATTCTGTGTTGCTTCTGTGATGTTTCTGTGATGTTGCTTTATATCATGCCTGGGACAAATGTTATATATATATATATATATATATATATATATATATATATATATATTTATATATACTAGTAGATGTTGTATATGTTTTTCACCCACGCTAGTCCAGTCCCCGCTCTGTCGTTAGTTAAGTAACCTAACGGGTGATGATGGACTCAGTGGCGAATGCGGATGGCATATACGTACATTTTATTTTCGTTCGTTTCTGGTGTGATTAATTGATGGGACTGCGTTGATTCTTATCAATGCAAGGATAAAACAAACCTGTATATGATGTTGTTGGAACCAAGTTTTTTTAAAAACTGACATTACAGACGTTCTCTTTTGTTTTGCACAGTGGTATTCGGTTATGAATATCCAGCACCTCATTCGACGAGGTAAGGGCATGATCCCTTAATCGGGAGTGACCCCTTGAGTAAAAGTTTGCATCAACGTAATAACTTCACTATAGTCAATTACTTTTGCTTTCCATCGTGGTATTCAGTTTGGGATATCCTGCACCCCATTCGACGGGGAAAGAGCCGAGATCCCTTCACCTAGAGTGACCTCTTTAGTAAAAGTTTTCGCCACTATATATTTATAAAAACCACTTGGATTCCTTCAACGATATCAAGTTCATTACGTTAAAGGTTTTTCTCCAAAAACCAGTCGTAGCCCTCCGTCATTTCAGTAAAGTAGCGCCTAGTATTCGTGCTATGTTTGTTGGCTTCCGTCAAGGCATAGTGTGCGGTAGCTATGTGTTACTTCTCTGTAGCATGGATATGCATTAATCTAGGACAGTCATGCAGCCTTGTTGGCATCCGTCAAAGGCGAGTATGGGTGGGTCTAAATTAATCAGGACAATGACGGGTAGAACTTGACTTGCAACTTATGATTTGTTGGCATCCGTCAAGGTCATAAGCTGTTTGGGGTAAAAATCATATCGGGAGTTTCAAACATACAGGAAACTTGCCAGGCTTGCGCATACCTTCTGGAGTGTGGTAACTTGAGTGGCTTCCATCAAGTTATCATACGATGATAGTTGGATCCCGATTCCCACTGATGAGTAGGAATACTCCTCGGGTGATTCCGACTAATTCTCCTTTTGGGTTTGGAGGAGAATTCGAGGAAACAGTGGGAGCTATCCTGATTAGATAAAATGATTAACCATTCTGATCTAGGTTAGAGTGCACACTGAGTGTTTCTTTTCTCTCTCTCTCTCTGGCTGCGACTATGACTCGACCTTTGACTAAAACTCATGAAACCAAGTTAACCGAACCTTCTTAAAACACTTTGACTTTGGAATGTCACGGTGTCGCATACATCATTGCCACTTCTATATCACCTTTACATTTCTCCAGAACACCTCGTATCACTACAAACATCCACTTCCATTGGATAAATCCATCGTATAGTTACATACGAACTCGAAGGAACTTTTTCGAGGATGGATTCTGGTTCTGGAGAGAATGAATAGGATTATTCGGTTGTCTTTTCTCTTTACCTTCTCTCAGGTTGTGAGGGCTCCTAGGATTAGGAGAGGGTACACCTATTGAGCTTATTGGATAGTCTTCTTCCAAACCATAGGCAGGTGGCGAACGGTAGGGAAGGAAGAAAACCAATTAAGCTTAAGTGTTGTGTACAAAAGGTAATAAGTAAAGACATATAAAGGGATTAGAATAATGGCAAAGGAAATTGCGATCACCATCATTCACGACAAAAACAGTGTATACCCCTGCCACTCCTACATCCACTTTGCTTTTCTCTAGAACACTCCGTATCACTACGGATATCCACTTCCATTGGATAAGTCCATCATATAGTTACATATGAACTCGAAGGAACTTTTTCGAGGATGGATTCTGGTTCTGGAGAGATTGAATAAGATTATTCAGATGTCTTTTCTCTTTATGTTCTCTCAGGTTGTGAGGGCTCCTAGGATTAGGAGAGTACACCTATTACACTTATTGGATAGTCTTCTTCCAAACCTTAGGCTGGTGCCGAAAGGTAGGGAATGAAGAAAACCAATTAGCATAAAGGAGGTGTACAGAAAGTAATATGTAAAGACATAATAAAGGGATTGGAGTGAGGGCAGGTAAGTATATGGTTACTGTCATAATTCAGGATAATGGAAGAGGCGTTACTAGGAATACCAGTTAACCCTTTTTGAAACATTTTTCATGTTTCAGTTTTACTATGCGATCTTAATTGAAAACTGTTTTCCCAATTGGAATCTAACTCCAGGGTATGTACTTACCAGATCAGTTATCTCATCTGCATGTTATTTCGGATGGTGAGTGGGAGTAAGATATTGGGAATTGGGTGATTAGATCCTCATTATATCGGAATTCGTTGCAATTGGTGATATTTGAGGAAATCATCTGGATTTTGCCTGATGGCAAATATTTGGTTTTGAATATCTGTTGTTATGCACCAATTTCAGACTGATATATCTGAACATTTATTTTATAAAGTGAGATA
The DNA here is from genome assembly GCA_030015575.1 of Agapanthus africanus. Classification (NCBI taxonomy): domain Eukaryota; kingdom Viridiplantae; phylum Streptophyta; class Magnoliopsida; order Asparagales; family Amaryllidaceae; genus Agapanthus; species Agapanthus africanus. Next base: position 48,748,567 of record JASDDO010000006.1, on the reverse strand, counting down.
TAAATTTTTGATATTATGTCAGTGACATTTACCTATATCAGCTGGTGATTAGATAAGGTGCATTCAACAGCGGTGTAATTCTTCTTAACCATAGTACAGTTTTTCAACCTACGACGCACAGGGCTTGAGTTATTGAACTCAGTGGACTTATACAAAGTATTGTATGTTGTCCAGTGTCAATTACGACAATGGGGTTGGTACTCGTACTATATTCTGTTTACTTGTGACTTCTCCAGTTCTGGACAAGTATTTCGTTGAAATGCATGGTCCAGATTTTGAGAAGTTATAGGTATAAGAATAAAGTAGAGAACCATTTTTTAAAAGTATCGGGATTCTTTGAAGTATTCGAAGATGTAGATACTTGTGTTTGATATTCCGTTGATAGTAATGGTTTTGAGAACTTGCTTCTCTTTCTGGTTACTCATATGTGGATGCACTCCTAGATGAGTAATGTTGATTGTCCTCTTTCCATTTGGTTGATATGCACTGGAGATAGCTGCATGATTTTGAATCTGGTTCCAATTAAATTAGTGCTTTTGTTTCTATATTAGATTTATATAGAATCAATTTATGTCTTAACGATGTTAAGATATAGGGAGTTGTCCGGCTGATGCTTAAAACCAGAATCCGGATAAATTCAAGGCACGTTTCAGTAATGGTTGTTCGTGGGTTATTCCGGGCTTTGACGAGGGATAACTTTCTACCATCAGGAAGATCAATATTTATATTGTTCTTGACTCGCCACAGTTTTAGTAAAATGGATTTTTTCAGAAAATAAATAGTGGGAGTATGGTAGAACTGGAAGTGATTCTAGAACCACAAACGATTACTGAAGATTTAATAGAACCTGAATATTCAATTGTTTTCGACGTTCCATTAGCCACTCCGCAGATTTGGTGGGTAACCTCAGGCACCCGAGAGGTACTTCGGTCGTCACAGTAACGGTGACAGGGAGGTTCTTGTTTACCCAGACTTGTTATTGCTGTTGTTCTAGACTATAAGACCCGGCAGGAGGATGAGTATACCGTCATTCTAAACTAGCTTTAGAAGTGCACGTGTATATGACTCTACCAGAGGGTTGTTGTAGTCAGTGGGAGCAGCGGAAGCATAGTAGGCAAGTAGCTTATGTCTATTTACAGTCTAAAGCAGGTATAGCGGAAATAGATCATCTAATTTTGATGTAACAGTCATAGGCTTTGACTTCATCAGATTTGGAGATGGATCTGCTAAGAAGGTAGTAAAGAGTGGTGTCCAGGCATTGGGGTGACATGCACTTAATAGGAAGAGATATTCCTATACTACGATCGGTTGTGCTATGGTTGTCACAAAGTTGTTTCTCCACACAGGATATGGATGTAATATCAGGGTTTCTGGTTACTAGATCTATGGTTTTAGATCTAGATTTGGGAAGTTTCCTAATCTGGGTACTTTGACATTAAATGGACGACTCCTGGTATGGTGGTCTACCTGCAGGTGATGGAGTCAACCTCTCTAAAGGTGTCTTACAGACTAAAAGGGAGAGGGTTCTACATGATTAGAATATCACTTGCTTAGGCAATTGAGTTAATCATGAAATGTCAAGTACCACACCAGATATTGTTTTTGCACTAGCTGCAATAAACATATATTAATCCAATCCTGGAGAAACATTGGGAAGAAGTTTATGAACATAAGTTAATGTTCTTGGGATATGGTAACGCAGCCTCCTTCAGGAGACAGTTATCATTTCAGGCTTCCAAGGTGACCTGGATGACAGAGTCACTGTCAGAGTTATAGTTTTTCCCTCTTTTGAGGGACAGTATGTTGGACAGATGGTCCAAGTGGATACTGAGGAAAGTCATAGCGCAGGATACTGATTAAATTCAGTAGACGATACAGTATAACAAGTTTGCTGGATTTGGAGTTCATTTGTGAACTGGGTCCCATCTGACATCCAGACAAATTCTAAGATAAGTATTGCTCATTTCGGGAGATAGTTTTCTCCGCGAAGTTGAGATTAAGAGAGATACAGAAAGAAATATTGGAGCGGATTCACTCACTGAGGCTATTTCTCGAACGCAATCATTTTCGCAAACAGGCTTTGCGAAACTGATTAGTAGAGAAGTTAGGTGTTCGGTATCACACGGGCAGTGAGTATGCGACATCGCAATAATTAGCCTTAAGTGCAAGTGGGAGATTGTTGGATATAGTGACCTCAAGGCAATTATCATAGTCGCGGACTTGTGATTATGATGATTGAGTGAGGACCTATACCGATAAAACAGTCTTACTCAAGATAATAGTATGCTATCTGGTTTATCTTTATCATCATGTACGTATTGATAGAGCCTATAGGATTCTTGCTTGACTGCCAGCATTATGATGGCGATCATATATGTGGGAGCTAGGGTCTATAAGCACATCCTTAAATGTCCCTAGTCATAAGAGTATCGAGACCGGGCATCGATACTCCAGTGTAGACTAGTGTATACTGATCGAGACCCCGACGAGGGGCGGTGGCCAGGTCTCACAAGCCATTGGTGTTAGTTTGTTCACCTAAGATAGTATACAGGTGCTCATTGGGTTATGAGTACACTGGACAGACTCACCGGGAACCTGCTAGTTGGTATTATACCTATTGTTAGATAGCAGTTCCCAAGTGACATGTGTACAGGTTAGTCTGTCGACCTGAGATCATCATTTGTCTCGTGTAAGTTCCCACTGTGCTTTGATTACTACCCTACCATGGCTCAAAGGAGTCATGCAAACAGGTTTTAGTTGGGTACAGTCCCGAGCCACATGGAGGCAGTGATCTGATCGTCGGGGATTCGTCTCCCCCGGTACTGGGGGTTGATGTCGCGTTGTGTACGGATGGCCATCACCAAAAATCCGTGGCCACGGTTGACAAGAATTACCGATCGAGGATCGATAGTTTCTCAGGTGGTGATGGGTTTCATACCGACACTAAATATCGCGTTGTTTGGAGTCTGACTTTATCCACCCCCCTAGACTCGATATGCGATACTCTTAGATGAACAGACCGGATTATACGGATATTGTCACTGTCAGGCTCGGTAGGGGTTCTGCATGAGTTTGCTCGTCGGCCTCCCTTTAGCTCAATACCTGGATAGCCGTTACGTACAGCTAATGCCGCTGACGTGCTTGTGGTTAAACCCACTGCCAGCGTATTGACGAGTCTTTAGAGTCCCACACAGAGGGTTTTCACGGTTCAGACGATATGGTGTACATGAGGTATGTTGATACATACAGGTGTCCGATTAAATATGTGCACATGTTGCGCAGACTTTAATCGGACGATTGATAATACTAGCGGCTTAGGATTAAGCCAGTTTATTAAATCAGGTTTTGATTTAATAATTTACATATGTATTTATATATATGTATTCTAGTATTATTGTTCACTATTCGTTTTCTCTCTTGACTATTCGTATTTTTGTACGAATACGCGTATAGGTATTTCGGTACATGTACCGGGAAGTATTCCATATTTTATACGGAATAGCTTCTAGATGATGCCACCTCATTATTGATTTTCCATTTATGGAAAATTCTTTTGTTTCATAATGAGGTGGAGGGTGTGAGGTGGCATGTGCATAGTGTTGAGCATGGGTTTGTCTATGTAGCAAAGGATGGGCACTTATTTGTTTAATGGTTAATTTGGATATGACATTTTTTATTTTGGAGAATGAGAGGAAGGGGGCGGCCACACTTAAGGTGGGGGTTGATTTCATTTGATAATTATTACATTACACTAGCTCTCTCTCACTCTCTCATGCTTCAAAGAAACTTAGCCATTTTCCTTTGTTCATTCAAAAGCTTCATCACCTCTTTCATCTTCTTCTTGAGTTTCTTATTGTGCTCATGGTTTGAGAGAAAATTGTAGTGACACTTTCATACACCCCTCTCTCCATCACTAGCGACTTTGGAGCGTCTGTTACCTCATTCGACGAGGTTGGAATTTGTGCCGTTTCCCTCGGGTGGATCATCGGAGATCGAGGAAGACCCGCAACCAAACATCATCGAAGGACCACTAGGAGCTTGGAATGAAGACCGAACGACACGGATCAACTCGGTATAACGATTCTAACTCTTAGTTAGTTTCCTAGTGTAGGGTTACTAGGCACTCTCACAAGGGTCTATTAGGCATCAACCATGCCCGATTTGAAATTTAGACGTGCCGAACAACCCTAACCAAGATCTTTACACTAGAGATTAGGCGAAACATAGCATGTTAAACACTTTAACATCTAAGAGTTTGGGATTACAACCTTTGTAGTCCGGTCCTTCACTTCATAAGCTCCGTGTTGAGGTCCCTTCGCTGTGATCATCATGTACTCGTACTCTAGAGAGGCTCCACGAAGAGAATAATACAAACTTGCTTCCGATCTTCGATAACTAAGATGATTTACCTTGAAGTTTCTTAAACACAAGCTCTCACTCTCAAATGAAGTGAACACCCTAATCTAAATGGCTAGGATAGATTAGGATGATGAAGTAGGAATTTAGCTCTATTTTATTTTCATAATCTCACCCATTTTCATCACAAGAATCAAAGCTTGAAAGCTTTGCAAAGAGGAAGAAGAAGATGAACAATGAATAATCCTTTTGTGATGAATAATGAAAAATATCATAATGATTAATAATGCAACCATGGTTGACTATGAAAAGGCTAACCCATGTAGAGACTTAACCAAGGGTGAAGGGTTTGGATTGGGTTAGAAAATATCAAGCATAATATCTTTGCTAGAAACAAACTAAAACCTTCTAGAAGCATCAAGAAAGATCTAACCCAAATTAAACCCTAACCTTGTTTAATCTCCACTAAACTTTTTGCATTAGTAATCATATCATGTTACAATATTATATATCACATATATAATATATATTTGTAACAAAAGAAAATAATACAATTAACATATATAGCATATATATCAATGTATTACCCGGTGAGAAAATGAATCAATAAAGTGAGCCAATATTAGATAATGTAATGCAATATATCATATATATAATTATACATTAAATTATCGAATCAACGCTTGATCCGACAATCCGGCTATATCGAATATAACCGACTAATATATCATGTACCGATTCATCGAATCAACACTTGATCCGATGACCCGGCTCATCTAAAAATATCGCGAGAATATAATACGGTATCTCATATCGCATTATCCTCGGTCATGCACATATCACATATGTGCTCCTACTCCGTTTTTCCTGATTCAAAAAACCTCTGTGTAGGACTCTAAAGAATCGTCAATACGCCGGCAGTAGGTGGTGATCATATCAAACACCCACAAGCTGCAAGCGGTCAGCTAAACGTAAAAGCCACCCAGGTATTGAGCGATCAGAAGATCAACAAGCAAGCCTGTACATTCTCCTGCGAATCCAATCAGTAACACTCCCGTACAGTCCGGTCTCTTCGTTTGATATGTCGCATATCTCGCCTAGGGTTGGTAAACGTCAGACCCCAGTAGCTTGATAAGTCGTGTCTATAACAGTTCGAGAAACTACTGATAACACTTACCAGTAAATCTCAGCAACCCTGGCCAGGGATTTCCAGTTATAGCCAATCGAACACAGCACAACATCAACTCCCTATACCGGGAGAGACAAATCCCCTCCTATCGCTCATTGCCTCCATGTGATTCGGGACTGTACCCAAAAGCCACCTTTTTGCACGCCATCTTGGACGTGGTATGATGGAAATCAAAGCACAGTGAGAATCACACAAGACTCTATGACAATCTCGGGTCTACAGACTAACCTATACCAGTGTCACCAGAGAACTGCCATCTGACGTGAGGTATAATACCATCTGGGAGTTCTCGGCGAGTCCGTCCAGTGTACCCAGTCTCCACTGAGCACCCGTACACCATCCTTGATGTCAAACACCGATGGATATGGGATCATCCATCGCCCATCATATGGGTCAAGATGCGTATACGCTAGTCTACTCTGGTGTATCGATGCCCTGTCTCGATACACCCTCGACTAGGAACAGTTATAGGATGTACTCGTCGACTACCGTTGCCCCACTATTATGATCTCATCATAGTCCCAGTAGTCGAGTACATATCCTAAGGGCTTTATCAACATGTAACATAGAGACAATCAGAGTACATGTTAAGATAAAGTACAACAAGATAGCATATTATCATGTCGAGCAAGAAAGTCCTCCCTATATATGTCCAAGCATCCATTACAATATACATCACATGTACAATAATGGCCTCTAGGGCATACATATAACTAACGCCTAGTTTAGGGTTTATGGTCGATCCGGAAATCAGGTAACGGTAGCGCCGGTTTAAGAAATTTTTGTTCCGCATTTTGGCCGCGTTTCGACGGCTGGGGCACTGCCGGAACCCAACACCCATTAATGGCGTGATGAACACCAATCCTATCCCTGCGTTTATCTCCATGATGCTTGATTTACTGGAGGTACTTATTGATGAGGCTCCATCGAAGTAGAGCTCCCAATATGGCTCATCTTCCTCGAGGTGCAGCACTTGTTCGTCCGGTAACTCACAATTGAGCAGTGAACCGTCTAATACGGGATGAGCAGCAAGGAAATCTGCAAGAGCTTGCCCTTTTACTGCTTTCTAAGGAGTATAAACTGTGTCAAACTCAAGTAGCATGACAGCCCATCTTGACATTCTACCGTCTAGGCTTGCATTGGTCATTAAGTGTTTGAGCGGGTCGACCTTAGAGATCAGCATAACCCGATGAGCAAGCAGATAGTGCCTCAGCTTCTTCACAGCGAACATCAGAGGCAGGCATTGCTTTTTGATTGGGGAATAGTTGTTTTCTGCCCCGACTAAAGTTCGACTGAGGTAGTAGAGGGCATTCTCTTTTCCCTCCTCGTTGTTCTGGGCAAGAAGCGCACCGAGTGACTCATCCAGTGCGGCAGTATAGAGAATCAGTGGTTTATTTGGAATGGGAGCGGCCAGCACTGGAGGGTGCAACAAGTACTGTTTGATGCTTTCGAACGCTGCTTGACATTCGGCATCCCAGATAAAAAGAGCTCCTTTCTTCATGAGCTTTGAGAAGGTCCTACATCTCCCCGATAAATTTAAGATAAACCTCTGTATATAAGCAAGCTTGCCTTGAAAAGATCTTATGTGTCAGACTCTTCGGAGGGGGCATCTCCATGATGGCCTTTATCTTGGATGGGTCAACTTCGATCCCTCGATGTCGGACTATGAAGCCCAGAAATTTTCCAGACGACACGCCAAAAGCGTACTTCAGAGGATTCATTTTCAGATCGTACTCCCTCAGTCTGGTGAGAACGGTCCTAAGATCTTGGATGTGGTCGGCCTTGGCTTTAGTCTTGACGACCAGATCATCAATATAGCATTCGACGACTTTATGGATTAGGTTATCAAAGATATTGGTCATTGCCTTTTAATATGTAGCACCTGCGTTCTTCAGTCCGAACGGCATTACCTTGTAGCAATATATTCCGATCGGGGTTCGAAATGCTGTGTGTTTCTCATCCTCAGGCGACATCTTGATCTGATTATATCCAGACGAGCCATCCATAAAGGTGAACAACTCATAATTTGAGGTGTCATCGACCATCATTTCTATGACCGGTAGAGGGAAGTCGTCTTTAGGACATGCCTTGTTGAGGTCCCTAAAATCGACACAAACTCGGATCTGCCCATTTTTCTTCTTCACTGGGACTATGCATGCGATCCAGTCCGCATATTTTTCCTCCCTGATGAAGCCGGCATCGATGAGTTTCTTGGTTTCCTCGATGACCTTTTCTTCCAGTTCCCTTCTCATTCTCCGAGGAGCTTGTTTGACTGGCTTGGCATCAGGAGATATAGCCAGCTTATGCACGGTCACTTCAGGGGATAGGCCAGGAATTTCTTTGTACGTCCACGCGAAGCAGTCGACGAACTCATGCAGCAGGGAGATTATCTGCACTTTCATTTCCTCTGACAAGAGTGAGATGATGTAGGTCGGCCTTGGATTATCGGGCGTTCCTAAGGCAATCTTGGTTAGCTCGTCAAAGGTTGCTTGCCCGCCATCTTCGAGCTCTTGAGGAGCTTCTTCTAGCTCGGCTAGCTCGTCTTCATCATTGGACTCTTCGCTGGCTTCCCCAATACGGATGAAACCTATGCCCCGTCTATCTGGAATTCGTCTGTCGATGAACGCTCGGCTCTGAGGCGGATGCCATAGCCCTTCGTAAAACTTTGCTTCGGACTCCGTTTGATATAACCGGCATCCGCACCTTTTGAAATATTCTCTCATCTCGAGCGCATAGTATCTGGGATTGAGGACGACCCTTATGCCCCTCTCATAGGGAAGGCATGCGACAGGCAAATCGTCCGGGTGCACAACAGGATTTGACCCATAAAACAGGATGCCCTTCTATCCACTTTTCCTTCCGGGAACGTAGAAAGTTTTCAGCTGGTCCACGGTAGAGATTGACAATGCATCGAGCTCTTTGCACATCTGCTCCAGCACCCTTGTGACAGCTAGGGACCCTTCTGTAATTTCGAAGGTCTCTCGTAGTTTTGCTTGTTGCATAGGGGTCCAATCTGCGCAGCTATTGCAAGGCAGGTCCTCTTCTTCCGACTCTTCAGTGTCGCGGCCAAGATGAGGGCGGATTTTGCTGCTAGATGGGCCTTCAGCATCAGATTTGTCTGTATCGCTACCAAAACGAGGGCGAGTTTTACGGAAGGACGGACTTCCAGCGTCTGACTCATCAGTGTCGCTACTGAAACATTGTCGCACTTGGGCGTTTTTGCTTTTGAAAGTGACAGTCGGCGCAGATTTGCTTTTGAGTCTTGGGGCCACTCTATCCTCAGTCAGTTGTGGCTTTGCATTTTGGTGGTTCATGAAGTACCGAGAATCTTCATATTGATCTTCATGCACACCGAACGGCCAGATGTCTCCGTCAATGCGTCTTTCTTCGCCATTTTTAGTATACTTCATGCATTGATGGAGAGTTAACGGAATGATGCCGTAATCGTGGAGCCACGGCCGCCCCAAAAGAATTTTATAAGACGTGTCGGTGTCGATCACGTATATCTTGGCTTCAGTCTGCAGATCCCCAAATTTGATTGGCAGAGCTATAGACCCCAGAACTTGCTGGAAATTTTGGTTGAAGCCTTGAATGACAATCCTTTCCCTTGACAGGTGTCGGACTTCCATTGACAAACTCTTCAGAGTTTGCAAGTTCATGATGTTCACTGAGGACCCCGGATCAATCAATATGCGATTAATCTGATCTCCGTCACTGTACCCGGTCACGTAAAGCGGCCGATTATGCTCAGCCGTTCCCAGTAGCAAGTCTTCATCCTTAAACGTGACTGCGGAGGCTTGCAAAGCATACTGGGCATCTTTCATATTAATTTCCGCAAAGCGATCCTGATACCGCTCGGGGTTTTATAGAGTGTGAATGAGAACATCTCTAAGCTCTTGAGATAGAACCAAGGCATCGTAGATGCTAAGGAGAGACGGAAGCTTTCGGAGGTGAGCCAAGACATTATAGTCTACTGGGGAAGGACTCGAATCTTCATGAGCAAGTTCTCTGCTATCTTCTTCATTAGCGACTTGTTTTTCCTTCCCTTTTGGGGCGTTGCCCTGATTTAGCAGTAGAGCCATGCCGCTTCTAAGCTGAATTTGGTTGGCCTTTGTGGCGAGCTCGTCGTCCTCTTCGGGAAAACAGAGCTCCCCCTCAGAGTCGCTGCCCAGATGGATGGCGTAGCAGGTCACTATAGGGATCTCTTCATTGGAGTCTTCTTCTAACTCCTCCAGAATTTCAGCCGCTTCTATAGGGAGGAACTCCTTCAATTGAATCAGAGTTCTTTCCTTCTGTTCATAGTCTTCGAGGGAATCGATATATTTTTGAATGGTCGATCTCCGTGCAGACTCTTTTTCGTGCCGAGCTGCAATTTTTTTCTTCTTGAGCTTCTTGGATATTGAGCATGATGGAGCCGCATTGGCAGCTAGATTGGTAGGCTTCTTCCGTCCTTCCCATTCCGTCCTGGGCACTTTCCGAAACAGTTTTAGCATCTTCTTCGTCTTATTAGATATGTGCTTACTCTAAGGAGGCTGTGGTGAGTCGGTCTCATTTCTCAGGGAAGCGGGTTCGGCTGTCTGCTCCCAGAAGGCTTCAGGTTCTGTCTGTATAAAGTTGGTGGTTGCAACTTGATTGTTCACCAACACACTTTTGGACAGTTCGATCTCTCCAGCCTTGTACTGCTTCTCGACCCAGTCTTTGAAGATATAGCAATTCTCGATCACATGGCTCACTACTCGGTGGTACGGGAAATACACGGGATTGTCAGTCATTTTTGCTTCTTGAGGTCTTTTCGACTCCGGCAATTGTAGACCGTTGTTCAAGGCATCTTTAAATATCTTCCGGACCTTGTCCCTTCTGAAAGAGTAAACCTTGTTCTTTTTCTCCTCTAGGGAAGGCCCTTCTCCTCCCAGCACTGGCTTTCGAGACCGGTTGGTTTTGGATTCGCCCGCCCTTCGCTTTTCTTCATTGTCGCACACATTGAAGACATTGGTACTGCTGGAACTCCCGCTTCTACGGTTGTCGTCCCGCTTGCTTTTCCAAGTCTTGTCTCTCTGAGTGTCCGGGGTAGACTTTTTCTTCGAGCGTTCTAGCATTTGGACTTTCTTGGTTAGCTCTTGAAACGTCTTGAGACCTGATGTACACAAGAATGGGACCATCCAATTGCTGAGGTTCCCAATGAGAAGGCTGACGGACTAGTCCTGCTCCAGCGGCGGTTCGCACTTGACCGTGAGATTACGCCATTGGGCGATAAAGTCTGTGTTGCTTTCATTCTTCCCCGGCTTGGTCTTCACAAGGTCAGCAATGGAGATTTTATCACTGACACTCATGAACCTTTGCCGAAACAGAGACTCCATTTGGGCAAAGGTAATGACGGACCCATCTGGTATACTCGCGTACCAGTCAAAAGCGACACCGGTCAAGCTGTTGACAAACTGACGAAGAAGGAGCGCATCATTGCCCCCTGTATTTCCGCATGACGCTTTAAAGTGGGCAACGTGCTGATTTGCATTTCCTATCCCGTCAAATCTTCCGAACTTAGGAATGACGTAGCCGCTCGGGAACTCGATCAGATCGTACTGTGCGGGATATAGCCGCCCACTACTGCCAATTTCTTTCTGGGCTTCAGCTTCGGCCACCAATGTTTTAACCTTGCTAGTGACCAAATCCATTATCCGATCTTGTGTTAGCGGGGTAGTGTTATCTGGGGCCAAGGCATCCCCCGAAGAGGAATGTGACCGGCTTTCATGCGGCTCAACGAGTCTTGGACCCAAAGGGACAGGCATCGGCCGCTTCGGATTGTCATCATCCGGCTCATGGGTGGCGACTTGCGCTTGATTGGGATGCGCTCGAGCAATTTGATCCGTAAGCTGCATCACAACGTTCGTTAGGTCGTCAATTTTCGAATAGAGCTTGGCCATCTCTTTATCTTTGCTCCTGAGCTATTTTCAAAGCTCCTGAAGCAGCTCTTGCTCCGCGGTCCTGGGGTGGAAAGTCGGCTCTTCCTCGTTGTCCGAGCTTGACTCTGCCTGGACCGAAGGGTCCTTCTGCCTATCGTCGTCATCGAGAGGGTTTTCTTCATCCAGCGGAGGCGGCTGTTCTTGGGAAACGGCAACCACATTCAAGCCAGATTGGGCTTGGGATGTGGTGGCCCCGTCCTTGCTTTTGCTGCGAAGGTTGTCGCTGGGGCGCCCGCCCGCCATATAGACCGTATGAATAATATATCCATCCGTCTTTTTATTATCGGCGGCTGATTTCACAGATCGCTGTTTTGACTCCCCAGTTTCGGTTGCGGGAAGTCGATTGAAGGCGGCTGGCCTGACCAGGTTCTTGAATGGTGCCGGCTCTTCTTTTCTGGGTTTGCCCCGCTGCTTTCGTGCGGCATAGAGCACCTGATAGACTTTTGAAGAGACAGTGTCATACCTTTTCTGTTGGGGCCGGGACACTTCTCTTTGTAGCAACGTTCGGACCGTTGTCTTCTTGATTCTGGCGGTCATGGCATTTCTCTGAACCCACTTCAGAGGTTCGAAGGAATTGCTGATTTTTACGGCCGACTCAGCCGTCGTCGCAGGATGACTCTGCTCTTGGAATCTCACAAGATTCCACCTGGCCGGAGTCCTGGCCCTCTTGTTGGCTCAATACCTGAGCCGCTTCTGCCTTAACTTTTATGTTTTAAGCACTTGGCAGGCTTCGGCTCTTCGGGAAGACACCGTAGGCCGATTGACAAAGAGCCCAGAGAAGATTTATGCTCGAGCGATTTTCAAGGGCACCATCTGAGCTTGCTGGAGATGCTTCGTAGCCCCATTGGTGTAGACGGCCTTGCCCCTAGTCGGAACAGTAGATAGTCGTTCGAATACAGATTTGCTTTTGGGGTGGGATGCTCTGGCGACCACAACGTTCGGCCTACAGACCCTTGATGTCGGTTTGGCCGCTTGGTTTGCCATGACCTCCGCCAGATGAGCGCTTCCAGCAGGGTAGATGATGACAGAACCAAATTGATGTGGTGGCTCCTCCCATTGCCGGCTGAGACTGGCGGGGAGAACCAAGCGGGCATTGATCTTGACCAAGTACGAGATCTGGGTCGCGTCGGAAGCTGAATTCGTCTTAGAAGACATCGTCATTGAAAGTTGATTGCTGCACGGAAAAAAAACATTATTTCAGTACAAACATCGGCATATATGTTAAATGAGTTCGCATGAACGCTTCACCCGAGATATGGGAGGAGAGATTGGTCCCACCGGGCGTGCCAGAATCTGTAGGGTGTTTTTCGTCACCACATTGAGATGGGAATACGATCGTGCTTGTCAGGCGCACTACAGATTCCACCTGCCTAGGATATGCTGGGGTTTATTGATTACGGGGATCCGAATCTCCGCCAGCCGTGGACTAAGCTGCCGTTAATTACCCCTCGCCTTCGGAGCGAGAGAACCTCCGATTGACGGGTCAAACAGGTCATGCGAACACAATGTACAGTGTATGTTTTGAAGGGGTTTTAGATATATCGGGGGGCCCGCAGAGTTTTTACGGGGGTCCCGCTACCCGGATAACGGGCTGAGGGGCAAGCAGCCCCCTTGCGGGGTGCAGGGCAGCGCCCCGTTAGAATTTTTTAGTGTGGAGTATGTGTGTGTTTGTGTGTATATGTATATATACATGTATATATATGTGGAAGAAGGAAAGGACATCCAAAGGATGCATGGGAAAAAGCGCCAGCGCTTTGGGCGCTCGCACTCTGAGCGCAAGAGCGCTAGTGCCCCACATGTCAGGACGTGGGCGCTCGGACGCTAGTGCTTTGGGCGCTAGCGCTCTGAGCGTAAGAGTGCTAGCGCTTTGAGCGCTAGCACCCCACGTGTCAGCACATAGGCGCTCGGGCGCTAGCGCTCTGAGCGCAAGAGCGCTAGCGCCCCACATGTCAGTACATGGGCACTCGGGCGCTAGCGCTCTGTGCGCAAGAGCGCTAGCGCACCACGTGTCAATACGTGGGCGCTCGGGCGCCAGCACTCTGAGCGCTAGCGCCCCACGTGTCAGCACGTGGGCGCTCGGGCGCCAAAAGGGACTCGGTTCCTGTAATGGGAGTTGTACTCCCAGAAAGGAGCACTTAATATTTTGTGTGTATATATATGAGGTGTTAAACTCTTAGGATGTTTTGAAGCTGATGAAGGGTTTCTCCCCTTGAGCCCTAGTTCTTCCCCAAAGTGGGGTTTCTGGAGATGGGTCTCCTTCTTCCTTTGTTGGCCGGATCTTGAAGATTAAGAAGTATGAGATTTTTAAAAATCTCTCCTTTCTGAGATCTGATGGCAGATCTGAGTTTCCCTTTATGGGTTTTGTGGTGAAAAACTTTTTTTTAAAAAAAAGGAAGAGTAAAACTCTTGATTTAATTCAAAAGAAAAAAAGAAGGTTTTAGAACCTTGAGGAAGAAGAAGATCACAGATCTGGATTTTTTGGAGAGAGAAAACGTTGTTGAGATATTTTCATTATCTTGGCCTTTATAGGCTATACACTTTACATATAGCCCCTTGGGCTTTTCAAAATGGCATTTTGCCTATCCAACGGCTCATGTGCCATTTCTTTTTGCACATAAGCCATGGGCTTTACAAAAATCTGGCTTTATGCCCATTTTCTTATATTTATTCATAAAATAAAATAAAATAAATACAACAAAATTATTGATTACAAAATTTCTATTTTGGCATGGGGGGAGGCCGGCCGCTTCATGTTCGGGCTCGACCCGGGCATTGGCCCACTTGACCCGGGGCTTGGGCCCACTTGGCTTGGGGTTGACTTTGATTTTGACTTGGTCAACCGGGGTGTAAATTTCGACCCCAACACGTACGATCGACGAATTTTAACGCGTGCAATCAATATCGAACTACCCCCCGGCAATTACGAAAATCAAAACTCAAGTTTTTAAAACATTAAACTTTTATAGGATAAGTGTTCCAGATTTTCATAAAAGTAACCCGGGACAAAATTAAGTATACAACAGTCTAATTTGGGATGTCTAGGAGCTACAGTAAGAAACCCAAACTCCGACTCAAAACTAAAACTGACATTTGCGGCCAAAAAGAATAAAACTGCGGACAAAAAAACTCCAGCTGGGTATGGGCTTGGGGTGTGGTCTCTAGTTGTGCTCACCATCTCAGAAAACTCTTAAAATATTTTTCAAAGTTCACTAGTTATTGCAGATATCAATTGAGCACCACAAACACTCAAAACTTAAAAACTTAGTTTACAAGTAATAAAACACTTCTATTTTTCCCAAACTAGTAGAAATTATTAATAAAACACATAAATTAGGTAAGATAAGAACACAATAAGAATAAAAATTAGATTTTTACCTCCTTTGAGAATATTGAGAGGGATCCAAGATTAAATGGTAACTAAATGAAGATCTTTGAAGAGACAAGGACCTAACATGGTGTCATGATTATTCTATGAGAAGGAACCCTTAAGAAACATGATGCTTTTGGATGGGGGAAGCTAGGTTAGAGAGTGAAAGTATTTGTTAGCACCACCACTAGGTTTTACTAGCATCATGCATGCTATTTTCTAAAATTTCGGGGTGCTAATTAACACTAAACAAGAATCGAAAACTAGATGATTAGGGTTTAACTATGATATCAAGAAAACTATACTAAGAGATAGAGGCTAAAACCTTTGTAGACCGTGTCCTTCTCTTATCAAGCTCCGTGTAGTAGTCCATGCGACTCCATTAGGCTCTACTTGAAGGTTGAACGAACCTCCTCCGTGATCTTCGTGCCGAAGATGATCCACCCGAAGTCCCTCTAGCTCAAGCAACCTCTTCACTAAACTATTTAGTGAAGGAAACACACTACACCAAAGCGCTAATCTAGTGTAGGATGGTGAAGTAGAGGTGTTGTTTGCTCACTAGGGTTCTCACAAGCTCAAGGTTTCACAACTCAAGTGAGGGATTGAGCTTGGAGGTGGAGGTGAAGAAGATGGAGAGAGCTAGAGAGCAAGAACTCATCACATGAGCTCAAGAAAAACTCAAGTGAGAAAAATAACTCAAGTGTAGAATGGAAAGTGTAAGCTCACACATTATTGAAGCATACAATTTTTAACCATTAAAAATTGTGACCATGCTTCAATAGTGCAAGCAAATGAATAAAATAAATATCAAAGGCATGCTTGCCCATTCCAAAAAAGTCTCCCCATTTTCCACCTCATTTTTTATTTTCTAAAAATAGAAAATTCATACCATGCTTCATATAATATATATATATATATATATATAAATAATGAAGAATAATTAGTGAGCTAATCATATTAGTCAATATACAATTATATCAAATATAAATATATATCATATTATTAAATCAACACTTGATTTAATAATCCGGTTATATCACATATAACCGACTAATATCATTTATCTGTATATCACATTATCAAATCAACACTTGATTCAATAATCCGGTTATATCACATATAACCTAACCGATATCAAATATCTGCCAGATTAGAATACGGTATACATACTCGTATTTAATTAGTCCCCGCACATATCAGCATATGTGCCCTACTTCGTTTCGCTTGAACCAGGAAACTTCTATGTGGGAATCTAAAGACTCGTCAATACGCCAGCAGTAGGTGACGATCACATCAGTCACCCACAAGCCGTCAGCGGTACTAGCTGGACGTAACGGCTACCCAGGTATTGAGGGATTAGAAGATCAACAAGCAAGCTTGTACAAACTCCCATGAAGCATATAGGTAACACTTACCGTACAGTCCGGTCTCTTCGTCTGATATGTCGCATATCGAGTCTGGGGGTGGAATCTTTAGACCCCAATAATTTGATAAGTCATGCCGATGTAAGGCCTATAACGGTACGAGAAACTACTGATAACACTTACCAGTAAATCTCATCAACAGCCCTGGCCAGGGACTTCCTGTTATAGCCAATCGAGCATAGCGCAACATCAACTCCCTATACTGGGAGAAACGAAACCCCTCCTATCGCTCATTGCCTCTAAATAACTCGGAACTGTACCCAAAATCCACCTGTTTGCACGACTCCTTTGAGCCATGGTAGGGAGGAAATCAAAGCACGGTAGGAACCACACAAGACTCTATGACGATCTCGGGTCTACAGACTAACCTGTACCAGTGTCACCAGAGAACTGCTATCTGACGATAGGTATAGTACCATCTAAGAGTTCTCGGCAAGTCTTTTTCAGTGTACCCATTCTCTAATGAGCACCTGTGTACAATCTTTGATGTCAAACACCAATGGATATAGGATCAACCATCGCCCCCATACAGGGTCAAGAAACGTACATACTAGTATACTCTGAAATATCGATGCCCTGTCTCGATATTCCCTCAACTAGGAACAATTGAAGGATGTGCTTGTGGACTACCCAGGTCCTAGTAGTATGATCTGCATCATAGTCCTGGTAGTCAAGCCAACATCCTAAGGGCTTTATCAACATGTATGTGAGAGACGGTATAATAATACCAGTGAACATGTTAAGATAAAGGCAACTAGATAGCATACTATCATGTCGAGCAAGAAAGTCCTCTATATCTATGTCCAAGCATCCACTATATCATACAATAATAGCCTCTAGGGCATACATATTCTTAACAGAGAGAGGTGAAGGAGATCTTAAAAAAATTCATAAGTGTTTGTGAAGAAAATTGTAGAGAATGAGAGAATAACCATGACATATATAATATATAGGATATTGCTAGATATTTGTATGGTAAGATATGGTGAGAGTGAGGTATAACTTAGCTTAACTTATTCCCATCATATCATTTACCAAAATAAAGAGATTTTAACCAACTCAAATAAGAACAATATGATTTTTCCATGACACATGAAAGTAATAGATTTTGAAAAAAAAAAATTAAATGTTGTCTCGTATATAAAAATTCATTTTATTATTAAATAAATTCAAAAATAAAAACTTTAATTTTTTACGAAATGTTACAATATCCCCCCTTAAGAAAATTCGGACCCTGAATTTAAAATATAACTACACGTACCTTCGAAGAGATGGGGAAATTTCTTCTGTATCTCATCCTCGGCTTCCCAGGTGACATCCTCGCTATCCGATCCATGCCACAACACCATTACAGTAGGGAGTACCCTAGATCGCAACTTCTTCACAAGCCGGTCAAGAATGGCCACCGGCTGCTCAGTGTAAGATAGATCGCGCTCCAGCTGTATAGTTTAATGTTGAATAGCGTGAGAAGAATCATGGAGGTACTTGCGAAGTATGGACACATGGAACACAGGGTGCACATCCGAAAAATTGGGCGGGAGCGCTAAACAATACACTACAGTACCCACCCTTTATAGAATCTCCAAGGGTCCAACATATTTAGGACCAAGCTTTTCTTTTTTCCCAAATCGCATTACACTCTTCATCGGAGAAACCCGGAGAAACACATGGTCACCCACAGCGAACTCAAGTCTGCGGCAACGGCAATCAGCATAAGATTTCTGCCTACTCTGGACGGTCCTCATCCTATCACGAATCAACTAGACGTTCTCGGTAGTATCCTGAACTAACTGAGGCCCTAGGAGGCTGCTCTCGCTAAGGTCGATCCAATAAACCGGCGACCAGCACTTTCTCCCGTATAAAGCCTCAAAAGGTGCTATCTGAATCGTCTTCTGAAAACTATTATTATAGGAGAACTCAATCAAGGGCAAGTGACAATCCGAACTGCCACCCAAATCTAGCGCACAAGCTCGAAGCATATGTTGGAGATAGTACCCTCAGAGTCAATTATTGGATCACAGGCACGTGATTGCAATGATTGAGGGGGGACCTATCCCGGTAGGACAGTCTTACTCGAGATGATAGTTTGCTATCTGGTTTATCTTTATCATCGTGTACTGCTTTAGGTGACCTGACATGTCGCTATTACACGTTGATAGAGCCCCTAGGATTCTTGCTTGACTACCAACAGTATGATGGCGATCATATACGTGGGAGCTGGTAGTCTATAAGCACATCCTTAAAAAGTCCCTAGTCGTAGGAGTTTCGAGACAGGGCATCGATACTCCATTAGTAGACTAGTGTATACAGTCGAGACCCCGACGAGGGGCGGTGGCCGGTCTCACAAGCCACTGGTGTCAGTTGGTTCACCTAAGATGTATACAGGTGCTCATTGGGTTATGACTACACCGGACAGGACTCGCCGGGAACCTGCTAGTTGGTCTTATACCAGACGTCAGATAGCAGTTCCCAGGTGACATGTGTACAGGTTAGTTCATCGACCTGAGATCGTCATTTGTCTCGTGTGAGTTCCCACTGTGCTTTGATTACTACCCTACCACGGCTCAAAGGAGTCGTGCAAACAGGTTTTAGTTGGGTACAATCCCGAGCCACATGGAGGCAGTGAGCGGATCTGCAGGGGTTCGTCTCTCCCGGTATTGGGGGTGAGGTCGCGCTGTGTCTAGGAGAGCCATTACGCAAAGCCCTCGGCCGAGGCAGGAGATTTACTGGTAGGTATTCCAGTAGTATCTCAGGGCGTTCTGGGCTACACTCCGACACGACTTGTACCGCTTTTGGGGGTCTGACTTTTACCAACCCCCTAGGCCCGACATGCGATACTCACAGACGAACGGACCGGACTGTACGGATATTGTCACTGACAGGCTCAGTAGGGTGTCAGGATGAGTTCACTCATCGACGTCCCTTTTGGTCAATAGCTGGTGGCCCGTCACGTATTGGCTTATACCTCTGACGTGCTGGTGGTTAAATCCACAGCCATAGTATTGACGAGTCTTTAGAGTCCACCACACTTTCAGTTACTCAAGCTTTCGGGCGAAACGCTGTAGAAGCCGTATGGAGATATGGCAGGGTCCGATCAGATACGTGCGGTATTGCATGGATCAGGATCGGACGGTTTGTACTAGTGGCCGTATGGATATATGGAAGGGTTCGATCAGATACGTGCGGTATTGCACGGATCAGGATCGAACGGATATTACTAGCCGGCTTTGGTTTAAGCTGGATCCTAGTATATAGTACAGTGTAGATTTTGTCTCATTGCATTTGTATCCGGTCGGAATACAGATGCGGGTGTGTATGCACAGTATCGGGGTTTTCCTTTAATTTATTACGGGACCAGTTTTCTGGAGTTGCCAGTTTGCATTCCGTTCCGGCCGGTTTTCCTTTGTTCTTTCCCGGCCGGACTTTTCCGTTGGAGGGGGGTTATTTGCAAGTTTGCAAATAACATTTGTGGAGGGGGTTTCTTGCTTATTGGTGGCATCATGATAGTTTTTAATGATGAGATGCTTTCTTAGTCTTTTCCTTTGCTTTATGGTGATGAGAAAGGATTAGGATTGATTTGTTTAGTGATGTGAGCTTTGCTTTATGATATGGTCACCTCCACCTTTTACTACACTCACCTCCCTATTGTATTTGTTAGATTTCCCTCCACCATTTCCTTGGGAGATTGGGCCGGCCACATTTGATGAAGGGAGAAAAAATGAGAGGGTTCATTTTTGTATGAGGGATTAATTCACATTTCTTTTTCCATGCTTGCCAAATTCTCAAAAACCCTCTCCAAAGTTCATGATTCTCTTCTCCCTCCATGGCAACTTCACCACCCCAAAAGAGACTATGATTCTACACTACATTCTACAGCAAACCTTGGGCACGTCGACTAGCCAGCTTCGTGCCCGAGTTGCCTCGGTATTGAGGTGGGAGCCCGTAAAAGATGCAGACGATGTGGTGCCCTTCCGGCAAGGAGGCGACGACCGGAGTTTCCGTGGGAGATCGGGACGACGACGAGAAGACCGGAGGACTCGGATCACTCGGTATATCTCTACCCCTTTCTCTTGATTGCTAGTATCGGTTAATGGTTACGATCCGGGTTTTATTGTCCGCGGTAGCGCCAGTTTCCAAGTAAGGAAAATTTTGATTCCGCATTTTGGCCTTGGTAAGACGGCCGGGGCGCTGCCGTGGCGCAACATGGTATCAGAGCCACGCCATTAACCTTTTCTAGCTTGTTCTAATGTGTTTTACTTATCCGATCGACCAAAATTCCAAAATCTGCGTTTTGCATGCATCAGTTTTCTGTCGATTTTTTCCGGGCTTGAAAAGTTTTTCAGGTTGTAGAAAAGTGATGTACATGGAATTATAAGACATCTGTAAAAATTTGGACGAGTGTTACTGTAGAACCGCCGCGGAACCGCGGCCAAACCCCCCTTGGCGCCGCGGTTCCGCCGCGGTTCAGTGTGTTCACTGGACCAATTTTTCACAGTGATCTTTTTACAGGGAAATAGGGGTTTTGGAACATTAATTTTGGGCCCAGAATTTCTTGATGTGCTACAGTAGTACTTGGGGGCCCACTTGTTAAAATTTAATCGATCGGATATTTTAAACACATTATTTCACAGTATTTACATTATATATGCGACCGTGAATGTCAATTGATCGGCAAATCCTGTCTAACTGCTATAACCCGGTTAGACGGATTTGCGAACGTGACTTTCACGTTGATGTTCTGTGTTTATGCTGTGATGTTGCAGATCGGTCGTGGGGATAGCCTGGTTGCAGTGGTAGTAAAGTTTTGTTTTATATGTACATTTGATATTGCGGGGCGAGCGTCTGACATGTGGACTGCTGTCACTGCCTGTTTGTATTATTCTTTTGGTGCACGACCTGGTTGCGGTCGATGTACCCGTTGTATGTATATTTTACTTTCTGCACTAGGATTACCCCGCGGAGGGGTGCACGGATAGCCGGGTTCTAGAGGGCAATGGGTCCGCATATCATGGCATTGAGACGGAGGGGGCTTCACTCTAGGATTGGCGGGCTATTCGCCGCACTCGTAGGGGGTACAGGTTGACCCAGGAGGGGTGCCCAAGTTACAGGATTCCATGAAGTGCTGGGTGGTCCATTCACAGTATTGAAGGGGGCTGCCTCGCTTCAGGTTTTGGCGGGTGACTTGCCGCGCCCGTAGGGGTCTAGGATTTCATTGCGCAGGCTATCCACACGACCAGGGGAACGTCGGGTTTCAGCAGCGGCTCTGTGAAACCCGGGGCTTCCAGATATCTGTATTGTTCTGAGATGCTGTATATTTCTGTGATGTTGCATTTTATCACGCCTTGAGCGAAAATTATATATTGGTATATATATTAGTATATGTTGTATATGTTTTACATCCGCGCTAGTCCAGTCCCCGCTCTGTCGTTAGTTAGCTAACCTAACGGGTAATGACGGGACCCAGTGGCGAATGCGGATGGCATATACGTACATCAGTATATTTTCGTTCTTTGTGGTGTGATCAATTGATGGGACTGCGTTGATTCGGATCAACGCAAGTTATAAACAAACCTATTCTGATGTTGTTGGAACAATTTTTCAAAAAGCTGTTATTGCAAGGACGTTCACTTTTGTTTTGCACAGTGGTATTCAGTTAGAATATCCTGCTCCTCAGTCGACGAGGCAAGGGCCGAGATCCCTTCACCGGGAGTGACCCCTTGGACAGAAGTTTGCGTCAGGGTAATAACTTCATTATAGCCGATTACTTTTTGCTTTGCATCGTGGTATTCATTTGGAAAATCATGCACCTCATTCTACGTGGAAAGAGCCGAGATCCCTTCACCGGGAGTGACCTCTTTAGCTAAGGGTTTTCGTCACTATATTTTATAAAAGGCTATGCAGTTCCTTCAACAATATCAAGTTTATTACGTTAAAGGTTTTTCGCCAAAAACCAGCCGTAGCCCTCCGTCATTTCTTACGGGTATTATTTAGTATTCGTGCTGCGTTTGTTGACTCCGTCAAGGCGTAGTGTACGGTAGCTAAGTGGTGCTTGTTTGTAGCATAAATGGGATTGGTTAGGACAGTCGTGCGGCCTTGTTGACTCCGTCAAGGGCACGTACGGTTGGGTTTAATGCAATCCAGATAATGACGGGTTGAACTTGACTAGGACTCTTTGATTTGTTGACTCCGTCAAGGTCACTTGGGTCCTAGGGGTAAAAATCACATCGGGAGTTTCAAAAGAACTGAAACATGCCAGATATGCGCATACCTTCTGGAGTGTGATGACGTGAGCGGATTCCGTCACGTTATCATGCAATGATAGTTGGATCCCGATTCCCACTGATGAGTTGGTTTACTCCTCGGATGATCCCGACTAATTCTTCTTTCAGGTTTGGAGGAGAATTTGAGGTGACAGTGGGAGGTTTCCAGATTAGATAAAGTGATAACCATTCTGATCTAGGTTAGAGTGCACGCTGAGCGTTTCTTTTCTCTCTCTCTTTGGCAGCGACCATTGACCCAACCCTGGACTATGACTCAGTGACCAAGTTGACCGAACCTTCTTAACACTGGCTTTTGTATTGTCAGAGTTGCAAACCTCATTGCCACTCCTACTTTTACCCTTTTCTCCAGGACACCCCGTATTACTACGAACGTCCACTTCCATTGGACAAAACCATCGTATGGTTATATACGAACTCGAAGGACTTCGAGGATGGTTTCTGGTCCTGGAGAAAACGAATAGGATTATTCAGTTGTCTTTTCCTTTTACCTTCTCTCAGGTTGCGAGTACTCCTTGGTTTAGGAGATAGTACACCTATTACGCAAATTGGATAGTCTTCTTCCAAACCTTAGGCTGGTGCCGACCGGTAGGGAATGAAGAAAACCAATTAGCATAACGATGGTGTGCAGAAGGTATTAAGTTAAGACAAAGCAAGGGATTAGTAAGAGGGCAAAGTAAATTGCGACTGCTATTCACGACCGAACCAAGCATTTCTTCGCCAATCCTAAATCACCTTTGTATTTCTCCAGGACGCTCCGTATCACTACGAAGATCCACAGTTTATTGGATACTCCATCGTATGGTTATATACGAACTCGAAAGGAACTTGTTACAGTTCGGGGATGGATTCTGGTCCGGGAGAAATAGGAATAAGGTTTATTCGGTTGTCTTTTATCTTCACCTTCTCTCGCTTTGCGAGTGCTCCTAGGATTAGGACAGTACACCCTTTATGCTTATTGGATATGTAAGTCTACGGTAGCGCCCCGGCCGTCTACAGACGCCAAATGCGGAACAAAAACTTTTAAACTGGCGCTATCGTATACTTTAACCCGGATCTGCCATTATTGCTAAACTAACAAACTGTGAAGAGTGTAGGAATGTTATACCGAACGATCCGAGTCCTTCGTTCTTCAACCATCATCCCACGCTCCGTTGCGGCTGCTCCGATCTCGTCGATCTCCGATGTCCTCGTCGAAGTGGCACCACATGATCGGTTCTTTAAACGGGCTCCCGCCTCTGACTCGAGGCAACTCGATCGTCAAGTTTGCTAAAAGAGACGACCAAGGTTGATGTAGAGAATGAGTAGATGACTTTGTCTCACTTCGTCCAAATCCGTGGACGATCGGTTAATGAAGTTGCCGTGGAAATTGGGTGATGGAATGAAATGAACTGTGAATTCCATACACCCCAAAACTATCATATCTTTTCTAACCGAAATGAAACCTCAAGTGAGAGTGAGTAGAGAGAGGGAGAGGGGCCGGCCTCTTTATATGATGGAGGGAGGTGACCGTAGGAGGAGGGAGGTGACCACAAGCATAAGATATTATGAACAAAATATCTTAAGGAAAACAAAAAACCTTAATTACAAAGCATGAGTCATTATGCATTAATTGAACTTTTAAAGCAACCAATGAAAATCCAACACCAATTAATCCTAGTCACCTCATCTAGAAACTTCTAGAAGAATCCACACTCATCTCAAGAAAAGATAAATCCGTCTTTAACCGAATGTTAAAAGACGGCTGATAGAAAACTGGAAACTGGCAACTTCCAAAAGTGATCCTGAAACGAATTTCAGGACAACTCCGAAACTGTATAAATATACCCGCATTTGTATTACGACCGAATACAAATGCAACTGAGACAAAGATATTATACCTACTCAATATAATACTCGGATCCGGCTTAAACCAAAGCCGACCAGTATCATCTGTCCGAAAATCGACACGTGCGTAAACGCACGTGCATTTTCCGAACCCTGCCATAAAACCATACGGCCTCTACAACGTTTCGCCCGAACTTGGGAAACTGTCTGTGGGGAACTCTAATGACTCGTCAGCACCCTGGCAGTGGGTTTAACCACAAACCGTCAGCGGCACTAGCTATGCGTAACGGCTGCCCATGGACTGACCTCAAGGGTGGCCGAGGAGCGAACTCAAGGGAGACCGATGAGCGAACTCCTCCGAAAACCCTACTGAGCCTAACAGTGACAATGTATATACAGTCCGGTCCGTTCGTCAATGAGTATCGCATATCCGCCTAGGGGGCTAGCAACGTCAGACCCCCATTTGCAGTATAAGTCGTGTCGGAGTGAAGCCCAATAACGCACTGAGATACTACTGGAATACCTACCAGTAAATCTCCTGCCTCGGCCGAGGGCTTTGCGTAATGGCTCTCCTAGACACAGCACGATCTCGCCCCCAATACCGGGAGAGACGAATCCCCTGCCGATCCGCTCACGTGCCTCCATATGGCTCGGGACTGTACCCAAAAGCTACCTGTTTGCACGACTCCTTTGAGCCGTGGTAGGGTAGAAATCAAAGCACAGTGGGAACTCACACGAGACAAATGACGACCTCAGGTCGATGAACTAACCTGTACACATGTCACCAGGGAACTGCTATCTGACGATAGATATAATACTAACTAGCAGATTCCCGGCGAGTCCTGTCCGGTGTACTCATAACCCAATGAGCACCTGTATACATCTTAGGTGATCCAACTGACACCAGTGGCTTGTGAGACCGGCCACCGCCCCTCGTCGGGGTCTCGACTGTACACACTAGTCTACTCCGGAGTATCGATGCCCTGTCTCGAAACTCCCACGACTAGGGACCACAATTAAGGATATGCATATAAACTACCCAACTCTCACGTATATGATCGCCATCATACAGTTGGTAGTAAAGCAAGATCCTAAGGGCTCTATCAAAGTGTAACATGCAATCAGTCACCTGAACATGTACACGACTGATAAAGGCAAACCAGATAGCATACTATCATTTCGAGTAAGACTTTCCTACCGGGATAGGTCCTCCGCAATCATTGCAATCACGTACCTGCGATCCAATAATTGACTATGAGGGCACTATCTCCAACAATCTCCCACTTGCACTCAAGGCTAATATTGCGATGTCGACTACTCACAGCCCGTGTGAAACCGAACATCCAACTCCTCTACTAATCAGTTTCACAAAGCCCGTTTGTAAAACTATTGTGTTCGAGAAATAGCCTCGGTGAGTGGATCCGCCTAGAAGTTTCTTTCTGTTTCTCTCTTAATCTCAAGTTCGCGGAGAAAGCCATCTCCCGAATTGAGTAGTACCTGTCTTAGAATATGTCTGGATATCTGATGGGACCTTTGTTCATAAATGAACTCCATATCCAAACTTCTTAGACTGTATGGATCACTGAACCTAATCAGTATCCGGCACCTAGCTTCCCACAGTATCCTATTGGACCACCTGTCCACAATACTGTCCCTCTTCATCAGAGGGAAAAACTAAAACTCTGACAGTCACTCTGTCATCCACGTCACCTTTGAAGCCTGGAATGATAACCGTCTCCCGAAAGAGGCTGCCGTTATCAAATCCGTAGAACATGTACTAATGTTCTACAACTGCTTCCTTATGTTTCTCCAGGATTGGATTAATACAAACTTATTGCATCTAGTGCAAAACCAACATTTGGTGTGGTACTTGACATCTCATGATTGACTCAATTGCCTAAGCAAGTGATCTGCCAATCATGCACATCCCTCTCCCCTTTAGTCTGTACGACACCTTTAGAGAGGGTGACTCCATCACCTGCAGGTACACTACCATGCTAGGAGTCAACTATTCCAAAAACCATTAGAATATCTGTCAAAGTACCCACATTGGGAAACTACCCAAATCCAGATCTAAAACCATAGATCTAGAAACCAGAATGTCAAATATTATATCCATATCCTGTCTGGAGAAACAACTGTGCGACGACCACAGTACAACCGATCGTAGTATAGGAATTTTACTTCCCACTCTGTGTATGTCATCCAGATACCATGACATCACACCCTACTACCTTCTTAACTGATCCATCCCCTATTCTGATTGAAGTCAAACCCATGACTGTCACATCAAAATTAGATGATCTATCTCCGCTATAACTGCTCAAGTCTATAAATAGACATAAGCATCTTGCCCACTATGCTTCTGCTGCTCCCACTGACTACGACAACCCTCCTACCGGGTCTCATATCCTGGAACAACAGTAGTGTCAAGTCTGGGTAGATAAGAACCTCCCTGTCACCGTCCTTAAGGCTACCGAAGTACCTCTCGGGTGTCTGAGGTTACCTACCATACCTGCGGAGTGGCTATTGGAATGTCAAACCTGATTGAATGTATAGGTCCTATTAAATTTTTCCGTAATCGTTCGCGGTTCTGGAATCACTTCCAGTTCTACCATACTCCCACTACTGTTTTCTGAAAAAGATCCATTTTTACTAAAACTGTGGCGAGTCAAGAACAATATCACTATTGATCTTCTAAATGGTAGAATATCAACCCTCGTCATAGCCAGGGTCAACCCACAAACAGCCATTACAGAAACGTGCCCTGAGTTATCCAGTGTCTGGTTTTAATCATAAGCTGGACAACTCCCCGTACCTTAATTTCTTTTAAGGTACGAACTATTCTATATCCAATATAGAAACTTTGGCACTAATTTAATTTGGAACCATATTCAAATCCATGCATCTGTCTCCAGTGCATATCAACTTAATGGAAAGAGGCTAATCAGCATTACTCAACTTAGGAATCCATCCAATTATGAGTAACCTGAAAGAGAAACACGTTTCTCAAAACCATCACTATCATCTGAATACCAATCACAAGAATCTACATCTTCGATCTCTTTGAAGAATCCCGATACTTGTGATACCTGGTTCTCTACTTTATTCTTATACCCACAACTTCTCAAAACTTAGACCATGTATTTCAACGAAACACTTGTCTAAATACTAGAGAAGTTATAAGTAAACAGAACATAGTACGAGGACCTACCCCTTTGTCCTGATGGACACTTGGACAACATACAATACTCTGTATAAGTCCGCTGAGTTAAACAACTCAAAACTTGTGTGTCGTATGTAGAAAACTGTACTCTGGCGATTTCCTCAAATATCACCAATTGCAACGAATTCCGATATAATGAGGATGATCACCTAATTCCCAATATCTTACTCCCACTCATCATCTGAAAAACCATACAGATATGAGAATGAAACCTGGTAAATACATACCCTTGGAGTAAGTGTCTAATCGGGAAAACAGTTTTTCTTTAACAATGCACTGAAACATGAAAATGTTTCGTAGGGGTATCCTGGTATTCATAGCAATGCCTCTTCCATAATCCAATTCATGACTTCAACCGTATATTTTATTGCCGTCTCTCCAAATCCCTTTATTTGTCTTTAGTCGTTACCTTCTGTACACCATCGTTAGGCTAAATGGTTTTCTTCCTTCCCTACCGTTCGGCACCAGCCTATGGTTTGGAAGAAGACTATCCAGTAAGCATAATAGGTGTACCCTCCTAAACTAAGGAGTACTCGCAACTGAGAGAAGGTGACGATAAAAGACAACTGAATAATACCTTATTCTTTTTAAAGGTGAAATAGGAGCGGCGATGAAGTACGCGGTTTTGGTCGTGAATGATATCAGTCGCAATTTACTTTGCCCTCTTTCTAATCCCTTTATTTTGTCTTTACATATTACCTTCTGCACACCCTACTTAGGCTAATTGGTTTTCTTCATTCCCTACCTTTCGGCACCAGCCTATGGTTTGGAATAAGACTATCCAATAGGCGTAATAGGTGTACTCTCCTAAACCAAGGAGCTCTCGCAACCTGAGAGAAGGTGATAATAAAAGACAACTGAATAAACCAATTCTATTTCTCCTGAACCTTGATCCATCCTCGAAGAAGTCCCTTCGAGTTCGTATATAACCATACGATGGCTCTATCCAATGGAAGTGGATATCCGTAGTAATACGGGTGTTCTGAGAAATTCAAAGGGTAAAAGAAGGAGTGGCAATGACTTATGCAACTCAGACAATCCAAAAGCCAGTATTTTAAGAAGGTTCGGTCAACCTGGTCACTGAGTCATAGTCTAGGGTCGGTCAAAGGTCGCTGCCAAAGAGAGAGAGAGAAAAGAAACACTCTGCGTGCACTCTAACCTAGATCAGAATGGTCATCATTTTATCCAATCCGGAAACCTCTCACTGTCCTGTCAAATTCTCCTCCAAACCTAAAGAAGAATCAATCGGGATCACCCGAAGAGTATACCAACTCATCAGTGGGAATCAGGATCCAACTCTCATCGCATGATAACGTGATGGAATGCATCCACGTTACTCATACTCCAGAAGGTATGCGCATACTCGGCAAGTTTCAGTTTCTTTAGAAACTCCTGATATTATTTTTGCCCCATGCTCTTATAACCTTGGCGTTGGTCAAAATGTCATAAGTCACATGCCAAGTTCTACCCATCACTATCTTGTCAATTTGAACCCACCCGCACATGCCCCTGACGTTGGCCAATCGGCAGAACGACTGTCCCAAACTAACTCATCTATCTATGCAACAATTGAATACCCAGCAGCTACCAAACACTATGCCTTGGCGTTGGTCAAAATGCGTAGCTTGAATACTACTGAATACCCAAAAGAAGTGACGGAGGGCTACGGCTGGTTTTTGGCGAAAAACCTTTAGCGTAGTGAACTTGATATCGCTGAAGGAACCTGATAGCTTTTTAAAATATAGTAGCGAAAACCTTATGCTAAAGAGGTCACTCCCGGTAAAGGGATCTCGGCTCTTTCCTCATGGAATGAGGTGCAGGATATTCCACTGAATACCGCTATGCAAAGCAACTTGTAATCGACTATAGTGAAGTTATTACTCTGACGCAAACTTCTGTCCAAGGGGTCTTTCCCGGTGAAGGGATATCAGCCCTTGCCTCGTCGAATGAGGTGCTGGATATTCACACCGAATACCGCTATGCATAACAAAAGGAAACGTCTTTGTAACAACACTTTTTAAATTTGTTCCAACAACTCAAACAGGTTTGTTATACTTTGCATTGATCAGAATCAACGCAGTCCCATCAATCAATCACACCAGAAAAGAACGAAAATAAAATGTACGTATATGCCATCCGCATTCGTCACTGGGTCCCGTCATCACTCGTTAGGTTACTTAACTAACGACAGAGCGGGGGCTGGACTAGCGCGGGTGTAAAACATATACAACATCTAATAGTATATAAACCAATATACATAATCGCTCCAGGCGTGATAGTATGCAACATTACAGAAAAGTAATAAGCATCACAGAACAATACAGATAATCTGGGATCCCCGAGTTTCACAGAGCCGCTGCTGAAACTCGACGTTCCCCTGTCGTGTGGATAGCCTGTGCAATGAAACCTAGACCCCTACGGGTGCGGCAAGTTACCCGCCAAGACCTGAAGCGAGGCAGCCCCCTACAGCATAGTGAATGGACCACCCAGCACTCCACGGAATCCGGTAAGCTTGGGCACCCCTCCTTGGGTTAACCTGTACCCCCTACGAGTGCGGCGAATAGTCTGCCAATTCTGAAGTGGGACCCCTCTGCCTCTCAAAGCCATGAGATGCGGACCCGTTGCCCCCCAGAACCCGGCTATCCGTGCACTCCGTCTCGGGGCAAAAACTAGTACAGTAATGAAAAATAGTACAACAGGTACATCGACCGCAACCTGGTCGTGCCCCAAAAGAATATTATACAACAGGCAGTGACGGCAGTCCACAAGTTGGACGCTCACCCCGCAATATCAAATGTACAAATAAACTCAAACTGTACTACCATTGCACACTGCTATCCACCACGACAAATCCGCAACATTACAGCACAACACAGAACATCAACGCGAATGTCACGTTCGCAAACCCGTCTAAAAGAACTATAGCAATCGGACGCGGTTTACCGATCAAATGACATTCCCGGTCGGAGATATAATGTAAGCACTGTAAACTAACGTGTTTAAATTTCGATCGACCAAAGACCAAATATCAAAAAGTGGGCCCCACAGCTTACTGGTGAACAGTAACAAAATCTGGGCCAAAACTTTATATACCAAAAACCCCAAAATCCCAAACAGAACCTACTGACAAAATTTGGGAGCACGTGCTCCCCACGTGGCCGCGGTTGCGCGGCCAAACCATGGGTTTGGCCGCCCTTCCGCGGCGACTTGGAGGGATCACGACCCCAAATTTTGTCGTGGGTCTTAGAATTCCCTGCACGGATTTTTAAGACATCCATAAATAATTTTTGAGACCGTTTAAAAACAACAGAAACTGTCAATATAGGATTTTGTCGTTTTTGAGTTTCGGTTCGATCGATGTTTTGAACACGTTAGCACAAGTTAGTATAGCAAAATGGTTAGGCTCTGATACCACTGTAAGTCTACGGTAGCGCCCCGGCCGTCTACAGACGCCAAATGCGGAACAAAAACTTTTAAACTGGCGCTATCGTATACTTTAACCCGGATCTGCCATTATTGCTAAACTAACAAACTGTGAAGAGTGTAGGAATGTTATACCGAACGATCCGAGTCCTTCGTTCTTCAACCATCATCCCACGCTCCGTTGCGGCTGCTCCGATCTCGTCGATCTCCGATGTCCTCGTCGAAGTGGCACCACATGATCGGTTCTTTAAACGGGCTCCCGCCTCTGACTTGAGGCAACTCGATCGTCAAGTTTGCTAAAAGAGACGACCAAGGTTGATGTAGAGAATGAGTAGATGACTTTGTCTCACTTCGTCCAAATCCGTGGACGATCGGTTAATGAAGTTGCCGTGGAAATTGGGTGATGGAATGAAATGAACTGTGAATTCCATACACCCCAAAACTATCATATCTTTTCTAACCGAAATGAAACCTCAAGTGAGAGTGAGTAGAGAGAGGGAGAGGGGCCGGCCTCTTTATATGATGGAGGGAGGTGACCGTAGGAGGAGGGAGGTGACCACAAGCATAAGATATTATGAACAAAATATCTTAAGGAAAACAAAAAACCTTAATTACAAAGCATGAGTCATTATGCATTAATTGAACTTTTAAAGCAACCAATGAAAATCCAACACCAATTAATCCTAGTCACCTCATCTAGAAACTTCTAGAAGAATCCACACTCATCTCAAGAAAAGATAAATCCGTCTTTAACCGAATGTTAAAAGACGGCTGATAGAAAACTGGAAACTGGCAACTTCCAAAAGTGATCCTGAAACGAATTTCAGGACAACTCCGAAACTGTATAAATATACCCGCATTTGTATTACGACCGAATACAAATGCAACTGAGACAAAGATATTATACCTACTCAATATAATACTCGGATCCGGCTTAAACCAAAGCCGACCAGTATCATCTGTCCGAAAATCGACACGTGCGTAAACGCACGTGCATTTTCCGAACCCTGCCATAAAACCATACGGCCTCTACAACGTTTCGCCCGAACTTGGGAAACTGTCTATGGGGAACTCTAATGACTCGTCAGCACCCTGGCAGTGGGTTTAACCACAAACCGTCAGCGGCACTAGCTATGCGTAATGGCTGCCCATGGACTGACCTCAAGGGTGGCCGAGGAGCGAACTCAAGGGAGACCGATGAGCGAACTCCTCCGAAAACCCTACTGAGCCTAACAGTGACAATGTATATACAGTCCGGTCCGTTCGTCAATGAGTATCGCATATCTGCCTAGGGGGCTAGCAACGTCAGACCCCCATTTGCAGTATAAGTCGTGTCGGAGTGAAGCCCAATAACGCACTAAGATACTACTGGAATACCTACCAGTAAATCTCCTGCCTCGGCCGAGGGCTTTGCGTAATGGCTCTCCTAGACACAGCACGATCTCGCCCCCAATACCGGGAGAGACGAATCCCCTGCCGATCCGCTCACGTGCCTCCATATGGCTCGGGACTGTACCCAAAAGCTACCTGTTTGCACGACTCCTTTGAGCCGTGGTAGGGTAGAAATCAAAGCACAGTGGGAACTCACACGAGACAAATGACGACCTCAGGTCGATGAACTAACCTGTACACATGTCACCAGGGAACTGCTATCTGACGATAGATATAATACTAACTAGCAGATTCCCGGCGAGTCCTGTCCGGTGTACTCATAACCCAATGAGCACCTGTATACATCTTAGGTGATCCAACTGACACCAGTGGCTTGTGAGACCGGCCACCGCCCCTCGTCGGGGTCTCGACTGTACACACTAGTCTACTCCGGAGTATCGATGCCCTGTCTCGAAACTCCCACGACTAGGGACCACAATTAAGGATATGCATATAAACTACCCAACTCTCACGTATATGATCGCCATCATACAGTTGGTAGTAAAGCAAGATCCTAAGGGCTCTATCAAAGTGTAACATGCAATCAGTCACCTGAACATGTACACGACTGATAAAGGCAAACCAGATAGCATACTATCATTTCGAGTAAGACTGTCCTACCGGGATAGGTCCTCCGCAATCATTGCAATCACGTACCTGCGATCCAATAATTGACTATGAGGGCACTATCTCCAACAGGATAGTCTTCTTCCAAACCATAGGCTGGTGCCGAACGGTAGGGAAGGAAGAAAACCATTTGGCCTAAGGGGTGTGCAGAAGGTAATGACTAAAGACATATAAAGGGATTTGGAGAGGTGGCAAAGAATTATACGGTTATAGTTGTGAATCTGGATAATGGTAGAGGCATTACTAGGAATACCAGGATACCCCACCGAAATATTTCAATGTTTCAGTTTCACTGTGTAATGTTAAAAGAAAACTGATTTCCCGATTAGATACTTACTCCAGGGTATGTATTTACCAGGTATGATTCTCACATCTGTATGGTTTTACAGATGATGAGTGGGAGTAAGTCATTGGGAATAGGGTGATCATCCTCATTATATCGGGATTCGTTGTAATCGGTGATATTTGAGGAGATCATCTGGGCTGTTTGCCGGTCGGCAAATATTTGGTTTTGAATATCCGCTGTTGTGCACCAATTTCAAATTGATATATCTGTACGTCTATTTTCATAGAGTGAGATATACCTTTTGATATTATGTCGATGACATTTACCTATATCAGTGGATGGTTAGGTAAGGAGCATCAAACAGCGGTGTAATTCTTCTTAGCCATAGGTACAGTTTTCAACCTACGACGCACAGTGAAAGAGTTGTTAGACTCAGCGGACTTATACAGAGTATTGTATGTTGTCCAGTGTCCATTAGGACAGAGGGGTTGGTCCTCATACTATATTCTGTTTACTTTTAACTTCTCTAGTTCTTAGACATGTGTTTCGTAGAAACACAGGGTCTAAGTTTTGAGGAGTTATAGGTATTTGAATAGAGTAGAGAACCAGGTGTAGCAAGTATCGGGATTCTTCAAAGTGATCGAAGATGTAGATACTTGTGTATGGTATTCAGTTGATAGTAATGATAAAGAGAAATTGCTTCTCTTTCAGGTTACTCATAATTGGAAGCACTCCTAAGTTGAGTAACGCTGATCGGCCTCCTTCCATTTAGTTGACATGCACTGGAGATAGCTGCATGATTTGAATCTAGTTCAATTAAATCAGTGCCTCTGGTTCTATATTGGATACAGATCAGTTCATATCTTAACGATGTTAAGGTACGGGGAGTTGTCCGGCTTATGATTAAAACCAGACACTGGACAACTCAAGGCACGTTTCTGAAATGGCTGTTTGTGGGTTGACCCAGGCTATGACGAGGGTTGATTTTCTACCATTTGGAAGATCAATAGAGATATTGTTCTTGACTCGCCACATTTTTAAAAGAAATGGATTTTTTCAGAAAACAGTAGTGGGAGTATGGTAGAACTGGAAGTGATTCCAGAACCGCAAACGATTACTGAAGATTTGATAGGAACCTAAAGATTCAATCTGATTTGACATTCCAGTGGCCACTCCGCAGATATGGTGGGTAACCTCAGGCACTCGAGAGGTACTTCGGTATGCTCAAGGACGGTGGCAGGGAGGTTCTTGTTTACCCAGACTTGCCATTGCTGTTGTTCCAGACTGTGAAACCCGGCAGGAGGATGAGTATAGCGTCGTTCTAAACTAGCTTTAGAAGTGTACGTCTATATGACTCTGCCAGAGGGTTGTCGTAGTCAGTGGGAGCAGCGGAAGCATTGGTGGACAGGTGGCTTATGTCTATTTATAGACTAAAGCAGATACAGCGGAGATAGATCATCTATTTCTGATGTGACAGTCATAGGTTTGACTTCATCAGAATAGGGGATGGATCTGTTGAAAAGGTAGTAGGGTGTGATGTCATGGTATTTGGATGACATACACAGAGTAGGAAGTGATATTCCTATACTACGATCGGTTATACTTTGGTTGTCACACAGTAGTTTCTCCACACAGGACTTGAATATTATATCAGACATTCTGGTTACTAGATCTATGGTTTTAGATCTAGATTTGGGTAGTTTCCCAATCTGGGTACCTTGACAGCATTCTATGAGTATTTAGAATGGACGACTCCTGGCACGGTAGTGTACCTGCAGTTGATGGAGTCACCCTCTCTAAAGGTGTCTTACAGACTAAAGGGGAGAGGGATATGCATGATTGACAGATCACTTGCTTAGGCAATTGAGTCAATCATGAGATGTCAAGTACCACACCAGATGTTGTTCTTGCAGTAGGTGCAATAAGTTGATATTAATCCAATCCTGGAGAAACAGTCGGAAGCAGTTTTAGAACATAAGTTGATGTTCTAGAGATTTGATAACGACAGCCTCATTAAGGGAGACAGTTATCATTCCAGGCTTCCATGGTGACTTGGACGACAAGGAGGTTGTCAGAGTTATAGTTTTCCTTCTGATGAGGGGCAGTATTTTGGACAGGTGGTCCAAGGCAATACTGAGGGAGGCATGGCGCAGGATACTGATTAAGTTCAGTTGTCGATACAGTCTAAGAAGTCTGGATTTGGAGTTCATTTATGAACCAGGTCCCATCAGACATCCAGACATTCCAAGACAGGTATTGCTCAATTCGGGAGATGGTTTTCTCTGCGAACTTGAGATATAGAGAGACATAGAAAGAAACATCACAGCGGATTCACTCACTGAGGCTATTCCTCGAACGCAATAGTTTCGCAAACGGGTTTTGTGAGACTGACTAATAGAGGAGTTGGGTGTTCGGTATCACACGGGCAGTGAGTATGCGACATCGCAATAATTAGCCTTGAGTGCAAGTGGGAGATTGTTGGAGATAGTGCCCTCAGAGTCAATTATTGGATCACAGGCACGTGATTGCAATGATTGAGGGAGGACCTATCCCGGTAGGACAGTCTTACTCGAGATGATAGTTTGCTATCTGGTTTATCTTTATCATCGTGTACTGCTTTAGGTGACCTGACATGTCGCTATTACACGTTGATAGAGCCCCTAGGATTCTTGCTTGACTACCAACAGTATGATGGCGATCATATACGTGGGAGCTGGTAGTCTATAAGCACATCCTTAAAAAGTCCCTAGTCGTAGGAGTTTCGAGACAGGGCATCGATACTCCATTAGTAGACTAGTGTATACAGTCGAGACCCCGACGAGGGGCGGTGGCCGGTCTCACAAGCCACTGGTGTCAGTTGGTTCACCTAAGATGTATACAGGTGCTCATTGGGTTATGAGTACACCGGACAGGACTCGCCGGGAACCTGCTAGTTGGTCTTATACCAGACGTCAGATAGCAGTTCCCAGGTGACATGTGTACAGGTTAGTTCATCGACCTGAGATCGTCATTTGTCTCGTGTGAGTTCCCACTGTGCTTTGATTACTATCCTACCACGGCTCAAAGGAGTCGTGCAAACAGGTTTTAGTTAGGTACAGTCCCGAGCCACATGGAGGCAGTGAGCGGATCTGCAGGGGTTCGTCTCTCCCGGTATTGGGGGTGAGGTCGCGCTGTGTCTAGGAGAGCCATAACGCAAAGCCCTCGGCCGAGGCAGGAGATTTTACTGGTAGGTATTCCAGTAGTATCTCAGGGCGTTCTGGGCTACACTCCGACATGACTTGTACCGCTTTTGGGGGTCTGACTTTTACCAACCCCCTAGGCTCGACATGCGATACTCATAGACGAACAGACCGGACTGTACGGATATTGTCACTGACAGGCTCAGTAGGGTGTCAGAATGAGTTCGCTCATCGACGTCCCTTTTGGTCAATAGCTGGTGGCCCGTCACGTATTGGCTTATATCTCTGACGTGCTGGTGGTTAAATCCACAGCCATAGTATTGACGAGTCTTTAGAGTCCACCACACTTTCAGTTACTCAAGCTTTCGGGCGAAACGCTGTAGAGGCCGTATGGAGATATGGCAGGGTCCGATCAGATACGTGCGGTATTGCACGGATCAGGATCGGACGGTTTGTACTAGTGGCCGTATGGATATATGGCAGGGTTCGATCAGATACGTGCGGTATTGCACGGATCATGATCGAACGGATATTACTAGCCGGCTTTGGATTAAGCCGGATCGTAGTATAGTACAGTGTAGATTTTGTCTCATTGCATTTGTATCTGGTCGGAATACAGATGCGGGTGTGTATGCACAGTATCGGGGTTTTCCTATAATTTATTACGGGACCAGTATTCTGGAGTTGCCAGTTTGCATTCCGTTCCGGCCGGTTTTCCTTTGTTCTTTCCCAGCCAGACTTTTCCGTTGGAGGGGGGTTATTTGCAAGTTTTCAAATAACATTTGTGGAGGGGGTTTCTTGCTTATTGGTGGCATCATGATAGTTTTTCATGATGAGATACTTTCTTAGTCTTTTCCTTTGCTTTATGGTGATGAGAAAGGATTAGGATTGATTTGTTTAGTGATGTGAGCTTTGCTTTATGATATGGTCACCTCCACCTTTTACTACACTCACCTCCCTATTGTATTTGTTAGATTTCCCTCCACCATTTCCTTGGGAGATTGGGCCGGCCACATTTGATGAGGGGAGAAAAAATGAGAGGGTTCATTTTTGTATGAGGGATTAATTCACATATCTTTTTCCATGCTTGCCAAATTCTCAAAAACCCTCTCCAAAGTTCATGATTCTCTTCTCCCTCCATGGCAACTTCACCACCCTAAAAGAGACTATGATTCTACACTACATTCTACAGCAAACCTTGGGCCCATCGACTAGCCAGCTTCGTGCCCGAGTTGCCTCGGTATTGAGGTGGGAGCCCGTAAAAGATGCAGACGATGTGGTGCCCTTCCGGCAAGGAGGCGACGACCGGAGTTTCCGCGGGAGATCGGGACGACGACGAGAAGACCGGAGGACTCGGATCACTCGGTATATCTCTACCCCTTTCTCTTGATTGCTAGTATCGGTTAATGGTTACGATCCGGGTTTTATTGTCTGCGGTAGCGCCAGGTTCCAAGTAAGGAAAATTTTGATTCCGCATTTTGGCCTTGGTAAGACGGCCGGGGCGCTGCCGTGGCGCAACAGCATATCCTTAAGAGTCTGAAAAGTACGTTCTGACCGACCATCGGTCTGTGGGTGGAAGGCAGTGCTGAAACTCAAGCGAGTTCCTAAAGCATCCTAAAGTTTCTGCCATAGACGACCGATAAAATGCGTACTTCTATCAGAAATTATATAGGTCGGAATGACGTGCATGTAACATTTTGAAAATCGTTTAGGTGAAATTTCCGATAATCGGTAAAATAACTGGTGTTTACCGTAAAAACCAAGATATAATTATTTTTCAACATAGACTTAAATATACATATTCTAGCTATGTAATGGCTAGTATTGATATTTAATTAGTCGCTTATAAATTGTTAGTTTACTTAAATATTTTTCCTTAATTAATTATTTTTAATATTATTTTAAACTTTCACTTATATATTTAATTAGTGATTAATTACAAATGAGAATTGGTTAATTACATAATTGCGAACCATGACAACTTCATAACAAGTTTATTATGTGTTCTCTTTTCTACACTTGTCTTCAAGGTTCTAGTTAATTCTAAATTGAAAATAAATAAGAAAATGATGAGATAAGAAGTATGGGCATATTGACTTGAGGTTGGATTTCCTTGACTTGGTATTTTACACACACACACACCCTCACCGTCTCCCCACAATTTCTGGCCGAGACCTAGCTGCCCCATTTCCCCCACATCACCACTTCATTTCTCCTCCCATAAAATAAAATAAAATAAGAATAGAAAATGATGTGAGATGCATTAATGAGGCTTGAGGGGTTTCTTTTTACTTGGAAAATTCTACACACTGACACACCCGTTCCTCCCCATTGTAGGGTTCCTAGGCACTCTAACAAGGTTCAACAAGGTATCAACCATGCCAAAAACAAATTTTTATGTGCCGAACAACCCTATGCAAGATCGTATACTAGAGATTAGACGAAACTTAAAACAAGCAAACAACTTTACTACTAAGTGAAAGGGATTACAACCTTTGTAGATCCGGTCCTTCACTTCTAAAGCTCCGTGTTGATGTCTCTTCGCTGCAATCATCACGATCCCGGACTCTAGCGATGGTTTCTTCGAAGAAATCAGCGGGCTAGGTCATTGACTTCGAGGCCGAAGATGATCTACGTCGGGGAGACTCAAACTCAAGCTATTCCTTCACTTGGTCATAAACTTTGTGAAGAGAACACCCTATACTACATGGCAAGTAGTAGAGGATGAAGAAGTAGGAAGTGGGCTCACTTTAGAATTGATTTTCTCACACTTTTTCTCATGGCACCATTGGAGCTAGCAAGCTTTTCATGGAGCTTGAAGAAGAAGAAAGACTAATCTCATCCAAATGAAAACTTATCCAATGAATTATTGCACCATGGTTGAGTTAAGCCCTCATGCTTAACTCATGTAGAGAATTAACCAAGGTATGAGGTTAAGGGTTGGGTTAACTAATATCCTAAGGAATGATAAAAGAGTTGACTTTGTCAATGTTTCTTCAAGCTTCATGAAGCTTGATAACTTTGACCAAAGTCTCATCTCTTTTGTTATTTGTTAGGAAATTAGTAAACCCTAATTTAACCTTGATTTGGTTTAAGTCTCATACACCCAACTTATATGTATCATCAAGCATGATACAAACATGTACACTTGCATATATCACATATAAACAATGTGCACAATCTAGTGAGAAAAATCAATCTTAAGTGAACCAATACT
Source organism: Agapanthus africanus (assembly GCA_030015575.1). Taxonomy (NCBI): domain Eukaryota; kingdom Viridiplantae; phylum Streptophyta; class Magnoliopsida; order Asparagales; family Amaryllidaceae; genus Agapanthus; species Agapanthus africanus. The sequence goes on along the minus strand of JASDDO010000006.1, from coordinate 48,708,777 downwards.
AGTTAATGTAAAGTAATATATCAAATATATAATTATACATTAAATCATTAAATCAACACTTGATTTAACAATCCGGTCATAACCAACTAATATCATGTGTAACAACTTATCGAATCAACACTTGATCCGATAACCCGGCTATATCGCATACAACCGATCAATGTCACGAATCACGAGAATAGAATACGGTATCTCATATCGTATTAATCTTGGTCCCGCACATATCACATATGTGCTCCTACTCCATTTCGCTTGAGCCAGGAAACCCCTGTGTAGGACACTAAAGACTCGTCAATACGCCGGCAGTAGGTGATGATCATATCAAACACCCACATGCCGCAAGCGGTTTGCTAAACGTAACGGCCACCCGGGTATTGAGTGATCAGTCGAAAATACTGCATTTTTAACACGGCAATTTCCCTATCTTTTGCATTCATCTAGAGCTGTTCGGTATTCATATTGCACATATTAGCAAATCAGTCGTAAAATATCAGATTGCATGTGTTAGACTTTAAAACCGGAACTTTAAGGGAAATTGACTGTATTTTATGGCATCGCATCATTCCTATATTGCGCAACTTGTGCTTCGAAGTCTGTGCAGGAAATTTCAAGAGAATGGTCAAATTTACATCATTGTGCTGATCAAACATTACGCCAACTCAAGGACCTGAGAACTGGTAGCAATCTAGAAGGTCAAATAAAATTCAACATATCAAAACAAGGCCCACATATCATCCCAAACAAGTACCAAAAATATCAAGCCCCAAGGCCCATAAAGCACCGCGGATCCACGGCGGGAGCCTGCTTGCGCCGCGGATCCGCGGCTAGGTGACATCATCAAGCTGATAAATTTCTTCCATGTTGCTTCTCTCAGGGCCCACATTCATTTTATATATGTCAAATTCCAGAATTCTCTCGAAGCTTCTGCCAGATCAGCAAAGATCATTAAGCAAACTAATCTTGATTAAGCTCCTAACAAACTATTTCTAGAAGCTCCCTCCTAACTAACTACTTCTAGAAGCCTCTCTAGCTAACAAACTTTTGGAGGGAAATTCAAAATTCAAATCCTAGGCCTAGGGTTTGGGAAACCTATCAAAAGACCCTAGGCCTCTCTTGTTGGAGGTTGTTCAATCTTTAGCTAATCAATCTTTGGTTGCTAATCTTCATCTTCCCCAATTTTTCCACCCACAAGTTTAGTGACAAGACTTGTGCCAAACCCTAATCCAAACCTCAAATTCAAGATCCTTTGAGTTCTAGCGAGCAAGTCTTCAACCAACCTTTAGAAGCGAAGCCGGACTTCAACGGAGCACGAGATCCAAGCCAATGCACGACTCAAGGAGCCGATGCAACGCAAGATTCGACGATCAAAGTTCCTTCCTCTTGTAGTTCTTGAGAGTTGTAACAAATTGTTGAAATAAATAAAGGTGAAGATCCTTTAAACTTGCTTATTTTCAATTCAAGCATTATGATTCTTATTCAATTCTTGAATGTATTCTTCGTGATGATGCTTGAGTAAAACTCCGGTCGTGGAGGAATCGAAACGATTGTAGAATGATGATGTTGACGAATCTTTAACATTTTCTTAAGTCTTATAACAATTTTAAATTCTTGAAAATCGAATAATCGATGATCTAGATCTATGCGAATGTGTTCGTGATTCCTTTCGCACGATCTACAGATCAGCGATTGATTATTCAATTTTCTAGAAGCTATCTAGTGAATGTGATTCATCGAAAGGATAAAGGATAAGATGAGGAACCCTAATTCTTCGCAAGATCCTTGATCCTCGATGAATCTACATCAATTTAGCATCAACTTGTTAATTGATAAGAAATCGTATTCTTGAATCTTCATCACATCTTCGATCTAATTGATTCCTACGAGCCTTATTTCAAATCTTGAAACCTAAATCTATTGGAACTCTATTCTTCTTGATTCTTGATGTTTATCGCTTTAATGATTCTTAATTTGATTTAGTTGATTCTTGAAATTCATCGATATAAATCTTGAATCATTTTGCTTTTCTTTTCTATTAAATTTTCAATTCGAACAAATCAAAATACGAACGAATCGCTCAATCCCTGTGGACGATCCGCACTTACTAACGCGCTACAAACCGATACCGTTATTGATTGCGGTCAAATATTTTTTGTTGTGATTTCAAACAAGTTTCAAAATACCGACAACGGAAAATAAGACCAATCAAATGGCGTCGTTGCCGGGGATCATTTGATTTACACACACAATCGGAAATCAATTCAATCAAATGGCGCCGTTGCCGGGGATCGCGCGCTAATTCGTTCTATATTGAAATTTGAATTGAAAGATTTATTCCACTACAGTTTTGTAATCAAAATTCGCTCAAAACACTAAACGATTTGTTGTGGTTTATTGCAAGGAAATCTGGAGCTTGCTGTGCAATTGAAATAATTTTTGGAAAATTCCAGAGGACTAAAGGAGTTAACAGCAACTTGCTATTAAAATTTGGCACAGAGATCAGCACCGACGGCGGCGTTTCCGCGGCCCTAGCCTACTCCCGCGACGGTTCCACGCCTGTGTGAAGCTCTATCTGTACAAAATTTTCTCTGTGAGCCCCTTACTTTCTTATCTCCTCCTCTGTCTGCTCCAATTAACAAATTTCTGCAGGCTTCTTTGCAAAAAAAAAATAAAATTCGCAGCACCGCGCAAAAAGCAAAATGAAATTGTGCTTGTTTTGATTTTGTGGTTGTTTGCATAACTAATACGGACATTAAGGGGCAAAGACCAAATCCAGATTAGGTGGGGAGTTCATTACCCTTCCTAAGCCCCGAAAATTGCAAAATTTGCATCCGCATTTATCCCAATTAACTAAAATATCTAGAGATGACTCTAAGGACCATCGCGCTCACTTAGCACAGAAGAAGGCCGTGGGCAATTCATTGCTTATCTGCGTTTCTCTTGTGGTGTCTAAGGCAAGTGTGTCGAAGGCTAGTGGTTACTTAATTAGGCCCACTACTTACATAGTGGAGAACCTCCCACTTACCTGGCACTTACCTGGCCATAGGAGAGACAAAGAGGCAGTGGAGGATTTATCCTGCGACTTGTCTTTTGGAAGTTAGGAGCGGTCTAGAGATTTGACCTAGGTGACCCTTAGAATTAGGGTTTTGCGTGTTGCATTTGTTGTGTTGCATCATATTTTCAAAAATCCGTCCAATTTTCAAAACAAACACCGCATTCATTCATTCATTTCCCCTAATTTTAAGTTACGCTGCCACTTGTACTAACCCTTTTTAGTACAAGATAGGCTGGACACGGGATTTTAGTGCCCGTTTAGTCCGCGTACCCTTTATCGACACCGAAGTCGGTATTTCTCCATTTACTTCTTCTTTACCCACTACCACACCCACATCGATGGATCCGTCTCCATCGAACTTCTTTTCCACTACTCTGCCGCCGTCCGTTGGTGCGCAGAATCCACCTCGCATCTCTCTCCAAGAGAGGTGCTATCTTACACGAGGTCCTCTTTCGACCTGTCTTTCCATTCCACCAGCCAACGGGGAAAATTTTGAAATTAAACCCCAATACATCAACCTTCTACCAAAATTTCACGGTCTCGAGACTGAAGACGCATATGCATGTAAGTCGATGTACAACACCCCACGACTTGCGGGGAGGTGGAAATATGAAAAACGATCTTGTTCTTTGCATAAACATCGACTAACCGCATGAATCGAAGCTAAATGATAACTAACATCAAACATAGAAGTTCTAAACTACTATGTGAAGGGATTATACCTAAAGAACCGTGTCCTTCGTCTTTATGAACTCCACCTCCTCCTCGGCCTTCTCCAAGTAGTAGACGATCCACCACGAGAGCTATACTCCAAGCTTTGCCTCTAAACTTGAGGCAACTAGGTTTCTTTAAGTGCTAATCAAAGTACCTAGATGATATAGAGTGAGGGTTATGGATTAAGTAGTCTAACTAATCCTTGTACTCAACACATGAGAGGGGAGGATTAGGGTTTGAAGAGAGGAAGCTTGAGGAGAGAGAAGGTGAGAAGAATAATCAAATGAGAAAATGAGTTATCATAATATATATCAAGCATTATTGTTTTTCAAGAAAAAAAAAGAAAATGATTTACAACCATGCTTGATAAATATCTTATGGTGATTCATCTCCATGAGTCATTAAGCAATTATGGAGCATTAATGACATGGATGAATCATCCATGTGACTCACTAATCTCATTTAATGTATATGTCACCTAAACCTCCTTAGTCACCACCTTCTAGAAGCTTCTCGCGCAATTACGAGAACGCCACTCCTATCCGTGAAAACACGGAAAAACTTTAGACTGTATAAATCCAATAACCGAATACTAGTAACTGGCTTATACCAAAGCCGACTAGTAAAATCTGTCCGGATGTCGTACGTGCGTAAACACACGTATGCGTCCGAACCCTTGTCGTAAAACCATACGACCTCTATATCGTTTCGCCTGGAGTAGGGAAACTCTCTGTGTGGGACTCTAGAGACTCGACTACTACACTGGCAGTGGGTTTAACCACAGACCGCAAGCGGCACTAGCTGTACGTAACGGTCCCCAGGTAGATGTCGATAAGAAGGCCGATGAGGAAACCCATCCGAACTCCTACTGAGTCTGATGTGATAATCTCCATACAGTCCGGTCCGTTCGTCTAAGACTATCGCATATCGGGCCTAGGGGGGTGGCAAGCGTCAGTCCCCTAATAGCGGTATAAGTCGTGTCGGAGCGTAGCCCATTACACCCTGAGAAACTACTGGAACCTACCAGCAAATCTCGCTTGCCCTGGCCAGCGACTTTGCGTAATGGCTCTCTGACACAGCGTGATATCAACCCCCAATACCGGGAGAGACGAATCCTGTCTAACCGCCACTGCCTCTAAGTGCTCGGGACTACACCCAACTGCTACCTGTTTGCACGACTCCTTTGAGCCGTGGTAGGGTAGAAATCTAAGAACAGTGGGACACACTCGAGGCGAAGTAGCAGTGTCAAGTCTGTGGACTATGCTGTACTCATGTCACCTGGGAACTGTTTACTGACGACTGGTATAAAACCAACCAACAGTTCCCTATGAGTCCTGTCCGGTGTACCCGTAACCTAACGAGCACATGCATACTATCTCCAGTACAACGTACTGACGGCTGTGGGACAGACCATCTCCCCAACTGGGATGAGAAGCGTACACACTAGTCTACTCCGGAGTATCGATGCCCTGTCTCGATAATCCAACGACTAGGGACCTAAATAAGGATGTTCTTGTAGACTACCCATCCCCCACTAGTGTGACTGCCATCACAACGCTGGTAGTCAAGAAAGATGCTAAGAGCTCTATCAATACGTTTACTCACATATTAAGATAGAAAAACCAAGTAGCATACTACTATGTTTAGCAAGACTGTTATATATATGTGAATATCCCAAGCTTCCATTAAGTAATATACAAACTAGTATGATACAGTAATGGCCTTCTAGGGCATAAACACTAACAATCTCCCACTTGTACTAGGGCCATGTACTGGCGTATCGAAGACCGATGATCTCGAGTAGCCTCTCGAACTGAATCTGAGGTAGGGCCTTAGTGAATGGATCAGCAATGTTATCCTCTGTATTTACTCTCTTTACCTCGATCTCCCGGCGATCTACGATCTCCCTGATCAGGTGATACCGCCTTAAGATGTGTCTGGACATCTGATGGGACCTGGGTTTCTTCGCTAAAGTTATAGCGCCGTTGTTGTCGCAATACAGAGGTATTGGACCAACACTGGTACGAACCACCTGAAGTTCTGTGAGGAACTTCTTCATCCAGACAGCTTCTTTTGCGGCATCGCAAACAGCTATGTACTCCGCTTCCATCGTTGAGTCAGCAACGGTGTCCTACTTGGAACTCTTCCAACAGACCGCCCCTCCATTGAGGGTAAAGACATAACCCGACATGGACTTGGAGTCATCCTTGTCACTCTGGAAGCCGGAATCAGCATAGGCCTCCATCCTGAGGTCTTTTCCGCCGTAAACCAAGAACATCTCCTTAGTCCTTCTCAGGTACTTGAGAATGTTCTTTACTGCTATCCAGTGATTCTCCCCTGGGTTTGCCTGATACCGGCTTACAACGCTCAATGCGTATGCTACATCTGGTCTGGTACATAACATCGCATACATTATAGAGCCTACCGCAGAAGCGTAGGGTATAATCGACATGCGTTCCCTTTCCAAATCAGTCTTGGGAGACATCTCTTTGGAGAGGGTGATTCCGTGACAAGCCGGTAGGTTACCGCGCTTAGAATCTTCCATACTGAATCTTTTCAATATGGTGTCTATGTACCTGGACTGTGAAAGTCCCAACATCCTCTTTGATCTATCACGATAGATCTGGATTCCCAGAATGTAGGTGGCATCACCCAGGTCCTTCATAGAGAATTTCTGTGACAAGAATCTTTTGACTGACTGTAGCATAGGAATATCATTTCTTATTAGGAGAATGTCATCCACGTACAAGACGAGGAATACAACAACTCTCCCTACAATCTTACTGTATATGCATGGTTCATCTGGATTTTTGATAAAGTCGAATTCTTTGACAGTATCATCAAAACAGATGTTCCAACTCCGCGATGCCTGCTTTAGCCCATAAATGGACTTAAGCAGCTTGCATACTTTACCGCTGCTCCCACTCTGAATGAATCCCTTTGGCTAATCCATATAGACGCTCTCTTCTAAATTTCCATTTAGAAAGGCCGTCTTTACGTCCATCTGCCAGATCTCATAATCGTGGAAGGCGGCAATAGCAAGAAGGACCCGAATGGATTTCAGCATAGCCACTGGAGAAAAGGTTTCGTCATAGTCCAAACCAGGTCTTTGATGGAAACCCTTTGCAACAAGTCTAGCCTTATAGGTTTCAACCTATCCATCTACACCAATCTTCTTTCTGAAGATCCACTTGCATCCTACGGGTTTTACCCCATCTGGAGTAGTGTCCAAAGTCCATACTTTGTTAGTGTACATGGACTCCATTTCGGTCCGCATTGCATCCAGCCATTTTACCGAGTCGCCGCTCTGAATGGCTTGCTGGAAGCTAGTAGGGTCGTCATTATCAATGACGCAATCTTCTCGATCCCCGTCTATGAGAAAACCGTAGTATCTCTCAGGCGGATGAGACTACCTACTACTTCTGCGGATAGGTTCTGGTATGTCCCTTTCTTCTGAAACTTCTTGTTCTACCAAACTTTCAGTAACAGCTTGTGGTTCTGGAATTTCTTCCAGTTCTACTGCGCTCCCACTCTTCTGATTTTCTAAAAATTCAGTTTCTAAGAAGCGGGCATGACGAGAAACAAAAACCTTTTGTTCCTCTGCGTAGTAGAAGCAATATCCCATGGAGTTCTTTGGATATCCCACAAACTTACACTCTACTGAGCGTGCCTTGAGCTTGTCCGGATGCTGCTTTTTTACAAAAGCTGGACATCCCCATGTCTTCAGGTACTGAAGATAGGGTTTCTTCCCACTCCACATCTGATATGGCGTGGTAGGCACAGTCTTGGTTGGAACCTTGTTCAAAAGATATGCCGCTGATTCTAGCGCATAACCCCAGAATGATCGCGGTAACTCATCCTTACTCATCATGGAACGAACCATATCCAATAGGGTTCGATTCCTCCTTTCCGATACACCGTTGTGTTGTGGTGTATATGGAGGAGTAAGCTGAGAGAGAATTCCTTTCTCTTTTAAGTAACCCAGGAACTCGGCACTTAAGTATTCACCACCTCGATCAGATCTCAGTGTCTTAATACTTTTGCCTGTTTGGTTTTCCTCTTCATTCTTGTATTCTTGGAATTTCTCAAAGGCCTCAGATTTATGCTTCATCAAGAAGACATGTCTATACCTAGAGAAATCATCCGTAAAAGTAATGAAGTAAGAATAACCACCTCGCGCATGTATAGACATTGGACCGCACACGTCACTGTGTACGAGTCCTAAGAGCTCGCTCGCTCTTACTCCGTGTCCAGTAAACGGAGTCTTTGTCATCTTTCCCATGAGACAAGATTCACAAGTGGCATAAGATTGATATTCGAACGGATTCAAATATCCTTCTCTATGTAACTTCGTTAATCGTGTTTCATTGATGTGACCTAGTCTATAATGCCATAAGAAAGCCTGATTTTGTTTTAAGTGTGTTCTGGACATTGAAAACCTGAGCTTGATTCAATACGTATATACCGTCATCTAATGTACCGGACCCAATCAGAACTTGATTTAGGTGGATGTGAACTACATCGCTTATGAATGTAAAGTCATATCCTTCTCTTGAAAGTGAGGATACTGATATGATATTACAAGTCAAACTAGGTACATACAGACAGTTACGTAGAATCAATATTTTTCCACTTGTTAAACCTAGGCGATATTCTCCTACGGATTCAGCGTCCACGCTCATTCCGTTTGCAACTCTAAGAGACAAATCACCTATCCTTATAACTTTATGGTTTCTCAAAGCATGTAACGAATTACAGATATGAGATCCTGCTCCGGTATCTAGTACCCAGGAAGTAGAGTTAATTGACAAACAGTTCTCAATTACAAACACACTTGAGGCTGAAGCCACAACATGCTTCGTATCCTGGCTACTGGCTTCCAAAGCCCTGCAATCCTTCTGCCGATATCCGTTCCCATAACAATAGGAACATCCCTCCTTGCCTACACCAAGTCCCAAAACTTTTGCTCTTCCCTTTCCTCCTACTTTACTGACACTGTATATCGGCTTTGTAGAGGTCTTCTTCTTTTCATCCTTTGCTTGTCCCCTGGATGTAGAAGAAGAAGGTCCCCCATTAAGCAGAGCTTGTGTCTCCCTGGTTTCTTTCAGGGTATAAGTAGAGGGTAGGGACTGTGGAAATAAGTCAGCATATGACCTGTTTCCCAACGTGGTCTCCAGGTCCTTGAGCTCATCAATATAGCTAGTCATCGTAAGGACGTCGTCCCTTACAGATGACCCGTCAGCCGACCTCGCTTGAATTAATTCGTTCGAGGCCTCATATCTTGCGATATGAGATTGCTCTCCATATAAATCTTTGTTATGGAGAAAGATGGAAATAGAGTCCATCTTCTCGTGCTGCTTCTGGTTTATACCATCAACTGAAGCCAACACGAGGCACTTGGCTTTCGCTTTATCCTTTTCCTTTGTCTGACGGATATCCTTATCCGCGACGGTGGAAACTGGACCTGGGACGGCGGGATCTTGAGCAGTAATAGGGTGGTCCAGCTTGTCATAGGCAATGGTCATCTGGACAGACCTTTTCCAGTCATATAAGTTAGATTCAGTCAACTTGTTATCTAGATGTAACCTAGTCATGGTCACAAGGTCGCTGCAATGAGAGAGAGAGAAGAAAACACTTTAGCATGATGCTCTTGCAAGTTTAGATTTGGTTTTTTAATTTATCTAAACTGGATGGCTCCCACTGTTTCTCGAATCCTTCCTCAAACCATAAAAGAAGAATTAGCCAGGACTATTCTCACTGTACAATACTTGCTTAACCGTTCAGCCAGGCTCGTGTCGGTACTTCGAGGGAGGTTTTCCAACGCTTTCGCGAAGTTCCTTAATTTAATAACCTCTTTTCTCTGGGGGCGTAACCCCGCTGACACCTTTCTTGACACCTACTTGGTTTATAGCATTGATCGTTAAGTGACGAATCTCCTGATAAGTAGCATATACTCATAGTAGGATCGGGATCCAAATATCATCGTATGATAATGTTGAAGGAATCCTACCAACATTCATCAAACTCCAAATGGTATGCATCTCTTTGCAAATTTCAGTTTCTTTAGAAATCCCCGATATAGATTTTTGCCCCATGTTCTTATGACCTTGACGAAAGCCAACAAATCATAAAACACATGTCAAGTTCTGCCCATCATTATCTTGTTAATTTAAACCCACCCGTATATACCCTTGACGAAAGCCAACAAGGTTATACGACTGTCCCAAACCAACTCATCTATCTATGCAACAAATGAATACCCCAGCAGCTACCAAACACTATGCCTTGATGAAAGCCAACAAACATAGCTTGAATACTACTGACCATCCATAAGAAATGACGGAGGGCTACGACTGGTTTTGGAGAAACCGTGAACGTAGTGAACTTGATATAATCGAAGGAACCTGATAGTTTTTAAAAGGAGTGGTTAAAGCTCCGCAATTAAAAATTCTGCTCTTTTAAAATAACCGAGTGGTTTCTTTTAAATTGTTCCAACGATTCAACTTTTGGTTTATTTTCTTTGCATTTTAAATAATGCGACCCATCATTAACCTATCATTGCAGAAAACAACGAAAATACAACGTCCTCTTATGCCATCCGCATTCGCCACGGGGTCCCGTCATCACCCGTTAGGTTACTTAACTAACGGCAGAGCGGGGGCTGAGCTAGCGCGGGTGTAAAACATAAGTGACGTCTAAATAGCTATCATATATAGATATTGTATATTCGTCAGACGCAATAATAGGCATTCCAGATCTCAGATGAACTTTATTGGATTTACAAGCAATCCGTGTTTGTTTTGAGCCTGCAACAAAAGACGGATTATACAGTTGTGATGAATAGCCTTTACCCCACCCAGGACCCCTACGGGTACGGCAAACTACCCGCCCGGAAGTTTTGTGCACCCCACCTTGGGTCTGTCCTAGGAGCAAAAACAGTAAAATGAAATAATACAACGGTGGCTACAACCGCAACCTGGATATGCCCCGCAAAATAATATTACAACAAATTACATTTACATCAAATGAATTAAATAATAACCCATCACATAACCCCGGCTATACATCACAACAGTCCAACACAGTTCATATCCACAAACAGTAAAAACCATTACAGAAATGTGCAACCCCCTGCCAACCGACATACTAGCAGTTAGGGGAGGTTTACGAACACATTATACAAACACAGATATAATCCAACAAGCAAATACCGTATAATTTCGATCGATTAAACACATTTAATTTTGCTCCAATACTTCTCTGTAAATCTGAAACCTGAGCAAAAATTAAAAAATTCCAGAAAATACCAAATATCACAGAGAACCAACACAGGAAAATTGGGCTGATGAATCGGCAACTCGGCGGCGGAATCGCGGCGGATCGGTGCAATCAGCCGCGGTTCCACGGTGCTTTAGCCGATTCATGTGCCCAGTTTTCTTGGGTGTTCTAATACTATCATTTAGGGCTATCTGAAGGTCCCTGAAAAATTTTTGGACCTCATTTAAAAATCGACAGAATACCATGATATCGGGGTTTTCCGGTTTTGTTTTTTTTCGTTCGAAATTCATACAATTTTGCAAGTGAGTTATTTATTGTTTAGCGAGGCTTTGATACCACTGTAAGTCGATGTGCAACACCCCACGACTTGCGGGGAGGCGGAAATATGAAAAACGATCTTGTTCTTTGCTTAAACATCGACTAACCGCATGAATCGAAGCTAAACGATAACTAACATCAAACATAGAAGTTCTAAACAACTATGTGAAGGGATTATACCTAAAGAACCGTATCCTTCGTCTTTACGAACTCCACCTCCTCCTCGGCCTTCTCCAAGTAGTAGACGATCCACCACGAGAGCTATACTCCAAGCTTTGCCTCTAAACTTGAGGCAACTAGGTTTCTTTAAGTGCTAATCAAAGTACCTAGATGATATAGAGTGAGGGTTATGGATTAAGTAGTCTAACTAATCCTTATACTCAACACATGAGAGGGGAGGATTAGGGTTTGAAGAGAGGAAGCTTGAGGAAAGAGAAGGTGAGAAGAATAATCAAATGAGAAAATGAGTTATCATAATATATATCAAGCATTATTGTTTTTAAAAAAAAATGATTTACAACCATGCTTGATAAATATCTTATGGTGATTCATCTCCATGAGTCATTAAGCAATTATGAAGCATTAATGACATGGATGAATCATCCATATGACTCACTAATCTCATTTAATGTATATGCCACCTAAACCTCCTTAGTCACCATCTTCTAGAAGCTTCTCGCGCAATTACGAGAACGCCCCTCCTATCCGTGAAAACACGGAAAAACTTTAGACTGTATAAATCCAATAACCGGATACTAGTAACTGGCTTATACCAAAGCCGACTAGTAAAATCTGTCCGGATGTCGTACGTGCGTAAACACACGTATGCGTCCGAACCCTTGTCGTAAAACCATACGACCTCTATATCGTTTCGCCTGGAGTAGGGAAACTCTCTGTGTGGGACTCTAGAGACTCGACTACTACGCTGGCAGTGGGTTTAACCACAGACCGCAAGCGGCACTAGCTGTACGTAACGGTCCCCAGGTAGATGTCGATAAGAAGGCCGATGAGGAAACCCATCCGAACTCCTACTGAGTCTGATGTGACAATCTCCATACAGTCCGGTCCGTTCGTCTAAGACTATCGCATATCGGGCCTAGGGGGGCGGCAAGCGTCAGTCCCCTAATAGCGGTATAAGTCGTGTCGGAGCGTAGCCCATTACACCCTGAGAAACTACTGGAACCTACCAGCAAATCTCGCTTGCCCTGGCCAGGGACTTTGCGTAATGGCTCTCTGACACAGCGCGATATCAACCCCCAATACTGGGAGAAACGAATCCTGTCTAACCGCCACTGCCTCCAAGTGCTCGGGACTGCACCCAACTGCTAACTGTTTGCACGACTCCTTTGAGCCGTGGTAGGGTAGCAATCTAAGAACAGTAGGACACACTCGAGGCGAAGTAGCAGTGTCAAGTCTGCGGACTATGCTGTACTCATGTCACCTGGGAACTGTTTACTGACGACTGGTATAAAACCAACCAACAGTTCCCTATGAGTCCTGTCCGGTGTACCCGTAACCTAACGAGCACATGCATACTATCTCCAGTACAACGTACTGACGGCTGTGGGACAGACCATCTCCCCAACTGGGATGAGAAGCGTACACACTAGTCTACTCCGGAGTATCGATGCCCTGTCTCGATAATCCAACGAGTAGGGACATGAATAAGGTTGTGCTTGTACACTACCCAGCCCCCACTAGTGTGACTGCCATCACAACGCTGGTAGTCAAGAAAGATGCTAAGAGCTCTATCAATACGTTTACTCACATATTAAGATAGAAAAACCAAGTAGCATACTACTATGTTTAGCAAGACTGTTATATATATGTGAATATCCCAAGCTTCTATTAAGTAATATACAAACTAGTATGATACAGTAGTGGCCTTCTAGGGCATAAACACTAACAATGCATTTATCACCAAATTTGAAAATGTATGCGCAATGATGGGTACCTCACAGCTTTCTATGGATGCTATGTTTCTACGTCTTCTCCCATTCACCTTGTGCGATATAGCCGAGAAGTGGCTGTATAACACTACCGCACATTCCATTTCAAATTGGGGAGAATTCGTCAAAGCATTCCTTAAGAAATTCTACCCACATCATAAAACAGCTCGAGTCCGTAGCGAAATCAATCAATTCACCCAGCTTCCAAATGAACCATTTTCAAAATGTCTTGAATGCTTCAAGGATCTGTTAGTCTAATGTCCACATCACGGAATCCCGAGATGGGAACTGTGCCGAATCATTTATGAGGGCATTAATCCTAACACAAGACAGACACTTGAATCTATGTGTCAAGGCAATTTCATGACCAAAGATGATGGGGAAGCCTGGAAATTTCTAGAAGATTTCGCTGAAAAATCTTTACAGTGGGAGGGTGTGAGTCAATCGCCTAGGGATGGCAATGATATTTCCATTGGAGTTAGAGCTGACATTTCAGCTATGCAAAAGAAACTCGAGACTATGGAAAACAAATTTTTAGCCGCCCTAAGTCAAATATCACTCTCCAAAACTGTATGTGGCTGCTGTTCTGATCCTTCTCATTTGACGGAAGAATGTCTACAAAATTCTCTGTTTCAAGGTCATGAGCATATCAATTCTGCTTTCCAACAATGACCTAGGAACGATCCATTTTCTTCTACATTCAGGGTTGGAGGAATCACCCAAATTTTGCTTGGAATCAATCACAAAATCAAAATACGGTTCCAAACCAACACAATTTCCAAAGGGTCCCTCCACCACAACAGCAACCACAACTTCAATTGAGTCAGCACCCCTTCCAAGCACATAACTTTCAAAATTCGGTCAACACACCTGCACTGTCTAGTCCTTTATAGTTGACCGGGACTGATGAATCCTCTTCATTTGCACAATACATGAATTTGGTCTTAACAAACATCATGCAAGTTTCGGCTGAAATGAAGTCTTCTATCGATAAAATTGAGAAAAACTCTGCGTCCCAAAGCGAGAGTATTAAATCGATGGAAGAAGAAATTGCACAACTAAAAGCCGAAATGAGTGCAAGAGAGAAAGGGAAACATCCAGCTCAACCTCTACCCAATCCTGGCTATTCACATCATGTGAATGCAATCACCACGTTGAGATCTGGAAGAGTGCTTGACAATCACGTTGGGGAAGAGATTGATGACTCTGATAAATCAATCAATAACACCCCGGCTGAGACCTTTCCTTCCACTTCTACATCTAATTCTGACCCCAGTTCTTCTACCCCACCACCTTCTTGCGAGCCTATTCTTCGTTTCCCACAAAGCTCGCCACCTCAGCCCATCTCTTCTAGTTCTCCACGGACGATCTCCACTTCTATTCTGGGATCAGGTCCACCCACACGATCTTCTCTAATGTTGGACCCCAACCTTATTGCCCAAGCTCCTTACCCGAATCGGTTAAGGGGAAACACACTGTGTCCACAAATGGAGAAGATCACTGAAATGTTTAAACAGGTTAACATCAACATCCCTCTTCTAGATGCTATCCAACAAGTCCCCGCGTATGCGAAAGTTCTTAAAGACTTGTGCACTAGAAAGAGAAAGAAACAAGTGCCCAAGAAGATATTCATAGCAAAGACAGTAGATACGGCTTTCCCCAACAATTACTGAGGAAACGTAAGGATCCTGGATATCCTACTATTTCCATTTCTATTGGGGAAAAACACATCAACCGTGCTCTACTTGACCTTGGAGCAAGTGTTAACCTGCTTCCTTTCTCAGTCTGTGAGCAGTTAGGGATCGGAGAGTTGAAACCAGCCCATTGCACTCTCCAGATGGCTGACCGATCAATCACCAAACCTAGGGGTGAACTGGAGGATATGTTAATAAAAATCGGGGAATTTATATTCCCTGTGGACTTTATTGTAATTGATACACAGCCTGTAGCGAACCCACGGAATCAAATTCCGGTGATTTTAGGTCGCCCCTTTTTGGCCACTTCCAACGCTATCATCAACTGTCATAATGGTTCTATGACCCTATCCTTTGGGAATAGGTCAATTGAGCTGAACATTTACAAGTTGGGAAGTATACCCTCCGAACCTACTGCTCAGGTATGTTCTGTCGACTTAATGGATGTCGACAGCAGCGAATTTGACGATCCTCATGATACCGATCTAGACTCTTTTCATATGTTATTGTTTGACCCAACTATGTATCATACATATACGGACTCTTCCACCGAGATGTCCGGGTCAACAACTAACACTGATTATGAACCGTTTTTAGAGTCTGAAGATCACCCCGCGCTTTGTGATGACATTATTATTCGGGGTATTGATGAGACTTTTGAGGATATCTTCGCTGATGAACTCGCATTTTTGAATGACACGGGTGTTCAGACGAATCATCTCCCAATTAATAAAATTGAACCTCCACCCCTTCTTTTGAAATGTAAAAAGAATGCGAACAATCCATCACATTCACTGCATCATCTCTCCAAAATGAGACGCGCACACATTCTATTCCACCACTTACCCTTTCTCCACTTCTTCTTCCACCAACCAGAGCACTGCATTGATAAAATTTTCGAATGGTTGGTGTTGACCTTCGGTCTTTGCAAAGCTTGGCATCGACCGCTGATTTTTGACCCCCTCATGTGATTTTCAAAAGATTAACATTGTTTAACTCAAGTTTGGGGGGGTATATTTTCTGGCTCTTGAAAAGAAAATTTCTACACAAAATTATGAGCCAAGAATAAGTTTGAGGGAGGATTTTCACTTAAATATTTTTCCCCCACTAATAAATTCCTCCCAAGCTTACAGGTTTTTCGAGATTTAGCATATGGCAACAGTGAGGACACTGTTGAAAACAAGTTTGGGGGAGGTTTGTGCTTATTTTCGCATTATTTGCATATCATTTGCATAAGCACAAAACATTTTTTCAAAACCCATAAAAATTTAAAAATTTTCAAAAAAAATAAAAATATTTTTGTACATAAATAAGATAATAAAAGATTAGATAGTGAAAAATTGCATCCATAAGATTAGAAAAATTTAAGAAAACCAAGAAAATTTGAAGTTTTCTTATACGAACTAGTAATAAGTAGTTATGAGCCATTGTCCCAAGGGTTAGTAAGATGAAGGAAGTCACTAATCTGAAGATAAAAATAAGTCTGAAAAATAGTTTTTATTCTGAAAGCCAAACATTTTGAACGTTGATACTCTGCTATTCGCACTTACACACGTCTTGAAGCCTGGGATAGTAGAGGATACCTTGAAATGCTCTTGTCTTAAAAGCCAAAAGTATGAATTAAATAAAAAAATGAAGAAAATATAAAATGGTGAGAAAAATTAACACTGGTTTTGTTATCGCTAAGGCAGCAATAAAAAAATATAGCGAGGGTGCCTCTTCACCTAGTGCCCTAAGGCCAACTGGTCTGGGAGTCACTGCTAAGCCTTAGGTGGTGCAAGACGAGGAAAATACACCAAATAAGCAAGCACATGAGTAATCGGTCGGTTAGTATCTCAAGAAGTATTAACGGCCGCATGAAAGTATGTGAGCAATCTCATCTAAATATTCATTAATTAAAAAGTACTGAGGCTGATGGGCAAGAGTATGATAGCTTGATTTGAATTCTCCGGGTGTAGGGATGTTCTTTACACACACACAGGGTTATATGATCGATGTTTGGAAGAAAGATAGGAATGAAGAATAAGACGATATTTTATTGAGAGAGGACGTGATTTCTAACATCTTTTCATGACTATTAAGATAAGGCTCGTGACAACCGAAAAGATAGCTTAGTTGGAAACCCTAATTTTCAAGGCTTTTCTTTTACAATTCTTATCTTTAAATGTAATATTCATGATCTTCCTTTTATTATTGGATTTTGTGGGTGCAATCCGCTGAAAATCCTCAGGAGACAACACTCCTCCTACTAGGGACACCTAGAGGTTTAAAGGCTTGTTGCACGTGCTCGGTGCAATCGTGTAGCCTACGAAAGTGTGCTAGTTAGTTTTTCTCTTTCTTTATTTTCTCCTTTTCTTTTTAATAAAAAGTTCGCTCGAGACGATCGAAAATAAGTTTGGGGGAATTTGATCAGTCGAAAATACTGTATTTTTAACACGACAATTTCCCTATCTTTTGCATTCATCTAGAGCTGTTCGGTATTCATATTGCACATATTAGCAAATCGGTCGTAAAATATCAAATTGCATGTGTTAGACTTTAAAACCGGAACTTTAAGGGAAATTGACTGTATTTTATGGCATCGCATCATTCCTATATTGCGCAACTTGTGTTTTGAAGTCTGTGCAGGAAATTTCAAGAGAATGGTCAAATTTACATCATTATGCTGATCAAACATTACGCCAACTCAAGGACCTGAGAACTGGTAGCAATCTAGAGGGTCAAATAAAATTCAACATATCAAAACAAGGCCCACATATCATCCCAAACAAGTACCAGAAATATCAAGCCCCAAGGCCCATAAAGCGCCGCGGATCCGCGGCGGGAGCCTGCTTGCGCCGCGGATCCAAGGCGAGGTGACATCATCAAGCTGTCAAATTTCTTCCATGTTTCTTCTCTCAGGGCCCACAATCATTTTATATACGTCAAATTCCAGAATTCTCTCGAAGCTTCTGCCAGATCAGCAAAGATCATTAAGCAAACTAATCATGATTAAGCTCCTAACAAACTATTTTTAGAAGCTCCCTCCTAAATAACTACTTCTAGAAGCCTCTCTAGCTAACAAACTTTTGGAGGGAAATTCAAAATTCAAATCCTAGACCTAGGGTTTGGGAAACCTATAAAAAGACCCTAGGCCTCTCTTGTTGGAGGTTGTTCAATCTTTAGCTAATCAATCTTTGGTTGCTAATCTTCATCTTCCCCAATTCTTCCACCCACAAGTTTAGTGACAAGACTTGTGCCAAACCCTAACCCTAATCCAAACCTAAAATTCAAGATCCTTTGAGTTCTAGCGAGCTAGTCTTCAACCAACCTTTAGAGGCGAAGCCGGACTTCAACGGAGCACGAGATCCAAGCCGATCCACGACTCAAGGAGCCGATGCAACGCAAGATTCGACGATCAAAGTTCCTTCCTCTTGTAGTTCTTGAGAGTTGTAACTAATTCTTGAAATAAATAAAGGTGAAGATCCTTTAAACTTGCTTATTTTCAATTCAAGCATTATGATTCTTATTCAATTCTTGAATGTATTCTTCGTGATGATGCTTGAGTAAAACTCCGCTCGTGGAGGAATCGAAACGATTGTAGAATGATGATGTTGACGAATCTTTAACGTTTTCTTAAGTCTTATAACAATTGTAAATTCTTGAAAATCGAATAATCGATGATCTAGATCGATGCGAATGCGTTCTTGAATCCTTTCGCACGATCTAGAGATCAACGATTGATTATTCAATTTCCTAGAAGCTATCTAGTGAATGTGATTCATCGAAAGGATAAAGGATAGGATGAGGAACCCTAATTCTTCGCAAGATCCTTGTTCCTTGATGAATCTACATCGATTTAGCATCAACTTGTTAATGGATAAGAAATCGTATTCTTGAATCTTCATCACATCTTCGATCTAATCGATTCCAACGAGCCTTATTTCAAATCTTGAAACCTAAATCTATTGGAACTCTATTCTTCTTGATTCTCTATGTTTATCGCTTTAATGATTCTTGATTTGATTTAGTTGATTCTTGATATTCATCGATATAAATCTTGAATCATTTTGCTTTTCTTTTCTATTAAATTTTCAATTCGAACAAATCACAATACGAACGAATCGCACAATCCCTGTGGACGATCCGCACTTACTAACGCGCTACAAACCGACACCGTTATTGATTGCGGTCAAATATTTTTGGTTGTGATTTCAAACAAGTTTTTAAATACCGACAACGGAAAATAAGACCAATCAAATGGCGCCGTTGCCGGGGATCATTTGATTTACACACACAATCGGAAATCAATTCAATCATTGAGCGATCAGAAGATCAACGAGGAAGACTGCTCACACTCCTGCGAATCCAATCAGTAACACTTACCGCACAGTCCGGTCTGTTCATCTGATATGTCTCATATCTCGCCTAGGGGTGGTAAATGTCAGACCCCAACAGCTTGATAAGTCATGCCGATGTAAGGCCCATAACAAGCATGAAAATACTGATAACACTTACCAGTAAATCAGTGCAACCCTGGCCAGCGATTTCCAGTTATGGCCAGTCGAGCATAGCGCAACATCAACTCCCAATACCGGGAGAGACGAATCCCCTCCTATCGCTCATTGCCTCCATGTGAATCGGGACTGTACCAAAAAACCACCTGTTTGCACAACTCAGTAGAGCCGTGGTAGGGTGGAAATCAAAGCACAGTGGGAGACACATAAGACTCTATGACGATCTCGGGTCAACAAACTAAGCTTTACCAGTGTCACCCGAGAACTGCCATCTGACATGAGGTATAATACCATCTGGGAGTTCTCGGCGAGTCCGTTCAGTGTACCCAGTCTCCACTGAGCACCCGCATACCATCTCTGATGTCAAACACCAATGGATATGGGATCATCCATCGCCCATCACATGGGTCGAGAAGATATACGCTAGTCTACTCTGGAATATCGATGCCCCGTCTCGATATTCCTACGACTAGGAACATTGAAGGATGTACTCATGGACTACCCAGGCCCCACTAGTATGATCTACATCATAGTCCTAGAAGTCGAGTACACATCCTAAGGGCTTTATCAACATGTAACAGAGAGACAATAAGTATACATGTTAAGATAAAGAGCAACCAGATAGCGTACTATCATGTCGAGCAAGAAAGTCCTCCCTATATATGTCCCAGCATCCACTACATTATACATCTCATGTACAGTAATGGACTCTAGGGCATACATATAACTAACAATCTCCTACTTGCACTAGGGCCATCTGTAGCAGTGGTTGTAGTATCTCATACTCAACCATCCCATAAAAGTCTCTCTCTGGGAAAAGGCCTTTATGAGTGGATCCGCCATGTTTTCCTCTGAGTCTACTCTCCTAACCTCGATCACCCTGGAGATCAACTATCTCCATGATCAGGTGATGCTGCCTCAGAATTTGTCTGGGTCACTGATGGGACCGGGGTTCCTGGGCCAAAGCCTCAACACCATATACAATGGTAGGAACCTAGTTCATCACATGAACTAATATACACCCAAACTGTCTCTTTGGTAATATCTTTGATAGCGATGTCACCAGCCTTTATCGTCTAGTTTGCCACGATATCTAGATTGGAACTCTTCCAACATACCATCCCTCCACTGAGGGTAAAGACAATGCCTGCGACTGACATTCAGTCGACCTTATTACCCTGGAACTTTTCCAGTGATTCTCCCCAAGATCGATCGACACCATCTCACTATACCTAGTGAGAATCCTAATATCCATTTAGATCTATCTCATAGATATAAAACCTAGGATTTAGGAAGTATCACATAGATCCTATATGGAGAATCCTTGTGATAAGAGGAGATTGACCGTGCGTAGTATAGGAAATTCTTTTCCTATCAAGAGTATGTTGTCCACGTACAATACGAGGATGACCACTTTACTCTCTACTACCTTTTTGTATGTACAAGGTTCATCTACCATTTTGATGAAGTCAAACTCTTTGACTACCACATCAAAACAGACGTTCCAGCTCCGCGATGCCTGCTTTATCCTGTAAAGCAACTTGCACACGTTTTCGCTGCTCCCACTGTCTACGAAGCCCTCTGGCTGTGTACTTATAGACACTCTCTTCTAAATCAATATTTAGAAAAGCAGTCATGGCACCCAACCACCAGATATCGCGGTCATGGTATGCAGCAATGGCAAGTAGGATCCGGATGGACTTAAGCATAGCCACTGGAAAAGGTTTCACCATTATCCACGCCTGGTCGATGACGAAAAACTTTAACAAGTCTAGCTTTGAAAGTCTCAACTTTTCCATCTACACCAAGTAATCTTCTCAAGATATAATTTCTCCTGATGGGAATTTAACCCTTCAGATATAGCAACCAAAGTCCATACTTTGTTGGTGTACATGGATTCCATCTCAGATCGCTAAGCATCCAGCCATTCTTACAGAGTCCCCACTCTTGATGGCCTGCTCGAAACTAGTTGGGTCATCATCTCATGATGCAATCATCGCTCCCACTGTCATCGAGAAACCGAAGTATCTCTCAGGCGGATGAGGAACCCTTCTAGATCGGCGGAGAGGCTGAGGTTCGTCGGAATCTATTGAATCCTTTGGGTCTACCAAATCATCTGCTGTAGTTTGTATAGCAGGAACTCCTTCCAGTTCTACCTCATGACCACTAATTTCTTCATAAAAAATTCCCTTTCTCAAAGGTGGTATGTAGAGAAACAAAACATATTTTGTTCCTCTGTTAGGTAGAAGATATTCCCTTGCAAATGCTTGGGATATCCAACAAACTTCTACAGAACTGACTTTGCCTCGAGCTTGTCCGGATTTTGCTTTTAGACATAGGCCGGAAAACCCTAAATCTTAACAAACTTAAGATATGGGCTCTTCCCATTCCATATCACATATGAAGTGGTAGGCAATGGATTTGATTGGAACCCTATTCAATAGGTATGCAGCTTCTCAAGTGCATAACTGCCAAAAGGAAATAGGAAACTCAGTAGTACACATCATAGAGCACACCATATCACATAGGGTGTGATTGCTCCGCCCCGATACACCGACGTGCTGTGGTGTATACGGAGGAGTAATGCTGAGAGAGAATCTCATTCTCCTTTAGAATAGTCCAGGAATCTCGTGCTCAAGTATTCTCCTCCCTGATCACATCAAAGGACATAATACTTATACCCGTATTTTGGTTCTCCACTTCTAACTTACATTCTGTGAATATCGCAAAAGGTTCGGACTTGTGTTTCAACAGGAACATATGTCTGAATCTTGAGAGATCATCAGAGAATGTAATGAAGTACAAAGAACCGGTTTTGGCATGTGTAGACAGGAGACTTTCATACATCAGCATGTATCAATCCCAAGAGTTCACTAACTCTTTCTCTGTTTCCAGTAAACGGAGCTATGGTCATCTTATCTTTATGACATGACTGGCAAGTTTCATAAGATGTAAATTTAAACTGATTTAAATATGCATCTAAATGTAACTTCAGCTAGTTGGGTCACATTGATATGACCTAGTCTACAATACCTCAAGAAGGAATCGTTCATTTCTGAACTCTTCCTCTCGTGTGTGTTATGTATACTAAGAACTGTAGTTTGATTTAGAACGTCAATGCTTTTAGATAACATGCCTGAACCGATCAACTCTTGATATAAGAAATGTTCAAAACATTATCCAACAATACAAAATTATATCCTTTCTTTACTAATAAAGAGACTGATATGATGTTGTATATCAGGTTCGGTATCTAATAACATTCATTCAGAATCAATGTATTCTGGTAATACAGGGTGATAGTGACCAACAGACTTGGCTGCAACACTTGCACCATTTTCTGTCTCATGAAACTTATCACCCGTTCTCAGTTCTCTACCTTTCTGTAGCCCATGTAACAGATTACATATGCAGGATCCTTATCCGGTATCTAATACCCAGGACGTAGAGGATACAGAGAAACAGTTGTTTGTAATGAACACACCCGAAGAAGATGCATCATCATGCACTTTCTTCGTTTGGGTGGCACGGGAATCCTGGTATTCCCCTAATACCTGCTCTGTCTTATAACAATTATAAGTTGGAGCGGGACCAACGTTCCCCAGCACAGTATAACAAGCGGGTTCGGTCAATACATCCATATTATTATCTTGATTAAGGCGTGACATGGTCGCTACCTAGAGAGAGAGAGAGAAGAAAACACTCTGCGTGCGCTCTTGCAAGATTAGATTGGTTATATATTTTATCTAATCAGGATGGCTCCCACTGTTTTTATCAAATCTTCCTTCAAACCCTAAAAGGAAAGACTAGCCGGGATTAATTACTCTCTACAAGTTCGTCAATCTTTCAGCCAGGCCAGTACCGGTACTTTGAGGGAGGTTCCCCATGCTTTCGCACGGACCTAATTAAAATAAACCTCGTTTTCCCAGGGGCGTAACCCCGTTGACACCTTTCTAGACACCTACTTGATCGGCTAATTATAAAGTGCAAAACTCTCCCAGGAGTAACAATTACAGTGGGTATCGGGATCTAACTATCATATAGAAGGTATGCAATCTCATTGCAAATTTCAACACTTGAAACTCCCGATAAAGGTTTTTACCCCTAGCACCTATGACCTTGGCTATGGTCAACAAATCATAAGCACTAGTCAAGTTCTACCCGTCATTTCGTGATTAATTAGACCCACCCACATGACCCTTGGCTAAGGTCAACAAAGTCACATGACTGTCCTAACTAATCGCATCATATGTTGTGTAGGAAGACATCACTTAGCTACCGTACACTGTGCCTTGACTATGGTCAACAAACACAGCACAAATACTAAGTACTCTACTTCCTAAAATGACGGAGGGTTGCGGATGGTTTTTAAGAAAACCTTTAACGCTTTGAACTTGATCTCGCTGCAGAATCAAATGGTTTTTAAATGGAGTGTTTTTTAGGCTTTTGCTAGTTTCGCTAAAGAGGTCACTCCCGGTGAAGGGATCTCGGCTCTTTCCTCGTCAAATGAGGTGCAGGATATTCACAATACCACTATGCAAAGCAAGAACTAGAAAAGCAGTCAAAAGACAAACCGAAGGTTGTAGCATCTGCTAATTATTGCTAAAGAGGTCACTCCCGGTGAAGGGATCTCGGCTCTTTCCTTATCGAATAAGGTGCTGGATGTTCTACAAGGAACACCGCTATGCAAAGCAACAACTAGAGCTACCTAATTTTTGAAATTCGATTTCACAACATCATTTAGGTTTATTTTCTTTCATTAATCTCATTAATGAATGTCCCATCATTTAAGTCCACCTAAACATCACAGATAAATACAACGTACACTTATGCCATCCGCATTCGCCTCGATGTCCCGTCTGCACCGTTAGGTTAGGTAACTAACGGCAGAGCGAGGCAGGGCTAGCGCGGGTGTAAAACATAAGCAATGTCTATACAATATATCATATATACTATATACAGTATCTATCTGAACATATCACATGATCACATCACAGATAACGCAGCAGAAAATATCATATGAAAATATTGGATATACTAGGACGTCCGTGCTTTATTTTGAGCCTATATAAAACACGGATTCCACGGTCGTAATGAATAGCCAATCCTACACCCCTAGACCTCTATGAGAGTAGCAAGCAACCCTACCAATTCTAGAGTTAGGAGACCCGGACTCGATTCCTCGAGATGGTCTCCCACTGGACCCTAGAACCCGGTTACTTGTGCTCCCCTCCTTGGTTCTATCCTAATGCGGAAAAGTAAATAATATACATCAACGGTGACATCTTCCTCAGCCCGGAAGTGCCCCAATAAAGAATATTACATACAAGTTTTTACATGAATGAAAATGAAAAAACACTCATCTCACATAAAAAAAACCCGGCTATTCAAACACGACGATCCAATATAACATATCCAGCAACACATAACATCACATGTCATCAACGTAAGTAAATATGCGTATCCCAATTGTCGTTGATGTATAGCAACGAAACCGGTGATACTCCACATATTACACTTACGGTCGTAGAAAATAAAGTGTAAAACTACAACAGTTGGAATCCGCAACCTCCTTAGACATCGCATGCCTAACCAAATGAATTCCTTAGACATCGCATGCCTAACAATTATAAACCCCGCATTTTAGTCTCATTATCGAAAACTCTTTTCAATATCAAGTCGGGCAATTCAACAAGATTCCCGACATCCTGATCGAATGCTCGTCACAAACTTTAGTAGACGGCCGCACCCCCGGATACCGTCGACGAAGTGCACTAAGGCGGAACACCGCTGCCGCGAGCACCTGAACGGATGCTTTTGGCTACGGGGTTCTCCTACAGTCACTTGGTTGGGGCTATGGGGCGTTGCAATCTATTAAGTTTATCCGGCGAGTATCCGCGTACGCTACGTGATTGCAACGGACTTTTGATCACATCAAAATCCCGTGGCAACCGATCAAATGAGACTAAAGCGCTAGATTTATAACATTCAAATTAGTTATCTCATAACTACATGTGGATTCCAAATATTGTATCACATTCCAGATAAATAGACAATGTTAAACTTTCCGATCGAATAAACAAACACCCAAATTTTCCCAAATAGCTCAACACTTGAAATAAGTTTAAAAACATCCATTTCATGCCATAGTACCAACGGTCCAGCCGTAGAAGGGTCAAGCCAACGCCTCACATGTGGCGCGCCGTACTGCCCCAAACCCTAAGTTTCAAAAAGCAGTTCAAGACGGTCATATAATCGAGTTAAGGTTTGTTTTCTTCTAGAGGGTCCATCGCGTTACTTGCACGACTTAGAACGTTCTTAAACTACGGAAAAATCCAACACTTGGAAATTTTCCGGGTCGAGAAAAAGTGAGTTATTGATATAAGGTCGAACTTTTTAACACGTTTTAAAATTACCCGGACAAAATAAACAAAGTTAAATAATCCGATCGAATCATCGAGTCGCTAATACAACCCAAAAAACTCAACTCTTGAGTATAAATTAAAAATTCCCAGAAAACACAGGAATTACAGACGGACATTACTGTGCAAACCACGTGCCTTAATTCTTCTTGTTGGCCGCGGAACCGCCGCGCAAGCCAGATACGGCCCCGGTTCCGCGGCTCTTTGGTAGAATTGGGGGCACGTGCTGCACAGTAATTCCTAGAAAACCCTGCTGAATTTTTTGAGAATTTTTAATTCACAAAAATCACAGTTTTGAAAAATGTACAGAGAAGGGTATAGATTAGGGTTTCGGGGTTCGATCGGATTTCTAAACTTCGTCTACACTTCACCTAAAGCTCTAGCTAGGCTCTGATACCACTGTAGGGTTCCTAAGCACTCTAACAAGGTTCAACAAGGCATCAACACATGCCAAAAACAAATTTTTATATGCCGAACAACCCTATGCAAGATCGTATACTGGAGATTAGACGAAACTTAAAAGAAGCAAACAACTTTACTACTAAGTGAAAGAGATTACAACCTTTGTAGATCCGGTCCTTCACTTCTAAAGATCCATGTTGACGTCCCTTCGCTGCGATCATCGCGATCCCGGACTCTAGCGATGGTTTTTTTGAAGAAATGAGCGGGCTAGGTCGTTGACTTCGAGGCCGAAGATGATCTACGTCGGGGAGACTCAAACTCAAGCTATTTCTTCACTTGGTCATAAACTTTATGAAGAGAACACCCTATACTACATGGAAAGTAGTAGAGGATGAAGAAGTAGGAAGTGAGCTCACTTTAGAATTGATTTTCTCACACTTTTTCTCATGGCACCATTGGAGCTAGCAAGCTTTTCATGGAGCTTGATGAAGAAGAAGAAGAAGAAAGAATAATCTCATCCAAATGAAAACTTATCCAATGAATTATTGCACCATGGTTGAGTTAAGCCCTCATGCTTAACTCATGTAGAGAATTAACCAAGGTATGAGGTTAAGGGTAGGGTTAACTAATATATTAAGGAATGACAAAAGAGTTGACTTTGTCAATGTTTCTTCAAGCTTCATGAAGCTTGATAATTTTGACCAAAGTCTCATCACTTTTATTATTTGTTAGGAAATAAGTAAACCCTAATTTAATCTTAATTTGGTTTAAGTCTCATACACCCAACTTTTATGTATCATCAAGCATGATACAAACATGTACACTTGCATATATCACATATAAACAATGTGCACAATCTAGTGAGAAAAATCAATCTTAAGTGAACCAATACTAGTTAATGTAAAGTAATATATCAAATATATAATTATACATTAAATCATTAAATAAACACTTGATTTAACGATCCGGTCATAACCGACTAATATCATGTGTAACAACTTATCGAATCAACACTTGATCCGATAACCCGGCTATATCGCATACAACCGATCAATGTCACGAATCGTGAGAATAGAATACGGTATCTCATATCGTATTAATCTCGGTCCCGCACATATCACATATGTGCTCCTACTCCATTTCGCTTGAGCCAGGAAACCTCTATGTAGGACTCTAAAGACTCGTCAATACGCCGGCAGCAGGTGATGATCATATCAAACACCTACAAGCCGCAAGCGGTCTGCTAAACGTAACGGCCACCCGGGTATTGAGCGATCAGAAGATCAACGAGCAAGCCTGCTCACACTCCTGCGAATCCAATCAGTAACACCTACCGCACAGTCCGGTCTGTACGTCTGATATGTCGCATATCTCGCCAAGGGGTGGTAAACGTCAGACCCCAACAGCTTGATAAGTCATGCCGATGTAAGGTCCATAACAAGCATGAAAATACTGATAACACTTACCAGTAAATTAGTGCAACCCTGGCCAGGGATTTCCAGTTATGGCCAGTCGAGCATAGTGCAACATCAACTCCCAATACCGGGAGAGACGAATCCCCTCCTGTCACTCATTGCCTCCATGTGAATCGGGATTGTACCCAAAAACCACCTGTTTGCACGACTCAGTAGAGCCGTGGTAGGGTGGAAATCAAAGAACAGTGGGAGACACACAAGACTCTATGACGATCTCGGGTCAACTGACTAAGCTGTACCAGTGTGACCAGAGAACTGCCATCTGACGTGAGGTATAATACCATCTGGGAGTTCTCGGCGAGTCCGTTCAGTGTACCCAGTCTCCACTAAGCACCCGCATACCATCTCTGATGTCAAACACCAATGGATATGGGATCATCCATCGCCCATCACATGGGTCGAGAAGATATACGCTAGTCTACTCTGGAATATCGATGCCCCGTCTCGATATTCCTACGACTAGGAACATTGAAGGATGTACTCATGGACTACCCAGGCCCCACTAGTATGATCTACATCATAGTCCTAGAAGTCGGGTACACATCCTAAGGGCTTTATCAACATGTAACAGAGAGACAATAAGTATACATGTTAAGATAAAGAGCAACCAGATAGCGTACTATCATGTCGAGCAAGAAAGTCCTCCCTATATATGTCCCAGCATCCACTACATTATACATCTCATGTACAGTAATGGCCTCTAGGGCATACATATAACTAACACCCCTCATTTGGCCAAGAGCAACTGCAGAAAATTCCCCATTTTCTACATCTCTTCTCATCTCCAAATTCATCAAAATTCCATCAAAATTCACACAAAAACCTCACAAATTTATAATTAAGCCTTCACCAAAAGTTCTTGACCTAATCTAGCATGGATCTTGGAGCATGAAACCATCTTTGGAGGCTAAGTTTGCAAGATTAGATCTCTAAAATTTGAGGTAAAAAATCTTAACCCTATAGTTAATTTGTTGTATAATTACTTTAAATCAAACTTATTTTGGTATTAAAATGGTTTTGATTTAAAGTTTTGGAATTTCAAGAGATGGTGAGAACTAAAATTAGAGTTTACATCACTTGATCTTGTTGCAATGTGTAGTTTCATATCTTAAGACATGCAAAAGTCGAAGCTAGTTGCTAATTTGCAAATTATTATTTTTAAATTGTCTTAATTATATAATTTAGAAAACTACGTTTTTAATTAGTATGTAATTAGATGAAATTAAAATTTAGTTAAGGTTTGTGTGGGTTAATTAGGTTATTAAGTGATTGTTGTGGCCACTAGATCGCTAATCCGTGAAGTTTTTACGCCAAAACCCTACCGATGTGCTTACTAGGTTTTTGGAATAAATCGATTTTAATTAAGTTTGAGGATTTGATGATATACAACCTTTTTCATATAAAATTTAGTGTGTTTTGAACGCACGATTGGTGCGACTGGGTTTTTGGTATGGTAGTTACCACGTATAGCGACTCTAGTTGTGGTCTGTGGCATTGTTGCGAGCGCGTTTTGTGCACCAAGTGCGTGCGCGTTTAGTTAGTGCGTGTGGTTGACTTGTATTGTTTGTGTCCGAGAATATTTATATATTTATTCTCTTATTTACTAGTGTACGTTTCTAGGATCGGGTGCAGAGGCGTCGGATGTGGCGCGGAAATGGCAGAGCTGAAATCGGATCAGATTAGCCGAGGCGTCCCGGTGAGTAGATATACACATCTACGGGGGAATCTTCTGGATGGCGCGAGGCGCCCGATAGTCAGGATTACTAGTAGTGCTTGTACTTATATGCGTAGTCTCCTAGTCATTCATCTCATTGCATTGCATCATCATAAATATATATGATATTATCTCATAGGACACTTGCACCATTACCATTGGTTCATGCCAGGTGCACTATTCATGTGAACACACACGCATTTGGTAATTTCTATGTTACGAATACTATAGAACTTGCTTAGAATCGGTATATGTGCATTGCATCATATATGATCTGTAAACCTGTACCGTATGGTCATTTCATCAGGATGGATATATAGGATTGTTAATCATATATATTCATACCACATTGCATCATGATTCATACATAGCTTATGGCCATACTTCGCATGGTATATACTATCGTATCATAGACATCCATCATCACCGACATGTTTACATATTGTGATTCTTCTCAAGGATTTCAGTATTTATGGATTTTGGAGAAACCGCAAGGATTTTAAGAACGTATTACCATTTAAAAATGTAAGTTGCGGTTTTCTCGTGATATGATGTGTGTGGCGTACACCATGGGTTTTCTCGGTTCTTGAACGGTATCATTCACCCGATTCGAGGAGGTGGATGAACCGTCTACGGGTGCATGGTGGACCCGGTACGGTACCTCGGGGCAAGATGGTCGCCGATGATGGCGTTGAGCCCGGCAGGGGAGCACTACCGACCGGTTATTTGTGACGCGGCGGATATCCGGAGGATACCGACTTAATCGTGAGATTTGATGATATGGGCCGATCCGGACTGACGGAGCCCGAGATATTGAGATATTGAGATATTAAGACATTGAGATATTGAGATATTGAGATATTGAGGTATTGAGACATTGAGAAATTGGGATATATATTTTTTGTCGATACATGACACGGATTTTCTATTGATTTCATTGATGATACTTCAGTTATTGCACAGAGGTTTTTCTAAGATAAGAACAAAGACACCAGACTTGTTCAGGTTTCGTGTTTGATTATGCATACATGTTGCATGCTTATTAGTACATCGTATTATATCGATATGCGTAGGTTGAGACGCATTTGCATGCATGATTACAATAGCCTTATTAGATGTTACTTACTACTCATGAGTTGGCAACTCACCCCCGTTGTACCACAGTATCTTGCAGGTTCGACCCGTCAGCACAGTAGCGGCGGGCGTGCTTTCTCCTTTTACTTCATTGCATCGATTTGCAGCTTTTCTCGTAGGTGGGTTGCGAGGATATGTTATCCCATCATGTATTTTATTTGTATCTAGTATACTCCATCTATCTTTGTATATTGGACTAGACGGTGAGACTCGTGAGATTTGTATTGGTGGTGTTGGTGTCGATGCTCACTTGAGCTGACGTGGTATTTTCTTATTTCTTGCTTTCTGAAGCTTATTGTGCATTTTTGATATACATATTGCATGTGGTTGTGATTCCTCCATTGGCGAAGAGCTAGCTCCCGCTTGGGGATGTCTTATTTCATCATTTATATGTATTTTCATGTGTTGTACCCATTTAGGGGCCAGTATTTACGAAGGAGACTCTGCCGAAATTTTCGGGAAAATATGATGTCGCTTTTAAATGTTTAATGCCACTTATTTGTTAAAACCACTTGCTTTAAAACAAGTTTTCCTTCACTCTAATTGTTAAACGGTTTAGTTTTCTGGGCTTTGGCTTACTTAGATTACGTTGCGCCTTAAGACGTTTCGTAGTTTAAGTGACAGTCACGTTCCGTACCTTCGGGTCGTGACAAAGTTGGTATCAGAGCGATAGGTTTTACCTTTCTGAGTGTAGGATGACCTTTGGTAGATGGAGTAGGTGACTTAAGCAGAGTGACGTAGCGTGTGTATGTTCCGCGGCATACTTACGATACAGTACTCCGCCTAAGTGACCTTAGGATATATGATTGCTCGTACGTCCTTCCTTGATTCCAGAAATCCTTTGATTCGATCGCAATGTTCCTATCAATCCTGTTTCTTGTTCCATCCACTATGCCGCCGGAGACTACAAGGGCCAGAGGGCTGCAGCCAGAGATGAGATTAGAGTAGATTCGTTTAAGACGAAGACCGATCAGGGCGGTACGCCGACCCCTCAGGGATAGAGTGATCCGTCTTCTCCAGGACGGATAGCTAGGCTGGAGTCGAGTGTTCGAGACTTGCGACAGATGGATGGATTGTTAGTTAAGGTTAGCCGAGCTCCGATAGCCGATGATGTCCCTCCTGCTGCAGGAACTGTGATTGTACCTGCTGCTCAGGCAGCTGTTTCTGTTGTTACCGAGACTATTTCCGTAGCCTTATAGGAGTTTTTGAGGCTGAAGCCTCCAGTTTTTACCGGCATAGATGCAGCGGAGGATTCATAGACAATCCTCGACAGGATGGCTAGGATTTATCGTTCACAGAGATGTTCTGAAGAGATAGGGTTTGAGCTTGCGAGTCAATTGAGAGAGGCCGAGCTGCAGACCTGCTTCCTATGACATGGGAGGAGTTCACAGCTGTATTTCTTGCTCGTTTCCTTCCAGAGAGCGTTTGAAATGTTCGAGCTCGTAGTTTTGAGTCTTTGCGCAAGACTCCAGGGATGACAGTGTCCGAGTATGACATTTAGTTTACTCAGCGGTCTGATATGCTCCTTACCTGGTGGACACTGAAGAGAAACGGATGAAAAGGTTCGTATGGAGATTGGATATGCAACCGCGATGGATGCATCCTTACTGTTGGAGGAGCGCATTTCTGAGACTTCAGTCGTTTTTGGATCGAAGCGGATTCGTACTGGTATGCCAGCTCAGAGGCGGTTAGATAGACATCGTTGTAACAGTTATTCTTTCGGTGTTTTCTTCCGATGCGTATTTCTTTTTGGTGTTGTTTGAAATGGTATCCACATAAATTGTATCGAAGTCTAGCCGATAGTAGTCCTTACTAAATCAGCCGCTTGTTGTGATTTCTTCCATAGGTTAGTCTTTGTAGCTCTATGTGTTTCTTATTCATGCTTATTTCGTTCGTATCGGAGATAGGGATTTTTCTTTCAATTTGATTCTTCTCGATGTGTTAGACCTTGATGTTCTTCTGGGCATGGAGTGGTTAGCCACGTGTTATGCATCCGTGGACTACCGTGAGAAGGCAGTCAGATTTAGTTTTTCCGGGTGAGCTAGTTCTTGTTTGTTTTCGGGGAGACCGTAGCGTCGCTTTTCCCAGTTTGATTTCTTCTTGTCGCGCTAGTCAACTTTTGAGAAAAGGATGTCAGGAATTCTTGGCGTATGTTTGTGATGTTAGAGCCGCAGAGGTCCCGTTAGACCTGGTCCCGATTGTGAGAGAGTTTCCAGATGTTTTCCTGACGAATTGGTTGGTTTGTCGCCAGAGCGCAATATTGAGTTCTACTTTGAATTGATTCCCGGCACAAAGCTTTTTTCTATACCGTCATATCGGATGGACCCGGTGGAGCTTAAAGAACTGAAGGATCGATTGCAAGATTGTTGGATAAAGGGGTTGTTCATCCGAGTGCATCACTTTGGGGAGCTCATGTTCTGTTCAGCAAGAAGAAAGACGACAGTTATGTTTGTGCTTCGATTTTTGTCAGTTGAATCGGGTTACTGTGTGGAACAGATATCCCTTAACTCGTATTGACGATTTATTTGATTAGCTCCAGAGTTCGGGACATTTCTCGGAGATTGATTTGCGATCAGGTGACCATTAGTTGCGGGTTCGAGAGGATGATATTCCGAAGACTGCTTTTCGCACACGTTAAGGGCATTATGAGTTTTTGGTGATGTCGTTCGAGCTCACCAATGCCCCAGCAGCATTTATGGATTTGATGAACCGCACATTCAGGCTGTTTCTTGATCAGTTATTATCGTGTTCGTTGATGACATTTTAGTACACTTTTGGAGCCGAGTGGGGCCTAGGCAGTAATTGAGGATTTCGTTATAGACCTTGAGGGAGCACCGGCTATTCGATAAATTATCCACGTGTGTTTCCTTGTTGGATAGTGTTGACTTCTTGGGTCACATAGTTACGAGAGAGGATATACATATGGAACCGAAAAAGATCGAGGCCGTTAAGCACTAGCCCAGACCTGTATCAGTGATGGAGGTGTTAGTGTATATGCCCTAGGGGCCATTATTGTATCATACTTGCATGTATATTACTTCATGGAAGCTTGGGATATTCACAGTTGTATATACAATCTTACTAAATATGGTAGTATGCTACTTGGTTTGAGTCTACTTTAATATGTGCATATGTTTCTTGTTATGTATCACTTATGCATATTAGTAGAGCCCATAGGATCTTTGCTTGATTACCAGCGTTGTGATGGCAGTCACACTAGTGGGGGCTGGGTAGTCTATAAGCAACATCCTATACTTGTCCCTGGTCGTAGGATTATCGAGACAGGGCATCGATACTCCGGAGTAGACTAGTGTATACGCTTCTCATCCCAGCTGGGGAGATGGTCTATCCCACAGCCATCAGTACGTCGTACTGGAGATAGTATACAGATGCTCGTTGGGTTACGGGTACACCGGACAGGACTCGTAGGAGAACTGACTGGATAGTAATATACCTAACGTCAGATAGCAGTTCTCAGGTGACATGTGTGCAGATAGTCTGTTGACTTAGGGTCGTCATTTGTCTCGTGTGAGTTCCCACTGTGCTTTGATTACTACCCTACCACGGCTCAAAGGAGTCGTGCAAACAGGTTTTAGTTGGGTACAGTCCCGAGCCATATGAAGGCAGTGAGCGACTGTTAGGGATTCCTCTCTCCCGGTATAGGGAGTTGATATCGCACAGTGATTGGTTGGTCATTACCATAAGTCCCTGGCCAGGGCTGATGGAGATTTACCGGTGGACTGATCAGTAGATTCTCAAATGGTCATGAGCCATACTGGCACGACTTGTACGGTTATTAGGGGTCTAACGTTCTCCACCTCCCTAGACCATACATGTGATACTCTTAGACGAACAGACCGGACTGTGCGGATATTGTCACGGACAGGCTCAGTAAGAGTTCGGATGGTTTCCTCATCGGCCTTCTTATCGACATCTACCTAAGGACCGTTACGTACAGTTAGTGCCGCTTGCGGTCTGTGGTTAAACCCACTTCAAGCGTAGTGTCGAGTCTTTAGAGTCCCACACAGAGAGTTTTCCTGCTCCAGGCGAAACGATATAGAGGTCGTCTGGTTTTACGACAAGAGTTCGGACGCATACGTGTGTTTACGCACGTACGACGTTCGGGCAGTTTTTACTAGTCGGCTTTGGTTTAAGCCAGATTCTAGTATCGGATTATTGGATTTATACAGTCTAAAGTTTTTCCGTGTTCTCACGGATAGGAGGGGCGTTCTCGTAATTTTCCGGAAAGCTTCTAGAAGTATGATGAGTTGGAGGCTAAGGTGGTATTTGCATTAATTGGGTTAATGAGTCATGTAGTGATTCATACATTGAGTTAATGATTCATTTAATGTTTTATATGACTCATGTGATGAATCACTTAGTGTATTAATGAAACATGGTGATAATTCATTATTTTTTATTTACTTAATATTATCATATGTTTTATATATACACAAATGATTTCATTCATCCAAAAGGATTCACTTTCTTACCTTCTCTCTCCTCAAGCTCTCTCTCTTCAAACCCTAACCCTAACCTCTCATGTGTTGAGATCAAGGGTTAGCTAGACTAATACATCCATAACCTCACTCTATATCCCCTAGGTAGCTTAGATTAGCACTTTGAGCAACCTAGTTATCTCAAGTTAGAGATCAAGCTTGGCGTAGGAGCTCTCGGGTGGATCCTCTTTGACTCGAGGAGGCCGCTGAGGTGCCGATGTTCTAAGGAGCCTACACGGAGTGGAGGACAGCGATGAAGACCCGAAGGACAAGTAACGTGAGGTATAACTTCGAATCCAAGTAGTTAAACCTCTCGTAGTTTGCTAGTAACGGTTTAGACACGATTCATGCGCTCAAGTCCGTGTTACGAAGCTTTGATAATCGTTTTTCATATATTCCGCCTCCCCGCAAGTTCATGGGGTGCGTGACATGGACTTACGGTGGTATCAGAGCCAACTAAACTATTACTAGCTTGTTAGCAACTGATTAGAACTTCGATCGTCAGAAAACCCGAAAACGAAACCCCGGATACCCTAACAGTTCTGTTAATTTTAAACATGTCTAAAAAAATATTTGATATGCCTTAAAATTCACAGCAGGTAAATATAAGAATTCTAGGAAAATACGGAGTTCTAACTCGGCTTGATGGCCGCGGATCCGCGGCAAGAGTGTGCTTTTGGCCGCGGATCCGCGGCGGAGTCAACTCCGAGTTGACTCCGATTTGCTCAGTAATTCATATTTTGTGGTTTTCTGTTTTCCAGAATGTTCTGTATCTACCCAGGTTACTTCAGTGCTGCTTCGCTTTTGAGGTAGACACGGAAAATGGAAGTCGATCGATGTTCTAAGTTATTTGCTAATTGGGTTTTTATCTGTAATGTTTAATGTGTTCGTAAACCTCCCCTAACTGCTAGTATGTCGGTTGGCAGGGGGTTGCACATTTTTGTAATGTTTACTGTTTGTGTATATGAACTTGATTGGGATGTTGTGATGATTAGCTGGGGTTTGAGATGTGTTTTATATTCATTCATTCGATGTAATTGTAATATGATGTAATATTCTTTTGCATGGCACATCCAGGTTGCGGTTGTAGCCACCGTTGTATTATTTCTTTTTACTGTATTTTTCTCCTAGGATAGACCCAAGGTGGGGTACACAAACTACCGGGTACATTGAAGTGTTTAGTGGCCTACTCACGTTGTTGAGGGAGACCGCTTCACTTCGGGTACTTGGCGGGTAGTTTGTCGTACCCGTAGGGGTCTAGGGTGGGGTAATGGCTATTCATCACAACTGTGTAATCCGTCTTTTGTTGCAGGCTCAAAGCAAACGCGGATTGCTAATATATCCAATAAATTTCATCTGTGATCTGGAATGCCTATTATTGTGTCTGACGAATGTACAATATCTATATATGATAGCTATTAGACGTCACTTATGTTTTACACCCGCGCTAGCCCAGCCCCCGCTCTGTCGTTAGTTAAGTAACCTAACGGGTGATGACGGGACCCCGTGGCGAATGCGGATGGCATAAGAGGATGTGGTATTTTCGTTGTTTTCTGCAATGATAGGATAAATGATGGGACGCATTATTATAATGCAAAGAAAATAAACCAAAGTTAAGTCGTTGGAACAAATTTAAAAGAAACCACTCGGTTATTTTAAAGAAAATCAGAATTTTTAATTGCGGAGCTTTAACCACTCCTTTTAAAAAGTATCAGGTTCCTTCGATTAAATCAAGTTCACTACGTTCACGGTTTTTCCAAAACCATTCGTAGCCCTCCGTCATTTCATTTGGGTATTCAGTAGTATTCAAGCTATGTATTTTGACCAACGCCAAGGCATAGTGTTTGGTAGCTGCTGGATATTCATTTGTTTCATAGATAGATGAGTTAGTTTGGGACAGTCGTATTATCATTTTGGCCAACATCAAGGATATGTACGGGTAGGTTCAAATTAACAAGGATATTGATGGGTAGAACTTGACATGTGACTTATGATATTTTGACCAACGCCAAGGTCATAAGAGCATGGGGCAAAAATTTATATCGGGGATTTCTAAAGAAACTGAAATTTGCAGAGAGAGCATACCATTTTGGAGTTTGATGAATGTTGGTAGGATTCCTTCAACATTATCATACGATGATATTTTGGATCCCGATCCTACTGTGGGTAAATACTACTTATCAGGAGATTCGTCACTTAACGATCAATGCTATAAACCAAGTAGGTGCCTAGAAAAGTGTCAGCGGGGCTACGCCCCCAGAGAAAAGAGGTTCTTTAATTAAGGAATTTCGTGAAAGCGTTGGAAAACCTCCCTCGAAGTATCGACACTAGCCTGGCTGAACAGTTAAGCAAGTATTGTACGGTGAGAATAGTCCTGGCTAATTCTTCTTTTATGGTTTGAGGAAGGATTCGAGAAACAGTGGGAGCCATCATGTTTAGATAAATTAAAACCACTCTAAACTGGCAAGAGCATCATGCTAAAGTGTTTTCTTCTCTCTCTCTTATTTGTAGTGACCTTGTGGCCACGACTAGGTTACATCTAGATAACAAATTGACTGAATCTGACTTATATGACTGGTAAAAGTCTGTCCAGATATCCATTGCCTATGACAAGCTGGACCACCCTATTACTACTCAAGATCCCATCATCCCAGGTCAAGTTTCCACCGTCGCGGATATGGATATCCGTCAGACAAGGGAAAAGGATAAAGCGAAAACCAAGTGCCTCGTGTTGGCTTCAGTTGATGGTGTATACCAGAAGCAGCACGACAAGATGGACTTAGTTTCCATCTTTCTCCATAACAAAGATTTATATGGAGAGCAATCTCATATCACGAGATATGGGACCTTGAACGAATTAATTCAAGCGAGGTTGGATTTTGGGTCATCTGTAGGGGACAACGTCCTTATAATGACTAGCTATATTGATGAGTTCCAGGACCTGGAGACCACATTGGGAAACGAGTCAGATACTGACTTGATTCTACAGTCTCTTCCTTCTACCCTGAAGGAAATCAGGGAAGTAGAAGGAAAGAGAAGGGCAAATGTTTCGAGACTGAGTGTAGTAAAAGAGGAGTGTTCCTATTGTAATGGGATTGGGCATTGGAAGAAATATTGCAGGGCTTTTGAAGCCAGTAGCCAGGATATGAAGCATGTTGTGGCTTCAGCCTCAAGTGTATTTGTAATTGAAAACTGTTTGTCAATTAACTCTACTTCCTGGGTACTAGATACCGGAGCAGGATCTGATATCTGTAATTCATTACATGCTTTGAGAAACCGTAGAGTTATGAAGGTAGGTGATTTGTCTCTCAGAGTTGCAAACGGAATGAGCGTGGACGGTGAATCCGTGGGAGAATATCGCCTAGGTTTGACAAGTGGGCATATATTGATTTTACGTAACTGTTTATATATACCTAGTATGACTTGTAATATCATAACAGTTTCCTCACTTTCGAAAGAGGGATATGATTTTACATTCGTAAGCGATGTAGTTAACATCCACCTAAATCAAGTTCTGATTGGGTCAGGTACATTAGATAACGGTATATACGTATTAAGTCAAGCTCAGGTTTTCAAAGTCCAGAATACACTTAAAAGAAAGTCTCCGGAATTAAATCAGGCTTTCTTATGGCATTGTAGACTAGGTCACATCAATGAGAGAAGGTTGACTAAGTTACATAGAGAAGGATATTTGAATACGTTCGAATATCAATCTTATGCTACTTGTGAATCTTGTCTCATAGGAAAGATGACAAAGACTCCGTTTATTGGACACGGAGTAAGAGCAAGCGAGCCCTTGGGACTCGTACACAGTGACGTGTGCGGTCCAATGTCTACACATGCGCGAGGAGGTTATTCCTACTTCATTACTTTTACCGATGATTTCTCTAGGTATGGATATGTCTTCTTAATGAAGTAAATCCGAGGCCTTTGAGAAATTCCAAGAATACAAGAATGAAGTGGAAAACCAAACCGGCAAAAGTATCAAGACACTGAGATCTGATCGAGGTGGTGAATACTTAAGTGTCGAGTTCTTGGGTTACTTAAAAGAGAATGGAATTCTCTCTCAGCTTACTCCTCCATACACACCACAACACAACGGTGTATCGGAAAGGAGGAATCAAACCCTATTAGATATGGTTCGTTCCATGATGAGTAAGGCTGAGTTACCGCGATCTTTCTGGGGATATGCGCTAGAATCAGCGGCATATCTTTTGAACATAGTTCCTACCAAGACTGTGCCTACCACATCATATCAGATGTGGAGTGGGAAGAAACCCTATCTTCAGTATTTGAAGATTTGGGGATGTCCAGCTTTTGTTAAAAAGCAGCATGCGGACAAGCTCGAGGCACGATCAGTACATTGTAAGTTTGTGGGATATCCAAAGAACTCTAAGGGATATCTATTCTATTACGGAGAGGAACAAAAGGTTTTTGTTTCTCGTAATGCCCATTTTCTAGAATATCAGTTTTTAGAAAAGGAAACAAGTGGGAGCGAAATAGAACTGGAAGAAATTCCAGAACCACAAACTACTACTGAAAGTATGGTAGAACCAGGGGTTTCAAAAGAAAGGGGCATCCCGATGCCACTCCGCAGGAGGAGTAGGAAGTCTCATCCGCCCGAGAGATACTACTGTTTTCTCATAGACGGGGATAGAGAGGATTGCACTATTGACTATGATGAGCCTACTAGCTTCAAGCAAGCCATTCAGAGCGGTGACTCAGTAAAATGGCTGGATGCAATGCGGACCGAAATGGATTCCATATACACTAACAAAGTATGGACTTTGGACTTTGCTCCAGATAGGGTAAAACCCGTAGGATGCAAATGGATCTTCAGAAAGAAAATTGGTGTAGATGGACAGGTTGAAACCTATAAGGCTAGACTTGTTGCAAAGGGTTTCCGTCAAAGACCTGGTTTGGACTATGACGAAACCTTTTCTCCAGTAGCCATGCTAAAATCCATTAGGGTCCTTCTTGCTATTGCTGCCTTCCACGATTATGAGATCTGGCAGATAGACGTAAAGACGGCCTTTCTAAATGGAAATTTGGAAGAGAGCGTCTATATGGATCAGCCAGAGGGATTCAATCAGAGTGGGAGCAGCGGTAAAGTATGCAAGTTGCTTAAGTCCATTTATGGACTAAAGCAGGCATCTCGGAGTTGGAACATCTGTTTTGATGATGCTGTCAAAGAATTTGACTTTATCAAAAATCCAAATGAACCATGCATATACAGAAAGATTGTAGGGAGAGCTGTAGTATTCCTCGTCTTGTACATGGATGACATTCTCCTAATAGGAAATGATATTCCTATGTTACAGTTAGTCAAAAGATTCTTGTCACAGAAATTCTCCATGAAAGACCTGGGAGATGCCACCTACATTCTGGGGATCCAGATCTATCGTGATAGATCTAAAAGGATGTTGGGACTTTCGCAGTCCAGGTACATAGACACCATATTGAAAAGATTCAGTATGGAAGATTCTAAGCGCGGTAACCTACCATCTTGTCACGGAATCACCCTCTCCAAAGATATGTCTCCCAAGACTGATTTGGAAAGGGATAGCATGTCGATTATACCCTACGCTTCTGCAGTAGGCTCTATAATGCATGCGATGTTATGTACCAGACCAGATGTAGCATACGCATTGAGCGTAGTAAGCCGGTATCAAGCAAACCCAAGAGAGAAGCACTGGATAGCAGTGAAGAACATTCTCAAGTACCTGAGGAGGACTAAAGATATGTTCTTAGTGTATGGCGGAAAAGACCTCCAGATTGAGGCCTTTGCCGACTCCGGCTTCCAGAGTGACAAAGATGACTCCAAGTCCATGTCGGGTTATGTCTTTACCCTCAATGGGGGGCGGTCTGTTGGAAGAGTTCCAAGCAGAAGATCGTTGCTGACTCAACAATGGAAGCGGAGTACATAGCTGCTTGTGATGCCGCAAAAGAAGCTGTCTGGATGAAGAAGTTCCTCACAGAACTTCAGGTGGTTCCTACCAGTGTTGATCCAATACCTCTGTATTGTGACAACAACGGCGCTATAGCTTTAGCGAAGGAACCCAGGTCCCATCAGAAGTCCAGACACATCTTAAGGCGGTATCACCTGATCAGGGAGATCGTAGATCGCCGGGAGATCGAGGTGAAAAGAGTAGAGACGGAGAATAACATTGCTGATCCATTCACAAAGGCCATTCCTCAGACGCAGTTCGAGAGGCTATTCGAGATGATAAGTCTACGATATGCCAGCTCATAGCCCTAGTGCAAGTGGGAGATTGTTAGTGTATATGGCCTAGGGGCCATTATTGTATCATACTTGCATGTATATTACTTCATGGAAGCTTGGGATATTCACAGTTGTATATACAATCTTGCTAAACATGGTAGTATGCTACTTGGTTTGAGTCTAATTTAATATGTGCATATGTTTCTTGTTACGTATCACTTATACATATTAGTAAAGCCCATAGGATCTTTGCTTGATTACCAGCGTTGTGATGGCAGTCACACTAGTGGGGGCTGGGTAGTCTATAAGCAACATCCTATACTTGTCCCTGGTCGTAGGATTATCGAGACAGGGCATCGATACTCCGGAGTAGACTAGTGTATACGCTTCTCATCCCAGCTGGGGAGATGGTCTGTCCCACAGCCATCAATACGTCGTACTGGAGATAGTATACAGATGCTCGTTGGGTTACGGGTACACCGGACAGGACTCACAGGAGAACTGACTGGATGGTATTATACCTAACGTCAGATAGCAGTTCTCAGGTGACATGTGTGCAGATAGTCTGTTGACTTAGGGTCGTCATTTGTCTCGTGTGAGTTCCCACTGTGCTTTGATTACTACCCTACCACGGCTCAAAGGAGTCGTGCAAACAGGTTTTAGTTGGGTACAGTCCCGAGCCACATGGAGGTAGTGAGCGACTGTTAGGGATTCATCTCTCCCGGTATAGGGAGTTGATATCGCACAGTGATTTTTTGGTCATTACCATAAGTCCCTGGCCAGGGCTGATGGAGAATTACCGGTGGACTGATCAGTAGATTCTCAAATGGTCATGAGCCATACCGGCACGACTTGTATGGTTATTAGGGGTCTGACGTTCTCCACCTCCCTAGACCATACATGCGATACTCTTAGACGAACAGACCGGATCGCGGATATTGTCACGGACAGGCTCAGTAGGAGTTCGGATGGTTTCCTCCTCGGCCTTCTTATCGACATCTACCTGGGGACCGTTACGTACAGCTAGTGCCGCTTGCGGTCTGTGGTTAAATCCACTGCCAGCGTAGTGTCGAGTCTTTAGAGTCCCACACAGAGAGTTTTCCTGCTCCAGGCGAAACGATATTGAGGTCGTCTGGTTTTACGACAAGGGTTCGGACGCATACTTGTGTTTACGCACATACGACGTTCGGGCAGTTTTTACTAGTCGGCTTTGGTTTAAGCCGGATTATTGGATTAATACAGTCTAAAGTTTTTCTGTGTTTTCATGGATAGGAGGGGCGTTCTCGTAATTTTCCGGGAAGCTTCTAGAAGTATGATGAGTTGGAGGCTAAGGTGGCATTTGCATTAATTGGGTTAATGAGTCATGTAGTGATTCATACATTGAGTTAATGATTCATTTAATGTTTTATATGACTCATGTGATGAATCACTTAGTGTATTAATGAAACATGGTGATAATTCATTATTTGTTATTTACTTAATATTATCATATGTTTCATATATACACAAATGATTTCATTCATCCAAAAGGATTCACTTTCTCACCTTCTCTCTCCTCAAGCTCTCTCTCTTCAAACCCTAACCCTAACCTCTCATGTGTTGAGATCAAGGGTTAGCTAGACTAATACATCTATAACCTCACTCTATATCCCCTAGGTAGCTTAGATTAGCACTTTGAGCAACCTAGTTATCTCAAGTTAGAGATCAAGCTTGGCATAGGAGCTCTCGGGTGGATCGTCTTTGACTCGTGGAGGCCGTTGAGGTGCCGATATTCCAAAGAGCCTACAAGGAGTGGAGGACAGCGATGAAGACCCGAAGGACAAGTAACGTGAGGTATAACTTCGAATCCGAGTAGTTAAACCTCTCGTAGTTTGCTATTAACGGTTTAGACACGATTCATGCGCTCAAGTCCGTGTTACGAAGCTTTGATAATCGCTTTTCATATATTCCGCCTCCCCGCATGTTCGTGGGGTGCGTGACATGGACTTACAGGAGGTTCGCAGCATTTTGGGTTTGGACGGATGCTATTGACATTTCGTACAGGATTTTTCACTGATAGATACAACGTTGACCGGGTTGGCCCGGAAGGGCGTTCCTTTTCTTTGGACCGAGGTATGCGAGCAAAACATTCAGCAGTTGAAGACTCGTTTGATTACGGCGCCAGTATTATTTTTGCCTTTAGGATCAGGCGGTTTTGTTGGTTATTGCTATCCTTCTCGGCAGTTGAAGAAGCACGAGCAGAATTA
Source organism: Agapanthus africanus (assembly GCA_030015575.1). Taxonomy (NCBI): domain Eukaryota; kingdom Viridiplantae; phylum Streptophyta; class Magnoliopsida; order Asparagales; family Amaryllidaceae; genus Agapanthus; species Agapanthus africanus. The sequence goes on along the minus strand of JASDDO010000006.1, from coordinate 48,665,161 downwards.
TTCAACGCATGACTTAGTGATGGCCACGGTGGTTTTACATTTAAGATCTGGAGACACTACAACTTTCAGCAGCGAGATTTGAATTTGAGACAGCGCCGATGGATGGAGCTAGTGAAAGACTATGACTGCGAGATTCTCTATCGTCCGGGCAAGGCGAATGTTGTGGCAGATACTTCGAGTCGGAGGCCCGGAGATAGCTTTTCTTGTTTGAGAACAGTTCAGAGACAGTCGACGGCAGATTGGCAGATGCTATATGACAGCCGAGTACAGTTCGAGTTTACGTCGACCGGGGGACAACTTGTCCATGTCCGTGCGCATCTACAGTTATTTGATCATATCCGTGAGGCATAGTCCGATGACGTTCGTTTGTCAGAGATCTTGGTGCGGGTTCAATAGGGCAGAGATTCAGAGTTCATGATTGATGATCACGGGGTACTATGATTTAGGACTCGACTATGTGTGCCAGATTCCGAGGGACCGAGACACGAGATCTTAGAGGACGCGCATCAGTCAGCATATAGTGTTCATCCGATTTCCACCAAGATGTATTGTGATTTGAGAGAAGTCTACTAGTGTGAAGGGATGAAGAGAGATGTCACAGACTTTGTTTCGGGATGCCTGACTTGTCAGCAAGTCAAGGCCGACCATCAGAGGCCGGCTGGAGAGTTACACCCTTTGCCCATTCCGGAGTAGAAATAAGAGCAGATTTCTATAGAATTTATTGTGGGTCTACCTAGGACCAGTCGAGAGTATGGCTCTATTTGAGTGATCGTAGACCGAATGAAGAAAGCAGCTCACCTTCTGCCAGTCAAGACCACTTTCGGATTCGTTTAGTATGCTCAGATATATGTTGATGAGATTGTGCGACTACATGGAGTTCCGACTTGTATTGTGTCCGACAGAGACACCCAGTTCACCAGTCGACTATTGTATAAGCTTTAAGAGACTTTGGACACCCAATTGAGTTCAGTACAGCTTTCTATCCACAGACCGACGATCAGTCAGAGCGGACCATTCAAATTCTTGAGGACATGCTCCGAGCTTGTGTTCTAGATTTCGTGGCAGTTGGGATCGCCACTTGCCCTTGATAGAGTTTTCCTATAATAACAGCTTCCAGGAGACGATTTAAATGGCACCCTTCGAGGCATTATATAGGAGGAAATGTCGATTGATTATAGAGATTTTACGATCAAAAATATAATTACCGCAATCAAGAAAGGCGTCGCTTCGCAGCTAGCCGGTGAGTACGGGTCGATCCACAGAGACGGGTAAATTCCTTTTATGTGTTTTAACGAGTTGATTCAATTTGTCGTTTTGGTTGGTTTATAAAAATCTATGAAAACTGGATCTAATTAATCTAATTAAAAGTCTTGCTAGGGTTAGGCTTAGGGGAAGTTTTGGAGATTAACGTTTCTATCACCGCTTTCAATGCCTTCTTTTTTTAGATCTATTAGGTGTTACGTTAATTATCAAAAAAGTGGATACGAATCTTTTGGGAAGATGTTTCTTCCTCTAGATTTGTATCCTTCCTTTGTTGATAATTACCCTAACCCCAATGGAAAACGCGCGCAACCGGCCCTTTATACTACGGTTCACCGTTACCTCGAGGGGTAGGGTGCCGTAGGGAGCGGATGTGTGCGTATGCATGGAGTTCTAACTCTAAAGTGAAGATGGCATTGAAAGGGGTGAAAGATCTCATCTCTCAACCCTTTCGCTAAGGCTAACCCTAACAAGCGAGGAGACTACTCGCTCATTAGGGGATGATAAATTATACTAGAAAATAAAAGCAAGGAAATAAATTACCTACTGATTTGATGGCTCCCTCCAAGTAGAAGACAGAATAGATCTGAAAGTCATTCCCAGAAATTCTGAATTTTATTTATTGAAAAGAGGCATAGGGTTTTACAGATCTAAAATTACAATTTATAGGAAAATAGGAAACCTAGGGTTACAGACTCTCGCACATGAAAAATTACAGATTTGCCCACGTAAAATCCCAACATCTGAACCGTCGCACCGACACAAGAAGTCGGTGCCGACACGTGCTCTTAATGGCCGCGGAACCGCGGCGCCAGGCTGGGTTTGGCCACGGTTCCGCGGCCAAACTGAGGAGTCAGGCTCTGTACTTTTTTGTGCTTTTTCCTTGGCTCTTTGGGCTTCTGTTTCTTCTCTTATTTTCTCTTTTGGGCTTCTGGTTCTTCTCCAAATCTTCAGTGAAGACTTGTATTGGTCTTTTAACCGTTTCACCTTGACATTCGTTGCCTTGCACCTATGTGAACTGGGCTTGACTAGGATCCGTCTAATTGCTGGTCAAAAGTCCCTTTTCTGTTGTTTTGTGTCTTTTTCACTGTATTTGCTCCAGAAACCTGTATCCTGTAATATGCAACAAACGTACGTTAAGAGTACCTGTTTATTTATAAAAAGGATAAGAATAGGGGAATGATAAATGCAATATTATGGTCTGAACAAATAACCCCAAACTTACCTTTTGCTCGTCCTCGAGCAAACTTATTATTTATCCACTAAAATCCTAACCGCACTTTCGCAGGGAAACGCGATTGCACTGAGCACGTGCAACAAGCCGTTAAACCTCTAGGTGTCCCTAGTAGGAGGAGTGTTGTCTCCTGAGGGTTTTCAGCGGATTACACCCACAAAATCCTATCAACTCGGCCCATTGACTTTTGTTCTCCAATTAGGTTTTCTAACAAGGAATTCTATTATCTTTTGACTCGCAAATTATCCACCCACATTCTTCACACTTCCTCATCGTTTAACTTAAGATTATATATGTTATGTAGATCTACTTAGCTTTCGGCATTTCTTAAGTTTTCCTTCTAGGGTTACATCTCCACTTAGGAATTTTCTATCAACTCTATTAAAGATACAAATTTTATCTTTCATTCCTCTCTTTTATCTAAAATCCAATCACATACCCCCTACGTGAGTGTATAGATCACCCCTACACTTGGATGTTCAAATCAAGCAATCGTACTCTCGTCCTTTATCCAAAGCACTTATTAATTAGTGAATTTTTAAATGAAATTTGCTTACACATCCTTCATGCGACCGTTAATACTTCTTGAGGTACCAACGACCGATTACAAAATCGTTTCCACTTTAAAGCGTACTTCCTAGTCTTTGCAATACCCAAGGCTTTAGCAGTGACTCCCAAACCAGTTGGTCTAAGACACTAGGTGATAAGGCACCCTCGCTAAATATTTTTCTTTTTTTTTTTTGCAGCCTTAAGTAATCACAAAAACCAGTGTCCATTTTTTTATTTTCTTTATTCACACCCTTTTTTTTATTTTCTTTGTACTAAGGACTTTAGACAAGAGCAATTCAAGGTCTCTTCTACTATTCCAAGTTTCAAGGCGCGTGATTGTGCAAATTGTAGGGTATACGTTTTCAGAATCTAGACTTAAGCTAGGAACTATTTTTCAAACTTATACTCTAATAAGAACATCAATACTCTTCCCTTGTTTCAACTTAGCCCAAGAAGTGAACCCAAAATTTGCCTATTTCTAAATAAACTACAAGGCATATACTTTCTACCGTTAAACTTTAAGTAATGTTATTTTTAGGGTTTTTAATTCAGTAAGTCTAAGATCTATTTGTTCCTAGCTAGTTAACCTATCTGTCAAACTCTAGTCAAATAAGCCAAAATTGAATACGATAATTTTATAATTTTTCAAATTTTTATGGGTTTTCAAATAAGTATGCAAATGCAAAAATATGTACAAATGAATGCGAAGGAAGAAGACGTACCGAGCATACCCCCAAACTTGAACTTGACAGTGTCATCACTGTCATGCTAAACCAAGAGGGTCAAAATACCAATACTCCCCTGTTTATTTATTTATAATAATTTTTTTTATGTTTTGAATTTTTTTTTATTTTTTATAGAAAAAGAAAACAAAAGGATATATACATATATACAACAAGATTCCCCCCAAAGTTAAGCTTGGCCTTACACAAGCCAAAGGTTAGCACCAACCATTCAAAGATCTTATCGTGGTAATGGTATAGTTGGTGCAAGAATAGGGTGTGGAGGAAAGAAATGAGAAACACGCGAGACCGTGTGGGAAGAAAGGTAGAATATGGTCTCGGTAGAGGAGAAGAATGGCGGAAAGGAGAAAGAAGTGGAGTACGATCTTGAGGGTGTAAATCGAGTGAATAAATTAGCGCAATATGTGATGAACGATGTGTTAAAAGCGATTGCGCTAACCTATCAACCCGTCGGGAAATGGGGTCAAATCCCTCAAGATTCGTAAGAAAACATGGGTATGCCGAACTTGGTATAGGAGATGAAAGCGTAACGGTCATTTGTTCGGTCGGAACAATAGGAAGGAGGGAGGGTGATATAACAGTCAAAGGTTCAGGAGGCTGAAGTGGAAAATTCGACACATCAAATAAAAATGGTTCAACCTGGATATTATCCTCAAGACTCTCCTCAGTACTATCCTCAATATGTAATTCATCCATGCCATTATCATCAAAATCTAGACGCATATGAGATTCGGGGGAAACATTTAATAACTCAGGATGATGATTTGAACATAAAATTCCAAGCAAATCGACAGGTTCATCATCCGAAATATTCCCGGCGTCTATATCCTTAATCAAGTGAAAATCAATTTCTTTAGACACCTCATCAGCATGGATATGTATCGATTTAGGTTCTAGAGTGGAGGTGTAAAGATCGAAAGGATTAGGTGCGGTTTCACTCGAAAGGGGTTCCTCACAATTTAGCAAATCAAACACTACAAAATCGCACAACTCATTTTTATTTTCAACTGGTGAATCATTTGGAACAATCGATGGAAAACCGGAGTTGTGGGTTTCAATTGGGTAAGGGTAGGTTTGATTTAGAAATCCTCTCTCATTCTCACTCTGTCCAACTGCCGCCTTATTCATTGAAAAATTCGGAGCTAGCGGGACACTAGCTACCGGTTCACTAGGTTGCATAAGGACGGCCATGGACGCCTCCACATTCCTCATCATTTTATTTGTTACAGCAATATATGCTTCCAACGACTCTTCCAAACTAGACTTAGGTGGTGAGGGGGTTTCAATAAAAGATTCAAAATTGGTTGGGTATGTGAAACTCCCTAATGGCTGTGTCGAAACAGCGTCTAGTGAAGGTGGGAAGGTCGGGTATGACTGGTAGGAAGTGGGTGGTAAGACAGGAGTAGGGTCAACATATGGATAAGAAGGTGAATAATCGTGCGGATCCCTAAAACTAGATGAGTGGAGAGGGGTGAAAGATCGACTGCGAGATTGAGCAATATGCTCAGCAATGGACATCGGCCTAGGAGTGACAGAAGGACTTGAAGAAGTGGTATCAACATATGTAGGTTGTAAAGGTTGACTCGGTTGACACAAAGTGGGTTGAAAAATCAAACTATTTCTCCTAGACGCCTCTATTTGATCTTTCAACGAAATTTTTGGCAAGGAGGGATCGTTTTTAAATTGACCGAAATAATTGACGAACGACGCAAAGTTAGGTTCAGGATACCAAAATTCGGCAAGTGATTTGTCATGTGGGGTACCCATGATAGAAGAATGCAAGGATTTCTTAGCGACAAAATTTTTTTGCAAGTTTTTAAAAGATTTTTCCCTTTTTTTTTTATTTATGTGAGAGTTTTGCACATAGGTTTTTAAAATGGGACTCGTGACACAAATGTATCAACCACACATGCACAATCAGACCTAGATCTAGGGTTGCCTAGGTCTGCTAGACAGCTCCTAACTAGGGCTAGAAATAGGACCTCAAACCGCCTCTTCACGGACAAATACGGCCAGGTAAGTGGGAAGGAACCACCACTACAGTGGGCCTAATTAATAACCACTAGCCTAGACACCGCAAAGTCGGTTAGGATAAACGGCCGATGCCTATACTAGTCCTTTTCCTATTGAGCTCGATGTCCTTAGGTCTGAGTCTAATCTTTTTTTTTTTAATTAATTGTGGTCGATGCAAAATGCTTTAGGTGTTTTCTGGGGTCCTGGGAAGGGTGATGAAATCCCCACCCAATCTGAGTTTGGTCAATTAGCCCCTTAGAGTCCGGTTAAATTATGCAAAACAAATAAAATTTCACTTGCAATCAAAAATTTTTAGCGCGGCGCAAAGAAACCTGCAGAAAATCTGTTATTTAGAAGGGGGAGAAAGATTTTTTTAGCGCAAAGAACCCTGCAGAAATTTTTTTACAGTGGATATATTGTAGGTTACAGAGGAGAGAAGGAGGATCAAACTCACAAAATTTGAGGTGCTGACGTGGCCAAATGAGCCCGGAACAGCGGCGGGAGGCTACAAATGCGGCGGAAACGCGGTCGGTGGGTGGGTTCAGCCTCTGGAAAAATTTTTGTATCTCCTGTTCACCAATTCTCCTCTGTTCCGATGTTCACTTTTCTGATTTGCCCTCTGTAAAATTCCAGATCCTCATTTCTTCGCTGTTCCTGCAAGATTCAAAAGATACACCCTTCAAACAGATCAAAGTTGATAATTTTTTATATTTTTTTTTATATTTTCAGATTTTTATAATTTTTAAAATTTATATCAACCTGAAAATTCACAAAAAAGAAAAATTACGCCGTCCCCGGCAACGGCGCCATTTGATTATAGAGATTTTACGATCAAAAATATAATTACCGCAATCAAGAATGGCGTCGCTTCGCAGCTAGCCGGTGAGTACGGGTCGATCCACAGAGACGGGTAAATTCCTTTTATGTGTTTTAACGAGTTGATTCAATTTGTCGTTTTGGTTGGTTTATAAAAATCTATGAAAACTGGATCTAATTAATCTAATTAAGAGTCTTGCTAGGGTTAGGCTTAGGGGAAGTTTTGGAGATTAACGTTTCCATCACCGCTTTCAATGCCTTCTTTTTTTAGATCTATTAGGTGTTACGTTAATTATCAATAAAGTGGATACGAATCTTTTGGGAAGATGTTTCTTCCTCTAGATTTGTATCCTTCCTTTGTTGATAATTACCCTAACCCCCATGAAAAACGCACGCAACCGGCCCTTTATACTACGGTTCACCGTTACCTCGAGGGGTAGGGTGCCGTAGGGAGCGGATGTGTGCGTATGCATGGAGTTCTAACTCTAAAGTGAAGATGGCATTGAAAGGGGTGAGAGATCTCATCTCTCAACCCTTTCGCTAAGGCTAACCCTAACAAGCGAGGAGACTACTCGCTCATTACGGGATGATAAATTATACTAGAAAATAAAAGCAAGGAAATAAATTACCTACTGATTTGATGGCTCCCTCCAAGTAGAAGACAGAATAGATATGAAAGTCATTCCCAGAAATTCTGAATTTTATTTATTGAAAAGAGGCATAGGGTTTTACAGATCTAAAATTACAATTTATAGGAAAATAGGAAACCTAGGGTTACAGACTCTCGCACATGAAAAATTACAGATTTGCCCACGTAAAATCCCAACATCTGAACCGTCGCACCGACACAAGAAGTCGGTGCTGACACGTGCTCTTAATGGGCGCGGAACCGCGGCGCCAGGCTGGGTTTGGCCGCGGTTCCGCGGCCAAACTGAGGAGTCAGGCTCTGTACTTTTTTGTGCTTTTTCCTTGGCTCTTTGGGCTTCTGTTTCTTCTCTTATTTTCTCTTTTGGGCTTCTGGTTCTTCTCCAGATCTTCAGTTAAGACTTGTATTGGTCTTTTAACCGTTTCACCTTGACATTCGTTGCCTTGTACCTATGTGAACTGGGCTTGACTAGGATCCGTCTAATTGCTGGTCAAAAGTCCCTTTTCTGTTGTTTTGTGTCTTTTTCACTGTATTTGCTCCAGAAACCTGTATCCTGTAATATGCAACAAACGTGCGTTAAAAGTACCTGTTTATTTATAAAAAGGATAAGAATAGGGGAATGATAAATGCAATATTATGGTCTGAACATCGATCGCCCTCTTGTTGGACAAAGCTCAGTGAGAGCAGTATTTTGGGACCACAGATTATGCAGGAGACGACCGAAAAGATTCAGCGGATTTAGGATAGGATGAGAGCGGCCCAGAGAAAGCAGAAATCTTATGCAGACTGACGTTGGAGCAAACTTGATCTTATAGTAGGCAATCATGTTTTCTTAAGGGTTTTCCCGATGAAGGGCGTGTTGAGATTTGGAAAGAAAAGGAAGGCTTAGTTCCAGATATGTGGGTTCTTAGAGATTTTCGAGCGAGTCGGCATAGTTTCTTATCGTTTGGCTCTTCCACCCAGCATTCTAGATATTCACCCCATGTTTCATGTATCAATTCTCCGCAAGTACCTTCATGACCCCTCTCACGTGATACAACATCAGACGATCCAGCTGTAGGGTTGCTAGGCACGCGCACAAGGGTCTACGAGGCATCAACCATGCCCGATTAAAATTTTAGCTGTGCCGAACAACCCGAAGCCGGATCTTTAAACTAGGGTTTAGGCGAAAACAAGCATGCTAAACACTTTAACACTAAGTGAGAGGGATTACAACCTTTGTAGATCCGGTCCTTCACTTCAATAGCTCCGTGTTGAAGTCTCTTCGCTGCGATCATCGTGTTCCGGACTCTCGAGAGGCTCCACGAAGAGAAAGATGCAGTCTTGCTTCCGATCTTCGATAACATAGATGATCTACCTTGAAGTTTCATTAACACAAGCTAACACTCACCAAATGAAGTGAACACTCTCATCTAAATGGCAAGGATAGATGAGGATGATGAAGTAGGATTTTTGCTCTCATTTGTTTTCATATTCTCACTCACTTTCATCACTTAGCAAAAAGCTAGAAAGCTTTTTCCAAGAAGGAACTCAAGGAAGAAGATGATAGAATCCTTTTGTGATGAACAATGAATTGTGATAATGGTTACAAATCTAACCAAGGGTTAATCATGAAGGAGTTAACTCTTGTAGAGAATTAACTAGAGTTAATTGTTTGGATTGGGTTAACATAATATCTTCAAAAAATATCAAGCAAAACACAAAGTCAAAGCTTCATGAAGCTTCATGCAAAAGCTAACCCTAACCAAGTTTAAACCCTAAACCATTATTAAATTTTTAACCCTAACATGTTACAATATTATATATCACATATACAATATATTTTGTAACAATAGAAAATAATACAATTAACATATATCGCGTATATATCAATGTATTATCCCGTGAGAAAATGAATCTTTTAATGAGCTAATATTAGTTAATGTAATTTAATATATCATATATATTATTATACATTAAATTATCGAATCAACACTTGATCCGACAATCCGGCTATATCGCATATAACAGACTAATACGATGACCCGGCTATATCACATATACCCGGCCGATATCTCATATCGCGAGAATCCAATACGGTATCACATACCGCATTATCCTCGGTCCCGCACATATCACATATATGCTCCTACTCCGTTTTGCCTGAGCCAAGAAACCTCTGTGTAGGACTCTAAAGAATCGTCAATACGCCGGCAGTAGGTGATGATCATATCAAACACCCACAAGCTGCAAGCGGTCAGCTAAACATAACAGCCACCCAGGTATTGAGCGCTCAGAAGATCAACAAGCAAGCCTATACATTGTCCTGTGAATCCAATCAGTAACACTCCCGTACAGTCCGATCTCATCGTCTGATATGTCGAATATCTCGCCTAGGGGTGGTAAAACGTCAGAACCCAGTAGCTCGATAAGTCATGTCGATATGAGGTCTATAACAGTTCGAGAAACTACTGATAACACTTACCAGTAAATCTCAGCAACCCTGGCCAGGGATTTCCGGTTATAGCCAATCGAACACAGCACAACATCAACTCCCTATACCGGGAGAGACGAATCCCCTCTTATCGCTCATTGCCTCCATGTGATTCGGGACTGTACCCAAAAGCCTCCTTTTTGCACGCCCTCTTAGACGTGGTATGATGGAAATCAAAGCATAGTGGGAATCACACAAGACTCTATGACGATCTTGGGTCAACAGACTACTCTGTACCAGTGTCACCGGAGAACTGCCATCTGACGTGAGGTATAATACCATCTGGGAGTTCTCGGCGAGTCCGTCCAGTGTACCCAGTCTCCACTTATCACCCGTACACCATCCTTGATGTCAAACACCGATGGATATGGGATCATCCATCGCCCATCATATGGGTCAAGATGCGTATATGCTAGTCTACTCTGGTGTATCGATGCCCTGTCTCGATACACCCTCGACTAGGAACAGTTATAGGATGTACTCGTCGACTACCGTGGCCCCACTAGTATGATCACATCATAGTCCCAGTAGTCGAGTACATATCCTAAGGGCTTTACCAACATGTAACATAGAGACAAGTAGAGTACATGTTAAGATAAAGAGCAACCAGATAGCGTACTATCATGTCGAGCAAGAAAGTCCTCCCTATATATGTCCAAGCATCCACTACATTATACATCGTATGTATAGTAATGGCCTCTAGGGCATACATATAACTAACAATCTCCCACTTGCACTAGGGCCATCTGTTGTGGTATCACATACCCAACAATTAGCTGCGGTTGAAGTATCTCATACTCAACCATCCCATAAAAGTCTCTACTGGGCAAAAAGGCCTTTGTAAGTGGATCTGCGCTGTTGTCCTCTGTGTCTACTCTCCTAACCTCGATCTCCTTAGAGATCAACCATCTCCATGATCAGGTGATACTGCCTAAGAATTGTATTTGGATATCAGATGGGATAGGGGTTCCTTGGCTAAAGCCACAACTCCATTGTCACACAATGGTAGGAACGAAGTTCATCTCATGAACTTATATATCCAGACTGCCTCTTTGGTAGCATCCTTGGAAACGATGTATCTTGCCTTTAATCGTCTAGTATGTCACGGTATCTAGCTTGGAACTCTTCCAACATACCGTCCCTCCACTGAGGGTAAAGATAATGCCTGCGACTGTCATTCAGTCGTCCTTATCACCCTGGAACCTTTCCAGTAATTCTCCCCAGGATCGATTGATACCATCTCACTACAACTAGTGAGTATCCTAACACCCAATTAGATCTATCTCATAGATCCAAAATCCAGGATTCAGGAGGTATCACTATGATCCTATATGGAGAATCCTTGTGATAAGCGGAGATTGACCGAGCGTAGCATAGGAAACTCCTTCCCTATCAAGAGTATGTCATCCACGTACTCTACGAGGATCACCACCATACTCCCTACTACCTTTTTGTATATACAAGGTTCATCTACCATTTTGATGAAGTCAAACTCTTTGACTACCACATCAAAACAGATGTTCCAACTCCGCGATGCCTGTTTTAACACATAAAACATCTTGCACACGTTTCCGCTGCTCCCACTGTCTACGAAGCCCTCTGGCTGTGTACTTATATACGCTCTTTTCTAAAACATCATTTAGAAAAGCAGTCATGACACCCAACCACCAGATATCGTAGTCATGGTATGTAGCCGTGGCAAGTAGGATCTGGATGGACCTAAGCATAGCTTTGAAAGTCTCAACTTTTCCATGTACACCAAGTAATCTTCTCAAGATATACTTGCTCCTGATGGGGATTTAACTCTTCAGATAAAGCAACCAAAGTCCATACTTTGTTGGTGTATAAGGATTCCATCTCAGATCGATAAGCATCCAGCCATTCTTACATAGTCCCACTCCTGATGGCCAGCTCGAAGCTAGTTGGGTCATCATCTCATGATGCAATCCTCGCTCCCACTGTCATAGAGAAACCGAAGTATCTCTCAGGTGGGTAAGGAACCCTACTAGATTGGCGGAGAGGCTGGGGCTCGTTGGAAACTATTGAATCCTTTGGTTCTACCAAATCATCAGCTGCAGTTTGTATAGCTGGAACCTTTCCAGTTCTACATAACAGACCTTACCTCGAGCTTGTCCGGATTTTGCTTTTAGACATAGTCCGGACAACCCCAAATCTTAACAAACTTAAGATATAGACTCTTCTATTTCCATATCACATAAGAAGTGGTAGGCAACTGATTTGATTTGAACCCTATTCAATAGGTATGCAGCTTCTCAAGCGCATAACACCCAAAAGGAAATAGGAAACTCAGTAGTACTCATCATAGAGCATACCATATCACATAGGGTTCTATTGCTCCGCTCCGATACACCGACGTGTTGTGGTGTATACGGAGGAGTAATGCTGAGAGAGAATCTCATTCTCCTTTAGAATAGTCCAGGAATTCCGTGCTCAAGTATTCTCCTCCTTGATCATATCAAAGGACATAATACTTTTACCCGTATTTTGGTTCTCTACTTCTAACATACATTCTGTGAATATCTCAAAAGGTTCGGACTTGTGTTTCAATAGGAACATATGTCTGAATCTTGTGAGATCATCAGAGAATGTAATGAAGTACAAAGAACCGGTCTTGGCATGTGTAGACAGGAGACTTTCATACATCAGCATGTATCAATCCCAAGAGTTCACTAACTCTTTCTCTGTTTCCAATAAACAGAGCTATGGTCATCTTATCTTTGTGACATGACCGGCAAGTTTCACAAGATGTAAATTCAAACAGATTTAAATATGCATCTAAATGTAACTTAGCTAGTCGGGTCGCATTGATATGACCTAGTCTACAATGCCTCAAGAAGGGTTCGTTCATTTCTGAACTCTTCCTCTTGTGTGTGTTCCGTATACTAAGAACTGTAGTTTGATTTAGAACGTCAATGCTTTTAGATAACGTGCCTGAACCGATCAACACTTGATATAGGAAATGTTCAAAACATTATCCATCAATACAAAATTATATCCTTTCTTTACTTATAAAGAGACTGATATGATGTTGTATATCAGGTTCGGTATCTAATAACATTCGTTCAGAATCAATGTATTCTGGTAATACAAGGTGATAGTGACCAACAGACTTGGCTGCAACATTTGCACTATTTTCTGTCTCATGAAACTTATCACCCGTTCTCAGTTCTCTACCTTTCTGTAGCCCATGTAACAAATTACATATGCGGGATCCTGATCCGGTATCACATACCCAGGACGTAAAGGATACTGAGAAACAATTCTCTGTAATGAACACACCCGAAGATGATGCATCAGTATGCACTTTCTTCTTTTGGGCGGCACGGGAATTCTGGTAATCCCCAATATCCTGCTCTGTCTTATAACAATTATAAGTTGGAGCGGGACCAACGTTCCCCAGCTCCGTATAACAAGCGGGTTCGGTCAAAATATCCGTTTTATTATCTTGATTAAGGCGTGATATCGTCGCTACCTGGAGAGAGAGAGAAGAAAACACTCAGCGTATGCTCTTACAAGATTAGATTGGTTATCTAATATATCTAATCAGGATGTTTCCCACTGTTTTAGTCAAATCTTCCTTCAAACCCTAAAAGGAAAGACTAGCCGGGATTAATTACACTCTACAAGTTCGCCAATCTTTCAGCCAGGCCAGTGTCGGTACTTTGAGGGAGGTTCCCCGTGCTTTCGCACGGACCTAATTAAAGTAAACCTCGTTTTCCCAGGGGCGTAACCCCGTTAACACCTTTCTAGACACCTACTTGATCGGCTAATTGTAATGTGTAAAACTCTCCCAGGAGTAACTCTTACTCGCAGCGGTTATCGGGATCCAACTATCTCATAGAAGGTATGCAATCTCATTGCAAATTTCAACACTTGAAATTCCCAATAATATTTTGCCCCTAGCAATTTATGACCTTGGCTAAGGTCAACAAATCATAAGTGCTAGCCAAGTTCAACCCGTCATTTCCCGATTGAATTAAACCCACCCGCACGACCCTTGGCTAAGGTCAACAAAGTCGCACGACTACCCTAACTCAATCGCATCATATGCGTATACAGATAAGTACTAATTAGCTACCGTACACTACGCCTTGGCTAAAGTCAACAAACGCAGCACGAATACTAAGAAGTACTTATCTGAAATGACGGAGGGCTACGACAGGTTTTTAAGAAAACCTTTTGCGTAATGAACTTGATATCGTTGTAGAATCGAGTGATTTTAAAATGGAGAGTTTTTTAGGCTTTTCTAGTTTTGCTAAAGGGGTCACTCCCGGTGAAGGGATCGTCGGCCCTTTCCTCATCGAATAAGGTGCAGGATATTTCACAAATATCACTATGCAAAGCAAGAACTATAGAAGCAATCAAAAGACAAACCGAGTTTGTAGCATCTGCTAGTTTCACTAAAGAGGTCACTCCCGGTGAAGGGATCTCGGCTCTTTCCTTATCGAATAAGGTGCTGGATGTTCTACAAGGAACACCGCTATGCAAAGCAAAAACTAGAGCTACCAGTTTTTAAACAAGTTTCTACAACATCTTTAGGTTTCTTTTATTTCATTAATCTCATTAATGAAGTCCCATTTTAATATGCTTCACAAGCATCAGATATGAATCGAAATCAACAATATATAATATATATCTCATATATATAATATAAACATTCGTCTCAGGCAGTAATATGATCTCATCACAGAACATTGCAGCAGAAGAACATATATGAAATATTGGATATACTAGGATGTCCGTGTTTTCAATACAAGCCTGTATAAACACGGATTCCACGGTCGTGATGAATAGCCAAACCCACATCCCTAGACCCCTACGAGAGCGGCAAGCAACACTGCCAATTCTAGGGTTAGGAGACCCGGTCTCGACTCCTCGAGATGATCTCCCACTGGACCCTAGAACCCGGTTACTTGTGCTCCCCGCCTTGGATCTACCTAATGCGGAAAAGTAAATAATATACAATGGTGACATCATCCTCAGCCCGGAAGTGCCCTAATAAAAGAATATTACATACAAATGAATTTTACATGAATGAAAAAGAAAAAACTCTCATCTCACATAAAACCCCCGGCTATTCAAAACGCGACGATCCATTATAACATATCACAGCAACACATAATATCTCATATCATCAACGTAAGCAAGTATGCGTATCCCGATTGTCGTTGATGTGTAGAAACGAAGCCGGTGATACACCACATACTACGCTTACTGTCACAGAAAAGAAAGTGTAAAACTACAACAGTTGGAATCCGCAACCTCCTTAGACATCGCATGCCTAACAATTATAAACCCCGCATTTTAGTCTCATTATCGAAAACTCTTTTCAATATCAAGTCGGGCAATTCAACAAGATTCCCGACATCCTGATCGAATGCTCGTCACAAACTTTAGTAGACGGCCGCACCCCCGGATGCCGTCGACGAAGTGCACTAAGGCGGAACACCACTGCCGTGAGCACCCGAACGGATGCTTTTGGCGACGGGGTTCTCCTACAGTCACTTGGTCGGGGCTATAGGGCGTGGCTGTCTGTTAAGTTTACCCGGCGAGTATCCGCGTACGCTACATGATTGCGACGGACTTTTGATCACATCAAAATTCCGTGGCAACCGATCATCTGAGACTGAACTGCTAGATTTATAACATTCAAATTAGTTATCTCATAACTACCTGTGCATTCCAAATATTGTATCACATTCCATATAAATAGACAATGTTAAACTTTCCGATCAAATAATCAAACACCCAAGATTTCCCCAATATATCTCAACACTTGAAATCAGTTTAAAAACATCCATCACATGCCACAGTACCAATGGTCCAGCCGTAGAAGGGTCAAGCCAACGCCTCACATGTGGCACGCCGTACTGCCCCAAACCCTAAGGTTTAGAGGCAGTTCAAGACGGTCACATAATCGAGTTAAGGTTTGTTGTCTTCTAGAGGGTCCACCGCGTTACTTGCACGACTTAGAACGTTCTTAAACACGAGAAAAAATCCAACTTTTGAAAAAATTTCCGACAGGGGAAAAAGTGAGTTATTGATATCCGTTCGAACTTTTTAACAGTTTCTAAAAATTACCTGGAAAAACTAAACAAAATTAAATTATCCGATCGAATCAACGAGTCCCCAATACAACCCTAGAAAACTCAACACTTGAGTGGAATTAAAAAATTCCCAGAAAAAAATGACAAGAAAGGACCTAGGAATAAATATATGAAGTTCCAGGGACTAATTCACAATTTTGGCCGCGGAACCGCCGCCAAACCCTTGGTTTGGCCCCGGTTCCGCGGTCATATGAGCGAATTAGTGGGCCGTACTTCACAGTAATTCTTAGTTTTTCCTGCTTGTTTTTCTGAGTATTTTTAATACTGAAAAAATCACATTTTTAGAAAATGTACAGAGAGGGGTATAAACCGGGTATTCGGAGTTCGATCGGACTTTAAACTTCGCCTAAAGCTCTAGCTTGGCTCTGATACCACTGTAGGGTTGCTAGGCACGCGCACAAGGGACTACGAGGTATCAACCATGCCCGATTAAAATTTTAGCCGTGCCGAACAACCCGAGGCCGGATCTTTAAACTAGGGTTTAGGCGAAAACAAGCATGTTAAACACTTTAACACTAAGTGAGAGGGATTAAAACCTTTGTAGATCCGGTCCTTCACATCAATAGCTCCGTGTTGAAGTCCCTTCGCTGCGATCATCGTGTTCTGGACTCTCGAGAGGCTCCACGAAGAGAAAGATGCAGTCTTGCTTCCGATCTTCGATAATATAGATGATCTACCTTGAAATTTCATTAACACAAGCTAACACTCACCAAATGAAGTGAACACCCTCATCTAAATGGCAATGATAGATGAGGATGATGAAGTAGGATTTTTGCTCTCATTTGTTTTCATATTCTCACTCACTTACATCACTTAGCAAAAAGCTAGAAAGCTTTTTCCAAGAAGGAACTCAAGGAAGAAGATGATAGAATCCTTTTGTGATGAACAACGAATTGTGATAGTGGTTACAAATCTAACCAAGGGTTATGTAACCCCGCGGGGGCGCCCCGGCCGTCGATCCGACGCCGGAAACGCGGAAAACAAAAACTTTGCGGACTTTGCAAAACGGCACCACCGCGGACTTTTTACCCGGATCGGGCCATTAACCTAGCTAGCTAGCAAAAATAAAATACGGGTAGAGAAGTATACCAAGCGATCCGTGTCCTTCGGTCTTCGTCTCCACTCCGATCTCATGCGGAATCTCCGTCACCTCCTCGCTCGTCGGAAAAGGCACCACGTAGCCGGAATCTTTTACGGGCTCCCGCCTCTTGACCGAGGCAACTCGGGCGCGAAGTTGGCTAGCCGACGCGTCCAAGACTTGCTATAGATATAGTGTAGTGGGTTGTCTCTTGGGATTTATGAGGTTGCCATGGTTGGAGGAATTTTAGCACAAGAATTTCATGGATCAAAGATGGAGAATGGAGTATGCAATCACAAAGAAAACATCTCCCAAAAGAGAGCTCGGCCAAGACTCTTTGTGCCTCTCTGGAAAAATTTGTGAGTGGAGTTCCCTTCATATATTAAACCATGCAAAGGAAATTAATCATCTTAAAACAACAGCACACACACACACACACTACAAAGAGGGGTCCACCAAATAAGCATGTAAAGAATTTTCCTTTGCACAATTTAAAACTCTCTCCACTCAAAACAAATGCAATCATGTTCCTGCAGGAAATGTGGCCGGCCCATAAAAAATGGGTGTGGGAAATAAAAACAATTAATAAAGAAAAGATAAGAAAGGGATTGAATGAAGGAGAAAGAAGTCACACCAAATTCTAATCCATTTCCAAATCAATACCCATCCAATAAATGCAAGGAAAAGACCATAAAAGAATATCATGATGAGGCTAGTCTCATCATAATCCACAAATGCAAGAAAGCCCCTCACAACTAAGTTAATTGCAAACTTGCAATTAACCCCCTCCAACGAAAAGTCCGGCCGAGAAGGAAAAAGAGAAAACCGGCCGGAACGGAATGCAAACTGGCAACCCCAGAAAACCGATCCCATAATAAATCACAGGAAAACCCCGCTACTGCAAATACATGCCCGCATTTGTATTCTCACTGAACACAAATGCAAAGAGACAAAACTACACTATCAAATACTAGAATCCGGCTTAAGCCAAAGCCGGCTAGTAAAAACCGTCCGATCATGATCCGTGCAATACCGCACGTATCTGATCGAACCCTGCCATATCTCCATACGGCCTCTACAGCGTTTCGCCCGAAACTTGAGTAGCTGAAAGTGTGGTGGACTCTAAAGACTCGTC
The DNA here is from genome assembly GCA_030015575.1 of Agapanthus africanus. NCBI lineage: Eukaryota > Viridiplantae > Streptophyta > Magnoliopsida > Asparagales > Amaryllidaceae > Agapanthus > Agapanthus africanus. Next base: position 48,647,086 of record JASDDO010000006.1, on the reverse strand, counting down.
AATACTATGGCTGTGGATTTAACCACTAGCACGTCAGAGGTATAAGCCAATACGTGACGGGCCACCAGCTATTGACCAAAAGGGACGTCGATGAGGAAGCTCACCCCGACACCCTACTGAGCCTGTCAGTGACAATATCCGTACAGTCCGGTCCGTTCGTCTATGAGTATCGCATGGCGGGCCTAGGGGGTTGGTAAAAGTCAGACCCCCAAAAGCGGTACAAGTCGTGTCGGAGTGTAGCGCAGAACACCCTGAGATACTACTGGAATACCTACCAGCAAATCTCCAGCCTTGGCCAAGGACTTTTCATGTTCCGGCTCTCCTAGACACAGCACGACCTCACCCCCAAACCGGGAGAGACGAACCCCTGAAGATCCGTTCACTGCCTCCATGTGGCTCGGGACTGTACCCAACTAAAACCTGTTTGCACGACTCCTTTGAGCCATGGTAGGGTAGTAATCAAAGTACAGTGGGAACTCACACGAGACAAATGACGATCTCAGGTCGATGAACTAACCTGTACACATGTCACCAGGGAACTGCTATCTGACGTCTGGTATAATCCCAACTAGCAGGTTCCCGGCGAGTCCTGTCCGGTGTACTCATAACCCAATGAGCACCTGTATACATCTTAGGTGAACCAACTGACACCAGTGGCTTGTGAGACCGGCCACCGCCCCTCGTCGGGGTCTCGACTGTATACACTAGTCTACTGTGGAGAATCGATGCCCTGTCTCGAAACTCCCACGACTAGGGACCTTTTAAGGATGCGCTTGTAGACCCCCAGCTCCCACTTATATGATCGCCCTCATACTGCTGGTGGTCAAGCAAGAATCCTAGGGGCTCTATCAACGTGTAATAGCGACTCGAAAGGTCACCTAAAGCAGTACACGATGATAAAGATAAACCAGATAGCATACTATCATCTCGAGTAAGACTGTCCTACTGGGACAGGTCCTCCCCTCAATCATTGTAATCACGTGCCTGTGATCCAATAATTGACTCTGAGGGCACTATCTCCAACAGGTTAAGCATGAAGGAGTTAACCCTTGTAGAGAATTAACTAGAGTTAATGGTTTGGATTGGGTTAATATAATATCTTCACAAAATATCAAGCAAAACACAAAGTCAAAGCATCATGAAGCTTCATGGAAGCTTCATGAAAAAGCTAACCCTAATCCAAACCCTAACCAAGTTTAAACCCTAAACCATTGTTAAATTTGTAACCCTAACATGTAACAATATTATATATCACATATACAATATATTTTGTAACAATAGAAAATAATACAATTAACATATATCGCATATATGTCAATGTATTATCCCGTGAGAAAATGAATCTTTTAGTGAGCTAATATTAGTTAATGTAATTTAATATATCATATATATTATTATACATTAAATTATCGAATCAACACTTGATCCGACAATCCGGCTATATCGCATATAACCGAATAATACAATGACCCGGCTATATCACATATACCCGGCCGATATCTCATATCGCGAGAATCCAATACGGTATCACATACCGCATTATCCTCGGTCCCGCACATATCACATGTGTGCTCCTACTCCGTTTTGCCTGAGCCAAGAAACCTCTGTGTAGGACTCTCTAAAGAATCGTCAATACGCCGGCAGTAGGTGATGATCATATCAAACACCCACAAGCTGCAAGCGGTCAGCTAAACATAATAGCCACCCAGGTATTGAGCGCTCAGAAGATCAACAAGCAAGCCTATACATTCTCCTGTGAATCCAATCAGTAACACTCCCGTACAGTCCGGTCTCGTCGTCTGATATGTCGCATATCTCTCCTAGGGGTGGTAAAACGTCAGACCCCAGTAGCTCGATAAGTCGTATCGATATGAGGTCTATAACAGTTTGAGAAACTACTAATAACACTTACCAGTAAATCTCAGCAACCCTGGCCAGGGATTTCCGGTTATAGCCAATCGAACACAGCACAACATCAACTCCCTATACCGGGAGAGACGAATCCCCTCCTATCGCTCATTGCCTCCATGTGATTCGGGACTGTACCCAAAAGCCACCTTTTTGCACGCCCTCTTGGACGTGGTATGATGGAAATCAAAGCACAGTGGGAATCACACAAGATTCTATGACGATCTCGGGTCAACAGACTACTCTGTACCAGTGTCACCGGAGAACTGCCATCTGACGTGAAGTATAATACTATCTGGGAGTTCTCGGTGAGTCCGTCCAGTGTACCCAGTCTCCACTGAGCACCTGTACACCATCCTTGATGTCAAACACCGATGGATATGGGATCATCCATCGCCCATCATATGGGTCAAGATGCGTATACGCTAGTCTACTCTGGTGTATCGATGCCCTGTCTCGATACACCCTCGACCAGGAACAGTTATAGGATGTACTCGTCGACTACCGTGGCCCCACTAGTATGATCTCATCATAGTCCCAGTAGTCGAGTACATATCCTAAGGGCTTTATCAACATGTAACATAGAGACAATAAGAGTACATGTTAAGATAAAGAGCAACCAGATAGCGTACTATCATGTCGAGCAAGAAAGTCCTCCCTATATATGTCCAAGCATCCACTACAATATACATCGTATGTATAGTAATGGCCTCTAGGGCATACATATAACTAACACCAGCTAGAGCGCGATCTTTCTTTCACCGAGCAGCCAATAGTCATTATAGATCGGCAAGTGAAGGAACTGAGGTCCGAGGTCATACTGTCCATATAGGTTCTTTGACATGGCCCGAACGGCGAAAATGGGTCACGTGGGAAGCCGAGGACGAGATGCGTAAGAAATACTCCCATCTCTTCGAGAGTACGCGTAGTTAAATTTTAAATTCGGGGACCGAATTTCTTTAAGGGGGGAAGACTGTAGCGTTTTGAAAATCGTTTAGGTAAAATTTCCGATGATCGGTAAAATAACTGTTGTTTTCCGTAAAAACCAAGATATAATTATTTTTCAACATAGACTTAAATATACCTATTCTAGCTATGTAATGGCTAGTATTGATATTTAATTAGTCGCTTATAAATTGTTAGTTTACTTAATTATTTTTCCTTAATTAATTATTTTTAATATTATTTTAAGTTTTCATTTATACATTTAATTAGTGATTAATTACAAATGAGAATGGGTTAATTACATAATTGCGAACCATGACAACTTCATAACAAGTTTATTATGTGTTCTCTTTTCTACACTTATCTTCAAGGTTCTAATTAATTCTAAATTGAAAATAAATAAGAAAATGATGAGATAAGAACTATGGGGATATTGACTTGAGGTGGGATTTTCTTAACTTGGTATTTCACACACACACACACACACACACACACACCCTCTCCCCACAATTTCTGGCCGAGACCTAGCTGCCCCATTTCCCCCACATCACCACTTCATTTCTCCTCCCATAAAATAAAATAAAATAAGAATAGAAAATGATGTGAGATGCATTAATGAGGCTTGAGGGGTTTCTTCTGACTTGGAAAATTCTACACACTTATACACCCATTCCTCCCCCTCATCTGGCCGAGAGCAACTGCAGAAAATCCCCCATTTTCTCCATCTCATCGCATCTCCAAATTCATCAAAATTCACACAAAAACCTCACAAATTCATAATTAAGCCTTCACCAAAAGTTCTTGACCTAATCTAGCATGAATCTTGGAGTATGAAACCATCTTTGGAGGCTAAGTTTGCAAGATTAGATCTCTAAAATTTGAGGTATAAAATCTTAACCCTATAGTTAATTTGTTGTATAATTACTTTAAATCAAACTTATTTAGGTATTAATATGGTTTTGATTTCAAGTTTTGGAATTTCAAGAGAAGGTGTTGAACTAAAGTTAGGGTTTACATAACTTGATCTTGTTGCAATGTGTAGTTTCACATCTTAAGACATGCAAAAATCTAAGCTAGTTGCTAATTTGCAAATTGTTATTTTTAAATTGTCTTAATTATATATTTTAGCAAACTAAGTTTTTAATTAGTGTGTAATTAGATGAAATTAAAATTTAGTTAAGGTTTGTGTGACTTAATTAGGTTATTAAGTGATTATTGTGGCCACTAGATCGCTAATCCGTGAAGTTTTTACGCCAAAACCCTATCGATGTGCTTACTGGGTTTTTGGAATAAATCGATTTTAATTTTTGAGCTTTTGATGATATACAACCTTTTTCATATAAAATTTAGTGTGTTTTGAACGCGCGATTGGTGTGATTGGGTTTTTGGTGTGGTAGTTGCCACGTATAGCGACTCTAGTTGTGGTCTGTGGCGTTGTCGCGAGCGCGTTTTGTGCACCAAGTGCATGCGCGTTTAGTTAGTGCGCGTGGTTGACTTGTATTGTTTGTGTTAGAGAATATTTATATATTTATTCTCTTATTTACTTGTGTACGTTTCTAGGATCGGGAGCAGAGGCGTCGGATGTGGCGCGGAAATGGCAGAGTTGAAATCGGATCAGATTAGCCGAGGCGTCCCGGTGAGTAGATGTACACATCTACGGGGGAATCATCTGGATGGCGCGAGGCACCCGATAGTCAGGATTACTAGTAGTGCTTGTACTTATATGCGTAGTCTCGTAGTCATTCATCTTATTGCATTGCATCATCATAAATATATATGATATTATCTCATAGGACACTTGCACCATTACCATTGGTTCATGCCACATGCACTATTCATGCGAACACACACGCGTTTGGTAATTGCTATGTCACGAACACTATAGAACTTGCATAGAATCGGTATCTGTGCATTGCATCATATATTATCTGTAAACCTGTACCGTATGGTCATTTCATCAGGATGGATACATAGGATTGTTAGTCATATATATACATACCACATTGCATCATGATTCATGCATAGTTTATGGCTGTACTTCGCATGGTATATACTATCGTATCATAGACATCCATCATCACCGACATGTTTACATATTGTGATTCTTCTCGAGAATTTCAGTATTTATGAGATTTTTGGATTTTGGAGAAACCGCAAGGATTTTAAGAACGTATTACCATTTAAAAATGTAAGTTGCGGTTTTCTCGTGATATGATGTGTGTGGCGTCCACTATGGGTTTTCTCGGTTCTTGAGCGGTATCATACACCCGATTCGAGGAGGAGGATGAACCGTCTGTGGGTGTATGGTAGATCCGGTACGGTACCTCGGGGCAAGATGGTCGCAGATGATGGCGTTGAGCCCGGCAGGGGAGCACTACCGACCGGTTATTTGTGACGCGGAGGATATCCGGAGGATACCGACGTAGTCGTGAGATTTGATGATATGGGCCGATCCGGACTGACAGAGCCCGAGATATTGAGATATTGAGACATTGAGATATTGAGGTATTGAGACATTGAGATATTGGGATATGTATTTTGTGTGGATGCTTGACACGGATTTTTTGTTGATTTCATTGATGATGCTTCAGTTATTGCACAGAGGTTTTTCTAAGATAAGAACAAAGATTTTCTCATACCAGACTTATTCAGGTTTCGTGTTTGATTATGCATTCATGTTGCATGCATGTTAGTACATCGTATTATATCGATATGCGTAAGTTGAGACGCATTTGCGTGCATGCTTACGATAGCCTTATTAGATATTACTTACTACTCACGATTTGGCAAATCACCCCCGTTGTACCACAGTATCTTGCAGGATCGACCTGTCAGCACAGTAGCGGAGGGCGTACTTTCTCCTTTTGCTTCATTGCATCGATTTGCAGCTTTGCTCATAGGTGGGTTGTAAGGATATGTTATCCCATCATGTATTTTATTTGTATCTAGTATACTCCATCTACCCTTGTATATTGGACTAGACGGTGAGACTCGTGAGATTTGTATTGGCGGTGTTGGTGTCGATGCTCACTTAAGCCGACGTGGTATTTTCTTATTTCTTGCTTTCTGAAGCTTATTGTGCACTTTTGATATACATATTGCATGTGGTTGTGATTCCTCCATTGGCGAAGAGCTAGCTCCCGCTTGGGGATGCCTTATTTCATCATTTATATGTATTTTCATGTGTTGTACCGATTTGTGGGCCAGTATTTACAAAGGAGACTTTGCCAAAATTTTCGGGAAAATATGATGTCGCTTTTAAATATTTAATGCCACTTATTTGTTAAAATCACTTGCTTTAAAACATGTTTTCCTTCACTCTAATTGTTAAACGGTTTAGTTTTTTGGGCTTTGGCTTACTTAGATTACGTTGCGCGTTGAGACGTTTCGTAGTTTAGGTGTCAGTCACGTTCCAAACCTTCGAGTCGTGACAATTCAACCGCACAATCTCATCAATGTAAATCTGGGCATACTGAGCATATCCGAAAGTGGTCTTCACCGGAAGGAAGTAAGACGCTTTCGTCAACCGATCCACAATCACCCAATTGGAGTCATACCCTCTGCTGGACCTAGGTAGTCCCATAATGAAATCCATAGAGAGTTGCTTCCATTTCCACTCCGGAACGAATAAGGGCTGACGGCCTCTGATGCTCGGTCTTGACTTGTTTACAAGTCAGGCATCTCGAAATGATGTTAAACACATCACGTTTCATCCCATCCCACCAGTACACTTCTCGCAAATCGTGATATATCTTGGTTGACCCCGGATGAACGCTGTAAGTAGACTGATGTGCTTCCTCTAAGACCCCGCGTCTCAGCCCATCAAAGTCGGGCACACACAAACGGGGCCCAAACCGCAATACTCCATCACTGTCGATCACAAACTCAAAGTCTTTCCCTGCCGAACCAGCTCCATAATCTCTGATAATCGGGCATCCTCGGACTGTGCCTCCCTGATACAATCGAGCAAAAGAAGATGAGCACGAACATGAGCAAACTGTCCTCCTACGGATGTAAATTCGAACCGTATGCTACTGTCACACAAAATTTGCCAATTCGCAGCGACTGTTTCTAAACTGTGCCCAAATTAGACAAGCTACCTCCAGGCCTCCGACTCAAAACATTTGCCACTACATTCGCTTTGCCCGGATGATAAAGAATCTCACAATTATAGTCCATCACAAGCTCCATCCAGTGACGCTGCCTCAAGTTCAGATCCCGCTGCTGAAATATGTATTTTAAACTCTTGTGGTCTGTAAAGATCTGGCACGACTCTCTTACAAGTAATGTCTCCAAATCTTAAGAACAAGGACTACCGCGGCTATCTCTAGATCATGGTAGGATAGTTCTGTTTGTGTTTCTTCAACTGCCGAGAAGCATAAACAATAACTCTGCCGTGCTGCATCAATACGCAACCTAAGCCCACATGAGACGCATTGCAAAATACAACAAAACCGCCTGAGCCTGACAGCAAGGATAAAACTGGCGCAGTCGTCAGACGATTCTTCAACTGCAGGAAACTCTGCTCACACTCATCAGTCCATAGAAATGGAACTCCCTTTCGGATTAGACCGGTCATAGGTGTAGCAATACGAGAGAAATCCTGCACGAAGTGACGGTAATAACCTGCCAAGTCCAAAAAGCTACGAATCTCAGTCACTGAAACGGATCTGGGCCAATGCTATACCACTTCAATCTTCTTTGGATCAACTTGCATCCTGTCTCTCATAACGATATTACCCAAGAATTCCATACTGTCAAGCCAGAAAGCGCACTTCGATAATTTGGCAAAAAGCTGATGCTCTTGCAGAGTCTGCAACGCAATCCTCAAGTGCTGCTCGTGATCCTCTCGACTCCTAAAGTAGAACAAGATATCATCTATGAAAACGATGATAAACTGATTGAGGAATGGCTTGAAGATCCGGTTCATCAAATCCATGAACACTTCTGGGGCATTGGTAAGCTCGAACGACATCACCAAGAACTCGTAATACCCATAGCACATCCAAAAAGCAGTCTTTGGAATGTCATCATTCCGAACTCATAACAAATGATACCCTGATTACAAATCAATCTTCGAGAAATAACCTGCTCCCTGCAACTGATCGAACAAATCGTCAATGGGAGCTAATGGATACCTATTCCGCACCGTAACTCGATTCAGCTGACGATAATCGATATACAATTGCATGCTGCCGTTCTTCTTCTTAGCGAACAGGAGCTCCCCATGGCGATACACTCGGACGAACAAGTCCTCTGTCAGGCAACTCTTGCAACTGATTCTTGAGCTCCGTCGGGGCCATCCGATAGGGCGATATAGAAATAGGCCCCGCGCCGGGGATCGGGTCAATGCAGAACTCAATATCGCACTCTAGCGGCAATCCTAGTAGCTCATCAGGAAATACGTTGAGAAACTTTCGCACGATCGGAACCTGGTCCAATAATACTTTTGCGGCTCCAATATCCTGAATAAACACTAAGAACCCACGACATCCTTTTCTCAAAAGCCGACTAGCATATAGTGCAGAAACCAGATTGGCTGGATCGGCACTGCAATATGTTGGAGATAGTGCCCTCATAGTCAATTATTGGATCGCAGGTACGTGATTGCAATGATTGCGGAGGACCCATCCCGGCAGGACAGTCTTACTCGAAATGATAGTATGCTATCTGGTTTGCCTTTATCAGTCGTGTACATGTTCAGGTGACTGATTGCATGTTACACTTTGATAGAGCCCTTAGGATCTTGCTTTACTACCAACTGTATGAGGGCGATCATATACGTGAGAGTTGGGTAGTTTATATGCATATCCTTAATTGTGGTCCATAGTCGTGGGAGTTTCGAGACAGGGCATCGATACTCCGGAGTAGACTAGTGTGTACAGTCGAGACCCCGACGAGGGGCGGTGGCCGGTCTCACAAGCCACTGGTGTATGTTGGATCACCTAAGATGTATACAGGTGCTCATTGGGTTATGAGTACACCGGACAGGACTCGCCGGGAATCTGCTAGTTAGTATTATATCTACCGTCAGATAGCAGTTCCCTGGTGACATGTGTACAGGTTAGTTCATCGACCTGAGGTCGTCATTTGTCTCGTGTGAGTTCCCACTGTGCTTTGATTTCTACCCTACCACGGCTCAAAGGAGTCGTGCAAACAGGTAGCTTTTGGGTACAGTCCCGAGCCATATGGAGGCACGTGAGTGGATCGGCAGAGGATTCGTCTCTCCCGGTATTGGGGGCGAGATCGTGCTGTGTCTAGGAGAGCCATTACACAAAGCCCACGGCCGTGGCAGGAGATTTACTGGTAGGTACTCCAGTAGTATCTCTGGGTGTTATTGGGCTTCACTCCGACACGACTTATACTGCTTCTGGGGGTCTGACGTTACTAGCCCCCTAGGCAGATATGCGATACTCATTGACGAACGGACCGGACTGTATATACATTGTCACTGTTAGGCTCAGTAGGGTTTTCGGAGGAGTTCGCTCATCGGTCTCCCTTGAGTTCGCTCCTCGGCCACCCTTGAGGTCAGTTCGTGGGCAGCCGTTATGCATTGCTAGTGCCGCTGACGGTTTGTGGTTAAACCCACTGCCAGGATGCTGACGAGTTATTAGAGTCCCCCACAGGCAGTTTCCCAAGTTCGGGCGAAACGTTGTAGAGGCCGTATGGTTTTATGGCAGGGTTCGGAAAATGCACGTGCGTTTACGCACGTGTCGATTTTCGGACAGATGATACTGGTCGGTTTTGGTTTAAGCCGGATCCGAGTATTATATTGAGTAGGTATAATATCTTTGTCTCAGTTGCATTTGTATTCGGTCGTAATACAAATGCGGGTATATTTATACAGTTTCGGGGTTGTCCTGAAAGTTGTTTCAGGATCACTTTTGGAAGTTGCCAGTTTCCAGTTTTCTATCAGCCGTCTTTTAACATTTGGTTAAAGACGGATTTATCTTTTCTTGAGATGAGTGTGGATTCTTCTAGAAGTTTCTAGATGAGGTGACTAGGATTATATGGTGTTAAGTTTTCATTGGATGCATTTAATGGTTCATTAATGCATGATGATGTGTTTAATGACTCATGCTTTGTAGTTAAAGCATTTTGTTTTGGCTAAAGATATTTAAGTGAGAAGCTTTTGGTTTATGGTCACCTCCCTCCTCCTACGGTCACCTCCCTCTTGCTATATATGGCTTGCCCTCTCTCTCTCCTCATTCTCACACTCTCACTTGAGGTTTCATTTCGGTTAGAAAAAAGATTATGATAGTTTGGGGTGTATGGAATTCACAGTTCATTTCATTCCATCACCCGATATCCACGGCAACTTCATTAACCGATCGTCCACGGTTTTGGACGAAGTGAGACAAAGTCATCTACTCATTCTCTACATCAATCTTGGTCGTCTCTTTTAGCAAACTTGACGATCGAGTTGCCTCGAGTCAGAGGCGGGAGCCCGTTTAAAGAACCGATCATGTGGTGCCACCTCGACGGAGGAGATTGGAGATCGACGAGATCGGAGCAGCCGCAACGGAGCGTGGGATGATGGTTGAAGAATGAAGGACTCGGATCGTTCGGTATAACCATTCTACACTCTTTACAGTTTGTTAGTTTAGCAATAATGGTAGATCCGGGTTAAAGTATACGATAGCGCCAGTTTAAAAAGTTTTGTTCCGCATTTTGGCGTCTGTAGACTGCCGGGGCGCTAGAGTAGACTTACAGTGGTATCAGAGCCTAACCATTTTGCTATGCTAACTTGTGCTAACGCGTTTAAAATATCGATCCTGCCGGAAATCAAAAATCGCAAAAATCGCAATTTCTTATCCCGACAGTTTCTATTAATTTTAAACGTTCTCAAAATTTATTTCTGGATGTCTTAAAAATCCGTGCAGGGAATTCTAAGAACCACGACAAAATTTGGGCACGTGAACTCACCAAACCGCCGCGGAAACGCGGTCAAACCCATGGTTTGACCGCGCTTCCGCGGCCATATGGTGAGCATGTGCTCCCAAATTTTTCCAGTGGCTTCTCTGTTTGATTTTGTGATTTTTGGTATATAAAGTTTTGGCCCAGATTTTGTTACTGTTCACCAGTAAGCTGTGGGGCCCACTTCTTGATATTTGGTCGATCGAAATTTAAACACGTCAGTTTACAGTGCTTACATTATATCTCCGACCGGGAATGTCATTTGATCGGTAAACCGCGTTTAATTGCTATAGTTCTTTTAGACAGGTTTGTGAACATGACATTCGCGTTGATGTTCTGTGTTGTGCTGTATTGTTGCGGATTTGTCGTGGTGGATAGCAGTGTGCAATGGTAGTACAGTTTGAGTTTATTTGTACATTTGATATTGCGGGGCGAGCGTCCAACTTGTGGACTGCCGTCACTGCCTGTTGTATAATATTCTTTTGGGGCACGACCAGGTTGCGGTCGATGTACCTATTGTACTATTTTTCATTACTGTACTAGGTTTTACCCCGCGACGGAGTGCACGGATAGCCGGGTTCGGGAAAGCAACGGGTCCGCATCTTATGGCTTTGAGAGGCAGAGAGGCCCCACTTCAGAATTGGCAGACTATTCGCCGCACTCGTAGGGGGTACAGGTTGACCCAAGGAGGGGTGCTCAATTTACCGGATTCCGTGAAGTGCCGGGTGTTCCGTTCACTATGCTGTGGGGACTGCCTCGCTTCAGGTTTTGGCGGGTAACTTGCCGCACCCGTAGGGGTCTAGGTTTCATTGCACAGGCTATCCACACGACAGGGGAACGTCGAGTTTCAGCAGCAGCTCTGTGAAACTCGGGGATCCCAGATATCTGTATTGTTCTGTGATGCTTATTACTTTTCTGTAATGTTGCATATTATCACGCCTGGAGCGATTATGTATATTGGTTTATATACTATTAGACGTTGTATATGTTTTACACCCGCGCTAGTCCAGTCCCCGCTCTGTCGTTAGTTAAGTAACCTAACGGGTGATGACGGGACCCAGTGACGAATGCGGATGGCATATACGTACATTTTATTTTCGTTCTTTTCTGGTGTGATTGAATGGTGGGACTGCGTTGATTCTGATCAATGCAAAGTTAAAACAAACCTGTTTACAGTTGTTGGAACAAATTTAAAAAGTGTTATTGCAAAGACGTTTTCTTTGGTTATGCATAGCGGTATTCAGTGTGAATATCCAGCACCTCATTCGACGAGGCAAGGGCTGATATCCTTTCACCGGGAAAGACCCCTTGGACAGAAGTTTGCGTCAGGGTAATAACTTTACTATAGTCGATTACATGTTGCTTTGCATAGCGGTATTCAGTGGAATATCCTGCACCTCATTCCACGAGGAAAGAGCCGAGATCCCTTTACCGGGAATGACCTCTTTAGCAAAAGGTTTTCGCCACTATATTTTAAAAAGCTATCAGGTTCCTTCAGCGATATCAAGTTCACTACGTTAAAGGTTTTTCGCCAAAAACCATCCGTAGCCCTCCGTCGTTTCATATGGATGGTCAGTAGTATTCAAGCTATGTTGGTCTAGCCCTTAGCTAGGACATAGTGATTGGTAGCTGCTGGGGTGTTCACATGTTGCATAGATAGATGAGTTGGTTTGGGACAGTCGTACAGCCTTGTTGGCCCTTAGTCAAGGACGAGTACGGGTGGGTTCAAATTAACAAGATAATGACGGGCAGAACTTGACATGTGACTTATGATTTGCTGGCCCTTAGTCAGGATCATAAGAGCATGGGGCAAGAAAATGATATCGGGAGTTTCTAAAGAAACTGAAACTTGCCAAGTGTGCGCATACCTTCTGGAGTATGAATAACGTGGATGCATTCCATCACGTTAACATGCGATGAGAGTTGGATCCCGATTCCCACTGATGAGTTGGTTTACTCTTCGGGTAATCCCGATTAATTCTTCTTTAGGTTTGGAGGAGAATTTGACAGGACAGTGGGAGGTTTCCGGATTAGATAAAATGATGACCATTCTGATCTAGGTTAGAGTGCACGCAGAGTGTTTCTTTTCTCTCTCTCTCTTTGGCAGCGACCTTTGACCGACCCTAGACTATGACTCAGTGACCAGGTTGACCGAACCTTCTTAAAATACTGGCTTCTGGATTGTCTGTGTTGCATAAGTCATTGCCACTCCTTCTTTTACCCTTTGAATTTCTCAGAACACCCGTATTACTACGGATATCCACTTCCATTGGATAGAGCCATCGTATGGTTATATACGAACTCGAAGGGACTTCTTCGAGGATGGATCCAGGTTCAGGAGAAATAGAATTGGTTTATTCAGTTGTCTTTTATTATCACCTTCTCTCAGGTTGCGAGAGCTCCTTGGTTTAGGAGAGTACACATATTACGCTTATTGGATAGTCTTATTCCAAACCATAGGCTGGTGCCGAAAGGTAGGGAAGGAAGAAAACCAATTAGCCTAAGTAGGGTGTGCAGAAGGTAATATGTAAAGACAAAATAAAGGGATTAGAAAGAGGGCAAAGTAAATTGCGACTGATATCATTCACGACCAAAACCGCGTACTTCATCGCCACTCCTGTTTCACTTTTAAAAGAATAAGGTATTATTCAGTTGTCTTTTATCATCACCTTCTCTCGAGATGCAAGTACTCCTTGGTTTAGAAGGGTACACCTATTATGCTTACTGGATAGTCTTCTTCCAAACCATAGGCTGGTGCCGAACGGTAGGGAAGGAAGAAAACCAGTTAGCCTAACGATGGTGTACAGAAGGTAACGACTAAAGACAAATAAAGGGATTTGGAGAGATGGCAATAAAATATACGGTTGAAGTCATGAATTGGATTATGGAAGAGGCATTACTATGAATACCAGGATACCCCTACGAAACATTTTCATGTTTCAGTGCATCGTTAAAGAAAAACTGTTTTCCCGATTAGACACTTACTCCAAGGGTATGTATTTACCAGGTTTCATTCTCATATCTGTATGGTTTTACAGATGATGAGTGGGAGTAAGATATTGGGAATTAGGTGATTATCCTCATTATATCAGAATTCGTTGTAATTGGTGATATTTGAGGAAATCGCCAGGGTACAGTTTTCTACCTACGACGCACAGGTTTTGAGTTGTTTAACTCAGCGGACTTATACAGAGTATTGTATGTTGTCCAAGTGTCCATCAGGATAAAGGGGTAGGTCCTCGTGCTATGTTCTGTTTACTTATAACTTCTCTAGTATTTAGACGAGTGTTTCGTAGAAATACAAGGTCTAAGTTTTGAGAAGTTGTGGGTATAAGAATAAAGTAGAGAACCAGGTATCACAAGTATCGGGATTCTTCAAAGAGATCGAAGATGTAGATTCTTGTGATTGGTATTCAGATGATAGTGATGGTTTTGAGAAACGTGTTTCTCTTTCAGGTTACTCATAATTGGATGGATTCCTAAGTTGAGTAATGCTGATTAGCCTTTTTCCATTAAGTTGATATGCACTGGAGACAGCTGCATGATTTGAATATGGTTCCAATTAAATAAGTGCCAAAGTTTCTGTATTGGATATAGAATGGATTGTACCTTAAAAGAAATTAAGGTACGGGGAGTTGTCCAGCTTATGATTAAAACCAGACTCTGGATAACTCAGGGCACGGTTCTGTAATGGCTGTTTGTGGGTTGACCCTGGCTATGACGAGGGTTAATACTCTACCATTTGGGAGATCAATAGTGATATTGTTCTTGACTCACCACAGTTTTAAGTAAAATGGATCTTTTTCAGAAAACAGTAGTGGGAGTATGGTAGAACTGGAAGTGATTCCAGAACCGCGAACGATTACGGAAAATTTAATAGGACCTATATATTCAATCAGGGTTGACATTCCAATAGCCACTCCGCAGATTTGGTAGGTAACCTCAGACACCCGAGAGGTACTTCGGTAGGCTCAAGGACGGTGACAGGGAGGTTCTTATCTACCCAGACTTGGCACTACTGTTGTTCCAGGATATGAGACCCGGTAGGAGGGTTGTCGTAGTCAGTGGGAGCAGCGGAAGCATAGTGGGCAAGATGCTTATATCTATTTATAGACTTGAGCAGTTATAGCGGAGATAGATCATCTAATTTTGATGTGACAGTCATCGGTTTGACTTCAATCAGAATAGGGGATGGATCTGTTAAGAAGGTAGTAGGGTGTGATGTCATGGTATCTGGATGACATACACAGAGTAGGAAGTAAAATTCCTATACTACGATCGGTTGAACTGTGGTCGTCACACAGTTGTTTCTCCAGACAGGATATGGATATAATATTTGACTTTCTGGTTGCTAGATCTATGGTTTTAGATCTGGATTTGGGTAGTTTCCCAATGTGAGTACTTTGACAGATATTCTAATGGTTTTTAGAATAGTTGACTCCTAGCATGGTGGTGTACCTGCAGGTGATGGAGTCACCCTCTCTAAAGGTGTCGTATAGACTAAAGGGGAGAGGGATGTGCATGATTGGCAGATCACTTGCTTAGGCAATTGAGTCAATCATGAGATGTCAAGTACCACACCAGATGTTGTTTTTGCACTAGATGCAATGAGTTTGTATTAATCCAATCCTGGAGAAACATAAGGAAGCAGTTTTAGAACATTGGTACATGTTCTACGGATTTGATAACGGCAGCCTCTTTCGGGAGACGGTTATCATTCCAGGCTTCAAAGGTGACATGGATGACAGAGTGATTGTCAGAGTTTTTAGTTTTCCCTCTGACGAGGGACAGTATTATGGACAGGTGGTTCAAGAGGATACTGTGGGAAGCAAGGTGCCCGATACTGATTAGGTTCAGTGATCGATACAGTCTAAGAAGTTTGGATATGGAGTTCATTTATGAACTAAGGTCCCATCAGATATCCAGATATATTCTAAGACAGGTACTACTCAATTCGGGAGATGGCTTTCTCCGCGAACTTGAGATTTAGAGAGATATTGAAAGATACTTCTAGGCGGATCCACTCACTGAGGCTATTTCTCGAACACAATAGTTTTACAAACGGGCTTTGTGAAACTGATTAATAGAGGAGTTGGATGTTCGGTTTCACACGGGCTGTGAGTAGTCGACATCGCAATATTAGCCTTGAGTGCAAGTGGGAGATTGTTGGAGATAGTGCCCTCATAGTCAATTATTGGATCGCAGGTACGTGATTGCAATGATTGCGGAGGACCCATCCCGGCAGGACAGTCTTACTCGAAATGATAGTATGCTATCTGGTTTGCCTTTATCAGTCGTGTACATGTTCAGGTGACTGATTGCATGTTACACTTTGATAGAGCCCTTAGGATCTTGCTTTACTACCAACTGTATGAGGGCGATCATATACGTGAGAGTTGGGTAGTTTATATGCATATCCTTAATTGTGGTCCCTAGTCGTGGGAGTTTCGAGACAGGGCATCGATACTCCGGAGTAGACTAGTGTGTACAGTCGAGACCCCGACGAGGGGCGGTGGCCGGTCTCACAAGCCACTGGTGTATGTTGGATCACCTAAGATGTATACAGGTGCTCATTGGGTTATGAGTACACCGGACAGGACTCGCCGGGAATCTGCTAGTTAGTATTATATCTACCGTCAGATAGCAGTTCCCTGGTGACATGTGTACAGGTTAGTTCATCGACCTGAGGTCGTCATTTGTCTCGTGTGAGTTCCCACTGTGCTTTGATTTCTACCCTACCACGGCTCAAAGGAGTCGTGCAAACAGGTAGCTTTTGGGTACAGTCCCGAGCCATATGGAGGCACATGAGCGGATCGGCAGGGGATTCGTCTCTCCCGGTATTGGGGGCGAGATCGTGCTGTGTCTAGGAGAGCCATTACACAAAGCCTACGGCCGTGGCAGGAGATTTACTGGTAGGTACTCCAGTAGTATCTCAGGGTGTTATTGGGCTTCACTCCGACACGACTTATACTGCTTCTGGGGGTCTGACGTTACTAGCCCCCTAGGCGGATATGCGATACTCATTGACGAACGGACCGGACTGTATATACATTGTCACTGTTAGGCTCAGTAGGGTTTTCGGAGGAGTTCGCTCATCGGTCTCCCTTGAGTTCGCTCCTCGGCCACCCTTGAGGTCAGTCCGTGGGCAGCCGTTATGCATTGCTAGTGCCGCTGACGGTTTGTGGTTAAACCCACTGCCAGGGTGCTGACGAGTCATTAGAGTCCCCCACAGGCAGTTTCCCAAGTTCGGGCGAAACGTTGTAGAGGCCGTATGGTTTTATGGCAGGGTTCGGAAAATGCACGTGCGTTTACGCACGTGTCGATTTTCGGACAGATGATACTGGTCGGTTTTGGTTTAAGCCGGATCCGAGTATTATATTGAGTAGGTATAATATCTTTGACTCAGTTGTATTTGTATTCGGTCGTAATACAAATGCGGGTATATTTATACAGTTTCGGGGTTGTCCTGAAAGTTGTTTCAGGATCACTTTTGGAAGTTGCCAGTTTCCAGTTTTCTATCAGCCGTCTTTTAACATTTGGTTAAAGACGGATTTATCTTTTCTTGAGATGAGTGTGGATTCTTCTAGAAGTTTCTAGATGAGGTGACTAGGATTATATGGTGTTAAGTTTTCATTGGATGCATTTAATGGTTCATTAATGCATGATGATGTGTTTAATGACTCATGCTTTGTAGTTAAAGCATTTTGTTTTGGCTAAAGATATTTAAGTGAGAAGCTTTGGGTTTATGGTCACCTCCCTCCTCCTACGGTCACCTCCCTCTTGCTATATATGGCTTACCCTCTCTCTCTCCTCATTCTCACACTCTCACTTGAGGTTTCATTTCGGTTAGAAAAAAGATTATGATAGTTTGGGGTGTATGGAATTCACAGTTCATTTCATTCCATCACCCGATATCCACGGCAACTTCATTAACCGATCGTCCACGGTTTTGGACGAAGTGAGACAAAGTCATCTACTCATTCTCTACATCAATCTTGGTCGTCTCTTTTAGCAAACTTGACGATCGAGTTGCCTCGAGTCAGAGGCGGGAGCCCGTTTAAAGAACCGATCATGTGGTGCCACCTCGACGGAGGAGATTGGAGATCGACGAGATCGGAGCAGCTGCAACGGAGCGTAGGATGATGGTTGAAGAACGAAGGACTCGGATCGTTCGGTATAACCATTCTACACTCTTTACAGTTTGTTAGTTTAGCAATAATGGTAGATCCGGGTTAAAGTATACGATAGCGCCAGTTTAAAAAGTTTTGTTCCGCATTTTGCCGTCTGTAGACTGCCGGGGCGCTAGCGTAGACTTACACAATACCCCTGCACAACTAAAACTGGCTCACCAGGAAAACAAAATCTGACCGCCTTCCCATGGCAATCAACGTACGCATGATAAGCGGCCAGCCAATCCATGCCGAGAAGGACGTCGAAATATTATATATCAAGAAGAATCAGATCGACTAACGAATCTCTCTCTCTAATCCGTATGGAACATGACCTGAATACGTGTTGTGCTATGAAAGACCGTCCCACTGGAGTAACCACACCTAACGGTAGGTCTAACAACAATGAATCTGTACCCAGCGTCGGTGCAAAGTGTGAGGATACATACGAGTGCGTAAAACCGTGATCGAACAAAATATGCGTATCAAAGGAACATATTGGAAGAGTACCTGTAACTACTACATTGGATGCCTGGGCATCCTGGGGAGTCAAAGCAAAAACCCTAGCCCGACCCTCACCTCCTCCCTAGGGTCCTGTGCCTCTGACCGTATATCCTCTCTGTGCATGACCACCAACGCCATGGCCTCTAGGAGTAAAAGTCTGACACGGAGTAGTGACTGGCGGAGGAAGTATGGCCATCGGAGGATGATGTGGAGGGGGTAAGGCGGTCTAAAAAATCATGGTCCCGACCCGGCGTCTCGTAGGACAGTCCCTGTAGAAATGATTTGGACTCCCGCAGCTAAAACATGTCAATGGTGACCTCTGCCCCTCAGGATACGAGCCATATGTCCGGCTCTGGGTCCAACCTCTGCCGCCGCCACGTCCTGAAATGAATCCGCCCCGCCTCTCTGTCCGAAAACCGGAATACTGGAACGAACCCTCTTCGGTTCTGGAACAACTGCCATCTTATTCAGACGCTCCTCTACTCGTATCGCTGCGTCCATAGCCTCGGCATACATAGCGATGTGCTGGGAGCTAAGAGCAAGGAACAAGACTCCTCACATATCTCTTCACCCTAAGCTCCTCGGTAGGAATCAAGTACGAAGCATAGCATGACAGCTGGTGAACTGCAAGCCCAATCAACTATAGACATACTCACTGGTTTGCACAACACCTCAAAACTAAGAGCTCTGGCGTCTTTTACACTCTGCGGAAGGAATCGGTCTAGGAAGACCTTAGAGAACTCTGCCCATGTCATCGGAGGAAGATTTTTTGCTCGATCTCTCTCGATCGACTCTCACCAAGTCTGGCAAGTCTCTCTAACCGAAAACTAATCAGCTCCACCGACCTCTCATCTGAGCACCTCAAGGACCTACTGATCCTAGCCATCTTATCGAGGAATGACTGCGGATCCTCTGCTGCATCTACCCCTGTGGACACCGGAGGCTTCTGCCTCATAAACTCCGAAAGCGATATCTCCATAACTCCTGTGAGAACATGTGCGACTATCCGAACGGGAGGTGCAGCGGGGTCTAAAATAAGCGGTACATCATCCTGCCTCTGAATCCGAGCGGCCTCAGCCAACTGCCCCATCATCTGTTGTAAGCCAAACATGCCTTCCACCAGTCTAGTCATCCGGTCGGGAAGAAGAGGATCAACATGTCCCTATGCCGTCGGGATGGCCTGCTGGTCAATCCCCATCATTGGTGGATCTGCCCTGGATGCATCCTAAGTTGTGGCTCTCTTAGTTCAAGTGGCCATGGCAATTGGAACAAGAAAACAAGAGTTGGTAAGGTGTAACAATAGGAATAAAGGATGCAGAGAGTCAAGAAAATAGTTAACAAGACACAAATCGTAAGGTCACATAAGCGGAGTATCGTATCGTAAATATACCGCGGCTACGTTACTCTACTTGAGTTACTTACTCCATCATACCAAGGTCAATCCATGTAACGAAAGTTCGGGTCTAATAACCCCAAAGTCAAGTCTAAGTTCCGTAAGGTTAAGCCTAGGTTCCAAAAATATATACCCTAGACTCCACATAGTCAAACCTAAGACTCGACAAAAGTTAAATCTAGCGCTCTGATACCAACTTTGTCCCAACCAAAATTGGCACGTGACCGGCACTTAGATCATGTGATGTCTAAAGATTTCGACGCTATCTAAGTAAGCCAAAATCCAAGATCTAAACATTTTTAAAGAAGAAAGGAGATGAAGTTTTCAAAAGGTATTTAACATGAAACATAATTTTCTTTACAATGATTGTTTATTTAAAAGCATATGTCAAGTGTTTTGAAATAGGGTTGAAAATGATTTCTTTATTTGAAATTTCGGCAGCACATCCTTTGTAATTTTTGATAAAAACAAGTACATATACATAGAAATATAATAGCATCCCTACTTAGGAGCTATCTCAACACAAAACGGCGGAATTACAACCACGCAGTTATATACGACGCTCGAAGGTGAAGGATTACAAGAAAATATAAAAATGAATTGTTCAAGTAAAGCTAACTAGTCGACCCTATCCGAGTTCAACCCAAAAGAATATACATAAAGTCACAACTAGATCTAAGTCAAATAATATAGGCGGTCTGATGGAATGACACTAGATACAAGATACTACATATACAAAAGAGGCGGTCACTATGCGTGTAACCCACCTAGAAAAATATGTGATGAACCCCAAGTATGTGTCCGTGATGCCGCTAAATGTCCGTGCGGTCCGTCGTGCAAGAAGCTAAGGCACAATAGGGGTGAGTTGCTAACTTAGTGAATAGAAATATACATCACAAGATATGATATGATATGCGTAGTAATGAATGCAAGTGCGATATAATTGAAGTCACATAAGAAAAATATCAATCATCATCAACTCGTGTCCATCATCGACTTTAAAAATCTGGATATCGTAGGCACCGTCTAACCGAGCGGTCCTTTCCTGATATCAAATCAGCCACGGTCGGAATCCTCCGGATATCCGCCGCGCTCCAATATCACCTCCATTACCGATCATCCTCGTTAGGCTCTCCGTACCTCCCTACGGTCTTCCTGCCCCTCGGAGTCGTACCGGGTCTACCATATATCCGTAATCGGTTAATCCCTATCTCGATTTGGATATCTCATCATGAAAACCAAAACTCATGGTGAACGTCAAATCATCATATCATGAGAAAACCACACTTTTGAAAACATAATCCGTTTATAAAAGATATCCGCTGTTTCTCAAATCCATAGAAATATCAAATCTATGATATCAACAGTGAATGATTCATTCATGCAACATTTGGCAACTATAACATGTAATTATACGGACTATAGCATTCGAATAATGGAACAAGGTAAATAGCAACTAATACTATCATGAAACATGGTAATACCGTTAAATATAGAAAATCTACGTGTCATGGCAGTACTAATGATGTGTGGTGCAGCATGAGAGTCTGTGAACTGTGCAACATGGAATCATTAGAACTGTGCTTGTGTCCTATTCAATGTATATATTCTAGCAAAGTATAATTGTACACTAGAGATGTCATGGTATTCAATGTAATGTATATGACATAGAAATGCGATAAAGTATCGCTAAAAGTATTTGAAAAACGATACGGAGTTTTATAAAGCTTCTGGTAGTCGGGGATGCTATACGCCATCCGCCCGAGTTCCCACTTGTAAATGTCCCCCTACTCACCTAAAATCAACATGTGCTAGACGAAACTCGCGAATGCTTTACCCTTCCTTGCCGCGCCGGACGTCTCTACGATCGATCCTAAACATTAAACCAAGCATATATATAAGAATCAAAATGCAAACGTTGCAACACTTCTAACGCATAAAGACTAGAACGTACGATCGACGTATTTTAACGTGTGCAATCAATATCGAACTACCCCCAGCACTAACGAAAATCAAAACTCAAGTTTTGAAAACGTAAAACATTAAACTTTTATAGGATATGTGTTCCAGATTTTCATACAAGTAATTAGGGACAAAATTAAGTATACAACAGTCTAATTTGGGATGTATAGAAGCTACAGTAAAAACCTTAGACCCCAACTCTAAACTAAAACCGACATTTGCAGCCAAAAAGAATAAAACTGCGGCCAAAAAAACTTCAGATGGGTACGGCCTTGGAGTGTGGTCTCTAGTTGTGCTCACCATCTCAGAATACTCTTAGAATATTTTCCAGAGTTCACTAGTTATAGCAGATATCAATTGAGCACCACAAACACTCAAAACGTAGTTCAAAGCTTAAAAACTTAGTTTACAAGTACTAAAATACTTATATATTTCCCAAACTAGTAGAAATTATTCATAAACTAGGCAAGATAAGTACACAATAAGAATAAAAATTGGATTTTTACCTCCTTTAAGAATATTGAGAAGGATCCAAGCTTAAGTGATAACTAAATGAAGATCTTTGAAAAGACCAGGACCTAACTTGGTTTCATGATCATTCTATGAGAAGGAACCCTCAAGAAACATGATGCTTTTTTATGGAGGAAGCTAGGTTAGAGAGAAGATAGAGGAGAGCTTAGAAACATTCCTAAGTGTTTATGTAGAAAGTTGTAGAGAATGAGAGGATAACTGTGACCTATATGATATATAGGATATTGCTGGATATTTGTATGGTAAGATGTGGTGAGAGTGGGGTATAACTTAGCCTAACCTATTCCCGTCATATCATTTTCCAAAATAAAGAGACTTTTGTTAGTAATATGTATGCCCTAAAGGCCATTATATGGATAGTGGAAACTTGGACATATTATCTATGGAGATAGATGAATTTCTTGCTCGAAATGATAGTACGCTATCTGGTTTACTTTATCTGTACATGTAGATTTAATCATTTACACATGTTGATAAAGCCCAAAGGATATTTGCTTGACTACTGTGATTATGATGTGGATCATACTAGTGGGGCACATGTAGTCTATAAGCATATCCTTGAACTGTTCCTAGTCGAGGGTGTATCGAGACAGGGCATCGATATTCCAGAGTAGACTAGCGTATGCTATTCTTGTCCCATATGATGGGCGATGGATGATCCCATATCCATCTGGTGAGGAGACACCAAAGATTGTATGCGGGTGCTCAGTGGAGACTGGGTACACTGAACGGACTCGCCGAGAACTCCTATGTGGTATTATATCTATCGTCGGATAGCAGTTCTCTAGGAACACTGGTACAGGTTAGTCTGTAGACCCGAGATCGTCATAGAGTCTTGTGTGTCCTCCCACTATACTTTGATCTCCACCCTACCACGGCTCTACTGAGTCGTGCAAACAGGTGGTCTTTAGGTACAGTCCCGAGGCGCATGGAGGCAATGAGCGATAGAAGGGGTTTCGTCTCTCCCGGTATTGGGGGTTGATGTTGTGCTATGCTCGATTGGCTATAACATGAAGTCCCTGGCCAGGGCTGCTGAGATTTACTGATAAGAGTTATCAGTAGTTTCTCGATCTGTTATGAGCCATACACCAGCATGACTTATTGAGTTATTGGGGTCGACGATACCATCCCTAGACTTGATATGCAGCATATCTGACGAAGAGACCGGACTGTACGGTAAGTGTTACCAGTTGGCGCGACGGGAGTTTTTACAGCTTCGCTGGTTTTCTTCTGATCGCTTCAATACCCGGGTGGCCGTTATGTTTAGCTGACCTCTTGCGGCTTGTAGATGTTTGATATGATCATCATCTACTGCTGGCGTATTGACGAGTCTTAGAGTCCCACAAATGAAGTTTCCTGGCTCAGGCAAAACGATGTGGTGTGCATATGAGATATGCGCGGGACCCGATTAAATACGGTTATATGATAACGTATATTAATCGGGCATTTTCTATTTGTCCGATCGTATGAGATATGACCGTTTTGGTAAAATCAAGTGTTGATTTAACTAATTACATTCAGATTAATCCTTTAAGTAAATCCTTTTGTATGCATGCATGTATGCACATGATGATGTGCATGGACACATACATGCATACATAGTATCATGGTTGATGATACAAGAATGATGGTAATATAAGACTTATATTGAAGCTTTTAATTTGTATTTATCATTTTAAGTTAATATAAAGAATATCCACTCATTCTCCTTTATTCTTTAGTGGGTAAACTTTAATTAACTTAATGAAAAGAATTTCCACCCATGGTTAATTCTTTAGGAAAAGAATTTCCACTCATAATTATGGTGGTAATGGAATAATGGTGATTATTCCTTTCTTAACACTATAAATAGCTTCATATGTGATATGAAACAAGATGCACACAACAAGGGAAAAAATTGAGTGCAATGGTGTGAAGAATACAAGTTATCATATGTGATATGATAGAAAGCTCAAGCCACCATTATCTTCTTCCTCTCTTGATTTCTTACTTGAGTGAAAGTTGATAAAAGAAAGGATTTCAATTGAAGAACACAAACCGCATCATCATACTGCACACCTCTAGCCGATTTGTGTAGGGTGTTTACTCTACTTCGTTTGCGAAACAAGTAAGGTAAGGAGCTTTGGGCAAAGGGACTTCGGGTGGATCATCGTGGATGAGGAAGGTTTCCAACGATCCGTTCCAAACTCTCATAGTGCCAAGGAGTCACCGAGGAAGATCTACAAAGTTGTAATCTTTCCTCGTAGTGATAGTTTTACAATTGCATGTGATGCTTAGTTGTATGAATCCCTAAAACTTCTAGTTTCGATTCTTGTCGGGTTAACTTAACACCTCTAAAATTTTGATTATTGCATGTGTGATGCTACCGAACCCTTGACGAGGTGCTAGGCCATCCCAACAGTGGTATCAGAGCCAAGCTAGAGCTTTAGGCGATGCGTAGGCGAAATTAAACGTCCGATCGAACCACGAAACATCAATTTTGACAGCTCTCTGGAAATTTTTTGAAAATTGGATTTTTCCAAATTTAAAGGTCCTAAAAAAATCAGCAGGCAAATCTAAGAATTACCATATAAAAATTTTCGAACGATCTCTCTAAAGCGCCGCGGATGGGCGGCCAAAGCATGGCTTTGGCGGCGCATTAGCGGCCGTACTGTAGCATCATGAAAAAAAATTTATTGCAGAATACCTGATTTAATTAGTACATGCCTCTGAAATATTTAAAACTCACTCAAGTGTTGAGTGTTCTGGAGATAAATTGGATTTGGTGATTCGATTGGAAAGGTTTAATTTTGTTCAGATTTTCAGATTTTTAGAACGTGTTAAAATGTTTGAACGAATATTAGAAACACAGTTTTCTCCGTATTGGAAAAATTCCAAGTGTTGGATTTTTCCCTAGTTCGAAACTTTCGAAAAACATGCAAGCGTATTTGTGGACACTCTAGAAGAACATAACCATAACTCGATTATGTGACCGTCAAAACTATCACTGAACCTTAGGGTTTGTGGTAGTTTAGCGTTGCCACATGTGAGGCGTTGGTTTGGCCCTTCTACGGTTGGTCCATAAGGTGCTGTGGTATGTTCTAGAAATTTTTGAACTCGGCTCAAGTGTTGTGCAGTTAGGGAAATCCTGGGTGTTTGTTTATTCGATCGAAGAGTTTAACATTGTCTATTTATCTGAAATGTGATACAATATGTGGATTCCAAATGTTGTAGTTTTTCATTTTATTTTCTGCGACCGTAAGTGTAGTATGTGGTGTATCGCCGTTTTCGTTGCTATACGTCAACGACAATCGGGATACGCATACTTACTTACGTTGATGATATGAGATATTATGTGTTGCTGAGATATGATGAGTAGGATTGTCGCGACTGAATAGCCGGGGGTTTTTATGTGAGATGAGAGTTTTATTTTTTCATTCATGTAATAAATCAATTGTATATTATTTACTTTTCCGCATTAGGATAGACCCAAGGAGGGGAGCACAAGTGATCGGGTTCTAGGGTTCAGTGGGAGGCCATCTCGAGGAGTCAAGACCAGGTCTCCTAAACTCTAGAATTGGCGGGATCACTTGCCGCTCTCGTAGGGGTCTAAGGGTGTGGGCTTGGCTATTCATCACGACCGTGGAATCCGTATTTTCTATTGTTGGCTCGATACAAAATATGGACGTCCTAGATATCCTTTTATATGCTTCTGCTGTTGATATTCTGTAATGTGATTACTTAGTATCTGAGACGAATGGATTATTATTATATATATGATATATAATAAACGTTGCTTATATTTTACACCCGCGCTAGTCCCGCCCCGCTATGCCGTTAGTTAAGTAACCTAACGGTGCATAACGGGACACTGTGGCGAATGCGGATGGTATAAGTATACGTTCTATTCTGTGATGGCTTAGGAACTTAAATGATGGGATCACATTAATGAGATTAATGTAAAGAAAAGAAACCTAATGATGTTGTAGAATCGGATTTGAAACAAACTCGGCTTTTTATGAAAAATGCAAGTTTCAAGAATATGCGGAGCTTAAGCCACTCCTTTTCTTAACCATTTGATTCTACAACGAGATCAAGTTCAAAGCGTTAAAGGTTTTCTTATAAACCATCCGCAACCCTCCGTCATTTTAGGAAGTAGAGTACTTAGTATTCGTGCTGCGTATGTTGATTATAGTCAAGGCGTAGTGTACGGTAGCTAAGTGATGTCTTCCTACAAAGCATATGATGCGATTAGTTAGGACATTCATGTGATTATGTTGATCATAGTCAAGGGTCATATGGGTGGGTCTAATTAATCACGAAATGACGGGTAGAATTTGACTAGTACTTATGATATGTTGACCATAGCCAAGGTCATAAGTTACTAGGGATAAAAACCATATCGGGAATTTCAAGAGTTGAAATTTGCAATGAGATTGCATACCATCTATATGATAGTTGGATCTCGATCTCACTGTAAGTAAATGTTACGTCTAGGAAAATTTTATTCCTGGCTAGTTTTCTTTTCAGGTTTTGAAAGAAAATTTGATAAAAGCAGTGGGAGACATTGATTAGATAAAATAATAACCAATCTAATTCTTTGAAAGAGCAATTCGCTAAGTGTATCATTTTCTCTCCGAATGGCAGTTACAGATGTCAGGACTTAAGCTTCTACTTGAGAAAAATAAACTTACAGGACCAAATTATAAAGAATGGTTGAGGAACTTAAACATTGCACTCTCATATGATAGGGTATCATATGTCCTCAATACGGAAGCCCCACCCGTCCCAGGACCTGAATCATCTGTCGCGGATAGGGAGATCCGAAAAACTTGGGAAAATGACTGCAACACGGCCAAGTGCCTCGCACTCGCTTCTATGGACAGTGTCCATCAGAAGCAACACGAGAATATGGATGTGCAATCCATCTTTCTTCATACAAAGGAGTTGTATGAAGAGCAAACTCGTACCTTGAGATACGAGGCATCTAGAAAGTTGTTTCAGATGCGAATGGCCGCTGGTGCATCAGTTGGAGACCATATTCTGAAGATGATTGGTCTTATTGAAGAACTTGAGGGACTGGGATGGACCATGGATAATGAGCAATATACGGATATTGTTCTGCAGTCTCTCCCCCCTGCCTTTGCTCCGTTCATAGTAAATTTCAATATGAATGGTTTGGAGAAATCATTGCCTGAACTTCTCAATATGTTGAGAAGTGCAGAGAACACGTTGAAAACGGCAAGGACTCCCGCTCTGGTTGCTGGGCCATCTTCCTCTTCATTCCCAAAAGCTAAGGCCAAGGGAAAGAAGAAGAAGAAGAAGAAGTCTATCACACAGAGAGGTGGAGTTAGAAAGGCAAAGGGGAAAGACAAAGCCGGGGCTGTGGGAAGCAGGAAAGGAGAATGTTTTTACTGTAAAAAGTCAGGACATTGGAAACGGAACTGTGCTGAGTATCTTGCTGATCTCAAGAAGAAGAAGCATGCTGATGCTTCCACTTCAGGTGTGTTTGTAACTGAAAACTGTTTTTCTTTAAACTCTGCATCCTGGGTATTGGATACCGGTTCTGGTTCTCACATCTGCAGTTGTGTGCAGGGATTGAGAAATAGTAGAGTTTTAAAGGAAGGAGATCATACTCTGCGGGTTGGAAATGGTTCCAATATACATGCTGTATCCGTGGGAGAGTATCATCTAGGGTTGCCTTCAGGAAGTGTTTTGGTTTTGAACCCGTGTTATTTTGTACCAAGTATGCTGTGTAACATTATATCCGTTTCTTTGTTGGACAATGAAGGATATCATTTTATGTTGCAAAATAATTTTATGAACATTAACCTGAATCAAGAGTTGATTGGGTTTGGTACATTAAATAACGGTATTTACATCCTGAACCAACACACAGTTTTAAATATACAACATACTAGTAAAAGAAAGTTTTCAGATATAAATGAAGCTTTTCTTTGGCATTGTAGACTTGGTCATATTAACGAAACAAGACTAAACAAGCTACATAAAGATGGATATTTAAATCCGTTTGAATATAAATCTTATGCGACTTGCCAGTCTTGTATCAAAGGTAAAATGACCAAAACTCCGTTTAGTGGACACGGAAAGAGAGCTGGTGAACTCTTAGGCCTCATACATAGTGATGTATGCGGACCAATGTCTACACTTGCAAGAGATGGTTTTTCATACTTCATCACTTTTACTGATGATTTCTCAAGATTCGGACACGTGTTTTTGATAAAGCACAAATCTGAAGCTTTTGAGAAATTCAAGGAGTATAAACTTGAAATAGAGAAGCAAACAGGCTTGAGCATCAAGAAACTTCGATCGGATCGAGGTGGAGAATATTTAAGTACAGAGTTTCTAGACTTCTTAAAAGAGAATGGGATTCTCTCTCAGCTCACTCCTCCTTACACACCGCAGCACAATGGTGTGTCAGAACGGAGGAATCGTACCCTATTGGATATGGTACGATCCATGATGTGTGATGCTGAGTTACCGCTTTCCTTTTGGGGACATGCATTGGAGACAGCAATGTATCTATTGAACAGGGTGCCAACCAAGACCGTGTCTACCACTCCATATGAGATGTGGAATGGAAAGAGACCATCTCTTAAAAGGTTTAGGATTTGGGGTTGTCCGGCTTTTGTTAAAAAGCAGAATCCAGAAAACTCGAGACACGATCGATCATGTGTAAATTTGTGGGGTATCCAAAACATTCGTATGGATATCTATTCTACCACAAAGAGAAACAAAAGGTGTTTGTTGCTCAGCATGCCACATTTTTGGAAAATGAGTTCTTTACGGAAAGTACTAATGGCAATGTGGTAGAACTAGAAGAGGTTCTAGAAACACAAATTACTCAGGAGGAATTGGTTGAAACTGATGTTGCAGTAGAACTTCAAGAACCTCAGCCGCTCAGGAGGTCTAGTAGAACTTCTCACCCACCAGAGAGATACTATGGTTTTCTCATAGATGGTGATAGAGAAGATTGCATCATGGATGATGATGACCCTACTAGTTTTCATCAAGCTATCATGAGTAGTGACTCAGTGAAATGGCTGGAAGCAATGAGATCCGAAATGGAGTCAATGTACACCAACAAAGTATGGACTTTGGACGTTGCACCTCCTGGGATAAAACCCGTTGGGTGCAAATGGATCTTTAAGAGAAAGATTGGTGTAGATGGACAGGTAGAGACCTATAAAGCAAGGCTTGTAGCGAAAGGTTTTCGTCAAAGACCAGGCTTGGACTATGATGAAACTTTCACTCCGGTAGCAATGCTTAAATCCATTAGGATCCTACTTGCTATTGCTGCTCACTATGATTATGAAATATGGCAGATGGACGTGAAAACTGCATTTCTAAATGGTGATTTAGAAGAATGTGTTTTTATGGATCAGCCAGAGGGCTTCATTGATAGTGGGAGCAGCGGGAAAGCATGTAGATTGCTTAAATCCATTTATGGATTAAAGCAGGCCTCAAGGAGCTGGAACATCTGCTTTGATGATACAATCAAAGAGTTTGATTTTATCAGAAATGAAGATGAACCATGTATTTATAAAAAGATTGTAGGGAGTACTGTCACATTCCTCGTATTGTACGTTGATGACATTCTCCTGATAGGAAATGATGTTCCTATACTACAATCGGTCAAACTATTCTTATCATAAAGGTTCTCCATGAAGGACCTGGGTGATGCCTCGCGCATTTTGTGTAGGGATGGCCTAGCACCTTGTCAAGGGTTCGGTGGCATTACATATGCCATAATCAAAATTTTAGAGGTGCTAAGCTAGCCCCGACGAGAATCGTAGCTAGAAGTTTTAGGGATTCATACAACTAAGCATCACATGCAATTGTAAAACTATCACTAAGAGGAAAGATTACAATCTTTGTAGATCTTCCTCGGTGACTCCTTGACACTTTCTCCTCTTTTGTGGACTCCTCGGCTCCTTTCGTCGCCGGAAGGGCACCACATCGCCTACGTCTTTTACGGGCTCCCACCTCAATACCGAGGCAACTCGGGCACGAAGTTGGCTAGCCGACGCGTCCAAGATTTGATGTAGAATGTATTGGATTAACTTGAAATCCTAAGCTTTTGATTCACATCTCATATGAGGGTTAAAGCTAGGAAGAATGATCACCATCATTTTTCTCTCTTCTTATGAACTTGTTATGATACACTTATCATAATTTTGTTAAGGAATTGAATGCCTTGATTTCACATCTCATGTGAAGGTATTTATAAGAAGAAATGGAGGAGAGAATAATTTCATTTATAATTAAAAAGTGTAAGCATGATAGAAAAAAGAAAGAAAAGAATTTAGCACTAATTAAAGCATGCATTATGAAAGAAGTATCATGCTTAATTAGTACATCCACTTCAACAAACAAGCTATCATGCTTATACTTTTCAATTTACACCTCACTTATTTATTTTTACAAAATAAATGATGTCATAATTATGTCATTATGAGGTGGCATCTTCTAGAAGGTATTTTGTAACAATTACAAAAATACCCCTCCTCCGTATACCGTATACCGTATACTGTATACCCGTATCCGAATTCCGAAAAATACGAATACCATTAATCCAATAATATAATACCGGTATCCGTCCAGTATTATTCTTCCGATTATTATTCCTGTAACAATTACCGAACATAATCGAAAACCTGCCGCAACACTTTATGGCTGCCGTAACAACTTACGGTCTCTACATCTTTTCGCCCGAAAACTTGAGTAACTAAATGTGGGGGACTCTAAAGACTCGTCAACACCTTAGTTGTGGATTTAACCACTAGCACGTTAGAGGTATAAGCCAATACATAACGGGCTACCAGGTGGCCGACGAGCGAACTCATCACAACCCTTACGAGCCTATAAGCAACACTTAACGTACAGTCCGGTCTCTTCGTCTGATACGTCGCATATGCAGTCTAGGGGTAGTAAATGTCAGACCCCAGTAACTTTATAAGTCATGTTGATTTATGGCTCATAACCGGTCGAGGAACTACTGATAACACTTATCAGTATACCTCGAGAACCCTGGCCAGGGATTTAGGTGTTATAGCCGATCAAACATAGCGCGACATCAACCCCCTATACCGGGAGAGACGAAACCCCTCCTATCTCTCACTGTCTCCATATGATTCGGGACTGTACCCAAAATCCACCTGTTTGCACGACTCAGTAGAGCCGTGGTAGGGAGGAAATCAAAGCACAGTGGGAACCACACAAGACTCTATGACGATCTCGGGTCTACAGACTAACCTGTACAAGTGTCACCAGAGAACTGCTATCTGACAATAGGTATATATACCATCTAGGAGTTCTCGGCGAGTCCGTTCAGTCTACCCAGTCTCCACTGAGCACCCGTACACCATCCTTGATGTCAAACACCGATGGATATGGGATCATCCATCGCCCATCATATGGGTCAAGATGCGTATACGCTAGTCTACTCTGGTGTATCGATGCCCTGTCTCGACACACCCTCGACTAGGAACAGTTATAGGATGTACTCATAGACTACTGTGGCCCCACTAGTATGATCTCATCATAGTCCCAGTAGTCGAGTACAAATCCTAAGGGCTTTATCAACATGTAACAAAAGAGACAATCGGAGTACATGTTTAGATAAAGTACAACCAGATAGCGTACTATCATGTCGAGCAAGAAAGTCCTCCCTATATATGTCCAAGCATCCACTACAATATACAACGTATGTACAGTAATGGCCTCTAGGGCACACATATAACTAACAATCTCCCACTTGCACTAGGGCCATCTGTTGTGGTATCACATACCAATCAATCAGTTGTGGTTTAAGTATCTCATACTCAACCATCCCATAAAAGTCTCTACTGGGAATAAAGCCTTAGTGAGTGGATCCGCTCTGTTTTCCTCTGTATCTTCTCTCCTAACCTCGATCTCCCTGGAGATCAACCATCTCTATTATCAGGTGATGCTGCCTAAGAATTATATATCTGGATTTCTGATGGGACGGTAGTTCCTTGGCTAAAGCCACAACCCCATTGTCACACAATGGTAGGAACGAAATTCATCTTATGAACTTTTATATATATCCAGATTTTTATCTTTGGTAGCATCTTTAATAATGACGTATCTTGCCTTTCTTGTATGTCACGGTATCTAGCTTGGAACTCTTCCAACATACCGTCCCTCTACTAAGGGTAAAGACAATGACTGCGACTGACATTCAGTCGTCTTTATCACCCTGGAACCATTCCAGTGATTCTCCCCAGGATCGATTGATACTATTTCACTACAACTAGTGAGTATCCTAACATCCATTTAGATCTATCTCATAGATCCAAAACCTAGGATTTAGGAGGTATCACCTTTGATCCTATATGGAGAATCTTTATAATAAGAGGAAATTAACTGAGCGTAGCATAGGAAACTCTTTCCCTATCAAGAGTATGTCATCCACGTACTCTACGAGGATCACCACCATACTCCCTACTATCTTTTATGTATATACAAGGTTCATCTATTATTTTGATGAAGTCAAACTCTTTGACTACCACATCAAAATAGATGTTCCAACTCCGCGATGCCTGTTTTATCACATAAAACATCTTGCACACTTTTCCGCTGCTCCCACTGTCTGCGAAGCCCTCTGGCTGTGTACTTATAGACGCTCTCTTCTAAAACTTCTTTTAGAAAAGCAGTCATGACACCCAACCACCAGATATCGCAGTCAAGGTATGTAGCAGTGGCAAGTAGGATCTGGATGGACTTAAGCATAGCTTTGAAAGTCTCAACTTTTCCATGTACACCAAGTAATCTTCTCAAGATATACTTGCTTCTGATGGGGATTTAACCCTTCAGACAAAGCAACCAAAGTCCATACTTTGTTGGTGTATAAGGATTCCATCTCAGATTGCTAAGCATCCAGCCATTCTTACAGAGTCCCACTCCTGATGGCCTGCTCGAAAATAGTTAGGTCATACTACTTTGGTCAGGCAACAACCCCATCCCATAGGGTCGCCGCGGCACCAAAAAATCCCTCAGCAGCTACCTTTTATGCAGTCCCCATTGCGAGGACTACAACCCATCGGAACACCTTCCGGTCTCGGGAAAAGCTGGGGTAATATGAAATCCTCGCTCCCACTGTCATAGAGAAACCAAAGTATCTCTTAGGTGGGTGAGGAAACCTACTAGATCGGCGGAGAGGCTGAGGTTCGTTAGTGTCTATTGAATCCTTTGGTTCTACCAAATCATCTGCTGTAGCTGGAACTCTTTCCAGTTCTACCTCATGACCACTAATTTCTTCACAAGAAATTCCCTTTCACAAAGGTGGCATGCTGAGAAACAAAACAACTTTTGTTCTTCGGTTAGTTCATCTGTTGTAGTTTGTATAGCTGGAACGACTTCCAGTTCTACCTCATGACCACTAATTTCTTCACAAGAAATTCCCTTTCACAAAGGTGTCATGCTGAGAAACAAAACAACTTTTGTTCCTCTGATAGGTAGAAGATATTCTCTTGCTAATGCTTGGGATATCCAACAAACTTCCACAGTTTTGACTTTGCCTCGAGCTTGTCCGGATTTTGGTTTTTAGACATAGGCCAGACAACCCCAAATCTTAACATCTTTAAGATATTGGCTCTTCCCATACCATATCACATATGGAGTAGTAGGCACCTGATTTGATTTGAACCCTATTCAATAGGTATGCAGCTTCATAAGTGCATAACTCCCAAAAGGAAAATAGGAAACTCAGTAGTACTCATCATGGAGCACACCATATCTCATAGGGTGCAATTGCTCCGCCCCGTTATACCATCGTGCTATGGTGTATACGGAGGAGTAATGCTGAGAGAGAATCTCATTCTCTTTTAGAATAGTCCAGGATTTCCATGCACAAGTATTCTCCTCCTTGATCTCATCAAAGGACATAATACTTATACCCGTTTTTGGTTCTCTACTTCTAACTTATATTCTGTGAATATCTCAAAAGCTTTGGACCTATGTTTCAACAGGAACATATGTCTGAATCTTGAGAGATTATCAGAGAATGTAACGAAGTACAAAGAACCAGTCATGGCATATGTAGACAGGGGGCCTTTCATACATCATCATGTATCAATCCCAAGAGTTTACTAACTCTTTCTCTGTTTCCACTAAACAGAGCTATGGTCATCTTATCTATGTGACATGACTGGCAAGTTTCACAAGATGTAAATTTAAACTAATTTAAATATGCATCTAGATGTAACTTGAGCTAGTCGGGTCACATTGATATGACCTAGTCTACAATGCCTTAAGAAGGATCCGTTCATTTCTGAACTCTTCCTCTTGTATGTGTTCTATATACTGAAAACTGTAGTTTGAATTAGAACATCTATGCTTTTAGATAACGTGCCTGAACCGATCAACACTTGATATAGGAAATGTTCAAAACATTATCCATCAATACAAAATTTTATCACTTCTTTACTAATAAAGAGATTGATATGATTTTGTATATCAGGTTCGGTATCTAATAGCATTTGTTCAGAATCAATGTATTCTTAATACAGAGTGATAACTGCCAGCTTCTTGGCTTGCAACAATTGCACCATTTCCAACTCTTGAAAATTATCACCCGTTCTCAGTCATTTACCTTTCTGTAGCCCATGTAACAAATTACATTTGTGGGATCCTGATCCGGTATCATTATACCCAGGATGTAAAAGATACTGAGAAACAGTTCTTTGTAATGAACACACCCGAAGGAGATGCATCATATGCACTTTCTTCGTTTGGGCGGCATAGGAATTCTGGTATTTCCCTATCTCCTGCTCTGTCTTATAACAATTATAGATTGGAGCGGGACCAACGTTCCCCAGCTCAATATAACAAGCGGGTTCAGTCAATATGTCCGTATTTATTATCTTGATTAAGGCTTGATATTGTAACTTACTGGAGAGAGAGAGAAGAAAACACTTTAGCGTATGCTCTTGCAAGATTAGATTGGTTATTTATCTAATCCAGATGTCTCCCACTGTTTTTATCAAATCCTCCTTCAAACCCTAAAAGGTAAGATTAGCCGGGAATAATTACACCCTATAATTTCATCAAATTGTCTTGTGTAAAACTTTCCCAGGAGTAACTCTTACTCGCAGTGAGATCGGGATCCAACTATCATATAGAAGGTATGCAATCTCATTGCAAATTTCAACTCTTGAAATTCCCGATATGGTTTCTACCCCTAGTCACTTATGACCTTGACTATGATCAACATATCATAAGTACTAGTCAAGTTCTGCCCGTCATTTCGTGATTAGCCAGACCCACCCACATGACCCTTGACTATGATCAACATAATCACATGAACGTCCTGACTAATCGCATCATATGCTTTGTAGGAATTCATCACTTAGCTACCGAACACTACGCCTCGGCTATGGTCGACATACGTAGCACGAATACTAAGTACTCTGCTTCCTAAAATGACGGAGGGCAACGGATGGTTTTTATGAAAACCTTTAACGTTTTGAACTTGATATCATTGTAGAATCAGGTGGGAAGGAGTGGTTTAAGCTCCGGTTTTAAATATCGAATGGTTTTGTAGTATCTTTCTAATTTTGCTAAAGAGGTCACTCCCGGTGAAGGGATCTCGGCTCTTTCCTTATCGAATAAGGTGCTGGATATGTAAATACCACGATGCAAAGCAACAATAGATCAACTATAAAATCAATTCGAGTTCTTTGTAACTTTTTCCAGTTTCATTAAAGGGGTCACTCCCGGTGAAGGGATCTCGGCCCTTTCCTCATCGAATGAGGTGCAGGATATTCAAAAATACCACTATGCAAAACAAAAGCTAGAGTTACTCTTTTACAAAAAGTTTGATTCTACAACATCTTTAGGTTTCTTTCTCTTAATATTAATCACATTAATGTTGTCCCATCATTTATGTTTCCTATCTTTTATGTTTCCTAAACATCACAGAAAAGAAACGCAAATAGAACGTACGCTTATGCCATCCGCATTCGCCACTGGGCCCCGTCATTCACCTTTAGGTTACTTAACTAACGGCAGAGCGGGGGCTGGACTAGCGCGGGTGCAAAACATAAGCAACGTTTATTATATATCATATATATAATAATAATCCATTCGTCTCAGATACTAAGTAATCACATTACAGAATATCAACAGCAGAAGCATATAAAAGGATATCTAGGATGTCCGTATTTTGTATCGAGCCAACAATAGAAAATACGGATTCCACGGTCGTGATGAATAGCCAAGCCCACACCCTTAGACCCCTACGAGAGCGGCAAGTGACCCCGCCAATTCTAGAGTTTAGGAGACCCGGTCTCGACTCCTCGAGATGGCCTCCCACTGAACCCTAGAACCCGATCACTTGTGCTCCCCTCCTTGGGTCTATCCTAATGCGGAAAAGTAAATAATATACAATTGATTTATTACATGAATGAAAAATAAAACTCTCATCTCACATAAAAAAAACCCCCGGCTATTCAGTCGCGACAATCCTACTCATCATATTTCAGCAACACATAATATCTCATATCATCAACGTAAGTAAGTATGCGTATCCCGATTGTCCTTGACATATAGCAACGAAAACGGCGATACACCACATACTACATTTACGGTCGCAGAAAATAAAATGAAAAACTACAACATTTGGAATCCACAATTACCTTAGACATCATAAATTCGAAATATCACATACTTCGTATTTCATGCCTAACTATATGAATTCCACATATTGTATCACATTTCAGATAAGTAGACAATGTTAAACTCTTCGATCGAATAAACAAACACCCAGGATTTCCCAAACTGCACAACACTTGAGCCGAGTTCAAAAGTTTCTAGAACATGCCACAGCCCCTTATGGACCAACCGTAGAAGGGCCAAACCAACGCCTCACATGTGGCAACGCTAAACTACCACAAACCCTAAGGTTCGGTGATAGTTTTGACGGTCACATAATCGAGTTATGGTTATGTTCTTCTAGAGTGTCCACAAATACGCTTGCATGTTTTTCGAAAGTTTTGAACTAGGGAAAAATCCAACACTTGGAATTTTTCCAATACGGGAAAAAACTGTGTTTCTAATATTCGTTCAAACATTTTAATAAGTTCTAAAAATCTGAAAATCTGAACGAAGCTAAACTTTTCCAATCGAATCACCAAATACAATTTATCTCCAGAAAACTCAACACTTGAGCAAGTTTAAAACATCTCAGAGGCATGTACTATTACATACGGGTTCACTGTAGAAAACACTGTTCCTAATTCCCCAAAAGGGCCACGGAAGGGCCGCACAAAGCATGGTTATGCGGCGGATCCGCGGCGCTTTAGTGAGATCATTAAAAAAATTTTATATGGTAATTCATAGAAAAGCCTGCTGATTTTTTTAAGACCTTTAAATTTGCAAAAATCCCATTTTCAAAAATTTCCAGAGAGCTGTCAAAAATTTGTTTTTCGCGGTTCGATCGGACGTTTAATTTCGCCTACGTATCGCCTAAAGCTCTAGCTTGGCTCTGATACCACTGTAGGGATGGCCTAGCACCTTGTCAAGGGTTCGGTGGCATCACACATGCCATAATCAAAATTTTAGAGGTGCTAAGCTAGTCCCGACGAGAATCGTAGCTAGAAGTTTTAGAGATTCATACAACTAAGCATCACATGCAATTGTAAAACTATCACTAAGAGGAAAGATTACAATCTTTGTAGATCTTCCTCGGTGACTCCTTGACACTTTCTCCTCTTTTGTGGACTCCTCGTCTCCTTTCGTCGCCGGAAGGGCACCACATCGCCTACGTCTTTTACGGGCTCCCACCTCAATACCGAGGCAACTCGGGCGCGAAGTTGGCTAGCCGACGCGTCCAAGATTTGATGTAGAATGTATTGGATTAACTTGAAATCCTAAGCTTTTGATTCACATCTCATGTGAGGGTTAAAGCTAGGAAGAATGA
Source organism: Agapanthus africanus (assembly GCA_030015575.1). Lineage (NCBI taxonomy): Eukaryota > Viridiplantae > Streptophyta > Magnoliopsida > Asparagales > Amaryllidaceae > Agapanthus > Agapanthus africanus. The sequence goes on along the minus strand of JASDDO010000006.1, from coordinate 48,608,814 downwards.
TCACCATCATTTTTCTCTCTTCTTATGAACTTGTTATGATACACTTATCATAATTTTGTTAAGGAATTGAATACCTTGATTTCACATCTCATGTGAAGGTATTTATAAGAAGAAATGGAGGAGAGAATAATTTCATTTATAATTAAAAAGTTTAAGCATGATAGAAAAAAGAAAGAAAAGAATTTAGCACTAATTAAAGCATACATTATGAAAGAAGTATCATGCTTAATTAGTACATCCACTTCAACAAACAAGCTATCATGCTTATACTTTTCAATTTACACCTCGCTTATTTATTTTCACAAAATAAATGATGTCATAATTATGTCATTATGAGGTGGCATCTTCTAGAAGGTATTTTGTAACAATTACAAAAATACCCCTCCTCCGTATACCGTATACCGTATACCGTATACTGTATACCCGTATCCGAATTCCGAAAAATACGAATACCATTAATCCAATAATATAATACCGGTATCCGTCCAGTATTATTCTTCCGATTATTATTCCTGTAACAATTACCGAACATAATCGAAAACCTGCCGCAACACTTTACGGCTGCCGTAACAACTTACGGTCTCTACATCTTTTCGCCCGAAAACTTGAGTAACTAAATGTGGGGGACTCTAAAGACTCGTCAACACCTTAGTTGTGGATTTAACCACTAGCACGTTAGAGGTATAAGCCAATACATAACGGGCTACCAGGTATTGACTAAAAGGTGGCCGACGAGCGAACTCATCACAACCCTTACGAGCCTATAAGCAACACTTAACGTACAGTCCGGTCTCTTCGTCTGATACATCGCATATGCAGTCTAGGGGTGGTAAATGTCAGACCCCAGTAACTTTATAAGTCATGTTGATTTATGGCTCATAACCGGTCGAGGAACTACTGATAACACTTATCAGTATACCTCGAGAACCCTGGCCAGGGATTTAGGTGTTATAGCCGATCAAACATAGCGCGACATCAACCCCCTATACCGGGAGAGACGAAACCCCTTCTATCGCTCACTGTCTCCATATGATTCGGGACTGTACCCAAAATCCACCTGTTTGCACGACTCAGTAGAGCCGTGGTAGGGAGGAAATCAAAGCACAGTGGGAACCACACAAGACTCTATGACGATCTCGGGTCTACAGACTAACCTGTACAAGTGTCACCAGAGAACTGCTATCTGACAATAGGTATATATACCATCTAGGAGTTCTCGGCGAGTCCGTTCAGTGTACCCAGTCTCCACTGAGCACCCGTACACCATCCTTGATATCAAACACCGATGGATATGGGATCATCCATCGCCCATCATATGGGTCAAGATGCGTATACGCTAGTCTACTCTGGTGTATCGATGCCCTGTCTCGACACACCCTCGACTAGGAACAGTTATAGGATGTACTCATAGACTACTGTGGCCCCACTAGTATGATCTCATCATAGTCCCAGTAGTCGAGTACAAATCCTAAGGGCTTTATCAACATGTAACAAAAGAGACAATCGAAGTACATGTTTAGATAAAGTACAACCAGATAGCGTACTATCATGTCGAGCAAGAAAGTCCTCCCTATATATGTCCAAGCATCCACTACAATATACAACGTATGTACAGTAATGGCCTCTAGGGCACACATATAACTAACATTTTGGGCATTAGGATCTATAGAGATAGATCCAAGAGGTTGTTGGGACTGTCCCAATCAAAGTACATAGACACCATTCTAAAGAGGTTTAGTATGGAAGATTCCATGCGTGGTGCCTTGCCTGCTAGTCATGGAATCACTCTCTCCAAGGACTTCTGTCCGAAGACTGATGAAGAGAGAGCTCGCATGAGCATTATACCCTACGCTTCAGCCGTGGGATCTATAATGTATGCGATGTTATGTACTCGCCCTGATGTAGCTTATGCACTGGCTGTAGTAAGCAGGTATCAATCCAACCCAGGGGAGAAACATTGGATAGCAGTGAAGAACATTCTTAAGTACTTGCGAAGGACTAAAGAATTGTTCTTGGTGTATGGTAATGGGGATCTCCAGATGGAGGCCTTTACCGATTCAAGCTTCCAAAGTGACAAGGATGACAGTAAATCAATCTCAGGGTTTGTATTTACCCTAAATGGAGGAGCGGTCAGTTGGAAGAGTTCCAAACAGGACACAGTTGCAGACTCCACGATGGAAGCTGAGTATATTGCTGCAAGTGATGCTGCTAAGGAAGCCGTCTGGATGAAGAAGTTCATTGCAGAACTAGGAGTAGTTCCAACCATTGTTGATCCAATACCATTGTATTGTGATAATAATGGAGCTATAGCATTAGCAAAAGAACCAAGGTCCCATCAGAAATCCAGACACATCCTAAGGAGATATCATCTGATCCGGGAGATAGTTGATCGCCAGGAGATCGAGATTCGCAGAGTAGATACAAAGGATAACACAGCGGATCCATTCACCAAGGCACTTCCACAGCCTCAGCATGAGCGACTGTTTGAAATGTTGGGTATGAGATACGCCAATAACTGGCCTTAGTGCAAGTGGGAGATTGTTAGTAATATGTATGCCCTAAAGGCCATTATATGGATAGTGGAAACTTGGACATATTATCTATGGAGATAGATGAATTTCTTGCTCGAAATGATAGTACGCTATCTGGTTTACTTTATCTGTACATGTAGATTTAATCATTTACACATGTTGATAAAGCCCAAAGGATATTTGCTTGACTACTGTGATTATGATGTGGATCATACTAGTGGGGCACATGTAGTCTATAAGCATATCCTTGAACTGTTCCTAGTCGAGGGTGTATCGAGACAGGGCATCGATATTCCAGAGTAGACTAGCGTATGCTATTCTTGTCCCATATGATGGGCGATGGATGATCCCATATCCATCTGGTGAGGAGACACCAAAGATTGTATGCGGGTGCTCAGTGGAGACTGGGTACACTGAACGGACTCGCCGAGAACTCCTATGTGGTATTATATCTATCGTCGGATAGCAGTTCTCTAGGAACACTGGTACAGGTTAGTCTGTAGACCCGAGATCGTCATAGAGTCTTGTGTGTCCTCCCACTATACTTTGATCTCCACCCTACCACGGCTCTACTGAGTCGTGCAAACAGGTGGTCTTTGGGTACAGTCCCGAGGCGCATGGAGGCAATGAGCGATAGAAGGGATTTCGTCTCTCCCGGTATTGGGGGTTGATGTTGTGCTATGCTCGATTGGCTATAACATGAAGTCCCTGGCCAGGGCTGCTGAGATTTACTGATAAGAGTTATCAGTAGTTTCTCGATCTGTTATGAGCCATACACCAGCATGACTTATTGAGTTATTGGGGTCGACGATACCATCCCTAGACTTGATATGCAGCATATCTGACGAAGAGACCGGACTGTACGGTAAGTGTTGCCAGTTGGCTCGACGGGAGTTTTTACAGCTTCGCTGGTTTTCTTCTGATCGCTTCAATACCCGGGTGGCCGTTATGTTTAGCTGACCTCTTGCGGCTTGTAGATGTTTGATATGATCATCATCTACTGCTGGCGTATTGACGAGTCTTAGAGTCCCACAAATGAAGTTTCCTGGCTCAGGCAAAACGATGTGGTGTGCATATGAGATATGCACGGGACCCGATTAAATACGGTTATATGATAACGTATATTAATCGGGCATTTTCTATTTGTCCGATCGTATGAGATATGACCGTTTTGGTAAAATCAAGTGTTGATTTAACTAATTACATTTAGATTAATCCTTTAAGTAAATCCTTTTGTATGCATGCATGTATGCACATGATGATGTGCATGGACACATACATGCATACATAGTATCATGGTTGATGATACAAGAATGATGGCAATATAAGACTTATATTGAAGCTTTTAATTTGTATTTATTATTTTAAGTTAATATAAAGAATATCCACCCATTCTCCTTTATTCTTTAGTGGGTAAACTTTAATTAACTTAATGAAAAGAATTTCCACCCATGGTTAATTCTTTAGGAAAAGAATTTCCACTCATAATTATGGTGGTAATGGAATAATGGTGATTATTCCTTTCTTAACACTATAAATAGTTTCATATGTGATATGAAACAAGATGCACACAACAAGGGAAAAAATTGAGTGCAAGGGTGTGAAGAATACAAGTTATCATATGTGATATGATAGAAAGCTCAAGCCACCATTATCTTCTTCCTCTCTTGATTTCTTACTTGAGTGAAAGTTGATAAAAGAAAGGATTTCAATTGAAGAACACAAACCACATCATCATACTGCACACCTCTAACCGATTTGTGTAGGGTGTTTACTTTACTTCATTTGCGAAACAAGTAAGGTAAGGAGCTTTGGGCAAAGGGACTTCGGGTGGATCATCGTGGACGAGGAAGGTTTCCAACGATCCGTTCCAAACTCTCATAGTGCCAAGGAGTCACCAAGGAAGATCTACAAAGGTTGTAATCTTTCCTCTTAGTGATAGTTTTACAATTGCATGTGATGCTTAGTTGTATGAATCCCTAAAACTTCTAGTTTCGATTCTTGTCGGGTTAACTTAACACCTCTAAAATTTTGATTATTGCATGTGTGATGCTACCGAACCCTTGACGAGGTGCTAGGCCATCCCAACAACTTTAACGTACTCAAATGAGAACAACATGATTTTTCCATGACATATGAAAAAAAGAGATTTTGAAAAAAAAGAGATAAATATTGTCTCATATATAAAAATTCATTTTAATATTAAATAAATGCAAAAATAAACACTTTAAATTTTTACGAAATGTTATAATATGTGAGGGATCGAGATAGATACCTTACACTGATGAGATATATTACGCTGTATATATAGTAGCCGGACATGAATAGTCCACGAGACAGTACCTGAATTGTATTTTCATTTATCGATGTATATTGAAGAGGGTTTCATAGAGAGTTATAGTCTCATATTTTCCATGTGCCTATGATCAACACAGAAACTTTTTTAAAAAAATCCCCTTTGACATCATTTTCAAATAAATAAGAGCGGGACGTATACTTAAATGAAACAATATTTTCTGTACACCTCAACGTCCGCTACTAGTGCCGTGATATAGACATCCTACGGCTATTTTGAAAATATTTAACATACTTATCTCTTTCTGTTACTTTTATTGGATTGTATTTGGATGTGTGTTATACGTATTATAGCTTTGATTCTATTTTCGGTTTGGTCATTTGCTATAGATATTGCATCACGGCTATGGTGATCGTGATTTGACATCGGTATATTTGTACGCAATGAGTTACCGTTTATTGATGATGGATCATCGTTACGTTGCGTAGTATTGTGTTTATTTCCGTGACTCACATGCTTTCAGATGCTTGTGGTTATGTTATGCCCATACCGGTTTGATATTGTTTAGTCATGATTGATATGATAACCACATATAGATTCATATATAGGATAGCGGCACACGAGTTGTACATAAGGGCATATCATCACATATTTTATTGCTCGAACTCTAGTTTCGATGCATGCCATTTAACCCTCCTTGATGTACACATTTATATTGTTTTAATTTTTCACCGCTTATCTTTGCAATTTTTAGCTCGTTATATAATACTATTCACGAGTTGACAACTCATCCCCGTTGTGCAATAGTTCTGTGCAAGTTTGACCGCTTGGATCAGTAGCGGCTAGTTTGGACACATCTTCTATTTTATAGGTGTAGTTGCGCATGTACATGAGTGGTGAGCTATTTCTGAATGGTATTTGCCTTGTACCTATTGTATCTAGAAGTACTCTATCAAAGACCAAGTCTAGTTATTCGTCGTGACTTTAATGCTGTTGTGACTTGATGTATATTTATTTTATTTACTTTCCGCATTTGATCCTTCGCCGTGGCATCATATATATATCTTGCGTGGTTGTTGATCCGTCGTTGGGCGTTGATTTAGCTCCCGTGTTAGAGATGCTTTATTATTATGTTATTGTATATGTTTTTATCAATATTTACAAAGGAAGTGTTGCCCGATTTTTGAACAATAGTAATGTTTTCAAACCAAACTTGATTTTAAGTTAATAAAATCTTTTCAAAACTTCACCTCCGCTATATTTTTTGTAAAATTGGTTTAGATTTCTAGTTTTTGGCTTACTTGAATTAATGTGGGATCCTATAGACTTCACGTGAATCAAGTGCCGATCACGTGCCATTTCCGGGTCGTGACAGTGGGTCTTACTTGCAACAAAAATATGAAAAGCCTGGGGTTAATTATGATTGTTGTTCACAGCCAACTGGTGGTGTGGTGTGGACCATTTCATGGTCATATTAACCTATACTTCAAAACCCCTGTGTTTTCTTTCTTTTTCTACGGCCTATGGTGAAAGAAAGGAACAAGCCCTTCATTGACTACTGTCAGCTGGCAGTTGGCTGCTGTTCTTCACATGATTATCATACTTCTGCTCCTCACCCTCTTCCTATAAATTCTGAACTCACTCTCTCTCTCTCTCTCTCTCTCTCTCTCTCTCTTCTCACTTTCATTCCACAACTACGACCTTAATTACAATGGATATCAATATCAGAATCACAACTTCTTGTTTCTTCTTGCTTCTCTCATTCTGCTGCATTTTTCACTGCACCAATGCTAACAATGACGGGTTGAAACCTGCGGTTGTAGTAGGAACTGTCTATTGCAATGAAGCCTGCGTGGATGGAAAGTCCTCAAAGTTCAGCCACCTCATTTCAGGTTCACTACTGCTCTTTATTAATTTTAAATGGACAAAAGTGAAAAATCCCCTTGTTAACACTCAAATTCAACTCTAAAGTCTAAGCACCTCAAATGACTGTGTAATTAATCTAGGACTTCCTTCTGTTTAGAATAGTATTTGAGTAATTGTTTAGGGTTTTTGTCGATGAGCAGAGCAGGTGCATGGTTGCACTAATGAATCACTTGAGAGGCCATAACAAACGGAATAAACTCCTCCGGAAACACTTGCTTGTAAAGTCAGACTAAATGGCAGAGAATAAGAATAATTTTAAATAGACGAGGTTTAAACGCAGGAACTCTTAAAACTTGGTGTGCCGCTCTGATTCCATGTTCAAAACCCTAAATTAAGTTGTTAAGTTGTGGCATAACAATGAACATCAACCTAATCTTATCCTAATAATTCTCTTGCAGCTGCTTCGGTTTTTGTTGAATGCGAAAACTTCAAAAAGGAGGCGAAAACCAACAGGCGCGGAGTCTTCAGAATCCGTCTCCCTCCGAAAACCAGCCCAAAATCCTGCTCATTGAGCCTGATCAAAAGCAGCAACCCATCCTGCTCCATCGCTTCTTCAACGATGAAGAAACTTCGTCTAAAGTCCAAAAGAAAGGGCCTATATGTGTACACTACAGGTTCCTTAAGTTTCAGGCCAGAAAAGTGCAACGAGAATCAGAAGCAAGTGGTACAACCTGATTTCTTTTTCTTCCCTCCGATTCCGTTCTTACCTTCGCCCGGGCTTCCATTGCCGCCCAATCCATTGGTCCCACCGCCGTCATTAATTCCTCCGATCATCCCCTCCCCGCCGCCGTCGGTCCTGCCGCCGATTTTCCCATCGCCACCGCCATCGCTAATACCTCCGATAATACCGGGCCTCCCCGTTCCGTTGCCGTTCTTGGCTCCGCCGCCGCCGCCGCCACCATCACTGTTGCCGCCGATAATACCGGGTGTTCCGATCCCATTCCCACCTCTGTTACCCGGGAATCCTCCTCATTCTCCATGATTTAACTGTCTCTTTATGGTAGAAAGTGTGTGTGTCTATATATATATATGGGGAAACATAAGTTTGTTGTTTGAGTAATATATATGGATATGCTATTACATGCAGGTTTGTGAGTGTCATCAGATGTTTGTATTCAAGATGAGTAGTAGTATATATATTTGTTTACATGTAATATTTATGTTTGATTTCTTATGAAATAAGATGTGTTTGCTAAAATGTTGTAGTGTAAAGAATTCGATTAATTTTCTGGCTTTATTTATTGCTGAAGTTTAAGATATTAAACCTGCAAGTGGAAAGAAATTATAAAGAGAGGGGGCGGGGTGTGTGTGTTAGGAAAAAAGAATAGAGAGCAAATTGAATATATAACACCCTCCATGTAAACCTCATCTAGCTCTTATCATCATTCAAATGGTTTATTAGCATATAACAGCACCCCTCAGATTTTAGAGACTACTTATCATCCATAAATTAATTTAGTAGCATATATAGTCTCTCAGTTGGTCAACAATGAGATCATATTTCCTTTTTTCTCTCTTATTGGATCTAACATTAAAGATGTTATGTACTAATAAACGAGTCAGAGATGATAAGTTTTATACAGGATATACTTGAGAAGTGTTGTTAAAATGTAGAAATATACAAATAAGAAAAAGATGAAGATGGAAAAATGTTCTCATTATAGAAAAGGGCTGATAGATGTGCAATGTTTATATTTTAAGAAAGTTGAATGAAAGTGTGAAGCTTTGAGATTTTCTATTTTACCTCTTGACTTTGGCTATTCTTTCTTGCATGAAATTTGGACTAAATTGGTATTTACGAAAATAAGGCTTGGTGGTATGAGCAAACATGTAAATTTAGTTATGGACAAAACTTTTGAATTCTAATTTTGCCCTTCATATCAAGTATTGTGGAGATTTGGGCTATATTGGTAAATTTGTGGTTATGTCCAAATCTTAAGGGCAATTATGGTAATCCATAAATCAGTGTTTATTAATCATTAATTTTCAAGGTTTTTCAAATAAAATATCATGAACTTTTAAAGTTTTTCAGATAAAACACCAAGAACATTCAAGGTTATTCAAATAAATACCATTAAATCCTTAAAAGTCTTGTATTTTAATTATTTTCGCTTTGAATATCTTTTCAAATGATTTTATATTTATATTTTTAATGTCTTCAAAAAATTTAAAATAAATATTTTTATAATATTTTTAGTTTTTCTTTACTATTTTTGTTGGGGTATATTTTATCAAACCCCATTCTAAAAGAGATAGAAAACCATTGAACTTTAAAAATTCTATAAAACCGTATTTATATTATTTGTTTAATTTTTATACATAGTTTATAAGAAAATAAAAAAAAATCATATGTTTCATTCGTTTTAGAATTAATATTTTTTTAATCCTTGTAATTCTTTTTAAAAAAATTTTAGTAGGTGGAATTACACTTTTCAATCCCAACCAAAGTAGATTTGCACTCTTCTGTTTCAATAAAATTATATGTTCTGAACAATAAACTAAGATGGAGTTTTAAAGACAAAATAATTTGAACATATATATATATATATATATATATATATATATATATATAAAAGTTATTTCATTCAACTTAACAATTCCGCAAGATTTAGAATATCAATTATTTTAACAAATTTTTATGACCGACCAAAACTGAACTATCAGTTTGCTTTTTAAGTTATAGATAGATAGATCGATAGATTATAGACGTCACACCCCGCTTCCCAAAAGACGGGAGCAGGTATGAGACGAGGCATGCGACGTATTTATTTCAAGAAGGTCTTTTCTCGAAACAAATATGCTAAGCGTATATAAGAAATATAAAATGACAAAAGAATAAGTATGAAACGGAAATTTTCAACAACAATTTTATTTATATTCAAATTTCACAAGTTTCAAAATGATTACAAGAGGTCAAAACCAGAAATATAAACATAAAAGCTTAGACATGTGACTTACTAAAAAGAAAAGCTGAAAGAAACTAAAGATCGGTATGTGCCGTGAACTGGTCGTAATCCTCTGCCGTTGGTTCCACCTCCTCTGTCCATACGTCACCTGACGAACATTTCAAGAAATAAAAAGATTGGTGGAATGCTTCTCAACGAACTTCCGCTCTGTAAGTCATCAAAAATGGAATAAGAATGAATTGCGATGATGTGGTGGCAATTATAAGAACGGTATGATATATCAAGTAAAATGGCAATTATTTAAACATGGAAACTAAGTAAACATTGCAGTTCGGTTTAAGCATATAGTTGGTTAATCTAAGCAGGTGATAAGTGTGTGTTAGTGTCACGCCCCGCATCCCAAAATACGGAATACGAGGGATGACAAGGCTAGCCATGCTCCTACGGTCAAGGAAATATCCTACCGTAGTCACACTTCGGCTTCTAGCACTACATGGTAATCAGTAATCATAACACAGATAAAGAGAAATGCAGCCACTAATTCTATCAGAACAGATAAAAGATATACCAGATAGAGATCAAGGGAAAGACAGCGCTGGCGTGGCTGATCTAGATGTCCGCGATATCCTCGAGGTACAACCGATCCTGATCCGAACTAAGTCTACTTCTAACTCTGAGCATGCATACTCTGGTCGTCAGAGCGAAACAATAGCAATATATATATATGTAAACACGTGCAATAATGACGAACATGAAGCAGTAAATATAGAACGATGACGCGCATGAAATAATCGGTATAGGTAAACAGTAAAGCAGGTATATCGAATCAGTGATCAATGCAATGTCCATGTCACTAAACCTACCAGTCTCTAAGTCTCACTATCCAGATCGCTAAACCTATCATCAGTCCAAGTGTGAGCGTCAACCACCGCGGGAGTATCCCCAACCCAAGGGTAGGCCCTAAGGGCAAGGGAACACGGGCCCGAATCACGCTCGCTGATAATCAGTAATATCCCCCATATGACTCCCAAAATCGTTGTATATGCCGGCAGTGGGACTCCCGAGATTCCGTTGATCGAACTCACACTCAAACTACCCCACACCCACGGTCTACATCAAATACCAACCATGAATCTTAATACTAGTCGCTCCATGACAAGTCTATACGAGAACTGGAGAGGGTATCCATTAAGCATGTCTCGACTGGTACCCAAGATAAATGGACAGTGTTTGACGCCATACCTATGACACTAATATAGTGCTTCCATAACCGTCCCACGCCAGTTATAGTTACACTTACATATACCCCATAGGCATCGACAATGCAATAATTAACTGGTTCCGCTGATTGTGTACAAGTACGTATCACTTCACTATTCAATCACGCTTATACACTAACGTACTTGCCACAATCTAATCACTAATATTTATCATTGGGTAATGTACACGATCACTAGGTTATCAATGTTTTATAACCACTATTCAACTGAGGATATAACCGCTACATGATATGATGAGAATGCAATTGATTATAATACGAATAAAATATAGCAGCAGTGTCATACCACTCGCAAAATTTACTATAAGTCACACGTGCAGAATTACTGTAAGTCGACGTTACACACTCCCCATTATGCGGGGAGGCGGAATAGGTAAAACGATCATTTTCGTTCAAGGTAACATCGACTATCAAAAGGATCTTTGCTAAACCCTAACTAACAAACACATAGGAGTTGTTAACAACTATGATAGATGATTATACCTAAAGATACTAGTCCTTCTTGGTCTTATTGTTCTCCTCCTCGTCGGCCTCCTCGATGCAATAGAAGATCCACCCGAGAGTTCCTACTACAAGCTTCAACCTCCAAGATGAGGTAACTAAGTGGCTTACAGTGCTAATCCAAGTGACCTAGATAATATAGAGAATGATTAAGGATTTGTTAGCCTCCCTAACCCAATGATTCTCAACTCATGATACACTTAGGGCTAGGTGGAAGAAGATGAGAGAGCTTGAGGAGAGAGAATGTGTTTGTGATCATGAAATAAACTTAACTCATTTGGAAAATAGTATGAAGCATGAAAATATCTTAATAATAATATATTTAAATATCAACCATGCTTCATTTAATTCCTTTGAGATGAATCATCTCATGAGTCATGGTTCATTTAATGAACACAACACATCATCTCCTCCATCTCATTAAGTTTAATTCACAAATGAAATAAACCTAAATGAGTCATTCCTTTCTAGAAGCTTCCTGACAAATTACGAGAATGCCCATCCCATCCGTATTTACGAAAAACACGGATATACCGAGACTGCATAAATCCAATAATCCAATGTTAGGATCTGGCTTAAACCAAATCCCACTAGTATAATCTGTCCGAATATCATACGTGCACAAGTACACGTATATGTCCGAACCCTGTCGTAAAAACCATACGACCTCTATATCGTTTCGCCCGAAGCAGGAAAACCCTCTGTGTGGGACTCTAAAGACTCGACATTACGCTGGCAGTGGGTTTAACCACAGGCCGCAAGCGGTACTAGCTATACATAACGGTCCCCAGGTAGATGTCGATAAGAAGGTCGATGAGGAAACCCATCCGATCTCCTACTGAGCCTGATGTGGCAATCTCCGTACAGTCCGGTCTGTTCGTCTAGGACTATCGCATATCGGGCCTAGGGGGGAGGCAAGCGTCAGTCCCCTAATAGCGGTATAAGTCATGTCGGAGTGAAGCTCATTACACCTTGAGAAACTACTGGAACACCTACCAGTAAATCTCGCTTGCCTTGGTCAGGGACCTTGCGTAATGGCTCTCCAAACTCAGCGCGATATCAACCCCCAATACCGAGAAAGACGAATCTTATCTAACCGCCACTGCCTCCAAGTGCTTCGGGACTGCACCCAACTGCTACCTGTTTGCACGACTCAGTATGGTAGGGTAGAAATCTAAGAACAGTGGGAACACACTTGAGGCGAAGCAGCAGTGTCAAGTCAACGGGCTATGCTGTACTCATGTCACCTGGGAACTGTTAACTGAGGATGGGTATAATACCAACCAACAGTTCCCTGCGAGTCCTATCCGATGTACCCGTAACCCAACGAGCACCTGCATACTATCTCCAGTACAACGTACTAATGGCTGTGGGACAGACCATCTCCCTGCTGGGACGAGAAGCGTATACACTAGTCTACTCCGGAGTATCGATGCCCTGTCTCGATAATCCTACGACTAGGGACCTGAAAAAGGATGTGCTTGTAGACTACCCAGCCCCCACTAGTGTGACTGACATCACAACGCTGGTAGTCAAGCAAGATCCTAAGGGCTCTATCAATATGTATTCGCGATACGTTAAAAGAAACATATACATATATTAAGATAAATACAAACCAAGTAGCATACTACTATGTCGAGCAAGACTGTTAATACAACTGTGAATATCTCAAGCTTCCATTAAGTAATATACAATCTGGTATGATACAATAATGGCCTCTAGGGCATATAACACTAACAATCTCCCACTTGCACTAAGGCCATAAGCTGGCGTATCGCAGACCTATCATCTCGAATAGCCTCTCGAACTGCGTCTGAGGTAAGGCCTTTGTGAATGGATCTACAGTGTTCTCCTCTGTAGCAACTCTCCGGACCTCGATCTCCCGGCGATCTACGATCTTCCTGATCAGGTGATACCGCCTCAAGATGTGTCTGGATTTTTGATGGGACCTGGGTTTCTTTGCTAAAGCTATAGCCCCATTGTTGTCACAATACAGAGGTATTGGATCAACAATGGATGGAACCACCTAAAGTTCTGTTAAGAACTTCCTTATCCAGACTACTTCTTTTGCGGCATCAAAAGCTGCGATATACTCCACTTCCATCATCGAGTCAGCAACGGTGTCCTGCTTGGAACTCTTCCAGCACACCGCCCCTCCATTGAGGGTAAAGACATAACCTGACATGGACTTGGAGTCATCCTTGTCACTCTGGAAGCTGGAGTCAGCAAAAGCCTCGATCTGGAGGTCTTTTCCGCCGTAAACCAAGAACATATCCTTAGTCCTTCTTAGGTACTTAAGAATGTTCTTTACTGCTATCCGGTACTTCTCCCCTGGGTCTGACTGATACCGGCTTACCACGCTTAGTGCGTAAGCTACATCTGGTCCGGTACACAACATCGCATACATTATAGAGCCTACCACAGAAGCGTAGGGTATAATCGACATGTGATCCCTTTCCAAATCAGTCTTGGGAGAAATCTCTTTAGAGAGGGTGATTCCGTGACAGGCCGGTAAATTACCGCGCTTTGAATCTTCCATACTGAATCTTTTCAGTATAGTGTTGATGTACCTGGACTGCGAAAGTCCCAACATCCTCTTAGATCTAGCACGATAGATCTGGATCCCCAAAATGTAAGAGGAATCACCCAGGTCTTTCATGGAGAACCTGTGTGACAAGAATTCTTTGACAGATTGTAGCATAGGAATATCATTTCCTATCAAGAGAATGTCATCCACGTACAAGACGAGGAATACGATAGTTCGTGCTACAATCTTACTATAAATACATGGCTCATATAGATTTTTGATAAAGTCGTATTCTTTGACCGTTTCATCAAAACAGATGTTCCAACTCCGCGATGCCTGCTTTAGTCCATAAATGGACTTAAGCAACTTGCATACTTTCCCGCTGCTCCCACTCTGATTGAAACCTTCTAGCTGATCCATATAGACGCACTCGTCCAAATTTCCATTTAGAAAAGCCGTCTTTACGTCCATCTTCCAGATCTCACAATCGTGGAAGGCAGCAATGGCAAGAAGGATCCGAATGGATTTGAGCATAGCAACTGGAGAAAAGGTTTCATCATAGTCCAAACCAGGCCTTTGACCAAAACCATTTGCAACAAGTCTAGCCTTATAGGTTTCAACCTGTCCATCTACACCAATCTTCTTTCTGAAGATCCACTTGCAACAAGTCTAGCCTTATGGGTTTTACCCCATCTGGAGCAAACTCTAAAATCCATACTTTGTTGGTGTACATGGACTCCATCTCAGTCCGCATTGCATCCAGCCATCTTATCGAGTCGCCGCTCTAAATGGCCTGCTGGAAGCTAGTAGGTTCATCATTATCAATGATGCAATGCTCTCTATCCCCGTCTATGAGAAAACCGTAGTATCTCTCAGGTGGATGAGACGGCCTACTACTCCCGCGGAGTGGTGCGGGAATGTCCTGTTCTCTTGAGACTTCTGGTTCCATCAAGCTTTCAGTAATAGCTTGTTGTTCTGGAATTTCTTCCAATTCTATTGCGCTCCCACTTGTTTCCTTTTCTAAAAACTGATGTTCCAGAAAATGGGCATTACGAGAAACAAAAACCTTTTGTTCCTCTGCGTAATAGAAAAAACACCCCTTGGAGTTCTTTGGGTATCCCAAAAACTTACACTGTACTGAGCGTGACTCGAGTTGTCCACATGCTTCTTTTTAACAAAAGCTGGATATCCCCATATCTTGAGATACTGAAGATAGGGTTTTTTCCCAGTCCACATCTGATATGGTGTGGTAGGCACAGTCCTGGTAGGAACCCTGTTCAAAAGATATGCAGCTGATTCTAGTGCATAACCCCAGAAAGATCGCGGTAACTCAATATTACTCATCATTGAACGTACCATATCCAATAGGGTTCGGTTCTGTCTCTCTAATACGCCGTTGTGTTGTGGAGTGTGTGGAGGAGTAAGCTGAGAGAGAATTCCATTCTCTTTTAGGTAACCCAAGAACTCGACACTTAAGTATTCACCACCTCGATCAGATCTCAGTGTCTTGATACTTTTTCCGGTTTGTTTTTCTACTTCATTCTTATATTCTCGGAATTTCTCAATGACTTCGGATTTATGTTTCATCAAGAAAATAAATCCATACCTAGAGAAATCATCCGTAAAAGTAATGAAATATGAAAAAACACTTCTTGCATGTGTAGACATTGGACCACATACATCGCTGTGTATGAGTCCTAAGAGCTCGCTTGCTCTTTCTCCATGTCCAGTGAACAGAGTCTTTGTCGTCTTTCCTTTGAGACATGATTAATAAATGGCATAAGATTGATATTCGAACGGATCCAAATATCCTTCTTTATGTAACTTAGTTAACCTTGTCTCATTGATGTGACCCAGTGTACAATGCCATAAGAAAGCCTGATTTATATCCGGAGACTTTCTTTTTAGTGTGTTCTGGACATTGAAAATCTGCAATTGGTTTAACACGTATATACCGTTATCTAGTGTACCGAACCCAATCAAACCATGATTAAGGTGGATGTTAACAACATCGCTTACAAACATAAAATCATAACCTTCTTTTGATAACAAGGATACTGATATGATATTACACGTTAAACTAGGTACACAAAAACAGTTGTGCAAAACAAAAATATGTCCACTCGTCAATCCAAGGTGATAATCCCCTACGGACACTGTTGGATATAGTGCCCTCAAAGTCAATTATTGGATCGCAGGTACGTGATTGCAATGATTGAGGCAGGACCTATACTGATATGACAGTCTTGCTCGAGATGATAGTATGCTATCTGGTTTGTCTTTATCATCGTATACATGCTTTAGTTCACTATTGCATGATGATAGAGCCTATAGGATTCTTACTTGACTACCAGCAGTATGATGGCGATCATATACGTGGGAGCTGGGGTTTGTAAGCACATCCTTAAAGTGTCCCTAGTCGTGGGAGTTTCGAGACAGGGCATCGATACTCCAGAGTAGACTAGTGTATACAATCGAGACCCCGACGAGGGGCGGTGGCCGGTCTCACAAGCCACTGGTGTTAGTTGGATCACCTAAGATGTATACATGTGCTCAATGGGTTATGAGTACAAAGGACAGGACTCGTCGGGAATCTGCTAGTTGGTATTATACATATCGTCAGATAGCAATTCCCTGGTGACATGTGTACAGGTTAGTTCATCGACCTGAGGTCGTCATTTGTCTCGTGTGAGTTCTTACTGTGCTTTGATTTCTACCCTACCACGGCTCAAAGGAGTCGTGCAAACATGTCTTTTTTGGGTACAGTCCCGAGACACATGGATGCAAGTGAGCGGATCGGCAGGGGATTCGTCTCTCCCGGTATTGGGGGTGAGATCGCGCTGTGTCTCCGAGAGCCATTACAAAAAGCCCTCGGCCGAGGCAGGAGATTTACTGGTAGGTACTCCAGTAGTATCTCAGGGTGTTTTGGGCCACTCTCTGACACGACTTATACCGCTATTGGGGGTCTGACGTTACCAGCCCCTAGGCCGATATGCGATACTCATAGACGAACGGACCGGACTGTATGTATATTGTCACTGTTAGGCTCAGTAGGGTTTCTGGATGAGTTCGCTCGTCAGCTTCCCTTCCAATCAATACATAGGCAACCGTTACGTACATCTTGTACTTCTGACGTGCTAGTGGTTATACCCAGTACCAGTGTGTTGATGAGTCATTAGAGTTCCCCACAGACCGTTTCCCAAGTTGGGGCGAAACGTTGTAGAGGCCGTATGGTTTTATAGCAAGGTTCGGAAAATGCACGTGCGTTTACGCATGTGTCATTTTTCGGGCAGATAATACTGGTGGGCTTTGGTTTAAACCGGATCCGAGTATTATACTGTGTAGATATAATATCTTTGTCTCTGCTGCGTTTGTATTCGGTCATAATACAAATGCGGGTATGTTTATACTGTTACGGGGTTATCCTGAAATTTGTTTCAGGATCGCTTTTGGAAGTTGCCAGTTTCCAGTTTTCTATCACCCGTATTTAACATTCGGTTAAATGCGGCATTTATCTTTTCTTCTTGAGGGTGAGTCATGAGGTGAGTCATGAGTGTGGAAGCTTCTTGGATAATGACTAGGTTAGTGAGTTATTCATTTGCATTAATGGTTGATGAGGTGTTATTAGTGAGTAACCTTTTCATTAATGTCTTTTGTTCTTGCTAAGATATTTGAGTGAGGTCTTTTGTGTTATGATAAGCTTAGCTTAAGGTCACCCCCCTTGCTACTACACTCACCCCCTCCTCTATAAGTGGCCGGCCCCCTCTCTTGATAGGATTATGGTTGTTCATTTGGAAAAAAGATTAGGAATTTGTTTCATGGAAATTTCATATGCCCATTTCTCATTTCCCCGATTCAAAAGGCAACTTCATTAACCGTTCGTCCATTGCCTTGGATGTAACGAGACAAAGTGTTATACTCATTCTCTATATCAATCTTGGTCATCTCTTTTAGCAAACTTGATGATCGAGTTGCCTTGGTTCATAGGTGGGAGCCCGTTTAAAGATCCGTCGACGTGGTGCCACCTGGACGAGAAGTCCGGAGATTCAGGAGATCGGAGCAGCCGCAACAAAGCGTGGGATGATGGTTGAAGACCGAAGGACTCGGATCATTCGGTATAACAATTTCTAACCACTTTGTAGTTTGTTGGTTTAGCTTTAATGGCAGATCCGGGTTATAGTACGCGATAGCGGCAGTTGTGAAAAGTTTTTGTTCTGCATTTGGTGTCTGTTAGACGGCCGGGGCGCTACCGTGGACTTACAGTGGTATCAGAGCCTCACCATTAAGCTATACTAATTTGTGCTAACACGTTTGAAACATCGATCGAACGGAATTTCGAAAATCACATTTTTCAGTGCAAAACTTTCTGTCGATTTTAAATCATGTCTAAAAATTATTTTGCATATCACAGAAAACAAAGCAGGGTTTTTAAAGCAAATTGGGAAAATTTGAGCACGTGATCCCACATGACTGCCGCGGATCCGCGGTCAAACCTAGGGTTTGACCGCGGAACCGCTGCCAGTATGTGGGAACAGTGCATCAAAATTTTCCAGTAAGCTTTCCATTGGAAATTGTGGTTTCTGGTATAGTTCTTTTGGGCCCAGATTTTGTTACTGTACAGCAGATGTACATGGGGCCCACTTCGGAAAATTTTGTCGATCGAAATTTTAAACTTGTTAGTATACAGTACTTACTTTATATCTCCGACCGTGAATGTCATTCGAGCAGTAAACCGCGTCTAATTGCTATAGTTCTTTTAGACGGGTTTGCGAACGTGACATTCGCGTTGATGTTCTGTGTTGTGCTGTGATGTTGCGGATTTGTCGTGGTGGATAGCATGGTGCAATGATAGTGTTGTTTGGATTTTTTGTACATTTATTATTGCGGGGCGAGCGTCCAACATGTGGACTGCCGTCACTGCCTGTTTGTATAATATTCTTTTGGGGCACGACCGGGCTGAGGTCGATGTACCCGTTGTACATATTTTTATTTCTGTACTAGGTTTATCCCGCGAAGGAGTGCACGAATAGCCGGGTTCTGGAGGGCAACGGGTCCGTATCTCATGTCTTTGAGAGGCAGAGGGGCCTTACTCTAGAATTGGCAGACTAATCGCTGCACTCATAGGGGGTACAGGTTGACCCAAGGAGGGGTGCTCAAGTTACCGGATTCCGTGAAGTGCCATGTGGTCCATTCATTTTGTTGTAGGGGGCTGCCTCGCTTCAGGTTTTGGCGGGTAACTTTCCGCACCCGTAGGGGTCTAGGTTTCATTGCACAGGCTATCCACACGACCAGGGGAACGTCGGGTTTCAGTAGCGGCTCTGTGAAACCCGGGGATCCCAGATTATCTGTATTGTTCTGTGATGCTTATTACTTTTCTGTAATGTTGCATATTATCACGCCTGGAGCGATTATTGTATATTGGTATATATACTATTAGATGTTGTATATGTTTTACACCCGCGCTAGTCCAGTCCCCGCTCTGTCGTTAGTTAAGTAACCTAACGAGTGATGACGGGACCCTGTGGCGAATGCGGATGGCATATACGTACATTTTATTTTCGTTCTTTTCTGGTGTGATTGATTGATGGGACTGCATTTATTCTTATCAATACAAGGATAAAACAAACCTATATTTGATGTTGTTGGAATAAATTTTAAAGGTGTTATTACAAAGATGTTTCCTTTTGTTTTGAAAAGTGATATTCAGTTTAGAATATCCAGCACCTCATTCGACGAGGCAAGGGCCGAGATCCCTTCACCGGGAGTGACCCCTTGGGAAGAAGTTTGCGTCAGGGTAATAACTTCAGTATAGTCGATTACAAGTTGCTCTGCATTGCGGTATTCAGTTGGAATATCCTGCACCTCATTCCACGAGAAAAGAGCCGAGATCCCTTCACCGGGAGTGACCTCTTTAGCAAAAGGTTTTCTCCACTATATTTTTATAAAAAGCTATCAGGTTCCTTCAACGAGATCAAGTTCATTATGTTAAATGTTTTTCGCCAAAAACCAGCCGTAGCCCTCCGTCATTTCTTATGGATAGTCAGTAGTATTCAAGCTATGTTTGTTGGCCCTTAGTCAAGGCATAGTGTTTGGTAGCTGCTGGGTATTCATTTGTTGCATAGATAGATGCGTTGGTTTGGGACAGTCGTATTACTTTGTTGGCCCTTAGTCAAGAGTATGTACTGGTGGGTTCAAATCAACCTGGACAATGACGGGAAGAACTTGACATGTCATTTATGATTTGTTGGCCCTTAGTCATGGTCATAAGAGCATGAGGTAAAAATTACATCGGGAGTTTCAAACAAACAGCAAACTTTCCAGGCATGCGCATACCTTCTGGAGTGTGATAACTTGAGTGGCTTCCATCAAGTTATGATGTGATGATAGTTAGATCCCGATTCTTACTGATGAGTTAGTTTACTCTTCGGGTGATCCCGACTAATTCTTCTTTCAGGTTTGGAAGAGAATTTGAGATTACAGTGGGAGGTTTCCTGATTAGATAAAGTGGTAACCATTCTGATCTAGGTAAGAGTGCACGCAGAGTGTTTCTTTTCTCTCTCTCTCTTTGACATCGACCTTTGACCGACCCTAGACTATGACTCAGTAACCAGGTTGACCGAACCTTCTTAAAATACTGGCTTTTGGATTGTCTGAGTTGCATAAGTCATTGCCGCTCCTTCTTTTACCCTTTGTATTTCTCAGAACACCCCGTATTACTACGGACATCCACTTCCATTGGATAGATCCATCGTATGGTTATATACGAACTCGAAGGGACTTCTTCGAGGATGGATCCAGGTTCAGGAGAAATAGAATTGGTTTATTCAGTTGTCTTTTAATTATCACCTTCTCTTAGGTTGTGAGGGCTCCTTAGTTTATGAGAGTACACCTATTACGCTTATTGGATAGTCTTATTCCAAACCATAGGCAGATGCCGAAAGGTAGGGAATGAAGAAAACCAATTAGCCTAAGTAGGGTGTGCAGAAGGTAATATGTAAAGAAAAAATAAAGGGATTAAAAAGAGGGCAAAGTAAATTACGACTGCTATCATTCACGACCAAACCGCGTACTTCATCGCCACTCCTATTTCACCTTTCCTTTTTCCCCAGTTCGGGAGAAATAGAATAAGGTATTATTCAGTTGTCTTTTATCATCACCTTCTCTCAAGTTGCGAGTACTCCCAGGTTTAGGAGGGTACACCTATTATGCTTACTGGATAGTCTTCTTCCAAACCATAGGCTGGTGCCGAACGGTAGGGAAGGAAGAAAACCATTTAGCCTAACGATGGTGTACAGAAGGTAATGAATAAAGACAAATAAAGGGATTTGGAGAGATGGAAATAAAATATACGGTTAAAGTCATGAATTGGATCATGGAAGAGGCATTACTAGGAATACCAGGATACCCCTACGAAACATTTTCATGTTTCAGTGCATTGTTAAAAGAAATATGATTTCCCGATTACATACTTACTCCAGGGTATGTATTTACCAAGTTTCATTCTCATGTCTGTACAGTTTTACAGATGATGAGTGGGAGTAAATTATTAGGACTTAGGTCATCATCCTCATTATATCGGAATTCTTTGTAATTGGTGATATTTGAGGAAATCGCATGGGTACACTTTTCAACCTACGATGCACAGGTTTTGAGTTAGTCAACTCAGCGGACTTATACAGAGTATTATATGTTGTCCAGTGTCCGTAAGGACAAATGGGTAGGTCCTCGTACTATGTTCTGTTTACTTATGACTTCTCTAGTTTTTAGACAAGTGTTTCGTAGAAATACAATGTCTAAGTTTTGAGAAGTTGTGGGTATAAGAATAAAGTAGAGAACCAGGTGTCACAAGTATCGGGATTCTTCAAAGAGATCGAAGATGTAGATACTTATGATTGGTATTCAGTTGATAGTAACGGTTTTGAGAAACTTGTTTCTCTTTCAGGTTACTCATAATTGGATGGATTCCTAAGTTGAGTATTACTGATTAGCCTATTTCCATTAAGTTGATATGCACTAGAGACAGTTGCATGGTTTGAATCTGGTTCCAGTTAAATTAGTGCCTCTATTCTATATTGAATATAGAATGGTTCATATCTTAACGATGTTAAGGTACGGGGAGTTGTCCAGCTTATGCTTAAAACCAGACACTGGATAACTCAAGGCACATTTCTGTAATGGCAGTTTGTGTGTTGACCCTGGCTTTGACGAGGGTTGATTTTCTACCATCTGGAAATCAATAGTGATATTGTTCTTGACTCGCCACAGTTTTAGTAAAATGGATTTTTTTCAGAAAACAGTAGTGGGAGTATGGTAGAACTTGAAGTGATTCCAGAACCGCAAACGATTACGGAAAATTTAATAGGACCTATATATTCAAACAGGTTTGAGATTCTATTAGCCACTCCGCAGATATGGTGGGTAACCTCAGACACCCGAGAAGTACTCCGGTAGCCTCAAGGACGGTGACAGGGAGGTTCTTGTTTACCCAGACTTGACACTACTGTTGTTCCAGACTATGAGACTCGGCAAGAGGATAAGTATAACGTCGTTCTAAACTAGCTTTAGAAGTGTACGTAGATATTATTCTGCCAGAGGGTTGTCGTAGTCAGTGGGAGCAGCGGAAACATAGTGGGCAAGTAGCTTATGTCTATTTATAGGCTTGAGCAGATATAGCGGAGATAAGATCATCTTTTTTTGATGTGACAGTCATGGGTTTGACTTCATCAGAATAGGGGATGGATCTGTTAAGGAGGTATTAGGGTGTGATATCCTGGTATTTGGATGACATACACACAGTAGGATGTAAAATTCCTATACTACGATCGGTTATACTGTGGTCGTCACACAGTTGTTTCTTCACAAAGGATATGGATATAATATCAGACATTCTGGTTACTAGATCTATGGTATTAGATCTAGATTTGGGTAGTTTCCCAATGTGGGTACTTTGACAGTATTCTAATAGTATTTAGAATAAATGACTCCTGGCATGGTGGTGTACCTGCAGGTGATGGAGTCACCCTCTCTAAAGGTGTCTTATAGACTAAAGGGGAGAGGGATGTGCATGATTGGCAAATCACTTGCTTAGGCAATTGAGTCAATCATGAGATGTCAAGTACCACCAGATGTTGTTTTTGCACTAGATGCAATAAGTTTATATTAATCCAATCCTGAAGAAACATAAGGAAGCAGTTTTAGAACATAAGTGAATGTTCTACGGATTTGATGACGGCATCCTCCTTTGGGAGACGGTTGTCATTCCAGGCTTCAAAGGTGACATGGATGACAGAGTGATTGTCAGAGTTATATTTTTCCCTCTGACGATGGACAGTATTATGGACAGGTGGTCCAAGAGGATACTGTGGGAGGCATGATGCTGGATACTGATTAGGTTCAGTGATCACTACAGTCTAAGAAGTTTGAATTTGGAGTTCATTTACGAACTAGGTCCCATGAGATATCCAGACATATTCTAAGATAGATATTACTCGATTCGGGAGATGGCTTTCTCCGTGAATTTGAGATTTAGAGAGATATAGAAAGAAACATCAGGGCGGATCCACTCACTGAGGCTATTCCTCGAACACAAGAGTTTTACAAACTAGCTTTATGAAACTGATTAGTAGAGGAGTTGGGTGTTCGGTATCACAGGGGCTGTGAGTATGCGACATCGCAATAATTAGCCTTAAGTGCAAGTGGGAGATTGTTGGATATAGTGCCCTCAAAGTCAATTATTGGATCGCAGGTACGTGATTGCAATGATTGAGGCAGGACCTATACTGATATGACAGTCTTGCTCGAGATGATAGTATGCTATCTGGTTTGTCTTTATCATCGTATACATGCTTTAGTTCACTATTGCATGATGATAGAGCCCATAGGATTCTTGCTTGACTACCAGCAGTATGATGGAGATCATATACGTGGGAGCTGGGGTTTGTAAGCACATCCTTAAAGTGTCCCTAGTCATGGGAGTTTCGAGACAGGGCATCGATACTCCAGAGTAGACTAGTGTATACAGTCGAGACCCCGACGAGGGGTGGTGGCCGGTCTCACAAGCCACTGGTGTCAGTTGGATCACCTAAGATGTATACAGGTGCTCATTGGGTTATGAGTACACCAGACAGGACTCGCCGGGAATCTTCTAGTTGGTATTATACATATCGTCAGATAGCAGTTCCCTGGTGACATATGTACAGGTTAGTTCATCGACCTGAGGTCGTCATTTGTCTCGTGTGAGTTCCCACTGTGCTTTGATTTCTACCCTACCACAGCTCAAAGGAGTCGTGCAAACAGGTCTTTTTTGGGTACAGTCTCGAGCCATATGGAGGCAAGTGAGCAGATCGGCAGGGGATTCGTCTCTCCCGGTATTGGGGGTGAGATCGCGCTGTGTCTAGGAGAGCTATTACACAAAGCCCTCGGCCGAGGCAGGAGATTTACTGGTAGGCATTCCAGTAGTATCTCAGGGTGTTCTGGGTCACTCTCTGACACGACTTATACCGCTATTGGGGGTCTGACGTTACCAGCCCCTAGGCCGATATGTGATACTCATAGACGAACGGACCGGACTGTATGTATATTGTCACTGTTAGGCTCAGTAGGGTTTCTGGATGAGTTCGCTCGTCAGCTTCCCTTCCAATCAATACATAGGCAACCGTTACGTACATCTTGTACCTCTGACGTGCTAGTGGTTATACCCAGTGCCAGTGTGTTGATGAGTCATTAGAGTTCCCCACAGACCGTTTCCTAAGTTCGGGCGAAAACGTTGTAGAGGCCGTATGATTTTATGGCAAAGTTCGGAAAATGCACGTGCGTTTACGCACGTGTCATTTTTCGGGCAGATAATACTGGTTGGCTTTGGTTTAAGCCGGATCCGAGTATTATACTGTGTAGATATAATATCTTTGTCTCTGCTGCATTTGTATTCGGTCGTAATACAAATGCGGGTATGTTTATACTGTTACGGGGTTATCCTGAAATTCGTTTTAGGATCGCTTTTGGAAGTTGCCAGTTTCCAGTTTTCTATCACCCGTATTTAACATTCGGTTAAATGCGGATTTATCTTTTCTTCTTGAGGGTGAGTCATGAGGTGAGTCATGAGTGTGGAAGCTTCTTGGATGATGACTAGGTTAGTGAGTCATTCATTTGCATTAATGGTTGATGAGGTGTGTTCCCCTCCGAACGGCGGCCTAGACTTTGCGTCTGTGCCTGAGGTTCGGGGCAGATGCTATTTGGTTTTATCCGTCTACCTCTCCGAAGATGCCAAGTTGATTTATGGCACCGTGTATCGGAGGTTTAGACGGATGCGGCCGATGTAGCAGACTTCGTCAGATTCTCCCTCAGGGTGAGGGGTTTTTTTTATTGTGGAGACGCTCTTCCCTGCAGGCGCAAGCCCCTGCAGTTAATTACGCTACCGCATCACGGTAACAACTTTCTCCTTCTCCAGAATTTCACTTCGTGTCATGTGTGTTTGTTTTATTTGTGGTTGCTCGTGGATTGTATACGGAGACTGAGTAATGCCGTCGCCCGTAGGACGTGGATTAGTCCAAATCCATATTTACTTAGATTTGGGTTTGGTGTTTTTAGTTTAAGGATGCATTAGTCGCGTTGCGGCTAAGATCAACTTAAACGTTCGTTAAGGATACGTTAGTCCTGTTTTAGACTAAGATCAACTTAACGTAGTGATTAATTTAATGTATGGCCATCGGGACTCGTCACCTCTCTGACGTTGTTGAAGGATTACAACGACATGTATCAGAGGAGCTTGGAGATGTACCCTCGAACCAGAGTTGATTGGGAGTTTTATAATCCATTTGAATGTTTAAGGATACGTTAGCCGTGTTTGGGGCTAAGATCAACTTAAACGGGACCGTTTAGATCCAACAAAAGAGTATTTGGGCTCTATTGTGCCAGTTTAGGGACGTGGTGGTCCATATTCCAGTTTAGGGACGTGGTGGTCCGATATTAGTTTAGGGACGTTTCGTTCCCACATTAGTTTAAGGACGTTTCGGTCCAACATTAGTTTAAGGACGTTTCGGTCCAACATTCATGTATGTGGTCGTCGGGACCCGTCACCTCTCCGACGTCGTTGAAGGATTACAACGATAGGTGTCAGAGGAGTTCAGAGATGTACCCTTGAACCAGATATAGATTGATTTAAGAGAGCAATCTTTGCTCAACCGATTTAATTTAAGGACTTACGGCCAAAATTGGGCTAAGTCCAGTTGAAAATGTTCAACACCCTAATTTATTTTTGGTCTATTAGACCTGTGCTAGGGCTTTGCCCCTACTTAAATAATGCATTGCATTACTTCTTATTTTTATTTGGGCTTTGCCCAAAAAGGATGCAGAGCATCAATTTGTTTTGGGCTCTGCCCTTTATAAATGATGCAAAGCATCAATTTCATTTGGGCTCTGCCCTTTTTATTGCTTTGCAATTTATTTTGGCCTGCTAGGTATTTTTTATTTGGGCCTGGCCCTTCAAGTAATGCATTGCAAAGCACCAAGAATCTTTTAGATTCAGGAACAGAAGTGCAATGCACTTTTTATCCCTTGATTTGGATCAAAGAAAAACAAGTTTTTCCTTGTTTCAGAGAACCAAAGGTTCATAGCAAGTGCAAGGCACTATTTTTATTATTTTTATTTATTTGTTGAAGATCACCGATCTTTTTCTTAGATCAATGATCTATTCCTAAGAGAATTCTCTCTTGTTTTAAAGGTTTTTACCTTCTTTTTGTGTTCTCAAGGAGTTCTCAAGAGTTCTCTTCTCTTTTTTTTTTAAAACCAGATGATCCTCTCCTTTGAAATAAGGTCTGGGGTCCTTTTTATAGTGCTCAAAAATTAGTTAAATTTGTTAAAACAATCTTTTTCTGAGTGATTTGGGGAATTTTCCCCACCGTTGGATCTTTGATCCAAAGGCCCCTGCCTTATACAAGAAAATCTTCTTGTTTTAACAAGATTTATTCTGTGTTGCGCAACTCCCCCAGCGAGTGACACGTGTCGCGCAGTGAAGCGCTTGCGCAACTGAGCTTGCGCAACTGCGCAGACACGTGTCGAGCAGTGAAGCGCTTGCGCAACTGCGCAGACACGTGTCGAGCAGTGAAGCGTTTGCGCAACTCCGCTTGCGCAACTACGCAGGCACGTATCGCGCAGCGATGCGCTTGCGCAGTTGTCTTTGCGTAACTGCGCAGACACGTGTCTGCGCAGTAGTGCTTGCGCAACTGCGCAGACACGTGTCGCGCAGCGGTGCGCTTGCGCAGTTGTGCTTGCGCAACTGCGCAGACACGTGTCGCGCAGCGGTGCGCTTGCGCAGTTGAGTGTTGCTTATGTTTTTAAAGAGCCTTGCTCTGATTGGACGTACTGCCTTGGGCGTTGTGCTGCCGTGTCAACTTGTGGCACGTGGCGCGTTGCGCGCAGCGCACGGGATCCGAAGCGTTGCTTCAAAATTTGAATTTTTGAAATTCAAACAGAGCCTTGCTCTGATTGGGGGAACAAGGTGTTATTAGTGAGACACCTTTTCATTAATGTCTTTTGTTCTTGCTAAGATATTTGAGTGAGATCTTTTGTGTTATGATAAGCTTAGCTTAAGGTCACCCCCTTGCTCCTACACTCACCCCCTCCTCTATAAGTGGCCGGCCCCCTCTCTTGATAGGATTATGGTTGTTCATTTGGAAAAAAAGATTAGGAATTTGTTTCATGGAAATTTCATATGCCCATTTCTCATTTCCCCGATTCAAAAGGCAACTTCATTAACCGTTCGTCTATAGCCTTGGACGTAACGAGACAAAGTGTTCTACTCATTCTGTACATCAATCTTGGTCATCTCCTTTAGCAAACTTGATGATCGAGTTGCCTCGGTTCAGAGGCGGGAGCCCGTTTAAAGATCCGTCGACATGGTGCCGCCTGGACGAGAAGACCGGAGATTCAGGAGATCGGAGCAGCCGCAACAAAGCGTGGGATGATGGTTGAAGACCGAAAGACTCGGATCATTCGGTATAACAATTTCTACCCACTTTGTAGTTTACTAGTTTAGCTTTAATGGCAGATCCGGTTTATAGTACGCGATAGCGCCAGTTGTAAAAAGTTTTTGTTCCGCATTTGGCGTCTGTTAGACGGCCAGGGTGCTACCGTGGACTTACAGACACAGCATCCACGTTCGCTCCATTAGCAACCTTGAGGGTCATATCACCAGCCTTCAGTACTCTACGGCTTCTTAATGCCAGCAATAAATTGCATATATGAGATCCTGATCCGGTATCCAATACCCAGGAAGCAGAGTTGATTGACAGACAATTTTCAATTACAAACACACCTGAAGCCGAAGCCACAACTTGCATCGGGTCCTGGTTCTTGGCATTCTAAGCTTTGCAATCTTTCTTCCAATGGCTTTTTCTACGACAGTGGAAGCATTCGTCCTTTGCTACTACCGGCATTGCAACCTTTGCCTTTCCCCTGGCTTCTACCTTACCAATACCACCTCTCGGTTTAGTAGGGGCTTTCTTCTTCCTTCCTTTGGCTCTCGCCTTGGACCTGGAAGAGGAAGCACCACGAACAAACAGAGCGGGTATTTCCCTTGCTTTCTGCAAGGTGCCCTCTGCACTCCTCAACATGTTAAGGTGTTCTGGAAGTTCAACTTCTTTACCTTGAATATTGAAATTCAAGATAAACTGGGCGTAGGTGGAAGGAAGGGACTGGAAAACCAAGTCTGTATACAACTCTTTCTCTAATGTTGTCCCGAGGTCCGCGAGCTCCTCAATGTAGCCAATCATCTTAAGGACATGTTCCCCTACAGATGATCCGACGGTCAGCCTCGACTGAAATAAGTTCTTCGAGGTCTCGTATCTAGCTATACGAGATTGCTCTCCATACAGTTCCTTAGTATGGAGAAATATGGATTCAAGATCCATATTCTCGTGCCTCCTCTGATGTTCATTGTTCATAGAGGCAAGCACGATGCATTTGGCCTTCGCGCAGTCAATCTCCCAGGTCTTACGGATTTCCTTATCTGCGACACTGGATTCTGGACCTAGGACGGCAGGGGCTTTAGTACTAAGGACATACCCCAATTTGTCATAAGTGATTGCCATCTTGACATTCCTGAACCAATTTTATAGTTTGGCCCTATCAAAATATTTTTATCTAATAATAACTTTAGGCCCGTCATGTTCTTGGTCGCTGCAATTAGGAGAGAGAGAAGAAAACACTTTAGCATGATGCTCTTGCAAGTTTAGAGTGGTTTTTAGTTTATCTAAACAGGATGGCTCCCACTGTTTCTCGAATCCTTCCTCAAACCATAAAAGAAGAACTAGTCAGGACCATTCTCACCGTACAATACTTGCTTAACCGTTCAGCCAGGCAAGTGTCGGTACTTTGAGGGAGGTTTTACGACGCTTTCACGAAGTTCCTTAATTAAATAACCTCTTTTCCCTGGGGACGTGTTGGGTCCCGGCAGCGCCCCGGCCGTCGAAACGCGGCCAAAATGCGGAACAAAAATTTTCTAAACCGGCGCTACCGCTACCCGAATCCCGGATCGACTTTAAACCCTAAACTAGCAAACAAACTAAGAGTTAGAAACGTTATACCGAGTTGATCCGTGTCCTTCGGTCTTCATTCCAAGCTCCTAGCGGTTCTTTGACGAAGTTTGGTTGCCGGTCTTCCTCCATCTCCGATGATCCACCTTAGGGAAACGGCGCAAGCTCCAACCTCGTCGAACGACGTAACCGACGCTATAAAGTCGCTAGCGATGGAGAGTGGGGGTGTATGAAAATGTCACTACAATTTTTCTCTCATTCATGTGCTCCATGGAGCAACTGAAGAAGAAGATGATGGAGGTGAAAGCTTTGGCATGAGCAAGAATAATGCTAAGTGTTTTTGTGTTCTTTTCTTTTTTGAGTGAATAAGAGAGAGGGAGTATGAAAGTGTAATCAATAAATCAAATGAGATGAATCCCCCTCCAAAATAATGGCCGGCCCCTCTTCTCTTTTTCACCCCAAAAAAATAGCATTTCTTTTTAATCAAATAAAATATACACAACCATACCATGCACTATGCTTGACTCATGCCCATTCCTTTGCCTTGTCACCCTCCACCTCATCATTAAAAAAAATGAATTTTCATAAATAAAAAATCAAATAATGAGGTGACAAAACTTCTAGAAGCTATTCCGTATAAAATACGGAATACTTTCCGGTACATGTATCGAAATACATTTACGCGTATTCGTACAAAAATACGAATAGCCGAGAGAGAAAATGAATAGTGAACAATAATACTAGAATACGTATATTCAAATACATATATAAATTATTAAATCAAAATTTGATTTAATAATCCGGCTTATCCTAAGCCGCTAGTATTATCAACCGTCCGATTAAAGTCTGCGCAGCAAGTGCACATATTTAATCGGACACCCGTATGTATCAACATACAATATGTACACCATATCGCCTGGACCATGAAAACCCTCTGTGTGGGACTCTAAAGACTCGTCAATACGCTGGCAATGAGTTTAACCACAAGCATGTCAGCGGCACTAGCTGTACGTAATGGCTACCCATGTATTGAGCGAAAGGGAGGCCGACGAACAAACTCATGCAGAACCCCTACTGATCCTGACAGTGACAATATCCGTACAGTCCGGTCTGTTCGTCTAAGAGTATCACATATCGAGTCTAGGGGGGTGGATAATGTCAGACCCCCAACAACGCGATATTTAGTGTCGGGATGAAACCCATCACCACCTGAGAAACTATCAATCCTGGATCGGTAGTTCTCGTCCACTGTGGCCACGGATTTATGGTGATGGCTATCCGTACACAACGCGACATCAACCCCCAATACCGGGAGAGACGAATCCCCGACGATTCGATCACTGCCTCCATGTGGCTCGGGAGTGTACCTAACTAAAACCTGTTTGCACGACTCTTTTGAGCCGTGGTAGGGTAGTAATCAAAGCACAGTGGGAACTCACACGAGACAAATGACGATCTCAGGTCGACAGACTAACCTGTGCACATGTCACCTGGGAACTGCTATCTGACAATAGGTATAATACCAACTAGCAGGTTCCTGGCGAGTCCGTCCAGCGTACTCATAACCCAATGAGCACTTGCATACTATCTTAGGTGAAAAAACTAACACTAATGGCTTGTGAGACCTGGCCACGGCCCCTCGTCGGAGTCTCGATCAGTATACACTAGTCTACACTGGAGTTTCGATGTCCTATCTCGATACTCCTACGACTAGGGACATTTAAGGATGTGCTTATAGACCCCAGCTCCTACATATATGATCGCCATCATAATGCTGGCAGTCAAGCAAGAATCCTATGGGCTCTATCAACATGTACATGATGATAAAGACAAACCAGATAGCATACTATCATCTTGAGTAAGACTGTTTTATCGGTATAGGTCCTGCCTCAATCATTATAATCATTTGTCCGCCACTATGATAATTGCATTGAGGGCACTATATCCAACAGGGCGTAGCCCCGCTAACACCTTTCTAGACACCTACTTGGTTTATAGCATTGATCGTTAAGTGAAAGAATCTCCCGATGAGTAGCATATACTCATAGTAGGATCGAGATCCAAATATCATCGTGTGATAAATTCGAAGGAATCTTACCAAAATTATCACACTCCAAATGGTATGCAACACTAGCAGGTTTCAGTTTCTTTAGAAACTCCCGATGTGGATTTTTGCCCCATGCTCTTATGACCTTGATGTTGGCCAAAATATCATAAGTCACATGTCAAGTTCTACCTATCATTATCCCTGTTAGTTTGAACCCACCCGTACATACCCTTGACGTTGGCCAAAATAGCAGTACGACTATCCCAAACCAACGCATCTATCTATGCAACAGATGAATATCCAGCAGCTACCAAACACTATGCTTTGGCGTTGGTCAAAATACATAGCTTGAATACTACTGAATATCCAACTGAAATGACGGAGGGCTACGAATGGTTTTGGCGAAACCGTGAACGTAGTGAACTTGATATAATCGAAGGAACTTGATAGCTTTTAAAAGGAATGGTTTAAGCTCCGCAATTAAAAATCTGTTGTTTTTAAAATAACCGAGTGGTTTCTTTTAAATTGTTCCAACGATTCAACTTTGGTTTATTTTCTTTGCATTAATATAATGCGTCCCATCACTTAACCTATCATTGAAGAAAACAACGAAAATACAACGTCCGCTTATGCCATCCACATTCGCCACTGGGCCCCGTCATTCACCCGTTAGGTTACTTAACTAACGACAGAGCGGGCTGGGCTAGCATGAATGCAAAACATAAGCAATGCCTACTAGATATCATATATAGATATTGTACATTCGTCAGACGCAATAATAGGCATTCCAGATCATAGATGAACATATTGGATATACTAGGAATCCGTATTTCCTTTGAGCCTGCAATGAAAGACGGATTACACAGTCATGATGAATAGCCAACCCCACCCTAGACCCCTACGGGTACGGCAAACTACCCGCCAAATACCCGAAGTGAAGCAGTCTCCCTCAACAACGTGAGTAGGCCACTAAGCACTTCAAAGTACTCGGTAGTTTGTGCACCCCACCTTGGGTCTATCCTAGGAGCAATAAACAGTAAATGAAATAATACAACGGTGGCTACAACCTCAACCCGGATGTGCCCCGCAAAAGAATATTACAACAATTTACAATTTACAAATGAATGAAAGAAACACTCGTCTCATATCCCCGGCTATTCATCACGACAATCCAACAAGTCCATATCCACAAACCAGCAAATAACATTACAGAAATGTGCAACCCCCAACTAATCGACATACTAGCAATTAGGGGAGGTTTACGAACACATTAATCACAACACAGATATAATCATGTTAGCCAAAGTTCTTAGAATTTCGATCAATCACAACATTTGAATCTACTCCAAGTATTTCTCTGTACACAAAAATCCTGAGCAGAAACAAAATATCCCAGAAAACCCAACATCAATAAAGAAGACCAACTGAGGAAATTTGGACAAACTCGGAGTTGACTCGGCCGCGGATCCACGGCATAACGCTTAGTTCGGCCGCGGTTCTGCGGTCGTCTCACCGATTTAGGCGCCCAAATTTCTACAGTGATTTTAGAATTCCCTGCTTGTATTTATAAGGTCCCTAAAAAAATTTTTAGACCTCAATTTAAAATCGGCAGAAACTTGATGAAAATATCGTGTTTTCAGGATTAAAACGCGATCGAATTTCTAAAGACTATTCTAACAAGTTAGTTATGGTTTAGTTAGGCTCTGATACCACTGTAAGTCAACGTTACACACCCCACATCATGCGGGGAGGCGGAATAGGCAAAACGATCATTTTCATTCAAGGTAACATCGACTATCAAAAGGATCTTTGCTAAACCCTAACTAACAAACACATAGGATTTGTTAACTACTATGATAGATGATTATACCTCAAGATACTAGTCCTTCTTGTTCTTATTGTCCTCCTCCTCGTCGCCGTCCTTGATGTAATAGAAGATCCACCCGAGAGTTCATACTACAAGCTTCAACCTCTAAGATGCGGTAACAAAGTGGCTTAGAGTGCTAATCCAAGTGACCTAGATGATATAGAGAATCATTAAGGATTTGTTAGCCTCACTAACCTAATGATTCTCAACTCATGAGACACTTAGGGCTAGGTGGAAGAAGATGAGAAAGCTTGAGGAGAGAGAATGTGTTTGTGGTCATGAAATAAACTTAACTCATTTGGAAAATAATATGAAGAATGAAAATATCTTAATAATAATATATTTAAACATCAACCATGCTTCATTTAATTCCATTGAGATGAATTATCTCATGAGTCATGGTTCATTTAATGAATATAACACATCATCTCCTCCACCTCATTAAGTTTAATTCACAAATGAAATAAACCTAAAGCTTCCCGACAAATTACGAGAATGTCCCTCCCATCCGTATTTACGAAAAACACGGATATACTGAGACTGCATAAATCCAATAATCCAATACTAGGATCTGGCTTAAACCAAAGCCCACTAGTATAATCTGTCCGAATATCATACGTGCACAAGTACACGTATATGTCCGAACCCTGTCGTAAAAACCATACGACCTCTATATCGTTTCGCCCGAAGCAGGGAAACCCTCTGTGTGGGACTCTAAAGACTCGACACTACGCTGGCAGTGGGTTTAACCACAGGCCGCAAGCGGTACTAACTGTACGTAACGGTCCGCAGGTAGATGTCGATAAGAAGGTCGATGAGGAAACCCATCCGAACTCCTACAGAGCCTGATGTGACAATCTCCGTACAGTCCGGTCTGTTCATCTAGGACTATCGCATATTGGGTCTAGGGGGCGGCAAGCGTCAGTCTCCTAATAGTGGTATAAGTCATGTCGGAGTGAAGCCCATTACACCTTGAGAAACTACCGGAACACCTACCAGTAAATCTCGCTAGCCCTGGCCAGAGACCTTGCGTAATGGCTCTCCAAACTCATCGCGATATCAACCCCCAATACCGGGAGAGACGAATCCTATCTAACCTCCACTGCCTCCAAGTGCTTCGGGACTGCACCCAACCGCTACTTATTTGCACGACTCAGTAGAGCCGTGTTATGGTGAACAACAGTGGGAACACACTTGAGGCGAAGCAGCAGTATCAAGTCAAGGGACTATGCTATACTCATGTCACCTGGAAACTGTTAACTGACGACGAGTATAATACCAACCAACAGTTCCCTGCGAGTCCTGTTCGGTGTACCCGTAACCCAACGAGCACCTGCATACTATCTCCAGTACAACGTACTAATGGCTGTGGGACAGACCATCTTCCCTGCTGGGACGAGAAGCGTATAGACTAGTCTACTTCGGAGTATCGATGCCCTGTCTCGATAATCCTACGACTAGGGACCTGAAAAAGGATGTGCTTGTAGACTATCCAGCCCCCATTAGTGTGACTGCCATCACAACGCTGGTAGTCAAGCAAGATCCTAAGGGCTCTATCAATATGTATTCGCGATACGTTAAAAGAAATATATACACATATTAAGATAGATACAAACCAAGTAGCATACTACTATGTCGAGCAAGACTGTTAATACAACTGTGAATATCCCAAGCTTCCATTAAGTAATATACAATCTAGGGCATATACAATAATGGCCTCTAGGGCATATAACACTAACAATTAAGAAAAATGATAAAAAAAAAAGGGTTAAGTAGTTTGTTTAATTATCTGTCCATCAAAATTGGTTTTGCGTTAATCGGGTGTCAGGTTTTCTAGTTATGGTCTATTCATTTTAAGTGTTTACTGCTGGAAATCCAATTTCTGAACTGGAAGTCCATTTAGTTACACGTTTTACTCCCAGTTGGGGGCATAATTAGGTGACACTACAATGGGATAATATTTAGGTTTAACAGTTATGTTTCCAACTCATTAGATGGATCTATAATATCCTCTGTGTACTGGGAGTTATGAAATGTTTAATATCGGGACATGTGTTTTATCCCTGCTTGGGACAGCAATACATACTGATGGTTTAAAATGTGATTAAATTAGAAAACGGTGATAAAAACAAATGAAACTACTTTCAATATTTATCTAACAGATTTATCTTCGCCACGGTATAGGGTTCCGCATAATATCATTTTCACACAGAGATATAATAACATTTTAATTCAGGTGTCAACAAATAGTACTGCTCTGGACTGCAATCCAGAGTCAAATCTTGCTTCAGTTTGCATTATCATAACAAAACAATATTCAGTAACCATCTATAGAAGGTTAAGGGTCATTTAGTTGGCTTCGACATAAGCTTGGGAATGTTTCATGACGAGTTATATTCAATTAATTATGAATTTTACAATGTAAGGTATATTGTAGTTTCAGATTTTACGACGTATCTTGGGACGTCCCTTTATGTATCAAACATCAATAATATCCATTCAAATTTCTACGCGAAGTTTATTAATAGCAAGGAATGTATTGATTATAAATTCCAGCATTCTCAATTGGGTTTTAATTGTGGTAATCGCGGCTATCTTTTAGAACACAAACTTATTTAAATCAAGATTAACATTTATCAAATTGATTAACATAATTATATATATAGGTATAGCATGATTTAGCAAGTGAGAGAGTTCACTTGCCTCAGTCACTGATATAGAAGCGACACCATTTGCGGACTTCGTCTCGACACATGAGACGATGCGATGCGAGATATGGCGCGTGGCGCGAGCGCGCTGTGTGAAGCTCCGGTACTGGGCACGGTGACGATGCGAGTGTGACATGGTAGTGGGCGTGGTCCTAGCTCGGTGCGTGGAATGACGCGACACCGTTCCGAGCATGATCTTGACTCGGTGCGTGGTGCGGGAGCGGCACGACGTGTACTAGATCGGGCACGGTGTGGCACGGGGGCAGGCACGACGTGGCACGGGGACTGGGTACGGGGCGCGACACGTCTGGGTACGTGGTGGCACGGAGGCGGGCACGGTGTAGCACGATGCTGGACCCAGGAGTGGTAACATGCACGGGGTGATGTGGTCCGAGCACGATGGTGGGCACGATGCAGCAGCAAAAGGGGTGGTCCAGGGTTCTTCAGCGATGGCGACTGAGCTCGGAGCTCGACAGCGAGGTGGTGAACGGTGGTGATGGTTTCCGC
This sequence comes from Agapanthus africanus, assembly GCA_030015575.1. Taxonomy (NCBI): domain Eukaryota; kingdom Viridiplantae; phylum Streptophyta; class Magnoliopsida; order Asparagales; family Amaryllidaceae; genus Agapanthus; species Agapanthus africanus. The sequence goes on along the minus strand of JASDDO010000006.1, from coordinate 48,572,189 downwards.
AGTTCGTGAAGATTGGGGGCTCGGGATTTGGCTTCGAAGATGGCACAATGGTGACACGAGGCAGCGATGGTGATGATGGTAGTGGTGCTATGTCGGTGACGAGGGGGAAGAGGTGGAGGAGGTGAAGGAGGTGCTGGCGGTGGTCAGTGAACGATGAAGGAGGTGTCAAGGCTGTAGGTTCGAGTGTGCAGGGATCGGCATTTTGGGGTGTCAGGTGATGGTCGTCGTGGTGTTAGGAGGAGGAGGAGAGAAAGGGGTGATTCGAGGAGGAGATGGGCAAGGGGAGGTCGATGAGGCCGACGGTGATGACGACGAGGGATGGGTGTCGTGGTCATGAGGTTTCTTGGTACAGGGGTTCGTCGTCGGGGATGAGAGGCGAGGTGAGGTAGTGGAGGTAAGGACGAGGTGAAAGTGGAGGGTTCGTTGCGGGCGCGGTTGCAGGGTGCTCGGGGTGATGGTGGTTGCAGAGTTGGGAGGAGGAGGAGATGGTGGTGGTGAGGGCATGGGGGAGACGTCGGCGGTGGTGGCGATGGCGACGACAAGACGAAGGCAGGCGATGGGGGAGCTCCAGCGGTGGGTTTACAGTGGGGTGTTAGGGGTGAGGAAGATGAAGGCGATGGTGGTGCGTGAAAGTGTAGAGGGGAGAGCGAGAGTGAGTGAATGAGAACGAAAGAGGCGGTCGGTTGTGAGGACGTTGGATGAGAGGAGCGGGTTATGGGGGTAGCATGAGGGAGATGAGGGTCGTAGGGTCA